>CM050888.1:166249798-167512933 GCA_027725995.1 Rhynchospora tenuis | reverse complement strand
TGATACCTGTGATTTGATGATAATTTGTATAGGCTAAATACAGTTTAGGGACAGTTGTGAACCTATAGTTTAGTTTAATTAGTATGTTTAATTAGTTTTTATATGAACTTCTGTGTTTTGATCTTTGCAATTTATTCTTATTGTTGTTTTGATTTATTTTCAAGTAGATTTGGTATTTTTCCTGTTGAGTTTAGGCCAAACTCAAGCCTAGGAGTTTAAACCCAACCAAGCTTAAAACAATTCAACAACATCATATCCTTAGATGGCAATTAATCGAAAGATGAAAGTCTAGACCATGAATCAGAAATGATGAAGTCTAATCTCAATATACGAAAGTTGAGAGATATCGTAGACCCAAAGATCAGATCTATCATCCCTCAGTAAAGAAATGAAAATTGACGCTAAGGGTAGATAGGAAATTAATTATAACTTTTAGTTAAATCTTAACCTACACGAAAGTTAGGGTTAAGTACGGTTAATCGTTAGTTAATTTACACAAAGACCAAATAGAACTAGTCAGACTTGCATAATTATCTGTTGGATTAGGAGTGATGCTTGGAATATTTGATTGTTGTTTGTGCAAACTTAGAAAAAAGTTGATCACCAAAGTCCTGTCGACCTGAGATGTGAGCGGACCGCTACGAAAGTAGATGGATCGCTCGTGTCCGGAACTGAACCAAAAGCTAACGACTTGATCCCCTAGTTTACAATTTCATTAGTTTTTTTATCTTGATTTCCATGAATCCTTATTTTGATAATTTAGTTTAATTTTATAATTGTTGAAACCCTGTTTTCTAACTTGTTATTCTCGTTTCATTTGACTGAAGTCTTAGATTTAAATATTTGTGTAATTGAACAATCTGTCCATGAGTTCGACAACCCGACTATACTAATTAAATAATCTTAGTGGCTGAATTAAAGTAGAAATCGATTTGTTTTCGGTAAGGCTTCTCAAACAACGATAGAGTAAGTCCTCATCAGTACTCTTATGAAATGGTAGTTAAATAAGCTATAGTAAACTTGATATGCCCAATCTATTAAATACCCCGATCTAGAAGTGATCTTCACTAGGTTCAGAGGTAATTAACAGTAGGGACTTACGCCTACTGGAAGGAAAATACTTGCAACAAACAATCAAACTCTCGAGAGACCCGAAACCACGTCGGTACCCTCATCCTTTGTCAGGTGGGTATTGATGTTTGAGTTTCGAGACGCTCGAGGGGTATCAAATTCGTATTTTTTTCACCCCACGGAGGTATCCCTAAATTCAATCCGAGGTGCGGACCCGAAAAAGTGCGAAACAATTCCATTCTTGGTTCCTTTCATTTTTTTTCCAAACCGTATCAAAGGAAGAAGACCAAAATAAATATTAGAAGGTTTATTTGAGATATTCATGAATTTGATTAAATTTACCGATTGAAAAAGTTTGACTTGTCAATCGATTGGAATTCTTACGTGACTGTCCAGATTTGTTTGTGAGAACCATTCAATTCAATCAAGTAATCGGACTTCTCTATATGTAGTTTAGTATTGCTTAAATTGATTATCGCTTGACTTTACTTGCATATGTATGCTCGTTTGTGGTATGTTTTGTGGGATATCGATTTTAGAAACCGGATTTCGAATTTGTTTGTGTATGTGGATTTGAGCCCTGATCCATGAAACATACAATTTGTTATGTGGATTAATTCGATCTTGATTGATTTTGCTATATCAACTGCGTATAGAGAAACACATCATAAATAACCGGTTACAAAATATCTAATTGAGTTAGATTTATTATTGTCCGTTTGAAATTCGCGGACGAAATTCTTTTAAGGAGAAGAGAATTTAACACCCACCGCTTTAACCATTGACCATCTTTGACTAGTGTTGAAAAAAAAAAGACTTTTGACTAGTCAAAGTATTTGGCTCCTTGTTGACCAAATTAAAGAAATGAAAATTTTTGGGCCAACCCCATATCCTTGCACCGTCTAAATATTCCTTGTTTTATATTCCACCGAACTAAGGAAACAAAATGTCATCATCCTCGTTAGTTTCTCTTCCCCTTGCTCTGTTATATCCCATCCGAAAGAAATTGAGAAAAACCAAAATAAATTACAAAGCTCACCTTAAGATTTGAATCATAATTGATTGGTCGACCGAATTGAAATTTATAGTCTATGTCGCATTCGAATTGAATAGTAATTCTGATATGTTCGTGATTCTGAACCTCTCAATCAGATAATCGAACTTCTTTGTATTTAGTTTCGTATTGATTGATTGATTCATTTATCGTTTGGTTTTGAAATATTAAATATGTTTATTTAAATTGCTATTAGTATATTTAACGAGATTTCGGGTTTGGAAAATGGACATGAATCTAAATTTGAAGTTATGATCCTCCTGAGTTCGGGAAGGGGTCGGTCTTGATCCTCCTGAGTTCAGAGAGGGACCACTCTGACAGACTGACTAGCTAAACCCATTGATCTCTGTAATATATATTATTTGTACTTTGAATTAATCCGATTTTTCTAAATGTTGTTATAATAATTAAGTATAGAGAAGCTGTGTCGTTAAATAAACCGTTACTGAGGTTTGTACCTGATTCTGATTGCTTTTCTGTTGCGACGTAGGTTGACGGGCCGTCGGATGGATGCAGAAGATACCGTTTCACCTCGCATCCCGTGATCCGTCTGTGCGGGGTGTGACATAATTAATGCAGAAATAAAGTAAATGGGAAAGGAAATAAGCGTGTTAATTTAATTTGTTTATCATTTTCATTCTAAATAAATAAATAAACCCTTTTATTCAAATTTAGATTTTATTAGATAAATAAATGAAAATAAGTTAATTTTCTTATTTATTTCTTCTAATTAATTTTGTAAGAACAAAATTTGATTCCCTTTATTATATTATTTTTTATATGATCCATTTTTTTTTTCCTTCTTTGAACTCGAGAATCTTAGTTATTTCTCCCTTCGAGGGACGGGTATGTTCAGAGGAATTGAATTTTTCTATGATCCTCCGAGCCATTCATTTTTCAAATTAAAATTTAAGCGAACAAATTCAAATGGAATGTATTTTGTAACCATTTATATATAGAGTAAATATATTACGTATCATGACGTATAGAGGTTTTCTTGCATCATGATTTTACTGATTAGTGATTTTGTAAATTGACAAATCTAATTTAATCAATCCAACATATATATTGAAATCTCGTAGGAGACAATTTTTTTACTTTTTTTTTGAATGTTTTAAAGCTTGACATTTTGGATACGAATAAGTAGTAATTAAGAATATTCTAAAAATAAAATATAAAAAATTAATAATAGTAAATTTATTTTTTGAAAAATGTAAAGGTTTATTTGCGATGAGATTTAATCTCATCATGTATCTTGGATTGATTAAATTAAATTTATCGATTTGTAAAATCACCGAACGATAAGATGATGATGCATAATAGATTTACTTTATGTATATTATGTTTGAGAATTAAACCATAAGTATCCTACATTAGTATTTTCAATACCATACCAGCATCTCAACCAGCTTGGTGACCGAAATCCGGTATTTTTCTAGTATTTTTCAAAATTTTTTGGTATTTTCTCTCACTATACCGGATACCGTCATTTCGATAGCTGGTATTACCGAAAATCGGTAGAATATTGAAAACACCGGCCTACATGGCTACATCTGATCCCTCTGAATGACACAAAAGGTATAGAAAGGGAAATCCCTCCCCCCATTTCAATTATTATAGGAATATATATAAAAACAACTTATTGAGGGAGGTTGACATACATGAAATTAGTCTAGCTTCTAAATTAGTAAGCTAATTTGTTAACTTCTAAGTTAACAAAATACTAATTTTAACCCTTGATCTCACTAATCTATAGTGTTGCCAAATGCCCCCTAAAATAAGTTAGATTCAATATGCTAAATTATTTAACTTGATATACAATCTTGTTTTACTCTAAAAAAAAAAAAAATCTGAAATTCTATATTATAATTCATGTCCTCTCCCCCTACATTGATATTCTTACTCTACCCCTATTCTGCCAATCTTTATCCTCTGCGATTCTTTTTTTAGAATTGCAGTGGAGTGCTTTCATCATTGACCATCCGATCAATGATGGATGTTCCGTGAATCGTGATTAATATCGAGATTGGTCAAGTTTGTACGGCTCCTTAATCTGAACTGTGGAGATTACATCGAACGGTCATGGATAAAGAACTGCAAAGGATGCTGGTCCCTGTTCCGCTGCCCCCCTATTCATCTCTGGGGATCCATATGTTATTCCTCGATGATAATATTATTTTTAATGGTTAAGGACCTAAATGCAAATTTTGTAAATTGTACAATCCACTGAATTAAAGGTACTGGTGTGTGGTACCAGTGCAGTTAGGTAGTCGTTGGATGTAATAAACCTTTGCTTCTGTTAAATGGAAGTGGTGGGCATAGTTGCCTACTCGTTTCAAAAAAAAAAAAAAAAAGATGATCAGACTTCTTTTTGTGCCCAACCACCCACCCTCGGCTTATTATCCTGGTTCATTTCCCCTGCGTTAATATAATTGATTAGTTATTGACCTCTTCGGCTTTACTTTCCTAAAAATGCAATTATTTTTCAGGTAATGAGATTTGCAAGCTATAAACCGAGTTCAAATCTGGTGTTGCGCTACATCATGTAGCCCATCAATTCAGACCTTCAAAATCAATCCACCAATCTGCATTTGTTATAGCTAAATTGGAGAAAATGAAAGAGAATCATTGGATCTATTTTGAAAAATTCGGATTGCTTCTTACACGGTGTAGGTGTAGCGCTGTATCGGATGTTTGGGCTATATATTGGGCTATGGTATCTGTATTACCACAATAACGACTACGTTTTAAAATTATAACTAACCTTAATTAATTACGAAATTTTAAAATAATTCTATTTTAATCAAAAATTTAAAAATGACTTCACAGTATCGAAATCTGAGATTCCGATACTAATTCTGCTTAGTATTGGAATCTGAAATTCCGATACAGGCTAGTATCAGAATCCCATATTACGATACTAGCTAGTATCGGAATCTGAGATTCCGATACTAGAAAACGCTGATTTTTAATCTATTAATAAACTTTTATTATTATTTTATATACTTTTCCGCTATTTTTAGTTAGTATCGGAATCTAGAATTCCGATACTAACTAAAATTTCTCATAATCATATAAATTCATATAATTTTGAAATCATATAATATTTAATAAAGTATATATTACTTATATGATATTATTTTAACCATTGTAGGATATATATTATATGATATTACTTAGTATTACTTAGTATCGGAATCTAGAATTGTCACACCCCGAGTCACTTTTAGACGACTCGCAAGTGCATCTCGACAACCCGCCGCGTATTTCTACGCAAGGCGAAACAAACATCACATACACTACCAATAATTTCATAATTAAAATGCCACATACAAGACTTTTCTATTCAATTATAATAGCATTCAACAAACGACAAAGACTAACATGGTAAGTTTAATATACGACCCCATGCTAGTTCAATGTATCAACATAACAAAATAAAATAAAATAAATTGTGACATTTACTCGACCCGCTTGATCAACTCACTATTCTTGTGGAAGCTCTGTAACGTCATCCTTAGTACCTGGAACTCACATAAAAAGTGAAACGGGTGAGAGATCAGACAGTCTCTCAGTGCGGTATTCAGTTCCAGCCCGGATATTGTAAAATCCTCCTCGTGGAATTCTTCAAATACCAACCTTGAAAGTGTAAAGTATACTAATGCAACTGTTTTACCATGCAAGTAATAATGCAATGCATTTATTCAATTATCACGTATCTCAATATTATTTTCCACTTCCACTTTACCACTTTTTTGAATTCACTTATCACAACCACTTATAAATAGATAACACGTCCACATACCAAGCCACATAGGTCAGCCTCATATCTCTTAGCCCCTTTCCCGTTGCAATCGGGCCACATAGGGGGGTAGCATGCTAGTACTAGTACACTCCATAGGTCTGCCTTACTTGATAATACGGTTACTATTTCACACTTAAAGATCATTCATATGCTCAACTCATTATATTCTAATGGCATGCATCAAGTCAATTTAAATGAACAATTGGAAATCTTAACATTCATGTTTCAACTCTCTTGAGAGAATATGAACCAAAGTCAAATTAGGATGTCTGATGCAACATGTCGTATTCAATAATTGAATATAAATGCAAAATGCACAATAGAATAGGAAATAGATTTAACAAGATCCAGGAACCCGCACCTGTTAAGCAATAGGACTCCAACTACTTCTAACTCTCCTGCTCCTCGCAACGTGCGCCTAAATTACGTAACTAAGCCTAGTTAATAAGGATCAGAACAATCATTTAGAATATCTATCTAAATTAAATAACGAGGACAACTCAATGGCATCGGCCCAAAGGACAAATTAAGAAGTCAACTTTATTTGAAAAACTCAAAGCCTTAAATAGACCAAAACCAATTAAATAACTTGAGGCTTTATCTAATAATTAATCCAAAACATGACCAGACTCGCCAGAGAAACAAATGATAGGAAGTCAACTAGTAAACAGATTAAATAACTTTATAATGCTTGGGTACTAAAGTTCCAGATCTAGCAAAATAAAAGATGGCCTAACTTTCACAAATTCAATCCTTTAAGTTGGATGCGTGTACCCAGAAGCATATAATCAAAATCAATTGTTGTAGCCTTAGGTAAACAAGTCAACAAATTTAAGAAAATTAAATAATCAATATCTGGATCCCACCTAACCGAAGTGTAACAGGACAAAGAAAAATGGATAATTGTGAACAGAATAAACAACAATATCAACTTCGGCATACAGGAAAAATTGCTCAACTAGATATATATATAATCTTACCAATAGTCAAAAGATATTAGGGAATAAGACCACACTTACTTCTCGACACCAGTTGATTCACCCGGCCTCTCCCAGCGGCACAAAATAAACCAAAGAATTTGGAAAACAAGTACGGCGCTACGGCGCTAGGGTTTATACCGGGAGCACTCCTTATATATATACTAGGTTGTCAGCGAAATAAAAGGGAAGTAACCAATTTGTCTGGACTCCAAAATAAAACCGCTAAGGATGAAAAGGAAAGGGTGTGTCCACTAGCGTTATTGTTTGGATCATAACCGACTTAGTTGGTTATTTGTTGGACCAACAAAGATGCACTTCAACTTCTCGATTATAATATTTTTAGTGTCAAAGGTCAAAAATGATAACTATAATGCAACATATAAAACACTCATAAAATTCTAAAAATAAAGAGCATTATTATAATAAATTAATACTTTGAATAAAAATATAGTTTTTTTTTTATTTTGGTAAAAATCTAAGTTGTTACAAGAATTTTATACACTTTCATATTGCATTAGAAAATTCGTTTTGTTCTAATATTTCATAGATTTTTATTGTTTGCACTAAAAATAGTGGTTTATATTTTTATGTATCCTTCATGGTATAGAGAAAAATATAATGGAATAAATATATCATCATATATAATAATTAGTCAATGTTAATTATAAAGAAAGCTCAATGCGTGAATAAAAAAGTAATGACTAAAAAGTGAAAATGCATTACGTGCTAAAATTTATGTTAGTTAACTAAATTTGTTGTTTAGATATGTATCAAAAATTGTGGTTTAATATATTAACCACATGATGTAAATTTAGTCCTTTTCGGTGCAAATTTAGATCAAGTGCAATATAGATTAATGATTAGGTCCTTTTCGGTGCAAATTTAGTCATTTGCGCTTATTTGTTAGAAATAATTTTATTTACTTTTACGAGATAGTGCCTTGTTTATATGTCGTTATTTTTTTTGAATTTCTGTAAGTACAAAACTAAAGAAATGAAAAGTATGAAATCTAAAAATCACAATATAGGAGATATAAATATCATAACAATATCAGAACAATGTCACAATGTCATAAAAATCACTGTAAGTACAAAACTAATTTCGTCCATGTCACATCCTGACATATAGGATGTAACAATCCCGCCGCGAATACACAGTCTTTATGTATTCGCAAGGCGTTTTCCTATCAAGTATAAGGTATAAGTTCAAACTTACCATAATTTACCACACTAGATTTCTATGACTCAATGAGTCATCATGGAAAGATATTTGGCTTAATCCTCGCTTGACTTGATCGAGCCCGTCTCTTCAACTTGGAACCCACATCCATTGTGGAAACATGCAAAAATACGGAATGAGAAATAAATTCTCAGTGCAGTTTTAGTTCCAGACATGGATTTCTAGTTGAAATCTTAGCCCGAAAGTAACACCCGTAATAATCAACATGAATATATAACTTATGAATCAATTAAATAACTAGACTTAGTTAAATTACTCATGCAATACAAATACGAATTTCTAACCAATTCTATAATGAGCAACGAACCAAGAACGATTTCTTCATAATCATCTTTTATGAATATGCACACAAATGAATCAAGAGCAAGACATTTTCCCTAACCCGATGGCACATGAGAGACGCAGCTCTAACCCTGGGCACATGAGGGAATTTCATAATCACAAATCATATCATCAAAACTCACTCAGGTTTCCTAACCCAACCGGCTGGGCACATGAGGAAACATTTCCCTAACCCACCGAGCACATGAGGGACGTATCCCTAACCCTGGGCACATGAGGGAATACCATATTCTAATAGCGCTACCGAACTGGCCGAAGCCGGTGGCCGACCGACTCCGGAGAGTGGCTTGATTGACATTCAAATCCAGTTACCATCATCCAGTACCAATCACGCACAATAACCATTCAAGGTTATCAGGCAAGATTTGGTTAAACTGATACAACTCAGTTTATTCATTACAAACATGTATGCAAACTTGCCTGTCTGTCATAACCATTTTAACAAGTGAGATCTTCTCAACATGAAACTTTGAGTTGTAATATTTGTTCCTAAATCTACATGGTTATTGTGTAATGCATCCAAAGGGTTCAGCAAAATGTCATGCATAATTTAAAGTTACCAGGACCGGATCTCTATAAAAATCCACGTGTCCGCACCTGAGCTGCAAGCTTAAGCGTCTCTTTGATATTCTATGATAGCTCGATTCCTTGATGATCATCATATCCGGTGTCTCCGGCTTGACGGTCCTTAGGCTCGATAATCTCGGATCATAAGATCCTAGGTCGGCTCCTTAATAAAAAGAGAGTAATTAACTTTAACAACCGTTTAACGGTGACGTAGAATACTTAAAAGTGAAACCTAAATAATCTATTTTCAAGCGGTTCGTGGGTTACCATACTGACAGGCTAGGTTAACCAGACTAATCTGAATTGGATGATTAAATTCAGATTCTTGAGTGATGAAATTCGATTTTGAAATATTTTATTAAGTACTTTATTTAGTTATTTAATAATTGGTTTTGACTTTCCAGTCATTAACAAATTATTGATGAAATCATGTTTGTTTCTATAATAAAAGTCATTAATTTATATTTTCTAGAAATCTTGAGATTATTCGAAAAGTTTATTTAAAGTGAAATGTTCACTTATTTATCATTTATTTATTATTATTCTTTTTTCTAATATCAAAACAACTTAATTTAAATTTGACTCACCAATTGTCCTGAGTATATTTATTGCTATTAAATTTGGTTATCCATTAATTAATATACGACTTTAACTTCATATAGATGCATATCTTTTCTTTATCCTTAAGTCCATGAAACCTTTAATTTCTACCATTATTAAATTTAATTACCATCTAACTTTCTTTATAATAAACAAACTAAAGATGCACTTTGTGTTCGGCTGTGGAGACAATTGATGAAAACATGAATAATGACTCGCCTTAACACCATATACATATATTGTAATCCCGCTGTTTATTTAAAATTGATCAAACATTACATTAAGTATAATCATTTTACTGGTAAGAGTTACTCATCATGATCAAAAGTCAAAAGAGAAATTATTTGGTTTCGGGTAGAATCCAACATCCTACCAAATATACACATTGGTTCTTCTAACAATTTTATTTATCGTTCCTATAACACTTTAACTCTTGTAAACTTGTAAGTCAGCCCCTGAATTTTACTGGCATCACAAGTAAGTTCTTGAAACCTAGAGCTTTTACCAATATCCAATTTTTCACACCATACCTGATACAGAGGCGATACCACCTCTTTAAATTCACGCATACACCATTATAGGTACAAGGACAGTTCTAAGGTTCATAAATTGATTTAGTACCAATTACGTTGATTAATTTGGATCAAACAGAGGAAGGGAAAGGAATTGAAAATTGGAAAACTACCTCAAATAACAAGAATGACCAAACACAACTTCTTTCTTCTCTTCCCATATTTTTTTTCTTGCTGCAAAACTATCATCCAACCATCCTTGCCACTAGCTAAGAAAAGGAAAAGCTAAGGTTGCAACCCAAATGTACAAGAGAGGAAGAGAAATAGCGTATTCAACGAAACTACCTCAGCTTTTGCTTCCTTTCTACTTTATCCTTGGCCCTTCTCCATCACTAACCCATAACCAAAACCCAAAATGAGAAAGAGAGAGGCAGTCTATCAGCGTGTACCAAAAAGGAAAAGAGGGAAGGCCTAACATGTATATATATTGTTTAGAAGGACAGAACTTAGGTAACGTGGCTCTGATCTGAGATGCCACGAGTTATAGGCAGAAAGAGGAGATAGCCACGGCCAACCCAAGCTCCCCACGTTGCCTATCGAATTAATACCAATTTACAAGGTCCCACTTGTCGGGTCGGTTCAACAGAGATAAGAACGGAGGATTGAAAGGGAGGACAACCCTCGATTTTAATCGAACAGAGGAGAGCTGCTCCTTGCTCGAGCCAATCCAAATGGGGAGAGAGAAAATATTGAGAGGACTTAAAAATGAATTTTGAGGGCCGGATGAAATCCAACGGTTGGGAAAATTATGTGATCTTTAATTAAAGATCTAGTGGCATAGATTGATTAAATGATTGATATATTGGATTTGGTAACATAATTTCAGAACTTTCAATCAGCTTTGACCTCAAAAATGTCAGTATTGATTACTATATATATATACATACATATACATACATATATATATATATATATATATATATATATATATATATATATATATATATATATATATTTTATATGTTAGTCAACATGATTTTGTACCATTTTTACCGTGTGCTTGGATTAAGTTTAATAAGTAGTTATGCTTGTTTTTATCAAGGATTAGTTTATCATTATTTCCTATCTTTTGTTTTTGCTAAAATCATATATATGAATTTTAGATCTTATACAAAATTAAAATTCCCGATTTCTAGTCGATTTTACTGTTACTTTAGATTTATTTCCTAAAGTTACTAATTGTGAATATTTTAATAATAATTGATATGAGTTGAAGAATTCCAATTTGTCCTATTGACACCATTTTAATTAATTTTTTTTATTAGATTTGATTTCTTGATCATGTTATGTAATCAAATTAATGTTTATGTAGCTGGATTTTTTTAACGATGGCTTATTAATATTAATTGTTGTTTCGTTGATATTTTTGTTAATTTATTTAATCTGATATTATTTATGAAATTTCTCTAATTGACTGACCTGAATTTAACTTGGCAGTTTTCAAATATGTCACAGTCCATTACGACGGTAATGCCCCTGAACTGGGGAATAATCAATATATGCGCCTGGGGGCCGTCGGGGCTGTCGGCCGCGAGCAAGTCCTGGTGGTGGTGGAGGCACAGGAACTGGAGTGGGATAACGAGGCGGTTTACTAGACGATGCCCCAGGATGACCAGCCTGGGGACTATAGGCCTCACCGAATATAGGAAACAGAGTTTGAGACTGAGACTGAGACTGGGTGAATGGTGACAACGGGTCATCTAAGGGAATACCGTATGTCTGGAAAAATGCATCAGCCTGACTAAGGGGCTGGCTCCCCATGTGTGCACGAGGCTCCGGGTACATCCCTGCATACTGCGTCTGCTGCATACAGAACTCATAAAGATTTTATAAAAATCTACTAACCCGCAAAAGATCGAAATAAAAAGTCGGAACAGAGCCCCCTGTGGCATCCGGAAATAACGTGCAACCGAGAAGCTCTAGCACGAAGGCCCGTGTGTATCTGTCAATCTGATCCTCATCGTCTGGGATGAGGACAACATCCTTCCACATCTTCCGCAACTTCATAAATCTAACTGCATGTTTTGTCCTGCATTTCAACTTTATTGTTAGAACAAAACATTAAGTTTATTATAAAGTACACATTAAGTTTTATAATTTTCTTACTTTGTATTTTTTTTCTCGGAAGCAATTTTCAACTTCCTCACGTGATGTACCCTGCGGCAAAGCATATGTACCAAGAAGGGGGGGTACCCAGGGATTTCTCGCCTAACTCGGATTGCTGAGAATGCTGGTTAAGAGAGAATAATGCGGAAAAACTTATTTATTGATAATGGTTTTGTACAAGAGAGAGAGAGGTTGGTGGAATGGGTGATGTTCATCCCATATATATTTATAGATACAAGGAAGTGCTTTGCGTAGCTGTGAAGCAGCTTACCAAAGATTCCCACTAAGTAAACTCAAACTTACTTACTAATAATTCCACTATCTAAAGTACAATCCACTCAAAGAAAAAGCAAGCTAACAATCCACTCTAAAAGAAGAAAAACTAACTAACAATCCACTCAAATGGAAGAAAGGCACACTGAAAGTGAAAGCACACCTAATAATAATTGAAGCATCTTTAGCCAAGTGTGTGATTTCTTTCATGCTTCTAGTCTATTGGCGATGGCATCTTCTATATCTGAGTCGTAATACTCTGTGCCATCATTTTCTATCATAAGGTTTTCATTAAACCCTAGATCATCGGCTATCTGGACAACTGTGGCCTGATATCGGTAGACCTCTTCATCTGGGTCTTCCAAGGTCAAATATGATAGAGAACTGTCTAGGTACATGTCCAAAGTAGTGACAGGCTTATAACTTGAATTCTCGCTTTGGCAGAGATCCAAGTTCGTTATACCAATAAAAGTTTTTAATGGTACATTTATAGTGGCTTGTCCATCAGGTCTGAGCACGGGTATGTTATCTTTTCTTTTCATTGAGCTTGGATCCCATCGAGGAACTGTTCGTGCTATGTGGACAATTGTATTACCTACAAACCTATAATAATTTATTAGGTCTGTAATTTTCTCAGGCAACCCCTCTGGAAGGCTATGGGTAAAATCAATGGTGTGGATAAACCCATGTGCATAGAGATTTGAAATCTCTTCTGGGGTCCATTTGTAATACTCATCCTCGTATATTTTCATTTTTCTTATTACAACCCCAACTTGCATGACTCTAGCCCTGTGGGCTATGAGGTATAGCTCCTGTAGCATGGCTTCATATTGTTGCCAGCACATATGTTTAATTTTGTGACTAATCTCATTAGGCAATTCTCCTAAGAGATTATTTCTTAATTTAGGGATCAGGAATGACCGCTCAAGTGTGTGAACCGGATTTTGGTGGTGTCTCACCCTCTCCTCTAGTTTTTGTTTGGAAGTGGATATGTCTCTCATCTTCTTCTTTAATTTTTCATTATCCTGCTCTAGTGAGTAGAGCTGGTTTGCGAGCACATGTAGTGCTCTGGCCTTTTCTGCTTTGTCAACGGCGACAAAACTAGCGTCAAGCAAGGCTGAGCTTTTTAATGACAATCTTGTAGACAAATCATTTTGGAAGATGGGACAGTCATCGCTGACTGGCATCTTATTTTTACCAATTGAGACAATTTGCCTCTTTTCCCAGGCTCTCGGTTGAGAGAAACCATGGATTTTCTTAGTCCTAGCAGTTGATGCTAAGAATTGTTTTACGGAGGAAGGAGAACCTTCGCTCACTCTTGCTTTCTCCTTTCCTTTCGGAGAACTCTTTGTCATACTGGCCTGCATCTGCATTAAACAAAATATTACATTTTCTGGAAATCTTAATACTAGGCATACTCTTATCATTTAATATACTTAAACCTAAAATCATCCCTAAAATGTTCTTAAATCAAGGTTGTTTCAAACCGATTTTTCGGTAAGGGTGCCTTTTAGGGTTGTTCCAACAGACTTATTATTGCATATCAGCAATTCCGGGATGCTCATACCTTTCATTAATTGTTTCATCAAATCTTTCAGCCATACGATAACTGCATAAAAATTCAATAAATATTTTAATTTTTGTTTAGGTGCCTTCTTACTCTAATACCATAATTATTACGAACGTACGGTACTTTTCCGCCTTCTGCGTACTTATTCCCTCCTTTATCGCCTATAAAATGGTCTGGTAAGTTCACGTCTCCTAAACCATAAAATAATTATTTCATATTTTATACGATTATTATTTGGCCGAAATATTCAACAAAGCAACTCATTCATGGTAATTTTGCAAACCTCTCTTGCTAAATATTTGGCTATTAAGCACATCGTCGGAACAGAGCCCTCCGGCCCTTACCTGAGATGACTACTCACGAGTCATCACAATTACCTTGCTCTGATACCAGAATAGAGGGGGTACCCAGGGATTTCTCGCCTAACTCGGATTGCTGAGAATGCTGGTTAAGAGAGAATAATGCGAAAAAACTTATTTATTGATAATGGTTTGATTTTGTGACAGGTACCGGAGTTAGAGTTAATTTCGAGCATATCGAAGGGAAGCTAAATACTCTAGCAGATTCACTCTCACGCTTAACAGCAAAAATGGTTTTAACCATTAGTTGTTGTTCCATTGATGGACACTTGGAAGAATTAGAGGGCGCTCTGAAAGAATTACAAAATTCATCACCAGAGGCGCAAGAGCAATTTGTTGAAATTATCAACAATCTCAGTAAATTGTTCTAAACAGAATCACGAGCAGGCATAAGGGACTGCTGGAAAAACCCCTTATTGTATCTTAGGATAAGTCTGGTAGTAATCTACGGAAAGCTACTGACTATTTTAGATTTAATTTTCTTTTAAGAAATATTTGATAAATTATTTGTTTGTTTGAGGATCTCTCTTGTTTTTACATAGGAATGGTGCTTGATTATCTCAGAGGAGTCATTCGAATGTATGACAGTTCGCCAGTCATGACAACCAGACATAGTACAAGACTTGCCTTTACACAAGCTGAACGATGGGGAACCTTATGTGGAAGTAATGATTTAATGGATGAATGCGAGTTAATCACCGTTGATTATCTGACTATTTCACCCATATCATTGCAATTGCAACATGCAATGAATAGCAGACTTCAAGAAAATTACAAGGCCCAACTAAACAAGACAATTGAAGAATTGGAGAGACTCATAACAATGAGTTACATCCAAAAGATAAGGCTAGAACAGCAGGCAAGAGGTACAGATAATTGGTACAGGGACGCTTTAGGACCTGTTAATAATAAGATCCAGACTCTCCTTGATCTCCGCCGACAGTTAGATCAAATCAGGCAAGACCACTTTTACTAAAGCAGAAGAGAATCTATGAGTATTTTACTTTCGGTGCAACCAACGGTTGGTATGTATCTTTTGTGTGTTTATTCCTTGGCACGTGGGTGCGGGAATTAAGCTCAATGAAAAGAAAAGATAACAGACCCGTGCTCAGACCTGATGGACAAGCCACTATAAATGTACCATTAAAAACTTTTATTGGTATAACGAACTTGGATCTCTGCCAAAGCGAGAATTCAAGTTATAAGCCTGTCACTACTTTGGACATGTACCTAGACAGTTCTCTATCATATTTGACCTTGGAAGACCCAGATGAAGAGGTCTACCGAGATCAGGCCACAGTTGTCCAGATAGCCGATGATCTAGGGTTTAATGAAAACCTTATGATAGAAAATGATGGCACAGAGTATTACGACTCAGATATAGAAGATGCCATCACCAATAGACTAGAAGCATGAAAGAAATCACACACTTGGCTAAAGATGCTTCAATTATTATTAGGTGTGCTTTCACTTTCAGTGTGCCTTTCTTCCATTTGAGTGGATTGTTAGTTAGTTTTTTTTCTTTGAGTGGATTGTACTTTAGATAGTGGAATTATTAGTAAGTAAGTTTGAGTTTACTTAGTGGGAATCTTTGGTAAGCTGCTTCACAGCTACGCAAAGCACTTCCTTGTATCTCGAGGTAATCAAAATCACAACGACCCGTCACGACTCGGCTACTCGTTACGGGTAAACCATATAAGAAAGCCACGTCCTGCATGATAGTTGAAATACTATTATTATACATATAAATCATAACACAAGTAAGATGAAATTTACTTATAAAATGTCATGTACCTCTAGACTGACGGTCATCTCGCCGATATGAGGAAAGTGAAACGTGTGGGTCTCCGGCCTCCAAAACAAGGCCAAACCCTGCACAAGCGTATGATCCACAGACATATGACCAAGCTGAACGACGTGGATCAACCCAAGTGTCGTCAAATGCTGGTTCACCTCAGGAGTCCTAGCAATCATTGGCTTGTGCGCCAGTGGATGCCATTTCTTTATTTATCAAAAAAAAATTAGAGACTATATTTATTTGAAGTTGTTTTTCAAATAGTAATGAAAAAAACAAAATAACATACATCAGTGCCACGAAGCTGGTCATGTTGCAAATGCAACAGACGATCATCATCAGCAGGAGGAGGGGAAGAAGAAGGGCCCGCTGAGGTAGAAGCGCCGGCTGAGCTAGAAGCGCCGGCATCAACAACACCAGAGGAAACGACATCCGTAGCCTCAGGCACGTCTGAAGTAGAAGCCTGAGGATCGGTCCGTAGCCTCGTAGATCTACGTGAAGCTGGAGACGTTCTTCTTCTCGGTGACATTTTCACTTAATGAAAAAAATTAAATGTCATAAATCTAACAAAATTTCGGTAGCATCTCCTCTGTACCGGGAGGGTCTCCGAAAATTTCTTAACCAAATCCCCCCTAAATAAATCAATTTCAAACCAAGCAATCATATCAAATCAATTTCAAAATCATAAACTATTAAATATTCTAAATTACATACATTAACTATGCAAAATAAATAAATTAATGAATAAAAAATACTCACCTTGATCGACAACTGCTGCTGAAATATGAAATTTGAATCTTCAATCTTGTTTGAAATTTTCTGTGCATTTAAAAAAATAATAACAACCTAAACGAATTATCAAAATTTTCTAATATTAACCTAATTTATTATGTAATTTTCTAATATTATATCTTGTAAAAAAATAAAAAATTATATTATTATTATGAGAAAGTTTAATATGCACCATAGTGCTTACGGCATTCTATGCACCACGGACTTTTTTGGAGATATTTTTGTTAATTGAGAAATCTAATTTAACCAATCTAATCTACATATTAAAATCTCATAGGACACCAAATTTTATAATTTTTGAGATTTTATTACTATTTTTTTTCGAATTTTTTTAACTTGCAATTTTTGGGAACAAACTACTATTTACAACATTCCAAAAATGGCAAGTTATAAAAAATTCGAAAAAAATAGTAATAAAATCTCAAAAATTGTAAAATTTGATGTCCTATGAGATTTCAATAAGTAGATTAGATTGGTTAAATTAGATTTGTCAATTTACAAAAATATTCCCGAAAAAGTCCGTGGTGCATAGAATGCTCTATGCACTATGGTGCATATTAAACTTTCTCTATTATTATACAAAACATATAAAATAATTTTTTCTGATTTTTTCAAAATTTTCCAATATTTTTCCAATATTTTTTTTTTATTTTTTCTAATATTAACCTAATTTATTATGCAATTTTCTATTAATATATCATGTAAAAAATAAAAAAAATATATTATTATTATACATAACATATAAAAGAATTTTTTCTGATTTTTTCAAAATTTTCCAAAAATTTTACAATTTTTTCGTATTTTTTCTAATATTAACCTATTTTTTAATGTAATTTTCTATTATTATATCATGTTAAAAAATAAAAAATTGTATTATTATAACAGATAACAAATAATAAATTTTTTTTCAGATTTTTTTCAAAATTTTTCAATATTTTTACAATAATTTCTCTATTTTTTCTAATATTAACCTATTTTATCTAAATAAAATAAATAATTAAATTAAAATATATAAAAAAACTTACCTGAGATCAGGAGCTCGGGAGAGGCAGAGACGCGAGAGCGAGAGAGAAATGAGAGGGACGGAGAGAGAGAGGGAGGGTGGGGCTTATATATAACGCGCAATTCTAGTATCGAAATCTGGGATTCCGATACTAAGCAGAATTAGTATACTGCGAAGTCATTTTTAAATTTTTGATTAAAAGAGGATTATTTTAAAATTTCGTAATTAATTAAGATTAGTTATAATTTTTTCGGAACGACTACAAAAGAGAATCTATCAATTTGGTTTGATGTGGCCCAAAACAAAGACCACTTCTACTTCTTTCTAGAACTGAGATTGGCATTTTAGCCGACAGTAGGTCAGTAGCAAGGTGGTCCTTAATTAAAAAAAAAAACTTTACTAACTAATGATTTGTCAGCATTTTTCTGATACAAACAGTTAATTTTGACATATGATGTTATTAGCAAGCAGGTGGTCTATAAAATATAAATAGTCTTCACCAAGTATATTTGTCAACATTTTGTCGATACAAACAATTAATTCTGACACACGAGGTTATTATCAAGAAGGTGGCCCATAAACACCAATGCTCCACTGTCACACGTTTTGGTTGTCACAAATGCCACAACTTTACTATTTTATTAATATTTCAAACTTTAAAGTTCAAATTTCAAATTTAAATCGTTGATCTTGTTCAATTTAACGAGCGATGCATTTCTATATAATTTTTTAAAAATTTTGAATGTCATTTGGTATTTAATCAAGAGGTGAAAATATAAACGTATTAGAATTAATCTATCAAAGTTAACAAGATCCGTTCATTTTAAACCTTTGATCGAGTATCAAATAAACTTCAAAATTTACAAAAATTATATAGAAATGTATCGCTCGTTAAATTGAACAAGATCAACGATTTAAATTTTAAATTTGAATTTTAAATTTTGAAATATTAATAAAATAGTAAAGTTGTGGCATTTGTGGCAACCAAAACTTGTGGCACTAGAATCTTGCTAAAAAAGAAATATATAATCTTAATTAAATACTAAGAGTGGTTTTGTCATCATTTTGTTTGATAACATAAAGTATATTTTGGCGTAAGAGGTTATTAGCAAGCAGGTGGTCCTCTAAAAAAAAAAAAAATTCACTTAAAAATAAACCGAGTGTTAAATACAAACAGTAAATGTCTACTACTGATTATTAATCAAGTGTTAAATACCAAAGTAAGAATTGATCCAGTAAAATAAACCTGAAGCTCTGTTTAATCTGTTTACCACATAAGTAAATTCTTGTAAGGGGTTCACCAACAAACATGAAAAGTTAAATTATTCATGTTAATAAATATCTCTGTTTACGCATTTAATTGGCACACAAAAAAAGTCCATATTGAAATTCTATATCAAAATTCTCGGCTCTCGACCTCACCTTTCTATATTGAAATTCTGGCTCCGCCTTTATTCCTCTGCTCGCTCCTTCTGTCTATTCTTTGTGAACGCAAATTTTGTTCCTAAAAAAATATTATTTTTATATTCAAGGACCTAAATGCAAATTACCTTGAAATTGTACAATTGCTGAATCGGAGGTTCAAAGAAAGAAAAAGATGATCAGACTTCTTTTTGTGCTCAACAACCCTCGGCTTTATTATCCTGATTCATTTTCCCCGAATCAAAATAATTGATTAATCATTGACCCACCTCTATGGCTCTATAGCATTTACTAATGCAATTATTAACGTGGATCAGATTTTTTTGGTGATAAGAATAAGATTCGCTTAAACAGGCCTTCAGAGATCAGGGTTGTATACTGGGCCATGGTTGATATGTTATCACTGTGACGAATACAAAAGAGCTGCTAATCAATTTGGTTAGAGGTGGCCCAAAACAAAGACTACTTTTAATTGATCCGGCTCCGCCTTATAGGTATGTTTTGAGAATTAAGACGCATGTTAAGCTGACATAGGAGATTATTAGCATTTAGCAAGCTGGTGGTCCTTAAATTAAATGATCTTCACTAACTAATTATTTGTCAGCACTTTGTTGGTACAACAGTTAATTTTGACATACGAGGTTATTAGCAAGCAGGTGGTCCATAAAATATAAATAATCTTCATCAAATAATGATTTGTCAGCATTTTGTTAATACAAACAGTTAATTTTGTTAGCAAAGGTGGCCCATAAAAAAATTATAATCTTCACTAAATAGATTTCTCCACATTTTGTTGATACAAACTATTAATTTTGATATGTGAAGTCATTAGCAAGCATATGGTCAAAAAAAAAAAAAATTATAATCTTCACAGTTGTCAACACTTTGGTTGATGCAAACAATTAATCAAGTTAATTAATATCTTCATCAGTCATGAACTCTTATTTTTATTTTTTTTAAGGTAGAACGGTTTTTTTTAATCAAGTTAAATAACAAAGTATGAAATAATTGATAAGTAAAATAAACCAGAAACTCTGTTTAATCTGTTTACTTCTAAGTAAGTAAATTCATTTAAGGGGTTAATCAACAAACTTGAAAAGTTTAATTATTCATGTTAATTAATATCTTCCATGTTTCCCAATTGGTTTCCACGTGTGCGAAGAAAAGAGTGTCGTCGTACTTGTAGCAAATTGAATTACACGAATACATCATGAACAGCTTTTTGATTGTGAAATGAAAGCTGTCTTTATTTGATACTTTTAACAGCAGTAGCTATCCATGCACGCTTCTTGTGCAATATTCCTTTTTGTCGGTCCCTCAATTGTTAATGCGACACTACATACCAAGGGCAGGTACACTCGTAGGCCCCTGTATAATATCTTATTCAAACCCAAAATTGAAGTTTCAATTTAATTTTTTTTCTACCTCCTATTTTATTGTTTCGTTTAGAAGGAAGCCAAACGCACTAATAGTTTGAATATTTAGCTGAAAACGACAGCTCGTTCACATAGAATACATTCATTATTGTACTGAGAATCCAATATATGTATACTCTTTTTTTTTTTTTTTTTGTGAACAGTTCTACAGAATTCCTTGAGAGGAATGGGATGTTTATCTCAAAAGCAAATTATGCACAAAATTAATAAAGATAAAAGTGGACCTTAATTGGAGATAAAAATGAAGGGTAAACTTTTCTTCTTTATAAATTACTTTTGCCATAAATTGACAATGGCAATTTATTGAGGAACAAATTAATATGGATATGTAATTTACAGTACCTTCCAATTCTATGATACGACCAACAAAAAAAAAAAAAAAAAAAAAAGGTAGCTAAAGCTGAAGCAACATTTTAAGCTAATCTAGATTTGATCAGTACTGGCGCCGAGACCGCTAAAAAACTCACCCATAGGAGAGAAAATATCATACAAACCGCCTCCTTGATTTTCACTTGCATTTTCTAACTGTAACTCGAAATCCCCATAAATGCCAGGGTCGCAGAAACCCGGCACAAAATCTCCTGTGCATGATTCGTCTGGCTGAGCAGAAATATTGCTAAACACCTCATCACTTCCACATGTATCAAACTGTGAACGAATTTCTTTGCCATTGATATAGTCTAATTGGAGCCAATCGGCAAACATAATTTTCGGCATTTGCATTTGAACTTGCACATTATTTGTTGTCTGTGCAATTGTAAGGCTTGAGGTAGGAGAAGCTGATTCAGGTTCAGCATATTCAATTTTTGCAGTTTGGTTGCAATTTGCTTCATCACCAAAGTCTACTGAATTTGGGCTGGTGGCATTGTTTGAGATTGTGGATTTCACTGATGAGTTGCTGGAGTTGGATCCTTCAGATTTTTGGACTCTTTTTTTGAGATAAGAATTCCAGTGATTTTTCACCTCGTTGTCTGTTCTCCCTGGCAGATGGCGTGCTATCTGAGACCACCTAAGTACATAAGAAATCATTTCTTTTTAGTTCTTGATTGAGAACAATGTCCAATACATGCAACAGAAGTAATAATCAAATTGGAGTATTTCACTAATAATTTGGTAGATGTCTGTACGTAGCTGAATATTTATTAGAAATTAAATGAATAAAGAGTATAATTATACAAGAGGGAGCCAATGGGGTCGTCGGCACATGTGCCTAGTTGAATAGTATTTGGTAATCAAGATATTTAATGTGATCACTTGACCTTAGATAAAGGCCGCTTCTTCTGTAGTATTAAAAGATCATATCTTATTGGTGAGTAATATGTTATCAGGAAGGGCCAAGTCTCTATCATGCGTTGAATTGGTTACTTTATATAACAGATGGAATAAATAATTGATAGGTTTGTCCTTGGGAGGAAAAAAAAGGTTGCATCCTCTAGAGGATTAAATTAAAAGATTGCTTGGTAGGGGAAGCAACTTGAGAATTCAATAGGTGCATACCAATACGAGACCATTTAATATAGTTCTTTACTTTCTACTTTTCTTTTTGTTGTCTTTTCTTTGAACATATTAGTATGACTAATATAATTGTTTCTACGGATGATACCTAAAAGGTTACAGTATTAACAAATAGCTTTGCATATAGGTTTATTATTAAAGCCCTGATGTCATTTTCATCTGCTCCATGAAAGTCTCTAATACGTAACATCACCAACTAGACTTTCTATTAATGTACAATATTTTTCAAGAAGGTTCTTTTTTCATATAGTTTAAATTGTGAAAATGAAAATTGTTCATTGGACAACTACTTGTCAAGAAATTTGATTGAAGGCGTAACTATTTATAAAAGTGACTATACAAAGGACATTGTCATTCATATGTCATCTAAGATTTTCATCTAAATTAATAAAAAGTTTAATTAAAATGGTTGATAAATTATCAAAGATTTTAATGCTACACTTACTTATTTCCGAGCATTGAATGAAGGCTCAATATCTTTTCTTCCTCCTCTTGCGTAAACATGCCATGCTTTAGACCTGGCCTAAGATAATTTATCCATCTCAATCTACAGCTCTTCCCATTGCGTTGCAATCCTGCAACAAATTAACAGTTTCACTTGCACCATTAATGAAGTTCACTGTATAATTGTGACATTTTTAGTTTGTTCAATTAACCGAAGAATTCTCGTCACTTTTCTAGTTGTTCCGATGGCTATGACAGAGAATTGCAGTCACAATGTACAACCATCGAGTTACATGACTATAATTGAACAGTTGCATTTCACCAACCAGTGATAATTAAGCAACACTTGAGCTTATTCAGTGACTCAAGAACCCAATTTCAGTTAATGTAGCTAAATTTTGAAGAAATCAACAGCACTAGCTATTGAATTCTAGCTTTGTAATTCTAGCTTTGTGGGTACAATTAACTTGGTTCAACTCAACAGTAGGAACATGTACAATTTGCTAGAAAGAAGTGACAATTACATATGTTACTCACCAGCCTTAATTGGAACTGCACTCCAGCAACCATGGCCATGGCGAATAATGTATTCTCTTAGTCGCTCATCCTCCTCAGGTGACCACAAGCCTTTCCTATAGCTCGCCTTTGGTTTCTCACAACCATTGCATCCCATTCCCATGCCAATGTTAGTAAATTTGTTCAAGTAGGTTGTTGAGACTTGAGAGAATTGAGAAAGAGAGAAGCAGAGAGACAGAGAGAGACACAGAGCTGTGTGGACTGTCGTTGGTTCTGTGTTCCTCTTGGAAGGAGTCGGTAGGAATTTAAAAGCGAGCCTCCGCGAAAGTTTCCACAATTATTTTAAGAATTAATTTTCTTTTCTTTTATGAACAGTGTGAATAAAAGAAATAATAGGATGGGGAATGTGTTGTCTTTAATATTAAGTTTGTTGTGTACGAAGGAATTATGAATTTGGGGCTATTTGTTTTGGATGATATCATAATGATGGCACCAATAATTGTGGCAGCATGGTTATTAGTTTGGTTAAATCATTTAGTTTAAATAAAATGACGCAGGGTTAATTATTGACTTTATATGACTGGCATAGATAGAGTTCTGTAGTTTTCACAACTACCTAAACTTGATAAGGTAAAATAACTTGTGCTAACCTAATGCATTGATTAGGCTCAGTAAGATACAGGGTATATATTAAAGCGGATATGCCATATTTTTTAATTAATATACGGGTGTAATCACAATGTCTCCGTACAAAACTTGTGAACTTTATGTTTGAACTAAGAAGTCTTCTAATGTATAATTGAGACAATTAATCTTTCGTTCTTTTTCTTTGACTTATTCCTCACATTAATTTGAACTAAAGAAAACATAATAGCCTTTACAATTTTATTTTGTTTGGAGCTGTATTGATCTTCAATGCATTTTATTTTTAATTAGCCAAATATGGCTATAAATTTACATATGTTTTTTATTCCTATAGAACAATAGAACAATCAGGTAATAAAAGATCAGAGTGAAATATTATTCTACATTTATGCAAAGTAAAAGAAAAAAGAATGAGAAATGCTAGTGTCCAATATATTGGACGGATGGGTCCGTCCAATACGATCATTTTCGTATTTTTAAATTTCAAACGACCGATCTGAGCTGTTCAATATGTTTTTCATATTGAAAACTTGTAAGAAACCAATTTTTACATTTTTTTTTTTAATTTTTTTACTTATTTTTTGGTATTTTAGAAAATTTATGATATAAAAATTTTGAATCGTCCAATAACAACGATTTTCTAAAATACCAAAAAAATATTAAAAAAATTTGAAAAATGTAAAATTTGATTTCTTATAAGTTTTGAATATGGAGAACATATTGAACGGTTCGGATCGGTCGTTTGAAATTTAAAAATGTGAAAACAATCGTATTGGACAGACTCTATCCGTCCAATATATTGGACTCTAGCATTTCTCAAAAAGAATTAATTAGATTTATGCCATGTAAAAATTAGTTAATTAACAATATTTTATATTGTTAGATTGATAATTAGATTTATACCATTATGAAATCGTTTAAATTAGATATATGTCATTATCTTATTCCTAAAAGATTAGATTTTAAAACTGTCATCCTGAAATCTCTCAGTATTTTTAAAATTTCCAAACCGCCCATAGTTAATAAATGCTAAAAAGAATGCTGAAATTCAACTCTAATTTTCCCTTTTTCATAATTATTGCACACTCTCGTACTTTATATCTATTATGAAATTCAACTAATATATGTAGGTTTTTTTTTTTATTAATTTGTTTTATTATCCATCATACTTTTGTATTAAAGGCAGATAGGATAATTCGAGAGACCATAAAGAACCCCAAATAAATGTGGAAATAATGATACAAATGATGATTAGGTATGAGGTGCCTTGTTGGAGATGCTAAACCTTTTTGGTGTTTTTTTGTTTTTCTTGCCGTTTTACCTTGTTTTTGAATGGGGTCTGCTCATTCCACACTTTTTCTTTTCTTATTGAGCCCATCCTTGTCCTTTCTCTCTTTATTAAATTAAATGAATTTGATTAGTGCTTTATAGCTTACATGCTCATTCAAACAATATAATTAAAAGAACATAGAAAAACCAAAATGTGCATAAATACTTTACAGTTACAGGTACATATCAGGAGGTGAAAAGCAAAAAAATTTGTCTTATCTATCGTTGCTTTGCCCTGATAATACTCACAATTAGTGTCGGTACAGAAATAAAAATTTTGAGAAACCCAATAACCAAATAGAAACGGGCTCACAAGTCGCAACCAATAAATTCATAATCAGACTCAACATTGAATAAAAAAAATTTTAAAATTGTCAATTAAAACCAAAAACCAAAAACCAAAGAACACAGAGAAACGGGCTCAGGTGTGCTGTCACTACAATTGTCTAAGACATTCACATTTTGAGCACTTCATTTCATTATTTGCACAGAGAATGTCAACTCTCTTCATCTCCAATCCATTTCTTGGGTCAATGAGCACCGCCAATGGACCCTCAACTAATAGTAACTAATTGAGTTGTTTTTTATTCACGTGTTGTGAATGCAGGGTGGATGACTGGATCGAAATGGAATAATGATTATGGGTTTAATTTGAGAGTCCAACGGAATACAGTTTGTCGTCGATGGGACGGATAAAGAGACAATGCAATTGTATGATTTAATTAAAACTTGTTAGCTAGCCGACACGGGATTTCTTGGTCTCTCGGGCCATACCAACCTCAATTTTCTTGTGCCCCAGCTCATGCCCCGCGTGGAGCTTTTCTTATCTGTGCTTCCGTGCTTGGTTTCCTAGTAGTTCATTTTCAACTTTCAATTTTCAAGGCTGCTCTCAGGCTCATCAGGTGTTGCTATGCTAATAATTATTGAGTTCGGCGACTATCTCTTGAATTAGACTATTAGAGTGGTCGCAAATTATGGGCTCCAAACTTGCTGTGCAGCACCAAACGTGCGGTGCCGTTCTGGCACATCCAACCTAGCTTGCAGACGTGTCGCACCCGCGTAGTGCAGTCTTTTGTTAGAAAAATTGATTTATGAGCAAGGGTTTAAATTTCGGTTTTTTCGGTATGATGGTCCGGGGTTGATTTGTTATTTCGGTGATATAACGGTGATATAACGGTGACTATATACAGATACTAAAATTGTTATTGTATTATATACTTGCTTAAATGTGGGTCATGTTTGTTATTTGGGTGTTATTTGGGTTATGTTTTCTTATGATATCAATATATCATTAATTCATTAATGTTGACCATTCTTTTTTTTCGCTCTGGGTCCATTTTATATGTGCCTTTTTTTTTAATGTTACCATTTCCCGTTAAAACGTACGTTATTTCGGTGAAAAACGGTGAAAAAAGGGCGAAAAAACGGAAATGACGCGTTACGTTATTTCGGTGTTTTTTTCTATGACGTTCGTGCGGTTGGATACAAAATACCGTTATTTCGGTTATTTCGGCGTTATTTCGGCGTTATTTAAAAGCTTGTTTATGAGTAATATATGGTTAAGAGAATTGTACGTTTGGACACGGCGTATCCGCACATGCAAGTGTCTAGTCTAATTTTTTTTTAAAATAATAAACAGAATAAAAACAAATATTAGAAAAGTAGGTAAAATTTAAAACTTACATTGTGAAGTAAAATCTTTTTTTTGCAAGTTTTGAATTTGGAAAATTATAAATTATGAAGCTAAAATGGAAAAGGAAGGGAGAATTTTACAGATTTCTAGAGCAACAAAATTGCTTTTTGGTTTAACTTTTTTTTATTAATTATATGCGGTGAGTATAGAGCTATAGAAAGGCTTCTATGATTAAATGACCCAAAACAAAACAAAACATTAATCAAACTGCCGCTGTCAAGTATTTATATTAAAAAAAATTAATTAAACTAGCCATTGCATTCAGTTCAAGTGTTCAACATATATCAATTGGTAATTTTAATAATTTTTTATACTGTAAGCCTCACAAGCGATCATTATTAAAAGGTTTGGATGGTTAAACGATCAATTTCAATTTTTTCTTCAAATCTTGTCAACAGTTTATAGCTGTTTTTTTACCGTATGTACGTATATATCATTTATTTTCTACTAAATTATTCAGATGTTTGTTACTCATATTTTTGTCAATGTTGTCTTTATTTTGACTCTTCAATTAATAACAAGTTAATAGTATTTAATGCAGGGACAGTTTCTCATTAAAAATAAAAATATATTATAATAAAGTACATTAGAACATTTTTCTAAAAATTGATCTTACAATTCGGATAATACCTTAAAGTTGTAGAGGTCCTATTTAGGCATGAAAGGAGTGAAAAGAAATCCTTCCCAGTATAAGCATACAGCTCTTATCATCAACAGGAGATGCAAAAGTGTGCTTAGATATAGGGACTACCCAAGCTTCTAGTGATCATCTTTGGGACTTCAAATTACTGTTCCTCTTTTGTCGCTTATAACATAACATTCCATAGTACTATTCTATATAATTACGTAACTCGCGTTTAGAGAAACTGTGACGTATCTAGATTGAATTTATATCGATCTGCCACTATTATTGATGGCACGATGGAGCTTTCGTCGAATCCAAACCTCCGATTTAAATCGGATAAATCATCATTGTTTTTCAATCCTTATCCTTATTACTTAATAAAACACCAATTCACGGTGTAAGTAATTATATAAAAAATTTTAAACAATTATTTTACTATATGCATTCTTAATCATTAATTAATTGATTGTTTAAATATAATTCGATTAATGATTATGTGTGAATTATCATATATAAGTTTATTGACTCTTCGTTCTAACTGGAAATAAATTAAATTGTCACTTTTAATAAATTATTTGAAATAGATATCAGGTGAAGAAACATTAGGTGAAGAAATATTGTAGGGATAAAAAACAAGTCGATCTAGTCACAAAAGATATTAATACGCTAATGAATATGTTTTCTCAATTTGAGAACAAAAATATTTTTTAACATTGTTATTATTTTTTTGTTCTAAGAAATATATATATAAATAATAATCTTTTTAATTTAAATTTTTCTACACATTAGGTGAGTGCGATAACTAGTACTTATAAAATTATTATAAATCCAAAGATATAAACAATTAGACAATGGGCATGAATAATTTCAGACAAGAGCAAATATGGATAATTCATTCTTAAAATCTGATTTGATATGTGCTGTAGTGAAATGAAAAAAAAATTGACACGTCATTTAAAATAGAAAGATTAAAGCATTAATTCTATAAATATTTTATCGTCTAGCGTGTACAATTCTATATAAAACAAAAATAATATCAATTACTTGATTTTCTTATTTGCCCACTGAAAAATATCTTTTCTAGTATTAAAATAAAGATATACCTCGTACTATCCTCCCATTAAAATTGTACAAGACATCAGCATCTGATAAAAAAATCGGATGTAACGTAAAAAAACAAATATTATAAATGAAATTCTTCTGATCTCCATTTAAGGGGAAGTACACACTATATCCACAAAAGACAATGGAATGCGTATTTGGCCTACTATTTTGTTATGGGAATATTGCCATCAAAATATAAAAAAAAAGATAAAGAACTTATAAAATTTGGAAATTCAGATCAGAACAATTTCTTCTCCAGAAAGCGTTAATTTGGTGCGAACTCATTCCCTTCTCTATATCCCTATTCATGATTAAATGATGAAATTGCAATAACTATATTATTTTAACAATCATAATATTTTGATTTTTGAAGCAAGGTTTTTTAGTGTTTACAGTGTTAAAAGTCATTGTTTAGTTATAACTTTATGAAAACATGGAGCGGAGTCCAATATGCTTAATTACTCTATTGTTTTTACTTTTCAGAAAGGCAGTATGGATCAAACTGCGCTCACTTCATCCACTGCCTACAATATGTTCCCATTCGATACAACAATCGGTTCTGCTCACCCTTCAACATAATGGGACTTGTGAGGCTTTCCAAGTTTTTCTCTCCAACTTTTTTTTGGGCGGTAGGGGCGGATCTACCACTGGGCGACGCCGTGGAGCCCATAGAATTCCACCTTAGTCTCAACTAAATTTTTTTGCCATTGAAGTACTCAAAGGTCTATTGTATGAGATGGATATACAATGAACTTATGTTGGTCCAATATTCTTATAAACTCAGTCCCACCTAAATATTTTTCCTAAATCCGTCACTGCTGGACGATATGGATGGAAAGAAACAACGGAATCTTCAGAAATGTCAACAGGAATCTGGATGCGGTTTATGATTGGATTTGCCGAGAAGCAAACTTGTACCTGCGGTGCTGCTAGTTTGTTGTTTTTGTTAGAAAAATCTCAACCAGAATCGAGTAACAACAAGCACAAACGAAAAATGAAGCGACAAAGGAGAACGTTTTTTGTGGTGTGTAAATCTTGCTACACCATTTTCTGTTTTTCTCATTACTATTATACTATTCTTACAACTAATACATGGTAATAAATAAATAAATATCCTATACAATCATTACTAAAATAACAATTGGTTTCTAATTTTCCAATTGCCTCATCAACAATAAATAAAAACGCAGCTATAAATAAAAACTGAATCTCTAAGAAAAAAGGAAACATAAGATATTACCAAAATCTAGTTCTTAACAAAAACAAATATGTTGTGTCAGTATACCGATACAACAAATAAGGTATGTCGATATTCTGACATTACTAGCTTATTCCAACAATCACTTCCCTAAGCTAGTAATGTGCGTAACCCAATCCTTTCTCTCATCTCCAAAAACTTTAGTCTTCCTAATATCGAAGCTTGAGTTGGATCACACTCTGCCATGCCGCATTCTCGAAGACTCTTCCTTGCAAATGCCTCTTGACTTTCAAGTGTGACAACACCCTTCCTGTCGACTTTGCTCATGGCTTCAGCAATCATGTTGCCTATTTCGTAATTGTTTCTTGCACTTACTGCTGCCACCTTGGACACCACATCAGAACAGTCCAACCCAGAAAGGTATCGCTTCTTCCTTTGCGATATAACATCTGCATCAGACACATGGAAACTGCACTGCCCCTACAATAATACTTCCTCTAAGGGCCCCACAAGTTGCGGTATAGAGCACATCTCATCCATCCTCTCATGTTCTTCATTGAGGCATGCCTCCACCGCACCTGACATCAAAATTCCCCTGGTATTAGAAATTGCCACTTCAGCAAAAGTGCTTTGCTTGGCAAGAACCTCGTGCAACAGAACCTTCGTATCAAGTTGTGAGTTTTCTTCCTCAACTTTGCGCAACTCGACTCGTAACTTCTCCACCTGCTTGGAGACGAAGTCTTTCTGATTCATCATCTTCTCTTTCTTCTCGAAAGAGGAACGAGTGCTTTCCGTCCCTTCTTCTTTTCCTTCACTGATTTCTATCCCTTCTCGAATGAGGAACGGGTGCTTTCCATTCTTTCTTCTTCTTCTTCGTTGATTTCTCTTCCTTCTCGAAAGAGGAACGAGTGCTTTCCGTTCCTTTTTCTTCTCCTTAAAACCGGATGGCTCTTCCTTCTCTGCCACAAATGCTCTCTCCTTCTTAAGTTGATCAAATTTTTTCTTCAGGACTTGTGCCCTTACTTTTTTGACACGGTCCTCACCTATACTCATCTCCTTAATTGCATCCCACGCCTCCTTTGCTGGTTCCTTTTCAACAATTGTCATCTTCACTTCATATGGCATGGCTTGAGAACACAACCATGGTACCATGATCCTTCTCTTTATCACACGATGCGCTACCATCTACTGCTTCCCATACACACAGGGATTGCATGATGATCTTCATCCTTATAGCACACATGCCATAATTCTCATGGTTCAACATGGGGTACTCGATCGGCACACTACCTCCTGTCACCAGTACTTTCGGTGGTGGAGTCTTCTTTGTCTCGTCGTCGCCTCCCATAACACTGTGCTCTGATACCAATTGTTAGAAAAATCTCAACCAGAATCGAGTAACAACAAGCACAAATGAAAAAATGAAGCGACAAAGGAGAACATTTTTTGTGGTGTGTAAATCTTGCTACACAATTTTCTATTTTTCTCATTACTATTATACTATTCTTACGACTAATACATGGTAATAAATAAATAAATATCCTATACAATCATTACTAAAATAACAATTGGTTTCTAATTTTTCAATTGCCTCATCAACAAGAAATAAAAATGCAACTATAAATAAAAACTGAATCTCTAAGAAAAAAGGAAACATAAGATATTACCAAAATCTAGTTCTTAACAAAAACAAATATGTTGTGTCGGTATACCGATACAACAAATAAGGTATGTCGATATTCTGACATTACTAGCTTATTCCAACAGTTTTACAGCTAGAGCTGCATTTTCTGTCTCGTTTTCTGTTTGTTCTTTGACAGCCACTGTCAATGCTTCGAAAAACAATATATAAAATAATTAAATTCGATTTTAATACAATATATTTCAATCAAATTAAATCTTCACGCGTCCAGATTCTATCCAGATTCGAAATCAATAAAATCTGACAAATTAAATTACAGAATCCCACGTCCATAAAGTTCTCTCTCTTGTAATTCTAAGACTATCCGAAAGTAATCTTAAGAGAGTTCGAATTAGTTTGACTTGGTCAAGTCCTGTGAAACATTCTGGAACTTTAAGCTTTTCTATAGCGTGCATGTATCGCATTTTTCCCATGGTCCCATCTAACTTTGGAAAATTTATGTCCGTCTAAATCTCAATCAGACTCTCTGGGATAAAGGAAAAATAAAAGAATATCTCATTTAATTTTCCCACCGGCTCTGACTCTGCTGTCTAGTTGTCTTTCTTCCATGTCTCTCAATTTCGATTAGACGTCAAAGATCAGCCAAACACTCTTGCTATTTCTCGCTTCTTTTTCCTATGGACCCCACGCCTATTTCACTTTTATATATTTTACTCTTCTTTTCTATTAACTTAACCTTTGACTTTAAATTAATTTACTTACGTCTTAAATTTAAGTCTTTGTCAGTTTATTTTTTTATTCCAGTTAATGATTTTTTCGTATCAGTTTATTTTATATTTTAGATTTGATGATTGAAGAATACTTCATATTAATAAAATAAATTATTTTAATTTACCCATTACAATTTTTATAGCTCAACCGAATCATTCTCCCCCGCATATTAATTCCCATGTTATTTTGACCATAAGTTCCAAAAATTTTAATGAAAAAAAAAGCTTTATCCACATTCGATTTCATGAAATCGTCTGAATACTGAACATGTTCTTACCGTCATGAAGATATCAGAGAATTTAGTGCCCATATAATTCAATTTAATACTGAAAAAATGTATCCAAATTTTAGTTAGTGTCGTCTTGATTTAAAACGAAAACAACCTTAAAGTGCACAACAGTCATTTAAATACAATTTATTGAAACCATACATTTTTATATATATTTAAAATTTAAAATACATGATAATTTGGACTTTTCATGCAAATTATAATTTTCAAGGGATAAAAATTAAAGTTCTTATACTCATCTTTCAGAATGAGACGCTGAATTTGAAACCTGCAACTCCTTAACTTAAGGGTGTGTTTCATAATATACAGTTAATTGTGTTAGAGGATAACGTACAGTTAATTATGTTAGGTGTGGTTCATAATATATTGTCTTTTTAATAAATCTGTGTGTTTTTCCCTTAAAAATTGAGGTATGCGGTATGCTACTACATTCTTGCGCTCCAGTGTACTAAATTGGATTAGAATATGAAATATGTTTAGCCGAACGCAGAGCAGACCAAATTAAGAGGAAATTCCTCCGGAAGCAAAATTTAAACAGAAGAAAACTATATTCTACTTTCATACCAAATTCGTGCCATTATTTAGTACTGATGAAGAAGTTAGCTAAATGACAATGGGAATATCAGTTTTTGCCTCGGAAAATTTAATACAATTTTTTTGTAAAAATAAAATAAAAATAATGTATAGCAGTCAAGATTAATTCAAGACATGGTTACATTACGTAGGATAGTATAAAAGCATTTTAAAGCACCGACAATTAATCCACTTGCAATATAAAAAGCTCGCTCGTGGCTATGTTAAAATAATCTATGTTAGATTGTTAGCATTCAAAATATAATTTATAACTATCTTCAAGAAATTATAATTTACAATATATTTTCAATGAAATCTATACTATTTTGTACTCTAGCTTCTTTGAGTATTATTAAATTAGTATTCCTTGTTGAAACTTATATCATAAATATTAAACAAAGTAATTGTATTAAAAAATTGAACTTGAAGTATTGTACAAGTTATCTACAGCATCTGGTGTGGTCGACTGATGTTTGTGTACTTCTGAATAATCACTAGTATTTATGAATTAATATTTAATATGCAACATATTGGAATGAGTATTGAAATTATTTTCTTTTATGATTAAATGAACATTTTAAATACAAAAAAGGGAACTAGATATCTCTAGTATGTGACGTAATCATTTGAATAAAAAAAAAAAACATTGCAAGAACATGGATTGTAAGTTGTTCTAGATTGTTATCAATTATTTCAACACTCATATAAAAGTGCCAAATAAGAAAAAGAATAGATGAAGAAAAGTAAAAAATAGTAGAATTAGTAGTTGGTTTTGATTATTTCTTCGGTGGGAGGGAAACTATCAGACAATTCAAATTGGCTCTGGACTTTATTTTTACAATTGGATATATATAATTAATAGATAGAACACAATATACAGTAAAAAAGTATTATCTATAATTTTATACTGATGAATACTTGAATTTGAAATAGAAAATCAAATCTCAATATTATCCACGTAAGTTGAGGAGGGGACCATGCTCAATGGTTGACCCTGCTGCCAACTGCAAGGCAGCTATCCAATAGAAAGAAACCCAATCAGCAGTACCACTGGAAAGTAGACTTGATATTGTTTTTTTATGGTACAAGATATTGGACCAAATATATCTGCCACTCTCCATAGTTCCATGTTGCTTACGCTATTGCGCGTATACCCTCCAATAATTATGGTCCAAATGATATACTTGGACATCATAGTTTGCAAATTCTTGAGGCACGAGGGATTAATTTAACTTTTACCTTAAGAAAAATTATTTCAATTTAGCGTGTTGGGGCACGAGGGATAATTTAACTTTAGAATTAGAAAATTTATTTGAATTTAGAGTGAATTACTGCTGCCACTTGTGAACAGTTGGCTTGGTCAAAATGCATCCCAAGTAAAAAAGCAAGGAAAATTAAGAAAAGGACAAAAGCTCATTTAATAAGTACGTAGAAAACCTTGATAAAGACGGCATTAAATATAACTCGTACAAGCTGACAACGAAGTTAATTATGATTACATGAGTACGATTATTCAACACAAATTATACCGTTAATTTACAAAGGCCGAAAGTTATACTAATTAACATGTATTAAAGTGTACTTGTCCTTGCTAGTTTGACTCCACATGGCCTTAATTTGATGTTGTTAAGGAAAAAAATTGAACTTAAAAAAGGACATCAATCTTTTTAAATGTTTACGCGAGCTGATTGTTGTTGTGACATTTTGTTTGAATCTTTTTTTTTTTTGTTTTTCAAATAGAAGACTACAATCTTATAATAAACAAATAAATAAACGCACCATAAGTATTTACTTGTCAATTCTTGACTGCGCTTGAAGGGACAAAATATTTTTCTAAAAGATTTGAAAAAGATTGAGTAGATTACGTAGCATCCTTTGCAATCTGTACACATATGCGCATTGAGCAGCTCAAAAGCTGATTATTATTTTCTAGAAAAACTCATATCCAATACATCATCCGTCGTCATCTCTAATTAATAATTTAATATTGGAAGTAATAGTTCATCGAAACCAATACGCGAGTTAAAATTGTGAACTTTTGTACGGTATCGATGCTGTTTTAATCTTATATGGTCTTGGCTCTTGCACTCTTTATTATGCACTTAAAGAGTTAAACTCTTACACATAACAGACCCATTGTTATATCCAGATAGACTCACACTGGTAAAACGTGGGAATCTATCATACATTATCGATGACTCCATCGTTTCCTAAAAAAAGAACAGACTTAAACCCTGAAAAGCGCAAAAGAACTTTTTATTAAAAAATACCCGACCAAGTTTTTCTAAGATCTACTTTAATTTCTAAAAAATATATTTATAATAAATCGTGCTAAAAAATAATGAAAACTAAAAATTTAGTTTGAGACCTCTAATTATCAACGAAACAATTTATATTTATTACTTTTTAGGAACAACGATTATTGTTTTTTTCAGAAACTCTTGACAGAGTCAAGCGAAGGAGAATTATTGTTGGAGTATAATTTTACTACCGACTCGCCCATCAATAAATGCAACGGTATTCACATTGGCTGACTTTGTTTGTATTATGTAGACGATATGGAGTGCACCCATTACAGCTGACCCTTGATGATTTTTTCTTTTTTTTTTGGTGACCAATATTATTTTCCAAAATTTCAAGTAACTATTTACATTATTCGTGTACCATCCACAGTTATATCATTTATTAATTTGAAAAACGAGCCTAATTGTACGGAATATATCAAACTAACATCCACTTGTCTTGCCCACTACATTAAAAAAGCAAGGGCGAAAGGGAAAGAAATAGATTACTAGCATATTTCATAATTAGAAGAAACATTCCAGATGACAATGAAACTTTGATCTTCTGTTTCTTAGAAAATAATGACCTTCTACATCCTTATGTACGGAACATGTATATTCATTTTTTTTTCTTTAAAGCACAAGACGTCGATGTCCAATATATTAGTCTACTTTTGGTTTGCATTTTTAAATTTCTTGAAATTATTAATAGCTCCTTTATAATTAAGTTGTTATTGTGCCCAATTTATTTATTTTTACTTTCCTAATAGCATTCTAGTTGTTGAGTACCCCATGAAGGTCCTTTTGAAATTATTGCCATCTAAAGAAAAATCCTAACATCCAAATTCGAGAGGTTCAATAACCAAAAGTTTTAGAAAGCAAATTATGTTTCACTTTTTCTTTATGTAATTAAAAGTAACTCTGTTGTTCCCGTCGTTTTTGACATTTTATGTTCATTTATTTGCTTCAAATCTACTGTGACAAACTAGACTTGAGCTTAATTTTGTTCTCTATATATATATATGTTGTGGAACTAACTTATTTCTTTCTATCAATTTTTGTCAATTAAATTGATTTATTCGATTTGTTATTGAACTTTAATAAAATTAAATTATTTTGTCCAGCTCAGATTCCATCATACATAAATCTTAAACAAAACTAGAGAACTAGCTACCTTCTATTCTCACGGTTTCCTTAAGAATATCATTGATATATGTGGTAACTTCAAAAATATATAAAACAAAAAAATTCCTAGATATCATGGTATTATAATAGGGTGTGTAACGTGCATGTGTTTGGATGGTATGGACAATAGCGAATATAGTAAATCTACGCAAATAGACTCACATCCAAATTACATTCTATTTTTCTCCCTATATTGTTAATTAACTTCTACTAGTTTTTCCATTTCAATATCTGGAATTGACTTTCTTAAAGGGAGAACATGATATTCCTCTCTATTAGTATTCTTAATAAACCATAAAAATGTTCTCTATTTATAATTAGATGGTATATTTCACTATCACAATTTTCCATTCTCAAACTCATGTGTGTTCTCAATTTCCTGTTCTTGACAACCTGCAATATACTAGTGATATCGATCGGCTATCTATTCTCAATTATAATTAAATAGATTCGGTAATTTAATTTGAAACTTAGTGTTCCAATTAAAATAAAGATATTTATCTAATTCTAAATAAAAAGTTGAATTGTTTATGAAGATTTATAAAAACTTATATAAAAGGTAAACTTTGACCGTGACTATGTATATATATATATATATAATTAGGTAAAGTTGAGCGAACTTTATATCATTTTGTTATATATACTAGAGGAACTAATCGAGCTTCGCTCGATATTTGACATATTAATAAATATAAAATATGTTATTATTTTTTAAATTATCGTTTATATCAATTGACATCTACATTCTTCCCTTATACAAAGTAAAGTTCAAAGTCAAATGTATTATATCCAAATTTTGAAATCTCACAATTACTATTTTGCCATCAATAGAACTCGAGGAAGTTTATCAAAATAAAGGGACACATCGAGCTTCACTCATCTAAATTTTTTTTCTAACTTTTTATTTAATTGACTTGAATATATATTTATTGAAAAACATACAAATAGAACTTGTAGATCTGAGCATGCAATTCTCAGAAGAAAAACCAATAAGAAGAAACAAACTTCTATCAACTGGTTTGAATATAAATTTAATTTGTATTTTAAAATTGAACTTCAAGTACAAAACTCATTGTATCAATCAAATTGGTTCAGACCTGATATCAAATATGGTTTTTTTAATTAATATTTCAGATAATCCACCACATATCTCAATCATACTTCAGTTAATAACCAAATGCAGCACCATCACAAATAAATTTAATCGAATATATGTTAATAAAATTTTTAAAGTTGAGCGAACTTTATATCATTTTGTTATATATATTTATCTATATAAGTGCAACTAGAAGTTTATCCTAATCATATCAACTTGGATTGTGAACTTTAGTCACCAACTACAACAATTCCGAGGAAGTACAAATGTTGGTAATTTGGTAACTTTTTTCAACCTCAATGCATCTACTTTCTCGTTAATGATGATAGAATATGTACCATAGTTGAACAAGCAACCAAAGTGGAACAGATTAGATCACGTTTTGATTATTTTAAATGAACTTTTTAGAATATAATGAACAGTCTCTTAATTACAAAGAGTTAATAAACTATGTCATGACCATGGCCATAACTTTCTATGGGAGGAGATGTTGAGTCGTACCAGCATATCAGCATCATATCTCATGCATAATTCATCCCACGACCATCTCAAAAGTTGCACATATTGTCGGTTATGGCGAGCTATAATTCACAATTCTAATTATTACTCTATGCTGGTGGGGGTCTATAATTGCGATTGTGATCAATTAATTCAATGTTTAAACAAACGAGACAAACCCATCCTACGCGAATAAAAAACATTTTCTTTGCGATCCATGTGATTGGGTCCATGGGCTTTTTATACATTGAACAAGACATTTGATTAACAATTAAATGATGTTACAATCAAGCGGGCTTAAAGTATGACAAATTACGTCACAATAAATATTATATGTTAAACATAGACATATATACAAATATAATATTTGATATCTTCTGAAGATCCCTTTTGTGCTTCTTTCTATTGCAATTATTCAGTTTGTTTATTCTACAAGTTTATGCCCCTTAAATTGAAATTTCTTTCAAAATTATTCTTTACCTTTAGTTTGACTAAAATAAGAAAGCTAAAGTCCAAACTCCAAAGTATGTATATACGTAGTACGACGTACCATTCAAAAAAAAAAAAAAAAAAAAAAAAACGTAGTACGACGTCAACCGACAATAACTCCTTAATTTCTATTCTAGCAATTACTGTTCTTTTCATTCATTCAATATTAGTAAAAAGGACATGTTTTAATTTTAATATTCTTAGGAGAAATATTAATAGAATCATATAGTGTCTTGGGTGCATAACCGAATTAGTCTTGCACTTTCTTTAAGGAAAAAAAAGAAGAATTCTGATGCATATTTGTTTTTAATTGTGCAACTATATATTTAATTTCTTTAAGAGTATTGTTCAACTAGTTGATATGACCAGTTGGATGCTATTGTTGATATGACCAGCTGTTGGATGCTATTTAATGATTAATAAGTTTTGATAAAGAGTATTATTATGCATATACATCTACCATGATATGTTGATATTTAACAAGAATCAAGTAGCGCACAATAGAAAAAAAAAACACTTTTGCTATTTTTTTTTTCAAGTTTTGTAAATAAGTATGTATAACTAAGTACTCCTAATTTTTGAACATGAAGCCCAATGCAAATTACCAGTGGCGCTCTGCCATTTTCCAGAGCTAATGGATTTAAACACCACCAATATCTCAATCAAAACTTATTTTCTGGTTTCTTATACTGTCATTGTCTATCATATATATGGTCAAAATTGATTTAAAATTTTTCTTCACCAGAAGTGACGTGCTGGAACAAATCTGACAAATTAAATTGTAGATGCATTTGTACTACAGTTAGATCGGATGTGTATCAATTTTGAGCAAAAATGAATTTTAAATAGTGATCCATAAAAAAATATATTAATACCCAACTATTACAAATTTTAAATATTTTGGATGGAATTCTTGTTCAATTTTAACAGATACACCTACAATTCAAATTTTTAATTTTAAATAATATTTTCAAAATGTAGAATATTTGCATCATAAATGTCGGATGTAATTAGAACTCGGTACCTGAGAAATTAATACTCCTGAGAACATTTTATAAAGCTTAAAACCATATATCTTGTAGCATGTGAAAAATTGAAATAATTATGTATTGGTCGGATAATCCACGTGTAATCTGTTTCAAGTTTTGCGCGCTCAATATTATCTCTATATTAAAATCTTGTGAGAACTATAGTCTTTAAAAATTCTTTGGACTATCGATAAGGAAAAAACTGTTTTAGTCGATGGTATGAAAGTTTCTAGATCCTTTTTTTTTTTTCCTTAAAAGAGAAGTAAAAATAAAATAAGACATAATCTTTTACTAGATTTCAATATTATTGAGCAGTTCTAATCGTTTGGAATTTTAGAATATAATATTGGACACATGACATGAGTTGTCTATGCAATGAATTGAATTTTAGCTTTTCTCCTTGTATCATATATGTAAACACATAAAACATCATTAGTTTTCTAAATTTAATATGATGTTTTAACAAAGTAATCACTAGTTTTTTATTAGATCTACAAGTCAATACAGAATTTCATTACCATAAAGGTCGTGGCATGATGACTAGAACATGTAATTATCAGCAAAATATATCAATAGGTTATTTCCCATGCAACCGGGGGATTATTTCTGTTGTTCGTCCTCTTCCCTTAATTTATTAACTTTATGATATATAATAAAATGGGCTAAAGTTATTGACAACGGCGCAACTCCATAACAAATGCCTGGCAATCAAAGTGATGCAATCCTAAAAAAGAGCGACGCATTGGTATGTAATGATAACATAATGGAATGTACTAGCCGAGTAGTTGGCATTTTGTCCATGATGATATCATAGAGGACGTTTAGATTAATACCTTCCATGCATTAACTATTGGATGAACTAAAATAGTCGTTGAGTGGCAACAACCTATATTTTGATGTTGTAGAAAACTAGAAATATATATCAAGGTATGTGAATAAAATAAAGTGGCATTCTGTTAAATCCAACCTTTGTTTTTTTTTTTTTGGGTACCAACTTTACTAACTTCTGTCGGCGGACACGGAATACGTTTTCTCATTTGTCACACAAAAGGGCATACTTTACATCTCTCGTGTGGGATGTCATAGGCGGATTATGCCTTTAACTTTTTAGAGATTTTTTTTTTTTAAAATCTACGTCAACACTAATACGCCTATGCTTGTGTAAAGAAAAAAACAGTACACATAAAAATGGACAGTACATATACAAGTACAAGATTAAGCTTTAAAATTTTAACCCGGCAAGACAAATAAAAGTAAAATTATGCATCTATATCATTGATAAAATTAAGTCCTAGAGTGATATCTTAGCGTACTTTTATCATTATTGAAATAGTTGATCTAAGGGATTTTATTTAGTTCATAATTTTTAAATTTATAAACATACATCTGCATATATTGTTTCACAAATTTTATTTATATGCATACTAATAACATATTTAGACTAACGGTCAGCAATTGTATACATATTCTACACTATGATGACCGTTAATCTAAGATATATAAGACATTCTTAGTTTATAAATACTAAAGACACTAGCACCTCTTTTTTTGAGGATAAGATACTAATACCTCTTTAATGGCTCCTTAGCCTATTATGCCTCATGTATGAACTAGGCCTTAATTCCACCTGCATTTGTCGGCCGAAATAAAGCCCATAAATCAAAATACCCATACAAACACAGCTTATTACCCCAACGGGCTTAGAGTTTAATGATGTCGCATTGTCGCAACGTATTTGATAGATAGTTATACAAATACAATACAAGACACGGCAGAAAACGTAGAAAACGATTTTTAAAAGTTTTAAATATAAATAAATGCTGAATATAGATAGCTTACACAACATAATCTTACTTTTTGTTTTGTTTTTATTTTTTTACTATCTTATTCAAAATGAAAACATTACTCGCAACAATAAAATAAGTTCTAAAAGGCATTTCGATATGTAATGTATAAGTTTTAATTTATTTGAAAAATGAAACAAATGTTTGAATATTTGTAAGATTCTACAACCAAAAAAAAAAAAAAAAATACAACAGTGACAATTACAATCATTACGACAATCATAATGCATCTCACAACATTGATCTCGTTTCGTTCACAACTATAACAAACATTGTGAAAAGATAATTGTACTCATTCCGTTCATAACAATGAAGCAAAAACATCATGAAAAAAAAATATTATCTCATTTGAAAGTACGCATAAAGAGTTATGGACGTATTAAAACTAGAATTGATTATGCTTTACTAGAAAAATGTTCAATTAAAATAATTTTCAGGGGGGTGATGCAAAACTGGAAATTTTATTAATGCCGCAAAGATAATTGACGAGCAGAAACTGTGTAGCTTTACGTGTAGCAGAAAGAATGTGAATCAATCATTCAATCTTGAATTTTTAGCTTCAATAAAATATACAGCAGCAACGATTCTGACATCAAAATTGAGGCCAATGACCCGCAGCGTGTGGAAGTGTTCGTTGAGCGCCTCTGCGGTCATGAGGCCTATCTATCTGTACTTTTCTGCGCTCTATAATTCAACCAATGCCAAATGCAGAGCGATTTTTATTAAAGTTTTCTATGATCTGCTTCACATTTTGTAACACGGAAACAATCTTAGTAAATCTTATCCTCAGAAATTTCAACGGCGGTAACCGTTAAATCAGAAAATTCGGAAATGTAGAAGTTCGGTTGTACCACATTATCTTCCTTCCAAGTATTTAACTGCTTATCATATCGTTCATCAAGTATCATAACTAACGAATTCTCCGATTTTTTAGATAGTAAACACAAACACATTTCTAATTATGTGCATTTGACCTGTGGTCTGTTGTTTGGACCTCATGTCCTCCTATATTTCCTCCCCAATTCCCGTTTCAACACCACCATATCTAATCCCACACCTCGTGCTATTAATCTAATACCTTCCCAGTTTTCATTGCAAATTCTTTTGAGAGCTTGAAAATTTGGAAGGTGTTAAATTGAACGACCATGTCTTTCAGCGGGACTCAGGATAAGTGCAAGGCATGTGACAAGACAGTGCACTTCATCGACCTCCTGTCAGCAGATGGCGTCCCGTATCACAAGACATGCTTCAAGTGTAGCCATTGCAAGGGGACTCTCTCTGTAAATTCCTCATATTTATTAAGACTTTTTTATGTTGTTAGATTGGAACTCATAATGGTATAGAAGTTACAGAAATTAGTTCATCACATGAATGTACTATATGGAACATATTATCAATTTATTATTATTATTATTATTATTATTATTATTATTATTTTTTTTTTATGTTGGATTCTGACCTCCTCAAGATACTGGACATTCTTATTTATTTTTTTCCTCATTAACCTGTTTTTGTGTTTGACTATTTATTGTTTAATTTCACGCTACGACTTAAGATAAATGATTGTAGAAGCACATTCACAATAAATCAGAAAAAAATGAAGTTTGAAAAATTAATTTTGAAAAATGAATGTCAATTTAATCATTTGTATTTGTTATGACTCTCAGATGTGCAGCTACTCTTCAATGGAAGGTGTCCTTTATTGCAAGCCTCACTTTGAGCAGCTTTTCAAGGAGACAGGCTCATTCACTAAGAAATTCCCAACAGGTTCATAATATTCATAGTTTCACAGAAACACTTCTTTCTTCATGCTCCAATAAAGATCACTCACCTATCCGATTACACTTCTAATATTCATGTTTTGATCGTGTCCATTACAGGTTCAAAATATGGAGAGAGGGACCTGGTAAGTAACTTTAACATATAGGCATGACATCTAAATGAATGGTACAAGGTTAAACTTATTTACTCAATTAATAAATTCTGATTAAACAGACCAGAGCTCCAAGCAAAGTCTCCTCGATTTTCTGTGGGACTCAGGACAAGTGTGCTTCCTGCAAGAAGACAGTATACCCCCTTGAAAAGGTAATACATAATAATCTATAGTTAAATACCAGATTGCGTGCCCGTATAATTACTCAATTATAACAACAATTGCGCATTATAAAGAGCAGAATATGAACAATAATCAATTTTGGAACATTTAATGTGAGATAGATCATTAAAATCTGAATCCAGCATAATTTTAGCTACAGGTTCCGAGTATAAATTTAATAAAAATGTCATGATTTAAACTACCATTAATAACATTAAATGGGGTCAAGAACATATTTTGGCTACATCAAGATGTTTTATGATTTATGTTTTATATAAAATAAACCACCAACAATGATGGACTTAACTGGGATAGAGCTAGAGTGCTAGACTACAATAAACATGATAACAAATTCGACAGAGATGGTGAAACTTCTGTTTAATTGGCTAATAACTGTATGCAATTATATTTTATATGCATCAAATCCATAACAGTTCCTGGATATGAATTTTATTTGCAAAAACACAAATCCATCATAAATATCGAAATGACGATCAGGTAATCACATTGTGTATTTCATTAGTTAGCAATCATAAAAGATGAATTGCATATTAAATTGGCACATTTAAATATTTTATTAGACGTCAAATTGAAGAATTGCATCTGGCTTTACGAATTAAGCAAAGTAATAAGAATAAAATTATGGATACAGTTGACCGTGGAGGGGGAGTCGTACCACAAGACATGTTTCAGGTGTGCTCATGCCGGATGCATCCTGACAACCTCCAACTATGCTGCGCTTCATGGAACTTTATACTGCAGGATCCATTTTCAGCAGCTGTTCAAGGAGAAAGGCAGCTACAATCATGTTATCAATGCCACTAAGAAAAACACAAAAGAAGAAGAAACAACAGAAGGAGAAGCAACACAAGAAGCACCAGCACAAGAAGAACCAGCACAAGAAGAGGCCTAAAAACGTTATTTTGATAAAGTGAAGGCCTAGTTTTGGAAACAATTGTCAGGCCCAATGATTGACTGGCAGAGGTGGAACCATTTTTTAGATAATTATTAGTATTTTACTGTTGGGTTCCCCATCTCACTGCTGGTTCTTCCTGCTTAATTAATTATTCCAACTGTAAGAATCCTGATTCAGTTTCCTTTTTTCTCCCATTTGAAATAAATTATTGATGTATCTTTGTTTTTGGATATAACACTTATAAACGCTAAAATTCCTGTGCTTAAAACAGGATCATTTCTGACTGCTTTGTTTAGTCATTACTTCAATTGTTGTTGTGGTTAATTCTTAGTTTGTATCTTTAGCCAGGTAAATGCATACTATTGAGAGGGGGTGGGGCTGGGTTGGGGGGGGGGGGGGGGGGGGGGGGGGGGTTGGGGAGGGAGGGGATACAATAGGAATATGGAGTTTTCAATGGAAATGTAGGATGAGACTTTTCGCCTCCCTACCTTAAAAAAATAAAATAAAATAAATAATATGGAGACTGGAACAAGCACGAGGAACAAACAGTAAATTTATGTCATCAGTTGTACTCAAATTAAAATTTGACAAATTGTTGTCGATGTTCAGTTTAAGTCTTAACGAGTCCAATTTTTTTTAGGACTAGGTATATGGTCGCTGTCCAACAATCCAGTTGCAACTACAACAAAATTACAAAAATAGAAAAGAACAAGGGAAAAGAAAAAAAGAGTTAGTGTACAAGACACAGATAGAAAGATGTACCAAAAAGATACAGTTAGTTTGGCACTGTTCTTATTAGGTGTTTGTGGGTAAACAATGAAATTCTATTTCTCTTTAGCCTCTTTTCATTACCTAATACAGGAAAGACAGCATGGACTTCCAAATTGCTGAGAACATCTTAACCATTTTTTGTGAGATACTTTCCACAGCTTGTGGGTTACAAAAAAAAATTGCCTTGGGCCAGCAGCTTAAGACACTGTCTCCCTTGTAAAATAGCTTATTGCAGTTCATGACACTCGGGAAACTTAAAATACTTATTTTCCAATATGCAAGAAATACCAAAGGGAGAAAATTCATTAGTTTCATTTTATAGAACAAGAAACTTCAACATAATCTTAATTACTATTATTAGCTAGAAAAACGAGATCTGAGTTCGATCATAGAATTGACCAGTGGGCCCTCCTTTGCCGAAGGCAACTATCACTGGTCCTTCAGCACCTTCACTCACATTTAGAGCCCCAGTGTTGTAATTTAAATCAGTCTTGCAATAGCCTGGATTCACACAATTAATGGTTAGACTGGGATAACTCGTTGCAATCTTTCTTGTGTAGGCGTTCATTAAAATCTTCGATATACTGTATGCATGGAATCTATCCGTCCATTCAATTTTCTCCACTGTATTGTCTTTGACAGATTCCAGAAAAGATTTTGCGAGATCATCAATTCTTTCTACCGTGAGGTTGTCAATATCCTTAAGCTCATTCCTCAGCTTTTCATTGTTCAGATTCTGCAAATTATAGAGTGTCCTCTTCACCATGTGTTATAGACATTGTATTATGAGAACATAAAAAATAGTAGCACCAGAAGCAGTTTCATTAGAAATTTACTGGCATTATTAATAGGATATTGTTAGTTTTAAAGATTATATTTACCTGTAATTGTCCGAGTGTACTTGAGACGTTCACTATTCTTCCAGAATTTGATAATTGCACAAGAGGTAAAAATGCTTCAATCATGTTCTTGGTTCCATAATAGTTCGTTTTCAAGCAATCAACAGCTTTGTTGTAGCTTTCAATTAGATTATTATGAAATATTTCAGCCCTCTCTTGTTGCAAAAGCTGCACTCGAATGACTAACAATTAAAATCTGTACCAGTAAAAAGTACCTAATGAAATAGTGCATTATGTTTACCATATCTGTTATTAATCTACCTTTTCATCAATGGGTTTTGACAACTCAAATCCTCCAATCGCTGCATTATTCACCTATTAATACATTTTGTTAGTAAATTCACAGTACTTTTGTGCACACGATATTTCAGGGTACCCATGTAAACCACAGAAACCTATTTGGAAGATATTTCAAAGCGACAAATAAACAGTAGAAAAAATCCCTAATAGTAGCCTTTGGGCAGGATACATGTAAAGCAACACAATATTACCAGAATATCTAATTTTCCACACTTGGTTTTGACAAAAGCAGCTATTTTTTCAATGCTGGAAGGATCAGTAACATCCATCTGATGAAAGGTTATATTTGTCAGACCATAATCTCTAGAAAGCCTCTCTACTGCCTCCTTGCCTCTCTTCTCATCTCTTGCAGTTAGAATGACATCTACCCCATTTGAAGCCAGTTTCTTGCATATTTCAAGACCAATCCCTTTATTCCCTCCTGTTACTACAGCAATCCTGAAATGAACATTGTGACGCAATTACATACTGATAATTTGTCAGAGAGGGATGTAAAATATAAATAATACTTGTATACCTCTTGTTAGCTTTCATTTTACACCCTCTGATTAATTAGTAATGGAGGACTGTGAAATTTTTCCCAATTTTAGAACTCTGATGTGTTGCTGGTACCCATTTCGCATGGAATTTATAGATGCAACTTTCTGTGCTGTCCTGTTTACCTAAGTGCTATTCTGAGAGGCTGGGTCTAGGGTTCTTTTACCGCATGTACAGTAAGATCACAAGTACTGGAGAAAGGGACATCAGGTTTTTGAATATTATTTGCCTTGTTTTCGACGGTCATTACCTAATCAAGTCTTTTTCTTGGGGAAAAAATTCAATATCAGTTAATTGCAAATTGCGTCACTGTTGTCTGCAGTATTGACATATTGCGTCACTGCTTGCCTATACCAAGTGTTTATGAAACTCATCTAAATTTGAAAATGCTTGGTTCTAGCTAATTTGGTTTTGTTAAGAAATTACGTTATACAATTCAAAAACCTTATGTTCTATTATGCAATTCAAATCTTACATATTACATTATACATAATAAAATATGCATATAATATGCTAATGAAGTTTATTTGGAGCTCGAGTTGAGCATTTTAAACAATTCTTGATTCATTTGACGTTAATTGGTTGCAATTAATCTATATTTAACCTAGTGTATTGCAAACGTGTCTTGTCAAATACGCATGTGTAAGAGCGCTTGTCGCGTCCTCTTGACACGAGTTAATATTTCCAACTTGTCATGTCGTGTTAAGTGAAAGAATTTAGTAACACGACACACATTATGATACGACACATCTGACATGACGTGTTAAACGTGTCAAGCCATAATATAATTTATTTTGATATTTTACTAAAAATTCATTAAAAATTACTTACATAATTTTTAAAATAGAGAAAATATAATAAATTGTTTCATATAATAAAAAAAAATTAATGATGGAATAAAAAATTATAAAATTTATAATCTAAACTCAATATAATTTAATAAATTCTAAATAATATTAATTTTTATTGAGTCAACTCGTGTCGTGTTAAGACGCGGCAATGTCTTGAAATCTCCAACACAACACAATTTTGACAGGACATGCCGACACGCATGTGTCGTGCTAATTCCATAAATGTGACGTGTTGTATCGTGTCATGTCAACATTCATGCATATCGTGTAATTTTGGAGAACATTAGTTTAACCTCTTGATATGTCTCAGAATACAATTCAAATCCTACTTATTTAAAATATTGCATTAAACATGAAGAAATATGCATATAATGTGCAAATGAAATTTTTTCTTGAGCTTCACTTGAGTGTTTTATATGATTCTTAATTCATACAACATCATTTGATCACAATAATCTATTGAGTATTGTGTTATTTATATTTGGACATTTTATGACACCTTTTCTGATATTTATTTTTGGTATTCTGATTTTTATTGTGATACTGATATTGTAACTTTTATTTTTCAGTTTTCGAGATTGAAAATTTGGTCTAAAAAAATCACGTTATGTTCATGCGCATCTCTACTTTTATACTCTCATTTTTTATAACCTAAATCCAAACATAAAATAACGAAAAATCGCCAAAATACCGAATAAATCTTTTTCGAGAAACTGTTATTGTAATTTCTTCAGTTTTCGGGATTAAAAATCTACACGAAAATTTGGTCTTAAAAATCTGGGAAAAAAAACCACGTTATGTTCACGTACTCCTCTACTTCGGAATTGCTTTCTACACTCCTCAAAATTGGAGATACACTCTTCTTAGACGAAAATACCCTTCTCATTCCTTCAATTTACTCCCCTCAATTCATCCCAATTTGTAATATGATTGTAATACGAAGGGTATTTTCATCCAAGAGGAGTGTATCTCCAATTTTAAAGAGTGTAGGAAGCAATTCCCCCCTACTTTCATATCATCAATTTTTAGAACCTAACTCTAAACAGAGAGAAAGCGAAAAATCGCCAAAATACCTAAGAAATCTTTTCGAAACTGTTCTTGTAATTAAAAACATAAATAGATTTATGGCTATTCTTATTTATATATTCATTTAAATTTAATTAGCGAGATGGTAGCACAAATAATGGGATGAGCATTCATATGGGCTAATCATTGCATTTGGTTTAATCATGTGGCAGTATGGCACAAAGTTTTATTGGTTTAACTACATACGTAATTTTTAGTGAATTTCAATTGCTTGGTTCCAAACTATTTGTTCTACTCAAAACATCCAAATAGTTTCGTTTATCATTTTTAATACTCCATTATTAGTGCAGCCAAGATCTCTGATGAAATGCTGAGCAACTGTTCTATTGATGAAACGATGAGAATTTTATTATCTTTGTTAGATCAAATCCTAAAAGAGTACACTTTTGTCATTCTTTGTGCAAAGAATTATTTTAGCTCGATCCAATACATAGCAGGAAGTTTCTACAAAGAAAATTTTATTCATTTTAGCAACCATTATTGTATTATACCATCATTAAATTTCGCTTCAAGTTTCCTACTACAAGAAGTTACTCGAATGAAGTTGGTTCAGTTTGATTATAAAACTGACCAGAAGGGCTACCATCCGGAAGCAGTGCCAGCATTACCGGGCCTTTTGCACCTTCCTCAACAGTTTGTGTCCCTGTGTTGTAGATTAAATCGGTCTTCACGTAACCAGGACAAACACAGTTTACAATGAATTTGGGGTAATTTTTGGCGAGTATTCTTGTGTAGGCACTCACTGCATTTTTGGAAACCTTATAGGCAGAGTAAGTTCGATCTGGCCAGCCGCTCTCTTTTAATCTACCTTCCTTCCAATCAACCAAAAAGGATTCCATCAACTCCTCCAATCTATCTTCCGTCAGATTATCAATGTTTCGTAATTCTTTTCTGATGCTATCCCCGGGGATAAACTGAAACGGTCAGTATAGAAGATAATTGTTATGATTTCTGTTAAGTTGTAGCTAGAAGAGAAGGTACATTTACTACAATTATTAGTATTTTTTCCTTCTTACCTGAAGTTTTCCAAAAGTGGAAGAGACGTTAACAATTCTTGGAGAATTGGATTGATGAAGCAGTGGTATGAATGCCTCGCACATTGCCTTGGTTCCATAGTAGTTAATATCTATACATTCTTTACTCAGCTCATAGGTCTCGTTTATTGCATCAAAAAGAGTCTGCGAGTCACCTTCCTAAATTGCTCAAGTTAATCAGTATTTACTCTTTTCAGATAATTGCTATTGGTTAATATCATGAATTCAAGATACTTCTTTTATTTTTCCTTTTTTCCCCTAAAAAAAATTCAAACAGATTTTTAAACATATGGAAAGAGAAAATTACTATTAAAGTAGTTGGAGATTGCAATTCAACACCGCCAACTCCTGCATTGTTTACCTGTCAACAATGGTACTACTTGTTAAATAAGATTGTTATTGTAATATTAAATATTTGATCAGAAGAAAATTTCAAAATCACTTTCTTAATTCAATAGAAAAAACAAAACAAAACCATTTTTATGTGCTCCAATGATTATAATGATTTTTGTTCTGCAGTGAAGTTAATTACCAGTATATCAAGCTTTCCAAATTTGGTCTTGACAAACTCCTTCAAAGAAGTGATGCTAGCAGGATCACTTATATCCAATTGATGGAAGATGACATCTTTAACACCTACATCTTGTAATTTCTTCACAGCAGCTTGACCCCTGCCCACAGCTCTTGCAGTTAGCACAACTAAGATACCATTCTCTGACAGTTGTCGGGATATCTCCAGCCCAATCCCTTTGTTTGCCCCAGTGACGATTGCAATCCTGCTAAGAAATCATTTAGTGGGTAAATTTAATGGTAAATCTAACAGTGGCACTCGAATGCAATGATTAAGTATTCTTACCTTTGTCTGTATTCCATCTTATATTTACTATGAAAGAAATCAACTACTGGCGTACTGTATGAATGTTTTAGCGTTATTAGGGAAATAGAAGAGTTATATAAAAAGACCATTGTCTAGACGAGATATTTATATTGTGGTTTCCTTGCTAGTTTGATAGAATGTTTGGACATTCTCGGAGAAAAAGTACAGTTGAAAATTTTCAAGGAACTTGTTTTCTTGACAGCTGGCGGCAAGATTAAAAAAAAAATTTATTCAACAAATTCATTAAGTGACTAAAAATAATTCTCTTACTCATCACAAGTGAAAGTGAGGTTTGATGGGATGTGCTCAAAGGCGTAATATATGTTGGCATCCTAATCTGCTATGTTTTTCTCGAAAAAATAAAATTAGGACCTATTATTTCAGACTAAAAAATGTAAGGGCTTGATATTACCTTTTAAATGCCATTTAGGGAGTCTTATCTTGTATGTAAATTTGGTTTGTGTATTTTTAATTGAACGATCTGATTTGAAATAATAGAGTTATAATATCGGTTACTAACAAGTAACAAGTTGATTCTGATGTTTAAGTGATATAAGATGTGCAAGTACTGATCCTCAAGATTCGATTTTTTTTTTTTTTTTTTGGGTTATCTCATGTAGTGGATCATATTGAAAAATTTAAATCGTCAGATTAAATCTTCACGGGTATAATGGATGCTGCCCATTTTGGGATTTACCGTATGATTTGAAACGATTCGCAAGTCATCACAAGTTCACAACAGTCATTTTGTTCGGCTGTTCCCTGCCTGACTCGAAAGATAAATAGATAATTGAATTTTTTTTCCTTTTCCGAGGTAGTTAAGAACTGCGTAACCAGTGACGTTTTTCCTTTTCCGAGGTTATTGCTTTGACAGTACCTGTCCTTCTCCTGGAATTTTGTTTATGATGTCATCGATCACTTAATCAGTTAATCTTCGTGTACAACAGGTAGACGTAGTCACAGGATCATGGCCCAAGCCTACGCCTACGGACATTTATATTCTCAAATATATATAGAAACAAATAAATAAAAGAAGGTAGCAAACCATCTCACGGATTCAAGAAGGGCCGGCAAGCTTACTGCCTTACCAGTTACCACCAATGTTTTGAAAACCGGATCAGACATCGAACCGCGGAGCAATTGGTTCGATGGTCTGACCGATTGGACCGGTTGAATCGGTTACTCAAACCAATGTAACTATATATGATGCATTTAAAAATTTAAGTTTGCAACAACAATAATATTACAATTAAATCTAAATAAATCAATGTTGAATTAACATGTCTTTTTTTCATTTATTTTCTCTGTCATGTTGCACGTACTGGACGACCAAATAAAAAATTATGAAATTTATGGCTTTGTCATATGTATAAAATAGGGATCTATATATAAAATAAGAAAGTACATGCATAAGCAGCAAGCAATTCTGTTCTGAGGGTCCCACCAGGTGCAACCTAACGTGGAAATTTTTTTTGACAAAACTTGAACCGTCCAAAAAAATTTGAAAGTTACAAGGTTCTGGGGTCCCACTCATGTGAAAAATGGTTACATTGAACCGTCCAAAAAAAAAAATTACAATCATGGGTTCGGAAGAAAATCGGACCGGACTGGCCGGTTTGTTGTAGTTCGCCAACAGACGGTTTGTTGGATCAGTTTGGACCGGACTGATTTCTGGTTCGCGTTTGAACCGGTCTGACCGGCTGGACCGGACCAAAATCGGACCGGACTGGCCGGTTTGTTGTGGTTCGCCAACAGACGGTTTGTTGTATCAGTTTGGACCGGACTGGTTTTTGGTTCGCGTTTGAACCGGTCTGACCGGCCGGTCAGGTCTGGTCCGGTCCGGTTTTCAAAACATTGCCTATCACAGGTATTAGCATTTGAGTTGAGGTGCGTTTACAAATTAGAGAAGAAGAAGCATACCTTAAAAGACTATGGCCTGATCAATTTTTTTCTTTTAATATGGGATTTCATTTCATTTCATTAAATTTTTTTTATCAAAATGAACAAATTTGGTGTTATTTTGTTGGAAAGATCTAACAAATTTTTGAGAAATGATATCAAATGAAATTCCGTCTAGAAAACATTTTGATCAAAGACTATATTAATGTGATTTATACAACAAAACAAAAGAGAAAAAAACACGACGGAAAATATTATTCAGCTGCACCTTGTTGCACAACCGTATTCAACTTTTTTTGTCTATAGCGATATCTTGTTGATTCGACGCAATATTCCCAATGTGACCATTTTTATCTTCTGTTGAGTAATGACAGTATATCATAAGAAAGTTCAATAAAGTAGGCTTGGAAACATTCTTTGATGGCAAACCCTTAACTGAGAAGTGCGGAGGCATGAGTAATCCGTGACGCAAGTGAAAGAATTCTTTGAAGAATTACTTGGTACGTGCAAGCAGTGACGCAATACTTCAATACTTTTTTTTTTGCATTACGGGTAATTAATTACTTGATATTGAATATTCCCCGTAAAATAAAAGGGGCTTATGCACAAAACCTAAATTTGGTAAAAAAAAAAAAGTGGAAATTTTTTCATGATCTTAGACTGGTCCCCTAGTAAATAGAAACCACAGGACGCGACAAACTAAAAGAACGAAACATGCATCTATAAATTCCATGCTAGGATAATATAATCTAAAGTTTCATATTTGCAACAAAATTTTCATAGTTAAATCCTGACCAAGAGGGGTAAAATGGAAGCATAAAAGTGGTATAACAACTAATTAACATTATCTTCTACATCAATCTTTGTCTGAAAATGTATTTGTAGTACACTACATTTTCATTGTTTCAGGGTTGTTTTGGTGGCTGGATGGAAGGCCTGTAGGCTGTTGGCTTCGAATGGTAATTAAAATCAAACTATATCATGTTAGAGTTTAATTTCACATGTCGTGTGTGTGACAATTATTGATCGATACATACAGTTTATAAACTCAGTCAACAAATAAGTGCTTGCACCCAAAACCCAGAGCCGCTACATTCATAATCATGCTACAACCAGAAGAGCGAAAAAAAAAAAAAAAATTCACAAATTCGAAAGCAATCATGCACACATTATTGGTCCTATTCACCAAACCAAGATCAAGACCACTTTAGATGACCAGATCTTACTCTTTGTTTTTGACATGCTAATTCCGCTCTTTTTTAATATTTTTATCAATAAAGAATTTGAAACATTTGTCAATTTTTTTTATTTTCTTCAATTATTAGTATTTTTTAATTGGAACAACAAATTAGAACTGGAACCAGATTTTCCAATTTTCTGTTTATATGTTAAATTAGTTTACTGTAAAACATTTAATTACTAACCTGTTATGAAAATATATTTTCATTTTGATACAACAGGATTACAGGATGCTTCGTGTTTTAAAATAAGTGATTAACTGTTCTTATTTCTTGCTCCTGTATGATTGGCTCATGTGTATAAGATCTGTTCATGTTTTGAGTTGAATTTAGATTGAGATAAACTTTATCAGAAATTTTCATATTTTGGGCCCAACCATAGTATAGCTTATTTACAGGTGTTCGATGAACATCCTAGAGTAGACTAGTATAATCCTATATTGCCGCGACGAAATACCCAAATTGAAGAGCTTCATTCATGCTTTTAAATCGCAGTGTGATACTACAATAATTACAGGAAATTAATTTTTATATATTTTTCTAATGTTTTACTATTTTTTTGGATACCATAAATTTCTTTCTAACTAAACATTAAAAAAAAAACAAATATAGATTTGGATTTCCAATTTTTTTTTTTTTTTGGAAATCAGTAGAGGTCATCTCTGGTTATTTTCCATTAAAAAAAGCTCACATACAATCAGTATAATACATTTCCAATAAAATTTCGACATACAAATCAAGAGACTCGAAAACCAGATCAAACTACAAAAATATAAATTAAAACTACTCTACTGACATATTTTTATTGTCAACTGGTACGACATTACTCTTTATAACTAATTTTTATTAAAATTCATCAATCAACCATATTTCCAACGTACAACCCATATCTCACAAGGAGTATTGAACTGCCAGAAATTACTCAAAGGAAGACAATTCAGTCTGAAAATAGAATTGACCAGAAGGGCTACCATCAGGAAGCAATGCCAACATTACAGGCCCTTTTGCACCTTCCTCAACAGTTAATATCCCAGTATCATAGTTGATGTCCGTCTTCACATAACCAGGACAGATACAATTTGTAATAATTTTTGGATAACTTTTAGCGATTATTCGTGTGTAGGCACATACTGCAGCTTTCGAGACCTTGTAGGCTGACATAATGTTAGGCCAGCCGCCTTCTTCTAGTCTTCCTTCCTTAAAATCATCCAAAAATTTACTTACCAGCTCCTCCAATCTGACTTCTGTCAGAGCATTTATGTCCCCTAACTCTTTTCTGATACTCTCTCCAGGGATACGCTGAGAAAGATCAGTACAAAAAAAACTCAGCCACTTGGTGACTAGCAATCAAAAGAAAAATGATTGTTTCTTTTGTTTTTAAACTTATTTTTTCTGATCTTACCTGTAGCTTGCCAGCAGATGAAGAGACATTAACAATTCTGGGAATTTGAGATAGCTGAAGCAGAGGGATGAATGCCTTGCACATTTCCGTGGTTCCATAGTAGTTGATGTCTATACATTCTTGAGCTTTCTCATAAGATTCAACTATTGCAGCGGCAAGTCTACTTAAATCACCAACCTGAGCGTCCCAAGTTAATTAATGTTTACTCTAGATTTAGTTGATTACGTATGTCGTTTAGGTTTAGGGGATAATATTGGTATACTAGTATCAGAAGATAGGATGGTACCAGACTACCAGTGTATCCTGAGGTTTGCTTTACATAGGACTTGTACTTTTTGTATGATTTTGTATTGTCTTTGCTTTTCATTTAAGGAAGTGGTGTAATAAATCTGTACTTGTTTAAGAAAACAATGATATTATTTTCCTTTTTCTTTTCAGGAAGCATCAAACCGATTTACATAAGAAAGGATAAATTTACCACTAAAGTGTCTTGGGATACTAATTCACCACCGTTTATTCCTGCATTGTTTATCTGACAAATAAAAACAACTAACGTCAGGAGCATGTGGTTTGCAAATAAAATATTTTAAAAGAAGATATTAAAACAAATTTTATCATAAATAACAACAAATATGTTAGAAATATTCCTTGGAGACCATTTACAAGATGATTGTATTATATGTATGTATTGAACTTTATGAATAATATGTTATTCTGTTTCTTACGAAGATGTTTGTATAATGTTTATCTTGAATAACATGATTCCTAAATTCAGAGTCTTATTTATTTGTGATATTTATCGACAATTTCTATCCTAAACTCTACAAAATATTAATTTATGTTCTAGTGTTTCTCCAATTAAGTAAATGTTATTTACCTTTCCCAAATCCATATTGTAATGATGTTGAATTAATCAAGCACTGACCTCATGTAATAAACCTTAGATTATCTAATCAAGGCAAGCATAGAATCTGAGATTGCAATTTTTAAGCACAAAATTTTTCAGGTGTCAAATATTAATAATCAGAATCTAATAAAAAACTTACCAGAATATCAAGCCTCCCAAATTGGTTCTGAATGAACTCTCTCAAAGTCGAAATACTCGCCGGATCAGCTACATCCAGTTGATGGAACACTACATCAGTAGCACCTTCATCTTGTAACTTCTTCACGGCCGCTTTACCCCTCGCCTCATCTCTGGCTGTTAGCACTACTTTCACTCCAGTCTCTAACAGTTGTTTGCAAATCTCTAGCCCAATTCCTTTATTAGCTCCTGTCACTATAGCAATCCTGTATAAAGGGAAAAATCAATTAAGCAGAAATCACTGATATAAAGGCCTAGAGAGCTCTTGTTTCAGCTAAGAGCATGTATAAATTCGGAATTGTTTGAACTAGCTATCCCTCTCCGTACCTTTGGGGGCCAGTGGATTGCATTGTTTAGTGCAACGATCAAAGAATGCTTCCAAAGCGTGACACAACGATTTCCCTTAATTGGGCCTCCTGCATGTATTTATAGTGGGAAGATGTGATATTTTCTGTTGATTTTTATGGCATTCGACCAATCCTATTGAGAAGCTCAGAGGCAGTTCTAAGTGCTGGGTCCAAAAAGAAAAGAAAATCGTGTTATTGGGGCTTTTGGGGAACTTTGTTCGAGAGTCATGAAGCACGGGCCCACGAAGCACCTCCTCTTGTTCGGAATTTGTTGAACGAATTTATTATTGCTGACGTGACACTTCTATTATTGATCTCTTTTAATTCATCGGACGGACCTTATTATCTTATTGATGTGGACCCTATTTTTCACTCTACCACTACCACATGTAAACTATTATGCCAATCTTAGTTTTCTTATCCTTCTTTTGATTTGGAAAAATCAGAAAATGGATAATCCTTTGTTGGATTGTGACATTAATACTTACTAGATTATCACATCAAAAAAAAAAAGAAAAGAATTTCGTTCATGTTTGGAGCCCGTCTCTTAATAATTTGTACAAATTTCATCTCATTCCTAGAACAATATGCGCCAGACGTTTTGTGATAAATGGTACTGGAATAGTGGAAATTATAACCTAGTCGAACAGCATTTAACCATATATTAAGCAACCAACAAAATAGGTCAAGTATTAGGATATCAGATATTTAACAAAGGAAAAGTCTAGCACGGCGACTCAAAGGAAATTGATAGCAATTTAATAACAACATCAGTATTTTTGTTTATTATAATCATTTATTCAAAGAAATTATTTGGTCATGACTGCGTCAAACACACCTAAACTAAAATAAAGAATGGAGGAGCTCATGACGTAATCAATGCGGTACGTACGTTCTACTATTTTTATAAACTCACTTTTACAATGCACAGCCACATTTTTTTTTTTTGTATGACTTTAATTTTATTTCTTCAAATGAACATCTCTTGATCTGCAACTGCAGGAGCGAAATCGGAAAGGGGGGGGGGGGGGGGGGGGGGGGGGGTGGGGCGGGGGGAAATGCTTGAAATTTAAATTTTCATATAGACAAGGGATTGACTATATCCAGGTAATTTTTCTTGTTGTGGATTTATAATGAGTGGCTTACTTGAGGTCACATGTGAATTCATTTTCATATTGTTTATAAACTATAATTAATAATAATTGGATGGCATTTTTTTAAAAATTTAAAACCTTATCAATGAATTTCGCTCAGTTTTTGTTCGAAAAGTTTGACAGTGACATCAATTTTACTTAGTTATATGAAAAACCCATTTTTTTTAGCAATATTTGATAGCGGCTACAAAGTACAAACCCAATTTTTTTTTTTTTTGAGGTCAAGTGGCAATCACCACTCCGACAATAAAATATATTAAAAAATTGATATTTACAAAAGAGAGTTTAAAAAAAGAAGAAAACAAAAATAAAACTAAAAATAAAAATAACCAAAAGAACTAAAGAACTAAAAGACCTAAAAGCCTAAAGAGAAAAACTATGCATGCTTAATCCAGGTAGCAATATCCTCGCAAATTGTTTTGATCAGCAGCTCCGAAGGAGTATTTAAATTGGAGAATATTCTTCTGTTGTGTGATTTCCAAATGTTCCAAGAGGTTGCAGCCCAAATAATGTCCCAATTTTTATTAAGATAGGCCTTGTTACAGAGCCAGAAGTCGTAGTAGTCAATTGTGAAGTTTAAAGTTGGCAACCTGAATCGAGTTTGAATCTGGGTCCAAACAGTAAGCGCAAAGGGACAATGCAAGAAGAGGTGGTCTGAGGATTCGATAGTTCCTGAATTGCAACTAGGGCATGATGTCGAAGACGGCCATCCTTTTTTGAGGAGATTTTCCTGAGTTGAAAGTCAGTCTAGGAGCAAGAGCCAGAGAAAGATTTTTACTTTGGGCGGAGACTTGATTTTCCAAAGGAATGGATAGAACCTAGAGCGGACACTTGTATTTAAGAGAGTATGGTAAGCACTGGCCGAAGTGAAAAGGCCATTTTTTGTCCATTTCCAGATCATAGTATCCTGGGAAGGGGCAGAGGAGAGATTGAAGAAGGGTGCAAGTTGAAGAATGTCCGCCAGGCCATAGGAAACGTCGCATGAACTAAAGATGTTGTTATCTGAGGTACCATACAAAAGCTGAACTGTAGATGTCCAAACTGAGTTCGTATCATGAAGTAGTTTCCAAAGCCATTTCATGAGGAGTGAATCATTTTGACGTTCCAAATCAATTATTTCCAAACCACCATTTGATTTGGGGAGGCAACGTGTGGTCCAGTTAACAAGACAGTGACCACCGAGACATTTATTTTTTCCTTTCCAGAAAAACCTTCGCCTGATGCCTTCCATTTGTTTTAGAACCCAACGTGGTAATTTGATGACCTGCATGTAGTGCAAAGGAAGAGCTGTAAGCACCGATTTAACCAATGTGAGACGACCGCCTAAAGAAAGGAAGTTGGCTTTCCATCCGTCCAATTTTCGCTGAAATGCATTGATCAGATGTTGGAAAAGGATCTTTTTTGGTCTGCGAATTGTGAGAGGTAGGCCAAGTAAGTTATAGGTAGTTCTTTTGGCTCACAGGAGAGAATAGAGGAAATGCGTGGGAGTGCTAACTCGGGAATGAAGATAGGGACGAAGAGACATTTTGAGTTGTTAACGCGTAGCCCTGTAAGTGATGCAAAGTTTGACAGGACCTCGGAGACTACAAGTAGCGATTTTTGGCTAGCTTCCAGGAGGATGATTGTATCGTCAGCATATTGAAGAGCACGAGGTGGTATGACAATAGGACCAGATGTGAGGGTAGAGGAATTTAGGAAGAAGGATTGTAAGGCATCAGTGACTAGGATGAAAAGTAGGGGAGATAAAGGGTCGCCTTGCCTTAGACCTCTTTTGTGTGAGAAGCTAGTAGAGATCTCGCCATTGACTTTCACAGAAGAAGTGGATGAACGGAGAATCATTAGAATCCACGATATGAAGGAAGGAGGGAAGCCTCTTTCTATGAGGAGGTTCGTGATAAAAGTCCAAGAGATAGTGTCGAAGGCCTTGGCAAAGTCGACTTTGTAAAGAATGGCCGGGATCTTACGTTTGTGATAGAAAGAAATGAATTCTCTAGTCACCATATAAGATTCCATGATGGACCGACCTTTTGTAAAAGTAGTTTGCATCGGACTAACAAGATCACTCATGAAAGGTTGGAGACGGTTTGCCAAGATTTTTGTGATGATTTTGGCGAAGGAGTTGATGACACTTATAGGCCTGTAGTCTGAAACATCAGAACAGTTTTGTTTCTTTGGAACTAAAGAGATGGTGACTTTGTTGAGGATGGAAAGATCAAGAGTGAAATTCTGAAATGACATCAAAGCTTGTAAAACATCTGATTTAATGATATCCCAAAAGGTCTTGAAGAAGTCAATAGGGAAACCATCCGGGCCTGATGCTTTACCAGAGGGGAGTTGTTTTATAGCAAGAAGAACTTCAGTTTCAGTGAACGGGACTGCTAGGCTTGTGAGATCTGGGGAGGAGCCAAGTTTTCTTGTCAGGTCAAAAGGTGGGGGATGAGGAGGGTTAGTTCCTAAGATTGAGCGAAAATGATTGACAAAGGTAGTCAACAAGAGTGATTGATCAGAAATGGGGTTGTTATCAACGCAAATAGAATTAATGCGGTTAACAATGCGTCTTGAGGATGCAACAGCATGAAAGAATTTTGAGTTCTTGTCACCAAGTTTAAGCCAAGCAACTCCACTTCTTTGTTTCCATTTAACCTCTTGGTCTTGTATCAATGCAAAAGCATTTGTTAAAAACCCAATTTGTTTGGAAGGTATTTGTTAAAAAATTTCCAAGTACTCCCTAAAATTAGTTTCGCACAAGCCTTGCTGAGTACATCATGTTGCATTTATATTATAACCTAGTACAAGTCATTGTTGCAATATCTGCTTTAATCTGATTTTTTTTAGGAAAAATTGGATATAACCCCTCGAATCTGTCTCATCTGGAAATAACCCCTGCAATCTTCGAAATTGGAAATAACCCCCTGGAAACATGTCACTCTTAGATATAAACCCATTTCATTGATTTAAACAATATTTTTAATTTAAATATTCAAGTTTTAACCTATATGACCAATTTACCCTTAGCCTTCATGAGATGATGAGACCTTGGCCTTCTCCTCTTCTGTTCGTTTCAATTGCATATATTTCTTCGACATTTCATGCAATCCTGTAATCTCATGTTTTATGTTTTCTTTCTTCAATTGTTTTTCAACTTGTGCTTAGTAAATAGAGAACATTTAAATGGGATACAAGCCTTCACACTACACCTGCGACTATGTACTTGATGACCGTAAGCCCACTGAAGTTCATGTGGCATATGCTGCCTCTAAGTGATGCAATCTCAGACCTTCTTCGATACATGTATCCAATGCCAAGTTGCGCTAGAAAAAGCATCATGCAAAACCTCCAATGCGCCAACTCCAATTTGTTTGGTGTCTTTTACTTTGGACAAGAAAGATGAACTAAGGGAGGTCGGCCGATGCACTACGGGAGGCCCATTACAGCCTGGGGGTGCAACGTGCAAGCGTTCATACTGACTTTGCAAATGCAAGCCTCCCTTTGCATTTCATACATTTATTAAGTTCTTTCTTTAATTTTTTTTTTTTAGCAAAGTTTAATCCAAAACGAAGAAAAAGAAAAACAAATAAAGAGATGGGAGACGAGGAGCCAGTGTGTTTGTAAAGGGTAATTTGGTCAGACACGTTAAAAATTCAAACTTTTAATTTAAAATATTGTTTGAATCAACAGAAAGGGTTTTATATCCAAGAGTGATATGATTCTAGGGGGTTATGTCCAATTTCAAAGATTGCAGGGTGTTATATCCAGTTGAGTAAGATTTGAGGGGGTTATATCCAATTTTTCCTTTTTTTTATTGGAAAAATCTCAACCGACTTTCTTTTATTGTTGTAATTGTGTGTTCTACTTATAGCACAAAAGTTGTTTGATGAAATGTCTAGTAATTCGTCAGTGCCATGGACCACTTCATGAGTATTGTAACAAAAAATAAGTTCAAAAAGAAAAAAATATATCATCATCATCGTAGCATCTCTTAATACAACTACTATAGAGCTAATATATATGACTACAAATTTTCTATACAACCACGCTTATTCAATTCAACAATAATTATTATATTAAAATCAGATGATATCCCAAACTAGGGTCACTGTTTCAGTCAATTACTCAAATGAAGACAGTTCAGTTTGATCGTAGAATTGGCCTGAAGAGCTACCATCAGGAAGCAACGCCAACATTACCGGGCCTTTTGCACCTTCCTCAGTCGATATCACTCCTGTGTTGAAGTTTATGTCAGTATTTACATAACCAGGGTGGACAGAATTTGCAATGATTTTTGGGTATTTTTTGGCAAGTATCCTTGTATAGGCACACACTGCGACTTTGGAAACAGTGTAGGCTGAGCTCATGTCAGGCCAACCGTTCTCTTTCAGCCTTCCTGCCTTAAAATCTTCCAAAAAAGTTCCCAGCAGCTCCTCCAATCTAACTTCAGTAAAAGTGTTGATGTTTCCTATTTCTTTTCGGATGTTTTCTCCAGGGATAAACTGAAACGGTCATTGCAAAAAGAAAATATTAACTGTTATGATGGAAACCTCCAACCAAATAATATGTTCTTTTTTTTTTTTAACGTGTTGCTAATTTTCTTACCTGGAGTTTCCCAAAATACGAGGAGACATTGACAATTCTGGCGGATTTAGAGAGCTGAAGCAGAGGGATGAAGGCTTCACACATTGCCTTGGTTCCATAGTAGTTGATGTCTATACATTCTTTAGATTTCTTGTAAGGTTCAATCATCATAGCAGCAAGGTATTTCAAATCACCTGCCTGGATTGGAAGGTAATCAGGCTTTTACAAGATTACAGCTAAAATATTTATCTAGATTTTTTTTCCTCCTTGGATTTAAAAAAACAAACAAGCATTTTTTAGTACTCAATAGATAAATTACCTGTAATTTTGCCTGAAACTCCAAAATAAAACTGCTATCGCCTCCATTATTTATCTGACAAGCAAGACAGCAAGCAGGAGCATTATGAAGGTAATTGTAAATAGGAAAATTAATAATTTCATTGCCAAAAAAAAAACAATATCAAAATATATAGGGGCAGCGCTAACTGGTGCGCTTATAGTTTCTATTGAATACCTTCTCAGCAATTGGCTTTGACAACTCAGTCCCTACAATCCCTGCATTATTCACCTGTTAATACAATTTGTTAGTATTGAAACAGGATTTAATTTGTGCATACATTACAGGTACTCATGTTAAAGACACAAAAATTGTACCAGAATATCCAATTTTCCAAACTGGCTTTTGACAAAACCAACTGAAGATGCAATGCTGGAAAGATCAGTGACATCCAGCTGATAAAAGATTATATTTGTCAGGCCATAATCTTTAGTAAGCTTCTCCACAGCCTCTTTGCCTCTCTTCTCATCTCTAGCAGTTAAAATGACATTTGCCCCATTAGAAGCCAACTGCCTACATATCTCCAGTCCTATCCCTTTGTTCCCTCCAGTCACCAATGCAATCCTTAAAAGTTAAAACAATTAAAAATAATATGATAGAGTGTACTACAAATACATTATCAGAAAAAGATTGATGTAGAAGATAAATGTTAATTAGTTGTTATATATACCTCTTGTATGCTTCCATTTTACTCCTCTTGGTCAGGAATTAACTATGAAATTTCTGTTCCAAATATGAAGCTTTGAATTATATGATCCCAGCATGGAATTTATATATGCATAGTTCGTTCTTTCAGTTTATCTACGTATATCTTGAGTATTATCTAGGTATTGCGCATTTGCGTCAAGTGGTTTTTAATTCAAGGGGGACTAGTCTAAGATCATAAATAAATTGCCATTATTTAATGTAGATTTTGTGCACAACCCCTTTTATTCCACGCTGAATATTCAATATCAAGTAATTTGTAATCATCCATAATTCAAAAAAAAAAAAGGTATTGAAGTATTGCAATGCGTCAAGTGGTGTGTAATTCTAGGGGGACTATTCTAAGATTATAAATAAATATCCATTATATTTCTTTACCAGATGTAAATTTTGTGCACAACCCCTTTTGTTCCAGGGAGAATATTCATGCCTTCTCAGGGTTTGCCGTTATTTGTTGAAAGATCAAAGGATGATTCCGAGTTTACTTTTATTAAACTTTTAATGATATTCTTTCCAAAAGAAGTCAAAATGGTCTGTAATTCTTGGCGGACTAGTCTAAGATCATAAATAAATAACCATTATATTTCTTTACCAAATGTGGATTTCGTGCACAACCCCTTTCGTTCCAGGGGGAATATTCAACATCAAGTAATTAGTAATTACCCGTAATGCAAAAAAAAAAAAAAGGTATTGAAGTATTGCGTCACTGCTTGCCTGTACTAAGTATTCAAAGAATTTTTTTCATTTGCGTCATTGATTACTCTTGCCTTCTGTGGGTTTGCCCTTATTTGTTGAAAGATCAAAGGATGATTCGGAGCCTACTTTTATCAACCTTTTAATGATATTCTTTCCAAAAGAAGTCAAAATGGTCAAATCGGGATTCGGGAATATTGGGTCAGGAGAAAAGGTTTAGCTGTGTCGAATCAGATAGAAATAGTTATAAACAGAAAGTCAAAAAGTTGAATGCGGTTGCGCAACAAGGTGTGACAATGAATAACATTTTGAGTATTTGACGCTCTTGTTGTATTTTCTTTTTCTTTTGTTTTGTTGTATAAATCGCATTAAATATAGTCTTTTACATCTTTAAAAAATTTAGTTCTGAATGAAAATGAATTAAAATTATCGAAGTTGTGGCTGTTCTTTCAATTTGTAAAGTCACGTCAAATGCTAATACGAGTGGTAAGCTTGCCTTTATTGAACCTATGACTCTGAGATGGTCGGTTACCTACCTATTGTGGACGAAGGTTAAAATATTGGAACACTTAAAAAGCAATTGTTATCATTGATTAATCCAAAAAAAAGAAACGTCATTGGCTAATGTTCTTAATTACCTCGGAAAAGGAAAAAAAAATCAATTATCTATTTAGCTTTCCGAGTCAGGCGGGGAACAGAATGAGAGTGGTGATGAGTTACAAATCGTCATCAAATCCTGTATGGTAAATCGCAAAATGGCCAGTATCCTGTATGTCTGTATTCAGTCTATCCGTCAAGATTTAATCAGACGGTTTAAATTCTTCAGCATGATCCAAAACATGAGATTACCCAAAAAAAAATAATAATAATGAAATCTTGAGGATCAGTACTTGCACATCTTATCAATTTCCCATCAGAATTAACTTGTTAGTAACCGATAATAAGAACTCTATTATTTCAAATCGGATCGTTCAATTAAAAATACAAAAACCAAATTTATATAAAAGAGACTCCCTGAATGGCACTAGAAGGTAATATCAAGTCCTTTCATTTTTCTTATCAGAAGTCCAATTTGAAATAACAGGTCCTAATTTTCGTTTTTTTGGGGAAAAAATTAATTGCAGATGAGGATGCCAACATATATTGCGCCTTTGTACACATCTCATAAAACCTCATTTCAGTAAAGATAAATAAGAAAATTATTTTAGCCACTTATTATTGAATTTTTTGAAAGAAGACTTTTTACTAAACCTTGACAACAGCTGTCAACAAAAAGATTTGTTGAAAAATTCAACCGTACTTCTTCTCCAAGAATGTTCAAAACATTCTATCAAACTAGTAAGAAAACCTCAATATAAATATCTCTTATCAAGACAATGGTCTTTTTATATAAATCTTCTATTTCCCTGATAACACTAAAGCATTCAGTACGCCAGTAGCTGATTTCTTCCATAGCAAATATTAAAAATGGAATATAGAAGGTAAGAACACTTCCTCAATCATTGCATCAAGGTCACAATGCTAGATTTAGCATTAGATTTACCCGCTAAATGATTCTTAGCAGGATTGCAATCGTGACTGGGGCAAACAAAGGGATTGGGCTGGAGATATCCCGGCAACTGTCAGAGAATGGTATCTTAGTTGTGCTAACTGCAAGAGATGTGGGTAGGGGTCAGGCTGCTATCAAGAAATTACAAGATGTAGGTGCTAAAGATGTCGTCTTCCATCAATTGGATATAAGTGATCCTGCTAGCATCACTTCTTTGAAGGATTTTGTCAAGACCAAGTTTGGAAAGCTTGATATACTGGTAATTAACTTCACTGCAGAACAAAAATCATTATAATCATTGGGACACATAAAAATGGTTTTGGTTTTTTTCTATTGAATTAAGATAGTGATTTTGAAATTTTCTTCGGATCAAATATTTAATATTACAATAACAATCTTATTTAACAAGTAGTACCATTGTTGACAGGTAAACAATGCAGGAGTTGCCGGTGTTAAATTGCAATCTCCAACCACTTTAATAGTAATTTTCTCTTTCCTTATGTTTAAAAATCTGTATGAAATTTTTTTAGGGGAAAAAAGGAAAAAGAAATAAAAAAGTATCTTGAATTCATGATATTAGCCAGTAGCAATTATCTGAAGAGTAAATACTGATTAACTTGAGCAATTTAGGAAGGTGACTTGCAGACTCTAATTGATGCAATAAACGAGACTTACGAGCTGAGTAAAGAATGTATAGATATTAACTATTATGGAACCAAGGCAATGTGCGAGGCATTCATACCTCTGCTTCATCAATCCAAGTCCCCAAGAATTGTTAATGTCTCTTCCCTTTTTGGTAAACTTCAGGTATGAAGAAAAAAAATACTAATAATTGTAGTAAATGTACCTCCTCTTCTGGCTACAACTTAACAGAAATTATAGCAATTACCTTCTGTACTGACCGTTTCAGTTTATCCCGGGGGATAGCATCAGAAAAGAATTACGAAACATTGATAATCTGACTGAAGATAGATTGGAGGAGCTGATGGAATCATTTTTGGTTGATTGCAAGGAAGGTAGATTAAAGGAGAGCGGCTGGCCAGATCAAACTTACTCTGCCTATAAGGTTTCCAAAAATGCAGTAAGTGCCTACACAAGAATACTCGCCAAAAATTACCCCAAATTCATTGCAAACTGTGTTAGTCCTGGTTACGTGAAGACCGATTTAATGTACAACATAGGAGGGCAAACTGTTGAGGAAGGTGCAAAAGGTCCGGTAATGTTAGCACTGCTTCCTGATGGTAGCCCTTCTGGTCAGTTCTATAATCAAACCGAACTAACTTCATTCGAGTAATTTTTTGTAGTAAGGAATTCCATGTGAAATTTAATGAGTTTATATTGTAAAGATGGCCGCTAAATTGAATAAATTTTTCTATGTTAGAAAACTTCCATGCCATGTATTAGAGCTAAAATCATTCTTTGCAAAAAAAGAATGGCACAAGTGTACTTCTTTTTTTATTTGATCTACCAAAGATACATCGATAGAACAGTTTCTCAGAATTTCATCAGTGATCTTGGCTGCACTAATTAATATTAAAAATGATAAAAGAAACTATTTGGATGGTTTGAATAAAACAAATAGGTTGGAGCCGAGCAATTGAAATTATTTAAAATTACATATCTAGTTGAACCAAAAAAAAAAATTACACTTGAATAAAAATAAACCAAATGCAATAATTATCCCATCTGCCTACTCATTCAATTATTTGCTACTGGTATCGCTAATTAAATTTTAAAAAGTAAACAAGAACAGCTATGCATTGAACAAAGGGACAATTACCTTAACAACGGTGGAAGTACAAATTTACCAGATATTAAAGTGGTCTGAGGTACGGAGGTGCCTTGAGCTACAGAATGAAGAAAATTGATCTTCTCTCTCTCTCTCAATCCTCATTGCTTACGCTTGCGACTTGCGAGGTTTTGAGTAGAGAAGCGAGAGGCGCACGGATCCTTGGCAGCGAGAGCAGTCCTCTGCTTTTCTTTTTTAATATTTAAAAATTTTAAAATTTAATTGTCGAATCCAAACCGTTGATTTTGTTTAATTTTACGGGCGATATATTTTCATATAAGTTTCACTTGATTAAGTGCTCAACAAATAAACGGACCTGGTTTGATTAATTTTAATACGTTCATTTGTTAAGCACTTAATCAAGTATCAAATTAATTTTAAATTTTATAAAATTTATATGAAAACGCATCGTTCGTAAAATTAAATAAAATCAACAATTTGGATTCGACAATTGAATTATATTTTTTTTAAATATTAAAGAAAAAAGAAAAGGACTGACTGCCGAGGATCCTGGTCCGAAGCGAGAGACGGTAGAGAAATGAACTAGCGTTTACAGTAAGCCCACTACCCCAAATCTGGGCTGGGCCGAACAGGCTACTAAGCTGCTGAGTTTGTTAGATCGGCCCTTGTGTTGGCACATCAGAACAATCAAGTTATCAAGTGTAGTCAAACAACCGAAAAAATTATAACTAATTTTAATTAATTACGAAATTATAAAATAATCCGTTTTTAATTAATTTTTTAAAACTAACCGTGCAGTTTCGGAATCTGAGATTTCGAAACAATTTCTGCTTAACCAGGACCTTGATACTTCTTAGATCTTGGACGTGTAGTCCATCTCCTACAAATATTTGAACATGTTTGTTTAGTTATCTTATTTTTAAATGCAAATATTTGAACATATTTGAACATCTCCTGCAAATATTCAAATGTGTTTAAAAATTTAATCTCAAATACAATGAACATGCCTCCCGTAAGGTGCACAGGTATCAATAGATGGTAGACCCAGTCGCTAAAATCATCCGTGATTGTCGGCCGACACAAAGTCAATCGCGCATACGACCAGACCTGCAGAAGTAACCACGGAGCCCCGATCTTCGTACTGTTATTTATTGCTGCAGTGTCCAAACCTCTATATAAAGCAGCAAGTGTGGTCGCACCCCAATTGTACACTCCCTGAGAGGGAGCAATACGAAGATCCTACAAATATTTACAAATTTCATTTATGTCAGGCAGTCAATTATGGCAAAACAAATGTACATATTATAATAATTAACAGAACTCATAAAGATTTTATAAAAATCTACGAACCCGCAAAAGATCGAGATAAAAAGCCGGAACAGAGTCCCCCGTGGCATCCGAAAATAACGTGCAACCAATAAGCTCTAGCACGAATGCCCGTGTGTATCTATCAATCTGATCCTCATCGTCGAGGACAACATCATTCCAAATCTTTCGCAGCTTCCTAAATTTAACACAATGTTTTTTCCTTCATTTCGACTTTATTGTCAGAACAAAATATTAAGTTTATTATAAAGTACAACGCATATGTCGAAAGAAGCTCGATATAATCGAAATGACAACGACCCGTCACGACTCGGTCAGTCAAGACGGGTAAATCATATAAAAATGCCACATCCTGCATGATAGTTCAAATACTATTAGTATACATATAAATCATAACACAAGTAACATGAAATTTATTTATAAAATATCACGTACCTCTAGACTATCAGTCATCTCTCCGACATGCGGAAAGTGAAACTTGTGGGTCTCCGGCCTCCAGAACAAGGCTAAACCCTGCACAAGCGTATGATCCACAGGTATATGACCAAGCTGAACGACGTGGATCAACCCAAGTGTCGTCAGATGCTGGTCCACCTGAGGAGTCCTAGCCATCATCGGCTTGTGCACCAGTGGATGCCATTTCTTTATTTATCAGAAAAAAAATTAGAAACTATATTGATTTGAAGTTGATTTTCAAATAGTAATGAAAAAAATAAAATAACATACATCCCGGCCACGAAGCTGGTCTTGTTGCAAATGCAACAGACAATCAGCACCAGGAGGAGGAGGAGGAGGAGGAGAAGGAGGGGAAGAAGAAGGGCCAACTGAGGTAGAAGCGCTGGCATCAGCAACACCAGAGAAAACGACGTCCGTAGCCTCAGGCACGGCTGAAGTAGAAGCCTGAGGATCGGTCCGTAGCCTCGTAGATATCTGTGAAGATGGAGACGTTCTTCTTCTCGGGGGCATTTTCACTTAATAAAAAAAAATTCAATTTCAGAAATCTAACAAAATTTCGGCAGCATCTCCCCTGTACCGGGAGGGTTTCCGAAAAAATTTTCCCCCAAATCCCCCCTAAACCTATTTCAAACCCATTTCTAAACCCATTTCAAATCCAACAATTAAATATCATATCACAATCGTATTATTCGAATTAAATATCACAATCACAATCATATAAAATTAAACATATTAAATCACAATCACAATCAATTATTTACGAATCATAAACACATCAGATAAACTATCAAATTAATTTCCTACATAAAATATGCAAATTAAATATATTAATAAATAAAAAATACTCACCTCGATTGACAACAACTGCTGAAATATGAAATTTGAATCTTGGATCTTGTTAGATATTTTCTGTATATTTGAAAACAAAAAAAAAATATCAACCTATACTAATTATCCAATTTTTCTATTAATTTTTCTAATTTTCCTATTTTTTCCATTATTAACCTAATTTTTTAAGGAATTTTGTATTATTATAACATGTAAAAAATATAAAATTTACTAAAATATATTTATCCTAATGAATAGAATATAATCTGATTTTTTATTTTTTTGATATTTTTTTTCTAATTTTTCTATTTTTTCTACTATTAACCTAATTTTTTTAAGAAATTTTCTATTATTATAACATGTAAAAAATATATAATTTGCTAAAATATATTTATCCTAATGAATATAATTTAATCATAATTTTTTATATTTTTTATATTTTTTGAATAATATTCCTATTTTTTCTATTATTACTCTAATTTTGAAATCAATTTTTTATTATTATAACATATAAAAAAATATAAAATTTACTAAAATATATTTATCCTAATGAATAAAATTTAATCTGATTTTTTTATAATTTTTTTGATATTTTTTGCATATTTTTTTAATTTTTTCTATTATTAACCTAATATAACTAAATAAAATTAATTAATTAATTAATTAAAAAAAAAATGTACCTGAGAGAGAGAGGCTCTTCGGAGGAGGAAAGGGACAGAGAGAGAGAGGGAGAGGGGTCTCCGCTATATATAATAAGCGACATTCTAGTTTCGGAAACTCATATTCTGAAACTAAGCAGAATTAGTTTCGGAATCCCAGATTCCGAAACTGCGCAGTCATTTTTAAAAAATTAATTAAAAATGGATTATTTTATAATTTCTTAATTAATCAAAGTTATTTATAATTTTTTCGGGTCAAACAAATTATAATATTATTTTGTAGAAAGGCCCTAATAAGTGCAATCAAATTTTAGCTGTATTAGAATTTCGTGCAAGTTTCTTGTGATCCTTTCATATTTTTCTACAACATGTAGTATAGTATTACCTAACTACAGTATGTAAATGACAATGCTGTTATATAACACTTGTTGGAATTTTATAGCTTTTAAGGATTTTTAAAACCTATCGTAGAGGTTGTTAACAGATAAGTTTTTTTGCGATAACTTAAAAACAAAACACCAGAATTGCAGAGTCCCAAACATAATTTTGTTTTAAAAATTTGGTTGGATAACAGCAGAATTTCGGAGTCCCAAATATATTTTGTAATAGTTATGTGCTATTCCAACCCAACAAAGTAATCTTATAATGTGCCATAGACGAAGCACAACAAACCTCCAAGTTTTCCTACAAATTTCATTATTATTCAATTAATCACTCAAAAGATGATAATTCAGTTTGAAAATAAAACTGGCCAGAAGGGCCACCATGGGGAAGCAACGCCAACATTACCGGGCCCTTTGCACCTTCTTCAACAGATAACACCCCTATGTTGTAGTTTATGTCTGATCTCACATAACCGGGGTGCACGCAATTGATACTTAATTCTGTGTATTTTCTCGCAAGGATCCTTGTGTAGCTAGAGACGGCGACTTTGGATACCTTGTATGCAGATACGTGTGTAGGCCAAGTATCTTCTTTTACATTATTCGTCTTAAAATCGTTGAGAAAGCTGCAAACAATGTTATCCAACCTTTCCTCGGTTAGATTATCAGCATCACGCAATTCACCCTTAATGGCTTCACTGGGAATAACCTGAAACAGTTAATTTTAGAACTTTAAGTAGCTAAGATGGGAGATATTTGAACCTTTTTTATAGGTATTTCTCAGTTCTTACTTGAAGCTGTCCATAGAGTGAAGTCAAATTAATAATCCTTGGAGATTGAGAAAGCTGAAGAAGGGGAATAAATGCCTCACACATTCTCTTTGTTCCATAATAATTGATGTCTGTACATTCTTTTGCCTTCTCATACTGCTGGATCATCAGAGGGGTAATATCTTGTAGGTCATATTCCTGCTTTTAAAAAATGATTGGAGGAAATAGAAGGTAAAAATGAAAAATAAATGGATGTGTGTTTGCAAGTACAAATAAGAAACAGAAAAAAAATACATTGCTATTTATCCATGTACCAGTAAAGACAATTGTAGCACATGCATGATCCCAAAAAAATTTAGTAACTTACCTCACTTCATATGTTAGTTTATCATATAAATGATGTTGTGTATAACCCCTACATAGAACTAGAAGTTTCTCTTTTTTTTAGATAGTACCTTTTTAGCGGCTACCAAGTAAAAAGAAAAGAAAAAATTATAAGAAGGAACTACAAGTTTCATTGGACCAAATTGCAACACAAATGTAATGACATTTAACTTTTACTGATGAAATCTCCCCGTAATTATTATGAAGGTTATTCAAAAGAATATTCCAAAAATTTTTGGGTATCATTGATGCTAATTGTTACCTTATTGAGCCGATTTAAAGCTTCTACATCAAGTTCAATTCCTGAGACTCCGGCATTGTTCACCTGATTCAAACATTAGTAATAATTACTAACTTGGAAGCAATTAACTATTGTTGAAATTGTTGTCACCTCCAATCTTTGCTGTCAATAAAAATTGAAGTCTTTATGAATAGAATTTAAGACTTCTAATTCATAAGCAAAGTATTTCAAATCAACTTAATTTCCCTGTTCCTCAATACTCAATACTCAATACATTGAAAAGCATGTCATCTCGAGATTAACACATTACATATCGTCTGATTTTTTTTCCGTGCCAAAATTGCACATGGAGCAAGAAAATAATTGCTATACTTTAAGTTGATTTGGGAATATAAATATTTTTTTTGCCCTCTTTGTGCATATATTTTTGTTAAATTTTTACTTAATCTTCCCGTGAAGCTTAGGTAACAATAGCAATTTAATACCTCAAAGCAGACTGGACACATAAAAATAAAACAAATAAAGAAAGAAGAAAATTTTATAACTGACAGACCAGAAAATAGTTTGCAATCGCAAGATCAATCTAGAAGAATCTAGTTTACAGGTGTAATCTTAATTACCAGAATATCAAGCCTCTTAAAGTGGTGCTGGATGAATTCCTTGAGAGAAGCAATGCTCACTGGATCGGCTACATCAAGTTGATGGAACACTACATCTTTAGACCCTCCATCTTGTAGCTTGCTAACAGCAGCTTTACCCCTCGTCGCATCTCTCGCAGTTAACACGACCATAACACCTTTTTCTAACAGTTGTCGGCATATTTCCAGCCCAATTCCTTTGTTGGCCCCTGTCACCACTGCAATCCTGCATACAACATTGCAGTTAGATTGATATCTGTGAATATATGGTGGTAGAAACTTCATTTGAAGTCGATTAAAGCATAGACATTAGACCTTTGTGTGCAGGCGTCTCCCATTCTTAGTATAAGCAATGGTTTCGTAAGGCCTGTTGATTTATATGTCAGGATTATTTTTTTAATCTTTCAATGATAACAATGTTATCGATTATAAAATCAAGGGTTAGATTAAAGACAGATTGTTTGTTGTCTCATCAGTGCCCAGTTGCAGTAGTTTAATCTTTTTATTTTATATTATTATTATATAATGATTCCTTTCCATAGTTAAATTATTCAATATAATTTTGCAATTGAAAAATGAAAGATCTGTTGTTTCGATATTCTCTAATCTTCCGACTTATGGGACATCTCTGCAAATGTAAGTTATTAGTTTTTATTTAAAATTCAACTACACATAGCTTCACTAGACATGCAGTCGCTATATTCTTTTTATAGATTAAGAATAATTCAATTTATTTCTTCAAACTTGTCCAAATTTCTGATATAAAATATAAAAAATCTCCTATAAAAAAATAGTCAAAATTTTTAGTCAAAAATTTGTAAGTTCAAAATTAGTAATTTTTAAAGTAACTTCTTGCATAAATCAAATAGATTGATCAGCAAAAGTTGGAGGGCTCAGATCGCATGTCGTAGGAGGTGATTTTTTTTTATATAGATTAGGCATGAAAAACTTTATATTTCCAAATATATTTACTTCTTAATTAATAATGATTCATATGACTATTTTTAATTTATATTAAATAATGATAATTTAAAAAAATGCTATTTTTATTTTTAACAAATATAATTATGTCATTGCAGTAAAATATAATTTTTAACAAATAAATCTACTTAGACATAGCAGTCGCAGATTTCGTTGTGCTATGTAAAAGATATATATATATAAATTTCTATTGTAAATATAAAAAATCTGTCTAAAAAACTTGTCAAAATTTATAGACAAAAATTTGTAAGTTCAAAATTAGTAATTTTTCCATAGAAAGTTGCTATATAAACTTGACATAATTTTTTTTGCCTAAAAAAATCTTGCTAATATTAATTATTGGCACGATTATTTTTAATTTATTTAAAAAAATTATAAAAAAGAAAAAAAAAACATTTTTGGCCGCTTTTCATAGCGTCCACGGTTTTTAATTAATACTTTAGATTAATCATTCGATCCTGGGATTTGAGATTATTTCACTAAACATTTCGAAAAGGAAAAAAATAATTGATGTGGACTATCCAATAAAAAAGTACGCATCGTGAGAAAGGAAGCATATAATAATATTTGTAAGGGACATTTTGGTTTATGTCACCGCAAAAAGTCTAAATTCGAGATATGTCATTGCAAAACAATTAATTAGTATTATGTCACTATAAACTAATAAAAATTAGTTTTATGTCATCGATAAATTAAAATGACAATGTTTCTCTTTTAAATATATCATTACAAAATATTAAAATTTGAAATACGCCATCACAAATTTTTTTTGATAAAAATCACAAAATAATTAATTAGTTTTATATCACTAAAAAATAATAATAACTAGTTTTATACCACCAGCTAATTGGAAAAAAAAAAAAATTGTACTGCTAAACACCATTAAAATAGCCGCTAAAATTATTTCTCATATCAGATCACCAGAAAAAATTGTGATTTCACTATATATTTTGTTAAGCAGAAGTTCTCTATGTCACTAAGATCACTACAATTTTTATTCAAAGTAGCAGGCCGGTTGTGAATATACCTTTGTTAATGATTAATTGAACATGTCTAAAGCCTAATAATCTAATAAGCTCCGATAAGTATACACCTCTTCAAATTATGTCTAAATTTTATGTATATTTTGATATTCAAATTAACTAAAAACGATATTTTGGGTTAATAAAAAGGAATAGGTTGACAAAAAAAAAAACGACGGAACAAAAAACAAAAAGAAAAAGGGGGGAAATCAGCAACGAGCCGAGGAGACGAGGGTAGGTACTAGGTAATGATGCAGGCAGAATAACAAAAAAATTTACCTCCGTGAATCCATGAAAAGATTAGGGCATATAAAATGGGAAGAATTGAAGAGGACACAAAGTTTTCTTTTTTTTTTTTTTAAATCAATCCAAATCCGATAAGTTTAATAAAAGCATTCTAGGAATTATAAACATTCCGACATTTAAAAATATTTTTTATATGTCTTAATTGAAAATAATGGCATAAAACCGATTTGTGTAGTTTTATGACGACATATATCGAATTAGTCGTTTTGTGATAGTAAATTTAGTATTGAAATGTTTTGGGGTGGCATAAACAAATTTTCTCTATTTGTAATAAGATGGTTGAAATATGAATTAACTTTTAGAACCTAACCACTGTTAAGATATTAGTTAGGTCTGTAAATCTTGTACTATTTTTTTCTAATAATTAATAAAGTTGTTGGTCGCCACTGTTAAGATATATATATATATATATATAAAGAATATCTATTGTGAACCATGATGCATAGAGGCTCTCGTGCACCATGACCGTTTGATCGGTGGTTTTGCAAATCGACAAATCTAAATCAACCAACCCAATCTATATATTGAAATCTCATAGAAAACAAAATTTTACAATTTTTGAAATTTTTTTACTATTTTTTCCGAATTTTTTAAAGCTTGTCATTTTTTAATGATAATTCACTAATTATGGTCCAAAAATGACAAGCTTTAAAAAATTCGGAAAAAAATAGTAAAAAATTTTCAAAAATTGTAAAATTTTGTTTTCTATGAGATTTCAATATATAGATTGGGTCGGTTAATTTAGATTTGTCGATTTGCGAAACCACCGATCAAACGGTCAATCGGTCATGGTGCACGGGACCTTGTATGCATCATGGTTCACAATAGTTATTCTCTAAATTTATTTCTTCACTATCTTATATCATTCTCGTGTCACGTATATCACTAAATTGAACTTCTCTTTTTTAGTCTCACATAATTCTTTTCTTATCAAATTTCGCTGTAGAAAAAAAAAAAATTCTACAAAACCAAAACAACAAAGAGCACGACGCTAAACTGCTTATACACCTTTTAAAATCAATTCTGGTATCGCTTCTCGAGAAGCTGTTGCATTGGTTTCGACTTTCGCCACAAGAGTTTTTTTTTTTTTTTTTTTGGCTCCGTCTTTTTTGCTCCCGGAGACGACTACACGAATCTTTTTTATTATTATTTTTGCTCCGCGTCCGATATTGAAGAGGTCAAGGTCGTCGCCTCTAATTGATTTATGTTTTCTTTAATTTTAATTATGTTCGCTAGTGCGCTGCAACCTTTTGTTTCCTTTACTAATACACTCAAATCCTCCCCTTTGCAAGTTGCAACCCGCATCAAATTCCTTTACCTCCACTCAAATTCCTCTGTCTAGTATTTTTTTTAAAAAAAAATTCCTATACCTCCACTCTATCTGGTCTCCACCTCTCCAACTCTAACGATCAAGGTAAATTTGAAATTTTCTCAAAAAAAAATAGGTATGTGTACTACTAATATTGATTAATGTTAATTTAATGAGGATTACATATACCGTTACAGAAGGATGAATATGTCAGATTTTAATCACATAGGTTGAACTGTTAGCAGTGATGGAGCTACATATGGGCAAGCCTGGGTAAGTGCCCAAGCTTAATTTTCGTAATTAAAGGCCTAGAGATGAGGGTGCATGTGCTTGTTTATATTTTGTATCACAGTAACAGATGGATGTGCCTAATTGGTGCCTGGGTTGTTCTTTCTCCAGCTGAAAATCTTTTAATAATATTGCTTGGGTTTGATACACTTGATCCAATCACGCTTTAGTAAATCTTTTTGTTTTTCTTATGAGAATTGAAATCTAGTAACCTTCGTCTGTTTATTTCCCAAATAAATGCATATACATCCAGAACAGGTTACAACATTGAGGAATCCAATATTTTTGTATACATGTTTTCCCCTTTCGTTATTGGCTACTCCAAACAATTTCCCTACTTAACCTCCTGTGAAATATAATTTTTCATTTGCTAGCTATATATGTTAATTTAATTTAATAAAACAGACTTATGTTCAAAATTCATACCTAATGACTCACAGAATTTGTAATTTTGTTTTGTAGGAAACGAGTAGGGCAAATCATATTTTATAATTACAATCAAACTTATTTCAATGTTATTATGCTAATTCAATTATTTTATTAATTGTTAATTAATGAAACTATGTTGATTCATTCACTGTTTTGTAATACATAAATTAAATGATTAATTTGCAGCGATGTAGTTGGAGATATATTAGTTCAATAATGTTATTTGATACGGATATTTTTGTTAAATTCGATGTATCATTAGACATAGGACTAATTTGCATAAAGGATTGTTGGTTCGACTATATGATTACACAATTTTTTTTGTTACTATTAGTGAGAGATAGACATAGAGATTACAAACTCTTAATATTATATTTTGTTACTAAAGCGTATGAAAAAACAAACGATCTATGTTATAATAGTACTAAAGATGAAATTAAAATTTTTAAAAATAATTTATTATTATATTTTTATATTAAATTATTTATTTATTGTGCCTAGGCTTAAAAAAAACTTGGCTTCGTCCCTAACTGTTAGTCACCAACCACCATGCATCGGTCCGCGCCATGAGGATCATCATCCTCTCTTCGTATGCGTTGGTGTACTCAAAACCACACAATAAGTTTCGGGACTTAGTGACATTATTCACGATCCCAAATGCCAGTCGACCGTGTGCATGCTTTTTCTAATCGCTCCCAGCAATCGGAAGGTATTATCCCTCTCAAATTTAGATCTCATCACTCTATCACGATGGTGCACTCAAAAGGCAATTTCATGGAGAGATTGGACGGTTTTTGAAAAGGAGTATATATATGGAGCAATCTGAACCGATCTATTGATTATTTCTGCCTAACAGTTTGGTTAAATCTTTAATCAACGATCCAGTTTAATTTGAACGGTTCGGTCGAATTTCACCCGAGATGGTCCGATTGTGTTGATCCGTTTGAAGCAAGGCTCCAAATACACACTTTCTAACATCTCTCTTAGAGACATTGTCACTAAACACAAAGTCATACTTTATACGACAAATGAAATGTGTAACTAGCGCATATACCTACAAGCTACATGACATGCCAGTTACGATTGACCAAGAGACATCAATCCTTTTCTAAAAAAATATGTATAGCTCATATCCTAGATTTTGTATCAAATCATATGGTACTAGACAAGACATCGCTAACCGCGCTTAAGTGACCTCTATCATATCCCTTTGTGTCTCAATTTGGGGTGAGTGTTCCCAACCTCAGTCGATATGACAAGTTTAGTAAGCTCGAATATTACTAAATTATCATGTGTGATTTGATGCCTTTTGAATCTTCCATTTGCAGTACTCATATCACTAGAAATAGAATCAATCGCTTTTCCAGCAGTGCCCCGACAAACGAAATATGTATCACCATTATATGCACACCAAAGTAGCTGCCTTGACTCTACTCCTAATGGCTCGACTCATATCTCAATGTCGCCTAGCACACGTGGTATGAACACATGCTATAAGGTATTTTTGGTCGGAGGTAAAGTTAGTGAAGTTATAGGCCGAAGTTAGTGAATGTGGAAAGTTAGTGCTAACTTGAGGTTAGAAAATATTATTTGGTGTGATATGTTGGAGTTAGAGATAGAATTAAATAATAAAATATTAGTTTCTATATATAGAGTTTTGCTATGGTGAGTTGCAACTCACGGAGCCTTCCGTGAGTCGGGGTTAAAATTCTTATATCTGATTCAAAATGACCGATCCAAACCGTCAAATATGATCTCCATATTGAAATCTCATTGCACACCAAATTTTGTATTTTTTAGAAACTTTTAAGTATTTTTTCGGATTTTAAAAAACTGCTATTTTTGAATGGTACATAATTAATTAGATTAGCAATTTCCTAAATTTCTAAAAAAATACTTAAAAATTTCAAAAAAATATAAAATTTGGTATGCGAGGAGATTTCAATATGGAGATCATATTGGACAGTTTAGATCGATCATTTTGAATCAGATTCAAAAATTTTGACCCCGACTCATAGAAGGCTCCGTGAGTTCCAACTCATCATAGCAAAACTCTCTCTCTCTCTCTATATATATATATAGAGAGAGAGAGAGAGAGAATGGATATAGAACACTAATGTGTACGGATTGTCTCCGTACACATTAGTTCTTCTCCATATTAAAAAATCCTTTGAGACCAAATTTTACATTTTTTCGATTTTTTTATAATATATTATGATTTTTTCAAAAAACACTACAATTGAAGTATTTCAGGCCCTCCAATTTGAAAATATCATAATATATAGTAAAGAAATTCGAAAAAAATGTAAAATTTGGTCTCCAAGGGTTTTTGAATATGAAGAATAACTTGAATGGTTCGGATTGACCGTTTAAATTTTGGATCTTGAAAAATAGCTCATGTGTACGAGGACGATCCGTACACATGAGGGTATTTTATCCATTCACTATATATATATATAAAGAGTTTTACACTAACAACACTCAAGGAGTTTTATGTTAGGAGTGTGGAGACCATTAATGACACGTGGCACGTTGACACGTATCTGGTCAAGGACAGAGTCTTTTTCTCATGAAGAAATGAGTATGGCGTACATGGGACACATGTTACATTCTCGGTCACAGCTAAGGCGTGAAGGTCACGAGAGATGTGTGAAGACAAGTGAATCTTCCTTGACACGATACTTACATGAGAAGGAACGAAACTTTATCTTTTGGTCTATTTATATTTTCACTCCTATGTAATCTGTAGTACAGTGTAGTGCATGTGTAAGTTTTAGTTAGCCAGGTTAGGTTAGCTAGTGAAACTTATTGTATCTTGTACTCAGTTATTCTCTCTTGATAATAAAGCAATTTTAGTCTTGGCATATGAGATTGCACTTTCCTTCTAGACAAATATCCTCAAAGTTAAACTCTCTCTTTATTATTGCAACTGATACATTCGTGTGTTGCATGTGTTGTGTAAAGATCGCTAATCCTAACTCTGAAGTGACGAAAGAGTGATTAACCACTTGGGATCTGATCCTAACATTTTATTGGCTTGAACGAAACAAAGAGAAGGCGAGGTAACAGGAAATGAGTAATGGACTTATGGAAAAGGGTAATTTGGACAGGTTATTCAAAAATTAATTTTTCATAAGTTAAAATATAATTAAAATAGTTAAAGGAGTTATATCCTGGGTGAATATGATTTGAGGGGTTATATCCAATTTTAAAGATTAGAGGGAGTTATATGCAAATGAAGAAGATTTGAGGGGTTATATCCAATTCTGTAAAGCGTCTTAATTATTAACCATAGTTCTCTTTAAGTACTCCACTTTACTAGTTATTGGATCTTAATTCATGTTATCAACTTCATACTTAATTAATCTCAGCTATATCAGTAAGTGAGTCCAGGTTATATGCTTCATGATGGTAGATATAGTGTATTAACTGAAATCGGACATTTAATCTATATTCAACTTTATGCAAATAAGCTTCATTATGCAGAGTACAATTTAATTTGATTAATTTTCAAGTGCCTACGCATACTATTTTGACTGAAATTCAACATAACCGAATTCAAGAAGGAAGGGTTTAAGTTAACGGAGCTACAGGTCAGATCTGGACCCTATCGGAGGCATTTGCAAGGAAACCCAAATACCAGCAAAATTTTATGAAATAGTTCCTGGAACCTAACTTTTCATGCCAGAATCAGGAGGAAGGAATATTGAGCTAGTACAGAGGTTGTACTAGCCTTGTAACAGAGTCTCAAGGAATCCCAAATAAAAACACAGGTACCAAGAGATACATAGGCCGGTACAGAGGCCGTTTTTGGTGAGTATCTGTGCACAACAGCCCCTATAATTCAACTAATCTTGGTTTCACCAAGATAACAGACAATTAAGTTGAACAATCAAGGGAAGTACCTCAATTTAGCAGTTCCCATCCCTGATCATAGTTCCTCTTCTATGTCCCCTCTTTCTCCTTTACCAACCCGTTACCAAATCATCAAATTTCGAGGGAAAGAGAGAAATTAGAATTGCAAACCGAAATCACCAGAAAAGAAGGATAGATTAACCTATCTAACTCAACTCTCTCGCTCTTATTTCTTTTCCCCTTTCTCACCATTTTTATCACCACCAATCTCAACCAAAATCAAAAGAAGAAGAGAAAGAAAATCGGAGAAGGAGAAGAGGGATAAGAACGGAGAAGAGAGAGAGAGAGAGAACCGGACTCGATAGAGAAGAAAGATTAGGAACGGTGAAATAAAAGTTGGGGTCCGGTTTCCTTTAATCCAACGGCCCAGAAAATTTCCGAATTAATTTCCTTGATCTAACGATCCATATTAATTAGACACTTGATTTAGTATATTTTAGGAGTTATAATATCCCATACTTTATTTAATCTTGAAAATTCTGATTCCATTATCTGATATTTTTGCTAATTGCTTCACATAACTTTAGACATTTTTTTTATGACTGAGAATTCCTATCAAAATTCAAGTTATTTATTTTGACTATCAATAATATTCACAATGTTATAGAAATATAAATAGAAAATACGCACATAATGTGTAAATAACGCTAATTCTGAGCATTATTTAGACATTTAATTTATTTGATCACAATAATCTATATTTAAGCCCTTTGTAGGTCTAAAATATAATTCAGATCATACTTATTAAAAGATATTTGATTACACATAGAAAAAGGACATATAATGTGTAAATAACGCTTATTTTCAACAATATTTGAGCATTTAAAGCAATTATGCACTCATTCTAAGTCATTGGATCATAATAATCTATATTTAAGCTTTTTATATGATCTAGAATATAAATTTAGATCTTACTAATTAAAAAATATTGGATTATACATAGAAAACAGGCCTATAATGTGCAAATAATGCATATTTTCTACAATATTTGCTTCTAGCAATTCTAAATTCTTTCTAAGTTATTTGGTCACAAAAATCTATATTTAAGCTATTTATTTTGTCTATAATGTAATTTATATCCTAGTTGTTATAAAATATTGGATTATTCATAGAAAATACGCATATAATGTCCAAATAATACAAATTCTGAGCATTATTTACGAATTTCAAAATATTCTGCATTCATTCTAAGTTGATCACAACAATCTATATTTAAGCTCTTCATACGTGTAGAATATACTTTAGCTCCTACTTATGAAAATATATTAGATTATACAAAGAAAATATGTACATAATGTGAAAATAAAGCTTATTCTGATCAATGTTTGAGCATTTCAAGCGATTTTGCACTCATTCTAAGTCATTTGATCATAATAATATATATTAAAACACTTTAAATAGCCTAGACTATAACTGAGATCATACTTCATAAATAATATTGGATTATTTATCGAAAATATGCATATAATATGCAAATAAAGATTATTAAGAGCAGTATTTGAGCATTTCAACCGATTCTGCACTTATTCTAAGTCATTTGGTCGCAAAAATCAATATTTAAACTCTTTATTAGGTCTATTATCTATATTTAAATTCTTTATTCGGTCTAGAATGTAATTCAAATCCTTGTTCATATAAAATATTGGATTATACACATAAAATACGCATATAAAAATAAGGCTAATTCTGAGCATTATTTTGGCATTTCAGGCTCTTTTCCATTCACTCTAGGTAATTTAATCATGATAATATATATTTAAGCTCTTTACAGGTATAGAAAATAATTCAGATTACATTTATTAAAAAATATTGGATTATTCTTAGAAAATATGCATATAATGTGAAAATAAAGCTTCTGCACAGCAACATTTGAGCATTTCAAGCGATTTTGCACTCATTATAAGTCATTTTGTCGCACAAATCTATATTTAAACTCTTTAACAAGTCTAGAATGTAATTCATATCCTTGCTATTATAAAATGTTGGATTATACACAGAAAATAGTCAAATAGGCATATAATGTGCAAATAATGCAAATTCTGAGCATTATTTAGGCATTTCAGGCTATTCTGCATTCATTCTAGGTTATTTAATCACGATAATATATATTTAAGCTCTTTAAAAGTCTAGAATATAATTCAGCTTACATTTAATTAAAAATATTAGATTATTCATAGAAAATATTCATATAATGTGGAAATAAAGCTTATTCAGAGCAACATGTAAGTATTTCAAGCGATTCTGCACTCATTATAAGTCATTTTGTCGCACAAATACATATTTAAACTCTTTACCAAGTCTAGAATGTAATTCATATCCTTGCAATTATGAAATGTTGCTTTATACACAGAAAATATGCATATAACTTCCAAATAATGCTAATTCTGAGCATTATTTAGGTATTTCAGGCTACTCTGCATTCATTCTAGGATATTTGATCACCATAATATATATTTAAGCTCTTTCAGGTCTAGAATATAATTCAGATTACAGTTATTAAAAAATATTGGATTATTCTTAAAAAATATATGCATATAATGTGGAAATAAAGCTTATTCAGAGGAACATTTGAGCATTTCAAGCGATTCTGCACTCATTCTAAGTCATTTTGTTGTACAAATCTATATTTAAACACATTATCAAGTAAATAATGTAATTCATATCCTTGTTAATATAAAATGTTGGATTATAAACAGAAACTACGCACATAAAGTCCAAAATAATGCTAATTCTGAGCAATATTTAGGTATTTCAGGCTTTTCTGCATTCATTCTAGGTAATTTAATCACGATAATATATATTTATGCTCTTTAAAAGTCTAGAATATAATTCAGCTTACATTTATTTAAAAATATAAGATTATTCTTAGAAAATATGCATATAATGCGGAAATAAAGCTTATTCAGCGCAACATTTGAGCATTTCAAGCGATTCTGCACTCATTATAAATCATTTTGTCGCAAAAATCAATATTTAAACTTTTTATCAAGTCTAGAATGTAATTCATATCCTTGCTATTATAAAATTTTGGATTATACAAAGAAAATCGCATATAATTTGCAAATAATGCTAATTCTGAGCATTATTTTGACATTTCAGGCTATTCTGCATTCATTCTAGGTTATTTGACCACCATAATAAATATTTAAGCTCTTTCAGGTCTAGATTATAATTCAGATAACATATATTTAAACATATTGGATTATTCTAAGAAAATATGCATATAATGGGGAAATAAACCTTATTCAGAGCAACATTTGAGCATTTTAAGCAATTCTGCACTCATTCTAAGTCATTTTGTCGCACAAATCTATATTTAAACTCTTTACAAAGTCTAGAATGTAGTTCATATCCATGTTATTATAAACTATTCGATTATGCACAGAAAAGACGCATATAAAAAAAAAAAAGACTAATTCTGAGCATTACTTGGGCATTTCAGGCTCTTCTCCATTCATTCTAGGTTATTTAATCATGATAATATATATTTAAGCTCTTTACAGGTCTAGAAAATTATTCAGATTGAATTTATTAAAAATATTGGAATATTCTTAAAAAAAATATGCATATAATGTGGAAATAAAGCTTATTCAGAGCAACATTTGAACATTTCAAGCGATTCTGCACTCATTTTAAGTCATAATGGCGCACAAATCTAAATTTAAACTCTTTATCATGTCTAGAATGTAATTCATATCCTTGTTATTATTAAATGTTGGATTATACACAGAATATACGCATATAATGTCCAAATAATGCTAATTCTGAGCAATATTTAGGAATTTCAGGCTTTTCTGCTTTCGTTCTTGGTTATTTAATCATGATAATATATATTTAAGCTCTTTACAGGTATAGAATATAATTCAGAATAAATTTATTTAAAAATATATGATTATTCATTGAAAATATGCATATAATGTGGAAATAAAGCTTATTCAGAGCAACATTTTAGCATTTCAAGCGATTCTGCACTCATTCTAAGTCATTGTGGCGAACAAATCTGTAATTAAACTCTTTATCAAGTCTTTAATGTAATTCATATACTTGTTACTATAAAATATTGGATTATACACAGAAAATACGCATATAATGAACAAAATAATGCTAATTCTGAGCATTATTTAGGTTTTTCTGGCTATTCTGCACTCATTCTAGGCTATTTAATCACGATAATATATATTTAAGCTCTTTACAGGTCTGGAATATAATTCAGATTGCAATTATTTAAATATTTTTATTATTCTTAGAAAATATGCATAAAATGTGGAAATAAAGCTTATTCATAGCAACATTTGAGCATTTCAATTGATTCTGCACACATTCTAAGTCATTGTGGCGCACAAATCTGTATATAAACCCTTTATCATGTCTAGAATGTAATTATATCCTTTTTATTATTAAATGTTGGATTATAAAGGGAAAATACGCATAAAATATCCAAATAATGCTAATTCTGAGCAATATTTTGGCATTTCAGGCTTTTCTGCATTCATTCTTGGTTATTTAATCACGATAATATATATTTAAGATCTTCACAGGTCTAGAATATAATTCATATTGCAGTAATTTAAAAATATTGGAATTTTCATAGAAAATGTGCATATAATGGGGGAATAAAGCTTATTCAGAGCAACATTTGAGCATTTCAAGCGATTCTGCTCTCATTCTATGTCATTGTGGCTCACAAATCTATATTTAAACTCTTTATCAAGTCTAGAATGTAATTCATATCCTTATTATTATAAAATATTGGATTATAAACTGAAAATACTCATATAATTTGTATATAATGCTAATTCTGAGCATTATTTAGGCATTTCAGGCTATTCTACATTCATTCCATGTTATTTAATCACGATAATATATATTTAAGCTCTTTACAGGTCTAGGATATAATTCATATTACATTTATTTAAAAATATTGTATTATTATTAGAAAATATGCATATAATGTGGAAATAAAGCTTATTCAGAGCAACATTGAGCATTTCAAGCGATTCTGCACTCATGCTAAGTCATTGCGGAGAATAAATCTATTTTTAAACTCTTTATCAAGTCTAGAATGTAATTCATATCCTTGTTATTATTAAATGATGGCTTATACATAGAAAATACGCTTATAATGTCCAAATAATGATAAGTCATTGCGGAGAACAAATCTATTTTTAAACTCTTTATCAAGTCTAGAATGTAATTCATATCCTTGTTATTATTAAATGATGGCTTATACATAGAAAATACGCTTATAATGTCCAAATAATGATAATTCTGAGCAATATTTAGGCACTTCAGGCTTTTCTACATTCATTCTTGGTTATTTAATCACGGTAATATATATTTAAGCTCTTTACAGGTCTAGAATATAATTCAGATTAAATTAAATTACAAAGATATGATTATTCTTATAAAATATCCACATAATGTGGAAATAAAGCTTATTCAGAGCAACATTTGAGCATTTGAAGCGATTCTGCACTCATTCTAAGTCATTTTGTCGCACAAATGTATATTTAAACTCTTTACCAAGTCTCGAATATACTTCATATCCTTGTCATTATAAAATATTGGATTATACACATAAAATATGCATATAAAAATAGGTAATTCTAAGCATTATTTAGGCATTTCATGCTCTTCTCCATTCATTCTATGTTATTTAATCCTGGTAATTTATATTTAAGCTCTTTACAGGCCTAGAAAATTATTCAGATTGAATTTATTATAAAATATTGGAATATTCTTAGAAAATATGCATATAATGTGGAAATAAAGGTTATTAATAGCAACATTTGAGCATTTCAGGCGATTCTGCACTCATTCTAAGTAATTGGGGCGCACAAATCTATATTTAAACTCTTTCTCAAGTCTATATGTAATTCATATACATGTTATTATAAAATATTGGATTATACACATAAAATATGCATATAAAAATAAGCCATTATCTGAGCATTATTTTGGCATTTCAGGTTCTTCTCCATTCATTCTAGGTTATTTAATCATGATAATATATATTTAAGCTCTTTACATGTCTAGAAAATTATTCCGATTGAATTTATTAAAATATATTGGAATATTCATAGAAAATATGCATATAATGTTGAAACAAAGCTTATTTAGAGCAACATTTGAGCATTTCTAGCGATTCTGCACTCAGTCTATGTCATTGTGAAGCACAAATCTATATTTAAACTCTTTATCAAGTCTAGAATGTAATTCATATCTATGTTATTATAAAATATTGGATTATGCACAGAAAATACGCATATCAAAAAAACAAGACTAATTCTGAGCATTACTTAGGCATTTCAGGCTCTTCTCCATTCATTCTAGGTTATTTAATCATGATAATATATATTTAAGCTCTTTACAGGTCTAGAAAATTATTCAGATTGAATTTATTAAAAAATATTGGAATATTCTTAGAAAATATGCATATAATGTGGAAATAAAGCTTATTCAGGGCAACATTTTAGCATTTCAAGCGATTCTGCACTCATTCTATGTCATTTTGGAGCACAAATCTATATTTAAACTCTTTATCAAGTCTGGAATGTAATTCATATCCTTGTTATTATTAAAGGATAGTTTATACACAGAAAATACGCTTATAATGTCCAAATAATGCTAATTCTGAGCAATATTTAGGCTTTTCATGCTTTTCTGAACTCATTCTTGGTTTTTTAAACACGATAATATATATTTAAGCTCTTTACTGGTCTAGAATATAAAGAAGATTAAATATATTTAATAATATATGATTATTCTTGGAAAATATTCATATAATGTGGAAATAAAGCTTATTCAGAGCAACATTTGAGCATTTGAATCGATTCTGCACTCATTCTAAGTCATTGTGGCACAAAAATCTATATTTAAACTCTTTATCAAGTCTTTAATGTGATTCATATATTTGTTATTATACAATATTCGATTATAAAAAGAAAATACGCATATAATGTGCAAATATTGCTAATTCTGAGCATTATTTAGGCATTTCAGGCTATTCTGCAATCATTCTTGGTTATTTAATCACGATGATATATATTTAAGCTCTTTTCAGGTCTAGAATATAATTCAGACTGCATTTATTAAGAAATATTTGATTATATTTTAGAAAATATGCATATAATGTGGAAATAAAGCTTATTCATAGCAATATATCTGAGCATTTCAAGCGATTCTGCACTCATTCTATGTCCTTGTGGCGATCAAATCTATAGTTAAACTCTTTATCATGTCTAGTATGTAATTCATATCCTTGTTATTATAAAACATTGGATTATACACAGAAAATTAGCATATAATGTGCAAATAATGCTAATTCTGAGCATTATTTTGACATTTCAGGCTATTCTGCAATCATCCTAGGTTTTTTTATCATCATAATATATATTTAAGCTCTTTACAGGTCTAGAATATAATTCATATTACATTTAAATAAAAATATTGGATTATTATTAGAAAATATGCATATAATGTGGAAATAAAGCTTATTCAGAGCAACATTTGTGCATTTCAAGCGATTCTGAACTCATTCTAAGTCATTGTGGAGCACAAATCTATATTTAAAGTCTTTATCAAGTCTAGAATGTAATTCATATCCTTGTTATTCTTAAATGATGGATTATACAAAGAATATACGCTTAGAATGTCCAAATAATGCTGATTCTGAGCAATATTTAGGCATTTCAGGCTTTTCTGCATTCATTCTTGGTTAGTTAATCACGATAATATATATTTAAGCTCTTTACAGGTCTAGAATATAATTCAGATTAAATTTATTTAAAAATATATGATTATTTTTAGAAAATATCCATATAATGTGGAAATAAAGCTTATTCAGAGCAACATTAGAGCATTTAAAGCGATTCTGCACTCATTCTAAGTCATTTTATCGCACAAATGTATATTTAAACTCTTTACCAAGTCTAGAATATAACTCATATCCTTGTTATTATAAAATATTGGATTATACACATAAAATACGCATATAAAAATAAGGCTAATTCAGAGCATTATACAGGCATTTCAGGCTATTCAGCATTCATTCTAGGCTATTTATTCAGGATAATATAATATTTAAACTCTTTGCAGGTCTAGAATATAATTAAGACTGCATTTATTCAAACAATATTGCATTATTCTTAGATAATATACATATAATGTGGAAATAAAGCTTATTCAGATCAACAGTTGAGCATTTCAAGCGATTCTGCACTCATTCTAAGTCATTGTGGCTCACAAATCTATATTTAAACTCTTTATCAAGTCTATAATGTAATTCATATCCTTGATATTATAAAATATTGGATTATAAACAGAAAATATAATATAAAATATTGCTAATTCTGAGCATTATTTTAGGCATTTCAGGCTATTATGCATTCATTCTAGATTATTTAATCACTATAATATATATTTAAGCTCTTTACAGTTCTAGAATATAATTAAGATTACATTTATTTAAAAATATTGGATTATTATTAGAAAATATGCATATAATGTGGAAATAAAGCTTATTCAGAGCAACATTTGAGCATTTCAAGCGATGCAGAACTCATTCAAAGTCATTGTGGAGCACAAATCTATATTTAAAGTCTTTATCATGTCTAGAATGTAATTCATATCCTTGTTATTATTAAATGATGGCTTATACACCGAAAATACGCTTATAATGTCCAAATAATGCTAATTCTGAGCAATATTTAGGCTTTTCGGGCTTTTCTGCATTCATTCTTGTTTATTTAATAACGATAATATATATTTAAGTTCTTTACAGGTATAGAATATAATTCAGATTAAATTTATTTAAAAATATATGATTATTCTTAGAAAATATGCATATAATGTGGAAATAAAGCTTATTAAGAGCAATATTTGTGCAAGCGATTTTGCCCTCATTCTAAGTCATTGTGGCGCACAAATCTATATTTAAACTCTTTATCAAGTCTATAATCTAATTCATATCCTTTTTATTATAAAATATTGTATTATGCACAGAAAATACGCTTATAATGTGCAAATAATGCTAATTCTGAGCATTATTTAGGCATTTCAAGCTATTCTGCATTCATTTTAGGTTATTTAATCAGGATAATATATATTTAAGCTCTTTACAGGTATAGATTATAATTCAGACTTCATTTATTAAAGAATATTTGATTATTTTTAGAAAATGTGCATATAATGTGGAAATAAAGCTTACTCAGTGCAACATTTTAGCATTTCAAGCGATTCTGCACTCATTCTATGTCATTACGGCGCTCAAATTTTTATATAAACTCTTTATCAATTCTAGAATGTAATTCATATCCTTGTTATTGTAAAATATTGCATTATTGCAAGAAAATACGCATATAATGTTCAAATAATGCTAATTCGGAGCATTATTTAGGAGCATTATTTAGGCATTTCAGGCTATTCTGCACTGATTCTTCGTTATTTAATAATGATAATATGTATTTAAACTCTTTACAGGTCTAGAATATAATTCAGATTTCAATTATTTAAATATATTTGGATTATTCTTAGAAAATTTGCATATAATGTGGAAATAAAGCTTATTAAGAGTAACATTTGAGCATTTCAAGTGATTCTGCACTAATTATAAGTCATTGTGGCGCACAAATCTATATTTAAACTCTTTATCAAGTCTAGAATTTAATTCATGTCCTTGTTAGTATAAAATATTGGATTATACACTGAAAATAGGCATATAATGTGCAAATAATGCAAATTCTGAGCATTATTTAGGCATTTCAGGCTATTCTGCATTCATTCTAGGTTATTTAATCACGATAATATATATTTAAGCTCATTACAGGTCTAGAATATAATTCCGATTCCATTTATTTAAAAATATTGGATTATGCTTAGAAAATATGCATATAAGGTGAAAATAAAGTTTATTCAGAGCAACATTTGAGCATTTCTAGCGATTCGGCACTCATTCTAAATCATTGTGGCGCATAAATCTATATTTAAACTCTTTATCAAGTCTAGAATGTAATTCATATGCTTGTTATTATAAACTATTGGATTATACAAAGAAAATACGCATATAATGTGCAAATAATGCTAATTCTGAGCATTATTTAGGCATTTCAGGCTATTCTGCTTTCATTCTAGGTTATTTAATTACGATAATATATATTTAATCTCTTTACAGGTCTGGAATATAATTCAGATTGCATTTATTAAAAAATATTTGATTATTCTTAGAAAATATGCATATAATGAGGAAATAAAGCTTATTCAGAGCAACATTTGAGCATTTCAAGCGATTGTGCACTCATTCTATGCAATAGTGGCGCACAATCTATATTTAAACTCTTTATCAAGTCAAGAAAGTAATTCATATCCTTGTTTTTATTAAATATAGGATTATATAAAGAAAATACGCAAATTATGTGCAAATAATGCTAATTCTGAGCAATATAGGCATTTCAGGCTATTCTGCATTTATTCTAGGTTTTTTAATCACGATAGTATATATTTATGCTCTTTACAGGTCTAGAATATAATTTAGATTAAATTTATTAGAAAATATATGATTATTCTTACATAATATGCTTATAATGTGGAAATATAGCTTATTCAGATCAACTTTTGAGCATTTCAAGCGATTCTGCACTCATTCTAAGTCATTGTGGCGCAGAAATCAATATCTTAACTCTTTATCAAGTCGGGAATATAATTCATATCCTTGTTATTATAAAATATTTGATTAAACACAGACAAAACGCATATAATGTGCAAATAATGCTAATTCTGAGCATTATTTAGGCATTTCACGCTATTCTGCATTCTTTCTCGGTTAATTTTTCACTATATAATATATTTAAGCTCTTTACAGGTCTAGAATATAATTCAGATTCTATTTATAAAAAAAAATTATTATTCCTGTAAAATGTGCACATAATGTGGAATAAAGCTTATTAAGAGCAACATTTGAGCTTTTCAAGCCATTCTGCACTCATTTTAAGACATTTCGTCATACAAAACTAAATTTAAACTCTTTATCAAGTCTCGAATGTAATTTTTTTCCCTGTTATTTTAAAATATTGGATTATACAGAGAACATACGCATATAATGTGCAAATATTGCTAATTCTGAGCATTATTTAGGCATTTGAGGCTATTCTGCATTCATTCAAGGTTATTTAATCACGATAATATATATTTAACCTCTTTACAGGTCTAGAATATTATTCAGATTGCATTTATTTAAAAATATTGGATTATTCTTAGAACATATGCATATAAGATGGAAATAAAACTTATTCAGAGCACCATTTGAGCATTTCAAATGATTCTGCACTCATTCTAATTCATTGTGGCGCATAAATCTATATTTAAACTCATTATCAAGTCTAGAATGTAATTCATATACTTTTTATTATAAAATATTGGATTATACACTGAAAATACGCATATAATGTGCAAATAATGCAAATTCTGAGCATTATTTAGGCATTTCAGGCTATTCTGCATCCATTCTAGGTTATTTAATCACGATAATATATATTTAAGCTCTTTACAGGTCTAGAATATAATTTAGATTGCATTTATTTAAAAATATTGGATTATTCTTAGAAAATATGCATATAATGTGGAAATAAAGCTTATTGAGAGCAATATTTGAGCATTTCAAGCGATTCAGCACTCATTCTAAGTCATTGTGGCGCACAAATCTATATTTAAACTCTTTATCAAGGCTAGAATGTAATTCATATCCTTGTTAATATAAAATGTTGGATTATACACCGAAAATGCGCATACAATGTGTAAATAATGCTAATTCTGAGCATTATTTAGGCTTTCCAGAGATTCGGCATTCATTCTAGGTTATTTTATCATGATAATATATATTTAAGCTCTTTACAGATCTAGATTATAATTCAGATTGCATTTATTTAAAAATATTGGATTATTCTCAGAAAATATGCATATAATGAGGAAATAAAGCTTATTCAGAGCAACATTTGAACATTTCAAGCGATTCTGCACTCATTCTAAGTCATTTTGTCGCGCAAATCTATATTTAAACTGCTTATCGAGTCTAGAATGTAATTCATATCCTTATTATTATTATGTTGGATTTTACTCAGAAAATACGCATATCATGTCCAAATAATGATAATTCTGAGCAATATTTAGGCACTTCAGGCTACTCTGCATTCATTCTAGGTTATTTAATCACGATAATATATATTTAAGCTCTTTTTTACAGGTCTAGAATACAATTCAGATCACATTTATTTAAAAATATTGGATTATTCTTAGAAAATATGCATATAACGTGGAAATAAAGCTTATTCAGAGCAACATTTGAGCATTTCAAGCGATTCTGCACTCATTCTAAGTCATTTTGTCGCACAAATCTATATTAAACTTTTTACCAAGTCTAGAATTTAATTCTTATCCTTGTTATTATATAATTTTGGATTATACACAGAAAATACGCACATAAAAATAAGGCTAATTCTGGGCATTATTTAGGCATTTCAAGCTCTTCTCCATTCATTCTAGGTTATTTAATCATGATAATATATATTTAAGCTCTTTACAGGTCTAGAAATTAATTCAGATTGAATTTATTAAACATTTGAATAATCTTAGAAAATATGCATATAAGGTAGAAATAGAGCTTATTCAGAGCAACATTTGAGCATTTCAAGCGATTCTGTACTCATTCTAAGTCATAGTGGCGCACAAATTAATATTTAAACTCTTTATCAAGTCTAGAATGTAATTCATATCCTTGTTAATATAAAATATTGAATAGTTCAGAGAAAATACGCATATAATATCAAAATAATGCTAATTCTGAGCATTATTTAGGCATTTCAGGCTATTCTGCATGCATGCTTGGTTATTTGATCACAATATTATATATTTAAGCTCTTTACAGGTATAGAATATAATTCAGATTACATTTATTAAAACAATATTGGATTAAGCTTAGGAAATATGCATATAATGTGGAAATAATGCTTTTTCAGAGCAACAATTGGGAATTTTAAGCGATTCTGCACTCATTCTAAGTCATTTTGTCGCATAAATATATATTTAAACTCTTTGTCAAGTGTAGAATGTAACTCATATCCTTCTTATTATAAAATGTTTGATTATACACAAAGAAAACGCCTATAATGTCCAAATAATGCTGATTCTGAGTATTATTTAGGCATTTCAGGCAATTCTGCATTCATTCTACGTTATTTAATCACGATAATTTATATTTAAGCTCTTTACAGGTCTAGAATATAATTCATTGCATTCATTTAAAAATATTGGATTATTCTTAGAAAATATGCATATAATTTGGAAATAAAGCTTATTCAGAGCAACATTTGAGCATTTCAAGCGATTCTGTACATATTCTAAGTCATTGTGGCGCACAAATATATATTTAAATTCTTTATCAAGTCTAGAATGTAATTTATATCCTTGTTATTTAAAAATTTTGGATTATACACAGAAAATACGCATGTAATGTCCAAATAATACTAATTCTGAGCATTTTTTAGGCATTTGAGGCTATTCTGCATTCATTCTAGGTTATTTAATCCCGATAATATATATTTAAGCTCTCTAAAGGTCTAGAATATAATTCATACAGCATTTATTTAAAAATATTGATTATTCTTAGACAATATGCATGTAATGTGGAAATAAAGCTTATTCAGTGCAACATTTGAGCATTTCAAGCGATTCTGCACTCATTCTAAGTTATTTTGTCGCACAAATATAATTTAAACTCTTTATCAAGTCTAGAATGTAATTCATATCCTTGTTTTTATTAAATGTTAGATTATATACAGAAAATACGCATATAATATCTAAATAATGCTAATTCTGAGCATTATTTGGGCTTTCAGGCTATTCTGCATTCATTCTAGTTGATTTAATCACGATAATATATATTGAAGCTCTTTACAGGTCTAGAATATAATTCAGATTGCATTTATTTAAAAATATGGGATTATTCCATGAAATTATGCATATAATGTGGAAATAAATCTTATTCAGAGCAACATTTGAACATTTCCAGCGATTCTGCACTCATTCTAAGTCATTGTGGCGCACAAATCTATATTTAAACTCCTTATCAAGTCTCGAATGTAATTCATATCCTTGTTATTATTAAATGTTGGATTATATACAGAAAATACGCATATAATTTCTAAATAATGCTAATTCTGAGCATTATTTAGGCATTTCTTGCTATTGTGCATTCATTCTAGGTCATGTGATAATACATATTTAGGATCTTTATAGGTCTAGAAAATAATTCAGATTACATTTATCAAAAAATATTGGACTATTCTTGGAAAATATGCATATAATGTGGAAATAATAGTCTCAGTCTGAGTTTCAGTCTGAGTTTCAGTTCTACTTTTTTAGTTTCAGTTTTTTAGTTTTACTCTCAGTTTTTTCAGTTTTTAGTTTTAGATTTAGTTTTGTTTCTCAACTAGATAGCCGCTATCTAGTATGTCAAAAAAAATGTGGAAATAATGCTTTTCAGAGCAACATTTGAGCATTTCAATCGATTCTGCACTCATTCTATGTCATTGTGTCGCACAAATATATATTTAAACTCTTTATCAAGTCTAGAATGTAATTCATATCCTCGTTATTATTAAATGTTGGCTTATACACAGAAAATACGCATATAATATGTCCAAATAATACTAATTCTGAGCATTATTTGGGCATTTCTGGCTATTCTACATTCATTCTAGGTTATTTGAGCACAATAATATATATTTATGCTCTTTACAGGTATAAAAAATAATTCAGATTACATTTATTAAAAAATATTGGATTATTCATTGGAAATATGCATATAATGTGGAAATAAAGCTTATTCAGAGCAACATTTGGGCATTTCAAGCGATTCTGCACTCATTCTAAGTCATTTTGTTGCTCAAATATATATTTAAACTCTTTATCACGTTTAGAATGTAATTCATATCCTTGTTATTTATTAATTTTTTTATTATTCACAAACGAATACGCATATAATGTCCAAATAATGCTGATTCTGAGTATTATTTAGGCATTTCAGGCTATTGTTCTTTCCTTCTAGGTTATTTAATCACGATAATATATATTTAAGCTCTTTACAGGTCTAGAATATAATTCAGATTACTTTTATTTAAAATATTGGATTATGCTTAGAAATTATGCATATAATGTGGAAATAAAGCTTATTTAGAGCAATATTTGAGCATTTCAAGCGATTCTGCACTCATTCTAAGTCATTGTGTCGCACAAATCTATATTTAAACTCTTTATCAAGTCTAGAATGTAATTCATATCCTTGTTATTATAAAAAATTGGATTATACACAGAAAATACTCATAAAATATGTAAATAATGCTAATTCTGAGCATTATTTACGCATTCCAAGCTATTCTGCATTCATTCTAGGTTATTTAATAACGGTAATCTATATTTAAGATCTTTATTTATTTAGAATATAATTCACATCATAATTGTTGAAAAATATTAGATTATACATAGAAACTATGCTTATAATGTGAAAATAAAGCATATACTGATCAATATTTGAGCATTTCAAGCGATTTTGCTCAGATTCTAAGTCATTTGATTACAATAATTTATATTGAAGTTCTTTATGTGACCTAAAATAATTCAGAGCTTACATATTAAAAAAAGTTATGTTTCTACCATTAAAATATGCATATGTTGTGCAAATAATGCTTATTATGTGAATAGGTATGCATTTCTATTTGATCACAAAAATCAATAATTAAGACGTTTGTGTGGTCTAAAATAATTCAGATATTACTTTATTGGATTGTACATACAAAATAAGCATATAATGTGTAAATAATGCATATTCTGTGCATTATCTAGCGATTCTGCATTCTTTCTAAGTTATTTGGTCTCAAAAATCTATATTTAAGATATTTATTTTGTCTAGAATGTAATTCATATCCTATTTATTATAAAATATCGAATTATACATACAAAATACGCATACAATGTGCAAATAATGCTAATTCAGAGGATTATTTAGGCATTTCAAGCTATTCTGCATTCATTCTAAGCTATTTGATCACAATAATATATATTTAAGCTCTTTAAATGTCTAGAATACAATTCTGATCATACTTAACGAAAAATATATTGGATTGTACATAGCAAATATGTATATAATATGCAAATAATGCTTTTTCTGAGCAATTTTGAGCATTTCAAGGGATTGTGCACTCATTCTAAGTTATTTGATCATAATAATCAGTATTTCAACAATTTATATGGTCTAGAACAATTCAGATTATACTTATTATGCTTATTCTGAGCAATACTTGAACATTTCATGCGATTGTGCACTAATTCTCGGTTATTTGGTCGCAAAAATCTTTATTTAAGCTCTTTATTTAGTCTAAAATGTAATTCACATACTAGTTATAGTAAAATTTTGGATTTTACATAGAATAAACACATATGATGTGCAAATAATGCTAATTCTGAGCATTATTTTGCCGATTTAAGCTATTCTGCATGTATTCTAAGTTATTTGATAACAATAATCGATATTTAAGCTCTTATAGGTCTATAATATAATTCAGAATATACTTATTAAAATATATTGGATTATATATAGAAAATATGCATATTGTGTGCTAATAAAGTTTGTTCTGAGCAATATTTAAGCATTTCAAAATTCAGAGCAATATTTGAGCATTTCAAGCGATTCTGAACTCATTGTAATTCATTTTGTCGCAAAAATCTATATTTAAACTCTTTATCAATTCTAGAATGTAATTCATATCCTTGTTATTATAAAATATTGGATTATACACAGAAAATTCGCATGTAATGTGCAAACTCTGAGCATTATTTAAGCATTTCAGGCTATTCTGCATTCGTTCTAGGTTATTTAATCTTGATAATCTATATTTAAGCTCTTTATAGATTAAGAATATAATTCACATCATCTTATTAAAAAATATTGGATTATACATAGAAAATATGCTTATAATGTGTAAATAAAGTTTATTCTGAGCAATATTTGAGCATTTCAAGCGATTGTGCCAACATTCTAAGTCATTTGATCATAATAATCCATATTGAAGCTCTTTATATGATCTAGAATATAATTCAGAGCTGACATATTAAAAAAATATTTGATTATACCTAGAAAATATGCATATGTTGTGCATTCTGTGAATATTTGTGCATTTCAAGCGATTTTTGCAATCTTTCTAAGTCATTTGTTCACAATAATCTATAATTAAGACGTTTATGTGGTCTAAAAAATCATTCATATTTTACTTACTAACAAATATTGGATTGTACATAGAAAATAAGCATATAATATGCAAACAATGCATATTCTGTGCATTATCTATCGATTCTGCATTCTTTCTAACTTCTTTCGTCTCAAAAATCTATATTTAAGATCATTGTGTTGTCTAGAATGTAATTCATATCCTAGTTATTATAAAATATCGGAGTATAAATAGAAAATACGCATATAATGTGCAAATAATGCTAATTCAAAGGATTATTTAGGCATTTCAAGCTATTCTGCATTCGTTCCAAGTTATTTGATCACAATAATATATATATAAGCTCTTCAAAGGTCTAGAAGATAATTCAGTTCATATTTAATAAAAAAATATTGGATTATAAATAGAAAATATGTATATAATGTGCAAATAATGCTTTTTCTGAGCAATATTTGAGCATTTTAAGCAATTGTGCAGTTATTCTAAGTCATTTGATCATAATAATCTATATTTAAACTCTTTATATCGTCTAGAAATTCAGATCATATTTATTTAAAAGTGTTGGATTATACATTGACAATATGCATATAATGATTAAATTAAGCTTATTCATAGCAATATTTGAGCATTTCATGCGATTGTGTACTCATTCTAAGTTATTTGGTCGCAAAAATCTATATTTAAGCTCTTCATTTAGTCTAGAATGTAATTCATATCCTAGTTATTCTAAAATTTTTGATTATATATAGGAAATACGCATATAATGTGCAAACAATGCTAATTCTGAGCACTGTTTAGGCATTTCAAGCTTTCAGGGGTCATTTTAAGTTATTTGATCACAATAATCTATATTTAAGCTCTTTATAGCTCTAGAATATAATTCAAATCATGGTTATTAAAAATATTAGATTTTACATCGAAAATATGCATAAATTGTGTAAGTAATGCTTATTCTGTGCATTATTTGAGCATTTCAAGCGATTCTACACTTATTCTATGTCATTTGATCAGAATAATCTATATTTAAGATCTTTATATGGTCTAGAAAATAATTCAGATCTTTCGTATTGAAAAATATTGGATTATAAATAGAAAATACAATTTTATGTACAAATAATACATATTCAGTGTATTATTTGAGCATTTCAAGGGATTCTGCAATAATTTTAAGTCATTCGATCACAAGAAACTATAACTAAGTTCTTTATATGGTTTAAAATATAATTCAGATCTTACTTATTAAAAATTTTTTGGTTGTACGTTTAAATAAGAATATATATGAAAATAATGCATATTTTGTGCCTTATTTCTGCATTTCTAACGATTATTCATTCTTTCTAAGTTATTTGATCGTAAAAATCTAATATTTAAGCTCTTTATTTGTGCATATTCCATTGTGATAATTAATTTGAAAAAAAAAAACACCCAAATTCCACTCCAAAATACATTTGCAATAGTTATATGAGAATAACACAAAAATTTCGGAGTTCCAAAATACAATTGTACTAGTTATGTGCTATTCCAACCCATCAAAATATTCTTATGTGCCGTAGACAAGGTATAACAAACCTCCAAGTTTTCTTTTAAATTTCATAATTTTTCAATTAATTACTCAAAGGATGATAATGTAGTTTCAAAGTAGAACTGGCCAGAAGGGCCACCATCAGGGAGCAGTGCCAACATTACCGGACCTTTTGCACCTTCTTCAACAGTCAATTTCCCCGTGTTCCAGGTTATATCTGTTATCACATAACCTGGATGCACACAATTGATACACATTTTTTCATGTTTTCTCGCAAGTATCCTTGTATAGGCAGAAACGGCCACTTTTGAGAACTTATAGGCGGATAAGTCAGTAGGCCAAGTATCCTTTAGTACATTATTTGTTCTAAAATCATCGAGAAAACTGGAAATTATGTTATCCAACCTCCCGTCGGTTAAATTATCTGCATCGCGCAGTTCTCTCTTGATGGTTTCACTAGGAATGACCTGAAATATAATGTTAAAATGCATTGTAGAGAACTTTATATGTTGTTAACATGTAGCTAAGAAAGTACATAATTGGAACTTTTATATGCAGTTCTCTTACTTTCAGCTTTCCATAGACGGAAGTTAAATTAACAATCCTTGGAGATTGAGAAAGCTGAAGAAGCGGAATAAATGCCTCGCACATTCTCTTTGTTCCATAAAAATTGATATTTATACATTCTTTTGCCTTCTCATGTTGCTGGATCATCACAGGCACGAGACTCTCTAAGTGATTTTCCTGCATTAGAAAGATGATTAGAGGAAAGGAAAGGACCAAAACAAAATAAAAGCAAGTGCGTATATAAGTAAGAAAGAAGATACAGCGCATATTCGTCCTGGAACCAGTCAGGGCTCAATACAAATTAATGCAGTGCACAATTAAAAAATATTAAAACAAAGTCACGCATAATCCTTCATATTTATACAAGTTTTATCGGACCAAATTTCAACATAAATGTGACATTTAGTGGGACTTTTGAAAATTTCCAAGAATTTAAGAAAGTTATTCTATGATGGATAATTCATTTTTAAGTTATTTATAGTTATTCCATGTCTTGGTTAGCCTAAAAATATCCAAATAAATATTTAATATAGTTCATTCAAATTGACCGTAAAGTAAATTATGAACAAATAGATCATTTGCCAATTGTCGAATTAATTTTAATGATTTATGACCTAAAATATTTAATGTTTTCAATTGAAATTGAAATATATCATAATTCAAATGAGGGAGGACATATCAAAGATTTCCTAATAGTTGAATTTTATTGATAGTGTCGGTGTAATTACCTTTTTATTAAACCCACTAAGAGCTTCTGCTTCCAGTTCTATTCCTGAGACTCCAGCATTGTTCACCTAATTCAGACCAACAATATTTACTAAATTTACAGCAATATAAAAAAGTTTAAAAAATTCACACCTCCATTCTCTGAATCAATTAAAATTGAGCTCTAGAACAGATATCAACTCTTAACTCATATGAAAAGCATTGTAAATACCTTTTTCTATTTCTCTGTTCCTCAATACGTCTAAAAGCATGCCATCAGGAAATTAATACATTACATATCAGCTTTTGCTGCTTTGAGAATTTTTGTGATTTTCCTTTTTATGAATAATCACTTTTGTTTAGTTTTATTATCTTCTAGTGAAGATTAGGTATCCGTATACCGTATACATAAGAACTACCTAAAGGTCTTAAATGCAGATTTAACACATAAACAAAATAAAGGAAGAAGAAAATCATACAGCTGTCAGACCAGCACTAGTATGCATTTGCAAAACTTATATAGAATTAAAAAAGTTTACAAACGTGCGAATCTTGTTTTACCAGAATATCAAGCTTCTGAAACTGGTGCTGGATGAATTCCTTGAGAGAAGCAATGCTCGCTGGATCGGCTACATCGAGTTGATGGAACACTACATCCTTAGCTCCTCCATCTCGTAGCTTCCTAACAGCAGTTTTACCTCTTGTTTCATCTCTCGCTGTTAACACGACCGTAATACCTTTTTCTAACAGTTGTCGGCATATTTCTAGCCCAATTCCTTTGTTGGCCCCTGTCACCAGTGCAATCCTGCACACAACATAGAAGTTAAATTGTATGTAATATGTGAACATACATTTGTTGTTGGCATGGCAACTTCAACTGAAGTCGATTAAATTTAGGCATCCATGAGGGTCGATACTACTTGCACCTTAGTGTACAGGCGTCCCCCATTCTTAGTTAGTTTAAGGCATCGGTCTCGTAAGCCTCGTTAATTTATATATGCCAGGATTATTTTTTTAACCTTTCGATAATAACAAGGTTAGCAATAATAAAATCGAAGGAGGTACGCTTTGATTTTGTAATCTTGTCAATGTAATATTGTCCTTCCCCACTCCTCTTTTTAATCCTACAGAATTCTTTGCATTTCCCCTTATCAAATTCCAAATGTACAAAAACTTAAATCTTTCGAGAAACAACAGACAGAAAGATGCCAAACCAAACTCCTTTGAAATCAGGTCTGGATTCGCTCCTGCTAGAAAATCTATTGCATTGGTTTTCGACAAAGCTGGGCCCAGCAATGGTGATTTTGAAAGTTTACAAGTGTTAGCCAACTATAATGATCAATTTGCAAGCCTCCAATCGTTGGTTACGAATTGTATTTTTTTTGTTTTTTTTTTATTTGATTTGGTTTCCACTAGCTTGATGTTTTCTCTTTATTATTTTTGTTATTATTTAATTATTAATTGGGACTTACGTGACGACCTTAGGTTCTGAATAGTTCCAAATTGTCAAAACTTGTCAATGACAGTTGTAAGGTTTGACTAGTATTGGCAAGAAGTAGACTGGAGATTGATCAATCAAACCATATGCCAAATCTCGCATATGTCAAAACCCACGTCGTTCTTAAAGGGGCAATCCTGCTTGCTCTGCGTGCCAATTTTGCTTCTGCATGGTTAAGTCTTGATGCAATAATGAGAGGGTACACCCATGGTAGGCAACTCAAAAGGCAATCCAACCACTGTAATTAATCAAAATCATCATCATATAGCTTTTAGGTTGAAAAGCACTCTCATCAATTGCAAGACAAAACAATTATTTCAGAAACAAAAACAGTGTACCAAAGCAGTGTTCAAGCATTAGATTGTTTTTATCAGTAAGATATGATTTATAAATACACATGACAACAATGTGGACAATAACAGTGGATAGCTTATAAGCAAGAACAGCGATTTTCTGACACTATCTAAAATTAAAATACTCATCTTCACAGTCAAGTTCTCTGATACTTCACTCGTAGGATGCTACTTGGTTTGCATCATAAAAGAGCCCAGAAGGACTACCATCAGGCAGCAGAGCTGCTGTAACAACAATCTTTGCACCTTCTTGCACCGGCAAAATGCCAGCATTTCCATTCATGTCTGTCTTGACAAAGCCTGGGTCAACACAACTGCAACATATAGTTGGGTATCTCTTTGCTAGGAGCCTTGTGTAGGCATTAACTGCTACTTTAGAGACTCTGTATGCTGACGATTGTGTGGGCCAGCCATTTTTTCCCAGCTCTCCATTCTTGAAGTCATTTAGAAAAGATTGCGCTAATTCATCCAGCCGATCCTCAGTTAGGGTGTCTATGCCATTGATCTCCTTTTGTAAATCCTTGCTTGGTATATACTGAATAGAGGATTGAGCAAATAATGTATTTAATATCAATGCACCTTTATCAGATCAAAATCATAATAAGAAAGAAATTTGAAAGAGTAAGGAATTTTAAACTAGATAAAAATACCAGAAAATAAAATGTAGGTATACTGTCACTTTCTCTGATTCCAAAGAGGGAACTTACCTCTAAATTAAGAATAACAATACAACATTTTGTGATTCAACTTTTTCAGGAAAAGAAGGAGAAAGAGACTCTGGTGGCTCATGTCAAGATAAGTTTGAACCAAAATTGAACTAAGAAACATAAAAAGACAAACAGATTATAACTTCCACCTGTAGCTTTCCATATATGGAAGAAACATTAACTATCCTTGGTGACTGTGCCAACAGCAGAAGAGGCATCAGTGCCTCGGTCACTCTCTTAGCACCAAAATAATTCGTGTTCAAGCAATCCTCTGCACCTTGGTAGGTCTCTCCGGTTGATACAGAATTGGGAGGCTATTTTTTTCAGAAAAATAGACAAACTAATTAATGATTAAAATTAAAACTGTATACATTATAATAAAAAATAGTTATTTATCTGATATGTTGCCTTACCAATTGAGATCGAGGGGGTTTTCCCAAAATACCAGCATTGTTCACCTGCACACCATCAAAATATTGACAATCAGCAGGTTGAGTCCATCAAATATTGTGTGCATTAATTACAAAATAATTGGGCCATCAGGATCAATGACCAGCAATATTGAGTAGCACTTTTAGTTAAGGGTTACAGTTACCCAATGCTTAAGCCTAAGGGCTTTTATTTCAAAAAAAAAAATTAAATAAATAAATAAAAATACCTAATGCTTAAAACCTTATGAATTGCATATCTTTACCGAAACCTCTATTATAATGTAAGAACCTACTGCTAACAAAAGGAAAAAAAGAACCCAGAAATTGGGGAGTGTGCTGGCATAAAAAAAAAGTACCGGTAATTAAATTATTGGTGCGCATTAGCATGACAATTTCCCAAACTCAATTCTACCCAGAACCAGATCAGTCTTGCTAATGGAATTTTTTTTATTTTAAAATTAAGAAAGAATGGGGGTCTAGCCCCCGTCTTTCATTAAGTTTTGCTATGGATTGTATAAAGGTATAAGACTTCATTAGCCAAAATTCATTCATATCTACCATATTATCAGACAGAAAAACCTTTTATTTAAATCTTAAACTCCACTTATTTATTGGTTTTGGAATGGGATGATGTTTCGACATCCCTACTCAAGCTACATGTGACTGATGAGTTCGTTCATTTGGTCAAATGTACCTCTCATAATATTTACATCAACTAACAAACTCGAAGTTGTTGCATATGTGACCAACTTGACTGATACTGGTACCTAACCAAACCTAACAAGGACCTCTGGTGATACTTTCCTGAAAAGGAAAGGATAATGGTAGAACTAAAAATCAGCATTAAAAGTTTAAAATTGAGCTTTGTTACCAAAATATCAAGCTTCCCAAACTGAGTCTTAACAAAATCTGCAAAAGCCTCTACACTCCTTGGATCAGCCACATCCAATTGGTGAAACACCACATCAGTCGGCGCCAATGCGCGCAGTTTCTCCAGAGCAACTGCTCCCTTAGCCTCGTCTCTGGCTGTCAAGACGACCTTCACTCCCTTGGAGAGCAACTGTTTGCACGTCTCCAGTCCGATTCCCTTGTTGGATCCGGTCACCACCGCGATCCTAATTGAGTCAAAGCATTAATTAAGTTGAGAGTATAAATCTTCAATGGGATTGAGAAAGGTTGAGATAATAAAACAGTTACCTCTTGGGAGTTGGATCGGCTGTAGAGTTCTCCATGCTTTTTTTTTTTTTAGATTTTGAAATGGGGTTTTAAGTTCAACAGCTTGATTTGAGTGATCACTCTGAACTGGAAGCGAGTTGGGCAGTTGTGACTTGTGAGTGAGTGGTGATTTTTGTACTCATTTGGATGGGGAACGTGAATGGAACGTAATCACGACACGTGTCCTCTTTCGTCAGTGTGGCCCAATTACTCTTTTCTCTTGGATCAAAAGCAAGCTGCAGACTCGTTTACAGTAATAGACCGGCCCAGCCCAAGGCCATAACTCTCCTGACCTTATGTATTAATGATAATTTTTTTTTCAACAATATAATAATAAAGTATATTGAGAATCATAATCATAATAACGGATTAGAGTTTTATTGGCACTTGATTAATGACAAAATAATTTTCAAAAAGTATTATCTTTATATTCTTAATTATTATATTTATTTTATAGGGTTTGGACTTGTCGCGGTTGTCAAACAACAGTGGTGGTTGTTATATCACTCTCTTTTGTAGGTACTTTTTTCTTGTATTTTATGATTAAGCAGGATGGAGCTTTAAGTGCTGAAGTCCAAATATCTATGTACTCAACAAGTCAACGGTTATAGTTCACCTTCATTTTTTTCGAGTACAATATTTCGATAAATTAATTGACAGTTTGTTGTAATATTGTTTTGAGTAATTAACTAATTATAGATTCAACTATTGAAATTTCAAATGATCGATCTTAACTATTCAATATGATCTTAAAATTGAAATTTTCTTAGAGATTAAATTTTTATTTTTATTTTTTTAAAATAAAATATTCTTTCTAATTTTTTAAAATGTTCAGAACTAATTAGATTGAGAATTTTTTTAAAATTCAAAATAAATAGTAAAATAGTAAAAAATATATCTAAAAAAATTTGTTTTCTAAGGAGATTTCATTACGGAGAACAATTTGAACAGTTAAGACTGACATATGTAATTTTGAAAATTGGGATCCGGTTACATTTGACGACTCAAATGTCAAATGGATTTGACTCTAGCTTTACTCTTTTTTTATCCATTAACTAATCTGTCCAGATATTCACCTGATAGTTATAACAAGGTCCAAGTACCAGTTTGACAAAATTCCTATTGCTCGTCGAGTTGCAACTAAGATCGACTGAGACTCAACCTAGTTATGTTAGTAGAGCCGATTCAAACCTCGCGCAATTGCAAATAATAATTCTTTTGACGGAGTTTTGACCTTTTAAATATATAATAAAATTATCAATGTTTTTTAAGTGCTTGTAAAAGGTCAAAACCACTCCACAAGAACTTGTATTAGCAATTGCATGAAATTTGAATCGGCACCACTAAGGCACTTATGCAACGTGGTTCGCACTACCGACCGGATCAAACGCACTGTATAAATGGAAAAAAAAAAAAAAATCAAAGTAACCAGCCTTGACCTGCTTCCTACTTTGACACTGCCAGGTGCACGCCACAAACAACTTTGACTAATTCGAGATAATGACGATATATTATTCCCTAACCAATCCTTTTCACATGTTCTCTAAATTAAAATAGGATTTTCCAACCAAAGAAAGGCGTGATGGCTGCAGATTTACTTCGATTTGGTATCTAGAAAATTAAAGGCGTATGTAACTATGTAAGAGCCGAATAATTTGATTGATTTTTCCTTTCTATAATAGATACGGAAATTTCAATCGCCGTCCAATTTAAGTAATTACAGTCACTATTAAGTTGATTTTTTTCAATAAAAAAAATTAAATTCTTCCTTTAAAACTATGACTAATTGACAATGCATAACAGCTTTAAAGTAAAACTATATTTTATGTGGAATTACAACTTTTATTATTATTTAAATCATTAATTGGTCATTATTGTCCTTTTGGTTCGAAACTTTTTATTTATCATAAGTTCATAACAGTTGTAAATTAATTTTCATAAAAGAAATAATTTCAAAATTTAAAAATATTAATGTATGAAATAAAAAATAAATAAATAAATAAAAACCTACCGTAATTTAAAAATAAACGAAATACCAATTCTGTTTTAAAAACATTAAGAAAAAGAAAATAGCGCCATTATAAAATAAAATAAAATAATAAGACTCGGTCCCAGCAACCACTCCGACCTACCAAAAGGCCAGCAAGTGCATATGGCCCCCACGCGCAAGCCATCCCTTTGACTGCACCTTTTCTGATTTCTGACTGTTCATTGCAGGAAAGGGATCAGAAACGGGAGAGGGAGAAGCCATTCAAGCTAAACAATTCCCTTGCAATCCATTCCAATCCAGAAACGGGATAGGAATCAAAATTCAAAAAACCCACTTCGCACTTAATAAAAGGGAATAAAGACAGAGCGCGAGCGCGATTCAGGCATCAATGGCGTCTCTAAAGACAAGCACGGCGACCGTCGGTGGTGTAAAGCTGAACACATTCCGAGTAGGTCGGAAGAGTTCGTTAGGGGTTAGAGAGCCAGTCTACGTAGCTGGTCGGAAGGGATTTGCTCTGAGATGCGTTCGGAGCGAGGTTGGGCTTGATGTGGAGAAGAAAACTGCAGCTCTTGAGGCACTTGAGCAATTTAAGATCTCTGCCGACCGTGAGTATTTTTTTCATTTTGGGTTGAACTATTTGTGATTGATTTTGGTAGGTGTTGGTGTGTTATTTTGCTCAGTGTGTTTCTTTGAAATTTCAGTTTTTAGCATTACCAAATAACTTAATTGAAAAAAAAAAATTATGGGCAGATTTAAGATGCCATTGATTTAGCAAAATTGTACAAAACTAATTGACAGTTTATTACTGAACTGGGTGTCAAATGCAAAATGCAATCAATAATATTGTGGATAATGTTAAGTATGATGACAACATGTGCAAATACCTATATATCAAATACCGACTCAATATGTAGACTATATATAAGGAGTAAATGACCAATGGTAAATATTGCACACTGCCAACTCCAATAAATTGCAAATGGGAAGCGTATTGTCTTGTTGCTGAATTACCTCTACTTTTTAGGATACATGAAAGAGAGAATCTGCATAGGAGTTATTGGTCTCAGTGTTCACACAGCACCAGTGGAAATGCGAGAGAAACTTGCGATACCAGAAGCACAGTGGCCTCATGCAATTGCGGAGCTTTGCAATTTGAACCATATAGAAGAAGCTGCTGTTCTTAGCACATGCAATAGGATGGAAGTATACTTTGTTGCCTTGTCTTGGCACCGTGGGATCCAAGAAATCATGGATTGGATGGCTAAGGTCAGTGAATTTTGCTATTTTTTAGTCATTTTAGATTATACAGTGTTGGTTGAAGTTTAGATTAACAGGATGCTGTATGAGTTACTTATTACTATGTTCTTGGTGCAATTGGACTTCAAAATTTCATCACTTTTTTTGTTTAAAGTTTGTTAGAATAAATCAATAAATATATATATCATTAATTTTCTTAAATATAAATAAGAAAAATTTAAACAAAAGAACAGACATAAAGCAGTAAACAACTGAACTCTTGAATTGGCACAAGTGCCGATCCTTTTTAGAACACTTTCTGCTTTCTTTGACCTAAATGCCATGCGATTGTCTCCTGCCTTGGCATCTTAAACTGAACTGGCATGCAGTTGGATAGCAATATACTGCAGAAGTTGACATTGTCAAAGCTGGAGACTACTACAGTTATTACACAAAGAATCTGAAATTGATTCACTTTTTTTTCTGTCATGCAGACAAGTGGAATTCCAGTTTCTGATCTGAGGCAGCACCTATTCATCCTACGTGAAAGCGATGCTACACAGCACCTCTTCACCGTTTCATCGGGTCTTGATTCCCTGGTCCTGGGAGAAGGTCAAATCCTGGCTCAGGTCAAACAAGTGGTCAAAACCGGTCAACTCAACAGTGGCCTAGGCAAGACAATGGACAGGTTATTTAAGGACGCGATCACAGCTGGCAAGCGGGTCCGTACTGAGACTAACATCTCTTCTGGTGCTGTCTCAGTCAGCTCGGCTGCAGCTGAACTAGCTTTAATGAAGCTTCCAGAAGAATCCAGACAAAGCTCTGTGAACTTTTTGTTGGTTGGTGCTGGTAAAATGGGTAGGCTTGTGGTCAAACATCTAGCTGCGAAAGGAGTTAAACGGGTTGTGGTGGTCAACCGCTCTGTTGAAAAAGTTGATGCCCTTCGTGAGGAAATGAAAGATATTGAGATAATTTATAAACCCCTCTCTGAAATGTTAGATGCTGCAGCTGAGGCTGATGTTGTTTTTACCAGTACAGCTTCTGAGGCACCATTATTTGTGAAGGAAAATGTGGAGGTTCTACCCCCAGTAAGCGAAACCTTAGGGGGTACCAGGCTTTTCATTGATATTTCTGTACCAAGAAATGTGGGCACCTGCGTGTCAGTTGTTAAACATGCTAGGGTTTACAATGTGGATGACTTGAAAGAAGTGGTAGAAGCAAACAAAGAAGACCGACTTAGAAAAGCACAGGAAGCAGAAGAAATAATAAACGAAGAAGTAAACCATTTTAATGCATGGAAGGATTCACTTGAGACAGTACCAACAATTAAAAAGTTGAGGTCCTATGCCGATCGGATTAGAGCTTCTGAGCTCGACAGGTGCTTTCAAAAGATTGGAGATGAGGCATTGACCAAAAAGGTCAAAAAGGCTGTGGAGACACTGAGTACAAGTATAGTGAATAGACTTCTACACGGACCATTGCAACACTTGAGGTGTGAAGGAGGTGATGAGAAGTCACTAGCTGAGACACTTGAAAACATGCATGCACTTAATAGAATGTTCGACCTTGACACTGACAAAGCAATTATAGAGCAGAAGATTAAGGCTAAAGTGGACAAGAGTGGTAACAAAAGTTGATACTCGATTCTTTGTAATACACGGATATGATTCTTTCCTCATCTAATTTTGATTTCTATTTATTTAATGCAAGTCCCATTAAATAAATTAGTTTAATGGGACTTACGATTTGTATTGAGGAGTTCTTTTTTAGGGATCTCATTACAGCTTATTCCTCGTATGCTGGAAATTTTTAGTTTCTTAGGACTGCAATTAGTGAAATAAAGGAAAAGTTGTTTGTATATGAATGTAGACAGTTTACCTCTCTGATATAATTGAGGCTTTCTTTTCTTGTGTATACAGACTTTATTTGTTTCCCTGAGAGGGTCATATATCCAGAGTTCCAGACTTAGTACAAATCACAAAATGTATATTTCAAAGCTATGGCAAATGCTTGGTACTGACCACAGCAATATATATTTGGTCTTATTTGTTACCTTATTGCAAAAAATATCATGGGCATACATTGATGATGTATTGCTGCCCGGTATACGTATCCTATCTAGTTCTTTCAAAAGGAAATTGGGTAGAAGAAAACGCTCTTTAATTGTATAAGCTTTATACATATTGCATCGTCTTGTACTTTCCAGGAAGCGGCATCTTTTGTCTGTCTGACTCTTTTTGTATAATCTATATTTAGTAGTTTGGTACTTGAAAGTAACATGGAGCGAATTTCAAACCTTTCAATGGCCCAAATATATTTTATCTATCCAATTTACGGAGTCGACTTTTAGCAAAAGGAACCAAAATTCAACATATTGCTTTTAAGATCATCTTTTGCCATCATTCTTTATCTAATACTATTTTCGGCTTGTCCTTTTCATTTATGAGTTTGGTGCGCATGCCAGCAGCTTGTATACTTTACTCTCAGACCTTCCTGTGTTGAAATTAAAAGAGACTCCCAGATATAGTACCACCAATAAATGAAAAGCTTAATAGGCAGAATAATACGACAATGATGTATCATATTTCCCCACGATGATGAGCGTTTGAAAAAAAATACTAGCTCATTCAAGATTCCAACTCCTATCCTTTTTCTTAAAAACCAAAAGAGTTTTCTAATCTGTTAAGCTTATGCAACATTAATTGCAACTTTTTTTTCTTAGCCACCCTGGTAAAAGAAACATAGCCAACTATTTTTCTCCTTTGGAATTTTTTACAGCAACATAGTCTACTTTTGTAATTAATGTCACAGTACCTTTTAGCAGGCCGAAGGAATTCGTCTCCTGTTTAAACCTGAAGTAGCTTGATTAATACTAGTACCAGGATCTAGCAGATATCTTTAACATACTGGTACGAGGCTTGACCGGTACAGTACTGTCTATATAGAGTCCAGCAGTTAGATCTTATGTATTCCAGCGGAATTAAACATAAATCAGAGGTAGGTACCATATTACTCAGCTTTAGCTGGAACGCCATGAGCTTTCTAGTAACTTTCTCTGTTCAACTTAAAATCTGTCTTTTGTATGATCAAATCAATTGAGTGCCAATAACTTATGATATGAAATCAAATCAATCGAGTGCCAATGACTTGTGATATGAAATTTAATCAGCAGTGCAATTATGCACCTTTAGTGAGACAGGGGTTTTATGATTCTGTCTGTTTCTGTTGGTTCTTGTATTGGTCACATCCCATTTATACAAGATTCTTATCTGGTGACAAAAATTGCTCACTGTTACAAAAGAAGTTCGCTGATTCCATAGTTACTTCGCTCCATTGATCTATTCTGATATATTTTGTCCAAATTTTATATACATTTCTTTTGGTGGCTTAGCGAGTAAGCAAAAGAATAACTGGGGAATATCCACGAATCTGACCCAATTAAAGAAGTATTTTACAAGGACCAGGAACGAAGAATAATTTTGAAGAAGAATTTAACACACTAATTAATGGAAAAGATTGACATAGAAAATTTTGAAGGTAGAAATAATGACCTAAACAAAAACTTGTGAAAATACAACTGCTTTTCCCCGTAGGAAAAAAAAAAACTGTTACCTACAGTAAACCAGATATTTTCTTGTATTTTAATTTAGTATATTTATATAGTACTATCTTCGTCTCATTTAATGAAATAACCACAAAATAAATGGTCCCGAGTAATAACTCTCACAAACATTTTAGCCTCACCGGCCTTCGTGATTCAAAAAGAAAACACTTCGACAACCATTTTAGGTGACCATTGGCTTGCTGATCAAATCAAAGTATACAGAAATGAAGAGGAATGCAATTTTGGAGTGCGTAACATGAATAAACAAATTTATGTCATAATTTTTAATGAATTAACAAACTCTATATCACGGTGTCGTCCCTTCTTGAAAGTAAAAGAATTTTCTTCGAAATTTATATTTATAACTTTCTAGTTTATTTTTAGGAATCAATGAATTTGCATTTTATTGAGGATTGGTTATTCCGTCATGATCAACCAATAAGCAGAACATTTGACCCCAAAAAGAAAAAAAAAATTACATTATTCTCCACATCAATTTTTGTTTGCTTTTTTTTTTTTTAATGACAGTGATTATGATATGAAAATCCAGGACAACAATATAAGTTCAACGACTATAAAGGAGTAGCGAACTTCACTAATCAAATACGAATTTTGAGCAAAATTCAAGAACAACTAAAAACTTTGTCCATGTATCAATTGACATTAATGCGAAATTATTTCTAATATATTAATTTTTTGACAAATATTTATTTTCTTTCGAAGAAGTAACAAACATATTGAAACAAGAAGGCAAGTAACTCTACAATAATCTAATACATTAAATATGAGCCCCTGATAACTGAAATATTGCATCTATTTTCCTGTATTCAACACAATTCAAACAGCAAAGTTCAGAGCAAGTGAAGAAAAAAAGGATGCGATGAGTCTGTATCGTCCGTGAATTGGCCATCCCTCTTATCAAATTCAATCTGAAAGATTACGAGGTATACATAGCTCCACAAGACAACTAACCTCCTGTGCTTTCTCGCCCATTGCTTTCTCTTTCATATAGTTAAGTCGGTAGATTATTCAAAAATCGACTGTAGACGTACCTCAAAGATAAGGCTTGGACCATTCATAATCATTTGCGCAGTATCATTGCAATCTTGTCTTGGTTATCTGGAACAGCAAATTAGGCATTATTACAAAATAAATAATAAGCAATTCCATTAGCCGAACGGGGAACTAAGAGCTCTCTTAACCTTTCTTTAGATATGGTTCCTCTCCAGTTTTCATAGGGCTGAAGAGTTCCAGTCCCTTGGAGGCCTCTTCAGCTAAAATTCATGTTCAACAGTCTACTCTAGAATTTCAATTCCATTTTCACCCTCCTGAGTATATATTTATTGTATCTAAACTATGGTAGATTCATGTTCAATATTCCGTCTACAGTCGATTTGATTCATTTTAATTCTAGTTATAATATTAAACATTATTACGGAACCAAAATTTGAAAATGACTAAAATGAATATATGGACACAAAATATGTTTATTGATTATAAACTATTGAAAATAAAAGAAGCGCCTTTATGTGCCCTACATGAGATATATATTACAAGAACAAAAAGTCAGATGCATGATCAAATTGACTGAAAACATTTTTATTTGAGAAAAAAAAAAAAAAAAAAAGATAATGGTCATGCACACTTGAGTTACTGAGGATGAAAACCTCTCTTAATGGAGGATGGTGGAGAGAATTGTTGAGCTGAGCTCCGTGTCGCTACAAGTCAATACCAAACGATCATGACCTCCTGACTAGTCTTTGCCAACCTTCCACTATTTCTATTGGAGATTTGACTTCCCTTCCCCAAAGTCCAAAACCAATTTTTTTTTCCCACTAAATTATCAGTGCGACACGTTTAATTAATGCTCATCATTCTTTTTATTTGCGATGAATAGAAATACATAGTTTTTATAATAAAAATAAATTTTAAGTTTAATTTTAAATATTTATGACGAATGATATTCATCAAGTTTTGAATTAATCATCTTCACTCAAATAGTATTATTTTTAATTAGTGGACTTAAAACATTGAAAATTGCGATGAAATAATTATCTATTCGACAAGATCGGTTAGGCTATATTAGATTTGTGTTTTTAATAATAGAAATCTGAAAATTCAGATGCAATAGACTCTCCTTTCTCAATATTTGACAGTCAAATATGAACCAACTTCTACTCGAAAAATAGATAAACTATTATCCATCCAATCCGTATGAATAATTTAATTCCATATTTCGACAAGGGAGACCTATCTAAAAATTAATATGTTTCTTTTCTTAAAACCTAATTATTGCATCTGATGGTCTGGATGGAATTAGGTTACCAATAAAGAATAAGGTCTCCTGTAACTTCACTCCATACTCTAAATCTTAACCGTTCGTGTAGAGATCAGATCAGTTGAATTGGAAATTCGCATTCATTACCATAGTTTTCAATCACAAAGTTGACAAAATATTTCTACAAAGCCACATTATTTTGTACGCATTCGATTTGAATCGGACGATTAAAATCATGTATCATAACAATGATAGCAGATACCAAATAGGATAGCCTTGGCCCCATCATCCAGCCATCCATGGCTTGGATAATTGACAACAAATATGGCCCCATCCTAGTTAACAGTCTATAGGAGACATTTAACTCCACACAATATGTTCTCTTTAGGCAAAATCCACGGTGTAGATTATAAAAGACGGCCCCATATGATTTCAGTCTGCCTATCCCAAAACTCAGATTTATTTTTCAACTTTTGCTCTCTCTCTCTCTCTCGCACACACACACAACTACTAGTTTAAAAGTTTAAAAAATGAGATTGCACAGCATCAAGGCTAAACCCCCAGTACTCTTCCTCCTAACAATCCTACTTCTGATAAACCTTACTATTGGTTCGAGCCAAACTCGCAGAATTGCAAGCCGCTACTACTCAAGCCCGTCAACGGGATATTTCTCCAAGGTCCCGCATCATCAAGATCGTAATAGGGATGATCTCGGTGCTATCTTTGGCGAGTCAAAGAGAAAGGTGCCACAAGGTCCTAATCCACTACACAATTAGATATGCAGATTTTTTTTTTTTTTTTTTTTGTGCTTGTTTGTTTGTTTAAATTAGTTTGCTTGTAGTGTGAGAACTGAGAAGGAAATTTTCGTCGTCTTATTTGGATACGATTAATTTAGAACTAAGAGAACATTTGATTGTGTTGATCATATGTACATTCTACTCAAACCTTAGCTCAATTTGGATATTTAATATAGAATTAATGCCCTGATGTTTATTCCAACTTTACTTTCATTTTCTTTTTTTCTTGTTTGTTTATCTTGTGCTTCCGACATTTGCATGTGTTGGTGTATGCACAATTATGTGATTTAAATCCGTCCTTTCAAATAATAGCTCTTGTCCTCAATCTTCAGATAGCCAGGTTGGGGCTCCACTGTATAGACTCTTTGATCAAGAGATATTTATTCAGGAGAATGAAATATATCGAAATCACCAAGGATGGTTAAGTAGAAAATTAATAACGATTATATATCCCTGAAGCCCAGTGAGCGGGTAGAAAAAGTTATGTTCAGCTTTGTTTTGCTGGATTTGAAGGACTTAAAAGGGACGAACAAAATTCTTTTGACCATTTTTTCAGTTGTATACTTGTATTTGAAGGATTATACAAATTCTCTTCGACCTTCCAAAATTTTTGCTTTACCAAACAAATGCCTAGATTAGTGATGTCAATTGCCTCTCATTATCATTTATTAAAGTTTACCATTTGTATAGTAGTAGGTAAGAGCATGCTACAAAGTTCTTAATTAAGAGAACGCTACCAATTCATAAATGTGAAAAGAAAGGGAGCCTTACAGAAAACTTTGGAAGATCTCTTTCTGATAAGTGATGATGTTTATTTTTTCGCTAGCAATCTACATTTGTTGGTAGAACGCCTGTCTCAGCAAAAAAGTAAGAAGAACGATTATACGTACTATACCAATCTTGACCGCCGAAAAAAGATGACTTCTACCTGATTTTCCACTAGGAAAGGGACAGCAAATATGTTTTTATGCAAGAAAGAACATGTATAATTTTATAGTACAAAGGAGTGAATAATTGATCTGATTCGAATTGGATGGAAGTGGGAAAAAGGACTTGTTCAACTGTTTAATAGTCTCTTGAAACTCACCTTGCTGACTTAGTTGTTTTGTTCTTCCATGGTGACAACTGACAAAACCTTAAAAGTCAGGTTCATTTTGGTTTAATACATGAGATTTGATGTGAAAATAACCTTTGAGGTTCAGCTAAACTCAGTTAAAGCTATTTGAAAACGGTTCTGTATAATAGGCCTAATCTATTGCGTAGACTGCTGTCTAATCAACCTTTTTGGCTGCTAGCTAGCCACGTTGATTTAAAGCATGAGACTCCTATGATGCCAAGTAGTACACATATCTCAAAAGTGACCCACCAATAAATTTAAGAAAATTTATTATATGACAATTTTTGCAGAGAACTTTATATTAATTAAAAGTTACGTTGTGTTGAATTTTGGATAATTATTAGAAATTTTATCGTTTATATTTTACGGTCTTGCATGTATTTCGGTAGAAGCACAAGCTTTTCAAGAATAACACACGGGCCCTATGAAAGAGGCCCAGAAATGTAGCCTTTATGCACCAAACGAGTCATTTTTATTATTTATATATACATAAAGACGTATTTGCAAACATTATTATTATTTATTATTTATTATTACGCGGTGAAAACCAAAGTTTAAAGCAACTACAGCAATACGTGCCGTGGATGGCTTGGAAGCCTTAAATGCTAATTAACATGGTAATACAATGAAATAAGAACGTAAGTACAATTTGAAATCTTCTCCTTGGTATGATTTCCTTTATCCGTCACACCTCTCTTTAGCTATACTCGTCTGGACGGTGCCCCTGTTAAAAAGATGAAAAATGTCACAGTAAATCCCAAATGATTACTGTCTAGAAATTTTTTACCAAGTCAGATCATGACAATAAGGTGCCTAGGTGACCAGCTGCCTCAATTTGATCCATGTCAAATCTATTTGAACTTTTCCTTTTGATTTTTGCATATTAACTGTTTTTTTTTTCTATTTTAAATGGACTGGGGATGTGATACATGACATAAAAAAAACTGTTAAGGACTTTTGAAAAGGAAAAAAGAAACAGCTTAAAACCAAACTTCTCTGGAAGCAACATAACGGGGTCAACTTCCTCCCAATTATATTGATACAATTAAATCAAGTCAGATCTAGATAACTTTCTACAAATCAAGGGCCCAGATGACTAGTCATGAAACTATACTGCCAAGTTTAAAGGCTAGCTGCTACAACAGATGAGATTTGTCTATTCCTGTAGTCTGGTACAAACTGGTTGGTACTTGTACTGGTAGATATTAATTCATAATTATGACTTGCAAAAATACTTTTGAATCGTAGTTTATACCCAAATTTTACTTGTATATTTCAAGCATCTAGGAAAGCGTTTTTTTTTTGTCACTAGGGACGAAGCGGCAAGCATAAAATATTTCCCGTACAAGTAATAGACTGAACTATGACAATAAAACAAACTATAAGGTTGGATCATTTGTCTTTTTCAAGAAGGTACTGAAGTGACTAATCCAGTGTTATTTGAGTTTGATAAGAAGTACCTCTGGGTTGAAAGTGAGGCCGATTTTGATTTCTCCACGGTATTCTCCATCCTTGACCACATTGTACACTGTTGGAGGTATATTACCTTCCAGATACACAGCTTCCAAAGGAATACTACAAATAGATCATAATACAAAAATTAGTAACAATAAAGATGTTACTAGAGCTATATTCTATCAAATTATCTAAACACATTATTACTCACGATGCCTCTCCCACAAAGTCATCTGAGTCTACATCGCTGTCCATCAGCTTGATAATCAGCTCTGTCACATCATCAGAGGTGCTGAACACAAAGGTCTCATTCCAATCAGGATCCGTTCCTTTCCCTATAGTAAGAAACCCAATGTAACATAAAATTTTAACAATTCATTTCCTTGAGGAGGGAACCAAATGCACATGCTTTTTGTGCCACGTTGTATGCCACAATTTTTGAGTTAACAGTAAGAAGTTCAAACTGCAAATGATAATCCAAAATGCAAACTTGCCAAATTACATCTGCACATCTTTACTTCTTTTCATATTTCACAACAACAACTAAGCCTTTTGTCCCAAACAAGTTGGGGTAGGCTAGAAAAGAAACCCAATCTTTTCATATTTTAGCAAAGAGAAAATTACCAAATCATTTTAACATATAGAAATTCAGTAGATTTTAAAGTTTCGATTTGATTAGCTACATTAATATCTAGCTACTTCTCACAAGTTATGATTGATAATTTTAGGCCAGGTATAAATAAATAAAGGGCCCTGTCATTATTTCAGAACTTAAGCTAGACATATCCCGAGACTTGCCGGACTGTAAATCCACCCTGATTTTGCCTCTGGTGGAAGTTGCTATGACAAATGTGTTATAATGGCCTTTTTTAATGATCTTGCATTTTCCTGTTGACCGTTTACATGATCCTTTTTTGTTTTCTTCTGTTCTTTTTTGCTTCACAATTAATCCTAGTGAATTACAGTTCCATTTCCGCTCTCCACCCTAATAGCATTACTCTTTTATTGCTTTAATACAATTGTATGTATATCTCAGGTGCTAACACCAACTGCCTGCTTCTTTGCCAAAAAAACGAAAGAAAAAAGAAGGATGTAAACTGTTGATCTTATTTCATATCATGTCAACTTCATGTGCCAAAACATATTACAGGTCGTTTGGTACAAAATTAACTGACGGCCACAAAAAGCTGACAAAGTTTCATTAAAAAATGTTTTACAAAGGTATCACAATGAAACTCAAAAATGATACCAGTACCAACACTGGTACAATTTTTCTTTGAATTTGGTACACCTAACTAAAACACAATCATTGAATTTTTCAACTTCTTGATATTACAATGCAAAAAAAAAAAAAAAAAAATTTACAAATTCGAAGTATGTACATTGCTCTTAAAAATTAAACAAGATCAATGTTTATCTAATAAAATTTCCAAGTTGGTCCTTCACAATGACCTTCAAACTAGAAAAAGTTTTGTATATGTCTCTTAGAATTCCAATCATAAGTATTACTGTAATAGGAATTTTACCATGTAAGGTGACAGAAAATTGATATCCGATCCCCGTACCTCAAATCGGAATTCTTAAATACATAATTGATCAAATATTCAAAACGAAAAAGGATTCAAACCTGAGGCAACACTGCTTCTTTGCTCCTGAGTGCGGCATATGATGAGCGCATAGGGATCCATGTTATCTGTTCAATAGATCACAGGCAAGAGAATAATTCTTCGTCAAATAAGAAGACATTAATTTCATTACACAATTGTACAAAATCGAACAAAATCCAACTTACTGAGGAAATCAGTGTTCTCAAGGCCCTTAGCTCCAACGAGCAGCACTTCGAGCGTTCCTCTCACCATCTCTTCTCTTCTATCTAATCTCCTATTACAATTGGAGAAGGGGATCTAGATTTCGTATGAAGACCTGGTCAAATTATAAGAGAAGGAAAGAGAGAGTACATGCCTATTATAAGGCGAAAGAATGGGCGCGCGATCCAAGAGTGTTTGCGCATCCCGGCTCCTCTACAATTGTAAAGAATTAATTAGGACGCCTCCGAAGATCTGGACCGTCAACTTCGATTGAAATGTTACGAACTTAAATAATGTAAGTCCATTTGGGCCGTCCGATCGGACACCAACTGTGTAGATTTGTTTGTAACTGAGTAAGTTCAAACGGAGGAGATATGAGCCCGTAAGATCGACCGAACTCGTGCAAGTGTGCCAGAAGACGGTTCCGATTAGCTGGCGACCCATTCCCCGTCGGTCGATTTGTCTGATCAAGGTTCGGCGCACGCGGACAATGCATACTGTTACTGTTTTGTTAAACCATTTTTTTTTTTTATTTTCACTTAAAGTACTTCAAACCAGCCAATATCCGAAAGCAACCCACAAAAGTTACGGAACGGCAAACATTAGAGTTTGATCAAGAGTTGACTTGCAAAAAAAAAGGGCAAAAGGAATCGTAACAAATCGGAAATTTCATGTTCGGTGTGATATTAAAATGCATATTGGGATGAGATGTCAAATGTTTTCCTTAATACTAGAAAAGTTGAGCATATCAAAAGTTAGAAATCCGCGTTACTACGAGACAAATTTCTACCAACTTGGTACTATCAAAATTTTTCACACTCGTTATTAATTGAAAAAAATTTGGTAACTTGAGAAGTCGTTCACCGAGAAGACGAGATGTTGTTTATCAATATACTATTAAGTCACTCTTCGGTTAAAAGCGAACCAAATCATTCTTTAATTGGATACTAGTAGGTTTGCTTTTGTTGGATTTTTTTAAGTGCACTTTGCCACTCGTATAATGGCAGTCATTATTGTTCTAACTGAAAAAAAAATGCAATACTAAAAATTATTAGAAGCAAAAAGTTTAATGATCTTAAATTTTAAACGACAACAAGAAGGGATGAAGGAATGTTTGGTAAGTTAAATCAGAGCACCACCTACTGTCTAACGATTTTTTGAAATAACAGATAGCTTCCGTCAGATTTAATATTTCTTTTCCGAACGGGGTGATTAAACATTGCATAATTTCACTAACACGAAAATATTGGTAGATCATAATAACTGAATGCTGTATTGTTCTGATTCAATGCTTAATTATCTGTCTTGAAGACTTTTCTCCAATTTATTTGTCAAATGCGAATTATTTTTCCCACTCCCTGACAAGTAATTATTCGCATATAACAAAATTTTTTAATTGGCTAATTCTATCGAACCATCTTGGAATTTGTATTTTTATTAGTCATAAAAATGGAAGAATTCCATGCATACTTCTACAAAATCTCAAAAAATCATATATGAAAGACCAAAAGTGAGGGATACTGGTACTGGTACCAGTATAATGCCTCCAACTATCACATGCTTATAAACATTGACAGGCCATCAAATTTTCCTAAAATTTTCAAATTTTTATCAAAATTACTGTACCTTAGACAAAAACACAAGTTCATTTGAAACAATCATTATTCCCAATATATTGTTAAAAATTTTATAATATTTTTGTTACCAGAATCACTTATTCCACCTGCACTCAAGACCCTAAAAGTCCCCAAAGAAACAGACACCGAGCTATGTATAAGGGTCCATGGAAATAAGGAAAATGTGTCATCATGTCGATGCATTATTACTTGTCAAATGCCAGTTTCTACACACAAACAAGCACTCAGGCCAACAGTGCTAATCAAACTTCCTTTAGCTATCCAGTAAATACTATTATTATTCTTCTGAGGCTTCCTAACCATAGCATGACTACTCTCCACACTTACCATCTTGGTTTGATCTGATAGTTTGCATCAGAGATTTTTGGCATTCTCAGAAAGCAGCAAAAGTCTTGATAGTTGATACCAGTAAGAACTAAGGACTTTATAATAATTACTTTGCAGATTATTGAATTAAACTGAAGCACAATAATAAAGCCTTAACAGGCCTAATTGATTCAAAATCAAAGTTGTATATGCATTCAGGTAAATTATGCAAGAATTAAAACCACAGTCACACGCAAATCAGGCTAATAGCTTCCAAATTGCATATAGGGCTATTTCCTTGTGAGTAGCTCGTTCAATTCTTGTTCTTGGGTTCAATCTTGAATTTTGCAAAGTTCAAACCAGCATCAGAACACCCTATCAACCTCAGTTGAACTGAAAATTTTCTGATTCAACAAATGCCACTATATTGCATTTACCAAATTCCATATTTCCACAAAAATCCCTAATGAAGCCAAAAAAGCCAACAAAAAGACATGAAGAAATTAATTGAACAGCAGGGATATTTCATAATTTTGCTCATAACATCCTCAAATTTCATCCCAACAACATCACGGAAATCATAACAACTAGAAACCAAGTCCAATATACTGACACTACTAACAAACAATTACAACCTATCTCACATGAAACTATAAAGAACAAAAGAAAAACAACTGACAATCCACAACTCCAGAGAGAGAGAGACGCAACTAAAGATTCAAACTTGAGAAGGCTTGGAATCAGACTCGTGCGCAACCTGAAGATTGGTCTGCATCAAGGGACGATCCTTGGCCTCCTCGTCATCCACGTCAGCCTCGTCTTCAGAGGTGGAGAGGTTGATGCAGGAGCAGCGCTCGAGCGAGGCGAAGAAGGCGGAGGCCAAGCTGGCGCCGCACCAGCTCGCCACCCCCTCCAGTCTCTGGTACGACAGGATCGACGATTGCTGGTTGTTCTCCATTGTTTGTTCGCGTGAGAAGAGAGGAAACGAGAGGATATGGTTAAGTGAACAGAAACTGGTTGGAATTGGAATTTGGAAGTAGTTCTAGGTTTTTTTATTTGGTCGGTTACTAGCGCAGCTGTTTTGTTTTCCGAGTTTTCTAGAAGTTTGCAGTCGTACCCTTGGAGTTTCGTGTATTTGTTAGAATTCGTGGATAGTAGGAGGTGCAAAGAGAGATCGACCCATTTGGGATCCTTTATCCTGCAAAAATATCGTATTTACCCAAATTAAAGTACGATTATAGAAACCAAAAAAACAGATCCTCACATAGATTAGTAATATAATATTTAGTATATTGATCGTAAAATTTATTTGGTAATTTTTAATTCAGTATATAAATTCTTAAGAGGTTAGTTTTGCGAGTTTCGCATTTAAATTTAACTAAATAAATTCGAATCCAAATTTTGAATATGAATTTATTAATAACACATCTGATAGTAGATTTTATATGGACATTAGGTAAGATCTATTACAGGAACTTCTTTCTTCGTAACTCTTGTATATTCTAATAAAATAATCGTATATGTTAAAAAAATAAAGTGCAACGAAAATTTAGTGATCTCCAAAAAAAAATCATCTAAAAGAAAAACAAAAAAAAACAATGGAAACATATAGTATAGGACTATTTTCAAAAATATATATATATAGTATAGAACTTAGAGATATTTTCTCCTGGACAGGCCGTATCAGGCCCGGAACATCAGAATTACTCGCAAAGATGAGTTTATAATAACGAAGTCCAAATTAGATGATAAATTTATTTTGTTTTATCATTATTCATTAAGTACAATTGACATAATAGACCATGGAGATGGAGGTTTATATTTGCCCAATGGGCTTGTCTGCTATGATATTTCAAATTTTTATGTGATGCGTCTGGGCTTTAAGTTCTTACCTATGTCTACTTGTCTAGCTTTTTGTCTTGGGCTCTTGGCACTTGGCAGTAGACCTGTCAAACGTTAATGATGTTAACGGAAATTACATGTTACGTTTAACGTTACGTTAATGTAACGGAATTTTTTTTCCTAACGTTTAACGTTTCATTTAATAAACGTAATGAAATGTCCTTCCGTGTAACGTTACGTTTGTTTTAACGTAACAAACGTTTTTAACGTTAAAAATTATCTTAAAGAATTGCAAAAACCAAAATTGCAAAACATTATACGCAACTAAGTAAAAACCAGTAACTCGGTAACTATTGCAAAACTAATTTAAAGGTAGAAATCAGAATTCCAGAAAAATTACTAAACAAAATAGAATTAAAGATAAAAATCAGAATCAATATTACAAACTAGGGTGTTACAAACCAGTATTGCAAAATCAGTGTTACAAACCAGTATTGCAAAAAAACCAGTAACTCAGTATTGCAAAAACCAGTAACTCATTATTGCAAAAAAACCAGTAACTTGAGCAGCAGTAAAAGTTGCATAAGCTGGCAGCACGTGAGAAAGATGAGTGGGCTTCTCACAACCCCGATTGCAAACCAGTAACCGAGTATTGCAAAAAAATCAGTAAAATCAGAATTGCAAAAACCAGATATGCCATCAGAATAAAAAAATAAAAAAACAGAAAGATGCTTCATCAATCAGATAGCCTTTTATCCAGTGGATCTTGCTTCCAGTTTGTGCGAGAGGAGGAGCTTGGGCGCTAGTCTCGGGTGCTTGGTGGCGGCACAACAACATCGAGTTTGTGCAACAGGAGTACATGGCGACGGTTCTCAGAGGATGGGCAGCGCTCGAGTGCTCGGCAGCAGCGCAGGTCTGATGGCGGGTCGGATTCAACTCAGGATCCGAGAAAGGGGTGAAGCACAGTGGCTGGGTTGGCACGGCAGATCGGATCGGAGGTGACCACGGGTTGCTGCGGCTGAAGGGAACACAGTTCAGAGATGGGCAGTGTCGGAAGCCTCGACTCGGAGGAAGAAGAGTAGGAGTGGTGGTGTCAGATCTGGCAGATGGCGGCCGTGGATGGCGACTAAGGTGGAGCAGGTGGTTGCCAGCGGAGGCGGTACTCCGGAGAGGCGCAGGGGCCAATAATTTAGAACAGAGATGGAAACGAGTGGTAAAATACGAAAGAGGAAGGAAATATCTCACCTTATCCTCGATCTATCCGAAAAATATGTATTTGTATTCGTATTGTATACAGTATACGTAACCACGGAACAAATACGGAACGTAAGCGTAGTGTTACGTTTTCGTTCCGTATATGGACGGAATTTGCGGCCCATTTTCGTTTCCGTTCCGTGGTCCCAGACGTAACCCAAAGCCCATACGTTTAACGTTCCGTGGCCCAAAAACGGAACGGATTAACGTTAAAAAACGTTACAACTGACAGGCCTACTTAGCAGCATTACTTCTCCGAATCATATTTTTCATGCAAATTCTGATTTCACATTTTCCTGCGCCTTCAAACTAAAATATTGTGATCTCAAACTTTCTCTTTGATAATTTCTTAATTGAATTGAAGGTCTAGGCTCACATATATACAATTTTTGTTTAAAGTAACTAAATTTTAGGCATTGGCACTGATTTATCGAATTGAATACGAAAAATAGTAAGTGGCAAATTCTGTTGTTCTTTCTTTTTGTTTTCTCGCAAAAAAATGAATTTAGAAGTCCTAGACATATAAATGACTTTTCAAGATCCATAACTTGGTGAATAAAAAAAAATTGCTCATCATGATCCATTCTTAAAATTATTTAGTACCTGAAGTAAGAAAATGAATCTTTCAACCTAAGAAACTACATAAGTTTACCAAATTATTTTAAGAAACTAACAACACAGCTTGAAACAAATATATTCGTACGGACTTATTTTCCTAGAGCTCGAGATCATCAATCACTATATATTTATGAAAAAGATCTTCTATAAAATTGGTATCAGTGTGTAGAATGATGAAATGTTTATTATATAGCTAACACAATTCAACAACGCAAATGCTGGCGTCGCAGTGCACTTTGTACCAAAATGAGAAACTGATGTTGCCGCAAGTATACTTAAATTATAAATCCTCAAAAATTTCATAAACATAACTTGAATTCCTTCGTTAGTAGGAAAAAAAAATTAGCAAAAGATAAATGAATTACTTAACGCAATCAACCTCTTGTGCAATCAAACAATCAGACTGATTCGCTCCTCTCATTCTTCACCCTGACGCTCTCCCCTCACCCTCACCCTCACCCTCACCCTCACGTGATTTTAATTCTCTCCTGTCAACGCGAGAGTCTAATTCTCTCCCCTCACGCGCACCTCCTCTCATCTCGCTCTTGCACACCTCCTTCATTCGGCGCATCTTATCTCTCTTCATCCTCTTCTTCAACCCGATCTAGTCCTTCGTCTCCACCCGATCCAGCCCTCCGCCTTCACCTCCCGCGCGCCTCACCCTCCCACGCGACCTCACGCTCCTTCTCTCCTTCCCTCGCTCTGATCTCGTAATCAATTTCTCTCCCTCCTCTGATTTTCATTCTGATTTCTGTTTTTTCAATTCATGCACGATTTTCATTCTCCTTTACCCCCTTTTTTCCTCTTTTCTGATTTCTGCTATTGTATGGGAGTACATAAATAGCTATAGGGGAGTACATTATTTGTAGTAGGGGAGTACATAATATGTAGTAAGGGAGTATTTTAAATCTGATTTCTGCTATTGTATGGGAGTACATAAATAGCTATAGGGGAGTACATTATTTGAAGTAGGGAAGTACATAATATGTAGTAAGGGAGTATTTAAATCTGATTTCTGCTATTGTATCCCGTACATAAATAGCTATAGGGGAGTACATTATGTATAGTAATGGAGTATATTATTTGTAGTAAGGGAGTATTTTAAATCTGATTTCTGCTATTGCATAAATATTTAGTAAGGGAGTACATAAATAGCTATAGGGGAGTACATTATTTGTAGTAAGGGAGTACATAATATTTAGTAAGGGAGTATTTTAAATCTGATTTCTGCTATTGTATGGGAGTACATAAATAGCTATAGGGAAGTACATTATTTATAATAGGGGAGTACATTATTTGTAGTAAGGGAGTTTTAAATCTGATTTCTGCTATTGCATGGGAGTACATAAATAGCTATATGGGAGTACATTATTTGTAGTAGGGGAGTACATAATATGTAGTAAGGGAGTACATAATATGTAGTAAGGGAGTAGATAAATAGCTATAAGGGAGTACATTATTTGTAGTAAAGGAGTACATTATATGTAGTAAGGGAGTATATAATATATGTCATGGAGTAAATAACATCCAAAATCTTTTTTTTTTCTTTTGTTGGGGAATAAATAACAATCTTCCCATTTTTCGTATTTTTTCAATTCTTCAACTTCCTTCTTTCTCTTTTTTTCTTTCTCTTTGAGATCTTCCATTTTTTCGAAATTTTTCATTTTTTCTATTTGTTCTCTGGATCGTTTCCTAGGTAGTGTACGGGTGAGAGGGATGCGAAAGGAAGAGAGCAGAGAGAGGGAAGAAAGAATCGGGGGTGAGGGAGAGAGGACGGAGCAGAGAGAGGGAGAGGGAAGGAGAATCGGGGGGTGAGGGAAGAAAGAAGCGAGGAGTGAGGGGATGAAGCGGGGGTGAGGGGAGAAAGAAGCGGAAATGAAGCGATATCCATTTTCGGAAAAAAAACTAATTACCGAAAATTACTATTTATGGACGTTGATTGCTTGATTGCTGAAAATATTGATTGTACTTATCAGCGCTGATAATTTATATTGGATTAAAATTGGTGACATTTTCCGGCACAAAGATCTCTGACCCACCCGAGTGCTGACTACCCGTTCTACCGGGCCGGACAAAGATGGGTCAGGTTCAGCAAATGAACGGACTGGATGAGAGCTTAGGGTCCGACCGCTTCGCTCGATCCTGAATTTTAATGTAGCAATATTATGTATCTGCATATACCTTATAGAACTAGTATGTATGGTTTTTCGATGTAAATTAATGATACACTGAACTATTTACTTTTACCATATTAGTTATATTGCGATCTATAATCAGTTATCAACAATTGTGACCCTAATTATTTTTATTGGAAGAACCGTGTTACATTTTTTATATATAGTTTCTGCAATAATTAACTTCAAAAATTATATTAATTAGTTCAGTGATAATTTAGAATTTGGCCTTACAGACAACACGACCATAATTTTTAGCTCTTAACAGACAAAGTTCGTGTAAGATTTTCCATTTTTTTCAGGTCACAGTAGTTTTTCTTCTTTACTTTTATTGTTTTGTTTGACAAACCCCTTTTGTAAGTTTGGAGCAAGAATTTTCATTTTATAGGTTAGTAAGCCTCACGGCAATTGTTTACCACAATACCACCAAAGACCACGCCATAATGAACAATAAATTGTAAAATTGTCACCGTGTTGATTAATTCATACTTCAGTGCCGTGACACAGTGACACTGCGGGGAAAAGAGTGGCAGTTCCTTGTCGTTTTTGTTTTTTGTAGTGTCATCATATTTGACAGTAAAAATTTAGAATATAACTTGTCGTGAAAAAATGTTCCATGACTAAAACAAAATATTGAAACTCTATTAGCTTACCTAATTGACAAAAACGAAAGCTTCTTTAGTTCGGTTTCTATCATTCTATGCAAGCCAGCTCTAAGTTAGCAAGCCTCATAAATGAAAAAGCTATGGGGAATGGGGAATTTATTTCAACAACATTTCTCAATAACTCTAGTCTCTACAAAGAATACCTACCGACATTCTGCACAAATTACATACTTAAATACAATAAATAAATATTAATTAAATTACACAAACAAATGACAGTGACACTGTAATCAATACAAAATAAATAAATAATAAATCACAAAAAGCCTACTATTCAGGGAGTAACAGACAAAATTCCCCCAGCAAAAGAATCCAAATTATATCTCTGCCATCGCCTCTACACTGCTTACTCTTCACCCATTTGCACATGCCAGCTCATCCCAATAATTCGATCAATCTCCCCCATTTCACCACTCATAAAATCCCCACCGACACCGACTGTGGGCCCTTATTTCTGCCACATCACGATTCACACCTCCAATTCATCCCCTCTCCGACCACTCTCCTCCCGAAACAGCAACTCCGACTGCTGACGTCACCATAACACCTCTTCAACTCCATTACTCCAACAATCTACGTCACACATCAGCAAGTAAATCCCGGCCGTTCCTCGAAAGCAAATCGTACGGTGCCCAGAGCGCATCGAGCGGGCATGCCCGGCCATTATCCAGCCGCAACCATGGCTTCCCCTTCCCACTCCAATGCAACAGACTCACCGGCCCGGGATGTAAATCCCTACACAGCCCTTCCTTGTTGTCCCCACCGAGCCCATGTTGGTTCCATCGGTGCTCGACTCCCTTCACCTCCCCGGCGAATACAAGAAGAAACGGCGGCAACGAACCCAATTCGTAAATTCTCACCTCGTTCTTTTGTATCTCCATCCACGTCTCCAATCGTTTCGTGTAATCCCCATCTCTCCACTTGTCCAAATCCATAACCATCACTCCGGTGTTGAAGTAGCACGGCTGGCGCGACCGATCAGCGAACACCGACGGATAAGTTGGGTGGTCCCAGAATGTCGTGGTAAAGTATGAAGTGAAGTTCGCATGGCAGTATTCCGGAGCAGCGAGAACATGGTTCGGGCCGAGCGGTGTCGACCAAAGCACCGCCACGTCATCCACTAAAATCAGATCAGAATCCAAGTAGAGAACTCTCTGTACCGTTGGAGGCAACAAATTGGACAAATAAATGCGCGCGTAATTCAACGGCTGATCGAGGGCCCGGCGCACCGACTGGGAGATCTTACCACGCACTAGGCTCGCGTCGAAGCGGTAAATCGAAAAGGTAAGAGAAGGGAAGGCAGAGAGAACCGCCCGTCGGAGGTGTTGGATACGACGGGGCGAGGACGTGGCGACAAAGTGAAAATTAATCGACTCAGGACAGGACGCGTGGCGGAGCACGGAGAACACACCAGCGAGAGAACCACGAAGGTAGGTTGCATCAAGAGTCATAGCGATGTGGATTTTGTTGTGGGGGGAGCAATCGGGGCCGTTGCGAAAGGCGGGGGCTTCGCGGAAGTCGGGGAGTTCGAATGGGGCGGAGAGGGATGGAGATGAAAAGAAGAGAAGAGGGAGGACGAGGAGGGAGAGGAGTGGCATTTTGGTGAATTGGGAGAAGTGGAGATGGAGAGGAGGGAAAGGAGTGGGGGAGCATTAAGGCGAAGTGCTTTTCGGGAGAGGGTTTAAGGGGGACCCGAGGGAGAATAATTAATGGGAGAGGTGGCCAGGCTGGAAAGACGTGTTATTTGTTTAATCTTTCTATTGGATTCCATTATTTTGTTAATTGTCAGCGCTGCTATGGGTCTGTTTTTGCGTCCCCAAAGTTATTTTTACTTAAAAGGGGGGATTTCTTAAGGCGGAATGGCGGATGTGATGTGATTTTGTTTACTTTTACCTTTTGTAAAGTTTTAGATGTCATTTTCCGTGACTTTTGTTTTTTTAATAGAGAAACTATAAATGAAAAGTTGTTTTTGGATAAATAAATGAAAAGGACGTAAATTACATATCTTTAGCTGACGGTATTATTTTCTTTTTTTAAAAAAAATAGATATGTCAATTGCCGAAGCAATTATATGATTTTTGATTGGTTATGAGGTCGTGTCGGAATGAGATATATTAGGTATTAATATAGATGGAAACATTTTGTGCACAATTAGCTGGTATGATTGGATGTAAAATCGGTAACAAAATTCCTTTCACCTAACTTGGTGTGCGTTTTCATTTGGAAACAATTGCCTAGAAGATCTTAGAAGAATCTGATTCATAAAGTTGAAATTGAATTCAAAAATGGAAGGGAAGGGAAAGTGCTGTTGTCTTACAGGGCTGATAAGGATTATCCGCTAGATTCCTCATCCGCATCATCCGCTCGTAACTAACGCGTTTTCCCCCTCTGCTCCGCGATCGTACGCGTTTTCCTCCTCTTCTTCGCGATCGTACGCGTTTCGCCGCATTTTCCGCATTCCCCGGCGTAGCGACGCTGACGTCATAGTGGCGCTATCACCGCGAATAATCTTGTCGATCTTAACGATCCTCGCTCTGCAGATGATATGGCAGCCGTTAGATGTCCTGTTTAAAACCGAACGATCAGTATTTCAGTCCGGGATTATTCTTAGAGAAATTATGGAAGATTACATATTAAGTCCGCAGTATTTGAGTCAGCAATTAAATGTTGAAAATATTGAAGATTACATGAAAAAATATTGAAATTATTCAGAACAATATTGAAGTTGTTGGCAAATGTTTAGTTATTTTTTATTGTTGAACTGTTATACACAAATAACGCAATGCTTTAATATTGAAATTGTTATAACTAAATAATGAAATTATTGTTCTATATGTTGAAATATAATGTTCAAGCTATTATGAAATATAATGTTGAAGCTTTTATGCATAATATTGAAATCGTTATGAATAAATATTGAAGTTATCATTTTATATATTGAAGTTATGAACTTAAATTTTATTTTAGTAAAAGAAAGGTTGTTGATTTCATTCAATGCTCGTATTTTGTAAAAAAAAATAAAAATAAAACTGTGAATTTAATTCCGGTAGGTGGAAAGGTGGTGTATTAAACGTATTTACCATTCGTGTACTTCATTCTTTCTGTCTCCTTCTTTCTTTCTCTTCTCCAATCTTACTGCAACAATGGCAAATAGCGATAGCTCTAGAAACAACGTTCTCCGTGAGAATGAGGAGGTTACTAAACAGATGTCCAAACTTGCCAGAAGCATTGTTATTCTGGGTAATACGTCAATCACATTGGTTGATGTTATACGAGAGATGCTGCAGGAATATCAACCAAACGAATTTGAAGTCTCCTTTATGATTAAACGATTTCTCTCATTAACTGGTCGCTCAGTACAGTTCTGGGATTTATAGTGTTTGAAACACTTGAATATAGTTCTTGGTTTTCGTTTATAACCAGCAAACCCACCTCCATTCCTTACTACAGAAAAGCCAATTTTGTACCCATAGTTGTTAATAAAGTTTTCAGCCTCATCTATTGAAGAAAAGGTCATCCCTTTCTTGGGAGGAAGAACATTTGAATAGATGATTGATTCTCCAGCACGAAAAGAGTGAGTTACTGTTTCGTTTGAATCCTCTGTTGAGTTCTGAAGAACTGCAGAATAATAAATATTGAAAGATGGAAAATTTCAATATTAATTGTTGAAGTTAATTTATTTATTATTGAAATTATAATATACAACTATTGTTGTTATGAAATCTATTACTTTTATTAAAAAAAATATAGTTTCCTCTCATTCATACCAGAAGAAGGTTGTACATCAGAAGAGTGAGGTACTTGTACTGGTGCAGGTGCTAGTGCAAAAGGAGCATGTTCAACAACTGCAAGTACATAAATTGAAAAATCCAGTAATATGTTATGTTGTTACAGCTAAAAAAAAAAATATTAAATTTAATATTATTAATTATTGAAGATAAAATAATTATTATTGAAGTTATAATGTAGAACTATTGTTGTTATGAAATCTACCACTCTTAATAAAAGAAACATAGTATCCTATCATTCATACCAGAAGAAGGTTTTACATCACAAAACATCAGGTACTGATACTGGTAATATCATCATTTAAATGTTTTTTCAACTCAAGCATATTCCAAACTGATGATAGAGTTATAATTAAACAAAACATTATATGAACTATATTTCACAAATCCTGAACAGTAGAAGGCTGTGGAACTGCTTGTAATGCAGAATGAGAATGTCCAACAATTGCAAATAGTTGTAATTACTGGAACTATTTTGAACTGTTAGTTGTATATATATAAAGCATGTTGAGGTTTATAAGTATTGAACTTACAATATATAACTTTTGAAGTTTCATGTTGAAATTATAATATGTAAAATTATGAACTATTTTTAAAAAAAACATACCTGAGTTGTCCAGATCAGGATGAGATAAATAGTCAACATCACTACCCATGTCATCTGTCAAGAAATGCGAATATTAATTCCAAATCCATGATATACTTCTAGTTAAACAAAACATATTATACAATATCATTCATACCAGAAAAAATCTGAATAGCAGAAGGCTCTGGCACAGCTGGTAATGCAGGTTGAGGTTGTCCATTAACTGCAAATAGAATTTCGAAAGATAAAAATTTTCACTAAGCAAAAAGAACACATCTTAGGATTCTATTGTAAATAATATATAACAATATATGGAATTATTTACTTACAATCCGAAGGAGAGAGATCAATATGATTCAGATCTGACTGAGATAAAATGTTCAACTCAAGCAATTCCATGCAACTAAAATCTGTAGGAAAATAATAAATTGAACTGTAGTTCATATATTATTTTTTACAGTTGTAATTAACATTATTAATATTGAACTAAATATGACTTAGCATTGTAAACAACAACCTTAATATTGAAGTTAATATGTCTTACAATTGTAGTTCATATAACATTTTAAGAATAAATTTGAAATCAAATAAAACTATAATTAAAACAAAAAAAGAACAATTACCTGACTGCTGCTCTATATTGAGATTATAAGATTCATTCAAATCAAAACCTGTTACAATCAAATATCACATCAGCTAAAAATCACAAAACTGATTCTGATTCTAATTGTGATTCAAATTCAAATATAACTTCAACTGTATTTCATTCATTCATCTAATAAATCCGTTACGAAGACATTGACTACATCAAAATATACAATTATATATGATCTACAATTTGTAATGGATGAAATTTTTCAAAGAGAATAATAGACAAAAAACGATGAGAAGAAGATCCAGTTGTGTTCAGTACTTACCTAGCCTATCCATTTTGCTTCAGATCGTCGCTTGGAGAGGAGAAGAACGATCACTGGAGATGAGACGAGAGATCACTGGAGAGGAGAGGTTGAAAAGGAATCCGATCGGAGAAGAGCAATCGGAGATAAGCGATCACTGGAGAGGAGAGCTCGAAAAGGAATCCGATCGGTGGAGAGGAGAAATCGAAGATCCGATCAGTGGAGAGGACAGGTTCGATCAGAGAACGAAGAGGAGAGATCGAAGTGGAGAGGAGAGATCGAAGTGGAGAGGAGAGATGGAAGAGGAGAGGAGAGATCGAAGTGGAGAGGAGAGGAGAGATCGAAAACAAAATGAAGGAATAACGGTCGAGTAAGGCAATATCATTTTCCACGCGCGCTCAGCACGCGCTCAGCACGTGAAAGAATCTTACCGATCTTAAGGATCTTAACAATTTAGGAACGGATGATTCGGATGATGGAATCCATCCGGATGATGGAAAGCAATTCCGGTTGTCTTATGTTATATGTAGAGAGATTGACAATGACGAAAATATGTTCTTTCTTGTCCCTCTTTACATGATTTCTATATACAAATTATCTAATTAAAGTTTAAACAAGATTAAGTATAGAGTTTTATGGAGTTATTATCAGAAAAAAGAAAAATTTTGCTTTAATTAGGTGGGACCAAGAGTTTGTAGGTAGAAAAAACATAGAGCTATGGGTGCAGTTGATTTGGATAATATAAATATAACATGTTAGATTAAGTGACGATGGAGATTCATTAACGTAGTGTAAAAGGATGCTGTGAAAGAGATATAACATCATAGATACAGATCAAATAGGCAATATTTTGTTTCTAGAAGAAGTGTGGATGCATTCAAGGATTCTAGTCTCTAAGGACTATGATACCAGATTTCTGCGGGCAAGAGAGAAGATGTATCTCTTTTTGGTCTGATCAAGAGTATGAACATTTACCTTTGGCTTATATGCTTATAATGTTATATTATTAATTTGTAATAATCCACACAGATGCCAGAAATTAATGGTAATTTTCAGATATTTCAATTTAGGAGACAATTAGTTAATTTCATCACATAAAAAAATTTCTTTGAATCTAAAAATATTGTTAGATAATTTTTTTTTTTTCTTGAGATTCTTCTAACCGTTCAATGTTATCTTCAGATTTTTTAAAAAAATACGAACCGTTAATAGTTTTCAAAAATATCTAAGCAACAATAAAAATTTAGAAAAATATTAAATTTAGTTTTTTTTTACTAGATTTAAATATAGAGATCACATTGGAAGATTTAGATTTATCATTTGAAATTTGAAAATTTTTCTATCCTATGCGTTGAAAATTAGCCTTGCTCAAATATTTGTATGATAATTATTATTATTTTTTTTTGAAAGCCTGGCAACAAAAAAGAGTTGTAATTTGTAAAGAAATGCATGTTATTTAAACTCTCTTTCTTTCTTTTTATAAACTTGGTATTAATAACGTATTCATCTAGAAGTATTTTGGTCCTTCCGAATCATCTAGTTTTACATTCGGAAATTTTTTTTTATTTTATAAGATAAATCCGAAGTAATACATATTATGTGTGCACAGATTACTCGATCACTAAATACCGTCAGAATTAACATGCGATCATCGCTCATTCGCCCCTTGGTTGTCACTAGAGGATGATGTAGCACCACTTTAGATTGATTGGTGTAAATCTTCGTGCATTATTACGTGTAATTTCACTCATGTGTCGAAGACAGAATCTTCGCCTGCGTATTAAATGCGACCGGTGTGGAGTACGGATTAACACATTTTATTCAAAATTAAATTCAAAATTTATTTTATTAGATTGTAAAAGTTTTTCAAGTCAATCTATTTGTTTTTTTTTTTTTTTTTGGAATATGATTGTTGGTTGCCAAACTAGTAACTCTAATTAATTGCATATTGACTCATCAATTTTTTACATGCCGATTTTATAGGTCACATGAATCAAACTCCTCGTAGGTAGATTAAATTGAACTCTTCAAACGATAATTTTTTTTTCCTCATTTTATGAGCAGTATAAATATCAATCCAGCTTAACTCGTTATTTTTTTTTTATTTCAATCAGTTGAGTTACCAAAGAAAACATAAAACTGGAATAGCAATGCCTTTCTAAAAGTGCAATAATAAGTGGCGACGGACAATTTCCCAAAAAAAAAAAATATGGACGTTTAAGTGAACTTTCCTTTGGGATAATTATAATTTACTAGCAGCAGTGCCCGCTCAATGTGCGGACGGACTTTAAAATGCGATATGTGAATATGAAACTGTCCAAAACCAAAATTAACATATTTTTATTTTCGATATGCTAAATATTGCAAAATCACAAATTATTTTAACATACGATATTTCTTAGATAATCACAAATTATTTTAACATACAATATTTCTTAGATAATCACAAATTATTTTCTTCGATAATACTTTTTTTTTCCATGATTTATTAACAGCCAGGTCCTTATAGAAATGGGTTCGAATCCGTTAATTTTTCCTGCAATGTCTGGCACATTTAAAAAAAAAGTTAATTTGTTGTAGACATTTTTTTTGAGAAACCAAACAATTGGGACATTCTAGCACTTACAATCGCGATGAAAATTGTCTAACACGATGTTATATGTGTAGATCAGAAGAGGAATTTGTTTTCATATCTTCAATATTATGTTTCCTTTAATAGAAATCGAAATAGTTAAATATTGAGTAATTGTATGGAAATCAATGTTGTCTTTTATTTATTAAAAATCAGAACATGCCATGAGTGTTAAAAATAATATTTCTTGCTGTCGTTATTTGTCAGTAAGAATTGATTAACTTTCTAAATTTAGGGATTTTAATAAGAAAAGACATTATTTTTTTTCTTTATTAGACGGAAAATCAAATAACAGTGTTGCTTCATCCGGCGATTTAGATCCAACCACAGATCAAGTCGATCCAACGGCAGAAAAAATTGTTTACTACTTAGACCTAGAGTGTAACACCTATGCGTTACGTGCATTTATAAGTAGTAGAGATTAATCTACTAACCAGAGAACAATTGTTTTTATGTTGGTTAACACCAAGTAGGCAACTAGCAACTGTGATCTATGAGTACTAGAGGGGAATATCGAGTTTCGCTCGATATAGATATCTATAATGAAAATATTTTTATTATGTTTCTATAGTTTAATTATGTTCATTTTTGTATATATTGCGAAGATAATTTATCTTTAGAAATATAGTTTAGTTATTGTACGTACTTTGATTTGATTAAATTTAAAGAGTTTGATTAATTTAAAGAAAAGATTATATTTGTGTAAATATAGTTATAGTTATATTATATGATATAATATGATTTAAATTATGTTGATATTATTCATGAAATGTAATATGTTTATAAATGACTTAAATAAAAAATATATATATCGTAATGTTTTTTCTATTTTCATTTGAATAAATTTGATTTATATTTCGTAAACCAAAATTAAGAATGGTGATGAAGAAAAATTAAGGTGGAGAGAGACTCTAAGCAATACAAAAGAGAGATGGAGACGTGATGAAAATGAAAATATGAAGGGGTCACAAAAATCAGAAATAAAATAATATGTTACCAAATTATTGTCTATTGGTGAACCGGGTCAGTTTTATAAGCAATAATACCCGACACACAAATAGTTACACAATATCACATTACAGAAATCAGAAAAATGTTATCTCACAACTATTTCACAATGTTTGAAGTGTCGAATGACATTTAAGTAAAAGTTTCCGACACCCACGCATCTTTATTTATAATATTGAATATTGATGTCGATACGTTTTCTCAAACAAAAAACATAAATGTTAATTATCAATATATATAGCTGCAAAATAGTACGATATTATATTCGTCTTTTTTGTAATGATGATTTTTTTATGATAAGCCTGTAGTTTAATAATGATTTATATTCACCTCGAACGACCTGATATCCAGTGCCCTTTTGTCGGCTCTTCTCGATTTCGAGAAAAGATTTTTTGTAAACAAAGTTTTAGTAATTATTAATGTCGGCTCTATATTTATTGCTATTTTTCATAGTCATAATATTGTTTTTTTTTTTTGAAATGTTGACAGCGGCTGTCAACAAAATAGTCATAATATTGTTGTGGTTACATTATGTAGCTACGTGTGTTTTTTTTTAATATCATATAGCTACGTGTTAACAAACCTGCTTTATGAGTAATTTGGTAAAATTACCGTAGCAGCATTTAGAACTGACTTGGAACTACTTATTACAGAGATGTAAAAATAAAAATAGTAAGATGTTTGGAGTCTTTTAAATAGAAAGTGGAACACAAATTGTATGATGTAAATATTTTGATGTCTTTCAAGGAATAACCAGTAAGCCAACTGATGCGACAGAAAACATTACCTTTGCAATTTTAGAGGGCGCGTGTGCACTTAAGTCCAAACCATCTGATTTTACAAGTGAGGTAGATCTGATGCTCATAATTTGGTCTGATCTATGATGATTGCAAAGGTAATAAATTTGCTCATAGTCCAAACCATAATTTACACTAATAAATTTAAAAAATAAAATAATGAACATAACTTTTTTTCCTTTTTTTTATTTCTAAATGATGCATTGACATGAAAAATTAGAAAGTTAAATCGAAAATCTTATTATTTTTTTGGACAAGATAAAAAAGTAAAATCAATGATACAAATCAACCATAATAAAATCGTTTTCTTATATTCTTAATTATATACAAAATAAAGTTTGAACTTTTCTGATTATTCACATGAATGCTTTATTAAGAAGAACTGCTGCCTTTTGTTTGAAATGAAGATATCGAATTATTAATAAGAAAAAGTAAGAAAAACATAAGTAGCGGATCGATTATGAGAAATATTCAATTGCTAATATTAACCTGAATGGTACGAATTAAATTTGTTGAGATACCTAGCTAATAGGCGGACAAAATAGCAACCAATATATGTCAACAAAGATAATTGATATCATGACATGCAAACTTTGTAAGTAAATTTTCTATTGTCAATTTTGGATGATAAGTTCATGTAATTCTTCTCATGCACTGTGAGGAACTTTGGTTTTTCTTTATAACCAAGCTGGATCATTCGGTCTAGTGATTTGACTCTATTTTATTAACCAAGTGTTTCTTGATTTGAATCATAGAGAGCATTTATTTTCAAATTTCTTTTATAATAAAATTATTGTTGTCATACAAACCTTCAAAAAAAAAAAAATTTCTTCACACCCATCAATATTTTCATTAGCAAAACACAAGCGCGCAAAAAAAATAAATAATAATAATGAAGACCTGGGTTAGGCAACAAAATATTTTTAGAGGGAGACAAAATTAGGCAACAAAATATATTTTAAAGCGAGACAAACTATCATTTTCTTACTAAAAGGAACAAAAATTTTAATTTTAGGTCCATAATAAAAATATACTTATTTTAACGATTATAGAAAACTGAATTTTGTTCGAGTCAGGCAGGACAAGTGTCTTGTTCCGCCACCAGATATATCAGCCAATCACTTTAGAAAAGATAATCCCACAAATATTTCGCTTTTTTCCCACTTGCACTGATTTCATGAGTTGCTTTTGATGTTGCTGGATTTAATACGTCCTATGGAATTGCCTTGCAACCCTGCTTATTTAAAAAGCAAGCACGATTAATAAAACTCAACAATCATTAATCGTATCCATTGGCGTGCTTTATACTCCACCAAGCATCTTAGCATCAAGATTTAACCCCAATCTTACGTGATGCCAAGTTTGATTGCTCCCTTCTTTTTTTTTTTTTTGGCTTTCGAACTAATAAGGGAATCATTTTTTTTTATAAAAAGAAAAAAATCGTTCGCTCATAATTAAGATCTTATTTTTTTTATAATAAGTTGGTCAACTCTCTCAATGATTTTCACAATAAAAGATTTATAAAAACTCGAACATGCAACCTTCCACTCATAGCTCATAAAGTATTCATGTTTAGATTAAGTCATAAGCGGTTCGTGTAGTTTCGATTACTTTTTTTGACATTTAAGCATATCAAACAAAGTCTTGGACTATGAGCTCGGATATCTGAAAATCAATCAATTATTCTAAGCATAATGGCATCTCTCTCCCCCCTCTTCCTCCAGTTAAAACGTTTGTATTTGGTTGTCTGCATCGAAATATATGCGTCATTGCTGTTGGTGTGTCTCTGTTTGAAAGTCACAAGTAATGGAGCTTCCTCCTGATTCTTAGTTAGGTGTTGGGTCTTTATTTTGCAGCAAGGAGTTGCCTTTTGTTTCTTGTGCTGGTCGGTTAATGTACTATTTTGTGGTGGGTAACAAAAATTCTTATTATACTATAATATTTTGAATAATACTTGCTTCATATTAATTCAGTTCATTTTTTTAGAACCTTCAAATTTTATAGTATTTGCTGTATATATTGACAGCACGCATTTAATCCCATATTATTTTGAAATGTATAAAAATTTTATTTATTTTTTAAAAATATCACTATAAATATGATATATGGAACAAATAGCGTAGTGTCCATATAATTCAGCAATTTCGTAAATAATTCAGATGGTGCTATAAAAATAATATAAAAATAATACATTGTTTTTTCAAAAATTTTATTAGTATGATAAAATATTACTATTTGCTTCTAAAACTACGAACTATTTCTGAAATATATCTGCACTTTTTATTATTAAGATAGACTATGTATCAAATTTCAACTTCTATTTGAGAATAATCTTATTGCTAATTAAATGTCGATATAAGCACACTATTATCAATTGACGACAAGATGATCTTTTTAATTATACTAATTACGATATATCGTATAGAGAATATTTTATATTTTTTTAAAATATGAATAATTATTGCTTCAATTGTGATTGTTGTTAAATAAGATTTTTAGTAATTTAATCTCTTGTTTGGTAGTTTAAGAGTCTTGTCAGATCACAGTGTCATGGTATAGTTGCCCATGTCTCAATTATCAATACACATGCGATGCCACAAAGATTCTCAATTATGGTACCCGTGCGAGATCTCTATGAAGAACATTCAACTATACTAATGCATGTTTAGAAATATTTACTGAATAGATTCGTTGGGTAAATGGTACAGGTCACAGGTGCCAATCTGACTGATTTCCCACCTCCAGTTTGACCGTTGCTGATCTTCAAGCTCATATAAGACTCGTTCGGGTCTCAGTGTCACTCACATGGAGGTTGAATGCTTTCGGGTAGTTGGATTTTCAATATTTTTTGTAGTAGGTTGTTCTTACTGTTTCAGTTAAATAATGAAGTACCCAACAAACAACTGTGCTGTAGTTTATTCTAACCCGTTATATTTCTATATTAGTGGGAAAACCTTTTGCTGACATTTCCAGGCTTTTATTTGAATATTTGATCTGTGCAGCCTTAATTTCCTTCCCTACGACAAAACTTGATCTTTGCATCATCAGCACATGGCACCTGACAATTGGGAAATAGTTCCTCATTTTTAAGTTTAAACAATGGAACAAATTAACAATAGATTCTATCAATTCGATAATTTCTCAAGCAGAGCAGTACTTTTGCTACCGCATTGATCAAGTTTTATGTAACCCGCCCCACCTAAAAAATAATAATAATAATAACGAATTTGCCTACCTAGGTCTTGGGATTTAGCAGCGGCTATTGGACATGAATAATAATAGCATATATGTTTCTAAGGAAGAGGGAGTCTTTTTGTCATTCAACTTTTTTGAAATTAAAGATGCATATAGAGTTTGAATTCTCGACTTCGTTGAAGCCAATCTAGTGTTCTTATCACTAAATCACTAGATCATATGCATAATAACATATATGTGAAAACAAATTATTTTAAACATATTTTGTGCAAAGAGAATTAAGTTCATCGGCAGAGACGGGCCTTTACTTTGTAGAGATAAATTTATAGCATACTTGGAAAGCACAAAATATAAAATTTGAATGTACAAAATCTTTTGGAGTATGGGAATCAATTGTGTAATCCTTTGAAATAATTCTTGGGGCTCCGACAGGGTATACATATGTGAAAATATACATCAACAACTTAAAAACAAGTGAATTATGCAAAATTATAACAAAATATAAGGTCAAACTGATTTCCGTTGAATTAGTCGGTGCCTCCATCAATCACATCTAAAATTCAACCATTGAATTAGTCAGTGACTCGGACTAGTTCTTGCAATTGCAGTCTTAAATCCTGCATGTATGTTTACTATATATAATTTGAAATCACAAATTGATATTTATTTAATTGAAATGACGAATTATTCAATACACTCCCGATTATTGCTTCCCAAGTTTATGATTAATAACTCTCCGAGTTTTGTAAAAACACCGACTAAGTACATTCTCTCTGTTAATTATTTTTCTTTCGAAAATATGACTAAGTATATTCGCTATAGTTGGTTTTCTACTTTACTTCAACACAGTTTGCAACTTAACATTAACCTAAATTCCAATATAAACAAAATGCACATTGACTATTGCATGTCCAGTCACATCTGGTACCAGTTTTGTCTTCTTAATTTTTAGTATCATTTTTTTCTGACTGATGGCACCATTGATTCAATGTTCGAGGTTTGAATGCAAGAGAGTCAAAACATGACTGAAAGAAGCACAAGTATAAACATACTTTTATTTCTCCATCCAAAGCCGCAATTAATTTACAATCATATTCACTTTACAGAAAACAAACCAATCACTAGGCCTGAATATAAAATTCGTGCTCCAAATCTTCTAGCATTAACACATGAGCCCCCAGCAGAAGCTTTCGCTTGCCTTGTTTGTTTGCCACGCTGATATGCTTACAGGGGTCTACAAATATCTCAACTTCGGCTGCCTCACCAATATTAGTGTGTACACGCTCAAAACCAATCAGTTGCTTCACTGGATAGTCCGTAAGATTTGATCTATGTCTGACAAATAATAGCACGGTATGGGCCCCATTCATGCCACCGTGATTAAACACCGATACATGAACGGAAAATTTTAAATCCTGGCACGATGAAATATCCTTTATATAAACATGGTCGAGGCCATCTGTTCTGACATAATCTGGAATTTTGCTTATGTGAAACATCTCGATAGAAGGTGGTGAGAGGATGAGTTTGTCAGGTGCAGATAAGAATTTGTAAGAGAAATTTGAATAGCTCAAACCATACCCAAATTTATACACTGTTTCTCCGGTGTAGAAACGGTAGGTCCTTCCTGGGTAGCTTCTCGAAGGATCAGACCTCATATTCATGTCACTCATGGGTACATTCGTGAATGATTCAGGGTACCATGTAATTGGCAATCGGCCATCTGTCACAAAGAATATTTGAAACACTATATAAGGGAGAAGACAAGCAAATGGTGCCACTGTCACAAAACCAAAACCGAAAAACTATTTAAATGATTATTTAATTTAGTAACTAAAGAAAAAAGGGAAAAGTTCTCTGATTTTCAACAATTATGTCATAGGAGAAAAGGCAACATTAGTTTTCAACATAGAAAGTGTAATGACCAGTAGTATATACTTTATTCCATCAACTAAAATAACAGTTAGCTCTTTTACTAACCTGGGTTATAGTCTCCAAAAAGCACCTCGGCAAGAACTTGACCACCAACTTCACCAGGATAACTAATCCAAATAATCCCCCCAATATCCTTGTTATCTTTCGCAAATGTTACATCTATAGGCCCACCTCCCATAAGTACCAGTACTATGGGTCGTTTGGTCACACTACTGATTGTATTCACAAGTTGCATTTGTTTGCCAGGTAGCAAGAGGCTAACCCTGTCGAGGTCCTCAGTTTCTTCAGTGAGGCTTAAGCCGGCAACCACTATCACATAATCTGAATTTGTTGCTATGTTGGTTGCAAGATTGAACCCAGAAGTGGAATTGCATGAGACATTTTGGCAACCAGGCACAAATATGGTATTTTCTATATAATGCTGGATTCCTTCAAGAATTGAAACTGGTCTGCAAGGGATACCTAGAAAAAGGCAGATAATATGTCATAACTACATACAAATTGTCAATATGCACCTTAATCTATAAACAAGTCAAAAAAGGTATGAAATTAAAAATATATAATAGCATGCATAACAAAAAAATGGGGTACTACATTATATGCTAGAAGAAAACAGTATACTGGGTAAGAAGAAAATGGTACATTTAGCTGCCGAGTTTTGTGGTTGAAAATCAATTTCCTAAGAAAAGAAAGATTTGTCTACAAGGGCATTAGCAATTAAAATATAATAATAAAAAAAATCCATAATCATTGCCTGTAACAGCCATGAGAGTTTTAATGCCTGTGACTACTCAAGGTGTTTTATTTAAGAGTTTGTGTTTCACAAAAACGTAATTATCAACATGCTACTTCCACTTTAGATCCAAAAAATTGTTCCAATTTTGGAAGACGCAGCCATCTGTACAATTCAGGCCTAAAAATCATTTTATATTCAGTAAGCTGCAAATGAGCATGTATGGCAGATGTACTTAGTACTATATCTTCACTAAAAAAAATGGAGTTTCATTGCTGACCAGGAATTACATCCTTATTTAATAATAGAAGATTAGAAATATAAGCTAAATGGTAAGCTGAAAATTTAAGAGCCAAACTGGAATTCAAACACCTAGAGGAGCTGCAAGCCTGAAACAACTACTATGTGGTATATTAAGGACATTATCTGCACAAAATGTTTACTTAAAAACTCCAGATGTATGCTCATCCTCTCTACAACAAATTAAAAAGAAACAAATTGATACTTGTGAAATCTAGAATGAGGAACCTGTATAATCACCACCCAGTATGTCTGTATCATTTCCTGCTGGTCCAATCACTGCAATTGACTCAACCTTCTGTCTCTTCAAAGGCAGAAATCCATTCTCATTCTTCAACAGGACGAGACCTTGCCTTGTTGCTTCCAATGCAAGATTCCTGTGATTTTCCGTGCAAACATCTGTGTGACCAAGGCGAGTGAACCACTGATTATTCTGTTCAGCATCAAACCGACCAAGACGAAGTTGAACAGTAAAAAGATTTAAAAGAGCACGGTTTATGTCTTCTTCTTGGATCTTCCCCTTCTCAATTGCTGACTTGGTATGTCGAAGAAGGTAGGTTCCACAGTTGATATCCATACCTTAACAGCAACAAAAATGAGATAACATGATAATCAGCACATGCTCAACAAGGTATTCTTATTTTAGACATTGTGCTGAAAAATGTTGCCACTGACAGACTTTTTAAATTAATAGATGAAAAATCCTGCACACCTGCCTTAAGGACATCAGCTACAGACTCTTCTGGGGAACTTGAGTATGTCTGGTTTTCATAAATTATTGCAACAGCATCACAGTCAGAAGTTATGTATCTGAAGATAAAAGAAATATAAATAAAACAAGAGCGGTGTATGCATTACAAACAAAAAATTATAATGAAGATGCCTTCCAGCAGGTATGGCTCGAGTGACAATCTAATGAAAAGTGGATATCGTCCTTGTTTCTGGCTACTTGTTACCCCAACAAGTGCCCACCAATCCAAATACCGAACTATTTATAATTCTCCATCGAAATTATTTCATTTATTCCAAAGCAATTGCCAACTTGTAACATTACAACCGAAGGATTGTCGGACATCCAAGTTCATTTTGATTGTTGGTCCTGACTAGTACTGATCCTAAGATGATTTGAGTCGCATTCTGAATCTAGCTTCAGTTAATTTTCCTTTTTGTTTCAACAAAAGTTAATAGTATGCATCAAGTCCCATAGAGTGGAGGAGCCAGAATTTTAGGTCAGTGATGTCAGTTCTATTATATTTACAATTTTGAATTCTTGTAAATTCAGCAGAGTCAATTGACGGACCAGTATCCTCTGTTCACCTTTTAAGGTGAGCAGAGTGCCAACCTTCGACCCGAGCCGTCCAATTTAATCTCGATGGTTAAATTTTTTTTGGGCCTATCAATCTGGTATTATTCACGGGGCACCCATCATTGATCGGACGGTTCAGATGACAGGTTAGCACCCTGCTCACCTAAAGCAGAGGATTTCATTCCGTCAATTGACCCAAGTGAAGCCCATGTTCTTCCACCACTGGTCCCATATAAAGAATGAAATTAAATGCTAACAATAAAGCACAACATTAATTATGTTTTGGTTAGCCTTGTTTCCACAGGATCACACAACTATGAATTTAATAATGTAATGTTTGTTGCAAGAAATGGAAGGCACGCTAGGTTGACAAGTTAAAGGCAGGAAAGCTTTACCCCTTAAATCCCCATTCATCTCTAGCCTGATTGAGCAGATCTTCACGAGCACATGAAGGGACACCATTAACCTGATTGTAGGCACACATCAAGCAACTAGCATGTCCTTCTGTAATGCAGCTCTTGAATGGTGGCTGGAAAGTGTCCTCCATATCTTGCTCAGTTACCTATCAGTCAAAACAGTCATCTTTAAAAAGCACATTACAAATTACAAAACATAATAAAAACTTTGTGAACATTCTATAGTAATCCTCAATCTTCATAATAAAAAAAGGAAAACACTTGCGTCACTACTCACCTTAGCATTGAAGGTATATCGAGCGGAACCATTCCACTTCTCTAAATCATAAGCAGTAAAATGTTTACAGCATGCTGAGAGCATCAATCCACCATTGTCATCTTCATGTTGGAAACCCTTCACATAGTCAACAGCATATGTAGATACTGTCAGTGGGTCTTCACCGGGGGTCTCCTGCCCTCGACCCCACCTCGGGTCCCTAAATATGTTTATGTTGGGTGCCCAGAAGGTGAGCCCAGCCTGACCCACATTGTGCATTGCACGTGCCTCCTCAGCAATGGCACGTGCTACTTCACGCCATAGTGTTCGGTTGAACGAGGCTGCTGTAAGGATGACCTAGTGAAGAACACAAATGATTCCAAGATACCTTTTGCAAAAATATATGCGAGGCGTAAAATTAAATGAATGAACCAAGTGTAGTACCAGTAAAGGATCAAGAGATATCTGTCAAATCAATTTGAGCCAATCAAGTACAAGAAAAATAAAAATAGCAGCCTTTCTAAAAAAACGTCATTATAAGTCACTCTTTAAATTGTAATTAGCAATAGTTGCTAAAATAAGCAACATATTAAAATCTTGTGAAACAGGAACAGTGGTAACAACAATGATCCAATGGTAGCTATAAATAGCCTTGTATCCTGTCTATTAAACACGATTAAATAAAATCATTTCTTCATTCTCAATCTCTTGTACCATTTAAACCACGTTAATGAGGTTGGTAGAACAGTACCAATTGTATCACAGAGCAGTGCAGTACTGATTAGATCTCTTTATTACAAGATCAGATAATAATTCGGCAGTTCAGCATTGCACAGCAATGTTCAATACCATAGAGCAGTTGACCACACATGAAAAATGAAGTGAACACAGAGAGCAAAGAATTACCAAACATAAAAATGTCTAGCTGCAACTCCTAAACTCTACGGAAAATCTAAATGGCATGTGTGTGCGTACTGGTTAAAGAATAATAAATTGCCCAAGATTGGTACCACGTAAAACTTTCACTTTCTCCCTCTAAGCATTGTTGCACAAAAAAATGGCCATGTACCTGTGGAAACACAGTGGCTGCACGAATAGAACCATTAAAGAGCACACCGGGCCCATTGGTACAGAGACCGTGAAGTGCCTCAGACCACCACTCATAGGCCGGTAGACCAAGCCGGGGCACGGCATCTGCAGTGTTAGAGAGTTGCTTGATTTTCTCATCAAGTGTCAGCAGAGAGACGAGTGACTCAGCTCGGGTCAACACAGGAAGTGATGAATTACAGAAGGGAAAGGCGTTGGCGGCGCCAGAGGAGGTGCATGGTCGGTTGGGGAGGGTGGAGGCAGAGAGAGGGGAAAGGAGGAAGAGGAGGAGAAATGAGAGGTGGGATCGAACTGGTTTGGGAATTTCATCGAACATTTCGTGAGCTGTATGTATATCGGGATGGTTTCCCGTGGGAGAAGTGCAAGCAGTTGAGTTGGTGTTTGATGAAATTGGGAATCGGATCTCGGAAAGAATTGTAGGTTGGTTGACGTCGTCGTTTACACATCTACTGATCAGCTTCACTCCGGTTTGCTGTTGTTTGACTTTATTATATGGGCTGAAAGAATGATGAATGGTTTAATTCCGTACATTCATGGCAGAATTACTCTATAACAATAATTATATGGTATTGGTAGGTAATAAAAATAATACATGATTCTGAAGAAATGTCATTGTATTGTTTGAGAATCAAATTACTACATTCCATAATTTAGATGAGAATTTTATAGATTACCATGAGAACAAATATATAAAAATAGAATTAAATTTGAATTAAAATCTAACACGAAATTAAAGTAAGAAATACATATTATAATAAAATGATTTCAAAGGACATATAAAAATGTTATACCTGGTCCTCAAACAATTGCTTTAAATATTAAAGAAAAAGATTAATAAAGAACAATTAACATATACGAAATAAACAGTATAACAAAATGAATCTCATCTCACTAAGTGCTAATACCTCAACATGACAGCCTTCTTATTTGCGCCAGGCAAGGAGAATTCTTAAAAAAAAAAATGGAAAATAAAGAGAAAATACCAAAAAAAAAACCTAGATGAATTTGACTTATTATGCGGTCCTAATGCGTTAACGGTCCAATGCATTTTAACGGAGACTATTTTGTTTTTTAAGGAAAATTGGGTGTATACCCTTCTAATTTTCTCTATTTGGATATTTACTCTTCTAATATTTGATATTGGAAATTTACCCTTCAAATCATGTTAATAATTGTTATTTACCCTTATTGATCTATTTACTGGTTTTAAAATTTATAGAAATCAATTTTGTGAAGTTCGGACGAAAATGCCAATGTCTTCTATATCGAAAATAAAATCAAACATTAAAATCCATCAACGCATGTGAATGTGATAGTTTCATTCGATTCTCTATCCGTCTCGATCTCTCATCAAATTTAAGTTCTATCTCAAAGAACTCGAATCCAGCAAATAGAAGTATTGGGAAGTACAGTCACATGAAATTTGTTACTTTTCTTCTTTTTCTCTCCAGTGCAATATTGAATCTTACCAAAGGCTCCAAAGCGAACATCCATGTCAAACTATATAAACCAGCAATTCCACAATTCAAATTTCATGTATTTATCTATTGAATGTGAACTACTTCTGATAAGTGATAACTAATAAGACCCTAGTGACGAGTCAATGATATGCGTGTTTCTTTTTGTATCAGTTAAAATTGCCAGTGACATATTTGAATGATTTTTTTGCTCAATTTGATCGAATTGTTCTCAAGCAAGAGATGCTTATGGTGAATTGCGTAGAGCTAAAAGTTTGTCTAAACTAAACCACACTAATTTGTTAAAATTTATTTCAATTGTATGTAATTAACAGAAAAGTTAGTCACTATTCACCAATTTGCAAATCTTAGATTGAAGTTAAAAACTTTTGATAAGAAATTCCTTTTCTAAATTTTGTTGTTAAAGCAATTTTTCTTGATATATACATTTGTCGCCAGAATTTGGGATGATACATCTTAAGGTTCATCTAATTAAGTGGCAAAAGTTATGAACCATAACTTCTCACTGGTTGGATTAGAGAGGCGACTAATGACGTTATACAGGAGGGCAAAAAAAGGAAGAAAAATAATAAAGATTTCGCGTGAATTTGATAATCAGAACGAGATGTGGGTTTTTCCGCTTGATTCCTGCCGAAAGAAATAGGAGCCGAGGGCATTATCATCCATAATTTTTAAAATGATTTTTATGATTTTAAAAAATCAGATTAAATTTTAATAATAAGGGTAAATATTCACTATCAACAAGTATATATCCAATATCAAAGATTAGAGGGGTAAATATCCAAATAGAAAAGATTAGAAGGATATGCCACTAATTTCCCCCTGTTTTTAACGTAAATAGATGCTTGAAAAGAAATTAATTTTAACGGAGTCTTTTTTTTTTTTTTTTTTTTTTTTTGGGGGGGGGGGGGGGGGGGGGGGGGGGGGATGGGGGCGGGATTATTTGTTATCACATCGTTGATTTTAGCATAATGGACCAATGCGGGCAAGTAAATAATGCCGTTTAGAGCAAATATGTTGTGTTTTGTGATTATGTAACTTGTGCCTTATTGATTATAGCTGCTGTGATGCTACAAGGAATAAATTTTTTTTCTTACTATGTAAATCAATACTATTTATAAATATTTATTCTTCAATAGTCTTTCAAATCAATCAGAAAACAAAAAATATCACTTTAATAACACCCAAATTATAAACTTAATTTATCAATCCAATTAATGACACGAGCACGAACACATACATACCATAAACTATTTCCATTCAAGTCAAGTAATATCCATCTATAATCTTAATTCATTAGTCTAGTGAAAGTTTAGTTTCCGACCTTATCAAAATTTTTAAACAAATAAACTGGTTATATAATTTTTTAATTGCACTCATTTAAGTTTGATGCTTTTTTTTAAAGACTAAGGTTGTTCTTATGGAAGAATTCATAAGGCTCTTTATTTAAAAGTTTTAAACTAATTTAGTTCTGTTTTATTATGTAGAATTAAATTGGTTAGTTTTATGAACTAGTGATGTAAAATTAAATTTTACTTCATAGTAGTGACATGAAACTAATTTTTACTGATTCGCGAAAGTAGGAGGTCATTTATTTTTTAAATAAATTGTTCATTTGTAGTAGCATGAAACCAATTATTTCGCATAACATAATTTCAAATGTTGATATTTTATAACGACATATTCAAAAATAATAAATTGGTCGATAACATTAAATTAATTTAATTATTTTATAGTGGCATAAAAATAATTTATCATGATAAATCTCCAATTTTTACAAGGACAGAAATCAAAATGACCCTTATTATTAAATTAACTTCTGAATTTTCTATTCTCACTCCTCACCTTCGAATACCTCACGTACATCACACGTAAGTAACAACCAAGCTAGAACATCTTAATAAACAAGGTACCATTTATTCCAAAGGAAAGTAGCACAAATATAATAATTTAATTAATGTAAGTATATATAAGAGAGGATTTTACTTGTGATTTGTCTATCAGTTACACTGTCACACGCAAGGTAAAAGAAAGGATGGAGGAGCAACACGTTGCAATCGATGTGCACGCCCCAACAGGGATTATGCAAGAGAGTAAAATCGGTACGTTATTGAAATTCCCTCCATTAACGTCTCCCATATTCAACTCGTTTTTAATTTGTCATCTCTTACTGAAAAAACAAGTGCAGAAATAACAAGAGTAGAAGAAGAAGACGTAGAGACAGACGAACTGCAGAATTTTAAAAAGAAATTGGGGGAGGTTCCAGGCGAACCCTTCAAGGCTCGGGCTGTGACCATCTGTCGTCTTCCCGCTTGGTTCCATGATTACAACAAGGAACTCTGTGAGCCAAAGATAGTTTCAATTGGTCCATACCATCGTGGCAAGGAGAGCCTTCAAGACATGGAAGAGCACAAATGGTCCACCCTTCGGGATTTTCTTGCACGGAACAAGAACGTCAGTTTTGAAGTCTACTTTAGAGAGATGAGATTGCTAGAAGTCCAGGCGCGTGAGTGCTACAGCGAAACTGTGAAACTGGGGAGTAATGACTTCATTATGATGTTGCTCCTTGATGGCAGCTTTATACTGGAGTGGTTTTCAAAGCTCGAAAGTGAACAATGTTCGGATGCCATCCTTTTTGCTGAATGGGTTTGGTACGGTATAACATCTGATTTGTTATTATTGGAAAATCAAATCCCCTTTTTTGTCATCCACAGGCTATTTGTCATTCAAAGTGGGTGCAGTCAAAATTGCGAAGGTGTTTGCCCCTTACTCGAGCTAATCTATAACGTACAACCATCAAGCCTAGATTTGGTGTTTCACTTCAGACCACCTAAAGTATCTTGCAACGAAATTCACCATTGGCTTCATCTTTGCCATATGGGAGTGATGCCCGATCATATCCAGCTGGAAAGGGAGCAAAGAGACTTGGGTGCTGGTAAATCATATCTCCGGGCACTCAAAAAATTTCCATGGTCTAAATTTTTTTAAAAATCGAGAGATGTTGAATCAACAAGTAGTGAAGAAATAAATATACCCTGTGTCACCGAGCTTCACGAGGCAGGTGTGAAATTTAGGAGAAAGAGAGAGCCTCGTGATATATTTGATATATCATTTGAGAATGGGATTTTGGAGATGCCTTTCCTTTGGTTTGATGATAATATAAAATTCTTGCTCTGGAACATGGTTGCTTTTGAGCAAATTCAACCAATCATTCCCTTACGTGAGAAAACTTTGTCAAGCTACTTAGGGCTTATGGATTCACTAATTAACACAGAGAAGGATGTTGCTATTCTAGTTCGATCTGGTATAATTGAGAATTATCTTCAGAATGATGAACGAGTTGCAAATTTCTTCAACCAATTCGGACCGATTTTTGTACTCGACTACATTTTAGGTTATTTTCATGGATTGTACATGGATGTGAAAAGATACAGCGAATCAACTTGGCACAAGTACAGAGCACGATTGATGCATGATTACTTCAGTAATCCCTGGTCCGTCATCTCAGTTGTGGGAGCTATCATTCTGCTCATTCTTTCCTTTCTCCAGACTTACTATTCGGCCGCAAAATAACATTTTCAAAAGAGTGTTATTTGATTTAAATCTGGAATTTTTGCTTATGTTTGTATCATCAAATTTAAATTAGTATGGTGTTTGCTCATTGTTTGTATGATCAAATTAAAGTTAGCATGGTGAGTTTGCTCATTGTTTGTATGGTCAAATTAAAAGTAGCATGGTGTTTTGCTTGTTATATGTTTTGTAATCCTATTATAATTAATTATTACTTTTTATTATATTTATCGGTCACTGTAATCAAATTTATGAAAAACCTTCCAAGATCCACCTCATGGTGTCCATTCCGAAAGAGATAAATTGAACAAGTATATATAGTCCTTCTCTACTGAGATGTGCTATTAAACCAAAACTAGAATTATCTGCAAAAAATACTACGATAGAGCATATTATGAATGTTTACTTCAGGACTTGATTTTACCAAAGATGATGAAAACGTAAACTCACAACCATCTCACTACCGTTGCTAAAAGAAACACGTAGCAAACATTATCGCCAATGCACATATCAACTACTGAAGTGCTTGTTACACTATTTTCATTTTCTTTGTCATGACAAGTATTACTTGTTTACTAGTTTGATCTAAATATATATATATATATATATATATATATATATTTTGAGTATGCGCCAATGATTGTAGCAGTCGAATTGCCAACCTTGGTTTCTAGTCATCTTTGTTAGGCCCGCAAAGGAAATGGATAGAGAAATTCTGACAGTATGCACCCATGTGGCCATGTCCTGGGTAAAGACGGCCCGAGCAAACTATTGCACTTTTTTATATATGTATGCCTCCAAGCAAGTATGAGCGTACCACCAAAATCCGATCACTAGGGGTGCGTTTGGATGTAACGTGAATAAACGTGAATAAGTTCATTCATGAATAAGGGTGTGAATATAATATGGTAGTGAATAGTCTATTCATGAATAAAGAAATGTTGTTTGGATGATGTGTTGAGAATAAAAATGATGAGAAAGAATATAATAATAATTTATTTTTTTTCAACTACTTATATATATTTAATGTGAGTCATTATCATCATTAAGATTATTCATCATAAACTAATTATAACTAGAGGGATTAATCGAGCTTAGCTCGATATTTGACATAGTAATAAAAAATAAATATTTTATCATTTAATAAATGATTATTGTAATTAGGTTGTTATGTTTGTAATTAATTTAAAGTGTAATAACTGGTATGATAGAAATAATGAATTATATCTCCATATGTTGAAATATTTTATAATTAACTATAACAAATAAAAAACGTTGTTCCATCATTTTTCATAGAAGCAACTAAGAGAGAAGTTGAAATAAATTATGTGACAAAAATGACTTAGTACAATCAAAATGGATCTCAATAATGCAACATAAAAGAGAACACAGCTCTAAGCAACACATATGACAACACAATAAATAACGCATAAAAAATTAACATACATCTGAAGAAATGGACCAGATTAAGTCGGAGTAGAAAAATCAAAGATCTTGATGGAGTGTCGCACTAATACTAACTAAAACAGGGGCCGACACCCACACATCTTTATTTATATTATTGATTATTGATAACAATAATTATTATGATGATTATTATAATTAACTTATGATAATTACAATAGTTATAATAATAAGAATTAAATTATTGAATAATGATGATTATTATTGATATTATGCTTAATAGTAATAAATATAATATTTTTTATTTTACGAAACTTAGCATATTTTATTAAAAAAATTCAATCAAAGAGAAGCTACAAATCACCTTTAGTATTTACCAAATATTGTTCTTTATCGATGGTTTACGTGTCCATCCAAACTTTCTCTCTCTTCGGAAACAGTGCTACACACTTTTTTTTTAAATTAATAGTCTTGGGCTCTTGGCTTTTTTTAACAGTATCGGACGATCTTAAGGGTTATTCGAAGCTTATTCGGATATTTTGTGGAATATCTATTCAATTGCGAATAAGGATATTCAGCTTATTCGTAACGCATTTGGATACTGCCTATTCAGTCTATTCGCGAATAAGACTATCTTCTGGCAACCACTTTCTTTCTACCCGAAATCTCCTCCGCTCGTAACTCGATTTCACTGGATGGCCAGAAACCCAGTTTTAGTAAATTGGGAATGAATATATGAGAGGGTAAAATGGAAAAAATGAGTTTACTTTACGGTGTGTTTGGATGATAGAAGAATAGAGAATTGGAATAGGGATTGGTCCAATTTTTATTTCTTATTCTAATACCAACATTTTGTTGGTATAGGAATAAGGGCCCGAATAAGCCCAAATTTCTTATTTCTATGGTGTTTGGTTTTCGTCGGAATAAGGAATAAGGGGCTTATTTTTTATTCCCGGCCTATCCAAACACATAAATCATAATCCTGAACTGGATTAGACTGGATGGCCAGAAACCCAGTTTTAGTAAATTGGGAATGAATATATGAGAGGGTAAAATGGAAAAAATGAAAGATGGAAGATAATATTAGAGAAGGTAATCAGGGAAAAAAAATTAATTAATCAATGAATTCGATCTCTTTTCCTATTTATGGAATCCTAATTCTATAAATTTCAGGTCGCTCCAATAAATTCATTCAAGGAGAAAGATTCAATTTCTTGGCACTGAGCTGATCTTTATCGTCCCCTTTCTTATTATCCAACCGTTGACTTCCTTTAACGGCATTAAGAATTAACTGTTCCCCCAAGGTAGAATGCTTACCAGTAAAATTAATCGTCAAAAGCATACACGCAAATTCAATCCCTAAAACCATCAGTTAGCATACTTCCAAAGTTAATTATAGCACCATTGTCGGTTCTGCATAAGTTAAGCACAATGTATATTTTAAAGCATTTCCATTACATAAACACCCAAATTTATCATTTCAATGAAGGTTCAATATAAAACTAATTTAGTATTAAGTTTAAATTTTATAGACCAAAACAATGATTTCGAAATTTAAATAACCAAAATAGTAATTAGATGATACACTAATAACTATTTTATATAGACCAAAACAATGATTTTGAAACTAAACGAATAGGGCAGCCAAGTCAACAAGTCTTCCGCTGTTCCGCACGAGAAACACAAATGACAACTGCAGGCCAAGGGCCCAACTGGCCCAATACAAGGTACTTTCCAGACTCGCAAGTCGGATCCCCACCCTTTCGAACCAGAGGAATTCGTTCATCACACAACAACAGAACAAAACAACAAACAGCGAGATCTGACGTGCCCGTTTCTTTCTAGTTTCCCTGTCCCTATCTACATCCTGTTGCAATCATAATCTCTTTCGAGTTTCAACCTCTCTCTCTCTCTCTCTCCAAATTCACTTCCGAGTTCTAACTTCTAACTTCTAACCCAACCTACCTACCATGGCAGCGACAATCCTCGAATCTCTCGCAATCCCGTGCTCTCGACCTGGTCTAAGCACCACCGCCACCTCAGGGAGATCCGCAGCTGCTCCTCTCGCAACCCTCTCGCAATTCAAGGGACTCAGAGCTTCTCCGAGCCGTCAGATCGCGGCGTCAGCTCGATCAACGGCCCGATCGAGGTTTGTTCGTCGTAGAGATGTGGTGTGCGAGGTCCAGGGCCAGGAAGCCGCTATCTCAGGTTGGTGCCTTTTAATAATCCCATCTCATTTTCATTCTTCTGACGTTTCTATTATTTATCTCTTTTTTAATTAGCTCAATTCTGTTTACTTTGACTTTGAGAGTGTCAGGACTTGATTGAACGAAAGAGTCACTTGACAGATACTAAATCCAGTTTGATATTGTCAAAATTTTGGTTATAATTAATTTGGTTGTTAGTGTCATAATTTCAATTTCTGATCTCCCCATGGCATATAGGGCGCTTTATAGAATATCCTCCAAATGCACCTTTTACTATTAAATACAGTGGTTTGTTCTAAGAACAAGCGGCATGTCTCTCTCTTTTCCTGTCTGTTAAATTGTAAATGATACTAGAATTGATATGGCCACATACATGCAGCTATATGTTGTGTTTGGTAATTTGTGTGTCGATTTGTTAATTTTGATTACCATCATCAAACATTGACAAAATGTAAAGGTTGAAACGGTAGACATGTTTTTTATCGTTTGGGTTATGGTGTGTTTAATTCAATCTAAAATATGTTTGGTTATTCAAAAAAAGAAAAGTTTTGTATTCTTTGATGGATAACCTGATTACAATATTGGGAATTTGGCTAAATTTGATACACACCCTAAAGGGCGCATATCGATTTTAATCTTTTTTTATTTTGACAACATTGTCCAAGATATCGAGTCCATTAGAGCTTCTAATCTTCTTTTAATGTTTTATGGTTTAGCTTTCCGATACTCTATAGATGTTGTTTAATTTTTAGTTATTTGTTAGATTTAGGAATATTTATTCTTTATATTTAGGCCATGTATAGAAGTTCTATTATATGATAGTGATTTTTTTTAGTATGTTTAGCCTCTCAATTTCTGGGTCTGAATCTGAATCATGAACCTATTCTTTAGTGCCAGAATTCTATTATATGATAATTCTTTTTTAATATAGAGTGAGTTAATAATTTCGTTGTTTATATTTTTTGACCAATGTCATAAAGCTTGTATGTGTTCTTAAGCTTTTTAGCATTTATGCAATTGAAGTTGAGCAGATTTGCAATTTTGTACAAGTGCAGCATGGTTTTTGGATGTCACAAGCTATGTTGCAAATTTGGATTCCATCATTATTTCCATATTTACCTTTGTGTTTTCTTTTATTGCCTATGCTCTCATTTGCTGTGCTTACGATTTCTGTGACGAACATCACTAGTTGAGTTGTTTTTTGTCTTACAATTTCTGTGGCTGACATCTGTGGCTGACATCACTAGTGGAGTTGTTCTCTGTCTGAAGGAGATGACCGGAAATTAGACTGGTCAGCACAAATTTTAGCTGTAGACCAGTAAGGTGTCGTTCAGATCAGATGTTGATGCATTAGGTTCTTATAGTTAGTTTCGAGTTTGTATATCCGAGTTAAATACATAATATATTGTATTGGAACCTATAGCCTACAGTGTTGTAGGTTAATTGTCTCTGATTGTTTGAGCAATATGAATGAACCAAGACAGGATAGTCAAAATTTTGTCAATTGATCAAACAGACTGTTGGGTATTATTATTCTTTGTAGATTTTGTCTTTTGGAAAGTGAAGTAAAAAAATTCCTACTTGTCATGTCTTTTCAACTATCTCAGCCTGTAAAATTTATTCATGTTGAGGAAAGATTGAATATGAGAACAAACTATTAAGTGTTAGTTTTGCTTTATTTGTTAAATCTTTGGTAGTAAGCTTGGCATTTTTTTCTGCAGTCCAACAAAGATTCTGTCAAATAAAATCTGTCTTTTTATTTTTCTTTTGCTGTCTATCTACTTAACATTTTACAATTTAACATAGTGACAATCAGTCATTGCATGATGTTACTCTATTCCAACAAATATTCGTCAAATATAATCTCTCTTTGCATTTTCCCTTTATATTCTCTAGCTACTAAATGGTTGACGATTTAACATAATGGAGATGTTATATTCCATCCAATATGACATACTTTATGTTCCTAATCCGTCTTTGCATTTTAAATGTTATTTTTTCTATTCTCACCTATTGAGGTCAGTACTCTGATACTCTCTCCATTTGAAGTGGCAAAGAATCAGAATGGGTTATTTGTGGGAAACATACATGCAATTCCTGATAAGAAACCTCGGTCTCCTAAATAGTGCAACAAATTTATATTTTCATATAATTCCAATTTTTTTGTTTAATATTAGAACATTCTATATAGACATGGTAATTGTCTAGCATAGTGCTCTGGGAACTTGGAGCATCTTCTACTGTAAACATTGTCATGTTTGCATGTAATGTTTCAAAAAAAAATGTTTGCATGTAGCTATGGATTTTTTCTGTTATTTGTGGTTAATATACTTCTGGATATCTGACTTGCTTGTGGCATTATGAATTATGCTATCATTAGCCTGTTAGAGTCCAGTTGTGCAGTATAACCATTAGAGGTCTGAAGATATATACCTCGAGGTACTGTGTCATAGCTTTTACTATGTAAAGTTTTGCAACAGTGGCTGGAAATTGCCACTTTCTGATACTAAAACTTGGGCATTAGTTCTGACATGCCGATCTTTGTTCTGATAAGAAATTACTCCTTTTTTGTGTGTGCAGTTCCTGATGTGACCAAATCGACGTGGCAATCCATGGTCCTTGAGTCTGATCTACCTGTTTTGGTTGAATTCTGGGCATCATGGTGCGGCCCCTGCCGCATGATCGACCCAGTTGTAGGCAAGCTCTCAAAGGAGTACGAAGGTAAGCTCAGGTTCTACAAGCTCAACACTGATGAGAACCCTGACATCGCGACCCAGTACGGGATCCGAAGCATCCCCACCATGATAATCTTCAAAAATGGTGAGAAGAAAGATGCTGTCATTGGAGCTGTACCAGAGAGCACCCTTGTCTCTTGCATCGACAAATTTGTATAGAATAATTAGACGGTTTCACGTTTAAAACTTATAAGGGAGTTGTATGGCTGTTTTGTTATGCCTCCTGTCTCAATGTTGATAGTTTTTACATGCCTAGGGATGATTACTGGTTTGTAATGTTAATAATTGATATTTCTTATGAAAATTATCCCTTTATTTTTATTTTATTATTATTATTTTTTTTTGAAACAAGTGGGAAAATCGCACCACTTTTCCATTATAAAATGAGAAGCAAGAGTTACAAACACAAGTAATAAAATCCCCATGTATCCAGCGCCCCCAACACCCCTGCACTGGTATCCAAAGAATTCTCCCTTTATGACCATGCTGAATCTTATATGTGGTCTCTTTTAATTTTCGTTATTGCGAGCTTGTGTTCTTCATTCTCTTTTGCCTTGAGAGCGTACACTTATGTGAGAGAGAATTGCAAATGGGAGTGACATCTCCATTTTTTCATCAACTGGCTTGCAACGTAACGCGGGGTTCCGAGGAAAATAATTGTCATAAAATATTAAATTGCAAGCATGCAATTGTATGATTTTATCAGCGAGTGACCTTCGCTGACAAACATACCTCAAAACACTTGCAATCAATGTTTTGAATACCCTACCGGCCATCGTACCGGCGAGGCTGGCGGTATCCGATTTTACCGGCATTACCGGTATTGTGATATACAATACCGGTTAATAGTGGTTTTAATAAGTATATATACTTAACATGAAATCCTAGATTGATAGTACCTCTCAGCCCAGTGGTTGCGCACTTGGTTTCCACCAACCTCAACAGGGGTTCGATTCGCCCATTCGCTGAATTGTATATAAACATTTTTTTACGACTGCCCTTTGGGCTTAACAACTGTGAAGGCAAACAACAAATGCATACACAGATCTCTTGCATTCAAGCACAATGACTGAATTAAATTATTTTATTTTCTCAGGTACGTATACAAAATAGCATGTGAAAAAGCAATGAAAATAATAAAAAATAGGACTATGAAAAGCCAAATGAATTAATGGCACTTATGGGCTTATGGCCGAGCACTTCATGTGCTTTTGCAATCAAATAAAGTTTAAAAGGCACGATTATTTGATTCCTTTCAGCAATTTTTTTATTAAAAAAAAGAAATGAAAATTGAAAAGGAGAGAGGACTTAACAGCAGTCAAACAAAGCTTGAGCGGTTGAGCCAGAATAGAAAAAGAGGAGGGATGGAGGCGGAAGGGAAAAGTTTTAGGCTTTGTTTGGATGGTTGGGAATAGTGGGAATAGCCACTCTTCCCACTCTTCCCACTCTTCCCAACAACACTCTTCCCAACAACACTTTTCTCTCTACTTTTTCACACTTCCCAACGCTATTCCTAAACTCATCATCCAAACGACTTAGGAATAGCACTCTTCCCACTCTTCCCACTCTTCCTACTCTTCCCACTTTTTCACACTATTCTCACTATTCCCAACCCATCCAAACAAGCCCTTAGGGTTAAATTTCTGCATCCCAATGTTGAATGTTCCTTTGTCTTATACTTTCCTTAGCTCTAACGAAGATCAGTGGCGGATTTAAATGGAAGGGATGGGGTGCAAATGTCCCCCATTCATTTTGCTAATTACACATATTTGCTTTGTATTTTTAGTTGAATATTGACAAATATCTTAACAAAAATACTATTTGAACCCCATTTAATATGACAATAATCTTATTTTTGACCCCATAATTAAATTCTTTTCCTAAATATCACAATATATAATAACATTAATAATTAATAAAATATTTGAACCCCAATTAATTTTTTTCTAGCTCCGCCACTGGCGAAGATGGTAAAAAAGCAAATGGATTTCTTCTTGAGAAAGCGGAAAGGAAGGAACCTAGCGCCAAATAGAAAGAAGAAGGCAAAACCGGATACAGGAATTTTCGAAATTTCCGGTTTTTGACCGGTTTTTCCCGATTTTTGACCAACGGGTTTTGGAGGTCTTTTCCTACCGGATCCTCACCCGAAACCCGGTTTTACCGGAAATTTCCAGTAGCCGGTAGGGTATTCAAAACATTGCTTGCAATATGCTTCTAGCCCATTTGGGAAAAGATGCATCATGTCTTTATCGCTCGCTACGGAACTACGTCCTCCATTTCAGAGCAATAGAAAAAAATTCCCATCTCATATTCTCTAATAAAGCCATAGATATCTATATCAATTACACTTTGCAACTGTAAAAATTTACGATTTTCAATTTTTTTCACATCAAGAGCCTGTAAAAATACAATGATGTTGATAACGTTTGGATGTTGAATTTTCGAACCTATAATCATATAAAACACTAAGGCCCCGATCAGAATTGCAATTTTTTTTTTTTTAAACATGGTATTTCATTCCATTAGAAATTTTTTTATCAAAATGAATGAATTTCATGTCATTTGGTTGGAGTTTATATAATATTAGACCCAATGAAATGCAATGAAATGAAATCCTGCATACAAATCATATTGTTCAGGGCCTAAGTCAAATTGTCATTAATCCACAGGTTCCCATGCAAAGAAAGTAATACATACCATGTCTAATTGTTTTAATTACCTTATCATTCAAATTACAATTTACATTATTATAAATAAATAAATAAATAAAATGACAGAGGCGTAAATTAAGTGAAAAATATTTTAAATGCTCCTCATAACTCTATATTACAATGGACAGTTGTAAATGAAGATTCAGGTGAGGGTACATAAACGCGACCCATACCTAGCCAGGTCACATGTGCGGCTAACACGGGGATCTGTTAGCAACCTTTTCCGGCTGCTCCATTTCTTAAATAGCCTGGATTACATACTAACAGGGATGGCCATACTGCTTTCTTGCTTTTTCACGTGACTCTTACCAAACATTGAATAATTACATTGTTGCTGTTAGCCGAAGCATAGCAGCAATGGGGAACCGGATCTGGTGTCGCGCGACAACGCGCTACATGCTTTTTGAGCCGTTCGATTTTTATCGGGCGGTTTAATTTTTTCGGACCTATTAGATTCACGGGGCTCCCTTATCCATCAGATTCAGATCAGACGGCCCACGTCGCGCGCTACACGCGCTGTCGCACAGCAGATTTGATTTGCAGCAATGGAGTTACTGGAACTGCTTTTTTGTGCTGTAGCGATGTTAGTTTTTTGAATTGACTTTTTGTATTAAAAGGGACTTATAGCTGACAGGGGTCTCGGCTTTAGCTCTATTAGTTACGATTTATGAAGCTACGTTTTTCAAATATATATATATATATATAGAGAGAAAACCTACGGTGCATTGCAATGCACGGAAGCTTCGGTGCATACTGATTCAAACTCTTCGATCTGCTTCGAAATGTCCAATCCAAACTGTCCAATATGATCTCCCTAATGAAATCTCCTTGCTGACCAAATTTTATATTTTTTTGAATTTTTTTACTATTTTTTCGAAATTTTATAAAATTGCTAATCTAATTTTCTCTGAACCATTCAAAAAAACCAACTTTTAAAAATCCGAAATAAATACTTAAAAATTTTGAAAAAATGTAAAATTTGGACGGCAAAGAGATTTCATTAGGGAGATCATATTGGACGGTTTGGATCAGTCATTTCTAAGCCGATTGAAGAGTTTAGATCAGTATACACCGAAGCTTCCGTGCATTGCAATGCACCATAGGTTCTCTATATATATATATTCTGCATAGCTTGATGGGGATTATGAATTCGAAGCATTGTATTAGTTTAGGGAGCATTTGGCTTAGTAAATTAATTCGTTAACCTACAATTGTTTAAAAATACTAACTTTAATCTCTAATTCCACTAACCTATAATGTTGTCAAACGTCCCCTTATTATGCCACGCTTTTTCTGTTAATGGAAACATCAAAACTTTTCAATTGATAAAAAAAATATCTAATTGCCACAAATTTTTAATGCCATAAATACCATAATTTTTATTTTTAAATTTTTAAATTTTTAAAATTTAAAGTTTAAATTTTAAATTAATAATATAGGTAAATTGTAGCAGGATTAAAACTTGTTACTTAAACCCTCCTAAAAACATTATCTTTTACTGGTAATAAAAAAAATATATTTCTGATGTTGGCAGCAAGAGAGCAGCAAGAAGTAATTATGCTTTCCCACTTGTAGCATTCTTATTCCTTTTTCACATTTATCTTGTAATTGTAAACATCATCCTTTTGAAAAAAAATAAATAAATAAAATAAATTCAGTGCGGACGATCTTTTGAATATTTTTTACCTAGTCACGGTTTTTTAAAGCTATCTCTTTTCATGCATAGTATTAATTTTAGAAGCCCCCCTGACCTCGTGGACTCATGATGGCACGACTGCCAGTCTATTTTTCACATCGAAAAAAAATATACAATGTTTCATCCCAGCCAATTAGATGTCAGCTGCATGCTAACAAACATGTTAGACGCAACAAAAGATCCAAAAGATGAAATCGCACATGGTGTCAGTGGATTTTTCTTCTTCTCTTTTTTTTCCCCAAAAGATCCAAAGTATTAAGCGGATACTCAATTGAATATCGTATGAATTTTCTATGGAACGCGAATAAAAGAGCACTAAATAAGAATTAAAATCATATGAAATTTTAGTTGAGATTGCAGTCTAATACTCTCATTTGTTCTACTGTGGTTTTTTATTGGTGCCGTAGAGAAGATGTCCGAAAATATTTTAAAATTTTCATGAGTTATATTAGTGAGGTTAGTATGTTATTTGGATTTCAAAGTAGTTAATAAGTTACTTTTGACCAAACTAGCTGAATTACAGAGTTATTAACGCTATTCCTTGTGAATCCAAATATAATAAAATTAAAAAGATGAAGGATAAAACAAAGACACGTAATTTACCATTCCAAATTTACTATACCAAATCGAAATGGCATGATACGGGCATTAGTCTTGTTTCCTATCTCAAGATAATAAAAATAATATACGTTTAGTGATAATTTTTAATCCTTTTAATTGTTATTTTTTTAAAAAAATTATTATTTTGCTATCTTCACAAGATAATGTAAAAATGTTTAAAAAGATAGAGCTACATGAATTGAAAAGATATGTAAGAGTTAAATAATGATGTAATGCTTGTCCGCTTTAATATATTAATTTATCTTCGCAGCTGGAAACATAGAAGACATGCATCACAACTTTTTTTTTTCCGCGAGATAGTTAACAATGTTGATTATTCCAACCTAATAGTGTCGGCGTACAACTGGAAGGATATTAGTTCAAAATTTATATTTCTAGTACTTTTTTTTTAACACACAAATTATGCCATATTATTCAAAAAAGTTTATAAGCTTTTGTGTATCTTATAAAAAATATTATCATTGTAAATTTGTAATACATTATCTGCATAACAAAACTAGTAAAAATATCCTCTAATTACATCCGAATCACAGACTTGTTAGCATGAAAAAAAATTGAGGGTATTTACTCTGCACACATTTCTTGTTCTATAGGACGATAACATACTAGCTCTTATTTCATTTCTATACGAATATGATATTAAATGGTTTCTTAATGAAATCAGCAACCGTGTGGTCAAGATTGATAACTATAGAGCGAACATCGCGCATATAATTTTTTTTTACGAAATTCAGAACAATATATAAAAAATCATAAAAAATGAGAATACTATTGAAATATTATACGGAAACTACTACAAAGAATTCAGACCAAAAAATCACGCCGCACCAAAAATCTAGCAGCCTGGTCATATAAAATTCGCGCGAGTTACTATGCTAACCACAGTAACTCACGCGCTGCTCATGCGTCCCGAGATTTATATAGTTATAATTCTCTATCAAACAATGAGGTATTCAGTCTAGTTTTATTTGAAAGATTGCCAATAATAAAGCAGTATTGGTAGCACACATTGAATAAAACTTCAAACTGAGATGAAAAGTACTTAGCAAAACATAGACCTTCACTATTTTGTAAAATCGAAATGTGTATATTTTCAAACACAGTAAATTTATAAAAACATCAACATAAAAACTACATAATAAATTTAATTGTATATCTACACAATTTTATAATCTTTTACCACTACAAATCATGATACGTTATAAATACTATTAAATGGAACAATATCTAAAAAATCCAGACATCCAAGTTCAAAGTGAACAAAATAGATTACATTTTCTGTCGGTACTCGGTACAGATATTTTTTTCTCCACATAAAAATGCACGCATTGATCAATAGAAAGGCAAGCCACTCACCTAGGGATTGAACCTCTTGAACATATCTGCTGTAAAACATAAATTTTTTTTTATTGATTAACATCACGATATAAATTTAAAATAAGGGTATATTTTCATTGTCTAATCAGACATACATTGATAAAATCAATGCACGACAGGCTAATAAATGTGATGTAAAGAAGTCTATGTTGGAGCCAAAAAATTATTTCCAAAACCAAAACTAACATCAAAATTCAACATATAATTTTATTTGTAAAAAAACAAAGCATATGCTATACCATTAATTTTTTTTTTTATTTTATGACTATGATGCAATCTCATCAGACTTACCAGTAAGCATCTCCAATTACTCAAATAGCTGGGTTAAGATCTGCACTAACTTGGTAGTAGCAAAATGTGTATTTAGTCTTACCATGAGGTACAAAGCATGAATAAAAGTAAACATCTGTAATTCTCACCAGTAAATATCCCTAATTACCCTAATATTTGGGTTCAAAGCCATGCACTTGGTTTGGTTAAATTAATAATCAATTGTGTCATGTAGCCAAATCCAATCTTTAAAGGACACTTCATGTGAATTTAATCTGGCATAATCAACGGAAGAAGTGAACATGCCTGGAATCTTCAGTTAAATCTCTTCATGAAAGAAAGTGTAATTTGACCTAATAAAATAAATGGGAACTTTTGATGTGTAATTATTAAGTATACAGGAGATGGTCAATTGAAGATTAGAATTTATAAATCAAGTATTGAAATTTATAAATCAGCTATTTTTTTTACAACTACGGTAGAAGATAATTGCTATCAACAAACCAAACACATACCTCCACCAATAACTTGAGGCTGAAACTACTATTGGCATAGCAGTAATGGCTATTGGCCTACACTGCTACCATAGCACCACCTTGCACAGCCAGGGCACATTCCCATAGAAAACGTGGACATCTAATTAAAGAGAGTTGACAAACCATAATAATAACAAAATCTAATTAGAGAGATCTTAGTTACAACTCCAAACACAAAAGTTTGTAAATTAGACGTGTTAATATCAAAAATTAGACAGAAACACCTACAGTGCAAATGTACCAGCATCTTCATTCTCATAACCTAGGTACCCTTATTTTTTTTGCCATTTTAGTTCTTTCCTTCACAAAAACATGCCTATGTATAGATTACCATACGATACTCTATCAGCCAAATCAAATTTCAAGATAGATCACACCATGTGATCTTTCTATTCTGAAATTCGCATACAGTACGACAAATTTCACATCTAAAACAGTAAATAAAAATAATGAATATTATGTTAATACCATAAAGGTTGATATGTCAGTTAATTTCTTCCTATTTTGTCAATCTGAGTGAATGAAATTCCATACAATAATATAACATATGATCTGCAAGGAAATATAGAAAGTATAAGTTGAAATTGTAGAGGTCGTAAAAGCAATATATAGAACAATGTACAAATCGGAAAATATACAAAATAGTAAAATTATAAAATCTTGTTAAAAACAAACCGAGAGAAATAACTGACTCAAACAACATTAGCCTCTTTTCCTATTTTATTTTTACCCTAGATACATTTTTACTCGGACCAGTAGTTTCAAACAAAACTTCTTTGTTACTTTAACTGTTCTTTTCATGCCATAGAAAATACAAAGTCAGTTCTTAAGTTTCAAGGTATATTTTATTAGAAAGAAAATAAAAGGAAAAATTAAATAAAATGGAAGCCTAAGAAAAAAAAGTGTTTATGTTCTTATCTTAAAATCAGCAGGTGCAAGAATGAAGAACTCAAAAAGTACCATCAGTGATGCCAAAACCTGAAAAGCAAGCAATGGTAACGCATGTTTATCAGCTAATTAATTAACGGTACAACACTGAGTCAAAAAAGCTCTTCTAAAACAACGAAATTTCCCAAACAATAAAGCCGAGCTTATGCCAGTGTGCCAGTAATGATTGTAAGAAATGCTATAAAAATAAGCTTATGCCAGTGTGCCAGTAAAGATAAATATGCACACAGCCCCAAGATAGGTTAGTACTAAAAATGTGTAAAGTTCCGAGCTGATCCAGATATAGATGCCAAAATAATTTTGAGCCTCAATCAAGCACCCAACATCAATAGATCATAAATTTGAGCACCAAAAGAAAAATACCAAATATTAATATAATGCAAAGATGACTGGTGACAATAAGTGATACAATGTAAAATTTGATTGAATTAGATTCTTGGAAGCACAATCAGATGTATAAAAACATTGTAATCAACTAACTGATCGCAAACATCAATACTCTTTATTGGTCATAGGTCATATAGGTTCTACATATCATAATATATAAGATTTTATTTTTTATTAGACTTAAATAAATATTATTCGTACTAATAAAATGATGCTTCTTAAAATATTTGTTGTCCCATCCCAAAAACATGAAACATTTAATGAATTAAGGATCCACCAACGATGCTGATGGATGTAGATGATTAACATAAGGTTATTAGAAGCAACAATTTATCATGTTGTATAACAGCAAAATTAGATCCACCATTCAGTCTCAAAAAATTGGGACCAAGTACAAAAGCTAGAAGTATCTTACGAAAGGATAGAAAAGGGCCTGGTGCTTGCCTTTGACTGCGCTAAGTAGATAGGGACAGGGAACAGATGATAGGGTCAGTATTTATAGAAAGAGAGATTTGAGGGTCAGTATTTTTCCCACCTGAAAGAGAAAAAAGCAGGTTGCGAGCCAAGGTCGGCGGAGACAAAGATTTGAGGAGGAAGAACGACAACAACTGCTACGATCCATCCTGGAGATATGCGACACTGGAGGCTATCTAGATTTGGAAGCAGAAGAATCCATCAAGAGGTGGGAATTGGAAAAAGAGGGCTTGGAGAGAGAGACTGTGATTGATTGAAAAGAGAAAAGGAGGAGAGGATAACACCTCTTGTCTCGCGTAATTGACGGACAGATCGTGCAAGCTGTACAACTCTCCTTCTCCATCTGTATGAACGGCTGGGATGAACGAATAGAAACCAACGGTCCAAATTGAAATATTGTTCTTACCACAGTAAAAATGACCTCTCACGCGGAAGTCACGACCCTCCAAATTTATATAGTTATAATAAAATTATAATATTCAGACTTGAGTTGCAGCTTCATTTACATTAAAAAACTTGTGCGTCTTTCCTTTTTCCTTTGGAAAAGCAACATGTGTATCAGGCTAAAGTAATTGCTGGTCCGAAGGGTTAATAAATGAGTCGTCGCTATTTTTTGCGTATCCGCTAGCAGGGATTCCACCTAACCCTGATTTTATTTATGTTTCTGTCAAAGAAACTGTGCTTATCTTGTATAATACTTGTAACTAGTGATCTTTCCGATAATCACATGGTACATAAAATATTGTTTATTTATAATTTATTTGTTTTAGCTCTTGTTGAATTATTACTTGCACGGGTCCTCTTCTTCTAGAAAAATTTATGCAATCTATTTTATTTATCCTTCCACACGAGTAAACGCAGCACATATTAGGAGCAAAAAATAGTGTTACTAAATGATCAAGAATAAGTTTTTTAAGATTTAGAGTGATATTTTTTTAATTGTCCAACACTCAAAATTAATTTTTATTCCTGGTGTGTTTTGATCATCTTCTTAATGTTGATTAAGAAGTTATTGAGACTATTTTTTTAATTCGAATTAAAAAGACTAACCAAAAAAACTAAAAATAAAAATTCATTCCGGATGTTGGACCACTTAGAAATAACACTCTTAATTTCTAAAATTCTTATTTTTGACCATTTAGAAATAATTATTTTTACTCCAAATAACTTATTTTAATTTTATTCTGAGTTGATCCAAACGCACAAAAAAAAATAACAATAATTTTAATCGTTCAAAGAGCCAATCTTCCTGGAGCATTAGCATATTCAACACCCATGAGCATGTGAAGTAAGTATGGTAATTGCAATCCTTCTTTATTTAATTATATTTAGTAATTTAGATGCAAGTGTAATCCTTATCAAGATCACATAAAGCATAATTTCTAGAGCGGACCCAACTGCTTCTAACTTTATGTCTTGTTAATGTTTCCTTGTCTTGTACTACTTCCATTGGCTCCGTTCAACCAAAATTATCAGCAAAAAAAAAAAAAGAAAAAAAAAAGGAAAGGTAAAGGAAAAAGGAACAATTTATGATGACTGATGAGTCGACAGGATCTTCTTTATCTAACATTCAATTGCAATGGCGTGTTTTATTGGGACAGAATATTTTAAATCCGGAGATTTATAATAAAATTATCGTTTTTGTTTGTACTATTAAGTTCAACTTTATAACTTTGCTCCCGCATCATTAACATATTATCTTGTTAGGAATGTTAAAATCATGTCATCAATTCAACGTCTCCAATTCGTTTGAAAAAGTTAGTACTCTATTTATGTCGCTACTAATCGTAAGACACCAGCTCTAATTTTTCTTTTCAATTTCAATGAAAACTCATTGAAAAGAGACCGAGACCAAGTCTAAGTCTTGCGTTCCTTTAATTTTAAATTAAGCCCTTGTACTTTGTTGCTTTGTAGCCGGTCTCGATTAATTTAGCAATTGGTTAAATGAAATTCAAGGAGCATTTGGCAACTATAATAAGCCTAGTAGCATTTATTAAAACTTGGCAGGCCCAATACAAGCGATACAAATTTCGCCAATGGAAAATTTTCACCACTATCCAATTTTCTCCGACTATTTGATATCCGGAAGCTAATACTTTTCAACAACATTTTCATTTTTGTTATATATTCTATTATTCTTATGTCTTATAATGCTGGACATTTTTGGAGCCGTCGGTAATTTGTCTTACAGATGGGATCTTTCAGAATAAGTTTGGTGTTTGAATTTTAAGTGTCAAATTACAATACTATAAATGTCAGAAAGGAGTAATATTCAAATGGGAAGTGCTTGCATTTCAACTCTCTGGTTTTAATTTTCTTGTATTAATACTTTAAATGCCAGGTGCTAATATTTCAAATGTCAGATGTCTATATTTTAAACATTACAAGTTTCATTTTTTGTACTTATATTTTATATTATTTGGTATTGATAGACCCACTTTTTAATGCTTGCTTCAAAATGCAAAAGAAATTATAAGAAAATTAAAATTTGAAAATGTGAGTCGCAATTTTGTCAAAAATAGAGAGGCCGAAAAACGGCCTGGTTGAAAAGGGAAAGACAGAGATGGAGTATATATTATTTAAAAAAAAATGTGAGCATACGTTTGAGAAAAGAAAAAAAAAAAAAAGGACGTCGGGATATTTTCAAACCGGAAAGGGCGGGCACACTAGCAGAAATAAAAAAGAAAAAGAAAAAAATGGTACGTGAGGATCCGTCTGGACTATGGAGTGGAGATGGGTGCGAGGGAAAAAAAAAACATTTTCTTTTCTTTATTTAAATCCGAGACCGTTTTATAAATTATTCGAATGACTTATGTCTATATTACTATGTCCTATGTATGAGTTCTTTTGTTCCGAATAAAAATAGTTAAGCTTCGGTCAATCAGAATTCATATTACTTTTGGTAGACTTATTATTAATATTATTATTTTTAATTTTTTTTATTTTGAAGAAATAGGAGGTTTTGCCATTTCATTTTTTTTCAAATTAAAGGTGCGTGTGAGCTTGAATCGTCGATTTCGTTGAGGCAGTTCAATGCTCTTATCACTTAGTCATTAGGCTACATGCATGGACTTATTAATCGTGAATATATTGATATATTTAACGCGCTTTGAATGAAGATACAAAAGCAATAATTCTTACATAAGGAGGGTTTTAGTGCTCACCATTTGGTTATCTTCGGGTGCCCCCAAATTTTTTTTTTTAAAATATAAAATTTAAACTTCGAATTCAAATTGTTAATCTTGTTTAATTTAATGAGCGATGTGTTTCTATATAATTTTTTTTATAATATTTGAAGTTTGTTTTGGTACTCAATCAAGAAATTGAATAATTAACTAATATAATTAAATATGATGGATTAATTCTAACATATTTATGTTTTGCTCGCTTGATCAAATAAAAAAAAAATTCTTAAATTTATAAAACTTATATGAAATTACATTGCTCGTTAGATCAACGTTTAGATTCAAAATTTAAATTTTATATTTTGAAAAAGTAAAAAAAAAATGAATTTTAAGATATTTAAATGCACTCAAATTGTGAACATTAGAACTTTTTCTTAGATACCCAGCAAAGTTACGGACTTACAGTTTTTGTTGTTTGAGTTGAACGATGAAGATGCATCCAGTAGACACAAAAGTCTCTCCTCGATAATGGGATTTTTTAATATTTTAATATTTTCCTTTAAATCTATTTTCAATACCGTCTTTTTAAATATTTTTGGTTTGTTATTTTTAAAAGTTTAATTCTTAGGAAAAACACTTTTGATAAAAATTTTCATATGAGTTTATATTTATATCGTTTGAGTCCACTTTACTTTAGAAAGAGTATTTTTTTTCCTGATTATATAAGTATATAATTGAAATGGCAGACACCTTTATGAATATCGATATTGCAGAAGTTTCATGATAATATGTAAATATTGGTATCATTTTTGTATAAATAAACAATTATTATTTATAAATTAATAGATAGATAATTTGAGCATCTTTACAATTTTTAATTTTAATATTTTAAGAAAAGTAGGATTCGAATTGCTAATGCTCCATGTTTGGATGCCCCAAATAACATTTTAATCCTACTTTTTATCTATATTTCAAAATTTATAATTCAAATATCAAATTCAAACAGTTTATATTGTGCAATGTTAACAAATTTTGATTGAATTATATTGTGCAATTCATTTGTTCTTTTACTTGTTTGATATAGTATAAAATTATAATTTTAAAATTAAATTTTTTTTATGACATGGAATCCTCATTAAATTGGATCAACGATTTTAAATTTGATATTTTAATTTTAAAATTTTATATTATCAATAAAAATTTAATCAAGACATTTGGAACACCCAAAACACATGAAGCATCGTCCGCAAATTCCTAGAACAAAAGATAAGAACGCCAGGTGCAAATTTTCCAACGGGCTACCATTCTATCCCAATTCTGCTTACTCGAAAAAAGATTCACAAAGTCAAGACTCCACAATGAACTGCAGATATTACGAAATTCTTTCGTCCTTTCATCCTTTGGGACGTGTATATGATGTAATGATGAATACCATTTTGCAAGAAAGAAAACAAAACTATGACATAAACGGAGATGATGGGTTATCCACTGCACATGGTTAGAAAGAATGGAATCGGAAATCTCCAATTGATGCAGGCGGGTGCTCAGTTGCATCGAGCAATATTTGGTGTTAGGAGAGATGTTAATTTTGGATCTTAATTGGTGAGTTAATTTGTAAATCGTAATTAATCTAATTTGATCCGTTTAAGGAAGACACGTAAATAAATGAATTAAGTACATATTAAATTTTTTTTTATCCGTTTCTAAACGTGTATGGGAGGATCCTAACTAATTTATCCGTCACATGGCTCGTCTATTATTACTCTTAACTACAAGATTAATTTTAATCCCGTTTGTTATTTATGTATTGAATAACTGAATAAGGGTAATTTATCATAAAAGATAACTTATTTACTTATTGTTGTTCTCGGCATTATATATCAATATGTTGAAGTATGATACTACAAATTTAATTCGTTCCATTTATTTAGTTTTAAATTGTCAAGATCAAACCAGATTACCAGAACCAAAATTTGAACACCGGTACTTTTAAACCAAACCGACCTAGATATCTGTTCGAATTCAGATTGAGTGTTTTCGATGCATAAATCCATTTTATGTCTAGAAAGGCCTGATCAAAATGAAATTTTTTCCACGGGAATTCATAGAATTAATTTCCGTATTATTGAAATTATTTGTTTTTGAATAAATGGACGTGATTTCATCTGATTGAAATTTTCATAGTAATAGAACCAACGAAATCGTGTGGAATCAATTCTGATGAAATGAAATCAAATAGATCCCAGAGGTAAACTATTTTGATGAGAGCCAAAATAATGGCATCCTGACCGATCTATTAGCACGCACTTTGTTTAGTGAAACATTTGTCCAGAATAAAATATGATGCTCTATCTTCAAAAAAAAAAAAAATGATACTCGACATAGATCAAAATGTTTTCCCCCCTTCAAAAAAAAAAAAAAATCACTTTATGCGCTTCACTCAATATGGTGATTGTTGAAGAGAAACTAAAAAAACTATTTTTTTTACAATAAATGTTGTGGGGAAAGAAGAAAAGTAATAGGTCATTAAAGAATTTTTTTTTACAATAAATGCATAGAAACAATTTATTTGCAATAAATGACGTGGCCCCGTGTCAAAATCAAGAGACACTTGGATAGACTTTATATATTTATATTGTTATTATAAAGTTTGAACAAATTGATTTTAATAACACATAGTTAATTTATATATGTTAAAGTTTTGCAGGGGCCTTTCATAAAAAATGTTTAGAAATGTACCTTTTTATTATTATTTACTTAATATATATCTATATTATATTCATATTTAATAATTTCCAATCATACCGATTGATTTGACAATTGAACTAATAATAACTCGAGCATTAACTGAATTTATGTTCAATCCGATTTCGATAGCTCTGTCTCCAGACTCTTTGTTAGGTAAATTGATCTATCTGTCTATATCCATTGCCTCTGAAAAAAACAACTTGCAAGGATCATCGCCACAAACAACTTGCATAAAATCATCATCATATAAATCTACAACTTGTTATCAAAAACATCAATGTCACGAAAACAGCAACTATCAGAAATGTTGTACTGATGAAAATAGCTGGACCACAATAAAAGACATAATTAATGAATACTAGTGATGGGATTATAAAATATAGAAATAATTTTAATTCACACGTTTCCTACTTTTAGTTTCAATTTTGCAAATTGATCTCTTTGACAGCCACGGACAGACCCAAAACCTAAAATCTAAAACCGAACCACATCCGTTAAGGCGGTTCGACTCATTCCGAATTAACCGACCTTGAAACACATCCGGACCGTCAGAAATAGATCGGACGATCAAACTTAAACAAAGATTTATCTAAATCCAGCCTGGCATTAACGGTAAAATCGTCCGTCTAGACGGAGTCCAGTCATTTATAAAAACCATCAAAACACCCAACCTTCTAATCTGGTCGGTTCTTAGTTCTGACTTGCTTTCCTTATCCCACAAGGAAAAAAATTATCCCAAGAGAACCAAAATATAATAAATATCACATGAATAGCAGTATAGCACTTAAATTCTTGCTCCGTTTCCTATCCACGTCATCACCACTCAACAAAAGGAGAGATAATATAATAGGTAAAGCCCCTCTATTTATTATCCCTTCCCCACTCTCTCTCTCTCTCTCTCTCTCAATACCATTTCTCTTCAACTGACATCGACGCCCCACCCGTCTCCATTAAAACCTTTCAACCGAAGCTTTTTCTCCGCCTCCAAACGAAACCCACTCGAAAGAGGGAAGACATAGAGACACAGATACGCAAGAGGAGAATCGAGTACGACACCAAGTACTTCTTCTTATAAGGTACGCAATCTTTCTCTCTTCTCTTCTCTTCTCCTCTCTGTTTTGTTAATTCGTATTGATCTTCTTCGATCGTTGTTGATTTAGCCACGATTAGTTTTTAGTTGATCTCTCTTCTCCATCGATTCAACCAAAATTAAGAAATTTCCCTATTCTCGTCTCTAGAAGTTTCTATTTTTTTAACTTTGTTAGTGCTTATTTTCATTCGTCGCCATTAGTGCGTTCCTATTACTTCCACTTTGGAGCTTTAAGAGGAATTTTGACAAAAATATCTTTGGAAATATCCATTCCGAGCTTTCTCCGAAATTTCTTTGTTTGGTGGCGAAGGTTTTTTTAATAGGTCGGTTGGCTTTTTTCAATTTTTCTGATCTCCTGTTTTTGATGTGTAACAGTTAAAAACTTAACAAGCCAAATATAGTGCTTGATCTTATCCTAACTAATACGCGCATGGCAAATTGTAATACCATAATTTTGTACGGATCGGTTGGTGTGGCATCCATCGAACAGACCGCGTTAGATATTGGGAGATTTGTCCTGTCTCCTTTTTCATAATTTTTGTTCCTGAAGTTTGGTATATTGGCATCTCTCTTTGGGGAGAATTAAGCATTTTAAGACCCTAGTTGCACAGAGGCAAGGATTACTTTTTTCATTATTTTAGTTTTAGTCTTCTAGAAATCCTTGTTGAATAAGTTTAATAATTTCTACCATCATGTTATAATTAATTAGTTATTTTATTTATATGCTGCTTTAATTACACTAGCTTAAAATATATGGAGATGTATATTTATTGTGTGTTGTGTGGGGGGTTGCCGCCTTATCCCCAAAGTTCCGTTTTAGTTGAGGTACTATCTTATTTTTTTGAGAATACTGATTAGACTTTATTTAAGAAAAAGTTGAGGGGCAGGAGGAACCGTATACTATTGGGACGGGGGGTAAAACGTAATAAATACAATATCCTATTTTTTCTGCTTCAATTAATAAATGTACATAGGTTTACTTGGTTAAATGTGATATATTATGCTGAGGTAAGTTATATGAATACTTTCTTTAACAAGGAAAAGTTGTGTGATCCAAACCAGCCTTTACTTTAGCCCTTTGGGTCTTTACTGTAGTTAATTTCCTCACTGACTCACATTAATATACTCGCATGATGTCATTATGCCGTCTCATTTATTTGCCACATATAAAAAGTATTTTTAGAGGCGATAAGTTTATTTTCTAAAAAATTAAAACAGAGTTAGATGATCGTCGTCATTTTGGCTAAGATAAGCAATCCTTTATTTGTTTCTTCATTAACTTTTAAACTGTTAATTAGATATATATATCATTAAAATACTTATTAGTCGAAACCTGTAATTTAATATGATGAAAGATATATCAAAATTAATGAAACTTTTTTTATAGATCTCCATAATAAATTCTGATGATGAAGTCTTTCATCTGATATTAAACTATATCAATAGCTCATTATGTTTTTTAACTTAAAAATTTAATTTGATACAAAGTGATGTTATGATATGTTACAAGAAATGATCCTTTTATCTTTAAAGTGTTAAATTTATGAACTTATGTTATCGAAATATCATATTTATAATTTGAACTTCTTTTGGTGGGAAGAATTAAGCGATAAATGTAATTGTTCTACGATCACTCAACTTTTATCTCTTTACATCCAGGGCATAATAGCCCTTTCATCTTAGCATATTGGTTTTTCCTAAGAAGTCCTTACGACTCTTCCTCCTTAAGACCACCTATTGATGTCTCCTTTTACCATTTCTAAGATAAGACATCTCAACCAAGTCTCTGTCGTTTATCAATGTCATCTTATTAATCTTTTTATTCCAATCTATGCTACCTATCAAACAAAGTTAAAATTTAATCCTCGAAAACTCCGTTAAACATTTGCTAAGATTTTTGATTTGAAATTCACCAAGTACTGACCGCCTGAACCGCAGTGAAAATATACTTTCTATAAAAAGGAAATGTAAAACATACAAGTAATAAGTGGGTTTGCATCAGTAAAGCATGCAGGCCTCTATGGCTGTTTTTTTTTTTAAAAAAAAATCATAAGTGGGTACAAAATAAAAATATATGAAATAAATTATTAAGTGGACATTGCAAAGATAATAAAATTATTATCTCTATATAATATTAAGTGGACATTGGTCGTGCAACACCAATTTTTGTTTGGTTTTCTTGCTTATCATTAAAGTTCTAAATTATTCGGTCATATCGCCATCGGAAGTTGCAGCCACTGCATCTACCTCTTTATTGGGTTTTCAATTTTGAGAAGCTCAAGAAGCAATATGTGGTCCCTTTAAATTTTAATTGTCTTTTCATGACTGAGCTGGCGTTTCTCTGCACTCTACCAATGGACGCTGATAACGTATCTTACTCTCTGCTTAGTCATCGCCTTAATTTATACTTATCCCTTCAAAGGGCCTGCTTAACCCATTTTTTATTGCGTATCTTCTTATTGGTTTCCGAAATTTAGTATTCCGTTCGCGTGTATTGGCATTGAGTAGTATATTTTATAAGAGTCACATGTTGTTGCCTAACAGCTTTTTCCAAGAAAATGTCAAAGAAGGGCATTCTTTTCCTTGAATTTTCTTAATGCATTTAACAAAATAACAAGATCAAGCAAGCAAAATGAAAAAAAAATCATAATTAATGTTTTATGAGTGGTGTAACGCATCAACTTTTGTAAAAAAAAGATGTCAATAATTAATTCCGTTCAACAGAAGAAAACACAAAACAAAACTAGTAAGTATAATTAATCTCTTTTATTTTTAGAAAAATTGACAGGGGCGGTCAATTAGGTATGTATAACTAATCTCGATAATACAATTGCGACGGTCAAAATTTTATTTCCTTTCCGCTTGCCAGTCGCTGGCTAGTATATCTAAAAAAAAAAAAAAAATTATTTCCTTTTATTTTTCATGTAGCCGCGTCCTGTGGGCTACGCAGGTTACTTTGATGGTATTATGTGACTTGTGTGGTGGGTCACTCTGCATCTAATTTCACTCCCTATATATAATCAATCTCTCACATTTGGAATCTTTATTCTCTCCACCTACCGGACCCTTTCCCATTTGACCAGTCAATTGTCTAACTCTTTAATCTCATCCTTTCTTCTTTCTATATTATTGCAGCTATTAGGCAAACTCGCCTCCAAACCAAAGAAATCACATTATCTTCATCAATGGAAGAACACACGACCACTGCCTCAACTACTACTGCTCCTGCCAGTGCTGCCTCCAGCGGCTGCTTCGACTGCAACATCTGCCTTGATTATGCAGCTGAGCCTGTGGTCACTCTCTGCGGCCACCTCTACTGCTGGCCCTGCATCTACAAATGGCTCCGCCACACCAATGTCCATACCGGACAGTGCCCTGTCTGCAAGGCTGTTGTATCCCAAGACTCGCTTGTTCCTCTCTATGGCCGCGGCCAATCCTTCAAGAAACAGGACCTCCAAAACCAAAATCAACCCATCCCTCGTCGCCCGCAGCCTCACCGTGAGACCAATGTCAACCAGCCGAATGTTGCGCCGCAGCAGGAGTATGTGTACCCAGTGTCGGCTCCGATGTTGTCTCCGGTTATACACTCAACGGCTGGAGGGGTACTCGGGGGCATGGCGCTTGCCGTGTTGCCTTGGTTTACGAGGAATGGAGCTGCGCATATCCCGGCAAGTATGTTTTATACCAGTCCTTATCAATTCGTGGCGGTAGGAAGACAGCGACGGCAGGAGATTGTGATGGAGAAGGTGCTCCATCAGATTTGCATTTTTCTCGCGCTTTTTGCTCTTCTTTGCTTGCTTTTGTTTTGATAGAAGAGAATATACATACATGGCACAGGCTTCACATGTGAAACCATGGTGTGGTAGAAGAGTGTTAGGGACAGTTGAGTTCGGAGGTGATGTGTATATTAATGAGATTATTATGTATGTCGTATTTGTACAAAGAAAAAGGGACCAGTAACAGGGTTTCTCTTCCTACTGTGGAATTGATAGCAGAGTTATGGGCAAAATAAGTAACTACTATGTACATAGATCTGTGTCAGTTAACTGTACTGGCATGCAACTGATGGCTTAATTATACTTATCAGCCACAGATTCAGATTAATTGCTCAATTAGTGTTATTTTATTTTATTTTTTTGTTTGTGCCTTTTTTGTAACCTGGCTACTCAATTGTGCACTTGCAAATTGCAACTAACTAAATATGTACATGAGATGAGAGCATGTTATCTCCAGCAGACCTGAGATCTGTGCATTGAGATTTGTGCTGCAGTCATCTAACGTTGACCATGAAAATTGAATGGTGTTTGAGTTTGAGTTTTGAGGCAAACAACTCCATTAGGCTTTTTGTGATAGCTTGTGTTTTTCATTGCCTTATCTTGAGTGCGCAAAAGTCCAAATATAATTATTGAAAATCCAAACTTGATAGAAAAAAGGCATGTTCTCCATGCACCTTTCTCTTGTGATAAGGGTTTAAAGATTCAGTCGCTTAGATATAATTTTTCCTAATGGTTTTCTTGTTGTGCAATGATTAATTCACCTACCGGATCAAATAAACTAATCGACTCGCGCTTATTTTTTAATGATGGCAATTTGATAAGAATTGGTAACGCGTGAAATTATTTTAGGGGCGTTTACATGTTTTAAAATTCTGCGTAACACATCATGTTCATGTGCATATGCAAGATTAAAAACTCGCATACCATACGATACGCTCTGCAAAAGAAAAGATAAGAGTAGGTGACGGCCAGAATCGTCTTATTCCGTGCAGTATCCATCGTTTGAAAGTGTGAAAATTAAATGTATAAACTCAGATTTATATATAATCCACACTTGCAAATTTCGTAAAATAGTTATAATTTCAACACATCATGCTACATATATGGCGCATGGTTTTACACTTAGTATTTTCTTTAGGGTCCGCTCCAGAGGAGAGTACTCGGAGCGGAAGGGAAGGGACTCGGTACTCCCCGATTTTGGGAGTAACCGAGCTCTTCCTCTTTCTGTCTCTCTGGTACCCTTGGTTTTCGTCGATTCTCCCCTTCTGGAGCGAGTAACCGATATCCTCCCTCCCTTCTTTTCGCTCCGAGTACTCCCCTCTGGAGCGGACCCTTAGGGATGAGCTATGGTACTTTATAAAGTAATCCATTCATTTTACTTTGTCCTTGGTTTTCATAATTTGTCACTTCTACGGTAGATCCGAACCGTCCAATCTCTTTTCCATGTGAAGTTCTCCTTACAAACCAAATTTTACAACTTTTTTTTCTATATATTATGGTATTTATAATTTAGAGGACATGAATTCTTCAATTATAGTGTATTTGGAAAAATATGATAATACATAGTGTAAAAAAGATTGAACAATTTGGATCGACCGTAAAAAAGTCACAGATTGTGAGAACCAAGGACGAAGTAAAATGAATGGATAATTTTACAAAATACCTTAACCCATCTCTTTTATTTTATAGTTCACAGTTTTGATCGCGCAAATACATACTTTACACTTTTTTTGAGAGGCAGGACTCAATTCCGGAACCTATTTCATTGGTAGATATATTTGTATATTGGCTACTTCAACTTTGTATTTGAAGTTCAAAATAATACACATTTACATTTACTTATTTGAAGTTCAAAATAAATCAAACTGTAACTAGAATATATATACCAATAATTAGCTCGTAACCTCAGAAGCGACTGTACCATTTTTCCTCCCTTGAAATTGGGCCTAAAGACATTTGTTACATAGAAAACACAAACACGTTATTTTGTGGGAAACATGTTACATGTACACTGGTTCAGGTATACAAGAAAAAAAATTTATTGGTGCTTCTACGTTGGAGATGATAGGCCTAATTATACTGCTAGTTAGTTCACTAAGCATTAAAGTTAAACTATGACTACTAAAATACTAGGAACTAATGGTTTTGGTTGATGCACCATAATCAACCCCCGATTTCCTTCTCTATATCTTCTCCATAAAGGAGGAACCCGCATTTGCAACGTGTTTAAACAAACTATAAAGGTACGAATATACCGTACGAATCTAAAGATTATTTATCCCAAAAGACTAGCTGCTTAAGAAAACAACTTGGGCTTAATGTACTACTGGGCCGTAGATCTAAATTCTAAAACTTAGCCCGATCTGAACAGGCTATCACAGGCTCGAAAATTATCTAGAAGACTGGAACTATAATTCTTAAATAAAAATCTCAAAACCAAAACTCAAAGAAACAAACAAATTTCGGTGCAAACGAAATCAAATCACTCTCTCAGCAAAATCCGTTTGCCAGTATCTCTCCAGGTTTCGAAATAATCACTCTGTCTGCACAATCTCAAAACCCATCTTAGTCCTGCCTGATTGCTGATTCCAATCCAAAGCAGGTCTCATAAACCCTAGAAATGGGGAAACATGATGGGCGCGAATCTCTCGAGGAGGAACCAGCATCAGAGCCACCAGAGAAAGACACCAGGGAAGATGGTTCCCAGCGAGACCGCCACAGAAAATCCAGACGGAGCAGACACCATACGAGCAGCGACGAAGACGATTCCTCGTCCTCCAGTGACTCGGGCGACGAGCGGCGTCGATCGAGGAGTAAGAAGAGGCGAAGGAGCAGGAGTTCACACAGGCGTTCGCGTAGGGGCAGCTCTGAGTCCGAGTCCGAAGAGGAGTCGTTGTCGGGTACGGAATCGGAGTCGGAGTCTGATTCGGAGGTGGAGAGGAGAGAACGGAGGAGGAGGAGAGAGAAAGAGGAGAGGAGGAGAAAGGAGAAGGACAGGGAGAGACGGAAGCGGAAGAAGGAAAAGGAGGAGAGGAGGAAGAAGGATAAGAAGAGAAAGAAGAAAGAGAAGGATACTGGTAAGACTGGCGCGGTTACTAACTCTTGGGGGAAATATGGTATCCTCAGAGAAACTGACATGTGGTGAGTTTAGTTTTTGTTATTTATTGGTGCGGCCTGAACTTAGGTTATGTATATGTTACAACAGTGTAGACGATAAGATCTTTACTGAATGTTTAGCAGAAGTTGACTCAGGTTGATCTATCAATTGTTTTGATCAATTGTTGGTTTTTTGGTTAAATTGATGGTTGTTCATTTCCTGTTTAATTATCTGTTACAGGAACAAAAGACCAGAGTTTACTGCATGGCTTGCAGAAGTGAAACAGGTAACTTTTAGAACCAGAACCTTTAAAATTCCTTCACATCAAATGGTGTTTCTTCCATTGCTGATACTTATGTTGTAAAATTTGTATCGACAAAGTTCTCATGCTGTAACCTTTTATATTGTGAAAAAAATATGGATCTTGTGTAGTTGAAGGTCTGAAGTTGTTGAATGTCACCGCAGTAATGATTGTGATAATATGAGGAATACAATGGATTTCTAATCAGAATGCCTGCAACCTTCTTTCTATTTGGAGATTTAGTAATTTCTAATCCCTATTTTGTATGATCTTAGGTAAACTTGGAATCATTGGCAAACTGGGAAGAGAAGCAGATGTTCAAAGAGTAAGTTGTGACAACTACTATAAACCAATTTTGAAAATTTATTTTGTTTCACTAAATGTATAAACAAGTACTACAGCATTATGAACAGAGGTTGAAGCATTAAAGCGCCACAATGTACAGCTGCTTAGAACTTTTATCCTTGTACTTTATGCAGATTTATGGAGGATCATAACACAGCTACATTTCCCTCAAAAAAGTAAGGCTGTTTACATTTTTTTATTGTCATTAATGGATGCTTTCTCTTTATTGAACCACATTTTTGGTGCTACTGTAAAAAGTTTTCCCTATTGGAATATTAGTAGATTAGATGATTATATATAATTTCTTCTAAACAGGCGACCTGACCCACCATGAGTTCTTCTTAACCTTTACCAATTTTTTTTATTTGGAAGAAATAAAGAAGTTTGTTATATTATTGTTGTTTGTTACTGACATAAAATTGGAGGCATTTGGGTTGGTATGTTGCTTGGCTGAACATGGATATTTAGCTCAACAGTTTAGTTTTTCTTTAAACTTTTACCCATTTCTGTACTGTCTGAAATGTTTATTTCAAATTGACCAATAACAGGGCTGGTCTTGACCTTTCATTCTGCACCTGATATATAGCTGGTCAAGAATTGTTCCATCTATATCTGTTTATTAACCCATCTGGTCTTGTCTTAAATGGTGTTGGATTGGTTTGGTGTACGTGGTGGGTTGGGTTTAAGTATTGAGTGCCTACCTAAAATGATTTTTTTTCCTTTTTTGCGTGCAATTTCTGTGCACTACTCAAGCTAACAATCATATGTTTTTGTTATCTTTTATCGTAGATATTATGATTTGGAAGCATATCATCGTCGTCAGATGGAGAAAGAAATGAAGAAAGGCTTAAAGAAAATTCCAGTAGAGCGAACTGTTTTTGATGATGAAGAGCAAAGAAGGTGCAAAGTTGCTTTATTACAGTGTCCAGTTAAATGTCTAAAATCTTATTGTTGCAAATTACATCTGATCTTGGAAGCCTAGTTGCTAGTTATCTCTAAGATGTTATTAGGTATTCAATGGACATATTGTTTATATCTAGCAGTGATATATTCCTCGGTATCCATAGCATCTCCAAAATGTGTGCTTTAGCTTGGTATAAATTTACCTCCTGGCATCAGGAGTTGAGCTTTAGATCAAGTGTGGTTTTCTATAATGCAGAAGTATTCATTTTGTTAGTTTTATCAGATATTCTATCAAGTTCCTAGAATGAAATAGGGTTTTTCAGAAGAAGCTGCAATGTTACGAACATTTTATTAACTATGAACTTAAATTTTTTCAGGGTAGAAATGATGAAGGAACGTGAAAGACAGAAGGAGGCAGAGGTAGAGGCTTTGAAGCGCTCCATGCAAACTGGGATGGTATGATTTATTTTATTTTTATTTTTTTCATTTTTTATTTATGGCAGCGCCTTCGGTTCTTGCCTTAGTCAGAAACTATGATAGCATTTGCATTATAAAGCTAACAGAGTGGTAATGTTTCATATCCATATTTAAATTTGTTGTTTATTGATCGTCCTCGCATTTCTCTGTCACGCCAGTTCTATAATTGGGATTTAAGTTTTTATTAGCTATGTTGCTAATGTGTCTGACATTTCCAGGCTCAAGCAATGAAAGAGCAGGCTCGCCTGAGGGAAGAAATGATGTACCAGTATAGGCTGGGGAATTTTGAGGTAAGTTTAGCCTTAGTTTCTTCTTGAACTGTTGCAAAAAGAACTGGTTCTGAGTTTCTATAATTTTCTTGTAGGCTGCGGCTGCTATCCAGAAAAGACTGGATCCAGATGCTCCCATGTAAACAGCAATAAGAATAAGTTGTAGAGTTCCTACGACATTAAAGCTTATTTTGAGGCGTTAGAAATAGCTGCATTTTGTTTTCCTTCTATCTGTAGCTCTTGTAACAAGCATAGTTAGGATATGTTGGTAGATGTACTTGCTATTTCTGCTATAATTTTTTTTATCCTAGTATGTAGTATATTGGGTATTTATTTAAAAGATGTATGCATGTTTTCTACTTGTCACAATGAATCAGCAAGAAGCCGTTTTTTGATGGATTATTTGGGAGTTCATTAGAAAATGCGTGCATTTGAGCATACGAGTTCCCTTAATTGCGTTCAAGGGGCACGATCTATCTACTAAATAAACGTATTTTACCTCTTTGCAGCAATGGAAGATGATAAAATAATAGAAACATCTAATTCAATTACATGAAAAGAATACTTAAAAGGATTAACGCTGATGAAATAATACGAAGGTGTGTTTGTCCAGGAAGAATCCTTGAAGGAAGAATGTAGCCCTCGTCAGTCCTCTTCCCTCGTGTAAACAGGAACTACATCTAGCGGGCCCAGATGCATAAGAATACTAAAGCAAATTGCTGCAGAAGAATCAATTGCGCAGAAAACTATTTAAGATGAGCTTGGACATAGGAAAGACCTGATCGGAAAAGGACTTACCAACGCCATTATCACTACAGAAGTTCATGGTAAAAAATAGAACTTTCGAATGGATTTTCCAACTACTGAACTAAGCAGATCATGTTACAAGCCCAGGAGACCATTTTTCATGAGTCTGAAATTAGAAGTCTAGGCTGAAACTTTGGACAAATGAAGTCTTAAACATTGAGTAGATATTATTCCTCTTTTATAGCCTTCCTGCAGAATACCAAAAGTGAACAAAAATTGCCAAAATTTTAGCAGTACTAGTTACCCCAAATCTACATTTCTGACGTTTTTTTTTTTCACATTTTTAATTCAACATAATAATTTGTTTCTCAGATAATAACCTAGTCAGCTCCCCACTTTTATGCATCTCTGAAACAATATCAAACCCACCAATAAACTCACCCTTCACGTAAGCCTGAGGATAAGCTGACCAATTAGACAACACTTTTAGTCCCTCTCTGACCTCTTCATCGAGAAGCACATCAAATGTCTCAAATGGAGCTCGTTCTTTCTGAAGGATTCCAATAATACTGTTTCCAGAATAACCATTCGGTTGATCATATTTCCCTTCCATAAAAACCATTACAGGTTTTGCATTAACCAAGTCCTTCAGGTGAGACATTAGCTTTTCACTCAACCCAGTAACCGAGTCAGCAACCCCAGTGGTACTACTACCACCATCAAACCTATGATCTCTGAAAACACTATTTAGTTCACCATTTTCGTGCAGAGCAACAACAATATCATTACCCCCAATCAATGACCCGTGGCAATAAAGTTGTGGGTAAGCCGGCCAGCTAGAATATAATTTTACCGCCTCTCTTATTTCATCATCTGCTAGTACATCAAAACTACCAAAAGCTACTCCTTCCTTGTGCAGTACATCAACTACTGTTTTACTGGACTGGCATTTCGCCTGATCAGCTCTACCCTCCATAAACAGGAAAATGGGATGAGAGTTGATTAGTTGTTTGACACGTCCCACCAAATCACCGGACAGACCAGGTATTGGCTTTTGATGATCAGACGAACTTCCTTGTTCCTTTGACATCTCCTGCACTTTTTCGATTACTGTGGGGCCCGCAGCCATTCCAAGGCTGGCTGGTGCAGCAGGCCCTGCTGAGTTGGTAGGTCCTGCTAGGCTAGCAATTTTGTTAGCCAGGCTTGAGGGGTTTGCATTCCTCAAGGTTTCCACAATTTGACCATCCTGGAACGTAAACATATCATAAGTACGCATCGCATCATCTAAATCAGCGAACAATGATAACTATACAAATGATCAGGATCTACCAGTAGATACATTATTTGCCTCAAATGATACCCATTTGGATATTTTTTATTTTTATTAACAAAAAAAGGGTCACAAGTCCTATACTTCCATAATGTGCATTTATGAGGTTTAAATTTTTAACTAAGACCTCAATTTATTCTAGTACCAAATCATTTTTGGACACCTAGTTAGTCATTTACAGTAGAAAACTAATGTTAACCAACTTGGACATTTAAAATAGAAACCAAAAAAGGGAATAAAAGAAAAAACAGATATAATGAGTATAACCAATCTAGGAGAGATGATATCCATGCATCTTTTTAACTGCACGCAGTGTGCAAATATTCTGGTAAGTTGAAAGTACACCAAAATATGGTACTAACTAATATCCAAGTAGTGGATAGAGATGAAAATATGGTACTAACTAACCTTGTAGAACAGAAAATATGGAACTTCTGAGACTTCATAAGCTTCTGAAATCTCAAGTCGCCCTTCAACATCCACCTGGAAAAAGAATTACTTATATAAATGCCATGACTCTAGATGGAAAGTGATCTCAATTTTTGGATTTAGGGAAGTAATACAGGTCTGCATGAGATTTGGAAAAGTGATCTCAATTTCACATTAGATCCCAATTAGTTAATAACAGTGTTTGTAAGATGTTTCTAGCCTTCCCATCACATTTGATAAAACAATCTCATAACCCCTGTTTGCCATTCACAATAAAACAACAATGTCATATTAACATCTCATACCCCTGCTTGTCATTTCGACAATTACTAGGGTAGAAATTCCCCATGCAATCAATGTGACTAGTAAGGCAAGATGATATACAAACTCGATACATCAAATTATTCATTTGTCAAGAGTATATCATCTGGTGCATATAATAAATTCCCGAGAAACAGTGCCTAGGTACACAAAGTGCAATTCTTTGATTATAAATGTTGGGGTTCATGCAACTTCCAATTATTAAGGAAATAAATAAAGGGAAGCTTGGAGGGAGACCCGAAGGAAAAGTGCATGAGGAAAATCAGTGGCGAGTTGGGAAAAGACTTGGTCGATCTGCCTCGATGCCAAACACCGCGATGACAAGAAATGCACAAGCACGATCGGCGTGGGACCATGTATCGCCTCATCCAACTCTGCCTTGGATTCGATGTCCTTCAAATTTCCCATGGAAGACAATTTCTTCGATTGCGATCCGAGATGGTGCGAGAATAGAATTAATCGGGAGTACAAAGAGACGAGTGTTGGTGGATAGGAATAAATCCGGTGCATGGCGCTATGTGTGAATTCTTTTTTTTTTTTTTTTTTTTTTAGATACTGACGCGTGGATTAGCATGTTTTTGATACGTGGCAACCTTTGAGTAATTCCGATATAATTGAAATTTATTGAGAAACGCAATTGTGAAAAGTCTTTAAGTGATCTTCATGTGCGTTTTTTGCTAGAAGCAAACACTGTACAATTTTTGTTGGACTGAAATAATAAAAACGAGATTTTAAAATATATCTGTATAACACATTCTTCTTTCTTTTTCTTTGCCTTTTTGTACTCTTTTGTTTTTTTTTTTAATCAGGTTCACTCTCTGAAGCTGTCTTTTTTAAATAACTTCTTTATTTAATACAAAAATTAATAGTGTTCAATCTGGTCACCAAGATCACTAAATACTAGTGCTATTTTCGCGCGGCACGATCTCAGGCCAATCATAAAATTATACAACTAATATTGCACATTGTGCGATCAACACAATAACAATTTTCAGGTTTATCATCCTCCAAATAAAAAGAACTACAACCATTCATCAATTTTATAAATATTTGAAAATTTTGAGTAGATTTCATCTTAACTTCTTGACATACCTAAATGTCAAACATAAGAAATTGTATGAATGTCAAGTAGATATGTTCTTATACCTATTTGACTTCATCTAACCATCTCAGGGTCTGCCTTTGTCATGTAATATATTAACATTTAGACTTTACATAGGCTTAACATGATAAGCCATTTATTGATTGTTCTTTTGAATTTTATTTAGGCCGACAATTAATAACTACTTTTGACCGGATTGCATCACACAATTAATAACTATGTCAGCTGCCTTAGGAAATAGTTTCAGAACTACTTTTGATGAAGTAGAGATGATTTCTTTTGTCGTCTCTAATAGGTGTGGATTCATAGTCTAAAAGCATATAATTTGATCAAAGCAAGCCTCTTCAGTGCCAAGCCTGGCCAATGCTCTAGCTAGCGACACGCTTCTTGTCAGAATTTGCAAAAAGCTGAAAAAACCACAAAGTTTTTATTAGTTTTAAATGTGCTGCACATTTAATTAATTTAAAAAGAATTGATCTCGTTTCAAAGAAATAATTTATCTCAGGAATATTATAAACCAAATGACATTCTTGAAGAAAAATCAATGAAAGATTAGGGATAATTTGGGCCTACTTCTAATTATATATGCTGATATTGACTCGACAGTTGTCATATTAAGTATAAGACTTTCAATACTGTTATATTTATCAATCATCGAACACTATTCTAGTATTTACCCAATACAACATTAATCATTTAGTACTGGTGTGTAGTCGACCAACAATATTATGCAGGGACTTGAGACTTACGGTTTTTAGTTTTAGTCTAAGTAGTTGTACCAGATGCAGGTCTAATGCAATCCGATCATATGGCAATCATCCCCGAACACAACTGCATTGAGTAATTGTTTATTAAAGATCAAGGAACATTAAATAACTAAACAGATTTCCTTATCGATGTTTGCTTGCACTAAGATGTGATAGTCATCAGGTGCTTGTCATAACCAAGTGCCTAATAAGTAATAACCATTAAAAGAACACAACTCCAAATCAATCAACAAAATTTTCTTATTAGATAGCAAATTTATCCTATTCGATTAAGACATGAACTTACAGTTAAGCTAGCCAGTGAGCTCCATACTTGTGAAAGAGTTCTACATGTAAACTGCTAGCTCTCTCTGTTGATATACCACATTTAGCAGCAAGGAATTCTAAAATTCAATTAAAAAAAAGAAAGTCAAATTATAATTTAGGAAAAAGTAGAAAGTATTCATGGTGTAAGTATTAAGACATTGGTAATTAAGCAAGAAAATACCTTCAATATTTCTCATAGCTGCATGAAAAATACCAGTTTCTCTTGGATACAAAGTAGCATCAGGATTTGCCTGTCAGTGCTCAAATAATCAACCTTTAATTAGATAACTCCTCGATAACTCACACTGACTAAATTTTGAGCTCAGATTTTATATGAAAGGAATAACTTACTGAAAAGAATGCAGTCAAATAGGGATTTGAGGTCTTGAAATTGAGGTGTAGTTAAAATTTTTTTGCCAGCAGAAATCCTTGTTCTTTATAAAAGAGCAATATTTCACAAAAAAAAATTCTTACAACATCCCTTCAGCACATCCCTACATTAAGAAAATAATAGAGAAAGTTAATAATAAAATCTTAGCAAATGAAAGGCCTATCTTAATTCTATGAAATCTAATTTGTATTACAGGGATGCATAATTGAATTTGGACATATTACAGGGGTTAGCACGATATAGTCGTGCAAAATCCTCTCACTAATAATCGTGCATAATTACAGAAATAATCTAATTTGTATTACAGGGGTTAGTGCCGGGGGATGGCCTCAGTTCCTTGGATAATTAAGCCCAATTGGGGAATGGCTACTGATGTCGTTTCGATAGCTGGCTACAGAAAACAACCTTACTTCATTCTAGCAGGTGCATCTATAAACTGATTTTCTTAAATTCAATTAAGGTTTCAGAATTTGAAGTTTCAGTTTTGAACTGATAGATTGTGGTACTGATGTTGTACCAGACAAAGACAGCTCCAGTACCAATTCAATATTGGTACAATGTCAAGCACCTATCCACTAAGTGTACTTGATAATGCTTTTTGAATTTACTTTTTTTTTTCATGTTAAACTATCTAAGCCGGTGTATTTGGTCTTATGGTAGTGGTATTGATCCATTGTTTATGAACCAGGTGATCAGTCTATATATTTGGGTCTTCATGATTGTCGTTTTTAATTGCTCATTGTTGTAAGCTCAGTGAAATTTAATTTTTTTAGGTCTTATTGGATTGATTTCAATGCTAACCCTCTCGCTTCATAGCAAACTGCCCATATTATTTGAGCTTCTGGCAATGCTGTGGGGTAGTGCCGAAGGGATCATATCATGCTAACCCCTGTAATACTAATTAGATTATGTTTGTGCCCAAATTTCAATGCAAACCCTCTCGCTAATAGTCGTGCATAATTACAGAAAGAACAACTAATTCTCATTCAAGTAGGTTCTCTAACCTGATTCGCGGCCAAAATTGAACTCATCTGAAAGATGAACACACGAATCTTCTCATTAAAGCTGACCTGATATCAAAGAAGATTCAATAATCAGAGTTAGAAGAAGATGATCTGGCTAAAAATACCGTCCCACAACACAACAAATCCTTGCACAATATATAAAATAGAGATTCATAAATAAGCGTATAAATTAGAAAAAGTCATTAATTAGAAAAAAAGTAGAAATCGCACACATAGTAATGACATGCTTCATGTTATTATTATTATTTTTTTTTGAGAAACGATTCATGTTGCTTATTAACTTTTGTCTGAAAAAATTTAAAAAAAAAATCAAATGCCCATATCAGCAGTTTAGATGCATAATAAATGTTTCTAAACCAATAATTTAGGAGAATAATCAACGCAGAAATAGGGGAAAAAAAAGAAGCACATCGCACCTAAGTAGAAGATCCGCTAGAAAAGACAGGTAAAGCAACAACAGTCCCAAGAAATCCGAAATTGGCATCTCCGCAACCTACACATGAGGTAGAAACAGAAGCAATTAGTGAACAATTGCAGTCCGAAAAGGGAATTCCTGACAAAATCAGGTAAATGAAGCAATAGAAAAGGAGACTGTGCACATTAGTATAGTAACTCTGCAGAAATTGAGGAGCCAAATAGGTATAGTAACTCTCGTGCACCCATACAAGAGGAGACTGTGCACAAATGAGGTGTCTTCCATCACCGTCCAGTCTTCCTCTTTCTCTTCCTGTCTTGCTTCTGTGGCTACTAGCAGAGAGAAACAGAATGGCTGCGCAGTAGATCGAGTGGCGGAGGAGGAGAAAAAGCTCTCTTCGAATTCGAAGAGGGGAGAGACCGAGATAGAGAGAGTCTAGGGTTTGGTTTTCATTCTTTCGCGCTGAAATCCAGAAGGTATGGCGAACAACAACTGGATGCATCCCAAACAAAACAGGACCAGAAGACCACAGAAACACCGAAAATGATACACCAGAGTCAGAGTCGAGAACACAACACCGAGACCACGGGATCCATCGAAGCTGACCGAGATTGCTCTTCCACGCTGCACGACCTTCGTGCAACCAGCCAGAAATCGACAACGCAGAGACGGAAAGGACGGACAGTCGCCAAAAGAAGGAGGAATGTGGCTACAGTGTGCTCATCAGTCGCACTGAGTTGCACGGAGAAATAGAAAAAAACTACGCGCGGCAGACCAGTCCCCAAATCAAGCTCCGTAAAGCGAAGAAGGGGATCCGACGGCTCAGATCACGCGAACAGAATGGACGGTTGCGATGGGAACACTGTGCTTACCACAGTGTCCCACTCGCGGGGAATCGGATCCTCTGGACGTCCATTCTCTAGACGTTTGGTGGACGTCTAGGATCTGGACCGTCTGATTTAATCTCAACGGCTATAAAGAAGCCCCGTGCATTCCACCACACCCGAAAAAAATGAACCGTTTGATTTAAATCGGACGGCCCCGATCAAGACGTCCACTGGACGTTTCAAAAAAAACGTCCAGAGGATCCTGGTCCCCACTCGCGGGGCAGAACAGCCCAAATAGATATATTTATAATTTGCATGCATCGAGTTTTTGACATTAACTATTAGGTAGATTCAATAATTTCATTAATTTGCATCTACGCATTATCCAGTAGTCTAATTATAAAAACACTGCATTGGTCTTTAAAACTTTTCTTGCATATTAAAGTGCAAAAAAATTATTAGACGAGATTGACCCGTCTTTGCTTTATTTATTTTTTTTTTAAAAAAACAAAGAACAGTTCGATCTGTAGTAAGAGCACATGCGAACTCTTCTTCAGTCAAAATTTCGTCAAGAAAAACCCCAAGGACATCAGTGCGGACGTCATCACGAGTTCCCTTGACTCTCTCCCAACGCCAGCCATGATGAAACTAGGGAGAATGGGAGATCGGCCGGCCTCATTAATTCAAGGCCGCATAAAAGCAAACCTTGACAAATCGGGGCCACAACCCACAATCAAAAAAAAAAAAAAAAAAAAAAAAAAAAATGAAAGTAGTCCCCTTTTAACTAGCCACCCTTCTCCTTTTTCGTTGGTACGTAACAAATTAGCAATTTTCAGTATCCCACTCTTTACCCAGTCTCAACTCCACTGGACTAAACCATATAGTTGACTAAACCATATACGCATTGTGCTATATATAACTCCATGGATTCCTGGCCTGATTTGTACCAGAACTCATCCAAGATTTCATCGTGCTTGTTAAATTAATCCATTTGATACAATCTTAAATGGAAGCAAAGAAGAGGTATATATTCCAGTTTATTTTACACAGTCATTCAATTTCAAATAATGTGACATTCTTTCCTTCTAGTTTACAACAGAATCATTCTCACTACATCATTTTATCATTTGGTGTGTCAGGATTGCATTGGTAACTGGTGGGAACAAAGGCATTGGATTCGGAATATGCAAGCAACTTGCATCTAAAGGTGTTACTGTCATTTTAACTGCCAGAGATGAGAAAAGAGGCCGGGAGGCAATTAAAAAGCTTAGTGATGAATTTGGTTTAACGAATGTAATCTTTCACCAACTAGATCTCACTAATAATTCACACATTGTGGCCGTGGCTGATTTTGTCAAGGCCCGTTTTGGCAAGCTAGATGTCTTAGTAAGGCGCATCATCCTTCTTTTCAAATAATTTCTGCTCATTTCGTTCAGTTCTTTATGTATGTTTTTGTATGGAGACTAACCTCAATAGGTAATATGTGTGTATTACGGCCTTACAGGTAAACAATGCTGTAGGTGGTGGTTATTACTTGCCACAACCGCTTGATATGCAGGTAAATTAAATTGAATTGTGCTCCCGGATACTTAACGGTCTTGTTGATTTATTATTTAATTAAAAACTTATTATTAGTATTATTGGTAATGTGAACATTTATCTGGAAATTTAATCCACAAGACTAGTAAGAAAAAGTACAGATTGGATTCCATTATACCTGATCATTTGTTATGACTTTTGAACAACCACACCACTGAAGAACTTTTCATATGAAAAATTTATATATGGAAGAAGCAAAAAATTTTAGCATTATATTTGTGCATCAAAACGAGAATACAAAGGTATATTTTAAAAATGATCCTGAATAATTTAATAACTGAATTTAAGGAGTTCATTTTGTCTTTTTGTCAAAAGCAAAAACAATTTAATTTGGTAACAATATTTTTTTTATTAATTCATCTTTAACTATCAGCAGTTTACAAAAGAAACATTGTTATATTTGAATGACAAAAATTATTCTCTTCTGCAACTTAATTGACAGATTTCATGGGAAGAGAGACACGCCTTTATGACAAAAACTCACATTGAAACCTATGAGCTAGTTGAAGAATGTTTGAACATAAATTATTTCGGAATGAAATATCTCACGGAAGCACTCTTACCTCTTCTCCAATCATCCGACTCTGGAAGAGTAGTAAATATGTCATCCAATGCTGGACGACTAAGGGTAAACTACGAAAATTTAATCTGTTGATTCAAAGCCTAAATACAAACGAATGTGAAGTACTTCCTTTTCCATATATTACAACATCTATTTTGAAACTAGCTACTTCCATTGAAGTTGCTGATCCTCTTTATTTTGTCATACAGTTTCTTAACAATGAGGGTCTCGTGAAAGAACTTGACGACATAAACAACTTAACATTGGAAAAACTTGATGATCTCGTCAAATCCTATCTAAAATCTTTCAAGGAAGGTGCACTGGAGGAAAATGGTTGGAAATTACCGGGGGGATTCGGTACATACAAAGTATCTAAAATTTTCGTCAATGCCTATACTAGGATTGTTGCCAAGATGTATCCTAATCTGTGCATTAATTGTGTGCAACCGGGTCATACCCAGACTGAAGGCAGTTCTTGCACTGGGTCGCAAACTGTCGAAGAAGCCGCCAAGTCACCGGTAATGCTTGCATTGGATGACAGTGGCCGGACTGGCCTCTTTTATGACCGCACAGAGATTACGGCCTATTATTAATTAACAATCGGGCTACTGGATAGATGCTTATGAAATATCAGTATAAAATATTGAAATAAGAAGGAAATAAATCATTATCTGCTTATTCATATGCTTTTATTATTTATAGTATGTAATTTGTAATAAGAATTTATAGTGAAAGAAATAAAGGTAAAAACAAAAATTGATGCGAGAGTGCTTCATATCAATGATATTCACAAGCAAAATATAATTTTTTTTTCTCTGATCTTCTGTTAGATTTCTATAAGAAGTTTAACTCAATCGTAAGCAAAAGAAAGCAAACTAGCTGTTTCGCTTCTCAAATGAATGATTTTTCTTTGTTTTATTTCGGTCAACAAGAGCAAATTTTAGAAATACTACGCTTAAAACGATTTGATGGATGGATCTCTGTCAAATCTGATTAATTTAATATAAAATTTAAAATGACCAATCCAAAAAGTTCAATGTGATCTTCATATTAAAAATACCATTGAGGATCAAATTTTATATTTTTCTACATTTTTTAGAATGTTTTTGGATTTTTACATAATATTAGATTTAATTAGTCTTGGACTCTATAATAATAAATTTTAAAAAATCTAAAAAGATTAGTTCAAACTTTTAAAATATGCAAAATTTAGTCTTTAAGAGATTTTGTTATGAAGATTACTTTTCAACAATTCGAACGGTCACTTGTACTTTCATTATTAAAATCTAATTTAATTTATAACAGAACAATCAGACAAATCAATTTTGAACATAGTATTTCAAAATGAGAAATGTGACAAGAGGTAATATTACTAACTATCAGTGACGTTTGTAACTAGGCCCCCTAGCAAAAATAATATGAAATTTTTACTTATGTTTCACACCACTGTAAATTATCAATCAATATAATTATTTCCTAAACCACTTTTAACTGATATAAAGACGAGTTACGCGAGTTAGATGCTCGACCAAATTCTCACTCCTTGATTTATTTCATGCTCCAAAATAGGGTTATCCGATCAGATCTAACTTAACTTATACCTACGTAAATAATTGCAGATTTAATTTTAGGATAAAAATGAGGGGTAAAATCTTGGGTGGCGTTTGGTAAAAGATTAACTTAAAGAGGAAAAACTTAGGAGAAAGAACTTATACCAAGTTATGCCATGTAAAAGAACAAAAAAAATAATTCTTGTTCGGTTATGAAAGTGGAGGAACAAAGAAAAAGATTGCAAAAATATTTAAAACTAAATGATGAAAAGACCATACTACCCTTCAATTCATGTTAGTTAATTTTGCGCATGAGCTGAATTGTAGAAACAACGCCAGTAGTTTGGTCTTTGTCCCAATTTTGTTTATGTTTTGAGTTCTTTTGGCTGAGGCATCCCCATTTGTTATTTCTTTAATTTTACGATTCATGGTTCTATTTAATGAAAAGAAATGCACGTCTAGTTTATATTTCTATTCAATGAAACGAAAATGAATTTTTATGATTATGACAATAAAAATATGAAAGGCATACTTGAGCTAAAAATGGCTCAGCAAAAAAAAAAAAAAAAAAAAAAAATGAAAGGGTGGTAGCTAGGGACATAAACGTCAACAGAATCAAAGAAAACAATTTTTTTATACTCTTTCTCTCATAGGTCCCACAAACAAAAGTTATTCCACCTCTTTAGCTGTCATAGTTCAAAGAAGCTTATTCCTTGCTAAAACTCTTTAGCTTACTTCTTGTTTGGCAGCAAATTGGAAGGAATAATCCTTATGTCACACTAAAGAAGCCTATTCCTCCACACCAAACATGGCCCAATATATATTTAAAATTTGAACATCCACAAAGAATATTCAGCCGAATTTCGAACTAACGATTTTCATTGAAGTTGTCATCAAACCGCGCGTGGTCCACACACCAAAACTCTGCGCCACGACATCGATATATTCAGCTCACCAAGACTCACTCAAGCAAATCAAAGTAGAGAAAGGAAACAACAAAATCTCTACTCGTTGAAACCAATTATTAGCGATAATGAAATCCTAACCACAATACACCGAGATGAAGAGAAAATTATAAAAAGATACAAGTTCAAAACAAAAATTAGATTTTGTTTTCTCTCTGTTAAATTTACTAAATATTACATTACTTTATAGTCTCTAAATAAAGAAAATAACAAAGGTCCAAACACAAGGTTTACATAAATAAAGATAAAAGTCTAAAATAAAAATATGTAAATATTTTTTTATTATGGATTGAGACAGTCCGTTTTGATTTAAAATTTAAAAATAAATTTTAATGCAGTCAAAATCCAACAAAATTAATGCACCACCATCACAATTGATGTCAGACCACGGAGCCTCCAACTTTGTTTTGGATTCAATTTCCTCTAAGTTTTCCATAGAAGAATCTCTCTTAGATTGCGATCCTTGATGGTACCCGTATAGATTACGATAGGAGTAGCAAGAGAGGAGTGTGGCGGATAAAAACGTTTGTTTTATTTTCTTTTATTTTATAATTTGCGTGAGATCTTTTTTTTTTTGTGAGAGTTTCTGATCCGTCAAAGCTGCTTGATACTTGGTAGATACTTTGGTAGACTGGACGCACTAATACGTGGCGACAATGTTGAATAATTTGACTAATTTCCTTGGCGTCAAGCCGTCAATTGTAATTCCCTTGAATGAATCTTTTTTGACACGTGCGTAGTCGTATTCAAATTTGGTCTGGCCGTCGGCGTCTAGTGAGCCCATGGACGTCAGTGCGAACGACATCACTTGGTCCTTGACTCTTTCCCCACGTCAGCAATGACTCTAGCTATCAAGAGTGGAAGACCAGCCTCATTAGATCACAGCCGCACAAAGTGAAAATTGAGCAAATCCTGGCCGTACACCCCCAATCAAAACAGAGAATGGAACTAGCTCACTGTTTTTTTCCTGTCTTTTTCTGTGGTCCAACAAATTAGAAATCTTCATTGCCCGTTTCCCAAGTCTCGATTCCACTGGATGAAACGATGTACATTGTACGCATTACTGTTATATAACTCAATGAATTCTTGGCCTTTGGGTACCACAACTCATCAGAGATTTTCATAGTGCTTTGTTAAATCCTTTTTGATACACGTACGTGATAAATGGAAGGAAAGAAGAGGTAAGAAAAAAGAAATATTGTTCATTCTGCACTGTTGTTTAACTTCAAATGTGGCATCTTTTCTTTTCTAGTTCACAACAGAACTCATTCACACTAAATCATTATTCTATCATTTGTTGTCAGGATTGCGTTGGTCACCGGTGGGAACAGAGGAATTGGATTCGGAATATGCAAGCAACTCGCATTTAAAGGTGTAACTGTCATTTTAACTGCCAGAGATGAGAAACGAGGAAAGGAGGCAATTAAAGAACTCAGTGATGAATTTGGTTTAACGGATGTAATATTTCATCAACTAGATGTCACTGATAATTCAAGCATTATGTCCTTGGTTGATTTTGTCAAGGGCCGTTTTGGCAAGCTAGATATTTTAGTAAGGCGCATAATCCTTGTCAAATTTTTGCTTCTCATTTTGTACAATTGTTCTTATATCATTTTTTGTATGGAGAAATAATATCTATGAGTATTTACAGGTAAACAATGCTGCAGTTGGTGGTGCTGACGTACCACAACCACTTGATTTGGAGGTAAATATAATATAATTATGTGCCGGTTAACACAAAAAGTCCTTGACAGTAATATCTTGATTTATAATTTAATTGAATATTATTGTCAATGTGAATATTTATCTTAAAATTAATCCACATGACAAACTATGAAAAAGTGTATGGCTTCATTTGGATGGGTCCGGAATAGGACTATTCTCCGAATAGCCTATTCCTGGCGGAGAAAACTCATCCAAACGGAAATGGAATTGTATAGGAATAGCCAATTCCATTCCTAACACAATTTTCAATAACACTCTTCCCAATAACACTTTTCTCTCTACTTTTCACACTTCCTAACGCTATTCCTAAACTCACCATCCAAACAACATTTCTAATTCCCGGAATAGCCAATTCCCCCAATTCCTGTGAATAGTGTTTTTCCCTAAATTTATGCTATTCCTACCCTATTCCTAACCATCCCAAACGACACATATATATATTGGATTCCATTAGAACTCATCATTTGTTTGAAACAGCCACCAAGCCCTGAAATAATTTCATATAGAAGACACGAAAAAATTATTGCATTTTTACTTCTATACCACAAAAATCATAAAATATAGATAATTTGGAGTTATTTTTGTCTTTTCTTTGACCTCTCCTAATCTTATATGTTTACTCTCTTGTACTTCCACCTACGGACTAGATCTTGAAGCAGAAAAAAGGAAAAAAATAAAATAAAAATATGATTGTGTCATAAGCAAAATGTAACAATTTAATTAGTGAACAATATATGTGTTTAAATTTTTGCTTAATCGTCAACTACCAGCAATTTGTATAAAAATATCTTTTTGGTTACACGTGAATAACAAATTATTCTCTTTTGCAACTTTTAAATTGGCAGATTCCATGGGAAGAGAGACTTGCTATTTTGTATAAAACCCACTATGAAAACTATGAGCTAGCTGAAGCATGTTTAAAAACCAACTATTTCGGAGTGAAATATCTCACGGAAGCGCTCTTACCACTTCTTAAATCGTCCGACTATGGAAAAATAGTAAATGTCTCATCAAATTATGGAAAATTAAAGGTAAACAACTAAAAACTTCAATCTGATAATGCAAAGACTAAAATAGAAATGATGAATATGTACACCATTTATTTTAAAATTACAACCGTTGAATTTGTTGGTCCTTGTTATGTTATTTTTCAGCATCTAAACAATGAGGAACTGGTGAAAGATCTCAACAACATAAACAACTTAACACTAGAAAGGATTGATGATCTTGCCAAATTCTTTCTGAAATCTTGTAAAGAAAATGCACTGGAGGAGAATGGTTGGAAAATATCGGAGGGATTCCGTTCGTATAAAGCATCTAAAATTCTCCTCAATGCCTACACTAGAGTTATAGCCAAGAACCATCCCAGTCTGCGTATAAATTGTGTGCAACCAGGACATGTCAACACTGGATTTAGTTGTAACACGGGGCCACTTACTCCGGATGAAGGTGCCGAGGGGGCGGTAACACTTGCATTGGCTGATGATGGTCCGACTGGCCTCTTCTATGAGCGCACAGAGATCTTGAGCTTTTAAGCATTTGGCTGCTGGATACATGTTTGCGACATTCATAGTAGACTACAAATATTGAATAAGAAAGAAATAAATCATTACTATGTTTTTCCTTTTTTTTTAATTATATGTAGAAAGAAATAAATCATTACAGTAAGGACCAATAGTGAATGGAAATAAGGCATAATAAAAGTTGGTCCGAGAGTTATATATATATATATATATATATAGAATCTGGCTATGGTGAGATGCATCTCACAGCTCCTTTGGTGAGACGCAATCCAGGCCGTTCGATCTGTTCCAAAATTCGTGCAGATCTGATCGCGTGATGAGTTGCTGGAGCGCTTATTTTTTCCGTTCCGTCTGTGTGTTGCTCGCCGTTTCCTCTGTCCCTTTACCTCGTCTCTCTCTCACTCTCTTCGAAACAGCAAGAGAAACCAAAAAACCCTAGATCGAACAAATTTTTTCCGCCTCCTCACACCTGGATCGAAGAACAGCGGGTGAGCTCTCTCTCGCATCTCGCCTCTCTCTTCGAAACAACAGCGCTCTCTCTCTCTCTCTCTCTCTCTCTTCGAAACAGCAGCACAAACCTAGATCGAAGAAATTTTGGTTGCGCCTCCTCACACCTGGATCGGAGAGCAGTGGTTGGATCGAAGAAATTTTTTCGCGCGCCCCTCCTCACTTACCAGGTTCGAACTGTTCTCTTTTTCCAGATCGAACTGTTCTCTTTTTCTCTCTTCGGGCATATTTAAACAAAATATTAGATCTTTGACATTTAACCTTGTTCAAATTTAGGACATTTAACCTTATTTTTGTCCACATGCGTTGATTTGTTTTGATTTTTTGACAAATTTTTTATTGATTTTTTGTACTGTACCGAACTGGTTTAATTGTTGATTTAACCTCTATAGAGTCTGGTTGCAAACTTTATCTGATGTAAATGTTATTTAATTGTTGATATAAAGGAGTGGCTGAAATGTGTCATTAGACAGTGATAAGTAACTGCTTGGATTTGTCTTGCTTATAAGTACTTCTGAAGTTAATATAGTGTATGCAGTTACTTGATTAATTTAGGCCCTGATCAAACTTGATTAATTTAGTTTAGATGCAAAATTTTCTTTTTCATTGATTTTGTAAAATCTTTGAATGATGTTGAGTGAATTATTAATTAAATGAAAGAATTGAATCTGGCAGTGGTATACAACCTCAGTTGGATTTAGGTCATGCAGAACCAGCAGTTAATCAGCTGTCTTCCCAAGATTTGGAAACCAGAAATATTGAACCAAATCTTTCTGTTTCACTAGATACAGTTGCAGATGGTCAGAGTAAATGGGCTACAGTCGAAGACCATCCAAGCAAAGGAAAGGATTCTGACTCTGACTCGCTTGGTTCAGCTCCTGAGATAGTCTTTCCTTATCCAGATACTGACTCAGAGAAGTCAGATACTGCTAACTCGGAAGCAAATGGTCTTCAATTATGTATATAGTTTTTTTTTTCTTTATTTTGAAACAAAATTTTGACTTGCAAGCAATGTATTCGTTTGTTACTTGAGAATTATCATTTCAGCTGTGTTAATTCTTCTAGGTTGGCTATAAATATGTGGTGTTTCTGATCAAATGGTCTTCAATTATGTATATAGTTTATTCAGGTAAAGGCCTAAAATCTAATGGACCAATGGTCTTCAATTACATCAATAGTCAATGGTAGCTTCGGGCATATTCTTCGTCTTTTAAAAGCATGAAGATGCACTTGTGTATATGAACAAGCAAAGTCTGTGGCTTCCTACGTGCAGTGCAGGGAATATATGAAATGTACCAAATGAGTCAAGCCATCAAATAATCAGTACTTTTGACCGTTGATGTTGTTGTTGTTAAGATTTTGATATTGAATTCAAATAATCAGTACTTTGTAGGTAAGCACCACGGTATACTAAGGTTCATAATCAGACTAATAGCACCACTGGAACTAACTAATGGCATGCAGAGATTAGAAAAAAAGAAAACCAAACATACAAACGGATATGAATATACGAAATTGAAAATACTAGCCAAATTTATGCAAGCACATGAGCAGCAAATTTAAAGCAAGCACACGAGCAGCAAGCACATACCAGAAAACAGGTTATATTAGCAAGCACAGAACATGAAATACTAGCCAAATTTAAAATCTACTCCAAATACAAGCCACTGGAACCTTATTTGCTAACAAGTCTGACAAAGCATACATTACAAGCAACCAGTAAAGCATCCATTATTTGCTAACATACTACTTCAACAAATACAAAACTAAAGCAACTAAAATCACTATTATAGCAATAAGCCTTCTTTCCTTCGACACCCGAGCCTTCTTCTCACGTTCCATTTATTCAAGCGACGGAGAAATCCACAATCTTTTGCCATCTACATTTCAAACAATTCTTAAATCATTAATGTACTGGTAGATATGGTTAGTAGAGTTCCAAGTTCATTTTTATTTAATGGTTGTGGACATTTCTTACTAACTTCACTCTGGCATTTTTCATGTCCTCGCACATTTAGTTGGCATGATATTTGAAGGACAGCAAACGAGCTAATTAGATGTCTTTGTATGAATTAAGTAATTAGTATATGTGATAATTATCAGGGAATTAAGTAATTAATATAATTTAGTACTTGAATTAGCAAACGTGCTAATTAGATGTCTTTGTACTTGAATTCTGCTTACATTTTCCATTTGCTAGCACATCACTGTCATGAATTAAGTAATTAATATAATTTAGTATTATACTACTTGTTACAGGGCAGTGCTGAAAGACAAGTCCTTGTTCAGGACTATGAAGTACTTGTTCATGAATTAAGTATAAATCTGATGGACTATGAAGTACTTGTTCATGAATTAAGTACTAGTTCAGGACTATTGTCTTAGATTCTAGTACCCTTAACCTATTGCTCCCTTAGATTTATACCCTGAAGTCATTAGCTATATAAAATAGTGTTGGTACCAGTTTAAAAAAACAGACCAGCATCACTATAGTACGTCAAAATTCAAAAAAAATAAAATAAAATAAAAAAATAGGTGTCAAAGTTGATACTAACCTCACACAAGTCCAGACAATCAAGGCGACTATGAGGCTGAGGCGGAAAAGTCGATCCAGGCGACTCTGAGGCGGAGGCGGAAAAGTCGATCCAGGCGACTCTGAGGCGTAGGCGGAAAACTTGACGAGGAGGCGACGTGAGGAGGCGGAGGCGGAAAACTCGATCCAGTCGATCTAGGGTTTCTCCGATCCAGCCGCGTTTTTCCTTGCTGTTGCTTTTCGAAGAGAGTGAGAGAGAGAGAGAGGCGAAGAGTCTTCGATCCAGCCGCGTGAGGAGGCTCAAAGCTGCTCTCCGATCTCCGATCAAGAGGCGAGATCTAGGGTTTCGGTGGATTTTTTTTTCGCTCTGGGTTTCTTTTTTTCCGCTGGTTTGTTTGTTTCGAAGAGAGAGATATCGAAGAGAGGCCTTAGAGAGAGACGGAAACGTACAGAAGAAACGGACGGAGAATTTTAAATCAATCAGCGCTCTGATCTGCACAGATCTTGACGCGAAATGAAGGGCCTGGATTGCGTCTCACCACAGGCCCCGTGAGATGCATTTCACCATAGCCAGATTCTATATATATATATATATATATATATATATATATATATATATATATATATATATATATATCAATAATATTCTCAAATAATGATAAAATATAAATTTCTTTCTCTAAATATATTTACAGTTTGTAAGTAAAAAAAAAAAATAACAAAGGTCCAAACACAATGTCTATACATAACATAATAAAAGTCTAAAATAAAAATAATCAGAAAATTTTGTTATAAACTAAGACAGTACATTTCGAGGTAAACTAAAACATAAATTTCAATGCAGACCTAACAAAACTATGCATCAAGTATCGCATTTCAACTCTGTCTTGGATTCGATTTCCTTATGTTTTCCATGAAAGACAACCTTTTTCTCTCTTTTATTGTGACCTGAGATGGTGCGAAGATAGAATACGATAAGAGTACTAAAACTGGCTACCTTGAGCAATTTCAAAAAAATTTTAAAGTTGTTAACGTTTTAATCAAAATATTAATACTGCTATTGCGATATCGAACTTCCAAAGTTCAAAATTAGCTAACATCGAATTTTTAAAGTCTCATATTAACACAAAAAATTTTAAAAAAAATAATATTTTTTCTTAAGTCAACAATATCAGTTGTGCACGTCTCCATCATATTAAATTATGATGTTTATTTTTTTATATAATTTTTATTTAACCCTTCTGCTTTGATATATTTTTTATATAATTAATAATGTAACCTATATAAAATTTATGCTGCTATTGCGAATACGATCATGTTGGACAGACCGCATCTGTCCTACACATAGGAGTTTAGCATTCCTCTATTTATAAATATAAATATTATGTAAATATTTTAATATTTATTATTTGAAATTATTGAAAATTTGGATTATTTCATAAAAATATTAAAGTTAGGGTTATCGACTGTAACATAGCAAAAATATCAGACCAATTTAAATTAATTAGGTAAGTTAATTTAAATAAATTAGATGAATTATTAGGAATTAATGTGGATTCTAGTAATTAGGAATTGGTATAATACGAGTAACTAAATCAAAAGTAATAGTAAAATCGACTCGAAATCGAAACTTTTAACCTTGTGTAGTATCTAAAATTTATGTTCATAATTTTAGTAATATCAAAGATTAAGAAATGATAATTATTTGGCTTTAGATTAATTAAATCTTAATAAAAATAATTATAATCATTAAACTATATGAGTAGCAGCATTCTTGGCTACAAAGTTGTGGCCACAAGAGATCCAAAAAGGTAAAACACAGTAAAAATCGACGAAATCGATTTCATCGCCGTGGCTTCATCTCTTTCTCTCCTTTCTCTTCCGATTTTTCGTCGATCGTTCGATTCTGTCTCTCTTTTCTCCGGCGAAAATGTGGTAAATCGCCGTGGGGCTTGAGTGTGGCAAGCGAATCGGCTCGAGGCCACCGTCATTTTAGGGTTGAAGAGCCATTAGGCTTTCTCCGCATGGAGAATGGCCATTGGCCGTGGGTATGAGCTGGAGTGTGAGATTCGTGCTTAGGAATCTCGACTGCTGACTCCTCTCTCCTCTCTCTCCGCTACTGCCTCGGCTATAAAAACCCCCATTCCATCATGCAATTTTGGCCGATTTTTGAAAATTTCCTTAAAAAAAGAAAAGAGTGGAATTTGAGAGAGAAGGGAGGAGGACACGCATAGAGATCCAAGGTATGAACTCTGTGGTGATTGTTCTTTGATTTTCCTTGCTGTAAGTTGAGCTCAGTTGATTGAACTGTGTAATCTAGGGTTTGATCTCGGTTTTGAGATGAACTGTGTTTGAAACTATGAAATGTTGAGTTTAGTAAACTTGATTAGGATAGAAAAATGTTTGAAATGAGTTATTGATGATTGGAACTGTTAGAAAATGGATTTGAGTAGGTATTGAGCTCGGTTATTTGATGATAAACCAAAATCTTGAACTGTGATGAGTTTTGAGCTCAATTGAGCACAGAGGAGACTTGTTGGATGCTTATTCTGTGTGTTTGGAAGGTGGTACCAGCCTTAGGTACGGTGGTTGTACCACTGGTACCTCTGGTTGTGCTGTCGCTGGTGACAGGGACTGAGTTGTAAAAAAAAATGGGTCTGAGGACCTATTTGTAAGGAAAAAGGACCTGGAAGTTATTAAAAAGGGCCTTTTTATGAGGAAAAAGGGCCTAGTTGAGAAATAAAATGATTCGGGGTTCCTTTCAGAAAATTGGAGGAAGATGTTGCGTTCGGATCTCCGACCCTTTGGTCGGATCCGTGTCGGTTGGCTCAGGTCAACTGGCCAGGTTGACCTGGCTTAGCCGTGTGGAGAAGCGGGCTTTCTGGGCTGAGATTGGATTGGGCTTGGGAGAGGGAAAAAAAAATTCCCCTTTGGCCCAATGCGAATTTATTCGGCCTGGAAAGAAAAAATATGGGCTTAAGCCCATAACAGATTAATAAATGGAATTAAATTAAAACTTAATTTATAATTAAGTTAATTAAGGAAGGATTAAGATTAATTAAATAATTAGGGAAAAGGCCACATGAGAATGTCAGGTATTTCTCTAATTTGACGGTTTCGGGAGATGATGAAATAGTTCGAGTGAGTCAAGAACAGATACATGACAAAAATCACCGACTAAACTGATCTCAAATTAAACAAACAAAATAATTTTTTATTTTTGAAATTTTTAAGAATTTTAGAAATTCTTAAGAATTTTAGAAATTCCTTACTATACTATTTTATTTTATTTTATTTAAATATTTTGAAAAAAAATTAAGGTATATTTTAAATAAACTAAAATAGATTTTTATAATTAGAATTAAATTAAAATAAATTAAAAAAAGTAATACTAATAATATATATAATAAAATAATAATAAATAATATAAAATAAAAATATATATAATAATAATAATAAATTAATTAAAAAAATATTATTAAATTAAATTGTATAAACATAAATAGTATATGTGTGTGTATATATAAAACAAAATAAAAATATTTGTACTTATATAAAATGAATGAACAAATAAAATTTAAGTGCTACTATATATATATATATATATATATATATATACATATTTATAAATACATATCTAATTAAATGAAAAAATAGATAAATTTATATAAAATAAACTAACAATTATAAATTTCCAGAACTACTGAAAACACAAGCAATTACTAGGAAGTTATTATTAATTAGTCTGGTTAGATAAGCCGGACCTTAGCCAACTAAGGAATTACAATAAGAATAAGTAAATAATAGTTAGAATGAGTCTTAACAATTCTTAATCTCCTTACAGGGGAGACAACTGACGCGGAACCCGGACCAGACTTGAGTACAAGTGCGGTTACGTGGATTTTTGTAGAATATTAGTCCTGATAATATTATTTAACGCATAGCATGTTGTTAATTCCTTTGGATGCCTTACCTCTTGATCATTTAGAATTAGGAACAGATATTACAACTCAAGATTTCATGTTGAATTAATCCCCTTTGTTCAAGTTGTTGTGAAACTGGGCAAGCTTTGTAACACCCCTTTTGTAAGAATAATCTGAATCCTTGTGGAATCAAGATAATCTTGCCTGATATTCCTGGAAACATGACATGAAAGTCAATATCACTCTCCGGAGTCGGTCGGCCACCGGTTTCGGCCAGTTCAGTAGCGCTATTAGAGTATGGAATTCCCTCATGCCACCTGATATGTCAGGTAAGGGAAAGGTCTCCTCATGTGCCCAGCCGGTTGGGAAAGGAACCTGAGTGAGATTTGATGATTATTTACATGATATGATTATTCTCTTGATTGTTACATGATTCTATCTTGATTGTTATTATGCATTGCTTTTCAGTCTACCATGGTGTTGATAGGGCCTTTTCTTCTCCGCTGTTCGGTATGCAGTCGGATAGAGATTGGCATTTCATTGTTCTTGATTCATTGCTTTCTATCATTATTACTTATTATTGATTTATTATTGATTATTATTATTGTGGGGATTATTTCTGGACTAAGATTTCGAACAGGAATCCACGTCTGGAACTAAAACCCGCACTGAGAATCATATTCTCATATCCGTGTTTGTTTTGCATGTTTCCTCGGCGGTTAGGGGTTCCAGACGACACACCGGCCTTTGAGAGGTCCGCCCCTGAGGACTTTTGATGGGTCTCATGTCCACTTGCGTACTTATATACCTCACATGCGCACTGTGATATCATACCATGTTTCCTTAGCCTCCACTGGTGTTTACTTTTATATTGAGTATGTCCCTCCACCACCACCTGCTCCTCCATCTCCACCACTGATCCCACCACCCACCCCGGAGCCTGTTGTGAGTCCCATTCTCATAGATGAGGATGGGGATAAGATCTTGGATGAGTGAGCTTGTGCCTGTTTTTATGTTATTATAGATACTTAAACTGGAGTCGATTTTGATTTACATTATATTAATCCCTATAGACAGATGAGTCGAGGACTAGTATATATGTTGTTTAAAGTTATAGTCTCCAGTCTTGAGCCGTAAGTATGAGCGTGATGTATGATATTCTTTATTTTGTGACTTGTACTGAATGCGCATGTAATATATATATATGTGTGTTGTGACATGTTTTACTTGATTGTGTATGCCTTTTTACTTGCCTTTGTGATGGATAATATTTGCTTATATTATCTGTGCTTAGTACTCGACTATTTTATTTATAAAAAAAAATGGACTGCTTTTGCACGACTAAGCCTTACGGAAGTACATTTATTTGTACTTTCGTGGCGGGAATCTGTTACATCTTGCTGCGGGATGTGACATCGACGAACAAAACTAACAAAAGTTTAATATATTGTTGTGTTAAATTTATTCGTCGATAGACCTAATTTTGTTATTTTTATAATTTAAATTCAAATATAATATGTGTTATTATAAATAAATTGAGACATAGAATACATTTCCTGTTATTTAATTTATTTTTATTTATTTGTTTTGGAAGTAATATGTAGAAAGTTAATTAGAAAAACCTAAATGACTGAGACACTAATTTACCAGTAAAAATACTCGTTTTTATTAATTTATTTGATGAAGTTATTTAGAAACAGTATGTACTAAAAAAGTACTAATGAGGAAAATATATGTTTTTATTATTCCTTTTTTATACGCGTATATACGCTGTAATCTGAGCTAATAATCACATAATACACTTTAGTATTTGGCATTACCTGCCACCACATGTGGCGGCATTATTTTGGTTCCATTAGTGGAAAACATAAAGAAATAGTTAAAAAATTACAAAATAAAAAATTTTAATGTCGTACTAAATTTTGATATGTAGGTCTCATCAAGTAAATAAAATTGATCTTTCGAGTTATCAAAATCATGAATTCATATAGGGGGTGTTTGACTTTACATTTCAATTTTGTAATCACGGACTTCGGAAGTTCGAGATTAGAAAATGAAATTATTTTACTTATTTATTGTTTGCTTAATATCGGACTTTTAAAATTCGATGTTAGCTAATGTAGGATTTTAGGAGTCTGATATCAACTTTGGACTTCGAAAGTCCGATATTGCGATAACTGTATTAAATTTTAATTAAAACGGTAACAACTTCACAATCTGAACTAAAATTTTTGGATCAATTTCCTTAACGACCTTGACTGGGCCTACTAATGCTGGCCTTGGGGCCGGCTTGAACTGACAGAAAAGAAATAAAAAATAAAAAATCTTTTTGACTAGCTAAAGGGCTTCGTTGGTCTGGCCAACAACAACAACAATAATAATGGGTTTGATTAAAATAATTTTTACGTGTGATTTCATTTGGTTAAAATTAATTTTAAAAATAGATATTGTTTTGATCAAAATGATATTTATGTGAGATTCATTTGATTTAAACTGATTTTTAAGAATTTCGTTTAAGTCTAATAATGTAAAAAAATCCGATCAAATGTTATCAGAATCATTGTTTTTTGTCAAAAAATTTATAGTAAAATAAAATTCGTAAAAAAAATTATTCTAACCTATATCATTTCTGACACGATCGACACGTGCGTAGCTGTAGTGGTAGTCATTTGGTATGGCCGTAAGGAAGGGGACCAAAATCCTCTGCAGCAGTGCTGCTGGCAGCGAATTTTTTCGAGCCGTTCAGATTTGATCGGACGATTAATTTTTTTCTGGCCTATTAGATTCACGGGGCTCCTTTATCCATCAGATTCAGATCAGACGGTTGGGACTGCACCGCTGCCAATCGCGGTGCGGCAGAGGATGTGAATTCGTAAGGAAGGAACCCATGGACGTCAGTGCCAACGTCATCACTGAGTCTTTGACTCCCTCTCCACGCCAGCAATGACATATGGAAGACCAGCCTCTTTAGTCACGGGCTCACGGCCGCATAAAGTGAGCTTTGAACAATTCTAGGCCGCACAAGCGGCACAACACAATCAAAAGAGAGAGAGAATGAAACTCGCCATCTTTTTTTTCCTATTTTGTTTGGTCTAACAAATTCATTGAAATTAACAATCTTCATTGTTTGTCCCTCCCTTTCGCAGTCTCAAGTCTCAACTCCACAGGACGAATCCATGCGCATTGCACTTATGCACTATATATAACTCGGATTAATCCATGTGTACCCACAACTCATTCAAGATTTTTCACAGTGCTTGCTTGTTAAATTCTTTTCGACACTATCATAAATGGAAGGAAAGAAAAGGTACATCGACTTTATTCTACACTGTTGTTTAACTTAAAAATTTATATTGTGACATATTCTTTCCATTTCAGTTCACACCAGAACTCACTGACATTAAATCATTCTATCATTTGATAACAGGATTGCACTGGTAACCGGAGGGAATAGAGGGATTGGATTCGGAATATGCAAGCAACTTGCATCTAAAGGTGTAACTGTCATTTTAACTGCCAGAGATGAGAAAAGAGGCGAGGAGGCAATTAGAAAGCTTAGTGAAGAATTTGGTTTAACGGATGTAATATTTCACCAACTAGATGTCACTAATAATTCAAGCATCATGTCGTTGGTTGATTTTGTCAAGAACCGTTTTGGCAAGCTAGATATTTTAGTAAGGCGCATCATCCTTCTTGTCAAATATCTTTTTTCTCATTTTGTTCAATTTTTTTTATATGTTTTTTGTATGGAGAAATAATAGCAATGTGTATTTACAGGTAAACAATGCTGCAACTGATGGTGGTTTCATACCACAACCGCTTGATGTAGAGGTAAATATAATATAATTATGTGCCTGTATAGATGATTTATAATTTAATTAAAAAAATATTGTTAAGAGTATTATCGTCAATGTGAATATTTATCTAAACATTTAGTCCATATGACAAATTAACAAAAAGTATATTTTGGAATCGATTAGACCTTAGGATTTGTTTGTGACAGCCACCATGCGCTGAAAAAATTTTCTTATAATAAGAAAAAAAAATTACATGGAAGACAAGAAAAAGTATTAGTATTATTTATTAAAAAAGATAAAACATATGTGATTTGAATAGTGCGATTGATTAAATGATATTGAATATATAATTATTAGATTTTTATTATAAAGTGATGCACCGGCAAAATCTATTGCAGCATTTGAGGAGTTTGTCTTTGCTTTAACCTCTCATAGCAGTATATGTTTAAACTCTGGTACTTCCACCTATGGACTAAATCTTGGAGCCGAGAAAGGGAAAAAGATCAAAATATAATTAAGTCAAAAGCAAAAACAATTTAATTAGTGAACAATATATAAGTTTATACTTTTGGCTTCATCTTTAACTACCAGCAATTTGCGTAGAAATATCTTGTTGGTTACATTTCAATAACTAATTATTATATTATTCTCTTTTGCAACTTCAAAATTGGAAGGTTCCATGGAAAGAGAGACTTGATATTGTGTTAAAAACTCACTTCGAAACCTATGAGCTGGCTGAAACATGTTTGAAAACCAACTATTTCGGAGTGAAATACCTCACAGAAGCATTCTTACCTATTCTTAAATCATCTGATTCTGGAAGGGTAGTAAATGTCTCATCCAATCGTGGAAAACTAAAGGTAAACAACTAAAAATTTTAATTTGGTAATGCAAAATCCTAAAATAGAAATAAATATATATACCATATTTATTTCCAAATTACAACGGTTGAATTTGATGATCCTTGTTATATTATTTTTCAGCATCTAAACAATGAGGAACTGGTGAAAGAACTCAACGACATAAACAACTTAACACTTGAAAGGATCGATGATCTTGCCAAATCCTTTCTGAAATCTTTTAAAGAAAATTCACTAGAGGAGAATGGTTGGAAAATGTCGGAGGAGGGGTTCCGTGCGTATAAAGCATCTAAAATTCTCCTCAATGCCTATACTAGAGTTACTGCCAAGATCTACCCGAATCTGCATGTTAATTGTGTGCAACCAGGACATGTCAACACTGGATTTAGTTACCACACGGGGCCACTTACTGCGGATGAAGGTGCTGAAGGGGCGGTAACACTTGCATTGGCTGATGGTGGTCCGACCGGCCTCTTCTTTGAGCGCACAGAAATCTTGACCTTTTAATCATTGGGTTGCTGCTTGCGGGATAGATGTTTGCGACATTTATAGTGGAAATACTGAATGAGAGAGAAATAAATAGTTATTATATTTATTCCTTTTTTTGTTCTCATATAGGATGTATTTTTTAACAATAATCTATAGTGAATGAAAATAAGGTATAAATATAAGTTGGTGCGAGAGTGTTATATATCTATGATTTTTCACTCAATTTAATCCTCTTTTAAGTGATACTAGAAAATACGTCCACCTCTTTGGTGGACACAATTTAATTCAAAATTTTATAAAACTAAAAAAAATTATCAAAATAAAATTTATGAAAATATTTTTTAATACATATTATGAAAAGATTTCACAAATCATATAAATTTTTAAAACATATTTCTCCTTATTTATACTATCTAATTTTGTCTTTTGCATTAATTGAGATTGACCAAAAATGAAAATATTTTAATGAGATGGTTTCACCCAGTACCTAGACAGTTTTCAGATAAAAGGAAAACATTTTATCTGATATTCAAATCTAAGCCACAGATCGTATCAGATTAACAAAATCAATGATCAATATTTGATGTTAGGGGTTGTTAACACCTTTTATCTGACATGTTTACGTTTTTTTTTAAAGAATGCTTTTATAGGTAGTAGAGATAAAGACTAGTTAAGCTAGCGAATTAGACGGACCAAATTCTTGATCGATTTATTTCATGATCCAAAACAGGGCTAATCCGATCTAACCTTGATTCAAACGACCTACCTAAATAATCTTTTTTTTTTTTGAAGAAAGAGAGAGGTTTTTGCCATCCAACTTTTTCTGAAATTAAAAGTACATACGGGGCTTGAATTCTTGACCTCTTGAAGACCAGCCTAGTGCTCTTACCACTGAGCCACTAGGCCACATGCAACCTACCTAAATAATCTCATAGACTTATTATTTTTTAAAGATAAATGAGGGTTATAATCTTGATCTTATATTTTAAATTGAATATTTACAAAAAAAAAAAAAAAACATCTTCAACCGAATTTTGAACTTAAGATTTTCATTGAAATTGTCTTTTGCCATCAAACTGTGGTTTACGCCAAAACTCTGCACCACGAAATCGAGCTCTGTGATATCACAGTTCACCGAGATTCACTCAACCAAACAGAACTATATAGATAAAGGAAACACCAAAATCTCTACACTTTGATACCAATTTTGTTAGCAGTGAAACCAAACAGAACTAGAAACGTAACATTTTTTATTTTATTTGGCATGAAATCATTTTTTTTTTTTTTTTTTGCTCTGATCCGTCATCCGTGAAATCTGTTTGATAGTTATTTTGGTAGACTGGACCCGTCACCCACGAATACGTGGCGACGATACGGAGTACGTAATTTCCTAGCCTCCCCGTCAAGTAATTCTGTAATTTCCTTGAATGATTTTTTTTTTTTTTTTTTTTGGTTGACAAGTTCGTAGTCGTAGTTAAAATTTGGTCTGGCCGTTGGCGTCTAGTGAGCTCATGAGACGTCAGTGCGAACGACAGCACTTGGTTCTTCACTCTTTCCCCAAATCAGCAAGGACTCTACGAAGAGTGGAAGACCTGACCAGCCTCATTAGATCTCAGCCGCTCAAAGTGAAAATTGAGCAAATCCTGGCCGCACACCTCAATCAAAACAGAGAATGAAACTAGCTCACTTTTTTTTTCGTCTTTTTCTGTGGTCTAACAAGTTAGCAATCTTCACTGCCCGTTTCTCAAGTCTCAATTATATTAATATATTCCACTGGATGGAACGATGTTACATTGTACGCATTAGTGTATATAACTCAATGGATTCTTGACCTTTGGGTACCACAACTCATCAAAGATTTTCATAGTGCTTTGTTAAATCCTTTTTGATACACGTACGTGCTAAATGGAAGGAAAGAAGAGGTAACAAAATAAAAAAGGAATATTGTTCATTCTGCACTATTATTTAACTTCAAATTATGTGGCATCCTTTCTTTTCTAGTTCACAACAGAACTCATTCACACTTATATATATCATCATTCTATCATTTGTTGTCAGGATTGCGTTGGTCACTGGAGGGAACAGAGGAATTGGATTCGGAATATGCAAGCAACTTGCATTTAAAGGTGTAACTGTCATTTTAACGGCCAGAGATGAGAAAAGAGGCGAGGAGGCAATTAAAAAACTCAGTGACGAGTTTGGTTTAACAGATGTAATATTTCATCAACTAGATGTCACCGATAATTCAAGCATTATGTCCTTGGTTGATTTTGTCAAGGGCCGTTTTGGCAAGCTTGATATTTTAGTAAGGCGCATCATCCTTGTCAAATATTTTCTTCTCATATTGTACAATTTTTCTTATATCTTTTTTTGTATGGAGAAATAATATCTATGAGTATTTAATTACAGGTAAACAATGCTGCAGTTGGTGGTGCTGACGTACCACAACCACTTGATTTGGAGGTAAATAAAATGTAATTATGTGCCGTTATAATTAAATAGTTCTCGACGGTAATTTTGATTTATAATTTAATTTTAAAATATTATTAAGAGTTATTGTCAATGTGAATATTTATCTGAAAATTTAATCCACATGACAAACTAAGAAAAACTGTATTATTGAATTCCATTAGAACTCATCATTTGTTTGGAACAGCCACCAAGCGCTGAAATTAATTTCATATAACAAGGAAAAACTATATAGAATATACGAAAAAAAAATTTAGTACTGTATTTTAACTTCTATACTACAATAATCATAAAACATAGATAATTTGGATACAGTTCTATTGATTAAATGATAATCGAATATAGTTATTAATTTTTATTATAATAAAGTGATGTACTAGCAAAATTTATTGCAGCATTTGAGGAGTTGATTTTGTCTTTTCTTTGACCTCTACTAGCCTTATATCATTATATGTTTACTCTCCCGTACTTCCACCTACGGACTAGATCTTGAAGCCGAAAAAAGGGAAAACAACTAAAAATATGATTGTGTCATAAGCAAAAACAATGTAATTAGTGAACAGTATATATATATGTTTACACTTTGGCTTCATCTTCAACTACCAGCAGTTTGTATAAAAATATCTTTTTTGCTACATTGAAATGACAAATTATTATCTTTTGCAACCTTTAAATTGCCAGATTCCATGGGAAGAGAGACTTGATGTTTTGTTAAAAACCCACTTTGAAACCTACGAGCTGGCTGAAACTTGTTTAAAAACCAACTATTCCGGAGTGAACTACCTCACCGCAGCACTCTTATCTCTTCTTAAATCTTCTGACTCGGGAAAAGTAATAAATGTCTCATCGAATTATGGAAAACTAAAGGTAAACGACTAAAAATTTTAATCTAATAATGCAAAGCCTAAAATAGAAATGAATATGTACACCATTAATTTTCAAATTACAACAGTTGAATTTGTTGGTCCTTGTTATATTATTTTTCAGCATCTAAACAATGAGGAACTGGTGAAAGAACTCGGCGACATAAACAACTTAACACTAGAAAGGATTGACGATCTTGCCAAATCCTTTCTGAAATCTTGTAAAGAAAGTGCACTGGAGCAGAATGGTTGGAAAATATCGGAGGGATTTCGTGCATATAAAGCATCTAAAATTCTCCTCAATGCTTACACTAGAGTTACAGCCAAGAACCATCCCAATCTGCGTGTTAATTGTGTTACTCCAGGACATGTCAACACTGAATTTAGTTGCCACACGGGGCCCCTTACTGCGGATGAAGGTGCCGAGGGGGTGGTAACACTTGCATTGGCTGATGGTGGTCCGACCGGCCTCTTCTATGAGCGCACAGAGGTCTTGACCTTTTAAGCAATGGGCTGGTAGATAGATGTTTGCAACATTTTTAATGGAAATATTGAATAAAGAAATAAATAGATCATTGTGATGTTTGTTCCTTTTATTGTTTATATAAGATGTATTATGTAATAAGAATCTAGTGAATGGAAATAGCTATAAATAAAAGTTGGTGCGAGAGTGCTATATATCAGTAATTTTCACAAACCACGATAAAATATAAATTTCTTTCTCTTAATATTTACAAAGAAATATATTTACCTGGCTTTTATAGTCTATCTTTTCTAGCCTACCCAACTTGTTTGGGACAAAAGACTTAATAGTAGTTGTTGTTTATAGTCTCTAAATAATAAAAAAATAAAACAAAGTTCCAAACATAATGTTTACATAACATCTCTACTACTTATAAATGCATGTATATAAAAGGTGTAAACAATTCATATAAAAGGAGTAAACATGTCATATAAAAGGGTGTTAAACAATTCTTATATCAATAATGGACCATTGATTTGTGTGATTTGATTTGATCAGTGGTCTAGATTAAGGTCAGACTTTTTATTAGAAAAAAAAATAATTTACTACCAAATTAGCTATTTATTTAAAAGGAAAGACTAAATTATTAATTTTACCGTATCTTTATTGCCTAACATGTAAAGTTTTATATGAAATAAAAATAATATCAAAATGTTATTTTCTTATTTGCCCGCATATTGATGGCATCTTTTGCTAGTAAAGATAAACGTCTAAACTGAAATAATCTAAATTTTTTGTTACGCTAAGTTTCGAGGTAAATTAAAATATAAATCAACCATAAATAAATAAAGATGTGTAGGTGTCATGATCATTTAGTTAAATGTAGCCTGACACTCCAATCATTGTGATATAATATATTTTTTTTATTTCTATAACATGATACTTTTTAACTATTTGTGTGTCGAGTATTATTACTCATAAAACTGACCGATTCACTGACAAAAAATAATTAAGCAGCGTATTATTTTATTTTCTATTTTTGTGTCTCGCTCCTATTTTCATTTCATCTCTTCTATGTCTCTCTTTTGTGCTACTTGAAGTCCCTCTTCGTCTTTCCTTCTCTTTTCCCCTCCTTCGGTAGAACTACCTCAGCATCATCATAAAATATAAGATTAAGATTTTCCCCATTTTTTTCCTAAAAAAAATATAAGATTTTCCTAAAAAAAAATTTGCGATCATCATCATTTGTATTGTTACTAATTTACGTAAGAGTTTAAAATTTTTATGCAAATGATAGAATTGATAATTTTTGGAGGGAAAAGAACATGTATTAGTATTTTACTCTATTTATTAATATACATACATCGGCACATCAACAATGCTTTGCATTGATAGAATACGATAGGAGTAACAAGAGACGATTGTGGCAGATAGAAACGTATGATTTTTATTATATTTTAGTTGCATCAGATGATTTATTTATTCTGACGTGCTGCGTAGTTTTTTTTAGACTGGACCTTACTAATACGGGTCCACCTTTGAGTAATTTCCTAGGCATCTAGCCTTCAAATAATTTCCTCAGCGACATTGACCGGGCCTACTAATACCCTTCAGGCTTTAATGACAAAAAGGAAATATCTTTTAACTTGCCAAAGCCCAAAGGGCTTCGCTGCAAAGAAAAAAACAATAATATATTTTTTGACACGTGTCGTAGCCGTAGACCGTAGTGGTTGTCAAAATTTGGTCTGGCCTTCAGGAACCCATATCTAAATATGTCAGTGCCAATGTCATCACTGGGTCCTTGAATCTCTCCCCACGCCAGCAATGACATACGGAAGACCAGCCTCTTTGGATCACGGCCGCATAAAGTGAAGCAGTGAACCTTGAACAAATCCTGGCCGCACACATCAATCAATCAAAGACAAAGAACGAAACTCGACATCTCTTGTACTTTTACTTTATTCTTTGGTCTTGTTTGTCGCTCTCTTTCCCCAGTCTCAATTCACAACTCTAGCCTACGGGTTTCTTTCAAAAAAAAAAAAAAAAAAAAAAAAAAACACTCTCAACTCTCAAGTACTCCACAGGACGAAACCATATATCATATGTATTGCACTATATATATGACTTGGATTCCTGGCCTTATGTAGTACAACTCATTCATGATTCTCATTGTCTTCTTGTTCAATCATCTTTGATACTATCATAAATGGAAGGAAAGAAAACGTAAATCGACTTTATTTTACTCATTAATTTATGTAGTGACATATCCTTTCTTTTCCACTTCACACCAGAACTCATTGATGTTAAATCATTCTGTCATTTGGTATCAGGATTGCGTTGGTAACTGGAGGGAACAGAGGAATTGGATTCGGCGTAAGCAAGTTACTTGCTTCAAAAGGTGTAACTGTCATTTTGACTGCCAGAGATGAGAAAAGAGGCAAGGAGGCAATTAAAAAGCTTAGTGAAGAATTTTGTTTAAGGGATGTAATATTTCATCAACTAGATGTCACTAATAATTCAAGCATTATGTCGTTAATTGATTTTGTCAAGAACCGTTTTGGCAAGCTAGATATTTTAGTAAGACGCATCATCATTCATGTCACATATTTTCTTCTCATTTTGTTCAATTGTTCTTATATGTTTTTTGTATGGAGAAATAATAGTTATTTTGTATTTACAGGTAAACAATGCTGCAGTTACTGGCGTTGACGTACCGCAACCACTTGATTTGGAGGTAAATAATATTAAAATATTATTATGTGTCCGTATAATTAAAACACCTGGGCGGTATTATAAAAGTTGATTTATAAGTTCATTAACAAAATTACTATTAAGAGAATTATTGTCAATATGAATATTTATCTGAAAATTTAATCGACATGACCAACTAAAAAAGTATAAACTGGATTCCAATAGAACTCATCATTTGTTTCAAGCAGCCGCCATGCGCTGAAAACAATTTCATGTAATAAGAAAAAAAAAAATATATGGAAGACATGCAAAAATTATTATTATATATTATATTCTTTCTACAAAAACATAATATATATAATTCGAATAGTTCTATTGATTAATAATAACTGAATATAATTATTATTGTTTTATCATAAATTGACGCACTAGAAAAATTAACTGCAGCATTTTAATTAGGAGTTCATTTTAGCTTTGCTTTGATTTCTACTAACCGTATATGCTTACTCTCTCGAGTCTCTTGTACTTCCACCAACGAATAGATCTTTAAGCCGAAAAAAAGGGCAAAAAAAAAATTCAAATATAATTGTGTCAAAGCGAAAACAATTTAATTAGTGAACAATGTATAGGTTTACACTTTGGCTTCATCTGCAATTACCAGCAATTTATATCGAAATATCTTGTTGGTTACATTTTAATGACAAATTATTATCTTTTGCAACTTTTAAATTGACAGATTCCATGGAAAGAGAGATTTGATATTTGGTTAAAAACTCAATTTGAAACCTATGAGCTGGCTGAAGCATGTTTAAAAACAAACTATTTCGGAGTGAAATACCTCACCGAAGCACTCTTACCTCTTCTTGAATCATCCGACTATGGAAGAGTAGTCAATGTCTCATCTAGTTATGGAAAGTTAAAGGTAAAAAACTAAAATTTTAATATGGTGATTGAAAGCCTGAAAGAGAAAAGAATATGCACACTACACCATATCTATTTCCAAAATATTGATGTTGAATTTTGTTTGTCTTGTTAAATTATTTTTCAGCATCTAAATAATGAGGAACTGGTGAAGGAACTTGACGACATAAACAACTTAACACTAGAAAGGATCGATGATCTTGCTAAATCATTTCTGATATCTTTCAAAGAAAATGCATTGGAAGAGAATGGTTGGCATATATCAAAGGGATCCCATGCCTATAAAGTATCTAAAATTCTCCTCAATGCTTACAGTAGAGTTACTGCAAAGATCTATCCCATTTTGTGTGTTAATTGTGTGCATCCAGGACATGTCAACACTGAATTTGGTTTCCACACGGGGCCACTTACTGTGGATGAAGGTGCCGATGGTGTGGTAACGCTTGCATTGGCTGATGGTGGTCCGACCGGACTCTTCTATGAGCGCACAGAGATATCCACCTTTTAAGCATTAAGCCGCTGGATAGATGTTTACGACGTCTGTAGAAAAATTGATATAAGAATGATAAAAAATCATTATTATGTTTATTATTTTCTTTATTATTTATATGAGGATGTATTTAATAATAGGAATCTGTAGTGAGTGAAAAGAAGGCATAAATAAAAGTTTGTGCCAGGATGCTATATATCAATAAATTTGTTTGTCCTATCTTTTGTAGTTCTGTTAGACTTATTTTTAAGTACAACTTTTAACTCAATATAAGCAAAAGAAAACAAGGCTATTTCTCTCTTCAGAGATCTTTATTTGTTTTTGTTAGGGCTAACAGAACAAATTAAGAATGAAAAGTGCAGATTTTGTTTTTTAACTGACTAGTTCTCTTTTAAAGACGAGCTAAGACGAATTAGGTGGACCTAACTCTCTCTCCCCAGAAATATATGACGGTACGAAGTAGGGTTAATTTCCCATCCGGCCAACTTAACTCAATTCACCAATACTTTTATCCCGAGACAGACAGAGATCGACACAACCCTGGTAAATATAATTTGTTAAAATTACTTCTAAATTTAGTAATTATTAATATTTATTACAAACTAAATGTAATTTAATTAAATATAAATTAATTAAGATTTTACTGCATAAATTTATAAGAACACAATTAATTTAATGATAGATTATTTAAGACACTTTGGATCGAATCGGTGACTTAAATGAAAATAATAAAATAACTTAAATCTGATATCAAATATTCAAGTCATGTGGCTCTTTCTTTGTCAAATCACCACCCGATCTAACGCTACTGCAGTAATAACAGAAAGTCAGAAAGGGTAGAAAAATAAAGAAGAAGAAAGCAGAGGCAATATTACAAAATACTCATGCCTCATCTGAGGGCCCCAAAATTCACATAGGAAAAACAATAATCAGTGAGACCAGCAATGAAGCTGACAAACACGTTAAATGCTCTCAAACCAGCTGGAAACACATTTGATGAGCATTTAACAAAGAAAGAAAAACCGAGATAATGTTCCATTTATCCAACCTTCAAAACCAGCTTCATATTTTCTATGCAAAAAATTAAAAATAAAAAGGCGAGAACATTTTTATATGAACAAAAGAAACCGCTCAACATTTGACATGTTATACTTCTGTATCTTGAAACTTCTTGGCAAAACTTAGTTTACTGTGGTCAATTTGATCAAGGCGAATTGATATTGTTGACTGGTCTGCTTCAGTCTCTGTCCATTGTATTGATTCTTTCTCTAGAAGGTGAATTACCTGGTAAAGTCAAATCCAAATGAGTAAATTAGCAATGCTAACTCAAAGTACAGCAGCGCAATTCTACCAAAATATTTTTTTTAAACCAATATATAATGTTTAGTCAGCAAAAATGCAAAATGAGAACAAAATTTCTGAGAAAAGCGAAGGCCATAACAAACAATTCACTTTTTTTTAAGAAGATGGCAACAAAATAGTACCTTCCTCCTAATTTTTGTTTTTCTGGCATCTTTGCTATCTGGCCCAACAGTAACTTTCAGATACTGCAAAGCTGTTGAAATGCAGAGGATTCAATCATTATCTCATCTAGAAAAACAGCATCTCTCATGTAAAATGAAGTAACAAAACATCATCCTTAAGAATTTCAAGTTTTCAAGTCAGATTTAGAAAATTTAAAACAAATAGGCAACCATGTCACTATTATCCGGTCAAAAAGGAAAAATAAAAAATCAGATGTTTTTATTTTAGTTCCCCAACCAATTGGTAATTATGCTTTGTGCTTGTTATGACTTAAAATACATGGTACAGAGGTTCTAACGTAAAGATGAATTTGATAGTTGTCACTGTCTAGCGTCATTCTTAGCCTGACCTAATATTTTTAAATTATACTTTGGTCAGAAACTATGTACTCATTTTCTGAAGCGATCAAAGGATATAAAAAGCCACAATGATGCAATTGTGAAACACTTACATGGAATATTGACTAGTTTGCAGATGACCATCTTAAGCACATATAATGCATTTTTCGAATCATCAGTACTCAGAAGATCAAGGGAAATTACTTCATCATCCTCTTTACTGAAAATAACTGAGCAGATTTAATAAGCTGCACTACTAGTTCTGCAACATGCTCCTTTAAAAGCATTATTCCTAACCTCAAAAGGTTATTATACTAGATAAAAAATGCAAATGAATTTAAAAAGAAGGAGAACACAAGTATATTTAGAAGAGAAGGATTGCTCATCACTTTGAGTTGGCAACATCTCTAACTGATTTCTCTTCAAATTCTCTAGCCAGTTCAAAGTAGTGCTTCCCCTAGAGACCCATAGAATATAACATCATAAGGTCATAACAAATTTTTGCAGTAATACCATCTGAAAGTTAAAAAGTAGAATGTAATAAGCCCACTGTTAGGGTCGAAGACAAACCTGTTCTAGGAAGTGCTTTTGACGCTGGTGATCCCCATTTGCGAAAGCAGTAATAGCCTGTCGCTCAGAAAATTGAGATGGTAGCAGAGGCAACAGTATAAACAGATACAAGAATAAAAAGTAAATTATCAAAACAAAAAAGGAAAGATGAAGAGATAAACAAACAAGTAGGCATTCAACAGCCTCATGCTCTAAGAACAAAAATGTTAGGTCTATAGTCCTTGCCAAGAAGTTCTTTGACATGCATTGCATTTCATTTGAAATGCTTTTGGTCTTAACTAGGATATCTCAGGTAAAACTTCTAGTAACTCTAACCTTTGTTCCAGTTTCCAGTGCAAAAAATAGACTTCTTTAGCAATTGACCTTGATATTTTTTTTTTAAATTAATGTCCTAAAGCAAGTTACTTTGTTCAACTTACTGCTTCAAAATATTCCTTCATTAAATCCCAGTGTTGCTTTGCCGCATCTCTTAAGTTTTTGTACTCATCATCCTCATCAGACACCACTACACAAATAAATTATAATACCTTAAGGAGTGATGCCACATAATAAAGTAGGATACATAGTTTAACTTGACAACCTTGACAATCATTGCAATTAAATATGAAATAATAAATACGACATTGTAGGGATAATTTTTTTACGATGCATAAATCATGCCTATGACAATTGATGAGTGATGGACATTCGAATGGTCTGATTAAGGAACATTTCAAAGAAACTTCGCATGAATTAATGTACATCACGTTATAAGAACATCCAAATTATCTGATATAAGGACCACTGATGCATTACAGACACTCAAATTAAACCAAAACTTGATAAGTAAGGTGTTTATATATCCCGCAATGTACCCATAAATTTAATGTTTGATTTGAAGTCATTCGGAGTTCATTGGAAAGCTATTCTCAAGATTCTCAAAAATTCCATTGTTAAGGAATCTCAATCAAACTTAAAATTAAAAAGACAACAATTTATGATAGCCAAAAGAAAAGGATTAATACCTTCTATGTTCTCCAGTTGATGTCTTAGAACATCTTTTGGAGCCATTGGAATTTTAACTTCCGGTAGGGGTTTGGAGACAACACTTCCAGTAGATCTTATCCTGTTTGCCCCTAGATCAAAGCGAGGTTTGACTGGCTCATCATTTAGTCTCTCTGGAACAGTAAAGAGTGATTGCAGCACTTGTTGTGAGATATCCAAGTTGTCCTTCATGTTACTACATGCAGAGATCAGATTTTATTGTCAGACATCAGGTAATTTGCATTTATTCCTGCTCGAAAAGTTTGATAAGTAACTGATACTTACCTCTTTGCATGGTGATTATTACTCTCCAAAGAACTGTTGATTTCCAAAGAGTTGTTCAATTCTTCAGAGCTAGACCCAGCACTTTGATTATATTCCCTCGCCTGGTTATTATCAAGTAATAACATAAATTGGAAAAAAAAAAATTCACCCGTTAAAATTACTTTTATAGCTTTAAATTATGAATCTAGTAGACAATATATTGTTAGTCATAGTAAATGACAGTAAACAGATCCTCTCCTCCAGTGAAAATAAAGTTGAATTAACATGAAACTAGATCCTTAAGAGAAAATTTGACAGATTTCCGAATTTGCTCAAGTCACCTTATAACCTAACTCTAGACTGCAAATATGTAATTGAACTCGAAAATTTGTTTTCTTTAATATACCTGAGAATTTTTAATACTCTTTTCAAGGGAAAAAAAAATGAAAATTCAACTATAGTACTTACAGCATCAGTATCATCAATTGCCTTGCTCTTTCCCAAAGACCTTGCAGAAAAATCCAATAGCTCCTCCATGCTCTATAGAATTAAAAAATTCAACAGGACATTAGTAGGCCAATAATAAAGAGAGAATAAATGCTCATTAGCCATATAGCTAAAATGAGACCTATCAAAATTTATTGGGTTAGCAAGTACGAGAACAGAGGAACATAACAAACAATTTTTACTTTTATCAGATAGGGGGGATTGCATGGGTCCAGAGTCTAAATTGAACAGACAATATAAACTGATTTTTTTTAAAAAGAAAAAAAAAAAAAAGAAAAAAAAAAGAGAAGGAAACATATAAAATTGGACACATGCATACAATCCAAAATAAAGATGAATACCTTATGGATATCATATCCACAGCTACCTGCAAGTGAAAAAATTATGAAGTTAAAAGTTAGCATCTACGATGGCATATTAATTACAATAAACTGGGGAATATAAGCATGTGATGTGAAAACTATACCTAGAACTTCTCGAATGACATCCAGGCTAAGCTTGAATCCATCTCCCAGCATCGAGAAGAGAAACTGTTCAATTTCCCTATTACTCAATGAGTCTTTCTTGGAACCCTCAAAGTGTGAAGAACCAGGCTCCCGCTCCAGCACATCAATAACCGATTTTGGTACCTCAATTTTAGGGGGCTTGTCCTTTTCAAATTTTTCTTTCACAGGAAAAGAGGGTCTAGTGTATGAATTTCCCAAGAAGCTTGATACGGTACCAAGCGAGGCTGTTGCTTTCTTTGATTTTGTCAACTTGATATGCGTCCCTGTAGAAATTTCACATGTTTTGGTTTCTTGTTCAGATGTGCCAATATTTATGCTTTGTTCATTTGCTGAATCTTGATGTTTCATTTCTCTTTGTCCATTGGCTGAGCCTTGAGTCTTAAACTCTTGCACTCCACAGAGAATATCCCCGGCTGCCATGACATCACCTTTTGACCTGCACTTATATTTGTCAGTTTACTTGCATAAAGCTTGAAGATTATTGAAGAACAAGGATGCCATAGTTATTTTTCTTATTTTAAGAAAAGTTGATAAATGGATTAACCATATTACAGTACAGACCCCAGAACTTATCAAATTCACTGTGTGTGGTTTCAAACATTAGCACAGTATTCATACTGGCAAAAATAATAAAAACTAACCTGACCTGATATAGGAAGCATACCAGTCAGTACTAATTTGTACCAGGAACCAGCATATGAGACAAAAAAATATCACATTATGCCTAAGGTGATTGTAAAAATTAACAATTAAAAAAGGGGAATCTGATACCTGCAGTAGGCAGAAGCTATTTCCTCAAGGGAGCAACAGGAGCCAAAAGCTTCGAGCAATACCCCGAGCGACCTCTCTTCATCACAAGACCTGACATCTGATGAAGCCATTCAATCTTACAAAACAAGTGCCTCACAACCTGATATAATCAAGAAAGGAGTTCTTCAATTTAACTTCACAAAACACTCTTTCTACCAGGCTATATTATTATGTTGTTAACATATTAACTTCTTAACGCATGCACCTTTTCAATGTTTTTCTGGTATAAATGTCGATCAGATAACATGTGAAAATGCAAATCGATTCATACTCCTTTATCTTTCTTCGTAGTTCCCAATGTAGGGTTTTGTGCGAAACCCTTCTTTGACAATTCAAGAATTAAAAGGAAATTCTAGGTTTAGGAATCGCAATTAAACCCTTCTTAAACAATTCAAGAATTAATGTTAATAGGAATCGCAATTAAACCCGAACGTACCTTCTCCTTCTCCGTTACTGACTTCGATCCTTCGACCTTGAGTCTAATTAATGGAGAAATCGCACAAAGAGAGAGAGAGAGAGAATCCGAAGCGACAATGGCGCTTAGAGTGTGATGGTAGTGCGAGGGAAAAGTTGCTTCGAGTAAAGAATGATCTATTGATCTCCGACTTGTTAATTTATTGGGCGTCTGATTTACGGAATAAATGGCCGATTGGGATTTGGGCCCCACTGCGTGGTCGATTTGAGGCCGTTTGATCTACGAAGTGGACTACTAGTAGTTAGTAGTAGGAGTAGCATACTATTTTCATCAAACAATTAAAAAAGTAGAAGCGTACTGCTTTTACTCTTTTGTCTTTTTGCATTTAGTTTAGAATCTGGAAATCTGGACTGGACATACTAATTACTGTGCTAGCCTAACGGTCTCGTTAAAGAATTTATGTGGCAGGCTGGCAGCGGATGTGCTCATGCGTTTAGAGTGGTTTCGGAGTTCTATTAAAAAGGATCAAGGTGGAATGAATTTTTAGGGATTTATTTGGTTACTTTGAGAAAGAACAAATGTGTGAAAACGATGGTGAAATTGATGAATACTGTTTCACAACAAATTTACATGCAGTCAAGCTGTAGTCATTTATTTTGTATGTAATTGTTAATTGTTAAGAAAACATTTGGTATTAATTGGACCCTTGAGTTTATATGTGTTGTGGTTAAGGTTTAGTTTGTACTAATTTTATCTTAATTTTATCACATATAATTTAAGATTTTCGTTTCTGTATTTCTTTTCGAAAGATGAAATATCAAAAAAAAAAATTGCCATCGATTAGATAAATGAAATTCAAAAACATTTATCATTTAAGAATTAAGACCCTAATCCAATCTGGCATGCCTGACTAGTATATATGGCAGTCCTTATGAATCAAAAGAAGCCAATTGAGGTATTAAACGAAAGGAAAAGATAAAAAAAAAAAAAAAAAAAAAAAAAAACAATTGAGGAACGAATAGTTTAGTGCAACGTAGACACTGTCAATCATCATCAAATGAAGCAAAATTGGTCCCGGCGGGGCTCGAACCCGCGACCTTCGGCTCATAAGACCAACGCTCTAACCAACTGAGCTACGGGACCTTGTTGCACGAGCAATTACAGATAAACAATTTAATTTTTAGTCAACTTGATGTCTCCAGATCTTCGCAAGTCGTCATGAATGTACCCCAGATCTTTGTTTCACGTAAGAGACTTATGCTTGGATTAATGAAGTAATAATGCATCTTTCGTATTACTTCATTAATCCAAAAGTACTCTAGAATATTTGTTATTCTGATGATTTTTTTTTTACGAAAACAAAAACGAGGAGTTTGAACATTAATTGAGCTTTTAATTATTGTTATGAATGAAGTATAATCAATAAACGTGTTTGTCTAACTTAACTAGCTTTAAGGTATTGACACTGACATAAAACTTAGCTGCAACATTGCAAACAAAATTCCCCTATCGAGGTTCACCAACAAACATTGCAAACAAAATTAAACTCAAAGGAACTTTGCTCATGCTTTTAATTTCAATAAGCCTTAATTAAAGCAGAACAATAATTTTTATAATTAGTCATTCGCATTACTTATTTGGAGCCAAAAGAGGCAAGAATATTGAACACGGGTGAAATAAAAGTTGAGCCTAACAAATCTGGATTTTTGAAGAGTTCTAACACAATGCCTTATAATCTACAAAAAGGAACCAAAAAAAGAAAATCAAAGCTACGGTTTTATCATAGATAATTTTTTTTAAAAAAACAAAAGCACAGGGTAAACATGAACGAAACATCCCAAAATTTTTATAGTCAATACCAAGAAGCAGTCAACAAAAATAAATAAGATTATTATCCCTCATACAAGTATACAACATACAGCAGCTCAGTTATCAACAAAAAGTAGGCCCATAAATTATACTTCTTTTTGCTCCTGAATCTTGTCGATTTGCTCGTGCATAACAGATGTTAAATACCAATAATTAAAGAATGACAGCAACTTATCACCCTACTCATCTTTCTTAGAAACTGCACCAGCCTCTTTAGATGGCTTTCTCTTCATCCGGCTGAAGGGTCCCACACTTTTGTCCATGATATACATATAAATCACCTGACTCCATGACCTATACGACTTCAAATTTTCATAATACTCGGGCGCGATCTCTCTAACCTTATACAATCTGTAGCCTGGTATTCTCGGAAAATCATGGTGCTCGTTATGATAACCAACACTCCAAGTCATGAGATTCAATGGCCCATAGTAGGAATATGTTTCCTGGTCAGGGTTGAATATATAATGCTCTGAAATGAAATGACCCGCCATAGGGTGCATACCACCTCCAACAAAGGTTGCCAAAATCAAGTAAGCAAGTGACTTCCATCCCCAAAAGTGCACCAAAGACGCGTCAAGTGCGAGCTGGATGAACAAATTGGTGAACTCCCACAGGCCAGGTGGTTTGGGTTTCAAAAATAAGGGTCGTAGTGCATAGAAAAATAGTTGTAAAATAACCCAAATTGATTTCGCTAATGTGTTTTTGACCATATGTGTCTCTGTAAGGCTGGGGATGTCCATGTCTATCCCATCAACCCCTTGGAAGCGGTGATGTTCCAAATGGTACTTTTGGAAAGTGATGGACATAGGGACACCTATGGGGAGGTTGGCAAAGATGCCAAGCCAGCGGTTATAGGAGGGGGTGGAGAAGGCGAGGTTGTGGCTGAGCTCGTGGATGGCTAGGAATAGGTTGTGGTTTAAAAAGGAGCCGAAGAAGTAGGCGACTGTCAGGATCTTCAGCCAGCTGGCAGTGGCTAGGTGTGTTGCTGTCCAGAGCTGGAGCAGGACGACTGCAGCTATCTGGAAAAAGATGGGAATCAATTTATCAGAAAAGCTCTGCAGAAGTAGAATGGAAGATGTCTCAGGCCCTGATCACAATCCCTTTTTTTTAACGTAGGATTTCAATTCATTTCATTTCATTGGAAAATTCTTGATCACAATGAGCGGATTTGGTGTCATTTGGTTGGAATTCCTATGTAATTAGGTCTAACGAAATCCTATGAAATCTTACGAAATCAATTCAAATGAAATGAAATCCCGAGTAAAAATCATTGTGATCAGGGCCTCATTGAACCTATGCAAAATCGATGAGGAACTTTGCTAGCTTGTTCTTTCGGTTTTGACCATATGTTTGACACAGAAGAATGTTCTTTTCTTTCTTTTTGAGACACAGTTGGTTACAGTGACAGTGTTTAGCAAATAAAAAATCATGTGAATAGCATGCATAGTTTCCTTTGGCCCCATTTAGCTTATGCACCATTATGTTATATTTTATCCAAGGACTAGAGAACTGAAAGTACAGTACTCATAGGCCTATACAATTCACCAGGCATTGCAATTGTAATGACTCCCCCGATTGTGAAAGGGGAGATCTGAGAAGATATGCAAGACAGGAAGGACTGCACAAAAAGTGCCGTAGCCAAAATATGTATTACCTTGCCAGCTTTAGCATGAATCCCATCCCACCCCCTCAATAAAAAATATAATAACAACAACAATAATAACAGGATGATGATGATTGTGATTGTGATAGTTTATAGGTTATGTGATTGTGATAAATAACAACTACTTATTAAATAATTTAACACAATTTATAAGGTTATGTGATTGTTATGTGATTGTGATAGTTTCGGTGATGATGACAAAAAAACAAGGCAACAACAACAACTTACAAATTGAATAATTTTAATTGTGATAAATAAGGTTATGGAAAGGCTAGGCGGCCTCTACCAAATCCTCAGAACCATAAATAAATCACAGTAAAATTTTATTTGTGAATTCTGCTTATCTGAATTTTAAAGCATGTGGAAACCCATTTTTCTCTTTTCTTTTTAAAAAATAATAAAGCAAAAGATATAGAAAAGACTACTGTAGGAGGATCAGATAGTGCCTTTCTGAGAACCTGAAACTGAAATCCTCTAATCCTTGACAGATATTAGTACAAGACATTCAAAGTGGTAACTTTTATGTTATGAACTTAAATTTCATAGCATTAGACTTAGACTGAAGAACATTTTCATTATGATTATTTTAAAAAGAAGAGGATAAAATTACATAAATCAATTAAGCTTAGACTGAAGACCCATGTTGCCCAGAAGATGCATCAATTTTTAACTGATATGAGAAAGATAAAAGAGTAACAAATGAATTAAAAATTCCCCTTCAAGAACGCTAACTTAGAATGATTTATAATTGGCAGATACAGCCCTGCCCCCACCTCAATTCCGAAAGCAAAAACAATGCAGTGCACATATGTAGATACAATAAATGCCAATGAAGCTAGGAAAGGGAAAATTGAACGTAACTGTACCATTTCTCTCCGTCTTTATCATTGAAAAGTGTAATCTTTCTATTCCCACTAATGGTCCCTATCAGCACCAACCTGACAAACTGATACCGAGCTTTCAAAGTCTAAAATTTAATGGATCCCCTCCAAAAAACAAACCCCATTAATAAATATTACCACTTTCAATCGAGGCAAAAGTATGTACTCCCAGGATTGGGACAATGTATCAACTAAAATCATCTAAATACATTATCAGTTACAAAAAAAATAAAGAGAAAAATAAAAAACCCAAAATGGCGAGAATTGATTTGTTATACCTTTACAAAAGCCAAGGGATCAGGTCCAAAAAGCTCTTTAATCTGGGGGTATTTAGAGAGGATCTCACGGCGCCGCGACGCGTGAGGCTCGTCAGTGTACGACCAAAAGAAATCGGTGGCCATTACCCCTTCCTCCCTTTCCTCTCCCTCCATTTTCACCACCATTGCTTTCGGAGAGAGATGGAATTCGTTCTCTGATGTGATTGCGGCGATGGCGCCGTTGATTCTTCGAAAGAGGAAGAGGTAAACAGGTAAACAAGCGAAATGCCGAGATGGCATGTGGCTCCCGCGTCACGTGCATGTCGAATTTGTTTATTTTTGTTTTTGGACTTTTGCCGATCGATTGGATCGTTTGTGTTTGGTTGCACATGGAGCATGGCAGGAGTTGAATTGGGATGGTGGTAATTTTGTTAGATGAGTGGTTTTTTTGGTTTGTGTTGTACTGTTGTTTGGTTGCGTTGGTATGCTTAGTGTAGTGATAATGTGATGGGAGAGATCTGTGCTTTTCATGATTTTTTGGGGTATAAAAATGCTATAGTACGAGAGGAATTGAGGAAATATTGGTAACCAGATATCAGGTAATATATATGCCTTAGTGGCTTAGTTTAGTTATCTGGACCCATTCACTTTGATTAATCTCGTCTTATACAGGAGTCAAAAAATATGCTCTACACTGCGCGCATTGCTGCATTAATAAATGTTTATAAACGTTTTTTTTTTCAAATCGAAATAATTTACACGAAATTAATCACTATTTATTTTATAAATAGATAAATAAAATGAATGTTTACATTTGTTTCTATTTATCACTATTTATGTTATAAAATTAAAAGAGAAATGCTAGAATGCTACGCATAGTACGGATGGGCCTATGCTACACGGTCGTTTTATTTTTATAATTTCATTCTTCAAATGATAGATCTGAACCGTTCAATGTCTTTTTCATATTAAAATCTCATTATAAACCAAATTTTATATATATTTTTTAGAATTTGTTTACTATTTTTTCCGAATTTTTTAAAATCGTTGTTATTGAAAGGTCCAAAATTAATCAGACGAAGGTTTTTTCTAAAAATCTGAAAAAATAGTAAAAATTTTTTATAAAAAAAATATAAAATTTGATTTCCAACGAGATTTTATGCTACGCGTAGCATTTTAGTAATTCTCTAATTTAAATTGTTAGCCAAAATTAAACATTACTCCTCTTTTCTGTCTTCCCTGAGTAATGTTTAATTTTGGGAGTAACTATTGAAGAAAATTTTGCGAGTAACGATGAAGGGAAGGGAGCGTAATGTTTAATGTCAAAACCCTAAACTGTGATAGTGTGATGAATTGGTCGGGAAAATGCTTCTCCGAAATTAAACGTTAAATATAAAAGACTAAAACAAATCTTTTATCTTCAAAATTGAGTGTTTGGTAATATAATTCCTTGAATTGAATCGATAATTTATTGAAGACAAGATACTATAAGTTCCAAATATTACAAATAACGCATAACACCTACCGGCTCGCATCCTCGGCAGTCAAAAAAGACTGCCGAGTGCAGTCGTTTTTCTTTTTTTTGACATTTAAAAATTTTAAAAGTCAAATGTCGAATCCAAATTGTTGATCTTGTTCAATTTAACGGGCGATGCGTTTTCATATAAGTTTTATAAAATTTGGAGTTGATTTGATATTTGATTAAGTGCTCAACAAATGAACGTATTAGAATTAATTAAACCAGGTTCGTTCATTTGTTGAGCACTTAATCAAATATCAAATCAACTCCAAATTTTATAAAATTTATATGAAAACGCATCGCCCGTTAAATTGAACAAGACCAACGATTTGGATTCGACATTTGAATTTAAAAATTTTTAAATATAAAAAAAAAGAAAAACGACTGCCCTCGGCAGTCCTTTTTTGACTGCCGAGGATGTGGAGGTTAACACGTACCGCTTTCATGTGCAAAATAATGATTACGATAAAAATAAATAAATTAAATAAATATAGTGCCCTTTAGACAGTAGACTGGCACGAGTTTCACGACGCATCCATCCACGGAAATTACTTAACACAATCAACATCTAGCGCAACCAAGCAATCAGAGAGGCGCGCCTACTCTCTCCTCACCCTCACCCTCATCCTCACGCGCTCCCCACCGATCACCTTTCCGCGCTACCCTCAACCTCACACGCGCAAGGACGCCCAACCCTCCTTTCTTCCTTCGCGCAGAGACAAGCGACTCTCCTCTCTCGCTCCACTTCTTCTCTCATCCGGGTTCTCTCCTTCCTCTTCTCCTATCTCTCCCTTCTCTTTCTCCTTTCTTCTTTCCCCTTTCTTCTTCCTCTGACCATTTCTTCTCCTTTTCTCTGAGATAATTTTTCTTTTCTCCTTTCTTCTCTCCCTTTTTTTTCTCCTTTCTTCAGATCTGGTTCTCCTACTACAAGAGAGTAAAATAACAAGTACAGGGAATTACGGAGTAATTAAACATTACAAAGGGAGTAAATAACTAATATAGGGGAGTAACTAAAATAATACTAGGGAGTAAGTTATAACTCTTCGTATAACTTTATTAGGGAGAAATTAAACAGTATAAAGATAGTAAATAACTTGTACAGGGGAGTAACTAAAATAGTACTAGAGAGTAAATAATAACTCCCTGTGTAACTTTATTAGGGAGTAATTAAATACTATGAGGGAGTAAAATAACTAATACAATAGAGTAACTAAAATAGTACATGGGAGTAAGTAATAACTCTTTGTGTAACTTTATTAGGGAGTAATTAAACACTATGAGGGGAATAAATAATGAGTACAGGGGAGTAACTAAAATATAAAAGGGAGTAAGTAATAACTCTTTGTGTAACTTTATTAGGGGGTAATTAAACACTATGAAGGGAGTAAATAACAAGTACAGGGGAGTAACTAAAATAGTACTAGGGAGTAACTAGTAAGTTCAAATATGTAGTTTATTTGAGAGGGTAACTACTGACCATAAAGAGAGTAAATTATTAGTATAAAGGAGTAACTACATAATGTGAGGGAGTAACTAATAAGTTCAAATATAAAGAGACAGAGGCGCTAGGGTAGGGAGGCGCTAGGGGACAGAGGCGTTAGTGGAAGGTGCGCGGTGGGAGAGAGGCGCGAAGGGAGGGAGCGTGACGGGACAGAGATGCGAGAGGGGAGGGGTGCGCTCGTATCGCGTGAGGAAGAGAGGGGAGGGGAGGGGAGGGGAAGGGTGAAGCGCTCTCACGGTTGGACCGGAGATCGAGCGGACGCATTTTCTATTTTCGGAAAGGGAGAGTTGAGCGTTTTTTCTATTTTCGGATGCTGATTGCGTGATTGCCTTAGAAGGTGATTGCAGTTATCAGCCCTGTCCATCCACTGATATCTTTCATCAAGGCCCAAAGAGGGAGACTAAAACATAAAAATGGATAAATGGTCTTAAGAGAAGCAAGGCCCATAACGAAAAGGCGTCTACTCCATCTTACTTTGAGAAATCGGGTCCCAACAGTCAGAGCTCTCCCTTTCCGATCTCTTCCTCCCACTTCCTCCAAACCTTGCAACTTTTTTTACTTGTGGGACCCTTTCGGAAGTGGCAGCAACGACCTAAATCGATTCTGAAGCAAGCTCTCTCGCTTTCCCTTTTCGACTTTGCGGAGGTCTGAGTGAACTAATCGCCTCCATCGGATCTCAGATAAATGGTAAATTTTGGTTTAGTTTGCTCTCTTTTTGTGGCCTTGTTCAGAATTCTCCAACTGTTTTAGCTTGATGCCGTAGTTGGTAATCTGATGATCTATTATCTATTTATTTCCAATGGAATTTTTGGATCTATTCTACCAGGTTTCTGGCAGGGTTATTGGTTTAAGTTGCAGTTTTGTTTCAGTTCTAGTTCTTCAAGGGTTTCAAATTTAGTGAAAACTTGAGCCAATCTAATAATAATTTGATCTGGTTTTTCCTTCTGGACTTAATTAAACATTAACATGATTTCTCCTTTGATGAACTGCCCTTTTTTTTAATCATCTAAATTGGTAATGCTGTTTTTAGTTTTAGAATCAAAACTGATTATTTGGAATTTCAGACTTAAGTCCATTATCAATATTCAATATATTTAATTTTCTTTTTAGGCCAATAATGTTCGCCTGTACCTGACTTGTATCAGAAACACCTTAGAGGCTGCAATGTGCTTACAGGTACCTTTTTCTTTTAAAAAATGAGGTACTTCTGTAGTTTTTCTTCTGTTATGAATTGTATCACTAATTCTATTATATAATCATCATCTTTATGAAGAATTTCCCTTGTCAAGAGGTTGAACGGCACAACAAACCTGAGGTTGAGCTGAAGTGAGTGTTATTTGATATAGATTTTTCATATTTTGCGTTTCATATTATAACATAATGGTAAAATGCTAGTTCCCGTTTGCCAAAATTCATGTAATATGATTATGCAAGTACAGCATGTAATAACATCAGCCTGATATATTGCTTTATTCTATTAATGAACTTCATCTAAATAATAATAGTATTGAAGGATAAATTTGAGGGTTTAAGTCATATGCAATTGCTTTTTCATTGTTAATTTCTATAAGATTTTGTTCTTGTTTTGATACTATCTGCTTGTATATAGCTAATAAGATTTTGATGGTTGTTTTTGTAATTCTGTCTTCATTTGCAGTACAAGTCCAGAGCTGATCATGAACCCAGTAAGATTAATTAAGCACTTCATTTAAAACTTAAAAAGTAATTCCTATGTGGATACTTTATGTTCCTCTTTTGTACGTTCTACAGGTTCTGATATGCCGTAATGAGGCAGAGAAGTGCTTGATAGAAACATCGATTAACTCCATACGAATAAGCATGAAGGTAGATAGTTATCATTTACCATTAACCCATATGTTAATCTTTGGTATTTGCATACATATTTACATCTTGTTACAGGGACAACTATGTTTTGCTGTGCACATCAAATCTTCTTGTTTTCACTATTGTTTACTTTTTCTCTTTCATTTATTGATTTATTCGGTTATTGATTCACTTATTCAATTAATTGCCTGCTTCTGTATTCAAGGTGAAGCAAGCAGATGAACTAGAGAACATCCTTGCAAAGAAGTTCCTCAGGTTTTTGTCTATGAGGGCTGAATCATTTCAAGTACTTAGGAGAAAACCAGTTCAGGTTATTGAAGTTCCATTATGTTTGTTGCTTTTCTGTCTTATACTGAAATTTTGCAAGTATACTTTACTGACTATAGTCTATTGTAGCGAGCATAATTTTCTTTCATTAATTTCAGTACTTACCATTTCAGTCATGACCAGTACCACACATACCTATTGTTATTTTCTGACTTTTTGGAATAATTTTTATTTTGTTCTTTCTTGGGATTCACAATTTCATGTTTGAATGATATTAAAGATACTTTCTCAAGTAATTAACTTTGGTATTGAGGTCAATATCTGGCTTCATCAGCAGCTTCACTTGATTCTTTATTATAGATTGCCAGAAATGTATAGAATCTATTTATGTTTTTAATTTTTGAATCTTTTCTTCTTTCAGGGGTATGACATAAGTTTCTTGATAACAAACTATCACTGTGAGGAGATGCATAAGCACAAGCTTATAGATTTTATTGTCCAATTTATGGAGGTAACCTATGTTTTTCTTATGTTGAAGTGTAGCTAGGCACTTCAGATTTTAAGAAAGCGATTGAGCTGAATGTATGGTTATTTAGTGTGTTGTTGAAACATGCTGGATAGTACAATATACCAGTCACTCAGGCCCTCGGCCCTCCCCCAACACTCACACTGCTCAAAATTAATAAATAAACTAATAAAATAAATAGTTGAAAGAATTTGGCAATTTCTCTGTTCTTTGACCCTTTCCCAGCTTTTATGGGCAAATTGGGATACTTGGTTCAGCACAACTTGTCAATTCTTAACAGTATTTTGTTTTCTTTAGATTTAGCATGTCTAAAACTGTTAATCTTATGTACAGGATATTGATAAAGAAATTAGTGAGCTGAAGCTTTCAGTTAACACACGTGGACGCCTTGTGGCAACAGAGTTCCTGAAGCAGTTTATTTGAACCAGCTATCTACAGTCACTCATTGGACATAGAATATCTGTATAATTGTAGAATCATCACTAGTTGAGGTAATTGTAGAATCATCACACTAAGGTTCTTAGTTTGATCCTTTGGGTTAGTCATGTATTTAGTTGGAACTGCTTCCATATCAAAGTATGGCTTTTTGTACCATTCTTTAACATTTTTTACTGCATGTTGATGACTTGTTAAATTGACATTGCTATAGTAATTTTGGCCTTGTGCTTTATATAATGATCCTTTTTCCCATTAAGTTTTTGAGTTGCCGTCATCAGATTTGATGAGTTCCCTAAAAAATTTCACGAATCAATCTGTTATTCAGAATGTAAATCATTAGCACTTTGCATTATAATTGCAGTTGTACTGAGCACAAAATTATTTTTGACTTGCACCTTGTCAGCATTCATGGTCTACTTGTTGATTTAGGTACCTAACTTGAAACATGCAGGTGCTTGGCAATGTGTGAGAATTTTTGACATATTTTGAGAAAAATGTTGAAGGAGAAATTCATAAATATGATATTAAGCATAAAATCTGTTGTGGACACTTGAGCAAAATGCGGGGCGATGGGACATAAACATTTTGAACTTTCCGGGACCAGCATTTCCTTTCTATGTTAACAAGTAACTAAATTGTGTTGCTATAGATGTTCCAAATCCATTTTCCAATTAACTGCTGGAATTCCTATCCTTTCTCTTGTGCTCTTTCTAATTTGTGTCAATGAGCATTTATGGCCTCAAAATGTTGGTAATAGAATTATAACATACCAACCGAAATCTCTGCATATCCTCTCATCAAATTACTACGAGGTCTATTTGAGCTTGAAATCATAGAGACTAAGGATTTTCAATTGGCCTAGTTCTATGTGACAGTCATAGAAATGCCCCTTTAATCATCACATCTTTTAGACACTTTTAAGTAACAGAGGAATGTTATCAATATCTGGGCCTACATTTCGAAGCACGCCATGTGTTCTTGGTCCCAGTGCCCATCAAATGAACATGAGCGGATCTCTATTTTCCCATCAAATGAACATGAGCAGATCTCAGTTTTCTCTACCCATCCATCCTTTACTTCATTGGTTCATTCGTTTCTCCAAAGCTCAACCATGTGAGGCCTATTGTCTATAGAAAGAGACATACCTCCAAACAGCGCATGGTTTTGGACCTTTTTATTTTACCCTAGTCATAAAAACATGTAATTTACTGTTGAAGGTCATACATGGCATGTGGTGGTCTCGGCCGTGCGATGCCCACAAGAAGTACCAAGGCAAATATTCGGTTTACAAAGTCACGGGGTAAATATATATATAGGAGCAATTGAGATACTTACAAAGTTACAAGCAGAGCAAAGTATGGAGCATGACATACATTTCTATATTAAGGGAAAAAGTACAAAACATAAAAGCAAAAATTCTCTTTCCCGATCTTTATATGCAAATGCAGAAAACATGTATACAGGGACGACTTTGCATACTGGGCTTAAAGACTCTCAATACTTTCTGTAAAGCACCAAAAACGGATGGGTACCAACTACCGAACTTCACTGTTTCAGTGGAAATGATTTTGAAGATACTCTTACAGTTACTTATATTGATTGATATTAAATAACAACTCGCGAAAGAAAAACCAAAAACACTGTTGCTTCGGCATTTCCCTACACCACCATTCCGCCTCTAACGGGAGCAGAGATCCACTTGACAATCTCACTTCCAATTACACACATTTCCTTCATTGCCCGATAAAATTCGCCATAATTGGCGACCGCACAAGAATAAGATGATGCAGAAGGTGATTGAGTTGCCAACTGAGATGAATCTAGTTACGCTTGAAATTCCCTCACCCTTGCTGCTCTCTTTATTGTAGTACAGTGAGAGAGGTGCTACCATGAATTGTTATATTTAATATGTGTAAAGTAATATTGTTTATCATCTGTCTTTTAGTTTTCAGTTAGCGTCTATTATTTAGTTTAGCTGTCTGTGTTTTATTTTTCAGGTTAAATGATTTATTCAGAAAAATGTCAGATGGTAGTCATGAATTGCTGATGTTTTCTGAACATTGATGTCATTGACTGATCAAATATTAATCAGTCAAATAAAAATGATATTAGTGATGGCCTTTTGTTTTTCTTAACTATCACTATATCAGCTCACAAATTTGATTTTTCTCAAATTTAATTGTACTGGTATCAGAGATGAGATATAGTATCAGTCATTGGTTGGTTATGAGTGATGTATTGACAATTTACTAGGACTTGCTTCTTCTATAGAAGTGGTGGAGCCTTGTTTAGAGCTTTCCTACGAGACCTTCGTAATATTTCCTCAAAAATAAAATCTTCGAGTGGCTCGTTATCCGAAATCAAGTGATGATGCACAACAATTTATAGTACTTTTAGACTCTTTCTTTCTTCTATAATTTCTTCCTCTTTTCTAGTTTGTTGACCTTGAAATTGTCTCCCCTTCTTTTTGTAACTTCGTTTTTTATATGTATAACCATTAACGTCTCTTTCTTATTTTAAGTGAAAGTACATTAGGTATGTTTTCTACATCTTTTCTAAAATAATAATTAAATAGTCAAAATATAAACTTAAATACATCATGGAGACAAGTCATCACATTTAAGCCAAAAACTATTACAAACACTATATAGCAGCCAAAACTAAACAAGAGGAGAAGGTAAAAAAAAAAAAAGCAACATAACTACACTTCCATTTGGGACTTCCCACACAAATAACCAGATGAAAGCCCCAAAGAGCGCTCTCTCTCCCAACTTTGGAGAGGGCTACATGGGCCCACTACTCAGCCCTACATTCCACACAAAAACGCAACCAAAAGATACATAAGGAGATTCTGTATATAAATAGCCTTGGTATGTAGTTGTGGGGCTGCCTTTGCACCCCTCAACGGCTATATTATATTCTCCTCTACTATAATATGAGCAAACAGAACCAAAACAAAGAAACACTTGGCCCCATATGTTATGTAGCATGCATTTAATTAGGAGAAGTTAAGGCGGGAGGTGTAGGTGGCCTTAGGAGACCAATTCCTTGGAATCACATCCCGAGCAGAGAGGGTTTGTTTCGTGGACAATGTGGTGATCCGAACCGAAAATGGACCATTCAGTGGCCCCGCTGTAATGCACCATGTTGCACCCCAAACATGCTGCATGTCTAACCATTGGGCAGAATTAGCCTGCAACGTAAAATTTAATTAACAACCAAGAGATTAAGAGAGACCCACGGACAGTAAGCATTTAGAAATGTCTATAAATAACAAAGTAAAGTGATGGGTAAGTGGAAACCAATCTTCCCTTTACTTTTGGCAGTGTTAAAAAGATAAAAGAATGTTCCAAGCGTGCCAAGATTTGCTTTGGGTTTGAGGATTAGCGGTACTGTCAAGTGGAAATTAAAGTGATTGCTTTATGCTTTAACCTCCATATTAAAAGGAGATTTACTATGCTTGTAATTAAAGCTACTTTGGAGTATTCTAGCTTCAAGTATAAGGAATCTTTTGCTAATGAATATCTTCTGTATAGTTATGATCTATAATGTGTGCCAGGATTTTTTTTTAAGAGCAAACGTCTGACATATGTACTTATTGACTGGATGCGCACATGTTAATATGTTATGATAAGCAAGAATTGCAGTAAAAAAATTGAATGTTTTCGGTTAAGTTTACATCAAGTGGTACTAATAAGATTTGACTGGATGCGCACATGTCATGTTTGAATTGAGGAACGGAACTACTGGTTTTTTTTTTTTTTTGTGTGTGTGTGTTGGGGGGGGGGGGGGGGGGTGGGGGGGGGCGCACTGGTGGGCTTGATCCCCTAACTTTGAGTTTTTACTTTAATTATAAGGTTAATTTTGATATAATTATGAACAAATATGCAGCATGGTCCCCTCAAAAACAAAAATTGCATATTTTGCCACCCTCAAACTAATTTTCTAAAAGTTTTAAACAAGAACTAGAGACCCATGGAAAAAAAAAAAAAAAAAAGCCAATTAGGAGCATGATGAGATAAAGCTTTGTACTTTTATTATTACACAGTTAACAGCACTAATACATGTCATAAAAGAACAGCACCCAGCATCCAGCAACCATGTGAGAAGGATTATGGTTGGAATGTTAGGAAGTTCCCTGATTATAACTAAGCTGTATTTGTTTTAATTTTGATTTAATTTAGCTCATCCGTTATTATTTAGTTAGGGGGGCACAACTACTAGCATTGTACAACATGTGGGTTTGAATTCCTTTCATGTGACCAGTTATTGATTATTTGCTGTTTCGTGATTGTTTTCACTGGATAATTTCCACTATGAAGAAACTGATTATGGAATTGATATTGTTAAATGTTAAGCATTGTTTTCCATAAAAAAAAATAATATCTAAGGTGAAACTCTGTTTCAAGTTACAAAAAGCATAAACATGATTTTAGACTGATGTTGTCCATTTCATGATGTTATGTAAAATACTCTTCTTAGAATGAACTGAGAATTGGATTGAGAATCTTCTGAATTGCTTTTTATCGGAAAGTAGAGAATATAATATTAATATCCCTGTTAAAATCCAGTTTTCTTTGTGATTGGTGGTTCAAACTGAACAACTAAGCATAACATGATGCATGTCTGAAACAGGCTTTGGCTAATCTACTTGATGCTACTCTTTCTTGTATTGAACTTTTCTTGTCAATAATATTATATATCAAATTATTTACCAGTAAAAAAGTTTGAATAATTGGAATTATGACGAGGCAAGAAAATTAGAGAAAGGTAACAGGGCATACTTGTTGAATCTGCATAGCTCCAATATCACCATCACCATCCTCATACTCTACTAAAAGAGAAAGCCAGAAAGGTGTTGATCCTTCATTTACATGAAATGCTATGTTCCGCTGGCGGTACTTGCAGGGAGTCCTGTGATAATTAAGACAATATTAGTACAGTACCATGCAAGAGTACTAATTTTATAATTTTAGAGGACAGATTAGGCATAAATTAAACAATTCAAATAATGATAAAGGAGATTAAGGACGAATGGCATTCAACAAAAGTTCTACTGTTGAAGGCTTCAAGCGTGCTAAAAAAAGAAAAGAATCCTAAAAGGTCACATGCAGTACAACCAAGAAAACTGCCTTTGGGCCTTTGAAAAGGACTGAGGGTACTTGTGTCATTTGAAGTTGCAATTGAAAAGGTTAACTGCCGTTTTGTTAATTCACAAGCCAAAGAGAATATTATTTCAATTTTGATGGAAGTGAAAATTTCAGGACAAACCCTTAGAAAGAATAAGAAGACCCCTTTGTCTGTATCCAGTAACTACTGTTCACTCCTGCCTCATGGCCCTTATCTGATGTGACAAAATTCTAAAATGTTCTCTACACCCTTAACTAAAGTAAGCTAAATAAATATAAAAGTTATGTTCTCACAAGGGTATAACAATTCACATTCTTTTATTAAAAAGTTGGAAATTTTATGTATATCAAATGGCATTCTGTTTTCATACCTCCTGAAGACAATTGAAATTTCGCCGCGGTTTCTGAGCTGGGGTCCATGGCCGGAGACAGCCATGCGACTAAATGCTGCACCACTCAAATCAAAATGGGTCTTCCCACCGGAACAGTAACCGCCAGGACACATATCAGTAACTATTATTGTAACAGCTCTTCTGGAGCAAATTGATTCGTCCAGGCACTTAACCTTATAACACGCACCGCAACCTTCACCATTCTTAAACAGAACCGGGCTCACTGCACCGACTCGTGCTTTGTACGGGACAACATCCACCAGTGAACCATAACCACATGCACCACCTGAAAATGTAAATAAATATATGATATGAGAGATTATTTGGAAATTTTATGACTTTATTGAGGGTTACTATTGAAAATTATTTCAATGAGTCAAAAGCTGAGCGAAGAGTTAAGCAGCACTAAGCTGACAGTCTCTGCTATAGCTGAGCACGCGCAAGGCACGTGCTTAACACTCCACTTGGCGCTACTTGTTGTTAGGTAAGGTAAAAGCTTCCACCAAAATTTATTAAACCCAATACATACTAATAGTCTAATACTAATAAATGTCTGAGCCAGGGAAACTAAACTACACTACAGTATAACTGTATTAGTATGATTGGTGGGACCATATCTTATCCCCTTGTAGCTGTTCAGTTATTAAATGACAAACCAGGATCAGACAACTCTTAATGAGATCTGCGGTGTGAAACGGATCCGATACTTAGTGGGCCCATAATTTTAACCCAGTCGCCGGGCCGTATACGGTGCTGTAAATACAGGTCCGTATACTGTATCCGATCCGACGGTACACTCACAACGGCTAGAAAAACGTGCCATGCCGCGAGCCACGCGCCAAATGCTAACTAACAAGTTGCATTTGCAATTGCAATTCCCTCCCACTAACGGTTATTAAAATAATTAATTCCCATCCCATCTCCATTGTTTCACTTTTCCTTTTTCTTTTTCCTTGAAAGAAATTACTAATTTTACCCCCTCCATTGTACTCTAGCATAAGCACTACTACAGTTGGTAACTAAAATTGCAGAAATTAAATTACGGAAATACTAAATTACAGTAAAACCTAGCATGCAAAGATTGGGAAACACAAAATGCGCAATAAGGAACTACAATGTGGGTGCATTTGAGAGTGTACCGTCACTGCCATCGCCATCGGCGCTGCCGTACCAGGTGGCGGTAGCGGGGTGCCATTGCGGGTCTGAAATCTGGAAGGAGGCGACGGAGTCAAGACAGAGCAATGTGAACAGAAAGATGGCAGAGACAACAACAAGAGCAGGCGCCATTTGGAAGGGAGTTAGCTTAACTGCTCAACTGATTAAGCTTCTTTTCTGTTCCTCTCTCTCTTCTCTCGGTTTCTATTTTCTAATTTGAGGCCGCTTTTAGGCTCTGAGAGAGAGAGAGAGAGGTTGAAAAGTACCGACAAGGGAGGGAGCAGAGGAGAGTAGAGTAGCAGAGTATGACTGAGAGTAGAAGAGTAGACAAAGGTTTATAAAGAGAAGACAGGAGAGAACGGCGGTAGAATTTTTTTCTCCCTTTTCTCACCTTTAATAAACTATTTTCACGGGACCCTTTTCACATGTGCCCCTGAAAACGATATATTTCGGTCGTTGCCACAGTGAGTTACTACTGTCTACTGGTCTTTTTTGGGGAATTGTTTTAGGGTTTTTTACACTTTATTTACTACATGCGTATTCTTCTTTTCTGAATCTGAACAGGTGAACTTTCCAGATTCTTGGTGCACTTTTTGATATTTTTAATGCAGGGGCGCTGGGCAGTTTAAATGACACGTCTCTAATTTTACAAGTTGTTAGAATGGACATTATTTTAACTTTCATCCCAATATAGCATCAACTATTTCGAAAATTTTCACTTATCCGAAAAATTTTATGAAAACCTTTTTAAATTTCTTAAAATTTTCGATAATCTTGCTGCATTTTTTAAAGTAATTAGAGAATTTGTTGTTCATCTAAGATTTTAATAATAAATTATAAAATTAAAAGGATCTATTTGTAAAATATACTTTTTTTACATTTAATATCATTAATTATTTTGTTGTACACACTTGGCAGAAGACTCGCTACACGATGCAGTCAGTGGAGAAGACTTCGGCTTCCCTCCGTTCGTTGTACGGTAGTCGCAGAGAGTTATAGCACGTCCTTTGAGTAGTAAAAGATTTAAGACCAACTCCATCCAACCCGAAAAGAGACCTCAGGATCAAGATCGGACGGTCTATATCTGTCAAAGCACACTCCACCAACTTCCTACAATTGGAGCGGAACCGACGTTTTCCAAAGTCAAACAGTCAAAATAACAGCGAAGGAGTGCTGAACGGAAAAGGCAGGCGTACGAATATCAGAATTTTGACAGATTTCGATGAGACCAAAGACGGTAAAGAATCCGATACCATCGAGCCTTCTTTTCCAATCCGCATGTCGTTCCTCCCATGTGCAAGGCGCAAATATGAATTGACGAAAATGCCCTTGTTTGGTAGCGTTTTGGATTTTGCACCGACGGTTGCTCCGTTCCCCCGCCTTTATTGGCGCGTGAGTGCTGACCGTTAAGGCGTTAACTATTCAGTTTTTTTTTTTAAAGAAGAATTACTGTGTGAGAATATAGAAAAAAGATGACGAATGAATAAAAAATAAGGGGAGTTGCATGCATGTGTTAGTTGATGCGTCAATTCCCCGGCAATCAGTTTGCATGGAGCCCAACAAACGGCCACCTCTTTTTGGGAAAGAGAAGTTGATTGCTCGTGTTTTTGATTCATTTTGATTTTCTTTTTAGTTATTTATGGAAGTGGAAGAATGGATGAAGGATAAAATAATATAATGAAACCAAGCTTGGGGCCTCTTCCGGTTGTTGAGGCTCAAGAAGTCGGAAGTTTGGCATGTGCTGCTCAATTTAATTGTAAGAGAACATGGAGTGTTGAGCATTAATTTGTTGTATGACATTTCTTTTTATTGTTTTGGGAAATTTGCTCGTGTGCTTGAATTGAATTATTAAATTTTCCCATATCGGGGTGTACAACCTATCTCATGTGTTATTCTGTTAGCGTTGTTTTATTGTGCACATTTTCCTTTGTCCGGTTTTTAAGAAATATGAATGTAAAACTACTCGCAACTTCACAATGTAAAAAGGAGGTGATCTACATTTTTCTTCTCTACAAAATGAAAAGAAGAGCAGTTCTCATCGTAAAACTCTTTCTCAAATTATGTCTAATTAATTACGATAGTTTGTTCTAGATAACTAAATAAAATTATTTTTTTAGCGGGACATGTGCTGCTCAAATTAATTCCAAGCGACCATGGAGTGTTGAACATTAATTTGTTTTACGAGATTTTTTATTTTAGAAATTTGCTCGTGGGCTAAATAAAACTATAATGTTTTTGCATATTGGAGGCTACACCGTGCCACATCTGTTAGCGGGTTGCTTTATTTGTGAACATTTTACTTCACTGGCAGAAAAATGTCTTCAATCTTCATACGTGGGAAAAAAAAAAACCAAAATAGTATTAGACAATTAAGATATGTTGTTTAATCTAGCAATGATACATGTAGATATATTGCTCAATTTGATTACTTATTAGACATAAAACCAAAACATATTGTTACTTCATCTAGCGATTGATATCCAATCACATATCAAATGGATCGAACGATACAAATAGGTGGATACACATAAGATCTAGCGTGTCTTTGGATCCATCATCTGTGCGTTTATAAGGAGTAGAGATAGAGATTAAAAATACATGCGAGACTTGAATCCTTCACCTCTTAGAGGCCAAACCTAATATATACTTATTACTGAATCACTAGGCCGCATGCGTCTGATTATTGTGTATGAAACTATAAATTATTATTTTTTATCTTAATTTCTAATTATTTTTTTATTTTATTTACAAATTTTTTATTTAAAAAATGGAAATTATTTTCTCTTAAAAAAATATCTACGGAATTTTGACATAGCAATACCAAACGATCCAATTTGAATAATCCATTATCCGCTGACCTCTAGCTACGTGCAATACACTTGTGAGAAAAAAAAAATAATAATGTTCAAGGTTTTGACATCAAATTTATGAAAAATATCAATGTTTTTCACGATAATATACTATTTGTATACAAAAAGTTGCTTTTAAAAAAAAAAAATCTTTCACATGTCATGCTATTTGCATACAAAAGGTCGCATCATTTTAATTTTATTTGCACGCAACGAAGAGCTAGCAAAAAAATAACATACCATCTACAAAACCAAAGTGAGAGTTGTTTAATTTTTTTTTATCCATAATATATATTATGTAATTAAGATGATAAAAAAATACATTGACAGCTTAGATTTGTTAATATAATAATTTTTTTCATATAATTTGACAGCAAGGACTTTTGACATTGAAATCTTTCTCCAATCATAATTAGGCCAGAAGTGGCATAATTCACAAAAATCTAGTTAAATTAGTTATCACGCATGACAGCAGAGAATTAAAGGACGAATTATTTTCTAATATTTCTTTAGTTCAAGTTGATAATTAATGGCGACTCATTCACTCATCCCTACATTGATTCACATGGTACTGATTGATTGGCCAGGAAATCTTTTGCTTTGACAGATAAAAGACTAAATTTTAAAACTAGAAAAGGCATCGATTACTGTTTTTTGCCTTGTTTTTGAGCTCGTTCCCTGCATTTCATATTTGCTATGTCATGATAACGAATCTTCTTATTGTCCGATACTTAGGATGGCTGTATTGGCTAAGTCTATTTTGCATTTCCTGGGTACAACGGTCAGGACAGGTAGTTATTCAGATAGATTCGAAATTCATAAAAATTATATAGAAGAAATTTATAAAATATTAAATCGGGCTGATAAGGATCATCCTTTGAGAATATCAGTTATTGATGAGGATAATATTTCATTAATAACAGCGCCTCATCCCCACCGTCCACATTAATAACAGAAAACGCGTGAATCTCATCATCCCAGCGCCTCATCCCCATTCAGGCTATTTACTCCCTCCGTTCCTCTGTTTCCATCATCCCAGCGCCTCATCCCCATTCAGGCTATTTACTCCCTCCGTTCATCTGTTTTCCTTCCTAACAACAGTTAGCATTCAAATTGAACAATTACTTATATTAACTACAATAGTTAGTATTCCAACTGCAACAGTTAGTATTATTCACATTAACTACAACAGTTAGTATCACTTATTTTAACTACAACAGTTAGTATTCCAACTAGAACAATTACTCATATTAACTACAACAGTTATTATTTGAATTACAACAATTATTTATATTAACTACAACAATTGGTATTCAACAATTATTCATATTAACTACTGTTGTAGTTAGTATTACTCATATAAACTACAAAAGTTAGTATTAAAACAACAACAATTACTCACATTAACTACAATAGTTAGTATCCGAACTACAACATTTAGTATCCAAACTACAACAGTTAGTATTCAAACTATAACAAATACTCATATTAATTACAACAGTTGGTATTCAAATTAAAATAGTTATTTTATCAACTACAACAGAGATTATGAGATTAAAAGAGTGTAGGCTTTGGATGAAAACAAAAAAGAAAAGAGGGGATGGGGGTGAGCGCTAATTAATTGAGAGGGTGATGGGATGACGGTAAAATATAGAAAGGACGCGTCGCTAGACAAATTCTTTCCGAAAATGGAAAAATTAAACGCATCGCTAGAGGATGGCAGGAATGATGAGAATTATAGGGATGATTGAAAGCAATTCCGATAAATTTAATTGTTTAGATAAAACCTAACCGTACACATATTAGATGGTCCAAAATAAAAATTGATTCCTACGGGTGCAATTTTTTCTAAGAAAGATAGCTCAAAGCCTTCTATTTTTATGAAATTAAATATTCAAAAGAGATTTTTCGACTCAGTTTCCAATTTGCGACCTTCGATTTTAAAGACACGTTGTCCTTTGTCATTGGACTAATAGTAAGTTCTCTATCAAAGGCAATCATAATTTTTTAATTTAATGATGAGAAATTTAGATTCTATTTGAAACTATCTCGATAGATGGTCTTGATTTATCTGCGTCGACGTCAATCAAATGAACTCGATACGACTGAAAAGTTGTTGAATTCTAAAGAAAAAAAGGTTTCATTAGGTTAAATATATTAGAATTGAATTACTTAACGAATTTTCTTTTGAAGATCAGCACTTCAAAGTAAATAGAAGCACTATTGCTTCGAGCTGGCTACATCTATCTGCTGAGAAAATAAATATATATTTGAACGAGGAGTCAAAATAACCAAAACAATATTAATTAAAAATAATACTAATATGGTTTCATCAATAAATTAATAAAATAATGCAATTTCAACTGTTAATCTGTCTTTTATTATCACCTACTAGTGAAAGTCAAAAGGGCCGGACCGGATTTCAAAGGACCGGACTTGACGGGTTTGATATAAGGGCCGGACCGGACCGGGTTCAAGGAAGGGTCTAAGAAGGACCGGGTTTGACGGATTTTTTTTCTAAATAGGTAGCCCGGACCTTTGAAAATCCGGCCCTTCTAAGTCCTTGGTCTTTCAAATGGCCGGGTTCAAGGACCCAAAGGATTTAAAGGATCCATATGATATATTTTGATATTTTTAATTTTTCTCAAATTTCATAGTAAATCTATTTTTATATTGCATAAATGATCTTTTTAACTGAACAGACATATTTGACAAATAAAATTTATGTTCACTGAAATTATTTGGCCAACACAAAAGCTGTAGCAATTTTTTTATATCGAATGCCAATGTACTCGTATTAATTCATCATGAATTTATGATGTTTATTTTCTCATTATATATATAACCAACATATATAGTATGTCAACGTCTCATAATTTATGTTAGTTTTCAACTTCATAATTGTCATATTTTTCTAAATGTAAGCATTAATCGGTGCGTGATTTAAGTTGATTGAGTTTGGTGAAAAAAATAATGATAAGTAACTTTGAATTTTTGTTCCAGAAAAAAAAAACTTACATTGCTTCAAAATATTTAAACATTATTTCTAAAAAATTATTATAACACATTCTTTGATTGAGTGGTGGTGCCTTTTGAGTTATACTAATTAAATCGGCCCTTCCAAATAAACCGGGTCGGATTGGGCAGGACCTAGTCCTTTGATATCCGTCCCATCTAAATCCGTCTTCGTTGAAAATTAAATCCGGCCCTTTCAAAATCCGGCCCTTCTAGGTCCTTGTCCGTTGTAAATCTTTCGAAGGACCGGTCCGGTCCGGGTTTAAAAACGGTCTTCCGAAGGAGGGGCAAAGGGCCAAGGACTTTTGGCATTTCACTATCACCTACCCAAACATCCCCTTAATTAGTAATAAAGACATCACCGCTTCCACATAGTACAATTTCCATAAATTACATTGACATCAAACCTATTCATAGGCTGGCTATGAATGAAAGTATGAACTCTGCCCTCTCTGGGATATAAAAGCGATACTTTGATTGAATCGGTCCCCACATGTCAGTGACTGAGACAATGGTTTATGCTGTTATGCAGAATCTGCACGGAGAAAGCTAAGCAATGGATATGACAATATAATTCCTCCTTTTACGGTAGTGCCTAACAGTGATTGGCGTTTGTCGGAAAGGATATGGATTAGAGGAGCTAATAATAGATTATTTAGTTGAGTTTTGTCAATAGATTGGTGATTCTAGAGCTGCAAAACGCTCTGCTAATGTCTCTTTGTCCACATTATTGTTCGGCATTCAATGAATTAATTAAATAGTCATGACCGCTAATGTGTCCTCATTTTGGGGGATTTCTGCAAGCGTTGCTTCGTGGCTGTTTGTGTTGCCACAATTATATAAAGGGAACAGCGATTGTATTTAGCCTATTTGATGAATAAAATTTTTATTTTGTTTTACGTAGCGAGTTTTTAGTTATATTATCTTATCTTAAGTAATGAAAATTTCATGAAGTATTAAAAATAATCCTAGAAACTTAAAGTATGGCTAAAAAACAAAAGTAATTATTTCTTTTATTCCAGAGATATAATTTGCAATTTGCAAACAATAAAGAAAAGTGTTCTTGATTCTTAATCTCTATAATTTAGTTTCATATTATCAAATTAGTTTCTTATTATCTAATGTTTTAGCTCTATTAAACAATTTAAGTTATGTGACACTAATACCATTTGGAAGCGATATATTGTCAAGAGACGATAAAATAAACAAAAAGTAGCAAACAGTGGAAGCAATCTTAAATTATATCACCTAAACTTTTACTGACGTATTATCATCTCACATCGATATCATTTTACTTTGCATTAAAATCAATTCGGTACTGCAACTTAATTTATTTTAAAATCCAGCTATTAATCCTTTTTTCTCGATCAATTTATTCAAGCAAAATTTCGAAGCTTTTTAATTCTGGCCATGGTAAGATTTAATGAATTTAAACTTTAAAGTAATTTATTTTATTATTTTTAGTCTTGTACTAAATGAACTTACAAAAATATATGTGAGCATATTGTTCATAAGTGATTAAGAACGATTATTATTTTAACATTCTCATGTTTATTTTTGTTTTATTTTTTTAATATAATATGTAAAATGCCACTTGTGGCTTTTGGAAACTTTATTATTTTCTGTAAGCGGTAATACTTCATAGGATCCTTCACATTTGTGATCACGGGCAATCAAAGGCTCAATAGCACATTCGCCGATGCAAGCACTCAGGTCAATACTCAATAGTAGTTGGAGACCGTTCCAAATTTCCCACTGAGAATCACAATCATGTAATCAGACGCATGAGAACAGGGCTTTCCGTGGGGTCATTTAAACAGTTCTGCACTAAATTCATTTTCCTAAAGTAGTCCCACAAAAATGTTATGTTATTTATTAAGATCACGTTTGATTGGGACGTAATGTGACGTAAGTATAATATTATATATGTAAAATTATTTTATTATATATTATTTATGAATAAGAAGAATATGATATTTGTCTTGTTTTTCACTAAAAAAATGCAAATAAATGGAAGAAACGATTGATCACAAGATTTGCCGACAATTTCTACAGGGACAATCAATTTTCTTCTCAACTAGGTACAATTTTTTTTTGTTTTGTTTTTATACTCAACTGTTCTGTAATAGTCTGATAAAAATGTTTAGTGGATCACGCAATCATGTCTTCTGCACTAGAAGATGCATAGTACAAAACTCATAGCAATGTATGATACAGATTGCGCCACCATCGCAGTTTGAGAGAAGCAATTTAATGCCTAAAAATATTACCAGCAATTGACGAAGAAAACACAAGTAGATTTGAATTGATCATGCATTTTTTTCTTCTGAAGAAAAAAAATATTACGTGCTTGTAAGCACATGGTATGATGGTAACTTGCCATAATTTCCTCTTCAAAAAAATAAAAAAAAAACTTGCCATAATTATATGATAGGCCCCCACAATCATATCAGGCCTGATAAGGATCATCCGCTAGATCCATCATCCCCATCATCCGCTCATTAATAACAGAAATTCCTAGCGCCCTTTCTATTTTAGTCCTAGCGATTCTAGCGCCCTTTCCATTTTAGTCTGCGCTTTCCCCCCTTTTTCGCGCTTTCCCCATTTACTTGCGCCATTTCCATTCTGCTCAGCCTAGTTGCTGAATCTAAAACTATTTTTGTTGAAGATACTAAGTAACTTCAATAGTTAGCTTAGTAACTTCAAGAGTAATAGTTTCAACTTCAATAGTTAGCTAGGTAACTTCAATAGTTAGTCTAGTAATTTCAACAGTTAGCCTAGTAATTTCAATAGTTAGCTTAGTAACTTCAAGAGTAATACTTTTAACTTCAATAGTTAGCTTAGTAACTTCAATAGTTAGCCTAGTAATTTCAACAGTTAGCCTAGTAATTTCAATAGTTAGCCTAGTAACTTCAATAGTTAGCTCAATAACTTCAATAGTTAGCTTATTAACTTCAAGAGTAATGGTTTCACCTTCAACAGTTAGTCTATTAACTTCAAAACTAATTGTTGAAGTTGAAATTATTATCGTTGAAGTTACTAAGCTAACTATTGAAGTTGAAACTATTATCATTGAAGATATAAAACTAACTATTGAAGCACACACTATTGCTACGGAATATACTAAACCAACTACAGTACTTAGCATATATAAGAGAGTTGAGATGAGAAGAGCATAGATGTGAACAGAAAAGGAAAGATGGGATGGGGGAAGAAAAGCGTAGACTCTGAATGAGAAGAGCGACGCGTTTAATACTTTCCGTTTATGGGGATGGGATGCTGGATATATTCTTTCCGAAAATGGAAAGCATTAAACGTGTCGCTGGAGATGATGGGGATGATAGAATCCTATAGGATGATGGTAAGCAATTCCCCAATCATATGATAGACAATCAAGTCTAAAATAATAAGATCACACGTCGCGAGTGCGCATTTTTGTATTGTTGTAAGTGTGAAGTTAAGATATATTTCGATTAAAAAGTTGTATATAAAACTATAAATAATCTCCGAACTATCTCATTTGCTATTTTAGTCTTGTAAAACTTATAACTTATTTGGATTTTAAAATTTTCAATTTGTATGAATTTATTTGACATTTAAAAAGGGTGAAAATTTACCCATTTCAGTGTTATTTTATTATTCAAAATAATGCTATCATTTTGTAAAATTGATACTAGTATGTATTGACACGTATAAACTGATAAATAAACTATATATACGGTGGAATCAATATTTTTATTGTCGAATTAACTCCTGATCAATCACGACCTTTCATTATTATAATGGAATGGTATATTTTTCAGCCAATGCAAACAGATTAATAAATTAATTTATCTTAACTCTTAAGAATAATATTTATATATATTTATCGTGATCTTTAATACTATTATGCGAAGTGAAATTTCATACGATCTTTTTAATTGGTGAAGCGAAAGTACCGATTTGTTACAGAACGAGAACTTAAGAAATGGTTATTACGTATACAATGGTACTAAGTACTAGCTATAAGAAGCATAATAATATAACAATAGATGTCTGATTCTTTAGGATTATTTGGTTATTTACTCTTTATATTTTTTAACAGCACATAAGGTCGTTATCGGCTGCCTTAAACACATTTTTTTGCTGGCTAAATTTCCGATGAAACTGTTGGAGATGCAATTCTTTGAATTTGATGGTCGTGAGGCCTCATATAATAGAATCATCGTTTTAGTTGCAAGATCCCGGATTCCCAAACGCAGCAAATGCTTGTTTTCGTAAATTCTAAAAGCATATTCAACATTGGAGGAAGCTCAATTAAGTGATCAACTTTATGCGCTGTACTCTAAAATACTTTTAGAAAACATTTGGAACAAATCAAACATCAATCAGAAAACAACATTTGAGTGGCCCGACTCACTAATTGAGGCCTACCTCTATAGTGCTCGGGAAGCTGGGCCAACTTAAGGCCGCTTCTTTTTACAAATCTCCTGCCCTGCACTAAACCGGAGAGAGATACTTATTAGGCCCAATAGAGGAAGTTAACATTGTATACAGCTCTTTATATACGAGGATGGTAGGGACAGACTTGTCTCTTCGGAGACATCCGATAAAATTGGAACGATACAGAGAAGATTAGCATGGCCCCTGCGCAAGGATGACACGCACAAATCGAGAAATGGTCCAAATTTTTTTTTTTCCCTTATACAGTTCGCCCACTGTTCTTTTCCGAAGTTGCTCTATTAGTCGGAAGTCCTTGGCTAAGGAAGGTTGCACTGTGACTCTGGTTAGTTTTTGCTGCTCTTTTCCTCTTTTACTTGGATTTCGTTTCTGTTATTTGTAATTTGCGATTAGGGAAATTAAACTTGAAGTTGAGAGCAATTACCAATTCAACTAAAGCTTATCAAAATTTCTAATTCAATACAGATAAGCTGATTTTCTGGGAATTTGATATACATCTGGCTTAACACACATTGCAACTAGCAACCAGACATGGGTTTAAGAAAAATGATACTGTCTCAGGGTTATGTGCCAGCATGTGAATCCCCTTGGTGTTAATACGTCATTTGTTAGGGTTTTGCTGGCTGTATAGCAAAGCAACTAACCAACGAATTATCTTCTTTCTCAATTTATTTGACAAGCTGGTGTCTGGAATGGAAAATAGGAGCAAATCGGCCTAATTCAGAAATGAGCGATTGATTGGAGCTAAAGACCTCAAAGAGTGTGGCAGCTAATTTATTCTTTGGTTGACGTTAGCTGATCCTTGGAGTTAAAAGATTGTGGTATTATTTATTGGGTTTAAAGTATCCCTCTTAACTCCTCTATTGCCCCTCACATAAATCTTCTCTCTACAGTTCTCTTCTTCTACTGTTGAATTTCTCACAGAAAATGGGCAGCTTGAGAACTCTTGATAAATCTCAGTTTTGGGTATGTTGCATATGGTACATAACATCTTGCAAAATTCGTAGAGTTTATGATGGTTAAATCATTGCAGTTAGTCTATAGTTGTATGTCATCAATTGTAGTTGAGGACTTGCAGTTAGTTTGTACTTGTTTGTCGGCTGTGTTGTGAATTTGCTTCTACTTAGGATTTTGACTTGTGTGCCAGACCTGTTTGTGCCGTGCAACTAGTATTCAATGAGATAGTAATCTAGTAAAGAACAACTCAAAGTTGTTTTGTACAGGTTTCACTCTCTTTTTCAAATAGTTCTTTGAGTTTGTTGCTACCGCTCTCCAAAGTTTATCAGGTTATACCAATTACATATTCCACTGCTCCAAAAGAAAATTGGCCCATATATATCTAACAGGCTCATCTCCACTGGAATCATTCAATCAATATTGCAATACCAAGAATTTTATTGTTTGTGCTTGGTGATGTTTATTTTCTAAGATAGAATAAGTGAGCTAACATTAAAAATCAAAACCTAAATAGAAATCGGCAATGTTACATTTTTATTTATAAGAGAGAGGCAGCATAATCACATTTTTGCTGCTAAATAAAAAAATAGTTCATATGTAGGTAGTTTTTCTACAGTGTTTATTGATGATGTCAGCAATTAATCTCAGTGGTCCATTTCATCGATCAGATTTGTTGTTTTCTCCGCTATCGATATGCTTAAAAAAATTCTCTCTTTCAACTCTTTTGCTTGTCGCGCGCTTTCTCGCCTCCTCCCTCTCTCCCATCTCCTCTTCAATGCCTCTTCTCCTTTCCTCCACTAAAACAAAAACAAAACAGAAGATGAGTGATTGAGGGAGAGAGAGGATAACAAATTTTTGGTGCCAAATCAAAAGAGTCAAACTAACAAAGAGGGAAAGCGAAATGGAGGTTTGGAGGGAGGCGCGCCATTGCAGTTTCTCCTCCGGCCCCCTCCTCTTCCTCGGATTTAGAAGGGATCGATCGGAGCCAATGTTTTTAGCCTTTGGAAACGAAGGAAGAAGAAAAGGTAAGTCAGATCTCTGCCCATTTTTAGTCGAGTCTTCTCTCCTATCTGTGTGTCTCCTTTATTCCTTTGTTGTTTTCCTGCTATTAGGAAAAAAATGGACCCGTGACAAACAGAGAGTTTAACAGGTCAGATGGTACAATCAATGCACCAGGGCTGCTTTTTAATGTAGTAGTTCCAACTTGCTTTATTCTCCTGAGGTGGCCTTCTTGCTTAGTCCAATTTGTTCTGTCAATTTGGTATGGTTCTTTTCTGCTGCACCAGTACCAAATCAGTAATTTATCTTTGGATGCTGCTGATATGATCCAGTTAGTCCAAATTGGTGTTTCTAAGTGGCCAACAAAAAGAAGTTTTGTTTTATAGTTGTTGATTTTATGGATAATTTCAGTACAATTTTTTCAAAACCACAAAATCGATTCTTGGGTCATACTTGATTGTTTTATTTTTAAAAACTTAGGTAACTAAAACTTTTGCCATCAAAGTGTGCTATAATTATAAATGTACTGATCTCCTTTCCGATTGGGTTATTGTTTTCCTTCATCATTACTTTTTTATTTATTTATTTCTCTTGGTAAGCTTTTACAATGCAGTCCTGATGTTTAATTTTTTGGATCATTCTTTTCATTGAGACAGGTTTATCAAAACTATCAGGAGAATGCATTTCATGTTCATTCAAATTGGGAATGCCATTTTGCCTTTTTTTTTTAGTTTTGGCAATTAAATCTAAGACGGTGAATGCTATGAACATAACATACAAACTATAAGAAGATTTCGAGTTTGATTTTTCTTAAAGGGATGCAGGCATGTCCTTGCTGATTGAGTTCCTGATTTTCTTAATTACAAGTTTACCATAAAAGCAAAATTATGTAAGTTGCTTCCTAGAATTGGGATATAGGAAACTGCATAGTTTCTGGACGAGCTTCTTAAATTAATGCAGCAATTGTTTATTTATTAATAGTTTTTGTGGGCTAATTTAGGGACCAATGGACAGGTGTGGTTAGTAGACCGTCAGGGCTTAACAATGTCGTTTCTATCTGGGCATACTGAAAAGTTTCTTCCATGCATCTTCGATTGTTTTATAAGGTGATTTTTTGTTCTAATGATTCTTTCTGCCCAATTATTCACAGTTTATTCTTCATTTTTTGTTGCAGCATCATCTACACCTTAGATTCCAAATTCATTACATATTATCTTGAAAACAAAAAGAATTTGTTTGCTGAGCTCTGTATGAAATAAGGTGCTCTCATTGTATTCTTATATTTTCTTTAGTATATTGTAGTTTCTTACGTTTAGACCAGTGAGATGACTAGAAACAACATATATTGGTGCATTAACTCAAAAGGTCTGAACCTATCAGTATGTTATGATAAATGTATACATTTTAAACTAATAATTATTTTTCATTGTTCTTTCTGACTGTGCCTGAAATGGTGATATGGTTTCTTTTCTTTTCTTTTTTTCTTTTTTTTTTTAAGGCTGATGCGTTTGCTTTCAATTTTCTAGATAGAAATAGACGAAAAAGTTTCTATAATCAAGGCATGGAGGCTAGTGTAAAAATCAAAGGCTGAAAACAAGTAAGAAACATGTACTGCTGATGAGTTCCAACGAAAAGATTTGCTTCCTCCGTGATTATATTTTTCTAAATTTGTTTGTTGTTATATGAAATCATATTGCCACTCGACAAAGAAACAATTTTTGTTTACCACTCGACAAAAATGTTGTGATGCTGATTCATCAGTGCCGTATAGTAATGAATGGTTCTTTTAGGATTTAGGGCTCAATAACAATATTTCAATATTTACTGGCAGTATAATCCAAGGATCTTATTGTAAGTTCATGATGTTGATATTGTTTAGATTGCTACTGTATTCCACTGTATTCCTCTGTTGTAATTTTGTTTTCCTTAGGTTTAGTCTGCAATTAATTGAATTTGTTCATTTTAGGTTAGCCAAAGAAAAGAAAGGTATTTTTTAATGTTTTGCAATGTGTCATGATATCATATGACTTCTCTCTACTTCTTTTACGTTCGGTTTTTTAGAGATGTCTGAAGAAATGAGTCTTAGTGCGTGAGGTAGAGAAGGAAAACTTAGGGTAATAAGTATTAACTCATGATTTGATGAAATGGAGTTTGAGATGCAACACAATTCTTAAAGAACAGGTGGTTTCAGATTGTAGAGATTTATCTTTTTTTTTTTTTTACCTTCTTCTTTTTAACGTTACATTTCCATCTATTGTGCCATGTAGAAGGTTTTTTTTTTTTTTCTAAGTTGCTATGGAAAACTACAGATTTATTGATATATATGTCCAAGTTTTGTGCCTCTCAGCCTTAGTGTTCTTTGAATTGTGAACTAGACCTCGATTTATTTAGTTCAATTTTTATCATTTAAAAGATAACTATTGCAGTTTTAAGTAATTTCAATTCAATTTAACAATGGGCTTTCTTGCAATCATTCAAAACCAAAGCTGCTATGTTCTAAAATATTTAAAATAAAGTTGTGTAGGGACTAAAGCTGCTATTTAGTTGCGCTTGAGTCGCAAGGAGATACTATGGTCGATTGCAAGGAGACTGGCTTTTCTCTTGCTCTAGATTTCAGGTACAAAAAAAATCATTTATCTTTGTACAGACCCAGCTTCAAATTTAGTTTTGTTGCTCTTACTCTTAGCTTCTGGTACAGAAAAAAAAAACAAAGAAAAATCCAGAGTCAAATCTAATCTATCCGGCTGAATGTGATAATATTGTTCATACGGTTAGGATTTAATTTTGTGCTAGCTAGTAGGGATGGTGTGATTAATGTGTTTGATTATATTAAGTTGTAGCTGTCTATATAATATAATAATTATGGATGAATTTGATAAGTTATGCCAGGTTTCTTCAGGCCAAAAAAAATTGTGATATTTACATGTTCATGTTGGTACCATACATTAGTGTGATATCAAAATGAATATTCTGAAGTAGCTATTTGGATATCAAATTCTGTTCCACTTTATATCAATAAAAATAATTGGATGTCAAGCTTTTTAGTTTCGGTATATGGTAATGAAAGTTCATTGTGGCTCTGATAATAGAATAAAATGTCTATGTAGGCAACCAATGATTTGAGGTGAAAAGATTGCAAAATGCTGAGGAGGTTCGAGCGCTTTGATGAACTTTTTCAATATCTAGAGGTGCATTTATAGTTAAGGCCTTTTTTAATGAGATGCTCACATTATATTTATTATTTTTGTTTGTCTATTACAAAATTATAATTGCAGCTATCTTAATAGATCGTCATTTTTCTTGGCTCCAAGATGCGTTATTCCTTCTCGAGCAGACATTCATGGTTTTGCTGGTTTAAATAAAGATTTGTTTGATCTGATCTGGGTTGGTGTCTCATATTGTTTATTTTTATGTTTTGTGAGAAATTTTGTTTGTAGTACGATTAGGTTTTGGGTCTAAATCTAATTGGAGGGCTGTACAGCTGATATTTTTGTTGGTGAATTTAATTGATTAACTAGCAGTATTGTTTAGGTTTAAACAGATCTTTCTTTTTAGGCTTGCAGTTTACAACGAGGCATTGTGTTGTGACTCTTTTAGGACTAGGAGTAATGCATGTGGTCCCCTTGCATGCTGTTCTTACGAGCCTAAGTTGTAAATGAGACTATCCAAATTAAGATAGAATGGTTGTATTTTATGGACATCAAAAGAGTATGTTGTCAAATATGTACAAAATAAAATATCATTACCAAAATAAACCGAGCAAGAATACAATTTTTTCCATGACAATCTGTTTACCGATTATTCAACAAAAGAGTATATGAGAAAATTCGAAGTTGAACTTTCATCAAATTTAAATTTTAGCTAGTTTTATTCAATTGCAAACATCATAACTGTAAAGATATTATTCTTCACTGACACACATAAGACTCCATTGAAAGCTTTTACACACTATTTATGCCAATATATTGTAGAATAAAGTTTTATTTATCATAATACTTCGATAATTTTTCTTTTTGTATCAGCATGCCTCTGGGCTAAAGCCAATTTCTCCATTTGGTACATCATATACCACATTAAATGTTCTCTGTTGAACATTTCCATAAATGCCCAAGTCACTTGGGTCTCTGTTGCTAGCAAAGGCGAGGCAGCCTATTGAGCTGTTAAACACAAGTATTCCATTCGGATCCAGATTTAAAGATACGTTATTTGAAAATTGGACGCCAACAGATGGGAGTGTCACATTGTCGTATCCGGTGAAGTCGTAGCATGTGTCAAATAGGGAAGTACTCGGTGCCATCTTGTACTGTGTCATGTGCTGTCTAAATGCAGATCTGAGAGCTTGGTAGGCGTCTGGAGGTAGCCGGGTGATCACTGTACCAGAGTCAATGATCGTTCCGGCATTCGAGAAGACTGTCGAGGTTATCTGGAGGGGTTGATCAGCAACAGTTAATCCAGTCATGGTTATGTAATAATATTGTGGGTTAGAGTATTGAGGAATTGGTGTGCGTTCTGTGTTTGACATGTTAGTGCTGCTACCAAAATTTAAGTAGCCAGTGGAACTCGAGAGAGCAGGTAAGCAATATGCGAAAACACGTTGATATTTGTCTGAAGTTTGTGACACAAAAGATTCACTGGAGGGACCGAGGCCTAATAACCCAGCTATTTCCCCAAAAAGCCCACTGTTGTTTTGGCCACATCCAAATCGAAAATTTTGTATTACGTCAGGGTTAAGAGTCAATGTGTCTTTGGCATAGTAACCAAGCGTGAAAGACCCATCACCATACTTCACACCATACAAGCAGGAGGAGCCTGAACAACCAAAACTGATGCCAGTGCATTGAGCTGAGTTGCAAGAAACATTGGTGAAGGTGGAGGATTGAGATGGATCAAATTTCGGCTCTTTCTGCATGTAGCAATGTTGACACGGCTCACACTGGACCCATGTGATGTCACTACCTGTATCAAAGACAAGGGTCAAAGTTTTACTAGGCGTGCCAATGCCAACTGATACGATGTAATCGCTGATGCCATATGAGCCGCCATATTGAGCTGTGACTTGTGACGTGGTCAATGGACCTGATGAGGTTTTGTCTTTGCCAGAGACAGCAGAGGTTCGGCGATGAATTGAGTCAACTCGGGATTGATCATTAGAAAGGATTTGTTCGAGAGACAACTTCTCAACAGGGGGTAATGTGGAGCAAGGACCATGCCGATCTACAATTTTCAGTCCTGGTTTTATTGACACGCGTCTTTCCAAATCTGCAAATAGTATACATGAATGTTAGTGAACATATACTAAACTTTGTGAATCCTTTTACCTTGAAAATAATCATGTAAAATCCTGATTATCTATAGTCTCGTTTATTCAATAAATCTTAATATAATAAGTACTTGATATGACATCATTTTGCTTAGGCTGTCAATGTGTACCATGGTACAGTAGAAGATATTTTCATACCATACTCATTATAATTTTTTTTACCTATCCCTATCTGTAACCGTTAAAAATGACTTTATCCGTAGCCTATCCGTACTCATTAAGAACTAACGGTAAGGATATATGATAACATTACTACATGAGCAATAATAATAATACTATTAATTTAATAAAAAATATATAACGTGCTACAAATAGCATCAAATAAATATATAGATAAAGTACAATATTTAGATAATATTTTAGATATAACAAAAATTACGAAATTTATTCTCATGTCAATTGACATTCAAAAAAATCTATATAACTAATTTTGAATTATAATATAATAGAGTGAAAATTAATTTTTTTCATTAACATAAACAAATTTTGATGAAGATCGAAACTAGTACCATATCTTACGAAATATGCTAAGAACATGGTTATATATACATATATGTTTGTAAAATTTTACCCGTTAGATAGGTTACAAAATAGCCTTTACCCATACTCGTGCCCAATAAGTTAACAGATATTTTTGTACTTATACATATTCATACCCGTTAGTCTAACGAAATAAAATCTTACTCATACTTACTTTATTGAATATACGGTACGGATAGGATAAACGAGTTCATTGACAGCCGGCTTTTGCTGATTAAGAAAGCTGTCTTTTCTCATAAAATAAATTACTACAGCTTATCTAGAAAATCCCAAATGATTTAACAAACCTTTTGGTCCGGAGCAAACATTTCTTGGAGTGAAAGCACGTACATCCACGACATGGAACGTTTGAAAACCTAATGCTGAAGTTGAGAAAGAAACGAAAAGCAAATATATTTGCAACAATATAAGCAAACCACTACCCATGATATACTTGTCTTTTATGGTAATAACACTATGCAAGAACCTCAATTCGCTTAACTTTGCTTATATATTACATCCATTAACAAAAACTCCAACGACTAGCTAGCATTGACTTGTGGTAGTAAACATGACAGTTTGATTCACGGACCCAAACTAGCCTTTTACGGTTTGATTCACGGACCAAAACATGACGGTTTAATAAAGTAAGGCCACATTATTTGTTTGTAGTATTGCATGCCTAATTATTAGAATCCATATTTAGTTAGGTGGTTAATGATTTTAATATGCGTCATTATACCAAAGCATTACTTCATACTAGCATATGCACCCACCCAATGTGTGGACAAATTTCTAACAAACTAAAAAAGAAAAAAGTAACCAAAACATAATTTATGACAGTTGTAGTATCAATAATTTATTTGGATAATCCAGCTGTATCTAATTTTTAGACTAACACTAACTGTACACAAATCATCACAGTATGAACATGCAGCTGCAGTGCTCCTTTCCAGTAGTCCTCAAATGTTGTCATCCTCAGCCGTAACAAATGCACAAAGCAGCAAAATCTAAAATGTTAAAAGGGAGGAAAATTAGTAAAAGAAAAATAAAGTTAACTTAGAGGACAGTAAGGTTAACAAATAATAATATACATAGACGTACAATATAAAAAAAAGCTTCCTTCGTACATCATTGAAGAGGATGTGAAGCATTTCCATAGTGTATGTCTTATGTGCTTGCTCATGGAATCTGAATATCTTATGTTGTGCTTATTCTAATCTGTAACTTAAGTTGTACCAAAAAAAAAGGCCGCTGGAGTGATATTTTATATTAATTTCATGCAGATTCAAAAGAAGGCTTGTGATAAGTTTGACCCCACTTTCTACCCCAGATTCAAGAAATGGTGTGATGATTATTTCTACATCAAGGTATCAGTATGCTTCCTTTTTGCAGTTACCTTTATGTAATAATTATAATTACATATGAAAATTTTAATTCATTTATCTGTTATTCTGTTATTTTAATTGTTGTACAGCACCGAGGAGAGAGACGTGGACTTGGTGGCGTATTTTTTGATGACATGAATGACTATGACCAAGAAATGCTTCTTGGTTTTGCTACAGGTGCTTTTAGCAAGTTTTATTTAATTTAATTGTTAAATTTCTAGAAGATATGGTCAAATTGACATTTTAGTGGATGTGAAGATGTCCTTGTTGGGTTTAAATTCTGCGTACGTCTTCTTTAGGCCAAAACGTTGGGCTAGCACGGTGCTTAAGACATTCATACTTTGTACCAGCTTTTAATGTTAAAACTTGAAACAGAACAAACTCGAAGTTCCTTTCTAAAATTAACTATTGGCATTCAAATGTACATTATAGAGTGTGCAAAATCTGTCGTACCAGCTTACATACCAATAATAAAGAAAAGGAAAGATACGCCCTTCACAGAAGAGCACAAGGCATGACAACAGCTACTTAGGGGCCGCTATGTTGAATTCAATCTGGTATGTTTGCCCTACAGAAATTAATTCCTTATAAAAAGGGCATCTGTTTTTAGCTCTTCAGCTAATTAGTCAGCATGCTAAGTTCAATTTTCTGCCCTGCCTTTAATTGTTGTACTTGTCAGTCCAGGTCATGATTTGCCTTGCTTTAAACACATAAAAGACATGTAAAAGAAAGGCTATGTAAAGATTACACTCAATTGGCAATCCTTGTATAAAAAAAATAAGAAATACGAAAAAGAACTAACCACATACCAATTCAGTTCACGTACTGTAGCGATCTCCTCAATGTACTGTTTACTTTCTAGAGAAAGTTTGCTTGAAAAAAAAATGCAAACCAGGAAATTTGTTGTGTCAATATAGGTTAATTTTCAAATTTGTAATTTAACTCGCTCTCAGTGGATATTTTACATCCAGTTCTTTTTTTTTGTCTGTATCAAGGTTTATGACCGTGGCACTACATTTGGTCTGAAAACTGGAGGTAGAATTGAGAGCATTCTCGTTTCTCTCCCTCTCACCGCGAGATGGCAATACGACCATGTAAGTGTACCTATTTGATCATTATATTCCTTGATATAATATTTAATAAGGAATTTTAATGAAAGTTATTTGCTTTTCAGCAGGAGTGAAGAATGGAAGCTTCTAGATGCTTGTATAAACCCGAAGGAGTGGCTTTGAATCAGTAATTGGCACCCTGAAGTGAAGTGTCAGCACATGAGCTTTCTTCTTGTTTCATTTTGTAGTTAAGAGCGAGGCTTTAATTGATTGTATTTGAATCGTGTTTCATATTGTTGTTTGTCTATCAATCTTTTGAGTTAATGTTACTTGAGTGAACCACATTGTAACAGGCTTATCTCGGGTAATGAGTGCGTTATGTATGTACAATACAGCAATTTTAACTTTTTTTAACAGCAAACATAGTACAAAACAGAACACACCTTGTGAGAAACAGATATAAAAAGCTGTAATAAGTGATGATGTTAAAGATATAATTACCGACCTCCTCCTGCGCCCCCAAGGTCGGGCCATCGTAGGCCCCGACCTGCCCCTCCCCACTCCCTAGGCCGCCTAGGCCGGGCCATCTCCAGCCTCAGCCCCGACCTGCCCCTCCCCTCCCCCCTAGGCCGGGCCATCTCCGGCCCCGGCCCCTACCCCTCCCCGCCCCGCCTGGCCATCTTAGGCCCCGACCTCCCTTCCCCAACCTCGAGGCCGGGCTTCCTTAGGCCCCGACCCCCCACCCCTCCCCGGAGCCAGGGCTCTGTAGCCCCGACACCCCTGAGGCCAGGTACTCAGCCCAGCCCCACCACCCAGAGGATCAGGTCAGGCGCTAAGCCCAGCCCTCGTGCTGCCTCTCGACTCCAGCCATTAAAAGGCCGGTGTACTGAGAAGAGCCCCTGAGTATGCTAGAATGGGAGGGGTACCCCTTATTATATAGGGCATCTAGCGCAGGAAGGAGTTCCTCTGGCGCCCTGTGGGATTAACGAGCCGACATGGCAAACTCTTTCAAGGTGCTCCGGTTCGGAACCGGACATGAGCGGCAAGAACCTTCGCAGCACTTTCCTCGCGGAAATGACCGTTGGGATGGAATCTTTCGCAGTTTCAATTGCTTTCACACTATTTTGTTTGAGATTCAGAGCGCAAACAAGTTTGAGAGGAGGATCTTTTGCATTCACACAACATTTCAGAGCTGATTTTACTAGAAGGGGATGAAGGTTGGATTTAACTCGGCCCCCTATACAGAACCTGTTGGAGTGTTTGTTCAATTGTTGCTGTTCACTAGTGTTGGGAGAGGAGGCTCTTTCAGCTTTAATACTATCTCTGAAATTGTAAATTCTAAAATAGCTTACTATTGCGCTGGCATATGCAATTATTTCACACTGCACAATATACAATTTCGCTGTATATTTTTAGACGCTAACGCCAAATAATTTCTAGATTAACTGTTTAAATTTTGCATCCTTCTGTAATTATGAATATTTGATCCTTTTCTAATAATAGTAATAATAGTGGTTGAATATTAATTTCACCCATATGTGTACGTATGACACCATGCACCTTGCACCTTTAGTATTGTGCTGTAGGTTTAATTAGTTTAGTAATGGTGTGTGCTTTAATTCATGTGGTGTATTTTTATTGTGAACTTCTGCTTGTTAAAATTTTTTTTTTTTGAAACTAAAATACCCCTTAGGGTTTCTGCTTGTTAAAAACTTAAAATAAGTGTGTGCTTTTGTGTCATAAGCAAACAAAGTTGTCGCTGGATAAGTTTTGTCTGTTAAAAATGTTGGCGATGAAATGCTTTGAACATGATGATGTGAGGCCTTTTATTATAGATGCAACATCCTAGAAACACTGGCCCTGCAGATACTTGTTTTCACTGAGGAAACTTAATTAACTCATGTGCTTTGTCTATACTTTTCATATACTGTTTACCTCTTGTTTTAAAAATAAAAATCAGAATTGAAAAGAACACCATTATGGCCCAAGACACTATTTGGGTCAACTGGGCCGTTTCGTTAGATATGAATGGATTCTAATAATTGTGCATACGCTTAGCATAACCGGAGTGGCATAAAGATTTAGTCCCACATTGGCCAGCTAAGCTCACAATGGGTCCTTTATATATGAGGACAGTAAGGCTAGACTCGCCTCTTCGGAGACATCCGATAAAATTGGAACGATACAGAGAAGATTAGCATGGCCCCTGCGCAAGGATGACACGCACAAATCGAGAAATGGTCCAAAATTTTTTTGCAATTTTTCCCCCTTGTACAGCTCTTAGTTACTGGCTGCGTCTTCGATATTTGTTCTCTTTCGTAGCTCTTTTCCTCTATTTATTTATTTTTTTCCTCACAGTTGCTCTAGTCGCAAGTCCTAAGCTGAATAAGGTCGCGCTGTGACTCAGGTTAGTTTTCGCTTTTCTTTTTACTCTTTTACTTGAATTTTGCTTCTGTTATCTGTGGGATTGCGATTAGGGAAATTAAACTTGAGATGAAGAGCACTTATCAATTCAACTAAAGCTTATCAGAATTTCCGATGATATAGGTCTGATTTGGATGTTGGCTTAAGGAAATTTGGTACTTTTAAGAGAGAACACACCTTGCAACAGTACAATAAATCTGTAGGGGTTTAAGAAAACTGAATTGTCTCAGGTTCTCTACCAGCATGAGAATTCCCTGGGTTTTAATAGGTCACGTCCTAGGGTTTTTCTGGCTATGTCCATAAGAATACCCTTCTTTTTCAATTTATTTGACAAATTAGTGTTTAAAAAAAATAGCAGCTAATCGGGGTGGCAGCTAATTCATTTTTGGTAGACCTAAGCTATTCCTCAGAGTTAGAAGATTTTGGTTTTGTTTATTGGGTTTAAACTTTAAAGTACCCCTCGTGACTCCTCTGTTGCTCCTCTTTAAATTTTTTCTCCACAGTTCCTTTCTTCTACTATTGAATTTAACACACAACCTATACAGAAAATGGGCAGATCGAGAACTCTCGATAGTTCTCAGTTTTGGGCTTGTTGCATGTGGTACATCACGCTTTGCAAAATCTGTAACTGAAATAAGTATTTATGGTGGTTAAATATTTGCCTTAATATCATCAATTATAGTTGAGGACTTGGCAGTTCTGCTATACTTGTATGTCGGCTGTGTTGTGAATTTGGTTCTACTTAGGATTTGATTTGTGTATCATACCAGTTTGTGCTGTGCACCTAGTATTCAATGAGACATTTTTTTTTTTTTTTTTTTTTTTTTTTTTTTGAAGAAAGGTGAATAGTCACCCATTTCATTATATGAAACAAGGTTTTTATGGCTCTGGAAAACTGAATTTTACACCCCCAACAACACAGACCCAGAGTCTATGCTAAACTACTAAAGTCAGTATAAGGTTCATCTTTTTCTCAATATGGTCCCCCAAGAAAACTGTTTATCAGTGCAGCACTTACTACTGATCACACAGCTCCTCCACAAGTATGGCATCCCACCCATCAATGACCCATATGCCCTATTAACATCCAGCAACATACTGTTATCCAAATTCAGAGGCACAGCTTGATTATTACCAGTACCAGTAAAAAACACAATTAAAAGAGCAACAAAGTACCATTATTGTTGAGGCGTTGCTTGTGAATCTCCACAGGATTAAATTCCATATATTAGTGATGTGATATGGGTCGTCTGGCATAGCATCAGCAAGACTGGCACATGATGATAGGGATTGTACTGGAATTTTATCCCAGTTGGAAGACAGCCACATCTTCAGTTTATCTTTCACATTCTCTTTGTATTTCGCCTGACCAGTGATTCACCAAAAAGACTGTCATTAATAGCAAATTCCTCGTAGTGCTTGGCAAATTTTTTTGGGAATACTCATTTCTCATCAACCATATTATCCAACAAAAAGCACTAGTAACAATAGGAAATAGGAAATAGTAGTTGTTCTGTACAGGTTTTTCCCTCCTTTTCAAATTGTTTTTTTTTTTGGGTTTTTGTTAGGCAGCGAGGGCTTATCTATCAGCTTCAGAGAGACCATTACTAATCTAGACAGCATGTACCCATTTTAGAAATTTCCAGATTTAACAGGCAAGCAACAGTTCAGTTCTAAAGCACACAAGGGTCTAATACTGAGTGGTACAAGTGCCAAGAACGGCGGGAAAATGATTTCAGATTAGCATATTCACAACAGCAAGGAATTTAGGGATCTTTTAGGAAACCTTCTCATTAGAAATTCTTCCAGTCGGGTAATAATTAGAAATTGAATCCCATTAGTGTAGGAAACCAGCAACCTTGTATTACCAACTGACATCTACTAGCTCATTTTATGAAAAAAAAAATATAATAATAAAAGATAATTAACTTCACTATTTTTTGCCTCTTAGTTGATTATTGGAGATGGAAGCAAATAAGGAAATGGACAAACGACAGGATTATGAAGAAGAATTTGTCTATCTTGATTTAGATGACTGTCTATATTCAGATATCCCTCCAAATGCCCCCTTTGTGCTTTCTGTAAGTTAATTACGCTTGTTTTATTTGCTTAGAATCAGAACAATATCTATTTTACATCTTTCTAATTCTTGAATGATTTTATGCAACAAATAATTGATTCTATTGCTTTCTATTTCACAAAAACTACGAACTAGTAAATGCTGGTATGGTCAGTGCTGTTACTAAAAAGTGAATAAAACCACTCAAGGGACTGATATGCTTAGTTCATCCTTGTACGTTATAAGTAATTAATGCACAATTTGATCCTTCTCCCTATTAAAAGTAAGTAGTATGTAAAATTCTTCACCTCATTTTATAGGGTTTGGATACTTTGACTCCGACTTTGCAAATTGGTGATCATCTAAAGCTGGTGAGTAGCATTCCTCCTTTTTGACTTTCTCATATACAATGCCATATTGTTGTGGAAATCCCTTAATGCTGTTACACTTTTGCCAAACCTATTTCAAACTATTTATTTAACTTCCAACAATTATATATATGGAAGGGATATATTGGCACTAGGAATGTTCTTTATAGCGTAGATAGGTTGTGTGTAAAACTCAGCACCAAAGTGGGAATGTTTAGTTACCGATTAAGTGAGAAATAAAACCAACTTTAATCATGTAAGCACCTTAATATGTGATGTAACTATTGCACCAAATTTGAGACATACCTAAAACAATGAAGTAGGCATACATATAATTTCACTATTATTATTTCAATAATCATCAGATCAGTTGTTACAGTTATTTACGAAATCTGTTGTGAATATTACCTATTACTTATATAAAAATCAAAATGAACATAACTTTAGATCCCTAAAAAATAAAGAATAAAGAAGCCAAAAATACAAGATTACCTTAAGATTACCTTTAGAGCCAACGGTTTAGAGAAAAATTACATACAATTAACATTAAGGGCAAACGAAAGAAGAAAGAAGCTTCAAAAGGAAAAATAGAAGAAAGAAACTTCAAACTACAGTTAATAGTTTGAGAGGCTGAAGTCTATGAGCAACACGGCAAACACTACAGGAGGTAACTATTTGAAACTTAAAAAGCACTTGCTATAACTAGTCTTTCCAGAAGACCAATCTAATCAGCATGAAAAGGAACCTATGCACTCAGGATATTTTTGAAAATTATAGTGCATGAATAAACAGGTCTTAAATGAATAAAATAAATTATCAGATACACCTGGTAATCTAATTTGATTTAAAACCGAAATGCACAGAGAACCCTGAAATGAAACCCAAATTAACTAGAAATCAATCCAAGCTGGAAACACAAAATGAACCTACCCCCCCCCCCCCCCCAACACCCCAAAGAAAAAATAAATAAACAAGAATATCCTTGAAAGAAGCACTAACTGGATCCAACACAATCATGGGGTATGATCTTGTTCCTTACCATGATTTGGCTGAACTAGCCCAAGGTCCAAGTGATTTTAATTCTTAAAACATAACTTAAGTAAGAACCTGATCTGAACCATAATCATGATTTGGGCCTTTTGTTCACACTTCTAGCCATTATTGTTGTTGGACATGCACTTTTAGCCATTATGTTCTCTGCTTACAAATCAGTGGCCTTGTCATGTTTTTATGATTAAGGTGCTGCATAGAATGTTACAATTATCATTATTTCCCTTGATCTCTTCCAAGGACTACGTGATTTAAATATATTGCTGAGAATTTACTTCTTTATTCATCATTTGTTAATGTTATGTTGTTGCATCTAATGGAGAAGGGGAGATTCACAATTTAACATTGCATTTATTGTTGTGATAGATTGGGGAATATCAAGAGACTGTTGGCACATGCTACATTTTCTCTGAAAGTGGTAATCATTTTGAACCATTGCTAATATTTTCAAAATATCAATTATCCATTGGGAAGCTAAGGTAACCAACTCAGCTGGTTATACATTCTAATATGTGGACTCCTGTTGCGTTCAAGATTCTCTCTTTCTCTCTCTCTTAAATAATTGAAATAGGATATTGAGAAATTGTACATTCAGGTCACAGAACTGTGCAAAAACAGGTTAATAACTCGGCATTAATTTCTTTTCTCCAGGTCCTTCATTGAATGAAAAATGCCCCACTGATCAGAACCATGCTCCATCCAAGGAGGTAAAACCCCTCGCAAGTCTTCAAAAAATCCTCAAATTCAAAGTCTGTACTGAGGATGGAAGCAAAGCCAATGCTGCTGATGACTAGCCTCAAACTTCATTTCTCTTTTTAGCCGTTTACATGGTTGGCCTGCTTTGTTTTTTATTTTTTTTTCCTTTATTTTAGTTGGATTATTGAGTTGTATTTTTTTTTTTAACTAACAACTTAGTAGTTTTTCTTATTTTATGGTGGACTTTCACTTCTTGTAACTATGTAGCTGTTGATTAAAATTATAAATAAACGGTAGATAAATGACAAAGTTGTACTTGAGAAATGTTTTCAAGAAAGATAATTATGGTCTATACTTACAATTTAATGGTTATCCTCTAACACTCAACTCCGGGGTTCCCTTGTTAAGTTGTTCCACTTAAAAACATACAAAGTGCAATCATCTCAGCACGTCCCGTTTATTATAAATTTGAAATTTGAAAGCTAAGCTAAAAGCTCGAATGTTTATTTGTATAATTCTAACATGTAAATTATCAAATTTCATTCATGCTTATCAATCAAAGAAATCGTGCTGACAATCCCAACTGTCATGAACCTATTACAGCTATATATATCTTTTCAAGTAAAAATAATTCAGTGTAATAGCAAAAGCAGTGGCATGTGACTGTACCAACCACCTTTATCGCCCCCACGTTCTTCAAATACCAATCAAAGACCAACATCCTTAGTGCGAATTATTATCATCCACTTTATTATCCCCAATCCAAAACTAAAATTAAAAAAAGATGAATGCCACCGAAAGAGAAGATCCTGGATTCTCACTCTCTCCCTCTCCTTCCTTCCCTCAATTAATTATTCCCTGCACCTATTTTTGAAGTAAACCAGGCTGTCACTGACAGTGGGCCCTTTCGGAGCCACTCAAGGAAATGTGGGCCCATTAATGGACTTAACGACTTTGTTTTCGCGACCGTTCCATATCCTTTTCCCTCGCGCACTTCTTTCTTCTTTATTTATTTTCCCTTTCCTCTTTTTTCCTCTCTTTCCCTTCTCTCTTACGCTGTCTCAACCTACTCCCTCTTCTAATAAAAACCATCTTTTACAAATTCGACTGAATCTCTTCCCAAAACTCCTCTGTGATTTTGAAATTTTTTGGGTGTTTGGTTCTTCTGATGATTCTCTATCTGCGCATGATTGCTTGCACAATTCTCTCCTCTGACGTGTTCTTATTACGTTCTCCTGATTTTTGGTGCTTTTGGAGAACCAGATTTAGGAAATTATAGTACTGATTAATAAATGGCTGATAAGAATCAAATATTTTATATACAAGAGCTGCCATTTCATTTAATCATGGAGGTATTGACTTCGGGTCGGCTCAGTGCAGCTGATTTGGCGAGCTTGGAAATGACTTGTCATATGTTTGGGGCAAAACATGAACTTTGCCCCGATAAGTTTAGGTCGGTGGCTGAATATGCAGCGTATTGTCTGTGCCATGCACACCAGGTGTTTGATTCTATGTCTCTGAGTGCAAGGAGGGGTTTGCTTAGCCGGTGTGGTGGGAATTGGAAGAAGGTTTTGAGGTTCTTGCATTCGGTCGAGCAATCTTCTGGTATTATCGGGACATCAGCTGGCAAGGTATTAATGTTGTACTTTAGATTAAATTTTCCAATGGTAAAATGGGAACCAACTGCAGATTGGTACGAACTGAAATCAATCACGACCCAACTGCTGTTACAGTTTCTGTGCCAAACTGTTAACAAAATTAAAACCCAGTACCAAATTCTTGGTATCAATTTTTTTATGGAACTGACTGACTATTTTCTGTACTTCCAGATGCAGGTTGATACAGGAAAATATCACACTCTTTTGATACACAATTCATCTCTCTACTCATGTGGATCCAATTTATGTGGTGTGCTTGGCCATGGTCATCATATGACACAATGCGCAACATTTAGTCGTGTTAATTTCCCATCTCTTTCTCCTGTAGTACATGTCTCAGCCTCTCATAACCATGCTGCCTTTGTTACCCAGTCTGGAGAGGTAAGTAATCCTTTCTTTTGTTTGTTTACTTTTGAATTGTCTGTCTTGGTAAAACTGAAACTCGTTTTTGTAATTTTCAGGTATTCACTTGTGGGGATAATTCATCATACTGTTGTGGCCATGGAGATATTGGGCGCACTGTTTTCAAACCTACTCGTATTGAAGCGCTCAGAGGAATTCCCTGTAAGCAGGTACAGGAATACTGTTTCAATAATCTAGCAATAGTTATTAAAATGATTTTTTTTTTTTTTTTGAGTTTTGGAATGGCCCGTAGGCCAGTTATTAAAATGAATATTATTTACGTTTAAGTCGAAGCAAACTAAAAGCTGCATCTTTTGTAAAAACTCAGACAATAAATATTCATACAATTTCTGTGAAACTGTAAGTTATCTTTGCATTCGTTGGTAACCCCTTCAAAAGGTAAGATATTCTTATGACCCCACATCAAATATTCAAATGTCTTGGAACTTCTTAAGTAATCCAATCCCAGACTAATCCTACTAAAAAGTTGGTTTCTTTAGATGTCTTAATTGAACTTTGCGTAGCAGTATGGTACTCGAACAGTTTTTTACAACAGGAGAATAGTATATAATTTCAAGATTTGAACGACGAAATAGCTCTCCTATGTGTCCAGCCTTTTCTTGTCATAGCAGTGGATGAATCAAGATATATCATTATTTCAATTTTAGGTTGCCACAGGCCTGAGTTTTACTGTGATTCTCACAAGGCAAGGACATGTGTATACTTGCGGGAACAACACACACGGCCAACTCGGCCATGGAGACACCGTAGAGAGGCTGACTCCGGCAATCATCCAACTCCTTGCTGAGAACAGCAAAGTGGTCCAGGTTGCTGCAGGACCAAGTTACACCTTTGCTGTAACAGCTGATGGGTCAGTTTATTCCTTTGGGTCTTATACCAACTTTTGTCTTGGGCATGGAGATCAGAGTGACAAACTTGTTCCAAGTGCTATTCAGTCATTTAAGCGGAGGGATATTCATGTGGTTTGTGTATCAGCTGGTGATGAACATGCCTTAGCCATTGATTCTAGTGGATATGTATGTAAAATTTAGTATTATATTTTCTTTTTCATTTCAGTTTTCTGTTGTGTCAATAAACTTGATATTTCTGTTTTCAGGTTTATTCATGGGGAAGAGGGTATTGCGGGGCCCTTGGGCATGGTAATCAGAATGACAAGCCTAGTCCTGAACTGGTCACAGCTCTGAAGGGCCAAATAGCTGTTCAGGTTGGTTATCTCCTGTCAATTTTATTTTAAATGTTTCAATGTGTTGACTATACATGCCTCTCTTTTAATTAACCTAGTCTTCAAGATGTGACACCCTGATGGTTCATTTCTCAGAGAACAATTTTTCTTTGTTTCTTTGAGGGCATCAATTGAAGCTGTATATTTGAAAGTTTCAATTTAAAAATATGCGCCTCACTTAGTTTGTGGAAATTGGCAGGTTTGTGCAAGGAAGAGAAAGACCTTTGTATTGACTGATGAGGGCTCAGTTTTCGCCTTTGGCTGGATGGGTTTCGGCAGCCTTGGCTTCTCTGATAGGAGCATCTCTGACAAAATTCTCAAGCCTAGAGCACTGGATAGCCTCCGTGGCCACTCTGTCTCTCAGATCAGTACCGGTTTGTACCACACTGTGGCTGTGACAAATAGAGGAATTGTTTTTGGGTTTGGTGATAATGAGAGAGCTCAGCTTGGCCATGAATGGTTGAGGGGTTGCTTACAACCAACAGAGATTATGGTCCAGAGGATGGTTGAGGCTGTTACTGCACAGAGTGGTTGAGCAGTTTGTACTGTATAATAAATTTGGTATTGGTTAGCAGTGAACGCTTGGCAACCAGTACTATTATGCTATAAAGGACCAGTTGCTAATATTTGGTTTTTGATTGGCGTATGGTTTGTTGTAATTAATTTAAGGCAAATTGAATACTTGTCTTAATTAATAAGCTTCTTTTCTTCTTTCACCATCGGTTCTTTAGTCCTGTATATTATATTGTATTTTTGTAATGGTGCATTTATTAGCAAAAAAGAATCTTGCACTGACTTGTTTATCATTAACGGGGGATTAGGGACTTGGGGGAGGTAAGTTTATTGTTTTCATCGAGGGATAATAGTGACATCACTAATATTACTTTTGCAGCCAATCGAGTACTTCACAGCTCATTTTATTTTAAATGGAGCTACAGAGTCGTTAAGAGTCCCAATAGAAAATGGTTATATATTCGCCATGGCTGAAGCTTCTCCTGCCGTACAGGCTGAGCTTCTGTCCAGTATCAACTTCCAGGTTTGTATGTTAATTATTGGTTGGTGCAAATTTGTCCTGTTATATATTTAATGTTATGTTTTGTACTAAAATATTGTGATTGGAGTGACTGAGTACTCAATAGGATAGTAGAACCTTGGGGGCAGAAACTTTATTATCCTGATTAGTAATGATGAATAACAAGGATATCAGATGTCTTTTTCCCTTCACTCAATCGGTTACTTGGATTCTAGTTTAATTTGGAATTGCTGACTCATCGGCTTCCCGTAAAAATATGGCATAATTGATTGTATAATGTTTACCCTGCCGTATGATAGTGATTCTGTCATTTTCCATCTATGTCAATTATTTTCAGTTTGAAATAAGTAGACAACAATAAGAGTACCTGAAAGACCTAAGAAGTAGACAACAATAAGAGTACCTGAAAGACCTAAGAAGTAACAGTGCTTGAATTTACATTTGCTGTGGTGCTTTAACAGAACTAAGTAATCTGAGATGTAACAAGAAAACAAAACAAGTACTTATTATTATTAAGATAAAATAAACCAGACAAAACATAATTCAAATTACAAAAGGACATCTGCAGCAGGAAGAAATAACAAAGGAAGATAAACAAAAAACCGAAACGGGCAAGAAATACAAAAGAAAGAAAGAAAGAGAGACGAAAAAGAAATGTTCAGAAACAATAGACTGGCACTTGTCAATAAACCAATCTTCACATCTCAGAACTCTACAATCTCCTCTACAGCAGTTAACTGGTCCCTGAACACACGAAGTACTTCGTTGAATGTTACAATCCCGACAGCCTTACAATCGTCTTTGGCATCCACTACCCAAACATGATCAACTCTGTGGGCCAACGCCTGTACCATCACCGCCACGAGTGAACTTCCAGGCTGGCACACCACCACCTCAGGCACCGATCTAGCTGATTTGCGGCCAATGCGTTCTATCCAATCCAGAAAATCATCCACAGAAAACGTTGCGATGTCAGATGCAGCAGCTGTCACAGCAGCTGAGTCCAGTGACGATATGATCGGACCAGATAGTTCGCCGATCAGATGGCCACTTTCAGTAATTACTGCAACAGGAGCCTTGTGATGGTTTAATAGGGACAGAGCTGATGTGGCTGAACACCTTAATTGAACGGAGGGAAATTCGTGTTGAACAAGACCGAGGGAAGCGACTGAGAGAGAAACGATATGTGAAAAGACCGAAATGGAGGCCAGGAAATGGCGAACAAGGTCCTCCTGCGTCAATAGACAGAAGCTCTCAGTAGAATGCTTCTTGCGGATGCTGCCTCGAGGCCGGAGAGGGATGACTAACTCTGTGGCACCCCCGTCTAGGATGTTATCCAGTGCATCCAACACACTGTTGAAACAGATTACACCAGCTATTTAAATCAATATTCAAAAGTTCCTTTTTTTTTTGGTCTTTCTCTAAAACAAAACACTAAGCAAAGCAAACAAAACAAAAAGTAATTTAGAAGTGATTGTCACGTCCAAGAAATTAAGCTGTTTTTTAACCGGATCAACGGTAAAACTTAAAAGACTATTTTAATTAGCGTTATTATTAACTTATTAATAATCTTTGACCATATACCTAGAATGAGGCTCAACACGGCGCACACGGCCTTTTTGCAAGAGAACCGAGATGGATGTCTCGAGGGCCCCAGCGCAGTCGTCAAGCTTCTTCCCTTCCGAGCAAAGGAAACAGACCAAGTCAACAAGGCAAATGCTACCGGCAACAGTTACTGCCTTCTTTTCCGGGGAGGTTTTGTCTGAGGTGATTAGCAGAGACTGGGAATGGGATCGTCGAAAAGCGGAGATGGCGTCGGATACAGGAGCAGAGAGAGGCAGGGAGCTCACGGCCGGCTTCCCAATGCAGAGGTCGGAGATGTCATGGCACAGGATGCTCACTGCCATGCAAGAGAAAAGTTAAGGGAAGGGTTGCAAAGGAGAAGCTTTGGAAAGAGAAACAGAAGAGTGGAAGGAGGGGAGGGAGGTAGGAGACAACTTGGCGATGGTCGTCGGTATATATTGTCGCGGATTGCCATGTTCAAAGCTTTTATTTTATTTTTGGTTTAATTTAATATTTTTTATTATTATTATTACGTACTAGAAAAGACAATAAATAAAACTCGAGTAAAATATATTGGAAATAAAGCTGGAGTTTTCAAGTGTATTCGGATCTTGACCGATCATCTGAATGACAAATTGAAGAAGTCTTTGTTGAACTATTTAGTCAAATAATAGTTATGTTGTTGTTGAAATATTGCAAATAGGTAATAGAAAAGTGGTGAGGGTAATCCTCATTTTTTTTTAAAAAAATTGCAAATAAGTACATATACATACATGAAGAATTATTTTATATTCAGATTAGTGATTATAAATTAATAATTTCATACTAATCTGCTTTCACCGAATTAAACATCAGTTTATTTTGGTTTGGTTTCTACTTCAGATTATTGTCTTAATCAGGTAGGAATTGCAATATATATCATTTAAAGTCGGATTTGTGCCCAGTACAAAGTTCTTCCTCTCAAATCTTAGACCTATCATCTAAATCTTTGCCACCAAATCTAAAATTCAAGATCCAACCCGTCCAAAGTCGCTTGCACAATGTTCTATCAGAATTTGATGTGTAATTTCTAACAATTTTTTTTAGTTCGATGTGTAATTTCTAACATTCAGTTTAGTGACTGTAATAATTTTGGGAGTCTTCGCTACTTCATACTATATTTATTGTTAGAATAATGCTAGAATTAAACGCTTTGACACTCGAGGCCGTCAAGCATGATCGGATCTTAATTTTCGAGATTATAATGACTAATTTGAACTGCTTAACTTTTGCACCTCAAATATTATTGAAAATAAGATAATTGGTTCATATAATATCGTTAAAATTTTAATTGTAACTATTATTGAAAAAATTCTGATCACGATAAAATGTAAAAATATATTATAATTATGATCACTCAGAACATAAATGTGTTTTTTTTTAAAAAAAAAAAAAACTAGCATATATATCCGATTATTCATAAAACCAACCTAATACGTCAATTGACTGCTGAGTTATATAAACTTCTGTACTAATTTCCTCTCACATTCTGATGTATTATGAACAAATCTTACTATAGAAGTACTGAAAATGTGAAATATGAAATTACGGGTTAGTCTGTCAGGTTTAGTTAGGTTACACGCTTTTGTTGGATCGAAATATTATAAAATTGAAAATTTATCAAAATTTCATGTAAATCTTACAAGTTATATAAAGTTATCACATTTCTTCTTTGTAGCGGATTAACGCTCTTTTTAGCGGAAAACGTTAATTGGCTTCATTATGTACTAGGCCTGCTCAAAAAGCAACATCTTCAAAGGCTAGTGAATTTAAATAAAAATAAAGATCACTTAATGGCTCGCCCATGTAATTAAGTTAGTTTTCCTTGTACACATTTATTTTCCAAACGAATGGAACATAGCCCAATTAGAAAAATACATAAACTTGCTTCTATACCTACGAGCTGTGAAAGAAATTATTTATTAAGTTCTTTTACTAGAAAAATACATAAACTTGCTTCTTTATCAGCTCGTAAACATAATTTTCAAATAAATAAATATTTCTGTTCCTACGAGCTAGTGTAGATGTATTTTTTGCTTCTCCTCTGTTTTCAAATTGTCTGGTATCCTATCTGCTATCTGGCTCTTTCCTTAGTAAGTGTCCCTCCAGATCCACAACTTTTCATCCTACCCATCTCCAGTAAGTGTAGATGTGTTTTGAGCTGGAAGTAGATTATTATGTGTTTTATTTAGAATTAGGTCAAAAGGGTAATTTGATTGAACATTTTTTGTGTTTTCAAAGATAGACATAATATTTGCAACTTTGGGATAAATGTGTAACTTAAAAGTTTTAGAGGGTTATATATGTGAGTATTTATATTTTGGGAGGATAAACATATATTTGCAACATTAGAGAGAAAATAAATAATTTAGTATTACAAGGATATCAAAGAAATTTACAAAAGTTTGTGCACAAATATTGGACAAAATGATGTTGTACTTCGAGAGGAGAAGTACGGAATTTTAAAAGTTTAGAAGATCATATATGAGTGTTTTTAAAAGGTCTTATTGCTAATTTGTTTTAGTTCAAGTTTGTGAGACACAAGCCGTTAGTATATCAAAATATTTTGGAATCTAGGTTTGAACTTTGAATTCCAAAGATGAATTTTTATTTTTTAATTATTTGCTCCAATTCGCGAAATTCAATAGTTCTTAGCTTTCAAAAATTAGTTTGTGCCGTTATTTTGATGCTAATGACATGTATGAATCTTTTTAAAAGAAGATGTTAATTGCAATTTTTTTTAGTCCGAGTTTGTGACGTGAGCCGTTAGTATATCAAAATATTTGGAATCTAGGTTTGAACTTTGAAGTTTTTTTTTTTTTTTTTAAAAGAATAAATCTCATGTCTCTAATTCGAGTTTCAAAGTTGTTAGCTGGCAGGCATAAATCAGTTTGTGTTGTTATTTTGATGCCAATGCAGATATTGTTTGTTCTTCCAGCAACTTAGTGGCTATTGCAAGATTAAAAAGAAAGGGGGCGTTTGTTTGTGTAGTAAGGGTTGCATAAGTTAAGGATGCCTAAGTGTTTATGTAGTGTTATGTAATGGATGTTTGATTGTGTAGTAAGGATGAGTAACTTAATGCATGCATATATTCGTGTCAAAAGATTAAAATGCCATTACATTTGAATTAATATTATGTATTAATAAGACATTGTGACCTAATTATTGTTAATTATTAATTATCAATGATAATAATAATCATTTTTATTATTATGATATATTAATAATCACTTTTAATTAAATATTATAAACATTATTAATTATTTAACAATAAAAAATTATTATTGAATAATTATTTTTAATTAATTCTTATTATTTAATTGTTATTGTTAATAATTAATATTACTTTTTAAATATTATTAATTATTATTATTTAATTATTAATTATAATAATTAATATTTATTATTAATTACGATTTTTAAATAATTATTATTACTTATTAAATATTATTAATTATTATAAAAATTAATTATATATGATAATAATACATCATTTTTGTTATTATGACATATTAATAATTACTTTTAATTAAATATTATAAATATTATTAATTATTTAATGATAAAAATGTATTATTGATTAATTATTTTAATTATTATTATTAATTATTTTTTAATAATTATTGTTACTTATTAAATATTATTAAATATTATGATTAATTATTTCTAAGAGGTATTGTTGGAAAAAAAATTAAAGAGGACGGTGCATAACTTATGCAACCTAAATAGGTTGCATAAGTTACGCACTCTTAAAGCGTCTTACGTAACGAATGTTTTGTGACTTAAGGATGTTCTCTCTCAATGAAAATTTAAAATAGCTCGGCATTTGTACCAATAGTTTGGGGAGCTCTAGAAGACTACAACCCAGCAAGTCCATTGGGTAAGTGTAGTTGAATAGTTGTAGATCCAGTTCCATCCAGGACGGGTTTACATTCTTTCTTTTAAAGTAATAAAATTTCGATGTCGATAATCTGGTCTTGAGTTCTTTTTTGTTTCCTCCTTTTAACGACTAATGTGTTGTTCTAAATCTGATAATTTTGCAATTGGCATTGAAACAAATTCGTTTTTGTACACCTATATTATTATTATTATTATTATTATTATTATTATTATTATTATTATTATTATTTACTTACTTTTGATGCTGAAAATCGAGAAGGAACAGGAGCCTATCGAGGAAGATCAGTGAATAGAATAGGAAGCAATGTTAATATATAAAAAAATGCTGATGACTATAACATGCAGGTAAGTCGTTAGAAGAGGTGCAAGAAGTTGCACCTGGAAACTTCTTTAGCGTGGCATAGCTATTGAGGAGACAGAAACGTACCCTTAGCTTTTCGATACGTAATTTTACGAATTTTTCATTGTTTGTAAAGGACGATATAAATTGAGGAATTAGTGGACAATGCATCAGGATTTGATAAAGGCAATCAAGGTATCATGTAATCAAACAATAAAAGAAAGATACATTTGTCCCTATTCATAGTATCAGATAGTTGAAGTTTGATTGGATGATTGTTTGATGGTGGATGGTATTTCAGTTTTGTTCTGAATTGCAACGGCGTCATTTCATATTCTAAAATCATCGAGTCAAATGGATTGTTCGATTTTTAGCCATCGATCGAAGCGCAGAGGGATCGGTTTCAAAAGAACATAATTGGTTTGTTCATTAAGGGGTTTTTGACAACTGCAGATTTGTATGGGATCAAGGGTCAAAATTAGTACTTTTGATAATTTTAAATTAACAAATTAGGATATTAACTTAGAAGTTAGACTAATGTCAAATGCTCTCTTATAGTAACAATAGTTCATTTAATGTTTTCTTTTAGCTAGTAGTTTTGTCTTGTAACATGTTCATTTTGCTTTTTAATTTTTAAGGTTTATTTTATTTTTTTGCACTTGACTGCCTGCTGAGATCTTTATTTTTTTTAAAAAAAAAAATCAAATTATGCCAAGTTCGAGCTCAGATATTATAGCTTATTTTATTCAGCTGTACTAAGGTGATTTCATGAAAATTCATTTTAAAAAATAAACATTTTTTTCAGTATAGAGCAATAACGAATGCAATGTTATAAACACAAATCTTACTTCACTATTACAGAGGTGATAATTAGTGGCATGCATATTGTGTACATCGGTCATTTTTTTTTTAAAAAAAAGGACCAGATACGAAAGATTTAAAATTTAATTAAATATAATTTCGACCAGTAAATTTTGATTCCAGGGCCGCAAGATGTCACTTTTATAGCAGAAAATGTTGACTCCTACCAATATAAAACATATCGTAGCATGAGTGTGCAACATTCCACGCCTACAAAAAGGAATTTCGGCCTTCCCCCTCATAAAAGAGTTAAACAAATTTGAATTGTCTATTTAAATACCAAAGATGAAAAAAAGACAATCGAGTTTCCCTGAATTTCCCCCTGTACATATTTATTCTTTTTAATTTTTAATTTAATGTCAACGATCAGAAAGAAGACAGTCCAAATTATTCCACGAATTTGGTACTGAACTATGATGAAGTAGAGCCGAAGTGCCCAACCCAAAAATTGAAATGCAATGACTGTAACTAGGAATCCGGACGAAGCGAGTGGTTGTGTGGGGGCATGACAGGCTGCCAAAGTGCCAAAGCAGTTGTTTGCACATAGAAAGGGCCATAATTATATTAAGCAAACAGAGACTTTAAGTGGACCCAAAGGTCAATACTCGGATCAACATATCGCTCAAGGACAAGTGCATGTGCTTATCACCTGTGTCGGGTCTGCATCTAAATAATCACCCAAAAACGCGGTCATGCTCGTGTTGGTTGCAACTTGCAACCACCGAACATAGTAGCTATGTGCAATTTATGATTGATTAGAGGTACTTGTTCGTTTATATTATTTAATTAGAGATCAAAGTACATGTAATTTTTTTGGCCTCTTTATGTTGCATTGATGGTAAGAATAATCAATTACTGTGTTTAAGATGTATGGAAATGGAAAAGAAGGGGGTTGGCCCTTATATTCAAAAAAATAAAAAATAAAATATGGAATCTCACATTAATGATTTTCAGAATGGATTCATGTAAGGTGTTTTGACGTTTTGGGATTGATAGAAAAGAATGGAAATATTTTGTCACCCTTTTCACCAACGATATATTTAAACACCATTGTAGTGAGAATTTTTGTACATGTAATGACCATTAAAATAGTCATATTAGTTCAGTCTTTTGTAATTTTTTGTCACCCTTTTCACCCATGATTAAACATCATTTGGCAATAATTCTAATAAGATGCTCAACTATTTGTTCCAACTCGCGAATCTAAAAATTATTTAAAAAACTCACAGATTTATTGCAGCTAAAATAAACGAACATATTAAAAAATTAATTTCAACAAAATTTACTAAATTTGATATAAACTTGAAATAAATACTTTTAGTAACAAATATTACGCATAAGAACGTTCAAGGAACAACGGTGGATCGGTACTTTTAGCTGGATTTGAGCCTTGATTAATTACAACTTCACCTTTTTAAACAAACAGTTTATTTTTCAGCCCATATAAAAAAAAAAATTGGTCTGCAGTAATATTTATACCTTATATATTGTTAGTTTGTTAGCAGGACGAGATTTATTTCGCAGGTGTCAAAATAATATAGTGGTGACCAAAAGAAGAGTTGCCTGCAAATTATCTTCACATTGCTTTTTATTTATTGGAAGGGACTACCTTATGGGCATATAATCGTGGCCTATCTTGTGGGCATGTGACATTCACTAACAATTTACTGAACAGCCGGTAAGCACTTTGGCATGTTGAGGGCTTCTTATTTTTCGATAAACAAAATTTTATTTCTGATTTTTCCGAATCGACATGAGGTTAATCCCTTGCATCCAAGACGACGGTGATTTTTCCAATTGGAGATTTAAAGTTTTAAACAGATATTAATTAAACTCATAGTCAACTACATTTTCTTTCTGATATTTGTAAACCTGGATGATGCTGATCTCCCGCATATTACCTTTTTTTTTTGGAATCTAGAAAAACGTTGATGAGTTAAACAGATCAAAAATTTTAAAATCATCCTCACACTAATTTATGTAGAGTTTAAACGATTTGGATCGGATCAGACACCAAATGACCCGTCGGATCGATAAAAATTTGACATTCTGATGACAAGTTCATACTTTGCTATTGAAAAGAAGGAACAATAAATCAGCAACGACACTATTTTTGGCAGTGTCAGATAAGCGACGGAATACATTCTATCCGTACCTATCAGTGGGACCCACGTACGAGTGTGGCAACATTTCGTACTTGTTTTAAAGTCCCTTGTCGCGTTTGGCAGGAAAATGGTTGCAGTCCCGTCCTGTTTGCTTTTGTGGATGGAAGAACGGACAACTATTGCCGATGCTTGTGGTTTATCCGAAACCCACTTCCCAATGCATAATGTAACGGAGGAGACGAGGAGTCAGGCTTCTCTCTTCACGGTGGATGGTATCTAATGTTTGCTGATTATTTATTGTATTAATAGTTTAATTTATAATTATTAATTAAAAATAAATTGTTAATGTTGTTCAGTATCGTAAGTATTGCTTATGTAGAATTGGTGATCTAATTATTAATAAATTCATTAGGTTCTTTTTTATTATATCTCATTTATTTCAGGGGATAAGCTGTGGTGATTTGCAAAGATGTAATGTTTACGTACTTTGGACTATTTTTGAATTTTGAGTTTCAAACTGCTGATTTGAACTGCTGAATCTATTCTCCTTATTTTAATCACATTGCTAATTAAATTTTACTTTTTTTTAAAAGAAAATGAACTATCTTTGTCAATTTTTTAAAAACATTATTATTGGATGCTTCATAACTAATGAGATAAGAGATTTATATTAATTCTAAAAAATTGATGAAGGGTTTTTAAGCCCTAAGTATTAAATAAAATTTGTACCTAGAACCTAACTTCACTAGTCGTTTTAGTTAAGCTTTAGGGTCGAACCCAATGGACGGATTAATGATTATCAGACTCACTGGTTTTCAAAAACTAGACAGAAAAATAAAAGTGATTGGAAGCAAACAAAGATAAAAATGCAAGAAATAGATGTTTTTGGGTGTTTTGGACTCTAAACAAGACTTAAAAACAATTCTAAGTAATAGAAGCTAACAAACAGAGATTTTTGGTGGTTTTTATAATAAATAAAAGCGTCATAGGGATCAGAAATGACTTAGGTTTAGCACCGGAAACTCTAGAGTCGATTGCTTTCGCAATAAACCCCGAAATCCCGGATTCCAAGGTTCTGTCCAACCCGAACTGGCAGCAGTTCGACTTGGACAGAACGTCGGGAAATGAGTTGTGCTTCCAGACTTTTGTCCAACCCGGACAAGACTTGTTCGGGTCGAACAGAAGGTCTGGAAATGAGTTCAAGGCTTGACTTGAACGATGTTCAGGGCTCGGACCGGCTGTAACACGAGTTCTAACCCTCAACTTTCGCCTTTTGGATTAAAACCCAGCACAGGACTCTACCTAGCCTTCTTAAGTTCACTAACCTGACTTCGTGTCGGGAATTAGTTCACTTAGGTTTGTTCTAATTGTGTTCTTGAGGATATATAAATGTTCTTTCAAACTATTTAGAAGTTACAACTTTCGCTGCTAACTAGTCTCCCCTTTCAGATCTACAACTTATCCCATGTACATTGTTTAACTCTAATTGATTAACCTAACCTTGTAACTTAACTAAATGTGGCCATTCATTTAGAAGTAAATCAGTTCAAGCAATATGATTAAACAAGCATCAAAATAATACTAAGTAGACAAATAACAAAGTAATATCAAGCCAATCATTCATCACAACATCACACTAAACATACATCATAATCCTACCCTAAGACATAAAAGAACTAGTAAATAATAGAAATAACCGTAGAGATACAAGCCATCGAGAATAAAGAATAAAACATCAAAGGAATAAACTGAAATACTCCCTTAAAAGCTTGTACTTCGACCTCAAGGGCAGTGGAAGAGTGGAGATGTGGGAGATCTGAACTGCTCGCTGCCGTCGCCTCAGAACAGTGGAGAAATCACAAGTACCGGTGAAGAAATCAAGGTGGAGTGGTGGAAAATGGGGCCGCAAAGGTGAAGGAGGCCATGGAGGCCGCCTCCTCCAAGATGGAGGCTAGGGTAACCAAAGATCCAGATCCCCCTTCTGCTGGGCAGAGAAAGAACATATATAGGAGTCCCTAAGCTTGGGGAGCAGGCTGGGGCGTCCTGGCTACAATCAGGGGGGCCAGCCAATCATTTTTAATGCAAAATCACCTTCCAAATCGAGCAGTTCGACCCCTGGCACGAGCTGGTCCAGGTTGGAGCCAGGCTGGAGAGCTGGAATGGCTTTGTTCGACCTAGAGGCACTCAGTTCGGGCTGGAGAGAGGTCAGTTCGACCTGGAGAGATATCTGTCCAACCTGGATAGAGCAGTGACTTGGACTTGGAGTGGAATGGGAGCTACGGCTCTGATTTCGACCCGAACAGGAGTTTGTCCAGGTCGAATTGAGCATAGAAAGTCAGAAATCAAGGTCTGAACTGAGCGGATCGTGGCATGTGGCCCACATGTCGGTTTGGAACGTGCCCCAAGCGCCAGGAATGAGTCGTCTAGCGTGCAAACAAGCGTGGAGAAGCTTCTTTGGGTCTGTTTTCCTTGAATCTTCATCAAAACCTGTGTCAAACAAATAGAAGCGGCGGCAAAGCCAAATCCTGAAAAAATACAGCAAAATGTCAAATAATAACATGTTTTGGATCATAATTGGGTGCCAAGTACGGTCAAAATACCAATGAATAAAAGAGATATAAAAAATAGTTAAAAAATTAAAATATATATAAATTTTGGTTAGCAATAAAATTTGATATGAAGAATAAATTGAATGATTTGGATCAATTTTTTAAAACTCGAATTTTGAAAAAAGTAGCTTCAAGTATTTTTTTTTTCACCTTGCAAAACATTATAGATATTCCCTAATTATAGTTATATTATTTAGAATACCTGGATTTGTTAGTAAATGCTCATATTTTAATTTTAGATCAATTACAACTAATTAATCACCATTAACAACAAGCAAATCACAAGATCTACTGCAAAGGCAATCACACACATGAGAAAAAGGTGTAGGAAGATTGTACCTCTCACAAATGTTCTTGTGAGGTTCGAATCCAATGCGTAGGAGTCGGTGGCATGCATGCTCCGCCTCCTCCACCACCAATAGTCGCCTCTAGCCCACCAAGGACCCACCACCAAGCTCAAAGAGAATGCTAGTTCTCTTGAACCTCTTGCTGATCACCTTGCTTCTCTTAATTAACTATTTAATGGAGAGGAAGAAAGGTGGGATGCTCAACACATGAGCTTGGAAGGGAGAAGAGCCATGGAGAAGAGAGAAAAATCTCTCTTCTAGGTGGAGGCGCAAGGGAGGGGAGAGGAAGAGAGATGACGGCTAGCGTTTTCTCCCAAAGAGACCCCTTTATATAGCCAACCACTCTCATCCAATTTTCATACTATTTACAAGTATGCCATCCACCCTAAGAGGCCACCTAATGGGCTCTCTTGGGCCATCTTAATAAAAGGCCTTTATTCATTAATTCACCAATTAATGAATCTCCTTTAATTGTCTCTTCATTCTTCCTTAAATCGGGCCTTTAATTAACCAATTAAATAGAAGCCCAATTAGCTCAAACTAATTAAAGTAAGTTGAACATAATTAATTATTAACTCATTAATAATTAATCTATGATTAGCTAATGCATTATATTGTTTCCATATGATCCTTTTAATTTAATTAATTATAACGGTTCATAACGGTATATAATTAATTAATTAACTTATCACATTTCACAATACACATTATTGTGAATAAACAATAAATGCACCAAGTGGTTAGAATCCTATTTGTGCGACCCTATTTGAGGATTTATACTATGTTGGCCATGGAAATAAATCGTTATTTATTTCCAATAATCATAAGCGGTATCTAGCAACACGTTATGACTCCCAATTCGTATAAATAATGTACCGTTACAATATCTCAATCCTGCATAAGAAATAAAAGTATTTCTTTGTTTGATTCTTATGTCACACGATTTCTTTGTATAATCCAAGATAGGAATGTGTCATTCTTGCAGATTATACATTTCTTGATCTAGAGTTGATCGTCTAGTTTGCATGCATACGATCCAACTCCATCAAGGGGCCCAAATAGATATCATCACTCATTAAGTATATTAATGAGGGACATACGGTTTTCTTGATGAACAACTTTTCCCCGCACAATTCAAGAGAACATAAATAAAGTCCTTATAGCAGCCTTTATCAGGAATCAACGTTAGACGATATTTATTGAACCTATCCTCATGTGGAAAAGGTGAGCATCTCAAACTTAGAATCAACAACATATGAAATAAACAATGACACATAACACAATCCATATGTTTATTTCACTGGGTCAAGTCCTGTACTATGTTCCAATAACATACACATATGCAATTAAGTTGGTAACTCCTTACCTATGATTTGTAGAACTTAATCATCACTTAACTTACATACTAATCTTTTATGATAATTAATGTTCCTTGTTAATTATCAAGATTATGGACGATTTAGATTTATTATTGTCATTCTAATGAATGATCCACAGAGATCTACAATTCAGATCCTCAACCTGAATGATCTGTCAATAATAAACTCTAGGAACAAATGATCAAATATCATCATTAACATAAACTAAGAAAATAAGTCATTAAATATTGACTTCTAGGACATAACTCCAACAATCTCCCACTTGGCCTAGAGTCAATCAATAGTGACTTCTAGCCAGTGAAGAATTTAGAACAATGTCATATATCTATATATATACATGTCTCGAACCTCAAAAGATGTAATACACTTAAAGCAAGTTACTCATACGTCCATCACGCATGGATGCACAATTGCATCTCGTATACCGCTTAAGGTAGAGGTTAAGTTAGAGTGTTCGCTGTGTCCGCGAATCTATCCAATTTTGTTTTTGACCCTATATACATATATACTCCTATATATGTGTTCTTGATCATCATCATGTGAGATCAAGTGACATCGTCATAGATCTTAGTTGGATCACCAATTTAATATTGGGTTCTTCAAGTTTAAGCTATGGTTCGAGATGCATAGAACCATATTAGCTTGACTGAGAACTTCTCGATCCATACTATCTTCTTTCATTGCTTGACAAGTTGCTATATATATTTTGTTTTTGGTGACGGAAACGGTTGTAATATCCCATTTAGAACACCTTCTAAATTTACAACACCACATTCAAACAAAATATGTAGCTCAATTGTATTTATATCACTCTTTCGAAAACTAGCATCAATATAACAATTTATATGAGCTTTCTTTCATTTTATCAGATGGAAAAACATATCATTCTTTCTCATAAGATACTCGAAGATATTCTTGATTATTGTCCAAATGTATTTTTCTTTGTATCCAGTTGACAACTGCTTGTCATACTCCTTGGGTACAACACATAGGGGCATGTGCATAAATATGGCATCCGTTATGAAACTCATAACAGAAGGATGCTCGAAATATATCGTGCACTCTTTTCGAATTGAGTTACAACACACCGAGCAGAACTCAAGTGTATGCCATACAACGTGGTTAGACATCCTTTCCAGGAGTCTATCTTTTCGTGTTACTAGAACACTTTGTCATTATATGCACATTTTTCAAACCAGACATCCATTATAATCTATCTCCATAGATTTTGTTTCCTTGGATTTAGGTGACTTGCCCAAGTTCTCAATTGAGAAAACATTCTCCAGTGAGATCTTGACAATATTCATTTTCTTAATGTTATTCCCAATTAATGTCTTGTATCTTGTACAATACATGTAACATAATAATGCTCCCACTGAATATCTTGTCTATACAAGATACTTTTGACGAAGTGCAACTCCTTGACTTCCTTGTCAAAATGTTTATTCCAATTTCCACAATACTTGCTTCAATCCATTAATGGATCATTGAAGCATATATATGTTTCTAACAATACAACAAAATCTTCGGTTTGTGTCAAATACACAACAACTTCCTTCATTCAATCGAAGAAGGCGGTTTTTGATGTATTTTTCCATATATCTATATATACGAAATATAATTATTGTTAGAATGATCTTTATTGACTTATACACAACTACAAGCGAGAAACCGTGCTTTGTACATGGTCAACTGGTTATCGACTTAGACATAGCATTAATCATGAAATTGTGCTTTGTACATAGTCGACTTGCTATCCATATCTATCTTTCCTTTTAAAGATCTAAATGTTCTAGATGGATCGCTCCTTCTTGAACATCAATCAAGGTCTATACCTTGTTGTTATATATATGGATTGCACTTTAAAGATCATATAGATTCAAACCATACTTGTGGAATCGGGTCTTTCCATCGTTTCTTTATTTATCAACGGATCCTCATATATCAAGTACGAGGATGTTGTGAAGCCTATGTACCTTTCAGTTTAGGCAATTCATTCTCGTTGATCTTTGTAGGATTGGTGCTTGAGGTCAGTAAACTACTTCTACAACATCTTGTAGAGTAAGTTCTTGATCCTAATATATTGCATGAGTTTCTCGAACATCATCCATTCGTGAGATGTTTGAGCACTCTTTAGAAGTGAGCGTGTTTATAAACTTCTTCCTTTCACAACTACTTGTGAATAAAGTTCCGCTCAACTCCCACTAAGCACCATGTATGGAGTGACAAGTTTCCTATAAATGTACTTCTTGTAGTGACGCATAAACTCCTTTAATGCTCACTTTACTCCCACTACTTCTTCTTGAGAATATCATTCTTCAAGATTACGTTATGATGAGCAACAACTACTTTGTTCTTATCATGTTCGTTGAAGTAGTACCTTTCGGTTAGTTCAAGATATCCTACATCATATTAAGCGTCTTATTTGGGTCCAAGCTTATCAATCAATCGAACTTTGAAATAAGCTTCTCATTACCAAATCTTGAGAAACAATATACCTAGAGATCGAATCTCGTAAGATATCTTTCTCAATAGACTTCGATGGAATTTTTATTCAGTGTAAACAATATTGTCCTCAAACACAAATCCCTTTACATGAGTCGAACAAGTCAATTTGATTTATTACCGATCGAACTATATCAAACTATGTTCGATACCTTCATCCTTGGATACATTTTTCAATGTTCCTCATGGAGCGAGTAGTGAAACGTATTTCATACTCTTTAGGTAATATATCAAACTATATGACTGAACTATTTACCATGATCCATCTTAAGACTTTTGCTTTTATTGAATAGTTTTTCAACTTTACTCTTGAAATCCTTTTGATCTTGTCAAAAGATTCATACTTATACCATATCAAATAGATACGTTAATATCTACAATGATTGTTGGTCAAGTGGTAAAGTTTCAACAACCTTTCAATTGCACAAGTACCTGTAGGTCTATATACATCAATATGTATAAGTGTTAATAAGGTTACTTGTCCTTTAAACCTTCGTAGTTCAAAGGCGCTTTTGTCATTTAACAAACACGATTCGCATGAATTTCAATTGATTTTGCAATCAAATTGATTTACGAGCTCCACATTACGTAGACTCTCATAATGCGATTCTTGTTTATATTCGACTAAGCGACTATCTTACATAAAAGTCAAATACTTTATGTGAAGTCTTACATATTTGTCATTCGAAATTTGTTTATCTATTTCAAGCAAATTCAATCAAGATGCGTGAAATCTTATACACAAATTCATAACAATAAGAGAACGACATTTCTCTATTACAAAACATGATCATCCATCATCAAATATGAAATGGAGATAAGGTTTTATAAGATGTTTGGAATAAGGTATATAACCTCAAATTCCTAAACAAATTCTTTATTTAGTAAAGATAACTCTACGTATTCAATGGTAGCGGCCTAGACGTATAAGCCATTTCCAAAACGGAGTTTACTTTACTTATCTCGAACTTTCTCTTATTCATCATTGCCTACACATTTCGTTAAATGTGAGCACATGAACTAGCACCTAATTACTAGTGTGAATTAGAGATAGTGAGATAATTTGAACGACAAATATCTTAAGGTTTAGAACATCATGGTATTTCGGACAACCTTTCAAATGCCTCCCATAAATGGTAAATGAAACATCTCATGTGAGACACGGTCACTAGTGAGGGTCTCAAAGATTCAACTCGTATCTTGGTGAAGTATTCCTTTAATACTTAACCAATTACTTTCAGCACTAACAAGTGTGCGAACAATATATCCTTTATCCATAGAAAGAGATTGTATGACAATATCAACAATCCTTGATATTGGAGATCTTAATATCTCTAGTTGTCAATTAGCTACTCAAACCTTTCGGTTCGCAAGCTAATGAAACATTTATCTTCTTATAAGAAGAGTCTCTTGGTTAACTCACATTCCATTACTCGATCATAAATGATTGAGCCTATCTTTATTTTCTCTAAGAACGTCTTCTTGAGTAAGTGGATGAGAGTGTAGCAGTCTAGCCTAGTCCTTAATGAATTCTCCAATTCAAAAGTCTAGAACTTCTAAAAGGATATAAGCATTCGCTTTATTGAATAATTTTCGTCGAAACTAATCAATCATTGCGAAGCTATTGTTCGGGAAGTCGAGGAACGTTTTTGGGATTAAACTTGCTCAAGTTTCTCATTTCCAAGAACATGTCTTAGAAATTGGTATTTCTTCTCCAAGTAAATACCTTAGAAACAAGCTTGTCGTTTTCCAAAGATTGATCGCAACGAAATTAACATATTTAATATCTATAACAATTTCAATTTAAGGTCATTTAGTTTATGTAATGTTTTATTTATAATGATAAACAAAACTCCCACTACATTTAATTAATGTCCCTAAATGTAATGGATTCCAAGATCCTCATTTTCGTCAAGTAGAGCCTGCTATGGCACGACACCCTACTTAACTAGACAAGGTAGGTTCTCCAACCAATCATATCAACCATATGATTCTTAGTTTGTGAATATCTAAGTATATTTACAAACTTCGCCCCGATGTCCAAGAAAACTTGTTGGGTCCATCGATAAGCAACCTCTCTCTATTTGCTCCTAACAAATCTTTTCATTTGTACCCCGACTATCAAGGTTGACAACCATGACGTCCGCTATGGCGGACCGCGCCATGATTGGCTATTGACGTGAAGGGGATAGAGAGAAGGAAGGCGGTCGACTTAATCAATTTAGTTTGGGACAAAATAAGTGACTCTTGTTTGGTGGTCGTGTAAGCATACACCCATACCTACCTATGACAATTCAAGGCATTCACAAACAATCACATAATAATAAGCATCTCAAACATTGCCGTGGGTTTGTATGGCTCCCGCTTGCATTAGTCTTCGTCGCATCTCCATGTAACGAAACTAATCTAATCAAGCCCTCCCACTAATTACTAAGATCCTATCTAATAATTAAGGGAAATAAATATATGTGATAAAATTCCTAAAACCCCGCCTAGGCCTTAGGGGCATGCAAGCCTCACAAGTTACACAAAAAATTAACCAATTAATTATCAAGGCACCTTAGGCCACTTTACAAGCAATCACATGCATTCACAACATTTTACAACACACAAGGCATTGACATCTTGAGCCATATCAAACCCACATCCTCCTACAAAACAAAGTTAGCACATATACAATATACATGATTCACTTGTCCTTAATTAATTTCATTAATTAGAATCTTTGTGCATACTTGTTGCTTAAGTTTTTCGAATGCAAAGAAGGCTTAACCTTAACAACTAATTGTTTAAGCCCTTTTAAATTAAATCCAACCATCAAAACTGAAAGGAGGGTATTTAAGGAGTCTTCTAATTAACCTTTCATCAAATTGATTAATTAGAAACTATTTTAACTAATTAAAATACGAAATTCGGGACCCGGAAAAATTCAAAATAATTCGGTCTCCAAAAAATCTGAAATAAATTCAGAGAACTCCTTACAAAGATTGTGATTACCTGTAAAAATCTCAAGGAGAGATCAATTACCATCAGGGAGAACCAAAAAAGACAAATCCTCAGATTGTGCGCGAAGCACCGTTAGAGAAAATTCTGTTATTGGTCTCAATCTTTCGGTCTGTATGATCATCCCCTTGATATTTTTCCAGCAAACAATTTACATAGAAAAATACTACATACAATAGGCTATCATTCCATGAAAAGAAAATCCACAAGTTATATTCAAGATCAACGAGATAACAAGCATTTAAGCAAGGTATCCTGTTCTGGAACAGACCGTCGACCAAAAAGGTTTCACTCGGTTGAGGTATCAAATCTCAATGAAAATCTATGAAATTAATTTTCACAGATTCCAGACTTAAAGGAGAATATTTCCATTTCAACACTTTTCCATAAAAGTTTCTCAATAAGTACAGTTTTTCAAAACAATCAGTTTGTTTGAAAAAACAGATCTGACAACTTCATCACTTTTCATCCTTGAACGCCCACATAAAATCCGAAATATGCAACAAAATTTACACATTCAGAAAGAGCATCAAGTTTAGATTAATCCTATCTAAAAGTTACAGGTACTTTGTATACAAACTTATTTGTTACCAACCACAACAACAGAACTGTGCAGCAGAATAACAGATCTGCGCACCGTTACCGTTTAAATCACTAAAAATTCATTTTACATCGAATTTCAATGATTCCAGTGGGAAAATAACCACAACTCAAAGGGCTACAACCTCCAATAAGAAGGAAAAAATTTCAGAGAGCTTTACACCACGAAAAACAAGCAACAAGACAGAAAACAGCCTTTCCAGGGCCAGCAAGCATGCACATCACTAATTAACTTAATTAATTACGAATTCTCACTTAATTAAGTGTGAAAAACGTTAAGCACGACCATAGCTCTGATACCACTGTTAGTAAATGCTCATATTTTAATTTTAGATCAATTACAACTAATTAATCACCATTAACAACAAGCAAATCACAAGATCTAGTGCAAAGGCAATCACACACATGAGAAAAAGGTGTAGGAAGATTGTACCTCTCACAAATGTTCTTGTGAGGTTCGAATCCAATGCGTAGGAGTCGGTGGCGTGCATGCTCCGCCTCCTCCACCACCAATAGTCGCCTCTAGCCCACCAAGGACCCACCACCAAGCTCAAAGAGAATGCTAGTTCTCTTGAACCTCTTGCTAATCACCTTGCTTCTCTTAATTAACTATTTAATGGAGAGGAAGAAAGGTGGGATGCTCAACACATGAGCTTGGAAGGGAGAAGAGCCATGGAGAAGAGAGAAAAATCTCTCTTCTAGGTGGAGGCGCAAGGGAGGGGAGAGGAAGAGAGATGACGGCTAGCGTTTTCTCCCAAAGAGACCCCTTTATATAGCCAACCACTCTCATCCAATTTTCATACTATTTACAAGTATGCCATCCACCCTAAGAGGCCACCTAATGGGCTCTCTTGGGCCATCTTAATAAAAGGCCTTTATTCATTAATTCACCAATTAATGAATCTCCTTTAATTGTCTCTTCATTCTTCCTTAAATCGGGCCTTTAATTAACCAATTAAATAGAAGCCCAATTAGCTCAAACTAATTAAAGTAAGTTGAACATAATTAATTATTAACTCATTAATAATTAATCTATGATTAGCTAATGCATTATATTGTTTCCATATGATCCTTTTAATTTAATTAATTATAACGGTTCATAACGGTATATAATTAATTAATTAACTTATCACATTTCACAATACACATTATTGTGAATAAACAATAAATGCACCAAGTGGTTAGAATCCTATTTGTGCGACCCTATTTGAGGATTTATACTATGTTGGCCATGGAAATAAATCGTTATTTATTTCCAATAATCATAAGCGGTATCTAGCAACACGTTATGACTCCCAATTCGTATAAATAATGTACCGTTACAATATCTCAATCCTGCATAAGAAATAAAAGTATTTCTTTGTTTGATTCTTATGTCACACGATTTCTTTGTATAATCCAAGATAGGAATGTGTCATTCTTGCAGATTATACATTTCTTGATCTAGAGTTGATCGTCTAGTTTGCATGCATACGATCCAACTCCATCAAGGGGCCCAAATAGATATCATCACTCATTAAGTATATTAATGAGGGACATACGGTTTTCTTGATGAACAACTTTTCCCCGCACAATTCAAGAGAACATAAATAAAGTCCTTATAGCAGCCTTTATCAGGAATCAACGTTAGACGATATTTATTGAACCTATCCTCATGTGGAAAAGGTGAGCATCTCAAACTTAGAATCAACAACATATGAAATAAACAATGACACATAACACAATCCATATGTTTATTTCACTGGGTCAAGTCCTGTACTATGTTCCAATAACATACACATATGCAATTAAGTTGGTAACTCCTTACCTATGATTTGTAGAACTTAATCATCACTTAACTTACATACTAATCTTTTATGATAATTAATGTTCCTTGTTAATTATCAAGATTATGGACGATTTAGATTTATTATTGTCATTCTAATGAATGATCCACAGAGATCTACAATTCAGATCCTCAACCTGAATGATCTGTCAATAATAAACTCTAGGAACAAATGATCAAATATCATCATTAACATAAACTAAGAAAATAAGTCATTAAATATTGACTTCTAGGACATAACTCCAACAGGATTGGCCTGTTAATCTATAATCATGTAAATATCGTAGTAATGCAATATTTTTGAAACAAAATATTACGGTTTTCAAAATTTGAAATTTATTTAACCCAAAAAATTAATTGTCTTAAGAGACAGATAAATTATATATAGAAAATTTAAATTTTTGAGCTGAAGTTAGTGGCTTGATCAAATTTTGTTTTTTTGATGAAAAGCCCATAGGCATATGCATTGAAAACAAAACAGAGTACAATTAATGTTTTAACATCAACAATAAATAAAACTGGTGCCCAGAAAATCTAACAGCAAACCTAAATTGAAAATAAAAAACATGAAAATAAAGTAGTCTAATACAACGCTAGTCAAAGAAGAAACAGAGGAAAACAAAAACATAACTACATCTATCAATTATCAATTGGCACCAGTATAGACTTTAAAAAAGAGAATTAATCAAGGAGGTTTTTGCTGCACCTTGTCGAAAAAGGACATATCCAACTCATCTCTAATTCCCTCACGTTGTTTCAAAAGCCAATCTGGTTGGCCCCTGTAATAATTTCCTTGCCTTCTGACAGAGTTTGCCAAATTGTGAGCCTGATGCACTGCTTCCCTGCGTACATGATGGATGGTTACACTTTGCTGGCTTTCTTCTAGTTGATGTATGATACTGTGCACAGTCTGCCTTGCCCTCCATGACGGCAAATCATCTATATTCCCCTGGTTCACTGCCCGTACCAGATTCGAGCAGTCTGAAAAAAATTGTACCTTATCCATATGTGTGACTGAATCTTGTTCAAGAACATGTGTAACGACATCGTGCAGGTTAGTTGCTTCCGCCAGGAATGGATCATTCAGTTTCAGCTTTCGCATGCCCATAGAATGGATAAAACCCTGTGCATACAGAATGTAAGCACATCCCGCAATTCCTGTTACATCCCAAGATGCATCGATCAACACTTGCCATCCTTCACTAAACACATGAACCTTGTCCATGCTATTGTTACTAAGCCCCATAACCAATACTTGATTTGTAAAATCAGAGTTTTGCATCACGTTCACCCTCCTCAATACCTCAACAGGTCTAAAAGTGTTTTGTTCTATCACTGTTTTGTTGCGTTCCTTCCATATCTCCCACATTGTGTTGAGAAACATCTGAACTCCATCATCATCCAATCTTGGAATTATTTGTTGCATGGTCAAGTTTATCTCCATAGGCAATTTATGTACTCGAATTTCTAAGGCACTGCCAAACCATACTTGTCTGGAGGTGTTACAAAAGAACAAACAGTGCATGTCATACTCATTCTCTTCATTGCATCTCTGACACGTTGGGGGATAATTTGGGAACCGTGAGTGCATGTGTACACCCGTTGGCAGTCCCCTATTTATCAGTCTCCAAATAAAATTTTTTACTCTAGGTGCAATGTTTTTCATATGTCGTTTTTGGCTTGATGAATATGTCGTCTATTTGTGTCAATATCTTTGTTCATTTATTCATGTGTCTATTAGGAAAAATTTTATAATTAGATTTCAATTTATCCATCTCTAGGCCGCTATTATAGACAATAATTCATTTTCCATCTTTGTCCATTCGGCAACTAATTAAATCTTGATTGTTTGTAAGATGCTAGTTGGGAAATGCTTTTTCTTATCTATGTTTTGTATGACCATTAAATGCTAATAATATTGTTTTAAGTTAAATAAATAAAATTCACGACATTTATCATAGTCACTGAGTAAAGTTCGTCTATTTATTTCGCAAAACAGGCTATATTCTCAAATTCACAATGTTAATGTTAATCATTATTTTCTGTTTTATCTCTGAATATGCTCGAACACCCAAAAATCATTACAAGTTTAAATATGAAAAACTTAATTATGAAAATTAAGCACTATAAATTGTTGACTTTTTGTTCTTAATTTTATACAAAGCAATTAAGCTCTATTATTATTCTGATCGACGTTAATACATATTGTTTTACAGAATTAAATAAGATTAACAATATATTTTCACTTTAAAATATAAATATAATTATTATGAAAAACAAATTGTATTCATATAATGGGACAGAAAAAAATATACTGCCTGCTTTTTTCTAGCTAAAATGACTTAGCGAGTTAAACGTGATTAGATCCTAGTATCGTACCTAACAAGGCTATAAGCGTAAAGCACACGACTGGAGTATTTGACGATGGGGACAAAAATAATGAGATTATTGCAATCAGCATCATTGACTGTCTGACACCGTTTGAACTCTAAATGGCACATGTTTGCCAGCTCAAATAGTATCGAAGCAACTTCACTCTCGGATTACCTGATCCTCCTATCTTTGTTTCCCAACAAGTGTTCTTTTACAGAGCAATATAACCTCCAAAACATCTGATTTCGGTTACTGAATTTTAGATGGGAGCGTTCAGATATAATGTAATATTTCTATTCCGCATGTTTTTAGATGAAATCTCCATTTTGTCTATATTTTAGAGAGAATGTGCCCGCATACATTACACAGCTTGTGTGCGTAACCTCAATTTATTTTTTTCAATATAATTTAAGCGCACCTAATGGATCTATTGTCCCCGTATTATTTTCGTCAAATATTTTTATATATAATTTTGAGGAGGGTTTAAATGTTTGGGTTTCATAAAATGCCATAATTTCATTTTTTTTAACTATTATTATGAATTTTGAAAATTGTGCAATTAAAACTTTTGATCTCGTTCATTTAACGAGTGATTCGGTATCATATAATTTACATATCTTAGAGTTAGTTTGATATTTAATATCAAGAGATAAGAAAATGTGATAATTCCTCTAACTATTGATTAAAACAATTTATATTAATAAACAAATAATTATTTTTATTATTTCAGTAATCTTTATTGAAAATACTTATGCTTTTGCCTCCGTGCTGGAACCATCACAACTGCTAAACTACATAGCAGATATCATATGCATGCCTCATGGTATCTGGGTTTTCTCTTCGTTCATCATTAGGCTCGTTTGATGGAGACAGGACGATTTGGTTTAGAGTATGTAGGCTTGTGATCCGTACAGTTTGTTGATTGAGGGATCCTATGCCATGTTCTTGTTGAACGACCAACCTTGGTCCACATAAGTTCCCATGAATCTCAATATTCTCATGTCTCACTTATGCATTGCTCCGAGAATTTTTTGTCAACTATATCAAGAACCAAAAGCACGCGTTCAGATACTAATGATGTTCTGGAAGGAACTTATTTTAGTGCGAGATGAAAAAAAAAAAAATTGGGGAATGGGATTAATTCTTAATCCACAAATAATCGATGCCTCGATGCCACATATTTAGTTCAACATATATATTAAATTTGATACATAATCCTTCTAAATTGATAAAAAAAAATTAATTTTAGGTGGCGTTTGGCATGCATGAGATTAGCCTAACTTTTAGATTCGTAACATAACTTATTAACCTACAATTGCCAAACGAGTTTGAGGTCAATGAAGTTAGTACTCACGTTAGAACTAATATTTACTAACTCCATCTCAAACACTAATCCCAAAAATACTAACTTTAATCCTTAATTTCGCTAATCATATGAAACACTAATTCCAAAAGTACTAACTTTAATCTTTAATTTCACTAACTTATGGTGTTGCTAAATGCGGCCTTAGTGTTCAATTATTAAAAGTTTCGTCATTAGTTGTCAGTTATCAAAAAAATTAAATGGTCAATGTATTTTTCAAATATCATGACGTGCCTAAATTATATGAGATTGCCGAAGGGTTACCAAATAAATTAAATAGTCAAGCTACGGACAGGAATTACGAGCATATTATTGTTTATTATTGTTTCCAAGGTCAAGGAAGTTGTAGTTAGCAGTTACAATGTTTTCTTGTTGCGGGCTTTCGGAGATCTATTACTGGTGGGCTTTTAGCTAAAGAAGGCCTTCAAAGGGGCCACCAAAGCCTAAATACTCGGGTCATAAAAGGGGCTGTTTGACAAATGCTACGAGGTTAAGAAATAAGAACAAAGCAATCTTTCTAAAAAATGGTTTCAAGTCTTATGTATTTTAGTAAATTTTACAACCAGCAAATTGAAGGAAAAGGCAAAAAACTAATTAATTGCCAGATAATGTACAAGGAAAGACCACGTAACAGCATATTTAATTGAGATTGCAAATTATTCGGCTTGTATTCTATGCATCCAATTCCAACCTGGCAACAACTGCACCAGTAACATCACCCGATAAACAGCCCGCAAAGGGGACAAGTATTCTACCATTTGGACCCACACCAGAGAAATGCGTTACTTTTCACTAGGTACTCTATAATTTTTCTGTCGTATCATGTTCTTTAGCTTCAACAATAAATGAATAAATTACTTTGGCAGCCATCAAGCCCCCACAATTTCAGTTTCTCTTGCTACCTTTTTTAAATTAGTAGGGTGTAAATCACAGATTTTCAAAAAGTATGATTTTCTTGACAATTTGTACCTAAAATGTAGATCTGTTGCGTACTACTGTACCAGTGTCTACATGGATTAAACTAAAAAAAGTTGACTTAAAATGTTTATAATCAGATTATTACTGGCGATTATATTCCCACTTGCGACAGTGGAGTCTAAAACACATTACTGACCTGGCACCTGCACCTGCATTACGCTCGAGGTTTGTATCCACAGTCATATCGAATCCTATGAACTTCCTGTTGGATTTTTAATCCCAAGAAACGACTCACGTGAATCTTAACATATGTCTCCATCAACATGCTCGTCATTTTTGTAGTGGCTCAGACATTTCTCCTTATGCTCTGCCACTTTAAGTTTGGGCTTTTCTACTTCTTCGCCAGATGGGTTCTCGTCATGACCTTTTTCATTGCACTCTTTCTACCAGAGACAGAGAATGTACCAATTGAAAAATATGATCCTGGTCTGGAAAGCTCATTGGCTCTGGAACAAGTTCATTTCAGACAAAAACGAGCATGTAAGCACCAGGGAGATGGCCACAATATGACCTCCGACAGATCCATTTCATTTCTAGCGAAATTAGGAATACAATTATTGGCAAGAAAGCCAATTATGAAGTAACAATTATTGGGGTAATTTAAAGCAATCATGCTGTTTTTATTAAGGTCAAGACAAAAATAGCAGCTGATACGCATATCCTTACCCATGTTAATCAACATTTCAACAATCACACTATCTTTATCATAAAGTAAAGCGACAAACTGACCATACCAATTATTAAACAATATACCAAATCGGCCTATCAAAACGAAATGGGCCCAAACCGTTTCTGTTTCGTATATAGAAACAGAACACCAATCCATTTCGTTAACAGTTCCGTTTACGAAACGGCACAGAATTCCGTTTCGTTAACCGTTTCACTTCATAAATAACACATGAAACGATTTGAAACTAGACTGAAATGGTCGAAGCGGTCAGATTTCGTATTTCGTTTGCCGTTTCATTATTGAAACGAAATAAAAAACTATTTCGCTAACTGTTCCGTTTCACTTATACGGCATAACGCATCACGCGCTGCCGTTGACAGGCCTAATACCAAACATGGGTTGCTAAATGGTATTTACAAAATATTCTCTTTAAGAGACAAACAGAACTAGTTCCTAACTTATTAGGATGAATAAAGGTAAAAAAAAATATATCCTATAATGCGAATTGTAAAAAAGAAAAAAAAAAGAAAAAAAAAAACCAATCAACATGAATCTTTGGGAACAGCAGCATGAGGAGATCTTGCCAGCGTATTCCACAAAGTGTAGTCTCCAGAAGTAACCTTTAAATAAAAATAGCATCACATACCATTATTAGTGGCAGTTCAGAAGTTTTTAAAACTGCCGCGAATGAACATTTAGAATGACAAAGCAGCAAGAAATAAACTGGTATAAGAGAATCCCAAATGCATATGAAAACAAATTAGAATGATAACACTTTGACCTGTACCTGCATTGAAAATCTACTGGTGCTTTTACAACTGGATAGATGCTAACTGACTTGGATCAACTGTCATTCCTGAAAATGTGCCACCTGTTATCTTGAAAGATATCTACAAAACCAGCATACACCATTTCTAGTCAGTCAAATGCAAAATTTCCCATTATGAATGCACCGAAAAATAAAAATTGACATAATTTTAGCTAAATAAAGAAGTATCTATAATAAAAAAGTTGCAATTTTTTTTAATAAACTTACATTACCCTGTGATGCAATGGAGGCTGAGAAGGAGAAATGAAATGCTGTCAATTTCTTTAACTGAGCCTCTACAATTGTCCCTCAGCTTCTTCTTGTTTTATGTGAAGTGTGATAATACGGTGGGTGACTGGGTCATGAACCCAGGAATCTGAACCAGGAGTCGATGAGGCCACTCGGATGCCAAAACCATGAGCAGAAACCTTCCCTGAAAGAAGAATTTTTGTGAAATCATTTAAGAAATGTTAAAGAAAGAAACAAATTTAAAACGATGTACACAATGAATACTGGATACATGAGAGAAACGATTACATTACTGATGATATGAAGCACTTCAAGTTTAATTGCTGAAAGCATAATGTCAAAATGAGAAATATAACAACTTAACTGATTCTCATCAGTACAACTGGCAGTACAATAAATTTGACACTTTTTTTGTTAATCGAGCATGATTAACTACAATAGAGCAGTGAGAAAGATCTCACAATTGGGCCACTTTTTGCAACAATGACTCTAAAAGAAGGGGGAAATGTTAAATAATCTAAATGCAATATAAAAGGCTGCAGCCATCAGTAAAAGGAAGGGCCCACGCACTGAAGATTTTGCCTGGGTATCTATGCGGGGAATCATTATCAGTTCTGCATCTTAAAAATTAAGAATGAAAGAAATCTGATTTTTGCTTGCGATCAGTAAAGGCCGCGGAGATCTCCAGATTGAATGGGAGAGACACCTCAGGTGCCACTTCACCATCTTTTGGCAGGTGGAGCACCACCTCCTATCCACCAATAAAATGCCCTATTAAGGCTATTATGATGATAATTCTTTTCACAGAATAACCCTTCAGAATTGTTAAAATACTTTTGATCATTCAATAATTTCGTTTCTTCTATTTTTGCACCTTTCATACATTGTTACATTAGACCGGTGGATTGTGAACTCATTCTCTAAACTATAGTTAGTTTCTCTTTCTTTTGAGAAATAAATTTCCTTACTTATTTATAAGAACTCAGAATAAAAAAAATGAATTTTACCGGAGCGTTTTTGCATGTCATTCTGACGAGCAATTAAGTTTCGATAGTGCATGAATGAGACAGAGAATTGTTAAAATGTCATGCGTGTCTTGTATCAGCCCGCGTTATGTGTCCAAATCTCAAATTTTATACTTTAAACAACCATTCAATATATTTTACATTCCTTTATATGTTTTTAATTTTTTAGATTTATTTATTGGAAAATCAAGAACTAATTAGATCGCCGATATTATAGAAATTTGAAAAATAAAATAATAAAATATTTTTAAAAAATTATAATTTAGTTATCTACAAAATTTCGATATGGATATCATTGGTTGTAAAAAATATGTAATTTGAACGTGTAGCACGGGTTCAATTTGTGCTACACTTAGAATTTAAACAATCCTCGATGAATTGTGTATGAACATTGAATTTCGATGTATCGAAAGTGCAAATAATATACAATGTGTGCAAGATTTTTGATACACCAGAATCTTAATTCCTATACAACTTTTAAATCATATAAAATCACTTTTTTATATGATAAGTCAATTTATATAAAGTTTACTTAGGCCTTTATCAAAATATTTTTTACATGGGATTTTATTTTATTAGAATTGATTTCTCGAGAATTTATTAGATCTAATAACATAGAAATTCTAACCAAATTACGTCAAACCATCCATTTTGATAAAAAAATTTCTAATGAAATGAAATCCCACGTTAAAAAAAAAAAGCCTTTTGATCAGGCCTTAGGTTAATTCCCAAATTATTAAGGTTATACTTGCATTATTTCTTTTTAATAATTTCTTAAAAAAAATATGATGTATAGAAAGCAACAATAAAGAAAAAGAATAAAACAACTTGAATCCACAATTGTATTTTTCTAAGGTTACATTTCTTTTTTTTTTTTACTAAAAACTACTGCATTAATTATACATCGTATCAAATGTTTTAGAGTTGTAAAGAGAGTGAAAATTTTATTTTTGTTGGAAACGATATATATTATAAATTTAGATGTGAATTTTTAATTTATGAAAAAAATACAAAGATAGTATGGGAGATTTCATACTAGGATTTTGACCCAAATTGGCCCTAATTTACTGTTAATTTTATTTGTTTCTAACTTATTTTCTGCATATAATTATTAGATATAGGTACTTCTATGCCCTTTTAAGTTTTTATAGGATTTATTTTGGATCTGGAAGTTTTTGTACGATTTTTGGAGCATTTGAGCGACCTAGCTTGCCATTTGAGCGGGTAGACAGAAGAGGACAGTTGAGGACGCATCTGCTGACAACCGGGCGGGCAGCTTGGAGTCTAAGCGGGCCGCGAGCATGGAATTTGACAGTTTTCAATTAGAGCAGTTATTCTCAGCCCTACTTCCTCTCATGCGCTTACTGGACAAAAATCGCAATAACTGGCACGATCTGCATATCTGGAGGTTACAAGGCAACATTATAAAAGGACCAGAACGCGAAGAAGAAAAGGAGTTCTGGAGAGAGAGAGAAAACACCACTAAAGAGATCCAAGACTACAACTTCTGAGCCTTTAGGCGATCGCTTGGCCTCCAGGTTGGCCGCTTGATGCTCGAGGCAGAGAAGATAGCCGAGGGAAACCGAGTTTACTTGTTGTAATCTCTTCTTTTCCTTCAACTATTCCAGATCTGATGTTTGATACCTGTGTTTTAATGATGATCTGTAAAAGCTAAATACAGTAGGGGCGTAGTTGTGAACCTAAGATTTAGTTTAATTAAGTATAATTTAATTAGTTTATATTTGATCTTTTGTGTTATTGATCTTTGTGATTTATCCTTAATTGCTGTTCTGAATTGTTTTCGAGTAGATTTGGTATTTTCCTGTTGAGTTTAGGCCAAACTCAAGTCTAGGAGTTCAAACCCAACCAAGCTTAGGAAAATTCTGCAACAACATATCCTCAGATGGTAACTAATCGAAAGATAAAAGCCTAGATCAAGAATCAGAAATGATGAAGTCTAATTTCAATAAACGAAAGTAAAGAGATATCATAAGACCCAAAGATCATAACTGTCGACCCTCAGTTAAGAAGCGAAAGTTGACACTTAGGGTAGATAGAGAGTTAGTCATAACGTTAGTCAAACCTTGACCTAGACGAAAGTTAGGATTAAGTATGGTTATTCGTTATCTATCTCACACAAAGGACCAAATAGGCTAGTTGAACTACTCAGTTATCGGTTTGGAATATGAGTTGTACTTGGACTATTCGATTGTTGTCTGTGCAAACTTAGAAACAAGTAGACCGCCTGAGTCCAGTCGACCTTCAGCGGTTCGAGCAGTCGGCTACGAAAGTAGACGGATCGCTCGCATCCGGAACTAAACCAAAAAGTGAACAACTCAGTCCCCTAGTTTACAATTTCATCAGGTTTTTATCTCGATTTCCACGAATTCCATAGTTTAGCAAGTTCAAATAGTTTTAGTTTAATCCACAATTATCTGAATCCTATTACCCAACTTGTTATCCTAGTTTCATTTAGCTTAGATTTCAGAGCAAACTCTCTGCGTAATTGAACAGTGTCTGTCCCTGAGTTCGACAACCCGTCTATACTAATTAAGTTAATTTAGTGGCTGAATTGAGTATAAATCGATTTTTTATTTTCGGTAAGACTTCTCAAACAACGATAGAGTAAGTCCTCATCAGTATGTATTTGGCGGTTTAGACTAATAACATAAGTATAACATAATATAATATTGCGACAAATCAAATTTTGAACAACAGGCTTTTTTTTTTTTTGGTACACCAAAAACTCGTGGTCCTACATCAGAAAAAAGCATATAAATAGAACAAGAGGTCAGAAGATAGTTGAAGAGTAAAAAATAAATGATGAATTTATATAAGATGGGAGGGAACAATACAAGAGATACGAGCATCGATCGTTGAAGAAAGAGGAGAAACAAATAAAATTGAGAAAAATCACTAATAATTAAACAAAAAAATGTAATAAGTAGAAATTATAGAGAGAAAATTTTGAAGATCAGAGTGGCAAAGGGGAGACCTGAGCCTCTCCCCCCAAGTGGCATTTTAGTTAAAGAGTTTTTTTTTTTTTTTTTTAAGTTCTCTTTTCATTTTCAAAGAAGTGCAAAGGTAGTTAGAAAATTATAATTTCAAAAAACAGTTTGTATATAAATATGAGTTCCATCTCAATATGAGAAGTTGTCTAAATTTTGATCTCTCATATATAAGTGTGTTTCTTCAAATTTAGACAACAGTTTTTCACAAATAAGAGTTTTTCAGCAAATTCTTTCTATAAACTATTGTTTAACATTTGAGTTATCATCTATATAATGTGAACATTTAAATTTAGATAACAGTGATCACACGTTATATAAATGACAACTCAAATTTTAGACAATAGTATATAGAGAGAATTGGCTAAAAAAAACTCCTATCTATGAAGAACTGTTGTTTAAAATTTGAAGAATCACACGTTATATATTAGAGCTCAAAATCTAGACAACTTCTCATAAAGAACTTGCCGAGATGGAACTCATATCTATACATAAACTATTGCCTGAAATAAAAATTTCAAAAACTACCTTTCACACTTCTTTGGGAAAAAAAAAAACAAATGAGAACTTGAAAGAAAAAAGTTTAACCTAAGTACCACTCGGAGGGCGAGGCTTAGGCCTCTCCTCCGCCATTCTGATCTTCAAAACAGTGACTTTTTGTGACTTTTCTCAATTTGATTTTTTTCTCGTCTTCCCTCAACAATTGGGGCTCGTATCTCTCCTACTTTTCCCTTCCCTCTCATATATATCCATCATTTATTTTCTGCTCTTCTACTATCTTCTAACCTCTTGTCCTTTCTAAAATTACATTTGTTTTCATCAATTTAGACGGATTATGCACCAAATTAAGTATATATGTTGCTAAATACTTGGCATTGATGACTTGTGGAGTAAGAATAAATTTAATATTTTTCATCTCGAACTTAAAAAATGTTCCCTACAAATGCAGAACATTATTAGTATTTAAACGCATGCTTTTGGTTCTTGACATAGTTGACACTTGACACAGAATTTCTCGGAGCAATACAAAAGTGGGGCAGAATTTCTCGGAGCAATACAAAAGTGGGGCATGATGTCTTGTGATGGTTGATGTCTTATAGCATAATTTATATATTTTATCTTATGAAAAATACAAGGATCGTATGTATTTGACGATTTTAGACAAATAACATAAGAATCACACAATATGTGTGACAATTCAAATTTTGGACAACAAATTTTTTTTTTTTTATGCACCAAAAGCTCGTGATCCTGCATCAGAAAAGTGTTCAATTTGACATTAGTTGTTGCAATTATGAAATAAATTTTTATTATTTATTATTTATTCCATTGTCAAGGAAGTTCTACTTACTAGCTAGTAGCTACCGCTAAGGTGTTTTGTCATAATGGGCTTTTAGAGATCTATTCCTGGTGGGCTTAGCGGAAAGAGCCTTCGTAGAGGTTATCAAAGCCTAATTACTTACTCGCGTCATGTAATGGGCTGTTGACAAATGCTACGAGGTTTAAGAATAAAGAATGGTTTCAAACTCATGTATTTTACAGCTAGCAAATTGAAGGAAACTAGCTTTTGATACGCGCTTCGCTCGTGAAGCATTGTTCTTGTAGTTAAACAGTAAATGTTGGGTAATTTAAAGTTGTGGGTAGGGTATCAATGGTAATTGTTTTAAGACCGACGTACAATTATAATAAGTGCTAGAATTATAATTGTAGTTATTTGAATAAATGCCAAACTATCTTACAACTGATCTCTTGTTATAATTAATTGAATATTTTGGTATGTGTGTCATTTTTCCTATATTTGTCATTTATGTCATTACTATTTTTTTTGGCGTTAATTTGTTTTTAATGGGATCTTAATTGTCTCTGACATTTTTAGTATATGAAAAGTGAAGAACTGCCTTAAGGTTAGGATGTAATAATTAATTATTTTATAAAAAAATGTTAGAATTATGAAAACAAAATAAACTGTGTGCATCTTGAGCAAAACCAATTACCTTAAGATTTTCTAAGTTTTAAAAATTTGATCAACCTTTAATTTTTTCAATTGCCAATAATCTATGATTGAATACCAATAAAACTAAATATAATCTCACAGATAATATAAAAGACTTGACATCAATGGATTTCTCATAATATGTTATCATCCATATAAAATATGATGAAAAAGTAATTTAACAAACTATCAAATTATTAAAAAATTATAATGCAATGATACAGAATTCGTAAAAATCTAAAAATCATGAAAACTATTGTAAACATTGGAAAAAAATTAATATCATTGGATAACGTATAATTTGAAAGCATACAAATAAAATTAAATAAAAAAATTAAATCTAGGAAGCTCTGTCAGAAATCCAATATTTAGCAAGCCAATATTTAAAATACTATTCAAAAAATTTATAGAAGTAAGAAATTATGTAAAATGTTTTGAAAGCATAAAATAAAAAAGTTTGTATCATTATTTTTTTATAATTTTGTTATTACTTATGTAAAATTTTATACATTATCAAATTCTGAAAAGACTTGGAAACAATAAAAAATAGAATTATATTTCTGAAATAATAGAATTAAACCATCAGATTTAAAAATTTATAAATAATATTTTAAAACTCTATAATTATTAAAGTTTATATTGCTGGGTATTTCATATTTTTGAATTTAAAAATATAAAATATTTATACCCAATTGAAGTAATAAATAGCCTCAAATAATTTCTAAAGTATTACATATTTTATATTTCACAAAATTATATGGTTAGATTGAAAAAGTTGTGTGGCATGATTAGATTTACTATAATTTTGGAAGAATTTATATAATATTTCATGCAGAAATAAAATTGTAAATACTTTGCAGAAATAAAAACCTAATGACATTTATGAAATTATAGATATTCAATTTCATGAGATTCAAAAAATTATTGCAAATATTTTATAAGTCCATAATTATAAAATCTTATATCACTAAATTCTTCATATATCTTTGAGTATGCACATAAATTGTCATAGCCAAATGATTTTTTCAAGTCTCCAAAATAATTAAAAATAAAACTCTTATGTAAATTAAAATTTATGAGATTTAGAAAATTATTTAAAATATTTTATAAGTCTATAACTTAAAAAAAATTATATCACTAAATCCTACAAATTTTTATGAACATGCGCATAATTTTTCATAGCCAAATGAATTTTTAAAGCGTATTAACAATTTAAAAATAAAACTATATTTATCTAAAATATAGAAATAGAGGGTCCATTAATCTGGAAAACGGCAATTGTTATTTTCAAGTCTTTAAGATGATTTATTATAGTGCTAATTTTTTTTTAAAAAAAAAACTAGGCCAAAAGTTAGAAGTTACCATTCCGAACGAACGGATCTGTTTGGATTTCTTTGGACAGAATACTACAATTTAATCATGTTACATTATGTTTTGAAACTTCCATCCCATATGTAGGAAATTAGTTATTATTATTTCAAGGGAGTTATGGTTCCAATTTTTTTATTTAATCAATATAAGAAGCCAAGTATCTAGTTAAAATAATAGGCGTAAGTAGATTGTGATTTCCAATCCCCTCTAAATCATTTTTTATATAAAAAAAGTAGTTCTTCACTAAGGTCGAAGTTTCAAATTTTCATCCAAAGTCGAAAATTTGAATTTTTAATTGAAGAGCTGAATTTTTTTATTTCGATCGTTGAAGGGTCCAATTTCCAAATCATGACCTTTATCTCGACCCTTCAAGGATCTAAGAGCTGAAATATTTTTGAGTTATTCATGAGCAAGTTTTTTTTTAAAAAAAGGTCATACAACTATTTCAATTTTTAACCTGAACGTACCTTAATCTGCACTCGGTTCTTTTCTAAATTATGTCTCCTTTGATTTTGAAGGTGCGATATCTAACAATGAACATTTTATAATTATTTAATTTTAATTAAAAAGATAAGTGCTTGATCCTTGTTTTTCTTCGAAAAACAAATAATAAAGTGCAAAATCTAACTGTATGGTGTTCCTTTTACATTATCATTGAACAGTGAACACAATGGTTGATCATCTTACAAAACGCAGCATTTATAGAACCCAATCAACCTTTTTACTAAATTCAAAGTGTAGCACAGAGTAAATAACATTTTGGGTCATATCATAATGTCATAACAATTCTTATTTTCTTCATGTATCGCATTACTAACAGCGGCGTGAAGTAATTATCAAAAGGGTAATATTTAAAACCAATGGCATTTCATTTAATTCGTACTTAAAATATCATGCATTAATTGAATTTTTTTTTTTTTGGAAAATATTATATATAAAATAGAAAGTTCCAAGAAGCTTCCTATATTTGTATGATTGAGCAAAATAATAATGAACCAGCCAACAAAAAATCAGGTGGCTACGTGGCTATGCTGTAGAGATGTGGTCTCAGCAATTGAGCCCAAAAAAGAAAAAAAAAAAATAGACGTCATGCTGACATCATATGGTTTACGGTAGAAAATGCTCCCAAAATTATCCTGTATATAGATATAGATATAGATGACAAAGAACTAATCAATTGCCAGATGGTGTACAAGAAAAAGCCATGTACCAGCATATTGAATTGAGATTTCACATTATTCGGCTTATATGCATATAAGCTGCCAACAACTGCACCAATAACTTCACCAGATAAACAGTCCGGAAAAGGGACAAGTAATCTACCAGTGGGACCTACACCAGAGAAACACGTTATTTTCCCAAAGTACTCTCTGTAATTTCTGCTGAATGTTTGTTCTTTAGCTTAAACAACAGATTACTTAAGCAGCCATCAAGTCCCCACAACATATTACTTTAGTAGCCATCAAGTCCCCACAGATTACTCTCTGTAACCTCAGTTCCTCTTGTTACCTTTTTCAGATTAGTAGGGTGTAAATCACAGATTTCAACATTGTGATTTTCTTGGCAATTTGTACCTAAAATGTAGATTTGTTGTGTGTTACCGTACCGGTGTCTACATGGATTAAACTAAGAAAAGTTGACTTAAACTGTTAATAATCATACCTTGCTACCTTTGAACAGATTACTGTCCATTCCTGCTGGCGAAAGACCGAAAGTGATGTCTAAACTAAAACACATTATTGGCCTGCACCTGCGCCTGCATTATGCTCCACGGTTGTATCCCAGTCACATCGAATCCTATGAACTTTCCCTTCACTCGACTAAATGCACCTGCTGGCTGCTGCATTTTGAAACTCGGCGCATTCTGCTTCCTCCCCTGATCCGTTCCTCTACTAAACCCGACAATACACGGCAACTATATTAAAAATCACACAAAACCTCTTAAGCCGGTGGACTGCCGAGTGGTCTTCTTGCTATGTTAGGAGTTGTGGCCGGCATAGGAGTGGATCTGGGATTAATGGTCCTAGCCTGATAGCTCAATAGCTTATCCAATCCTTTCAAAAGGTCATTCTTTAATAGGGGCCTAATGCACAAACCCACGGATCATTCAACCAAATCCCACATATTATGCGGCTATTATAACTCATTAATAGCACCAACTTCTCCCCGTTATTATTATTATTATTTTTTTATTTTATTTTATTTTATTTTATTGAAAAAGAGGACTTCCGCTATTGTTCGAGATGAATTGCAACTGTTCTCAGCTCACTGGAATAGGCAGATGGTCCAGGTCATTATTTAAGGACGGCTGGACGGGCTAAATGAGGTGGTCCTTTTTTAAATTATAAAGGGTCATTTAATCTGAACTATTCATGAGGAATATATAGGTCATAGTCTCACAGAGGTCTTATCGTTAGGTTTTATATATTCTGATTGAATGTATTCCAATATTGTAAAGCCCCTAGAAAGCGACAGATGCTTGCTTACCCACAACTCTGCGCAAATAATCGGCTCTTTGTAGGAGACAAAGGCACTACTACTTGAGTCATTCACATTTCAGCCATTTTCTGTAAAAAACCCTTTAAAATTTCAGCTGTCGTTGCGCATCCAATCTGTTAGGGGGAAAAAAGAAACAGAGACAAAAATTGCTCATAACTTAAAAATTATATGACTTATCTCTGGTAAAAGCAATTACATACTATATATGTACAAGGCAAGTAAAAATTTATGATTCAATACTTAATTCTATCAGAACATAAACATGAATTCCGATTTTACTCGAAAAAAATATTTCCTTCCAAATTTTTCTAATTACTAGAGGCAAACCCAAATGAGACTCAAATTAAAAGTTCAGATAAAAGAACCCCATCTCATAGATTTATCAGAAAAATAAACCTAACCCACTGTTACTACACAAATCCTATTGAAACCTTATCTTTTCTATGCACTTTTGTTTGTTGATCTCCCAGATTTAAAGCATTCAAATTTGACCAATGAAGAGAACCACAGATGAAACTTTTCTCGTACACATTAATTATTGGTTTTATACTATTTTACCCACCACACAGATATTTTTCCACAATCATTAATTACTACTCTTGTTTGTCGTCAGCTTCAAAATGCAGAGGTCCATACTATGGGAATCCATAAAAAAAGAGAAAGTTATCTATATTTGGCAAATTTCTCTATCATCAAATGTCACATTTTGCCCAAAACATTTAGTTTGCCGTTGTGTTACATGAATACGTATTTGCAATGCAGCGACAATAAAATTTTTAATATTTTGGAAGTTTGTTTAGAACAAGTTCAAGAGACTACAAAAATGAATTGGTCCAATTAAATTTGATAGATCAAATTTAGGATATATATATATTTTTTGTTCTCTTGATCAGCATAAATAAAAATACAAAATTACAAAAGTTTATGGGGACGCATCTCATTTAAAACTAAAAGTTCAATTGTTTAATTCAATTGTTGAATTAAAATTTTTGAATATATAATAAATAAAAAATTATGATATTTAATACATACAATTTGTGGCTGTAACATCCCTGAATTTTAGGACCTGTTTGCAGTACTTCAAATTCTAAGGTCCTATTTGAAAAATGTTTATTTTTATCCACTTGATCTTATCCATTTGATATTATATAATATTCATTTGATCTTATCCATTTGATTTCTTAGCTGTTAAGTAATCTATATTTTCATAAATAATAATCAATATTTTCAAAAACAATAGCTAAGTAATTTATTTTTACTTACTTAGCTATTAAGTAACATAATATTTACTTTCTTAGCCACTAAGAAACCTCCACTATAAATAAAACCTAGTCTCATTCCATTTCATTTCGGATTTCTCTCTCCCACTATTTCTCTCTCCACCTAATTTTGAATACCATCTTGGCTTTGGGTAGTCGGCCATTTGAAATTCGAGTTCTACGTCGCAGTTATATCGGAAAGTCGTATAGATTTGCTTGTTCTTGTGGATCGCTCAGTCAGGTAACCGGACTTCTCTATATTTAGTTTCGTATTGCTTGATTTGATTACCACTTGGCTTTGCTTGCATGTGTATGCTCGTATGTGGTATGTTTTGCGGGATATCGGGTTTAGAAACTGGAATATGAATTTGTTTGTGCATGTGGATTTGCACCCTGATCCCAGGGATGGGGAGGGGTTTGGTTCTGATCCCCGATATGGGGAGGAACTTTGTTTGTGACTGATTTGGGTTCTAATCCCCGGGATGGGGAGGAATCTTATTTGTGATTGATTTGACTGATCTAGACCCGGTTATCTCCGTAAAATGTACTTTTTGTTATGTGGATTAATCCGGTCCTGTTTACTTTTGTTATATCAACTAGTATAGAGAAGTTGCGTCGTTAAATAACTGGTTACTGAGCTTTGTAGCTGACATCCGTTTGTTTCCTTGTGTTTGCGACGTAGGTTGACGGGCCGACGGATGGATGCAGATGATACCGCCCCACCCTCACGTGCCCGCGACCCGCTGGTGCGGGGCGTGACAGTGGCCCGAGAGAAGATAAGGACATCTTTTAAAAGGTTGATTATGCGGTTTCAATTGCCAACTCTTCAATGGATATTTTGCATTGCATGCAAGGTTTTAAAATGTGATTTGTGCGGTTTAGGGGTGGGTGGTATTTAGCATTTATTGGTGATCAAAGGGTGATAAAACGGTTGTGTGTGGTAAAAAAGTGATAAAATAAATAAAATTGTTGAACGGTATGAACAAAAACCTACATAAAACGGCGACAAATCAGATAAAACAAAGTTTTTTTTTTAGGCTTTTTAAGATGCATTCATAACTTCCAAGTTTGTTTTCTACAATAACAAAATATTTTAAAAAAATGAAATACTTTAAAGATTTAGGATGATCGGTAGTTAACTTGATTTGAATATAGACCCTTATTCATGGTTTAAAAATAAATAAATACTTTATAACGCATAAAATCTGATATAAAACAAACATTAAAAAAATCACAAAAACTATACGCAGATGATTTTAATCATGAAGAAAAACCAACATGTTAAATTTCGTTGGTGAGATTATAGCCAATTATTGTATAAACATGCTTTCGCCCGAACACTCATTAATTAAGGAAATGGTTGGTAAGACTTGAATAACTTGTTTCTGACAAGTGCAGCATATGTTAGATGTTGTGTCACAGTTTCTGAAAGAATTAATTCCTCCTTCTATACAATCTTTCCTGTACAAAGACAATTCCTCTTCTTTCACTGCACCGCAGCAGCAGTGTGCATTTATGATGGTTGGCTAACCACAGAAATGATGATCTTTATATATCTCTTCCTCGAGACATTAGAATACAAAGTTCTTTACTAAATTATTTCATATTTGCATTCAACTGGAGTTCATCAGTACACTGGCAGAATTCTTTGGATATGAGGTTTTGTTGCATTAATGTCTCCAAATCTGAACAAGATTTCCATGGTGAGCTAGCAATAATCAATATATGGTTGAATTCTTAGCTAGTTCTTCTTTCCTTTTAATTCCATCGCAAACTCTAAATTGACATAGTACCTTTTATTTTTTGTCTTTCTTCTTTGCCATTTTTCAACAAGACTCTCCAGCAGTGAAGAACGTTAGGATTTTCTCATACAAAGAGATAAAAGCTGCAACCAATAATTTTGATCAAAGTAACAAATTGGGCCAAGGCGGATTCGGTATTGTGTACAAGGTAAACTGGTAAAAATATAACCTTTTTTTTTTTGGCTTACACATCTCAAAATTGTATCAAAAAAATCAACTGTATCAAAAAAATCAACTGAAGTGATGAATTAAAAAATGAAGTTAATTTCCATACAAGATAGGCACGGTCAGGTACGTACATATTAGTTTGAATCCATGCATAATTTATTGGTCACTTTTTCCTAAATAAATTACAACCTGCGAGTCCTCAACTCTAACAATAATCTTTGCATTCAGGGACAGCTGACTGATGGGACCCATATCGCAGCAAAGGTGCTCGCTACCGAGTCAGAGCAAGGGGAAAAGGAGTTTATGACTGAGATCGAGAGCATTGCTGATGTCAAACACAATAACCTTGTTATGCTGCTCGGATGCTGTATTCAAAGGCACAACCGAGTTTTGATTTACGAGTATGTTGCAAATAATAGCCTTGACCGACTCTTGCTAGGTATGAGTTATAACTCCCAATCATTTACTTTCTTGTTGTTCTTGGCAAAACATATATGTGTTGTGTGTTTACTCGGATATGTTCTGACTTTACATGCAGCTAGGTTATACCTGTTTTTTTTTAAAAAAAAAATTTATTTTTTAGGTTCAACTAATGGAGAAATAAATCTAACTTGGGACTTAAGGTCTGGAATTTGTAAAAGGACTGCATGCGGCCTCAGCTATTTGCACGATGAACTTGAACCGCCTATCGTGCATAGGGACATTAAAGCGAGTAACATTTTACTTGACCAAAATTTTGTTCCAAAAATTGGAGATTTTGGTCTTGCGAAGCTTTTCCCTGATGGCATCAGTCATATAAGCACACGTGTTGTTGGCACATAGTAAGTTCTCACTTGAATAAACCTTACTGCCATTGTATTATTTTCCTTTCCTGAAAAATAAAGCATATCAGTATATGGCTAGTATAATTTTAATCAGCCATATTTGTATGCTATCAAATTATAGAAACAGAAGTAATTAATTTCAATTGATGCAACATTTCATTTCACTATTGAACTCAGGTTAAACATAACAAAATGCAGTGGCTATTTGGCACCAGAATATGCGGTTCATGGACAGTTAACCAAGAAAGCTGATGTTTACAGCTTTGGTGTGCTGCTTCTAGAAGTAACAAGTGGGATAAGAATTTCACAATCTATTCACGACTCAGAGATGTTTCTCGTTCAACGGGTTAGTTATCTTTTAAGATGTTGCAATTGATACAGATTTTCAAACCATTAAAAATTGCTATAAGCCATCAGCCATATACAGCATCAACCTACATGCCGAATACTAAAGAAACTATAACAATATTTGGATGCCAAAGACATGTTAATAGCGATCACGTGACGTACTAGACCATGTGGTTTCCAATGGTAGGTAATTGCCAGAATAGAAAAGATAAACATGATCTTAGGATTTATCTCTATAGTACAGAACCAGATGCACAGAATCCACTCTGTACAAGGCCACACTGACCAAATTTTCATTTTCACAGGCTTGGCATCTCTATGAGAAACAGAGGCTATTGGATCTGGTTGATCCGAACCTAAAAGATTTCCCGGAGGAGGAAGTGATACGATACATAAAAGTAGCCCTCTTTTGTACGCAAGGCGCAGCTAATAAAAGGCCATTTATGAGCCAAGTGGTGGAGATGCTTTCCAGACCAATTAAATTGCATGAAGATGAACTCAAATATACATGTTCAATTAAAGACATGATAGGTTGTGAGGCCAAAGGGGCTTCGAGTTCCATGTTTGTAAGCAATAGTGCGGTTTGGCCACCAACGAACTCTTCTTCTTTCACTCATAGTTAAATCATCCTAGGTGATACGTTTTGGCTAGCTCTCAAGGCTCTGCGAATTTATTAATAGAGCCGTAGCCTAACTTGAATAACCCAGCTAAATTCAAAGAAGATTAGGGAAGCCATTAGAGTATATTATGCTATATGATTCTCAGTGCAAAAGACTACAAGTATTTTTTTTTTTTTTTTTTTTTTTTTTGAAAAAAGTAGCAAAGCTACCGGTTTCATTAGAGAAACAAAATTTACAGCCTACTGTTTAAACACAACTCTCTCGACCACACTTTGGTCATCGCCACATATCACCAAAATTAACCTAAATATCTACCCAAAACACTTAACCATCTCGTTTTGCAATACAGCTCAAACAAACATAAGTCACAAACACTTCAGTGATGCCACATTAACTAAAAAACTAACAAGTAAAATTACTAAAATGCCCCTCTTGTGTTACTTCCTTGCTCCAGCTCCTCTACCCTCTGACCGGTGATTGTCATATTGTTTTCTCCAAGATTAGCTTGCAATGGCACTATACTCCAGTTTTTCACCTTCCACTTGTTCAAGCCTTCTTTGTATCTCCCTGGAATTGCACCTGCCCAATGGTTAACAGTTTTTTCAATTAACATGATCAATACTCTGAAAGGTTTGATAGGAGCTGAATTAAAAATCACATCATTCCTGTGCAACCAAAGATTCCAACACAAAGCACTATAAGTCACTAAGAAAGAGATTCTATTAGTTTTATCCAAATTTAAAGAGAAATTATAAATGTCTCTAAGTGACTGCCAATTTTCCAAATAGTTATCACAGTCTCCTAACCAAAACCATATCTGTCTTGCCAACCTGCAATTAAGAAAAATATGATCAGTAGTTTCATCAATTCCACACACAGAACAACCTACATCCCCCTGCCACTTCCTTCTCGTTAAATTGACTTTTGACAAGATTTTATCATGAGATCAGCCACATCAGAATTTTAACTTTATGAGGCACAGGCAATTTCCACCAAATCATTGTTTGTTCACACTTCACCCCTCTAAACGTTAGGAAATTATACAAAGAAGCAGTTGTAAACTTTTGCTTATTATCCCATCTCCATAGCAACCTGTCACAATCATTACTCACTCTAGCTTGCTCAATAATGTATTGTAAATCCATTCTTTCTTGCCATAAAACCCCTGTGAGTTCCCTATTAAACCCTAAAATGGTACCTTTAGATGTAATAACCTCCTGCACAGAACAAAATTTATTAGAGCACATTGCATAAAGAAAAGGAAACTTGGTGCTAAGAGGGCAATCTTGATACCAAATATCATCCCAAAAATTAACACTACTACCATCTCCTACCTGATAACTACAAGAAATCTTACCCAGAGGGCCCAACTTACTAATTTCCTTCCAAAATGGAGAGAATTTAGAAAAATTGTGACAATTACCATACTTAGCTCTAATAACAGATTTCCAAACACTACTATAACTATTATCATTATACTTCCACCACCACTTTGTTAAAAGAGCAGTATTCATTTGTTGTAAATCAAGAACCCCCATACCATCAAACTTTTTAGGCAAACAAACCTTTTGCCAATTAACTAAAGGATATTTTTCCTATTATCAAACTATAACTATTATCATTATACTTCCACCACCACTTTGTTAAAAGAGCAGTATTCATTTGTTGTAAATCAAGAACCCCCATACCATCAAACTTTTTAGGCAAACAAACCTTTTGCCAATTAACTAAAGGATATTTTTTCCTATGGCTGCTACTACCCCATATGAATCGTCTCCTATGCATATCTATCATTCTTCTTACTTTTTCAGGAATCCTATATAAGGAAAGACTATAAAGGGGTATAGCACTAAGCACAGCATTCACCAAAGTTAATCTACCCCCTATTGATAACAAGTTTGCTTTCCAACTTTGTAATTTCTTACCTATCTTATCGATTATAAAACCCCAATCCCTAGAAGTTAATTTCCTAAAATGTAAAGGTATGCCTAGGTAATTAATAGGTAGCTGCCCTACTTTGCATCTAAAAAGTTCAGCAAACATCTGACACTCTTGATCAGTAATATTTAAAGGTATCATTTCAGTTTTATTGAAGTTGATTTTGATGCCTGAAAGGGCTTCAAAACCAAGCATGGTCCAGTAAGCTCTTTCAACAATAGCCCTATCTGCTTCTAAAAACAGAATAGCGTCATCAGCATAATGTGTATTTATTATGGAGTTACCATCCTCTAACCTAGGTCCTAACCCCTTCAATAACTGTGTCTCTTTACCTATATTAAAATCCTACTAAGAGTATCAGCTGCTAGATCTAACAGGAAAGGTGAGAGCGGATCTCCCTGCCTAAGTCCTCTCTTACAAAGAAAATTATTAGTTGGAGTACCATTAACATTCACACTAGTCATGGAAGAATGCAATAAACTGTGAATCCAAGCAATCCATCTACTACTAAAACCCCTAAGAGCTAAAATTTCTTCTATGTAGTCCCAATTTATCCTATCATACGCTTTTTCGAAATCTATTTTAATAAGCACCCCTTTCTGTTTCCTAGATTTGCTATAATGAACTATCTCATGTGCTAATACCACATTATCAAGTATAAATCTCCCTTTGAGAAAACCCGATTGGGAAGTGTCAATCAATTTTCCCATCAACTGTTCAAGTCTAGTTGTCAACATTTTAGTTATAACTTTCATACTACAGTTCAACAAGCTAATTGGTCTAAACTGTTTAATTACTTTAGCATCTTTCTCTTTTAGGAACCAAACTAATGAGAGCTTTATTAATTTTCACTAATTGGAGAGTATGAGAATAGAAGCTGTTCACTAAAGTTATCAAGTCCTCCTGTACCAAGTCCCAAAAAAATTGATAGAAAGTAAAATTTAAACCATCGGGACCTGGTGTGCCAGTAGCATTAGAATTAAAAACAGCCTCTTTAATTTCATCTATACTAAAAGGCCTATCCATGTGTTGCCTATCTTGCTCAGTAAGAATTTGATCTACTGTTCAAAAAGAAGCATCTAAACTCGCTGCTTTACACCCAAAAGACTACAAGTATGACTGAATGTAAAATAGGTAGTTCTTTTTCCTGTCTCATTATTTTGATTTATGAGTAAGGAGGCATTGAAGTTGCATCCTAGCAGTCAAAGCTATCTTAGATCAAATCATGTAGCAAAAAGACTGGAAAAACGAACAGAGAAAACAGGTATATGCACACATCAGCGCAAGCAGATGCGCTGCCGCGCTGGTATAAATGATAAATCGTAAGAAGTAATTGATAAACGTCTGATGTCCATACCATAGCATAATACGCAACTGCACAATGTATAGCATGTATTCTGAATTGACAAGAAGTTGGATGACTAGCTTAGGAAAACTAACAGATGAAAAAGAACAGGTAACTGTAAACAAGTTACTGTTAACGACACCAACAAGACTTTTATACTCTTTAATTTAACAGAGACATAACATCAAACAGGTGAGCTACGATCCAAATGTAGAAGCAAAAGTTGTATTTGTAGAATAACACAACTAATAGTGTAACAGAGGAATTCCAATGCACACAAGGGCTTCATTCCTCTTCTTCCTTTATTTTCCCCCAAATGCATTAGCAAATAGTTGTTTACAGTAAACTAATACTAACATGAAAGATAAGCAGATCAAGGTGGATATGAAAGATAAGCAGATCAAGGTGGAGACAATAACTTCAAGCACGCACCTTGTTCAAAATGTGGAGAATACCTTCAACCGAGAGGGATTTAAGATTTTAGAAGAAAATGGCGGGTTATATCTTTATAAGAGATCGCTTCAGTTTTGAAGAAGCGCCGTCAGCGTTTTTTAAAAATGTATAACTAGTTATTAAAAGTGAAAATTACTCTCTCGGAGAAAAGAAAAAATGTTGAAAAGTTGGGCTGAAGATTTAAGAAAGGTAGGTGGTAATGGGCCGAATATGGAATGATGGGATAGAGTCCATAATTAATTCTTTCAATATTATCTATCGATCACCATTCACCACCTAAGGCGATTTTCGGCCGTTCGATCAAATTTGCCTCTTAATCAAGGGAGAGAACTTTAACCACCCCTTAAACTTAAACAAGAAGATTTTAACATAATATTGTGCCAGCCGTCGAAAGGAACAGTTCATCACATGCGAATGAAAAAGCTCAATTATTTCCTTTCTGCAATCGTCTCAAATGCTCCCTACGCCTTTTTGTTTGTAACTTTGTATCAAAAATTTTGAAGATTTCTCTCAGGTGACGAGCCAAAAAAAAAAAAACTTCACATGTGGAAACGGATGCGATATTCAAGCGTTGATTTTTCTTTGAGCGTTATTTAATAACAAGTGCCTTTGTTTTTGTTTTACTTTAGTACGGATGCGATATCAACTTTTTTTTTTTTAATTCATTTGTCAGTCAGTGCATATATATTTAGAGCATGCATGTATGAAGGAAGAAAGTCGTTAAATGCATATAATGTGAAAATAATGAATATTCTAAGTATCATATGAGCATTTAAAGTGATTTTGTATTCAATCTATGTCATTTGATCATAATAATATTTATTTAAACTCTCCATATGATGTACAATATGATTCAGGTCTTAGTTTTTTTTTTTTTTTTTTTTTTGAAAAAAGCTACTCAAACGAGTAGCCAACATACTTTAATGATGCCTAAGTCAAAACAAAGTAACAAGATAATCACCAGCGGTGATTGGAAAAACCAGAAAACAAAAGCAAAAGTATGAAGATTCAGGTCTTAGTTATTAATAAAAATTGGATTATACAAGTAATGATGCATATAAACTGCAAATAACACATATTCTGACTATCATTTGAGCATTTCAACCGTTTCTACATTCATTTTAAGCCATTTTATCTCAATAATCTAGATTTATCTCTTTATATTGTTTAGCTTGTGATTCAGATCTTACTTATTCAAAACAATTGGATTATACATAGTTATTACACATATAACGTGCAAATAAAGCATATTTGAACATCATTTGAGCATTTTAAGCAATTTTGCATCAATTCTTAGTCATTTGATCTCAATAATCTATAATTAAGCTTTATGTACGGTCAAAATTATGATTCAGATCTTTTTTTATTAAAAAAAATTAGATTAAACAAAGTAATTACGCATATAAAGTGCAAATAATGCATATTCTGAGTATCATTTGAGCATTTCAACGCTTCTGCATTAATTATAAGTCATTTGATCACAACAATCTATATTTAAACTCTCTATACCGGTATAAATATGATTCAAATCTTATTTATTAAAAAGGTTGGATTGTACATACTAATTACATATATAATGTGCAAATAATGCATATTCTGAGTATCATTTTAGCATTTCAATCCATTCTACATTCACTCTAAGTTATTTCATCACAATAATCAACATTTATGCTCATTATAAGGTCTAGATTATGATTCAGATCTTACTTATTCACAAAGAGTGGATTATACATAGTTATTACACATATAATGCTCAAATAATGCAAATTTGGATATCATTTGTGCATTTCAACTGTTTCTGCATTCATTTTAAGTTATTTTATCAAAATAATCTACATTTAAACTCTTTGTTTGGTCAAGTTTATGATTCAAATCTTAAGTATTCCTAAAGACTAGATTATACAGAGTAATTACGCATATAATGTGCAAATAATGCATATTCTGAGCATCATTTGAGTATTTCAAGCGATTCTGCATTCATTCTAAGTCATTTGATCACAATAATCAATATTTAAGCTCTATAAATGATAAAAAAAATATTATTTATATCTTAATTATTTAAAAAATATATTATATATGGTAATTACCCATAAAAAGTGCAAATAATATATGTTATGAGTTTCATTTAAGCATTTCAAGCGTTTTTGCATTCTTTCTATGTCATTTTGTTAGAATAATTTACATTTAAGCTCTTTACATGGTTTAGATTATGATTCAGATATTTTTATTCAACAATATTTTATTATTCATAGTAATTACGCTTATAGTGCAAATAATGCAAATTCTTAGCATCATTTGAGAATTTCAAGCGATTGTTTATTCATTCTAAGTCATTTGATCACAAATAATCTATATTTATATTCTCTATATGGTCTAGAGTATGATTCAGATCTTACTCATTAAAAAATTGAATTTTACATGGTAAATTACACATACAAAGTGCAAATAATGCATATTCTGAGCATTTCAACCATTTCTGCATTCATTCTAAGTCATTTGATCACAATAATTTACATTTAAGCTCATAATACGATCAAGAATATGATTCAGATCTTACTTATTCAGAAATATTAGATTATACATAGTAATTATGCATATAATGTGCAAATAATGCATATTCTAAGTATCATTTGAGCATTTCAACAGTTTCTGCATTCATGCATAGTTATTTCATCACAATAATCTACATATATGCTCATATAATGTCTAGACTATGATTTAGATTTTACTTATTCAAAAAGATTGGATTATACATAATAACTACACATACAATGTGTAAATAATGCATATCCTGGGTATCATTTGAGCATTTAAACTTTTTCTTTATTCATTCTACGTCATTTGATCACAATAATCTATATTTAAGCTGTCCGTATGTTCTATAATATGATTCAAATTTTACTTATTAAAAAAATATGATTATACATTGTAATTACGCATATAAATTGCAAATAATGTATATTCTGAGTATCATTTGAGCATTTCAACCGTTTCTGCATTGCTAAGTCATTTCATCATGATAATCTATATTTAAGCTGTTTATATTGTCTAGATTATGATTCAGATATTTTTATACAAAAAGATTGGATTGTACATAGTAATTACGCATATAATGTGCAAATAATGCATATTCTGAGTATCATATTAGCATTTCAAGTAATTCTGCATTCATTCTAAGTTATTTGATCACAATAATCAATACTTAATCTCTCTATATGGTGTATAATATAATTCAAATCTTAGTTATTAAGAAAAATTGGATTATACATAGTAATGATACATATAAAGTACAAATAATGCATATTTTGAGTATCAGTTTTGAGCGTTTCAACCGTTCCTACATTCATTTTAAGTAATTTTCTCTTAACAATCAACATTTGAGCGTTTATGATTCAGATCTTAAGTATTAAAAAATTGATTATACATAGTTATTACGCATATAACATGCAAATAATACATATTATGAACATCATTTGAGCATTTCAAGTGATTCTGCATTCATTCTAAGTTAGTTAATCTCAATAATCATTATTTAAGCTCTATATACGGTCTAGAATGCGATTCAGATCATATTTATTAAAAAAATTGGATGAAACATAGTAATTACGCAATATAAAGTGAAAATAATGCATATTCTGAGTATCATTTGTAAGTGCTACAACAATTCTAGAATGCGGAAATAACCCAGAATCGTAAAATACCTCGTGCCATCGCTAATTGAAATCGAGTGTTGAGCGGATGAACTTGAAACCCGCAAACCAAGCGCGTCTCCTTAGTCTCTGATCTTCTCCACGTTCTGCAGTGAGAGAATCACTACAAAGCCGATATCGCAACCCCAACTGATGGTGTTTAACAGGAGTTAGTCGGCCTTGACTCGTTCCCTCAAGAAAATTCCTAATCTTCTCTCTCTCTTGTCTAAACTAATATTAGAACTGAAAGAAGTCCTCTGCCATACTCTCTCCATCATAGAGATATATAAATAGAGGGTTCAAAACGCTCAGAAGATGCAAATTGCAATGTTTAATGAAAGGGTGCGATGTTCACAGCATTCTGTCCAGGTGCACCGTATTGACTGAACCAGTCCATTCTATAGACAGAATACTACATTCTCCCACTTGAACTTGCATCCTTTGCATATTAAATACCTTCTGTTTTCTTTATGTTAAATATTAGAAATATAACACATGAACTGTAGCAGTAAGTCATCTTATCGTTACTAGCGTTTTAAACTACTAGTAAATGCGAATATTACTATCTACAATTACAATATGCTACACAACTAATAATCCAACCTTTTATGCGATTTTGAATTTCTTTATGAATAAACCCAATGTCTATTCTAAGTCAATCTTTATGATGTAATTCTCAACCGTATGATCAAATATTTTCCATATATGTGCGCACAATTAACACGAGAAAACATCTATACTTTTATGAAGAGTTTATACACAATCGTACGATTAATATTAACCATAGGATCAATTCCTATATATACTCGCTACATGATCTTTGAATTCCTTTAGCTGCAGTATTTATTCAAAGAATCAGTCAGCTTCAATTCTGTATGAACACATTTAATGACCACTTAATTCTTCTTAATGCTCTCTTTCAAAGTCCAATACTTAATGTCAATACCTCGACCTTTACCTTTATTATTCTTGACTAGAAAGACTGCAACAGAATTATCATACAGAATCCTTAATGACTTAGATATAAAATCCACGACTCTAAGTCTCACAATAAAACTCTTCAAACACCATCGAGGGTAATCTCAAAACACACAACAAACTATACTTTATGTTGAACTAACGAACAATGTCAGTTAAGACATTTCTTTATGACACAATTTCACTGGTTAACATGTATCCTTAATTTGATTTACTAAAATCAACACAACCAGTTTGTATACCAAAATAACTTCAACTTATCAGTCTGTTGAGACATAAGCATACTATCTTAAGTACCTTAAAGATATATCATTACTTTCTTAGCAATGTAACTGTGGTCTATCCCCTAATTATTATGATATCAATCAAATATTCAAATGGCAAAAGCTATGTCAGTTCTTGTGCACAAACCTGATCATACTTTATGCTTTCAAATTGCCTAAATACTTGAAGTATTTACTATTTGTTCCCTTTCTAAGTTATACTGAGGATATTGATTCACAATGAATCTACCACCTATATTAACAAGTACTAGACGCGGTGAATACATTTCCTTCCGGAATCTTTCTAATACCTTATTGATGATATATGCTTGTTGAGATAAATCAAGAATATCTTGATTCCTATCTACATGGGCCTTGATGCCTATCACAAACAAAACTTCAGCCATACCCTTCATATCAATATTTTAGAAAGAAATTATTTCACCCCATATAACTATCTTTTATCATTAGTTACTAGTATAACATTCTCTATATATAAAACAAGTAAATAAAATCAACTCTCACTAATCATCTGATATATGCACCAGTTCATCTTATATTTCTTCAAACCGTATGAAGAAATAACCTTATGAAACTATTAATACCATTAGTGAAATACTTGTTTTTAATTCTTATATAGAATACTTTAACTTGCTAACTAAATACTTATTACCTCAAAAGAAGAAATTTTATGATTATTTAATATAACCATCTCCTTAGATCACCATTAACAATTGCAACATTTATATCCATCTGATGTAACTCGAAACCAGAATGAGTTATTAATGCCATAATCATATGAAGTGAATCTTTCTTTAATATATGAGAGAAAATCTTCATGTAATTCACTACTTCTTTTCAATGAACCACTGGTGACAAGTCTAACTTTGTATTTCTTTATGTTAACTTATTAATCCCTTTTGGTTTTAAGAAATCCGTTACAACCAATAGGTTAAAACCATAAGTAACTTACCCAATTCTAGACTCAATTACACACCATTGATTCAAACTGATTTTACTTGGCATTATTCCGTAATATGGACTCATCGCAATTCATTATCTTGAAAATGTAACAGATTATGCTCAACACTTATATCCTTATAAGAGTCTTGTAGGTAAACTACGTAACAATACTAGGGACAACCGACCTTATCCTTTATTAGATCACCTTAATATTGAATCTTAAAATTCAACTTGATCTATTATTGTATTATATGCCGGTTAAGGAATGCCAATAATTGGATTATCAATGATCCTGAATGAATATCATCCAATTATGCATTAGAGGGAATTTCTTTATGATCTAAAACTGAACTCTCCCACTAATCTGAACATTCTCTAGAACTTAATATTTCTAGATTCAGATCCTAGTCATATTTCATATTTCTAATCTCTTTACCATTTTCTGATCTCACAATCTTTATTTGCTTACTGTATTGTTTCTCTATTTCCACCTTAAAACCTTATAAGTATGTAGAGATACATATATTGTGAGTAATCATCAATTAAAGAGATGTATGCAAGCTATACGCTTAATGCCAGCTAGTTGTTTTCTTACTTGTTAATCATATCTAAACTATATGAACACTCTCATCTTTATCTTAATATGTCTTTTATCCTAATAAACACACATGGTCAGAAACACCAGACTGACCATTTATCCTTATATGTGTTATAACCTTATAGGAAATCTTGATAAGACTATATTAAACTGGACAAGTATTCAAATAAAATATACAAGTAATGACTCAGAAATATTATATAGACTCTTTTGTTGAACAACTATATTCCTCATTTTCATTATGTGCTCTCGCACCTATAATGGTAATAAGCCTAAAAGATAAACTTTTATGATGAGTATTATTACATTAGCCTTAACCTAAGAGGCCAACTACTCATCTAATGTCTTATGTAAGAACTTTACATTAATATGCATATCAACCAAATCACTATGCATTGAAAGAACTTATTCTTTATAAACATGAAACATAAGCAGTTAAACTGCTCCCACTGTTCATTATAACTTATGTTCATAAGTTCAACCTCAAAAGTGGATCCTACTGGTTGATAAATTTAATATTCTTACAACTTTAATGAAGGAGAACAGTATCCTTCTAGACCTTATAACTATTATCCTCAACCCAGGAACTTTGATACTTATCATTTCTAAAGGGAATCTGCTATCTTTATGAAAGTAGAACTGATACATGCTTATCTTTATATTGAGACTGAACTTTATACTTTAATTTACCAATGCAAACTAAGTAATATATCTTTACGAGTCAATTCCTGCATAATATTACCTGTGGGCTAAATATCATGCTATAACTCTTTATGTAATTAAACATTACAACTTTATGAATCAAATTCTTACACAGTCTAAATACTATGATTTGATTCTTCATACTTTATGATATAACTAGTTAATTATATTCCTATCCTTAATCCCTGTGGGCAAATTAAGTATTCATAATTTAACTATTATATCCTAATATATTAAGTTAACTAGGTCAATAGTCCTGTGGGACGATACTAACTTCGTTAACTTAATCTATTACAATCTTGTGTCTGTTTAATTCAAATGTGATTTTATAAACTTTATATATACATAACTTTAATCCAACTAAGGATGCTGTGGCTACTCCTTAATATATTATATATATATATTCATCACTAGACACAAGCTATGTCCTTTCTTCCTAATGTGATTTATAGATACACTATATAATATATATACCTTAATGTAATTGAAGATGCTGTGGCTACTCTTCAACTAATTAACATATATTAATCAACTAGACATAATATATTATAGTTAGATAACTAATATATATGTATATGCTTAATAACTAGCATAGTTATCTAACTCTCTTGATTAATTGATCCTTAATCAATTTATTTGTCTAATTAATCTAACAATAACATCAGACAAAACTTTATTCAAACTTTTCCAGACGATCCGTTCCAAAACCTGACGGGTCATCCCAGTTTGAATCTGTCAATACCCAGACGTATCCTCATGCAACTTCATCCAGAACGGTCCTTTGTTCCAATGTGCCTGAGTAACGCAAACAGAAACTTTATGCAAATTTAATCTGGAACGATACGTTCTAAGCCCAGAACGGTTCGTTTCAATTTGCATCTGAAACCCTAATTCGCTGGTAATTGGCCTCTAATTTTAAATATTAGATTATATAACAGTTAGGGTTTACTAAACTTTCATAAATTATCTAACTATAATTATCTATACCTAAATAATTATCATATGCACAATTAACGTCATAACCTTTATAAATACAATTTGTGTATTACTATACCACATGTATAGTTCTTAAAGTTTGTTTAATCAATATAATGCTTGTAACGCCAATACTAATAGAATATCAGATAGTATGATGGTCTGTGGACTACATCAATACGTTATTACTATAGTATATTCAAGCATATTATCATTGACTAATCAATCTTAATCCAAGATGCCAACCATCTTTACAAAATTAGTATTTATGACTAACTGTGATTATTTTATAGAATTCCATAATAGTTAAGTAATCTACAAGCTTTAATTAACAATGGAGAACCATCATGTCTGATTATATCTCAATATTCATCTTAAAACTCATTTCTGGACCAAACTTTATTGGAACGGGTCGTTCCAGGCCCCAGACGGGTAGCCCCACACGAAAGGGTGCGTCCAAAGTTCATCCAGAAACTTTCTGACAGCCTGAACACTTTCTGGTAAACTGACAATAACTTTGTCTATACTTATTTGTTTTCTGTGTTCTTGGTCATTATAGAAACTAGATTCAAAGATCTTTCTAATGACGCAAGTTTCATCAAAAACAAGTCTACAGATCAAAAGCTATGCCCCTCGAAAGACAGACTATCACAGACGAAACCCGACAAACTGTCAGATTGACCTATCTTGCAGACAGTATATCTCACTCATACTTTATCGGAATTTTGCAAATTTACACTCTATGGAAAGATATCTAAAATATCTACATCCCAGTAAAATTTCATGCAAAACCGAATTACCAATTGAGAGAAATCTGGCCCGTAATACTGAAAGGTCAGAAAATTCAGAACCACGACTGTCTGACCACTGCTGGTTGCGACTTGATTATCTCACTGTATACCCACTGGATTTTCAAGATTTTGGTCTCGTTAGAAAGTAGACTCATAGATCTTTCCAATCCCGAAAACCTCACTCAAATTGGATAAGCGAATCTTGAGATATTGCTCCACGAATTCAAACAATCAATGAAAATCAGACAAAACTCAATCCACTCAACACTTATAACAGAATTTCTTACAAACCGTTATGAAATTCCATTTCAATAAAGGCAATCCAGCGGCATAACCCGCTCTGATACCAACTGTAAGTGCTACAACAATTCTAGAATGCGGAAATAACCCAGAATCGTAAAATACCTCGTGCCATCGCTAATTGAAATCGAGTGTTGAGCGGATGAACTTGAAACTCGCAAACCAAGCGCGTCTCCTTAGTCTCTGATCTTCTCCACGTTCTGCAGTGAGAGAATCACTACAAAGCCGATATCGCAACCCCAACTGATGGTGTTTAACAGGAGTTAGTCGGCCTTGACTCGTTCCCTCAAGAAAATTCCTAATCTTCTCTCTCTCTTGTCTAAACTAATATTAGAACTGAAAGAAGTCCTCTGCCATACTCTCTCCATCATAGAGATATATAAATAGAGGGTTCAAAACGCTCAGAAGATGCAAATTGCAATGTTTAATGAAAGGGTGCGATGTTCACAGCATTCTGTCCAGGTGCACCGTATTGACTGAACCAGTCCATTCTATAGACAGAATACTACATCATTTTAGTATTTCAACTATTTTGCATTTATTCTAGATCATTTGATCACGATAATATATATTTAAACTCTCTATGCAGTCTAGAATATGATTCAGATCATACTTATTCAAAAATATTAGATTATACATAATAATTACGCATATAATGTGCAAATAATGCATATTCTAAGTATCATTTGAGCATTTCAACCGCTTCTACATTTATTCAATGCTATTTTATCACAATAATCTACATTTAAGCTATTTATATGGTCTAGTTTATGCTTCATATCTTATATATTCAAAAAGATTGTATTATACATAGTAATTACGCATATTAAAGTGCAATTAATGTATATTCTGACTATCATTTAAGCATTTCAGCCATTTCCGCATTCATTCTAAGTCATTTCATCATAATAATCTACATTTAAACTCTATATATGGTGTAGATTATAATTCATCATATATTTCTTATTCAAAAAGATTTGATTATTCATAGTAATTACGCTTATAATTTGCAAATAATGCAAATTCTGAGCATCATTTGAGCATTAGAAGTGAATATTTATTCATTCATAGTTATTTGATCACAAATAATCTATATTTATGCTCTCTATACGGTCTAGAATATGATACTCAGTAAAAAACTTGGATTATACATGGTAATTACACTTACAAAGTGCAAACAATGCATATTCTGAGCATTTCAACCATTTCTGCATTTGTTCTAAGTCATTTAATCACAATAATCTACATTTAAGTTCACCATACAATGAAGAAAATGATTCAGATCTTATTCAAAAATATTAGATTATACATAATAATTATGCATATAATGTACAAATAATGCATATTTCTGAGTATCATTTGAGCATTTCAACCGTTTCTGCATTCATTCATAGTTATTTCATCACAATAATCTATATTTATGCTAATTATATGATCTAGATTATGATTCAGATTTTACTTATTCAAAAATATTGAATTATACATAGTAATTACGCATATAATGTACAAATAATGCATATTCTGAGCATCATTTTGGCATTTTAAGCGATTTTGCATTCATTCTAAGTTATTTGATCGCAATATTCTATATTTAAGGTCTATATACGATATAAAATATGATTCAGATCTTAATATTAAAAAAAGAATGATCTAGATTATGATCTACATTTGAGCATTTAATCTAGATTATCATCCTAAGTAATTTTGTCACAATAATCTACATTTAATCTTTTTATAAGATCTAGATTACAATACAGATATTTCTTATTCAAACAGAATTGTTTATTCATAGTGATTACGCTTATAAAATGAAAATAACGCATAGTTTAAGTATCATTTGAGCATTTCAATGTTTCTGCATTTTTTATAAGTCATTTGATCATAATAATATACATTTAAGCTCTTCATATGATCTAGTTTATTATTCAGATCTTACGTATTCAAAAGATTGGATTATAGATAGTTATTACGCATATAATGCCAAATAATGCATATTTTGAACATCATTTGAGCATTCCAAGTGTTTCTGCATTCATTCTAAGTCATTTGATCTTAGTGATCTATATTTGAGCTCTACATACGGTCTAGAATATGATTCAGATCTCACCTATTAAAAATAAATTGGATTAAACATAGTAATTACGCATATAATGTGCAAATAGTGCATATTCAGAGCAGTTTTGTTTATCGTTTGAGCATTTTAACCGTTTCTGGATTCATTCTATGCAATTTTATCACAATAATCTACAGTTATGCTCATTATAAGGTCTAGATTATGATTCAGATATTACTTATTTAAAAATATTGGATTATACATAGTAATTACTTATATGATGTGCAAATAATGAATATTCTGAGTATCATTTGAGAATTTCAATCGTTTTTGCATTCATTCTAAGTCTTTTTTTCACAATAGTCTACATTTAAGTGCAGATAATCAATATTCTGAGTATTATTTGTGCATTTCGACCATTTCTGCATTAATTCTAAGTTATTTCGTCACAATAATCTAAATCTTCATATGGTATAGAATATGATTCAGATCTTATTTATTCAAAAATATTAGATTATACATAGTAATTATGCATATAAAAGCAAATAATGCATATTATTTAGTATTATTTGAGCATTTCAACCGTTTCTACATTCACTTATAGTTATTTCATCACAATAATCTACATTTATGCTTTTCATCAGGTATATATTATGATTCAGATCTTACTTATTCAAAAAGATGGGATTATAGATAGTAATTACACTTATAACGTGTAAATAATGAATATTCTGAGTATCATTTGAGCATTTCAACTGTTTCTTCATTAATTCTAAGTCCTCTCATCACAATAATCTACATTTAAACTCTTTATAAGGTCAATTTTGTGATTTAGATATTACGTATGCATAAAGATTCGATTATACATAATAATTACGTATAAAATGGGCAAATAATGTATATTCTGAATATCAGTTGAGCATTTCAATCATTTCTGCATTCATTCTAAGTCATTTCATCACAATAATCTATATTTAAGCTCGCTATATGATATAGAATATGATTTAGATCTTATTTATTAAAAAAATAAATTAATAATAATTATACATAGTAATAATGCATATTCTGAGTATCGTTTGAGCATTTGAATCGTTTCCACACTAACTCTTAAATTATTTCATCACAATAATCAACATTTAAGCTCTTTCTTGGGTCAGGTTTCTGATTTGAATATTACTTATTCCTAAAAATTAGATTATAATCTGAGAATAATTACTTATTCCTAATTCTAAGTATCATTTGTGTATTTCAAGCAATTGTGCATTCATTCTAAGTCATTTGATCACAATAATCTATATTTAATCTCTCTATACGGTCTAGATTATGATTCAGATCTAACATATTCAAAAAGATTGGATTATACATAGTTATTACACATATAATGTCCAAATAATGCATGTTCTGGGTATCATTTGTGCATTTCAACAGTTCCTGCATTCATTCTTGTCATTTTATCACAATATTCTACATTTAAGCTCTTTATTTGGTCAAGTTTATGATTCAGATCTTATGTTTTCCTAATGATTAGATTATACAAAGTAACTACGCATATAATGTGAAAATAATGCATATTCTATCCATCAGTTAAGCATTCCAAGTGATTCTGCATTCATTCTGAGTCATTTGATCACAATAATATTTATTTAAGCTCTATATACGATAAAAAATAAGATTCAGATCTTAATTACGCCTATAACATTGTAATCACTTAAGCATTTCAACCGTTTCTGCATTCATTCTAAGTCATTTCGTCCCAATAAGCTACATTTAAGCTCTTTATATGGTGTAGATTATAATTCAGATATTTCTTGCACTAAATGATTTGGTTATTCGTTGTAATTACGTTTATAAGTGCAAATAATGCATATTGTGAGCATCATTCAAGCGATTCTTTATTCATTCTAAGTCATTTGATCACAAAAATCTATATTTATGCTCTCTAAAAGATCTAGAATATGATTCAGATCATTGTCATTAAAAGAAATTGAATTATACAAGTATATACATGTATATAAAAGTGCAAATAATGCATATTCTCGGTATCATTTGTGCATTTCAACCATTTCTGCATTCGTTCTAAGTCATTTGATCACAATAATCTATATTTAAACTCTCCATAAGATCAAGAATGTGATTCAGATCTTACTTATTAAAAAATATTAGATTATACATAGTAGTTATACATATAATATGCAAATAATGCATATTATTATGTAGATTATTCTGATTTCTGAGTATCATTTGAGCATTTCAACCATTTCTGCATTCATTCAAAGTTATTTCATCACAACAATCCACATTTAAGCTCATTATAAGGTCTAGATTAATATTCAGATTTTACTTATTCAAAAATGTCGGATAATATTATAATACATAATAATTACACTTATAATGTGTAAATAATGCATATTCTGAGTTTCATTTGAACATTTCAACCATTTCTGCACTCATTTTAAGTCATTTCATCAAATAATCTACATTTTAGCTCTTTATATGGTCAAGTTTATGATTCAGATCTGACGTATACATAAAGATTGGATTATACATAGTAATTACGCATATAATGTGAAAATAATGCATATTCTAAGCATCATTTGAGCATTTTAAGCGATTCTCTCAATAATCTATATTTAAGCTCTATATACTGTCTAGAATATGATTTAGATCTAATTTATAAAAAAAAAGTGGATTATACATAGTAATTACGCCTATAAAGTGCAAATAATGCATATTTGAGTATCATTTGAGCATTTTTAACAGTTTCTGCATTAATTGTAAGTCATTTCATCACGATAATTTACATTTAAGCTCTTTATATGGTCTAGTTTATTATTCTGATCTTATGTATTCAAAAATATTGGATTGTACATAGTAAATCATATTTTGAGCATTAATTGAGCATTTCAAGTGATTCTGCATTCATTTTAAGTCATTAAATTACAATAATCTATATTTAAACTCTATATGCGATATATAATATGATTTAAAATTTATTTATTAAAAATAATTAGATTATAAATAGTAATGATGCATATAATGTGCAAATAATGCATATTATGAGCATCATTTGAGCATTTTAACCGTTTCTACATTCATTCTAAGTTATTTCATAATAATCTACTGTTAAGCTTTTTATATGGTCTTGTTTATGATCCAGATCTTACGTATTCAAAAAGAATGGATTATACATAATAATTATGCATATAAATTGCAAATAATGCATATTCTGAGTATCATTTGAGCATTTCAACCATCTGCATTCATTCTAAGTGATTTCATTAAATTAATATGCATTTAATCTCTGTATATGGTCTAGATTATGATTAAGATCTTAGTTATTAAAAAAATAATGCATATTCTGAGCATACAAAGTGCAAATAATGCATATTCTGAGCATTATTTGAGCATTTCATGCGATTCTGCATTCATTCTAAGTAATTTGATCACAATAATCTATATTTAAGTTCTCTATGCGGTCTAGAATATGATTTTGATGTTACATATTAAAAAAATTGGATTATACATAGTAATTACGCATATAAAGTGCAAATAATGCATATTCGGAGTATCATTAGAGCATTTCAACCGTTTCTGCATTCATTCTAAATAATTTCATCACTATAATCTAAATTTAAGTTCTCTATACGGTCTAAAATATGATTCAGATCTTATTTATCTCTATCTCTATCTTTACTACTTATAAATGCACGGATGGAAAAGGTGTTACACTCTAGGTCTAAATAGTAAACAAGTGTCTCTACCGTTGGATCGACTTGATCTGTGGTTGGATGTGAATCGCGAGACGAAACAACACTATTATTTGGTTTTTCATCTAATATAGAAACGAATTGAATAACATATCTATTTGTATCACTGATAAATTAAGCAACATATTTTTATTGTCTAGCATTATTTTGTTTCTTTATTTGCCCACATATGAGGGCATCTTATGCTAGTATTAAATAATATTGGGTTATACATCGAAATTACTCATATAATGTGCAAATAAAGCATATTCTGAGTATTATTTTAGCATTTCAATCGATTCTGCATTTATTCTAAGTCATTTAATCATAGTAATCTATATTTAAGATCTCTATCAGATTAAATATGATTTTAGATCTTACTTATTACAAAAATGAATTATACATAGTAATCACACACATAAAATGCAAATAATGCATATTATGATTATCATTTGAGAATTTCAATTATTTCTGCATTTATTCAAAGTCATTTCATCACAGTAATCTACATTTAAGCTCTTTATATGGTCTAGATTATGATTCAAATCTTACATATTTAAAAAGATTGGATTATATATAATAATTATGCATATACTGTGCAAAAAATACATATTCTGAGAACCATTCGAGCTTTTCAAGCGATGACGCGATTTCTTTCTGACCGTTCGATCAAATTTGCTTCTTAATCAAGGGGAGAACTTTAACCACCTCTTAAACTTAAACAAGATGATTTTAACATAAAAATTGTGCCAGTCGTCGAAACGATCAGTTCATCAAATGCGAATGAAAAGCTCAATTATTTCCTTTTTGCAATCGTCTCAAATGCTCCCTGCGCCTTTTTGTTTGTAACTTTGTATAAAAAATTTTGAAGATTTCTCTCAGGTGACGAGCCAAAAAAAAACTTCAATATTTCAAGCGTTATTTAATAACAGTGCCTTTGTTTTTGTTTTACTTTAGTACGGATGCGATATCAACTTCTTTTTTTAAATTCATTTTCCAGTCAATGCATATATTTAGAGCATGTATGAAAAAAGAAGAAAGTCGTTAAACATGTTTCGCAAGATGCCAAGATTACGTAACTTACGAACATATGTCATATATCTCTTCTCGTAAAGTTCAATCGATTACATGATAAATTATACCGTCTATCATGAAATATTTTGTGTTAATGGTCCAATTTAATTGACAGAAAATCACTGTTCAGTCCTATAAAAATATTCCTTGGCTAGATATCATCTTATGATTATTCTTATGATTATGATTATGATTATTATTATTATTATTATTATTATTATTATTATTATTATTATTATTATTATTATTATTATTATTATTATTATTATTTAATCCTTAATTTATTTTGAGAAAAAAAATATACCTTCTCCTTGTAAAAACACCAAATCAAGAGTATAAACTTTTAGACCAATAGTGTATTCATCTTTTTAAACATAATTTGCATCATTGATTTTTAAAATTTAATTTATTGTTTAGCTAGATGATATCTTAAAATGAAAAGATACTTAATTATTTATTTTTTATCTCTAAAAATATTATTTAAAATAATAATTTTTAATTTTGGAAAGAGTGTACAGATAAAAATTTTTCAGTTGTAATTTTTTAAAATAATTTTATTTATTAAGCAAAAAATATTTTTATTAAATTATTTTTCATGTTGATATGTTTATTTTTATTTTTGTTGAAGTAAATTTAGTTTTTCAAAGTTTTATTCGAATGGATTCATTTTCTATATGTATATATATACAGATCTTTAGAGGATTTGAATGCTGCTAAGTCTATTCATTGACAAAAATAAAATAAAACTAAATGAAAAAAGTTACAAAATGAACACTCTGCCGACGTGTAACAGCATTTTGGAGCAATCTGCACGAGTACAAGAGACAAAAAATGTAAAACAAAACAATAAATGCATTTAGTGGCGAACCACTTATATCCTAGTGTTGGAGAATCAATGATATTAATTGAATTTACCTTCTAAGTGTAGAAAAAAACACGTCGATTGAGACATCATATGAAAAGTCTCATGCACGTGAAGTTCACCATCGAGGCTTGCTCACAATATATATGATTTTATGTAATTGTGTTGTTAATGATTGCAAGATATTTAATCTTAAAGCTCCATAGTTTACTGATAATGGAGCTATCTCAGATTTTGAACCTGCGATATCCACACAATCACGAAATATTAAAATAAGAACTTTAGTAGTATTTCATTTTTAATCAAATCTCAGAACAAGATATAAAAAAATAAAGAACATATCCATGTAACTTCTATTTTAATATGAATTATTATATTCATGAAAAAAAATTGACAATCGACGTATCTATTCTCATATATATAACAACTTTTGTCCATCTGATGCTTTCATGTATATCTTTAAGGCATGACTTTTCCTTATGAACCAAGATTCGAATGAATAAATGCGGCGATGATGTAGCGACGTTTTCTTTCTTTTTTTTTTTGAAAAATCAGCCATATACCCTCCAAATCTTCTTCAATTAGCCATATACCATCCTAATCTTTAATATTAGTCATTTACCCCTCTATTCATCCCTATCACAGTTATTTACCCTTTTAATTAATTTAATTGATATTTAAATTCTGAAAATTTATTTTTTGAATTTTATGACTAAAACTATCCTTGCTCTTTTATCTCTCAACTTCTACTTTTAACTCATACAATATCGCCAGAAAATGATTTATTTGTTCCCCCGATATATATATGCAAAGGTTGTTTTGTTTTACTCTTTCTTTGATCGATTGTTTTCATTTATTGCTATGCAATAATTATTGTAATATTAGTGCAGATAATTAATTTACAGCTTGATTAATGAAATATTAAAAATTAACAAAACAATTCGATTTTGTCCTATGTGCTAGGCATTATTGTTTCAGCTTATGCAAGTCGAGCAAAAAGCCAAATAAGAAAGAATCGATGATCCCAAAACACTTTCCAGATAGTCAGAGTACATTGATAATTTTTTGAAGTTTACTTTCCATTGAGAACACCCTTATTCCTTCGTAACAATAATCAAATGGAATTTGTTGCTTGAAACTGAGAATTGAAATAATAATGATAAATAAGATTTATTGCGACTTGTTAAATCAAGGGTTGGTATTGGAGACGAAATTCTCAAGAGAAAGAGCTTCAGCGTTTCTAATTTTTTATTCGGCCTTACTTTCTTTCCCATATTTGTCTCTTATATCAGATAAGAACATGTTAAGATGAGATTATGGGAAGGGAAATGGTAAATCGGCACGAAGAGGAAGTCGAGAGAGGAAAAAACGAGGGGGCGGGGGTATTTTTGACTAAAAATTCAAAAATAATTCATATAATTTAAATATCATCTAAATTAATAATAAGGGTATAATAAGGATGATTTGAGAGATAAATGGCTAATATTAATAATTAGAAGGTTATAAGGCTGATTGAAGAAGATTTGGAGGGTATATGACTGATTTTGCTTTTTTTTTTTTTTTTTTTTTTTTGCTTCTTTTGTCGCATATTCGTATCCAATGATTTTTTACTTTTGTCGCAGGACCCCGAATCAGTAGGGTCCAAAACTGTTCCAAAATCCGCTTGGAAATTCCATTACTGAACCTACAAAAAGCTACAAACTGAATCTGAGTTTATCATGAATATACTTAAATTTACGGAAAAAAAATAAAAATGATGTCAAACATATTACGGATAAAATCGTAAAAAGAAAATGTTAATACAGACAATTTTGCTTGTTGTTAACTAATTACCTTCTCCACTGAAACAAATGTAGATTTGAATAATATTTGAAACGAAAATAATCCAATAAATATCTATATTGAACATATTTGTTTTATTTATTTTTTATTATTATTTTCTGTCTTCTGAATTTTAATATTTTAATAACATATCACAAGATTTAGAAAATATTATGTAAGATTTAAACACACGGATCTAAACAGAGGTTTATTTATACAAAAAAGGTCTTGCCCAATTATATTGCAAAACCATTTAAAAACTTAGTATAAATGTTTTCAATTTAAGAGTTAATTGCTCTTCTTCTTCTTCTTCTTATTATTATTATTATTTATTTATTTATTTATTTGGTAAAAGAGCTGCGTATAAGGTCTATGAAATACTTAGTATGAATTTCTATCCGAAATCCAATCCATTGACGGTTTTACTTGGATTTTATAATGCTGTAGTTTCTGCCCGATTCAATTTGTTTAATCCAAAATATGTAGACAGTTCACTTTATTATTAGAATCAAATTAAATAAGGTAAAAAAGACCCAAATATTGTAATTACCAGAAATCTACGAAAACCTTTTTTTAAAAAATACACAAAATGCTAGAATTATTACTCAAGACTCAAGAAGGTAGAAAAATAGAGAGCATTTAGTAGCATTTTTGTTTTGTCTATTATAAACGATGTCTAATATTTATTTTAAGGATGGTCTAATTAAAAAACAATGTCTGGACATATGTGAATACTGGAGTTGAGCAATCAAGTTGAGGTATAATTGTAGCTAGTTTCCACAATAATTCAAACCCAGTCGCTTTTACGAATTAATCACTTGTTTTCACTGCACTGTTAATTTGCAAGTACGGCGCTTCCCCCCATTTTTCCTATAAATACCAACCAGTGTGGTCTCTATTTTGCACACGTCTGCAAAGAACTACTGGTTTAAAAAGAAACAAAAAGAGAAATTGCAGTTGTTCTTTTACTATATTTTATTTGAGGAGAGTTTCTATTTATTTCTTTATGATTTTTTTCTTTTTGCTTTTTTCTATTGCAATCCAGTTTTGAGTGCTTATTCGCGAGGTAAATTACAGATCATAAGGGAAGAAATATTCTATTTGCTTCTACTTTTCTGAAGTCACACTTCCACTGCTGAATATCCAAATTTGAAGACTTGGTCGTTCAAGTTGGAATCTGCAGAATGGTCGACAAAAAGTTCCTGTACTTTTGTGCTACTTTTGCTTCGCTTAACTTCATTCTCCTGGGCTACGGTACTGTCTATTATTTTATCTACTTTGAACATAATCTTGACAGATAATAATGTCTCTTACGTTACAGTGGTGCTTATAACCCAAAATGGTCGATTGTACTTCAAAATTGTAAAATTGAGAATACATGGTGTTTTAGCATCTGAATTCTCAAATATAATCAAATAGGACCACACTTTATTTATTATTTATTTTACTTCTGTAGTTGAATCCACAAGACTGGGCTGCATGGTAAATGAAATGGTCAACTCTCTTTAGGGAGTTATATGTGTAGAGTCTTTTTGTTAGAAAAATTAGTAGCAGCGCTGCCAACTTTGGAGAAGTTACATGCTACAAAATGTCATTCTTCTCCATTTAAATTTAACTAACATTCGAATTTTCTAACTCTTAATTACAAGCAAACTAAAATTATAAAAATAAAACAACAGGTTAGAAAGTCTATATAATTTATATGAGCACTACAAATTTGTACATACACATTTGAAATCCTGCATTTGTTGACGACTATGGCTTACAAAAATTTGAGACTGATATATTTGCAACTTTGTTTACCAGATATAGGAGTCATGAGTGGCGCAATCCTCTACATAAAAAGAGACCTCCATATCACGGAAGTCCAACAAGAGATCTTCATTGGTTGTTTGAGCATCATATCACTCATTGGTGGTTTAATTGGTGGCCCAACATCAGACTCAATTGGGCGTAAATGGACGATGGGTATTGGAGCAGTCATTTTCCAAGCCGGAGCAGTTGTGATGACCTTCGCACCATCATTCCCTATTTTAATGCTCGGTCGACTCGTAACTGGAGTTGGTATTGGATTCGGTGCCTCAATCTCAGCCGTTTATATAGCTGAAGTCTCTCCGGCTGTCTCTAGGGGAACACTTGTTTCTTTGCCTGAAATTTGCATCAACGTTGGGATTCTACTTGGCTACATATCAAACTTTGCCTTTTCAGGATTACCCCAGCACTATAACTGGAGAATAATGCTCGGTGTTGGAATTCTCCCAGCAGTATTTATTGGCATCACTTTTTACATGATACCTGAGTCACCTAGGTGGCTTGTTATGCAAAACAGATTAGAAGAGGCACGATCAGTGCTTCTTAAAGTGAGTGGAAAGGGGGAAGTGGTTGAACAAAGACTAAAGGAGATTGAAGAGGCAGCCCGTGTTGACACAAGTTGCGAAAAGAAGGCTTCCTACCGAGAGATTTTGTGCCCCTCTCCTGCTGTGCGTCGCATGTTGGCTGCTGGTTGTGGCATCATGATATTTCAACAGATAACAGGTACTGACGCAACTGTGTATTACAGCCCTACAATTTTTAAAAATGCTGGTATTAAATCTGAGAAGAAAATACTAGCCGCCACTGTTGCCGTTGGATTCACCAAAACAATGTTTATATTAGTGGCGATATTTTCTATTGATAAGGTTGGAAGAAAGGTGCTACTGTATGTTAGCACGATTGGCATGACAGTTTGTTTGGCTGTGCTTGGGATGGCACTTGCCTTGCAAAAGCATCTGTCTGGGACGGTCATGCAAAAATTCGGAATAGGCCTTGCTATTTTTGCAGTATGTGGCAATGTCGCATTCTTTTCGGTTGGGATGGGGCCCATATGTTGGGTTCTTTCATCAGAGATTTTCCCATTAAGGTTGAGGGCCAAGGCGACAGCTCTTGGCCAGGTCGGTGGAAGGGTAAGTAGCGGATTGGTTTCAATGACATTCTTGTCTCTTACTAGGGCTATATCTGTGGCCGGAGCGTTCTTTCTCTTTTCAGCTTTATCAGCTATAGCGGTGGTATTTGTTAAAGTATGTGTTCCAGAGACAAAAGGGAAAACATTGGAGGAGATTGAGATGATGCTGAGAGGAGGTCAGAAGTTGGATCAAGCAGATGAGGAATCTGTTAAAACAAAACAGGAGCTGGAATTGAAGTCTTAAAAGATTTTATATTATGACAATTTAAAATGTAATATGTTAGGAATTTTTTTTTATCTTTTTTTGTATGAAATATAGTGAGTTAGAAACCTACCTGTTTCATTGAAACAGAAGGTAATTACTAACTCTATACCTACAATTGGTACACATAAATCTTAGTATCTACAAAGAAGTATTAGTAGATAAATTGAAAACCTATACCATCTAAAAATTTAAGCTAGTTTTCAAGAACAAAATACCTTCACTGCACCGTTGTAACAAGACACTTGGCACAGTATCACACAATAAAACTTAACTTATTGCATATATCAGGTAGAGGACAAAAAATAATTTCCAATTATCAGAAGATTAGAGCTTGTTCTCTAATTCTTAATGCACCTTCCAACAGTTTGCTTTCTCATATGAATGTGCTTAGTACAACTTTTAGTCAGTACAAGAGCAATTATCCTCATTTCAAGTTTTAAACCTATAAATTCAACAAAATAAACTAAAAATTGTCTTTAATGTTACATTAGATGGCTTTAAATGCATCTCTCGACTGTCCTCTGGTGACATAGTAAGAGATATATAGATGTACTTCTTTCTTGATCATCTACAAAGTAAATAAAAATAAGATTGACAAGTTGGAATAAATATAAAAAAATGAAATAAACAATTAAAATTTTGTTAACTCGGATCATAAATCACTAGTGGAGTTCTGTGGTAACTTCAGTCTCATTCTACTGCAACTATCGCAATTTCATCTGGTATGAACTCTTAAGAGTTTAGAGTTCTATATATATTTAGAACAAAAATAATTATAATAATCAACTGATTCAAGAGACTTACAAAAGAATCACCCTGCCAACTATTTTAGCTGGATTAATTATTCACGCATCTTCCACACAAGTAACTCAAATAAAGTGATCGAGAGGAGGCTTTGAGAAGTTAAGATTGCCAATTTTAAACAGAAAAGCAAAGGAAATTCACTGGTGAGTTGGGGGTCTATGTATAATAAATTTTTTCTTTTAATATTTTTGTAATTTTTTTTTTTTTGGAAGCAAGACCTTGTTTGGGCATGTTTCGTTATATTGAAACATAAAAAAATGACAAAAATCCTATTTTACCAGTTAACACTAAATTTATTCCCCCCTTAACCATAGCTGATCAGCAGCCTCTTTAAAGTCCAATATCTAACCAAAAAAAAAAAAAAGTAACTCGTTTTCATAATCCCAATCAGATCATCTCGAACTGCAGCTAAAAGGTCTTGTTTATGCCTGTTTCATTATAGTTGAGCATTTTTTGCATATGGGTTGAAATGGATTTTATATGCATCATTAAACCATATCAGTATCTGTATCTATATTTAATTTTCAATTACAGAGATGAATATGGATCCGATACTAAATAGATATGCATGCAAGACTATTGGAATTTTTTATTGTTGAAAATTGGATCGATGGATACAGTATAATTTAGATGTTGAAACAAACATATATCCGATCATAACAGTTATAGCACAAGCTTTTTTACAATTTTTTACAATTAAAAATATTAGATTATTTTTTTTTTTAGAATTTTTTGTCCATAAAATTTAATCCAATCGGCTATTGGCCTAAAAATTTAAAAACATACAAATATTGTCGAGGATCAACTTAGAGAAAGATTTTAGAAAGCATAGATCATGTACAAGCCATAGCATGTAACGCAATATATATACTTTGCATCTCATACATGCATTATACAACTGAAAAATTATTATGTAAAGGTACAATTAGATGATATTATGATCAATTGTTTAGAGCTACAAGGCTTACTCCCCTCTTAAAGAAATTGATAGACCATATTATAATATATTTATGGCATAAATTGTAAATTTCGAAACTTCACATTTTAAAGATCTACGTCCTTGATACAATTTCTTTTTAGTTTTCCGAAATAAATCAAACTATAGATATAAATATTATGAAACAGATTTATATATTGGGAAAATAGATGGATGCTTTCTTCATCTGATACAGGCAACGGACAGTTTAATGTTTTTCTAAGCAGAGTTTGATTGGATGCTTAGCTGACAATAACAGTGAATTCATTGGATTAGTCTGAAAATTGATGCTAAGACATCTAGCTAGCTTTCGAGAAATGTGCATTGGCCATCTTTATAAAAGGAAAATTCTCCATGTATTAGATATGCTTTTTTTATTATTAGAATTTATTAGATATGCTAGCTTGGGTACCAGACTTTTTCTAGAACTAAACTAGTAGCCGGTAAGGATATTTTTTTTCTCAAAAAGATATGGTAAATTAGTAATATTAGTTCCATTTTTTTTATTTGATTGATTTCGCTTTCTTGCATTAAATTGTAATTTGACGAGCAACAAAATTAAGGATTTTGCTAATGGATCTGATTTGCTCTCTCATTTCATTCACTGTTATTATGCTTGGGAGTATACATTGTACGGGTCAATTTTGCCAGTAAGTGGGGTCAATTAATGCAGATGTAACGTATACCATATACTTTTCTCAAAATATACACTCCAACTTATTTTCAAATATAGACTCCAATTTTGCCAGTAACTATACATTGTACGGGTCAATTTTGCCAATAAGTGGGGTCATTTAATTCAGATGTAACGTATACCATCTTTTCTTAAAATACACACTCCAACTTACTTTTTATGTTGATTTTTGAGTAATTATTTCTATTTTAGTTTAGTTTTCTGCTTTTTGATCTTTTGTTTTTCTTAGATACCCTCCATTTAACTAGCATATCTAAAAAAATGAAAAAAAAAAATATGTTAAATATCCACCCAAACAATATTCATTTATAAAATTTTATTTATCCCTCCCTTTGCCCTCTATCAAATAAGATGTTAGTTTTTGAAGCCAACTCTTTCACAGCAGAAAATTGAAGTTTGAAGACTCGGTTAATATATGCAAAATGATGCAAAGAAAATTCGTATACCTCTGCGCAATTTTTGCTTCACTTAACTTCATTCTCTTGGGCTACGGTACGTCGGTACACCTTATAACTGTGTCTTCTTTCAAAATGCATTCGCGCACATGAAATACAGTTACACAAAATAACTACATATATTTTATCTTTGGTATATGACAGTGAGACTCATAAGTCATAACTCAAACTGGGTCAATTATACTTCAAAACTGTAACAGAGGAATACGTGTATAATTTAGTATCATTATTCCAAATGATTGTATTTTTTGTTCTTCCTGTATTTGAGCCCAAAGAAACAGCGTCGCCAATAAAACTGTAAATAATACTTCAAAGCTTAAAAGTATTTCATAAGAAAATTTGACATGGTAGGGAACCTGCATATCTAATTTCAGGAGAAAATTATCTGATGAATGGTTTATGTTATATAAATCGTCTTTCTCAACTATAAAATGTCATTTTCTCTCCATTCAGTTATAAAACAATTTTTGATTAACTCTTAATTAAGCTTGGGTCATAAACAGCTAAACCATTTATATAAGCACTATAAATTTGTACGAACATGCGGTATCTTGCATTTCTTGCCGGCTGAGCAGTACAAGAATTTGACGTCGATATTTTTCAGATATTGGAGTCATGAGTGGCGCAATCCTCTACATAAAAAAAGATCTCCATATTACAGAAGTCCAACAAGAAATCTTTGTTGGTTGTTTGAGCATTGTCTCGCTCATTGGTGGATTAACCGGTGGTCCAGCATCGGACTCAATCGGACGGAAATGGACCATTGGTATTGGAGCAGTCATTTTCCAAGTGGGAGCAATTGTAATGACCTTTGCACCATCATTCCGTATTTTATTGCTCGGACGACTCGTAACAGGAGTTGGTATTGGATTTAGTGCCTCTATTTCAGCCATTTATGTAGCTGAGATCTCTCCAGCTGTCACCAGAGGTACCCTCGTTTCGTTGCCTGAAATATGCATTAATATTGGGATTCTACTTGGCTACATATCAAATTTTGTCTTTTCGGGATTACCCCAGCATTATAACTGGAGGATCATGCTCGGGATTGGAATTCTCCCTGCAGTTTTTAATGGTATCACTTTCTACATAATACCTGAGTCACCTAGGTGGCTTGTAATGCAGAATAGATTAGAAGAGGCTCGATTGGTGCTTTTTAAAGTGAGCAACAGTGGGGAAGATGTCGAACAAAAACTGAAGGAGATTAAAGAGGCAGCCTGTGTCAACACAGATTACAAAAGGAAGGCATTGTATCAGGAATTTTTGTGCCCCTCTCCTGGTGTGCGCCGCATGCTGGCTGCCGGTTGCGGCATCCTGGTGTTTCAACAGATTACTGGTATTGACGCAACTGTGTACTATAGCCCCACAATTTTTAAAAATGCAGGTATTAAATCTGAGAAAAAAATTCTTGCCACTACTGTTGCGGTTGGTTTCACCAAGACCATATTTACAGTAGTTGGCATGTTTTGGATCGATAAAGTTGGAAGAAAGATACTCTTATATGTTAGCACAATCGGTATGACTGCTTGTTTGGCAGTGCTCGGGACAGCACTTGCTTTGCAAAAGAATCTGTCAGGGTCAGTCATGCAGGATCCCGGGATAGGCCTAGCGATTTTTGCAGTATGTGCTAATGTTGCATTCTATGCTGTTGGTATGGGGCCCATATGTTGGGTTGTGTCATCAGAGGTCTTTCCACTAAGACTGAGAGCCAAGGCATCAGCTCTCGGCCAGGTTGGAGCAAGGGTTAGTAGTGGATTGATTTCAATGTCATTTTTGTCGCTTTCTCGAGCTATATCTGTGTCAGGAGTGTTCTTTATTTTTTCAGTTATATCAGCTATAGCTGTTGTGTTTGTCAAGTTCTGTGTTCCAGAGACAAAAGGAAAGACATTGGAGGAGATTGAGACGATGCTTATAAGAGGAGAGCAGAAATTGGATTTAGCAGATGCAGAATCTGTTAAAACAGAACATCAGCTGGAGACGGATTCTTGAAAAGTTTATATGGTCTGAAGTAAAATAAAGATATTCTCTTTATTTTGTTTAATTTTAGTTTGTTTTGTATGAATAAAGTGTCTTCCTCTTAATTTTTAAATGACTGATTTTGTTTGGTTAGCACCTGGCTAGGTAAGAAAAAAGAAGTAATGAAATGAAACAGATCAGTTTATTATATATCTCTCTCTCTTCCCTTGTTTTTTGGTTGTATTATTAATTTGCTGATATTTTTTTTCTTTGGAAAAAGTTAATTCGCTGATAGTAGAGAATGAAAGAGGGATATACGCTGCAAAGGGAGAGAAAATGATATATCAATACAAAATAATATTTTAAATTTATATTTTTACATCAATTATAATTAAGTTTTTGTAAATAATCGAGTAAACATTTTTTTTAAATTAATCACACCACATATTCATTTTAATAACTCTATCCACATGATGTGGTGCTAAATTCTCGGTTTGACGGTTCGGTTCATAATCCATCACACGGATTAAAAAATTATTTAACACTAAATCTAATTTTGTTGACTGCCATATTTAACAACCTCAACTTAAGCACGTGGTAGAGTTCCATTGGAGATTGATTTTCGCTGTTGTGTGTGCGCCACGGTGCCACTCGCCAATTCCTATAGGCTGTTGAATAGTTGACCCGGCTTGCACTCCATTAGTTCCGGAGATCTGTACAATAAAACAAGATATACAAAATTAACTAATTAAATTCAGGCGTATCAGATCGTTCCTCCAACCGACCGCTGTCTCCCAACTCTTTTAAACGGCTAGGATCTCTTGATCCTCTCATCCTCATGCAATCCCACGGTGTGGATCAATCCAGTCAGTTCATCCTACTACCAGATCCCATCCAACGCAGATCTCCTACTCTGGTTCCTTCGGTGGATCCCACTTGGCAGTGAAATAAACGCCGGGTCCACTTGAGATATTTAGTCGCCATCGTGTACCTTGCTTTGAATAAAATAACCTACGATTTCTTCGAAAGAATACACTGAAACCATTAAACAATTCCCATTCGTCTTTAATTAATGGTCATACTGACTAATCAACCCAAGCTTATGGTAATGCGTCACACCTCAATTCCAAATAGATCTGAAACCAAGCTCCTCATTTGGGAGTACGATTTAGAGAGATATGGAGAAGGTTGAAACTGGGTCAGTCGCTAATGCGAAAAACAAATATGAAAGGATGGATTTGCAAGAGCAGGAGGAAGATGATGAAGATTTGGAGGTCAAGTGGATGCAAAGAAGAAAAGATACGAAGAAGTATGTCTACGCTTGTGCTATTTTTGCTTCGCTGAATTCGATTCTACTTGGATATGGTGAGCAGATTTCCCTTTTTAAATTATTATTATTTCTTACTGTGGAAGAAAACACTATTGTTTCGTTTAAGTGGTTCAACGAACTTCAAAATTGTGTAGCTGTGCAATATATGCAAGTGTTTGTAGAAATGCCTGTTAGATATTTTCCTCTTAAGTGGTCCAGAAGTCCTTTTTGTTCAGTAATCATTAACCTTACCAGAATCCACATTAATATGAGTGAATAATGTTTAGTTTAGTTTAGTTCATATGGATCTTGACAAACAATCCAATTTATTGGATTTGGATTTGGCTCAATAATATCCAAATACAAATCGAATATCGGACTAATAAGTGGTGTGGACATGTAGATCTGTATCATATGTGCACCAATTTAAGCTGGCCTGAATTTTATTTCTTTTCTTCAATAAAGTATGTAATCCTTGTGTAGAGATGAGCTAGTTATGAATGGGAGATAAAAAGAAATAAAAAGGACAGCACAATGTTCCCATGTTATACAGAAGATGAAAAAAAAAAAAAAAAAAAAAAAAAAAGAAAAGAAACAAAGTGAAAGGAGAGTCATCACAGGTGCTCTGAAAGAATGGACTGCAAGAAAAAGGCAAGTAGCCTACATAATTATCTGTTTAAAAATGGCACTTAATCAACTCCTGTACTTCAATTTATCTCATCCTTAATTAATCTAGTCTCTTAAACATAAGGGGTAACACAATCAGTAACCAGACTTTTGATAGATCAGGCTCCTACACCAAAAACTGGGGTACCATCAGTACTGGTGCTTGAGAGTAGATCATTTACAGTGAACTAGTCATGTGAGAAGCATTTCTCACAAAAAGCGACAGCTTCATCTATGTCAGTTACCTATCCAGGTCATTAGAGACCCACTTATATGTGCACCCAAATTTGTGGGTGAGTTTACTGTTCAGTCCTGGAATTCTCTGTAATCTTATTGTTTTCTGGATTTGGATTCTGCATTTCTGTCCGAATCTGATGTTTTATCACATTAATGCTGGGGATCCATTTTACTTCTATCTTTCTTAATATTTTCTTGTGTCGTTAGGGGATTAGTAATGTTGGCAAATGAATATTTTTTGTAGAGGCATCATAGGAGATAGTTGTTCAATATTATTGCTACATTATGATAGCTTACATTACTGAATCGGCTAACTATCTGCTTACTGTTATTTGTTCATAATCTCTTTGTTTCTTTTATTTTTCTTTTTTTATTATGAACATTATGATAACCTCTGACTGACAATAATTCAATTGACAGATGTTGGTGTAATGAGTGGTGCAATCCTATACATTGAAAAAGACCTCCACATAACCGAATTTCAAGAAGAAATCCTAGTCGGTTGTCTAAGCGTCGTCTCACTGATTGGCAGTTTATCTGGTGGCCGCACCTCTGATGCAATTGGCCGAAAATGGACAATGGGTCTTGGTGCAATTGTTTTTCAATCTGGCATGGCCATTATGACATTTGCACCATCATTTACTTATTTAATGATCGGCCGTCTTATTGCTGGTATAGGTATTGGGTTCGGTGCCATGATATCGGGTGTCTATATAGCTGAGATTTCACCAGCTGATGCCAGAGGCACTCTAACTTCACTCATTGAGATTTGCATTAATCTTGGGATTTTACTTGGGTACGTTTCAAATTACGCCTTTTCAGGTTTCTCTGAGCATATTAACTGGAGAATAATGCTTGGTGTTGGTATTCTTCCTTCAGTATTTATTGGTGTTGCACTTTTTATTATACCTGAATCACCAAGGTGGTTAGTTATGGAAAATAGACTAAATGAGGCACGGTCAGTGCTGGTTAAATTGAGTGAGACTGATATAGAGGTTGAACAAAGAATGGAGGAAATAGAGGAGGCAGCTAGAGCATCAAAGGGATATGAAGATAAGGCTGTTTGGAGAGAGCTTTTGAATCCATCTCCTGCTGTGCGCCGTATGTTGTATGCGGGGTGTGGCATCCAGTTTTTTCAGCAGATTACAGGCATAGATGCCACGGTTTATTATAGCCCAACTATTTTTAAAAATGCAGGTATAGAATCTGACAAAGAGATTCTTGCAGCCACTGTCGCAGTTGGGTTCTCCAAAACTATATTTATTTTGGTCGCCATATATTTGGTTGATAAGGTCGGGAGAAAGCCACTTTTGTATGTTAGCACAATAGGAATGACTTTTTGTCTGTTTGTTCTTGGCGCTGCTTTAACTGTGCCAAATTCAGCATTTGGTATTGACCTCGCAATCCTGGCGGTTTGTAGCAATGTTGCATTTTTCTCCATTGGAATGGGACCTGTATGTTGGGTTCTCTCATCTGAAATTTTTCCCCTGAGACTGCGGGCCCAGGCATCAGCACTCGGCCAGGTGGGAGGGCGGGTTAGTAGTGGACTGGTCTCTATGTCGTTTTTGTCAGCATCTAGGGTTATATCAGTATCTGGTGTGTTTTTTGTGTTTTCTGCTATTTCAGCCATCTCGGTAGCGTTTGTCAAGTTCTGCATTCCAGAGACAAAAGAGAAAACCCTAGAGCAGATTGAGATGATGTTTAGAGGGGAGAAGAAGGATTCAAATAGGGGTGAGTTAGAATTTGGGGATGCTGAGCATTTAATACGGGATGGTAAATAGGTAACCGTTGGTGATTATTCATAAGGTTGGAATTTAGGTTGAGTATTCCTTGATGCCTCTAAGAGGTTTATTTCTTTTTATATTTTCTCTTTTGGTTCTTATTATGTTTAATTAGCTTATGGTTACTAACGGGTTTTTGTTATACATCTGTACTTCAAACTCAATTTTTAAAACTAGAAAATAAAAATATGAAATAATTTCTTTGTTTATGAATTATGATTGCTGACTTTCTGATTGATTTGTATTTTACTAGTTGGGAATGACCTATTTAGTGGTACGCACAAAACTGTTAAGTGTGAAATTTAGGTTTCATAATCATAAGGATTTAGCAATCTCCTCTCATGCAGAAAAACTTGAGAAATATGAAAGAAAATGTTCCGATGTAAGTTCTTTACAAACTTGGTGTTGTTTGTCCCTGTAAGATTAAATATTTTATAACCTTCTGGCCTCTAAACCAATCTGCTAAAGAAACCAAGGGTTATATTAATGAACTAACAACTTGATGGAAGTAGCTGGAGAACTTGAGACATTGTACAATCGTCTGAAAAGAAAAATTACACAATGAAGAAAAAATGTACAGCTAAATTTGTCCATTATTAAATACTATTACTAGCTAAAGATCAGCCTGCAAGCTGAGTGGAAATACTATAACTATGACAAGTTCTAACTTCTACCAAAGTAAAAATTGCTTTGACTGAAGAATTGAAAAACCAATATTCCAACAGAATCCTTGCAATAATGCTACCTTCTCCACTTGCACATCCTTACTTTTCCTGATTTATGCACCGCAAATGTAGCTTTGTGAGGAGACGATGCTTCGGATGAGATAAACGTAAGGCCATGCTAGGTGGAAAAGGAAAGTACATGAATTACTGGTCATATGATCCCTTTTTTATGATTCGAAAATAATCACAACAATTATAAACATGAGTCATGATGTACCAACAAACTTACCACTAAGTACTGACCATTTGATTATCATCTCAACACTGGGGAAAAAAAAAAACTTTCCTTGTTATTTAGATAAGCTTTTTTACACCTTTTTCCCTATTTTTGCTGTGATATTCAATAAATCCCATGATTCTTGAATTCTCCTGTTTAATATTTAGAAAAGGGAAGACCGGAGACCTGTGCCAGTAAAGACTGACTGCTATGTATCAGCATCTTGTACCTATGCCCTGGGTTTTTTCGGAGTATAAAAACTAATGTTTGATGACTGTTTTATTAAAGCAATAGTCATCTATCATGCTCGGCGAATAATGTTGTTTATTATCAATAAAAATGCACAAAGGTCAGCTTTGTCATTTAGCTACTATTTATTTATATGTAATTTTAATTAAACAGCTACATAGTGACAAGAAGTGCAAGTCCATGCCATAAAAAAAAACGAAGAAAGTATTGACTTGTTAGTAAAAAGACATACAACTCATCATCCAAATAAAATGGAGGAAAAGAAGCACCGAAAGAAACCGATTAACTTTGTAAATGGCTACAAAAAAGAGATTGAAGTGAGACTAGTATCCATGGTGGCAACATTGGCTTTGCTTCCATCCTGTGCAGACTTTGAATTTGAGGATATTCTGAAGACTTGCAAGGGGTTTTACCTGCTTGGATGGAGCATGGCTATGATCAGTGAGGATTTTTCATTTAATGAAGGACCTGGGGAAAAAAATGAATACTGAGTTATTAAAACCTGTTTTTCATAGCTCTGTAACTTGAGTGTACAATTTCTCATTAGCCAGACAAATGATGAGGAGAAAAAAATATATAGTATCTTAAATACAAACATTAGAATATATAGTTACTGAGTTGAGTACCACCAAATGAATGTCTGATATATCAACAATATTAGCAATAGGTCAAAATACTTACCACTTTCAGAGAAAATATAGCATGTCCCAACAGTCTCCTGATATTCCCCAATCTATCATAAAATAAACGCACTATTCAATTTTGATCCCCCAGGTCCTCTAGTAATCCACAAAGGTACTACTTAGACACAAAAACCTAATACCAAAATAGTGAATAAATAAGTACAACTTTAAGCAATATATACAAATTAATTAGTCCTTGGAAGGGAATTTCCATAATTGCAATATTTTACATTGATTTGTACTAAACGTGCAAGTCCACTGATCTGTAAACAGAGAGAATAAACTAAACATGCAAGTCCAGCGACAAAATGAACGTATCATATGGTAAGGGAAAGGTCAAAATTATGACTAGGTTCAGGTTTAATTCCTGGGACTTGTTTATGTTTTAGATTGTTTGGATCTTAGGCCATTTCGGTCAAATAATGCTATGGATCACACACGATCATTTGTATATGGTTAGTTTGGATCTCAGTCCACTTGGATTGCGTCGGATCTAATTTCGTGCTTCTTTCACAGACATATCTACAATTACATTTTGTTAAATTTTATAACCACTTTTGGCTGTCAAAATTGCCAAATAATATGAAAGTCAACATATCCTATCAATGTATGTAGTTGTTGACAGTTAACTAAATAGTTTGAAATAGGTTTTGTTAAAAGTATAATAGCATCAAAAAAATTTCCATAACAGTATGACATTGTACATGGAAAAGTAAAAAGGGAGGAGGATACTCAGCAGCTTTAGATGATTTCCAATTTGCAAAGTGGGAGACAAAGTCTCCAAACCCTACAAAATGAGGTATGAACTTTAGGTAACTACTTTTAATAGCGGAAAGGATCTAATTGTACATACTTTCTTAGCATATACAGTGATGAAATAAGCATTTATGTCCTTCAAGTGGTTTTTCACCTTTGAGTATCAGTATTATATTATACCAGCATGTACTAGCTTGTATTCTTAGTGATTCACTGAATGATAGAATCAATTATTTCTTGCACAAAATCATTACAAAAATTAGAAATATGTAAAAAAAAAAATTTCCCCATTTTAGACAAAATAGAAGACTGAAAAAGAGGCACATTAACTTACAGAAAGCACAAAGGGGGCATTTGGATTTTGGAGGGATATCTGAAAAAAGACAGTCATCTAAATCAAGAAACACAAATTCTTCTTCATGATCTGGTTGTCTGTTCATTTCGTTATTTACGTGCAACTCCAATAACTCAACTAAGAGGCAGAAAGAACAGCAAAGTCGTTTTATTATTTTTCTATTAAAATGAGCTTATGGATATCACTTGCTTAGTAGAAGTCCTTCACTATATTTCTTATTGGGTTCAATTCTAATTATGAACTGTTTGGAAGAATTTCAAACAAAAAGATTTAAGACCCCCAAACCCTCACTGTTTTGGATATGCTATTCTGAAATCATTTTGCCCCCTACTTGGCACTGGTACCAGTCGGCACCAGGCCCTTCATGTGTGCTTTAGAACTTCTCTGGTTCCTGCCTACTAAAAATCTTAAGTTCTCAAAAGTGCAAAATGTTATAAACTTGCGTGGTAATGGTTTCTCTTAAGCTGATATATGAACCCTTCAATGCCAAACCAAATCACAAAGAACTATTTGAAAAAGATAGCGAAACCTGTACTAAACACCTACAAGTTGTTTTTTAATAGATTACTATCTCGTTGAATACTAGTTGCACAGCACAAACTGGCCTGGTACACATGTCAAAATCCTAAGTACAAGAAATTCACAACACAGCCGACAAACAAGTATAGACTAACTGCAAAACCTCAACTGCAATTCATGACATACAAGTATAGACAAATTGCGAAGATTTAACCATCATAAACTCTACGAATTTTGCAAGGTGTTATGTACCACATGCAACATACCCAAAACTAAGATTTATCAATTCTCAAGCTGCCCATTTTCTGTGAGAAATTCAACAGTAGAAGAAGAGAACTGTAGAGAGAAGATTTATGTGAGGAGCAATAGAGGAGTTATGAGGGATATTTTGAACCAACAAATGATACCAAAATCTTCTTACTCCAATGATTAGCTAAGGTCTACCAAAGAATAAAATTAGCTGCCACTCTATTTGAGGTCTTTTGCTCCAATCAATCAATCAGTTCTAAACTAGGACCGATTTGCTCCAATCAATCAATCAGTCATTCAATCATTTCCCAACACCAATTTGCCAAATAAATTGAGAAAGAAGAGAAGTCGTTGGTTAGTTGCTTTGTTCTTATGGATTCAGCCAGCAAAACCCTAACAAATGACGTATTAACACCAAGGGGATTCCCCTGTCTGGTTGCTAGTTGCAATGTGTGTTTAGCCAGATCTATATCAAATTCCCAGAAAATCATCTTGTCTGTATTGAATTTGAAATTTTCAGAAGCTTTGGTTGAATTGGTAATTGCTCTCCGCTTCAAGTTTAATTTTCCTAATCGCAAATTACAAATAACAGAAAGGAAATCCAAGTAAAAGAGGAAGAGCAGCAAAAACTAACCAGAGTGGCAGAGTCACGCTACCTTCCTTAGCAGAGGACTTCCGACGAATAAAGGAAAAGAGCAGTGGCCACGAACTGTAAAAGGGTGAAAGAAGGAAAATTTGGACCATTTCTCGATTTGTGCGTGTCATCCTTGCGCAGGGGCCATGCTAATCTTCTCTGTATCGTTCCAATTTTATCGGATGTCTCCGAAGAGACACTAGGGGCTTCTCGCTGGATTACTTATATAATATAGGTTTCGTTAATATAAGCTTTGTGGGACTAACGAAACATTTTGCTCCGGTATCCAGAGAATTTCTTTCTTTTCTCAGGTGTCCACAAAGCGGCCCAACATCCGTAAATGAGGCCTATGGTAATGGGTTGGTCCTAACAATGCTTATAGTAAAAAATTGTTTCGGTTCAATACGTCATAAAATTGATTTGTTCCTCAGATGTGAAGGATTTGTGGAAAAAAACACTGGATAGTCAGGTGCATTAATGTAATACTTCCAGAAGCAATTTTTGTCTTTATTATTATTTTATTTTTATGCAAATCAGTGGATAAGGAAGAGTGAGAGAGGGAGCCGATGTGTCAATACCCGCGTAGCTATCACCGTAGCTATCAAGGGACGTTTACAAAAGAGAACTCTTACAAAAGAATATTCACATCTGGCAACTGAAATTTTATTTACAATAATTTTTGAGTAAATTTTTCAAGAGATCACTAAACTTTATATATAATCCAGTTTTGGTCCCCAAACTTTAAATTGTCCATTTAGAATCCTTAAACTTAACAATCATTCGTTTTTGGTCCCTCCATCCATATTCCGTCTCTATTTTGTCTCTATTTTGTCTACGTACTAACGGCGAAGAGGTGCAAAACTGCAAATAAAATAAAGATCTTTTTAATAATTTTCTTTTCTTTCCCACCCAACTCTTTTTTCTCCCTGATCCGACATCTTCCCTCTACCTCCTCTTTTCTTCTTCTGCTCCAACCTCAACCATTACCCCTTCTCTCTTGCTTAAACATTGGTGGTTTCTCTTCCCTATCCCTCCTCTTTTTCTCTTTTCACTCAGACTCATTTTCTCCTCTCTATTTTGAGAAAAACTGATAAGAACAAAAATAAAAGAAAAGGGGTGATGAAGGCTAAGGACGGGCAGACAAGGTGGATGGCGGAGACAGTGACGAGGCGAGGCGAGGCGAGGCAAGGCAATGGTTGCAAAACAAATCGTTGATGCGACCCATTGATCCCACTCCTTTTTTGGCACAGTGCACTCTTTCTCTCTCTCTCTCTCTAATTGTTTTTTTTCCTCTTGATTAACGATCATATTGTGTTGGTTTATACACGCACAAATAATTGCTTTATATGAATTTATTCACGAGTAATTGATCAAATTGAACGCTTACTTGTATTTTGGTTGTGAAACCTTAGTACCATAGTCATTTTCCTGAATTTCCCTTGTATTTTATTTGATTGTATTATATGGTATATATATGTCTTGTACCAATTCAATACACCTTTAATTTCAAATTTTGGTAAACAAACCCATGATTTCAAGGACTGATTTGAGAAATTTCGAGACTCAATTCACTCATCTGTTTTCACTCTTACAGTCTCAACACCAATGGAAAAGAAAGGAAGCGTCGAAGTTCTAAAATCAAAAGAAGAGGGAGAGGAAAGATGTCGGATCAAAAAAGGGAGAATTGGGTGGGAGAGAAGAAGAGTCATTAAAAGGTGTCAGTGACCTCAATTTGCACATTCTTGTTAGCATTTAGACAAAACAGAGACGGCATAGAGATGGAGGGACCAAAAATGAATGATTGCTAAGTTTAAGGATTTTAAATGGAGAATTAAAAGTTTGGGGACCAAAACTAGATTATATACAAATTTCAGGGACCTCCGAAAAAATTTACTCATAATTTTTCTTTTCAGAATATAAAGATATGTAATGATGAATAAATAACATGATTAATGGCATAATATTTCATACAAAGAAGACTAAAAATTGTAGAACTTTAATAATCATGAGCTCCTTAGACACATCATATTTCTTTTTCAAGAGAAGAGAAGTATGTCATGAGCCATCGTATCAAAATAAATGAGAAAAGAGACATAATCGGACTATGATATAGCGACAAACCTTAGAAATCAGAAATTTAGCTTTCTTATTTTGATATTACTAGTTGTTTTGTACCGCAAAATGCAAACCGTGTCCATATTTTTAGAACATCATATCAACATCTGATTATTATGGAAGAAAACTATTACTCGTTGTACAGCTGGCCGCGTAGATATTTACCATGTATAGGATGTTATAGTGCATGAAACGTAACTTCTACATTTTTTCATCAAATATAAAATGAGCTTCTTCCTTCTTTATCACTGAACACACTTCTGCTTAATATTGCTTTACTTTCTTAAACTTTCTTAAAGGGGGTAACATGGTGAGCTGTCAAAAATCAACTTTTGGCGGCAACTGAAGTTTGTAACTTGCAACTCAGTTGATCTGGCTTAATCCATAAGTTGAAAGCATAGTAATTATGCGAATATATGTATAATGTATTTTTGTCTCATTTGTATAAACGACATTTTATTCTATATATTCATGAAGATTACAAATTTTTTATTTCTATTATAAAAACATGATGATACATTATTTTATTATTAAAGCAAGTAACTATTTCAAATTAAATAAAAACTTTAATGCCGTAAGTTCTTTTGTGCCACAAGTTACCATAACCTATATTTTTCATTAATACTTCAAAAGTTAAAATTCAAATGCCGAATATGAATTGATCTTGTTCTCGTTCAATTCAACGAGCGATACGTTACTATATAATTTTTACAAAAATTGTCCATTTGATACTCGATTGAGAAGTAAAAAATATGAATGTATGATAATTGATCTACTATGATTAACAAGATTTATTAATCTTCTGACCTCTTGATCGAATATCAAGTGAACTTCGGAACTTCAAAATTAGATAATAACACATCTCATTGAATTAAACAAGATCATCAGTTCAAATTCGACGTTTCAACTTTAATGTTCTAAATATTAATGAAAAAAAATGGGGCAACTTGTACCCTTGGATCCTCACCATCAAAGAAAATAGCTACTTAAAGTATGAGCAATATCTATATTGTATCTTATTTCCAAATTACAAACTTCTACCAAGTATGGCCAATAGCTAAAATATTTTTAGAATTAGTAAAAGTCTTGTCAAGCGAAATTAATGCATGTTTAGTATCTCTGTTAAATTTTCACTATTAAAAAAAGTATAATTGTACTATAATTATGAAATATAATTATTTTTTGACAAAAATAAGGATCAAACTCCTATTTTACTATCGATAGAAATTAATAAAAGTATAATTGCAAGATTCGACATTTAACTATCCGGTAAATTACCAAAATAAATAAACAAATAAAGCAGAAAAAATCTGAAACTTACAAGCTTAAAAAGAAAAAGGAAAAGGAAAATCCTAAAAAGAAAGGAAGTGTAAGAATAGGCAGACTCCTGAGTCTTGCAGGTGAGGTTAATGATCTTAATATTTTAATTATTAATAGCAAATCATTAAACAACTATAATAGCCAACAAAAACCAATAAAAAAAAAACGTGTAAATTAAATTAGGACGTGATATCTTGATTTTAGATAGGATGTGTATTGAAATTCGATGCAATTTAGAATTGTACTGGTACAAATAAAAATAAGATTATTTTCAATTTGTACTGATACTTAGTTTACTAAATAATATAAAATACTATAATGTCTTTCTTTGAAAATATGAACGAACTTTGACGTGATCATATTAGTTGTCATAATAATATATCAATATAAATTATATAATCCTTGAAAATATACAGGTTAACTGTACCATGTGGAAAGGAGATGCCTTCTGGAAATTGTTATTATAAAATCTTCCGAATAGAGATTTTCCGAAGCCGCCAGCTGTAGGAACCAAAATTCAAACAGAAAATCAGGAAGTCTTAAACTTGAATCTCTCCGTGAAGCAAGTCAAAATTTGTTGCGTACTTCTGTTAACTTGGGTCGCTTTCGCTAAACATTGCCTTGTACGCAGGAGGTTTCCACACATATGGTTACATAGAAACAGCCACAGAAAGATCTTGGTCAAATAAATGAGAAAATCGGACAAGTCACCCACAACCAAGAAAAAGAAATGGACAAAGCAATTAATAACTCCCATCCACACCCTCCCTACTTTATTCAATTCGGTGGACTCTTTCAACTAAAAAAATATACAGAATTTTACGCAATCCACTAGCGCGTCAATATATGCCAATAAAAGCGCCACGTCATGAAACCGTAAATAGTCGTAGAAATAGAATGCGAATGAAATATAAGCGAGTAATGCCGTCATATCTCTCCTACTAGCATCACCTCCCAATCTAGGGTTTTCGACCTCTCTAAATAGCACGCAATTCTGAGGCACCATCGCCCCAAATTTAACCACATAAAATCCGATTAAAGCTACAAATATTCATTCATCTTTGAACTCTTAACTCTTCTCTCTTCAAGAAGGAACCGAACAATTTTCGAAACGCCTCAAAAAGGTTTAATCTTCATCGACTTGCAACGCCAGTTTCAAATTCAGACCTTCTACTACTTTTCTTTTTTGTTTTATTATTTTGATCTTGAGACAAGTCTATAATAACTCACTCACAAGGGGAATTTTGACATAAAACTTTCTCCGATTTGAACTTTTCTGTGGACAGATCTCTCACCTTCTATCTATCTATCTCTAAAATTTTGATTCCAACGATATAGATCTGTGACATTTTAAAGTTTTGGAAGAACAATCCGACGAAAACTTCTCCGAATTCGTGCTTTGTTGAATCCTCGCCCCTTTTGACGCACAGATCTAGATCTGTTGTTAGATTCGAACTTTTTAAGAAAGTTCGCTACAAAGACCCCCATCTTTTCTTATTTTGGATTTGGTTCAGATATGTTTCCCCACAGTAAAAGACATATTTTCAAGAGAGATTTATCAATTTAAGGACAATTTTGGTGGATCTGGGACCAAGGGACCAAAGGACCAAATTTCTCATAATCAAGGTCAAATTGGAAGGATTAACAAATTTGATGTTAAAATCAAGGGGATATTGAAATCCAACCATAAATTTGACCCGGATTTGCCTTAAAAAAATGTTCAAATCACTTGTTTATATTGCAAATTCTCCGGTTGGAGAAGTAGAGGTGTACCCCAAGAACACAAACTTGATCACCCCAGTAAGGGAGATCCGGATCTCCCATCTGACTCAGCCGAGTGATCGGTGCCCACCACTTGCTGTACTCCACACCGTCGGATCAGGCGGTGTTTGCTTCTTGATGGAGTGTAAGGATGAATCTGCACCTTTGTTTTCCATGCACACAGCTTGCCTCAGAGAGAACAAGGTATAAGTTCCCAAAAAGGAAAATACCCTAAAACAGAAAATTAAACAGGGTTAATGATGTCAAAAAGGGTAAAACTGTAAAGGAACACAATTATGATAATTGCAGTCAGAATTTTTTTTCCTTGATTTGAATAATTCCTAAGAGGGTACTGGAAGATGAGTACATGACACATGCAATTGCACCATGGAAATGTGACTCTCATGCTTGTTCTTTGAAAGGGAATATGCTGATGCCATTTCACTTTACATGAATTTTATCCCTTTCAGTGCTAATTAACAAGGGATCTTGTGTTGGTACAAATTTATAAAATTTGACTATTCCTTTGCTACTGCACAAAAGTTACCTACTGCATAGAGCAACAAAATTTAATGTACTTAGCAGATTTTGATTTATACCAGTTGATGACGTAGGCCCTAACAAATTGATAAATTATAGCCTTGTTATATATTTTTTGTAATTAACTTCAAACAAGATATTGATTTATAGAAGACCGATGTGAAAAATATTTCTTTACTTTTCTGTAATTGTTTCTTATCAGGATTTATTTGCACAGTTTGTACATATTAACAGTATACTGATATATGGATTTTGAAAATATTATACAGACTGCAGTTATACCAATTGGAGAAGAGGAGATCCACTTAGTTGCCATGAACTCCAGAAAAGATCTCATGACTGGTACAGCAAAAAGCGCATGCTTTTGGGGTTTCAAAGTTGGTGGTGGTTTGTATGATACAGGTCTCACTATGTTAAACACTAGGTGCCTTGGAATTGTTTTTGACTTAGATGAGACTCTTATTGTTGCTAATACAACCCGTTCTTTCGAGGACCGAATTGAATCCTTGCAACGCAAGATAAGCAATGAAAGTGACGCACATCGTATTTCAGGAATGATTGCTGAAATTAAAAGGTATATGCTGAAGTAATTTCTTTTGAAGAATTAAGAGAACCTTCTTAACTACAGAAACTAAATAGCATAGAGTAATATAATAAAATGGCAGAAATCTGTACAAGTAGAAATTTATTAGTATAGTGGTACAGGGGCGGAAATGGTACGCAATTGTAGTAGCCTTGCGGTTCAGTTGGGCACATGCGGCAACCTTTAGTTCTGGTATACACCACTCATTTACATGCAGTGGGGGATGTAAATATTATAAAAAGTGAATGGAAGTTGTTTAGAGGCACCATGGGTTGAGAGCTTCACTGAAAATCTAGTGCTAAGTGTTAGTTGGGTTTGCAGGTATCAAGAGGATCGATCTATATTGAAGCAATATGCAGAGGGCGACCAAGTGACTGACAATGGGAAGGTTTATAAAGTGCAGTCAGAAGTGGTCCCACGGTTATCTGATGTATACCCGTTAATGACCCGACCCATTATCAGGCTCCCTGAGAAAGGAATCGTATTGACCCGGATAAATCCCTCGGTATGTCTGTATCCCTAGTTCTCAATCAATATGTTTCTAAATTCTTTTGCAAAAAGCTACCAGCTCGATTAAATTATTCGCAACAAACTCTTCATATGTTTCTTTTGGGTAACTGACATATAATATGTTTTGTGCCTTTTGCAATAGTGCCGAATTTCCAAAACCAAAGTTTAGTTGAACAATATTTGATTTAATTGGCCCCAATGTTTTTTCCCATGAAGTTAGCCAAATTGTGGATTATAGCAAACTTATGAATTGATTTTAGTTCACGATCTTAGATTAGAAAAAATATATATGCCTGTGTGGACAAGGACTGAATGATGAATTTTGATAAGATGTCTCTTTCCGCAACATCAATCCATGGTTGAATGCTATTCTTATTGCCTCAAAAATGTTGGTTTTTATACTGCAAAAGCTCAAATGATGTGATAAGCTCAATTTTAATTTAGATGAAGTCAGATGTTACTGAGTAAATGGATCAAGGATATTGAATTTTTTTCCCCCCTTTGTTTACAATTTCAAGGTAAGGGATACTAGCGTACTTGTTAAGATGAGGCCGGGATGGGAGGAGCTACGAAGCTATCTGACTGCAAGAGGCCGAAAAAGGTTTGAAGTTTATGTTTGCACAATGGCTGAGAGAGACTACGCGTTGGAGATGTGGAGGTTGCTTGATCCTGATTTCAACCTGATCAGCTCATCACTGCTTCTCGATCGAATTGTGTGCGTAAAAGCTGGTACAAAGAAGTCATTGCAAGGTGTTTTTCAGGATGGCACATGCCATCCCAAAATGGCTCTGGTGATTGATGACCGGTTGAAGGTCTGGGATGAGAAGGACCAGTGCAGGGTGCATGTTGTCCCTGCTTTTGCACCTTACTATGCCCCACAAGCTGAGGTGTACTATTTGTTTGCATTAGTATCATGTTTTGCTTGATCATCATTTGATGTTCTTAACTAAAGTATATTGTTTTGTTTTATTTTTTTAGGCAAATAGTACTCCTCCTGTATTGCATGTTGCTAGAAATGTTGCGTGCAGTGTTCGAGGCAGCTTTTTCAAGTGAGTCAATTAGTTATTGTCTAATTAAAAGCACCACTTAGTGAACATCAAGTTTTGACCTAGTTTTGAATCCTTCTCAGCGCTGTTTAATTAACATTAAAATAGACTTTAGATCTAGTGCTGCATCCATTAGAAATATAAACCCTAAATCTAGCACATTCCTGACATTTTACAGGGAATTTGATGACGGGTTGTTGCCACAAATTGGGGCTGTTTTTTATGAAGATGATTTCAGTGGTTTTCCATCTGCTCCAGATGCTGGCAACTATTTAATCTCAGAGGTAATTTAGTTTACTTTTTTTTTTAAATGTAATTTAGTTTACTGTTTCCAAGTCCTTTTTAAATGGTTTATTTATTAAGTTATTTCTTGGTTCATACAGGATGAGAATGTGACAGCAAATAAAAACAAGGACCCTCTTGGCTTCGATGGAATGGCAGATGCTGAGGTTGAGAGGAGATTAAAGGTGATCTCTTTTAAATTGTTTCTCATTTTTTAATTAGTTTTTTTTCAAAAAAACACTAATAAGTGAAGTTGAAATAAGTTTTTCGATGTATCATGCACATCACCCATCAAAGGAGACAAAATACATGTATCACGAAAAGGAATCATCACATTTTGTTTTGTGACACATGCCATGCACATGTTCAGTACATGCATATTGCATGAGTGATGAAAATGGAATATTTATGTTGAAAGTTTACTGCTCCAGTTAATTTTACAATTCCTCATCAACCTTCTTTATCTTTATATATTTAACAGGAAGCAACGACTGGTGTCCAACCTATCAATTCGAAACCTACTACCACATTCGACCCAAGGTTAGTACTGCCTAATCAATACACAACGATGCCACATCCACCAATGGGAGCTCCAATAGCAGTGCCTCAACCACTTGTGCCTCTGACGACCCCTCAAATTCCACCTCCACCAGTGCCCTTTCCAGTACCACTGACCCAAACGGTTATTCCAGAAGCCTCGACTGCTCAGACTTCTCAGGCACGAGAAGAAGGTGAGGTGCCTGAATCTGAGCTAGACCCTGACACGAGAAGAAGGCTACTAATTTTGCAACATGGCCAAGACACAAGGGACGCCACGCCTCCTTTCCCCGTAGGCTCTACTGCACCAGCTGTACCTGTGCCTCCAGTATCTGTTCCTGTTCCACCTGTGCCAATGCAGAGTATAAATAGGGGCCCACTGGGACCAGCACAGTATTCAATGGAACCTGATAGAAGGCCTCCTTATCCACCTTTCCCTTCAGATCGTGTCAATGGTCAAAACCAGAGATTTCCTCCTCCACAAGTAAGCTAGTTTTTAATAAGTTTGTTATGCATCTTTTATCCAAAGATTTTACTAGTGTTTGTGTTTTTTTTTATTAACGTCATTAGTTTGCAATGATCGGAATTATTTTAGGTACCTCGTGGAGATGATAGAGTTCGTCAGAATAATGCACCTCCAAACCATAGACGATCTACTGGTACTACCTTCAATCCATTTTACACATTTAAATTTGTTGAGACAAGGATCAAGTACAGTAGCCAATTCTCTAATTATATTGTAATATCTTTTTTTTTTATTTGTCTTGATGATTATAGAGGTTGCATAATGCTAATTTTAGACCTCTGTACTTTTATTGGGCCAAAATTTTGATAAAAGTAACTCAACTTATATGCCTATTCTTTGAAGCATCCTTTTCACAATGATGTGCTATTTGCATCCTGAATTTTGAAGTCTTCTTGTTGAATTTTTAATGCATAAAAGAATATTTCCAAATATTACAGTAATTGAACTTTGGGGCTTGCGCACGAAATAAATGATTCAAAATGAAATTTTTCTGTGCTTTTGAGCCCTGATCAAATGCATACCTTTTTAATCAGGATGGGATCAACCACCCTCAAACAAGGAAACTGCTGTAGGTGCCTTAAAGAATATTGCCATGAAGTGTGGATCTAAGGTACACTGAATACCATTGATATGATTCTTTTATTTTTTTTTGGCTGTCCACAGGCTATTCATTAAATCGTTTATTTCTATATCGTAACTTTTTGCAAAAATTATTATTAGGTGGAATTCCGGCCAGTACTGTGTGATACTGCAGATCTCCTGTTTTGTATTGAGGTACATATAATGTCAAACTGGAACTGTTTGCAGCAGCTGGTCTCACTTATTTGGTTATGCAGTTGACCAATTGCATCATGGTTTCTAAGATTTTTTTTTTTTTACTCATCTTTAGTATTATTTTTTATTTTGTTTCTTCCAGGTTTGGTTTGTTGGAGAAAAAATTGGTGAAGGGACTGGTAGAACTAGGAAAGAAGCCCAATACCAAGCTGCAGAAATTTCTCTTAAAAACTTAGCTAGTGAGTTAGTTTTTTCCATACAAAAAGTAGGAAATTTGCAGTCTTTACATTATTATTGGTATCCATGCACCCATTTAAGGTTGATTGATCAAAATAATAACCTGACAAGCAAAAAAATTTCTTTTCCCAGTACAAGATTTTGCTTTGTGACTTTAACATGCTGAGCTATTTTATGGCAGATAAATATATTTCTGGAGCACTATCTGATCTAGAGAAGATCAATAAAGAAAATGGCCATGTTAAGGGCCCAAATTTATTTGGGTACAAAAGTACAACTGACATGAAGGAAGACGGTGAATTGCCAATTACAGGCTCATCTGACGAGTCGCGATACTTGGATCACAGAAATGCTAACTCAAAGCAAACACCCACTTCTATTGCATCTCTCAGGGAACTCGTAAGATTGCTTACTGCTGATTTCATCTTGATTGGTTAATTCTTGTTTATACATTATTTAATTTGATGAACTTTTTTCAACTTGTAATTCTCTTTTTCTTTTCTTCTTTCAGTGTACGGCAGAGGGGTATAGCTTGGAGTTTCAACCGCAGTGGCCAGCATCAGATGGATCCGGTGTTGTTGCAAAGGTATGCATTACTTTTTGCATGGGATTTGTAATTGTTATGATCATTGTTTCTAACTTTTATTTAATATTTTACTGTGGGTAATTTAGGTAGAAATTGCGGGGAAAATACGGGTGAAAGGTGTTGGGGAATCATGGGAAGAAGCTAAGATTCAGGTTCGTGGCCTGATTTATTTTTGTATATGTCATTTTTATAAACTTAAAATCTGTTAGGGGTCGATAGTATATTTTATTTGCATCAAGTATGTTAGCTTATGGGAATTGAACCAGTTTTTCCATCCCATGAGAAGTTCCATCAAATTTTTTTTTTTATCTTATAGGCTGCAGAAGAAGCCCTTGAAACTTTGAAATCCATGCCAGGCCAACTTAGTAGGAAGCGCTCCAGCCCACCAAGGTAACAACATTGGTATTTGATTTGTTACAATTTTAGAAAGAGAACAGGAGAGTGGAATAAGAATACAAGTGTCAATTATTTCAGGTCACTTGCAGCAATGTCAAATAAGCGTTCTAAGTCTGATTTCACGGGACAGTTACAGAGAATACCTTCATCCGGGAGATGATAAAATTCTAAAAGACCCAATTTTAGTGTGGGTAACATTTTCCGCTATTTGATTTGCCTGGGGTGGCCAAGTTGTGGAGCTCCAGATGCCTGGAAGTGGTGTTCAAGATTTATATAATTGTATTGTGCCTGCCAATTTTGCAAGGTGGCAGCACTTAGTCGAGAGAATTGGTTTTGATTTGTAAATATTTTTCCTTTTTTTTTTCTGTTTTTCTGAAATGTAGAAATTAGATTTACTGAAGTTAGCAAATGTTGTCTCATTCTATCCTTTTTGGTGCCCATTGGTTCACATGGATTGGCGAATATTAAACCAATAATTGTATTGGAATTTGGAAACCATTTTTAAAAAGGGAACAAAACGTAACGGAGTAAGAGAAGAAAACTTAAAAGGCTGTATTTCCTACCTTGCTCTTAACGTTTCAGACCCACACCCGTCGTCTAAAAATATTAGCAAATGCAGGCTTCATGTTTAGAAAATATGAAGAGGAAACACAAAATTCGCGCAAGTCTGAGTTAGGGTTTTAGTGCCCCCCTTCTGTTTATCTAGGTCGCTCTTGTAAATTGTAATATTATTTTAGAACTTGTTGTAATGCAATCTATTTTGCAAGCACATAAGATTTTTGTTGCTAACATCTGAATCATCTATTCATCTGCTCGACGTGCTCGTGTTCTGCAGGCAACCAAGCGGCAGCATACAAAAGCAAAAAAATGAAATTAAAATCGCAAGGTGCTGTTTGGATGCTAACGATGCCTGCAAACTTTGAAAATGGGCCCATTACAGTAGAACTAAATCTGTGGGCCCTGAACAACCAATCATCAATAGGCAACTTTTGAGAAGGGAACAAGAAGCGAAATGTCAACTACCTAAAAAGCTAAAATAACTGAAGAATGGTGATCTCTCCTGACTTTCCATAGGTGGTGTGCCATGTGCACCCTGGAGAGTTCCAATTGGACATCGTCGTCACATCATTTCTCATGTTTACAAGCACGTAATCATTTGGTTCGAATTAAACTATCAAAGCAGCTGAAAAACGCAGCCTCTGGGTCTTGTACAGCCAATGCATTGGTTAAGGTAATGATCTTTATTGCAGTAATTCATACGACTTGCATGCTGTCTCTCTGTTTTTTTTTTTCCTTTTTTTTTTCGCGGGGGGGGGGGGGGGGGGGAATTTCTGAAGGATATTTCTAAGGGTTTGTTTTACTTTACATTCTTATTTTATTCTATTAGAGTGGATAGTTTTTTTGTACATCTCTTTTATTTCATATAATGAAGCACTAATCATTTTGGTTAATTTTTTAAAAACGTTAAAAAAATTAAAGTGATGCTTGCCATTTTATGCCACCACTAAAATTGCTGCATGGTGAAGCTCACAAGTTCTATTATGCTTATATTTAGATTTATCCAATTATTTACAAAATTAGTGATTACTTTCTTTTTCTGTTATTGAATGATGCTATCACATTAATAATATCGTATGTTCACGACATGTATTGATGCATATAAAGACTCCAAAAATAAAATAATTATAGTTCGGTAAACAAATGTAACCAAGGCCCAACAAAAAAAATCAACTATCTTTAGTTAGCCGAGTAAGAGAGAGCGACACAACTAACTTCTTACAGCCTGATGATCTGAAATTGACAAGAAGAAAAGATGCCTTCTTATCCTAGCAAAGGGAGAGAGAAAAAGGCCTTTAAAAGTTGAAAAATACTAAATTTGGGAAACCAAATGATTTGCTTGCTCTTTTAAAATGGGGGCCCATTCAGATTCAGCTTGGTGCATGGCTCTCAAAGGTTCCTTTGTTTGTTTTCAGTTTTCTCTCTTCTTTTTTTGTATATTTTTCAACTAGCTTTTGGAGTTATATTAACTTAAAACTATGAGGAATCTAAAAGATCAATCCCTATCTCCTATCCTAGTTAACCAAATTAAAATCATAGTTTGCTTAATTTTTATACTAATGATTTTTACATTGCCGTGTTAATGGTTTCTGTGATAAAATTTCTCAATTTTATGTGTGAATAAGCTAAAATTTACGGGCTAATAGCATATTTATTTCATACAAAATGACCCAAATGTCAAACAGACAACTATTTTCAGAGAAGACCCGACTTCCCTAAATTTGGCGTTATTATATGAGTGCTCCACTTTCTAACCATGTCCGTGCCAATGTGCAACAGTGTTATATCCTTGATCTAATAGTATTCTAGTTAAAAGATGTAGACCTTCCATTGACAGGTGGCCAGTCTAGTTTGTACGGAGAAAAATTGTTCAGCCAAAAGAAGAATTACATAACACGCAAAATAAGTAACCAGGTACTTTATTTATGCTGGTACAATTACAGCTCAGCGCCTCAGCCCCTTCGGACCTGAACTATAAAAAAAAAAAAATTAATAAATTGCGCTTGCACAGGCACATATATAAAAAAATACTGAATTTTATACTTCAGCCTTGCATCTTCATCATGTCACAACTTGGATCGTACAAAAGCACGCCATGAAGGACTAGACCAGTAAGGCAGTAACGGTAAGTAGCATACTAAAATGGGAAGGGATTTATAAACTTTTTTTTTTTTCAACAATTGTGACAATCATATCAGGGTTTTATTTAACCATTGTGTATTCATTGTAAAATGGCAACTCGCACGGTAGGAATTTCCTTTCGCACAATTTGTTCTAATTCGAATGTCACTTGACTGTTGATCATAACAGCAAATTTTAATTGTTAAATTTAAAAGAGAAATGCTAGAGTCCAACCTATTGTACGGATGAGGTCCGTCCAATACGATCGTTCTCACGCTTTTAAATTTCAAATGACCGATACGAACAATTCAATATGTTCTCCATGTTGAAAACTTATAAGAAACCAATTTTACATTTTTTTTCGATTTTTTTTACTATTTTTTTGGTATTTTAGAAAATCGTTGTTATTTGACGATCTAGAACTTTTATATCATGAATTTTCTAAAATACCAAAAAATAAGTAAAAAAATTATAAAAAATATAAAATTTGGTTTCTTACAAGTTTCCAGTATGAAGAACATATTGAACGGTTCGGATCACTAGTTTGAAATTTAAAAATATGAGAACGATCATATTGGATGGACCTAACCGTACAATGTATTGGACACTAGCATTTCTTAATTTTAAAACAAATAATTGATAGATAACAAACAAGTTTTCATTACATCAAATATTTAATACACTACGTATTATACTGTAGGTCTGTTCTATCTGAATATCCAAACTCTTACTATTATTGACAATTTGACATATGACAGCAAATTGAAGACAAATTTTATTGCAGCTGGTAACCTAATTTAAACAAAAAGTACAAAATTTTCATTTAATTCATTATTTAAGATCTCATTTCTGTAGAAATAAATTTTATATATGTTTTTTGCAATATCTGTGCAATCCTATCTATCTTAAAGAGTGTTTGGCTCCTTTTCAGTCCCATAACTCATTAAATATTAGCCGCAAGTAGATGTGGCTTGTTTCTTTCAGATTAGATCTGATCCAATAGCAGTTTAGTGCTCGTTTATATATGTACAATATCAATAATAAGCAATTAGAACCGATCTGAAATGAACGATTTGGATTACCCAGTCTAATGCGGTGCATACAATCGGAAAGTATATGACCGGAAGTTAAGGACCTGACTAACGTTTCAATTAATTCTCTGAAGTCTCATTCAGAGAGAAAGAGGCTATATACCATGCCCTTTTCAAGACAGTGTCACATCTTTTAGGCTTTAGCAATGAGACATGAGAAAAGGCTGGCTGCTTCAGGCCTAACCGTATGCCCATTTGATGCCTTATTAGAAATTAGAATCAGTTGTTGTGAAGTCTTTTTCTTTTATAGGAGTATTTGTGTGTGTGTGTGTGTCGTAGGATTTTCAAAAGAAAAACAAATTACAAAAGGGAAGTACCATAGCAAACATGAAACATCTCATCATGGTCTCATTTTCCCAATTTTGTTGGATGAGTTCAGTGTACCTGTTTTAATATTTTGTACAAATGCATGAGTACATGATTTGGTCAGCAAAAGAGAAGCAATTAATAAGATGTGCGTCTGACTAGAGGCTCAGTATGGTCGTAATCGTTTTTAAGGGGCAGTCGTAATAAGTGATTGCTAGCATGCATAGGCACAAACACATACTTTTTAATTTATGTATGTTTAGATTGACAAGTAATAGTGCTAATTCAGCTCAGTTACTCTTGCAAATAGTTATTCATTCATTAAAATGCGGAATGGTGTTTTCGGTATTTTGATGGGTGAGTAATTATTCAGAGTCACTAATTTCATTGTCGTGCTATTTAAATTATAAATTAAAGTAGCGACAATTTTGAAAGTTCGGATTAGCGCACTAATCTCATTAATTTAATGCATGATTCAAATGTGCTTATGTGTGTTTGGTATAAAATATTGTTACCTTGTACTTTAGCCTTCTCTTGACATCATATCAGCTTCATATTTTATAATAATTTTCTTAGAGAACAAAAAATGACAATTGATTTCTCCAATTGTCTAGCACTCTCATCCAATCTAAATATTTATAATTAAAATTCTACTATATCTAGGAACAAGCTGATACAGATGAGTGGAGCTCATAATTAGCCTAATATATAGTTCAGATGCACAATAGGTTAGAAATTTAAGAATGCACCTGTCTTTGCTGGAGATCTAAAAGAAAACGCGCTTCCATTAGTAGGTATTAAAATTCAAACTGGTAACCAAGGATTATCTAGAGACGGTACGTAATGCATTTACATTTAAACACTGGAAAATGCCTAAATGCATGGACGAGATGCGGATAGGACTAGAGAGCATAGATTCATTTATTATCAAATTACTTCATAAGCTTAAAATAGACAAATCTTTAATTTCATGCTCCTCTCATAAATCATAATCACATCGAATCTAAACAGCTTTAGCGCTACTTAGTTTCTTCGATTAATAGTCTGAGAAATTTAAAAATAAAAAATAAAAACCAAACGAAGTAGTGATGTTGTGCAATGTCGATCAATTTATATTGAAAGATAAAGCTAATTGTTTGATAGTGTAAAATATCAAGATGTTAAAACTTCGCCAACGACAAATTAAATATAACGTATAATTTATTGCACGACCTTTTTCTTCTCACAAAAGAAATTAATTTGAAATTTTGTTTTTTTTTTAATGTTTTGCTGCATCGTTAGACTAAGATCAACGAAAAAGATTATTTATTTAATGAACTGCAGTAATACTACCTATACGGCTATACCATATGTTACTGCTTGAAATTAAACACAGCTTTAATTTAAGGTTAAGCTTTAAATGTTGCTGCAATATTCATCTACTAAAAAATATTATACCTATCCTCATAATTAACAAAATAGCCTTTTGCAAGGGTACCCTACACAATATTAAAATTACAAAAGTCAAATTGGCAGTTTGTACAATCTGACAAGACATAACATGGGTTTTAATTATAGTCTTGGCCCACAAACCCAGCACATGCCATGGGCGAAATCCAATCTAAAGGTTTGTATTTTTATACTAATAATAAATACACCTAGATTTTTTTTTATTTTAAAACCTTAGGAGTTATTAGCATTCCTTTTTTGTTCTTACAGAAAAACTAGAGTGGATGTCTATTATTCTTTTCTTGCATTCTTGAATGAAAATGAGTTAAGAACATGGCAATAAATTTAAACTAGTTAGACCATCTACAATTTTAAATAATTAGATCCTTCTGTACTTTCTGGGCTTGTTTGGATGGGTTGGGAATAGTGGGAATAGTGTGAAAAAGTGGGAAGAGTGGAAAGAGTGGGAAGAGTGCTATTCCTAGGTTGTTTGGATGGTGAGTTTAGGAATAGCGTTGGGAAGTGTGAAAAAGTAGAGAGAAAAGTGTTGTTGGGAAGAGTGTTATTGGGAAGAGTGGGAAGAGTGGGAAGAGTGTCTATTCCCACTATTCCCAACCATCCAAACAAGCCCTCTATGCTTTATTAACTGGATACATCAATATTCATCCAAAAAATAAGAAATTGCAGGAAAAACATTTAAAAATCTAAAATGTATCTCTCCCTTGTTTGACACAACTGGAGAGAAGCAAAAAGCCTCAACCATGCGTATTCTCTCCACTGTCTCTGTACTAACCGCGCATGTTCTCATCCATTTGCTAATGTGAATTATGAAATCATCATTATCGAATTCAGTACCAATTTGCATATTTTATAACCATATAAACATTGTAGAAGCTTCTTCCTTCCTCCACGCTAAAATAAAATAAAACGACAGTTAGCTAATGACAGAGGTTTATTGTACTTAAACAATTACATTGAAAAAGTATCAAATTTATAATTCTTTTGTTTATACAGCCTAGACTGATTTTCAACGTGCATCTGAAATAATTCTCTACTTACCAAATCATTTTTTTAATCTAATACTGGTATCAATATGTGGAATAATAATAGTGCGAGAGGTTAGATTAAGATATTTTCAGAAATTTATGAATAAATTAAGTCCTCATTAGCATAATAATATTTTATTTTTAGTTAAAAAATATTTGTGATTGTCAATTCACACTGTTCTGAATGGTATCCCATCAGTGATGTGCCAAAGCAATGGGTTAAAGATATACTTCTAATCTTCAAATTCTTTTGATATAATTGGATATTTTCGTCGGAGCTCAAAAGGTTCAAACCATCTTTTGCATGAAGTGGATAGCAGCGAAATAAATAGTTAAAGTAATACCTTTAAAGCTCAACAATGGAATTGATTCGATTGTAGTGACGGCAACACAACGGGTCGCAGTACAGACAACCTCATGCAAATGGGTACATAGAAATCAAGCAACTGCCATTATAACTGAAGGCTGCACGCACAGTACGGGATAGGGGAACAGTCATGTGATGTAATCTTATCAGGATGCAATGGTACACTATGTTATGAGAGGGAGAATTGGTTCTGTGTCTTTGGTCCCCTCTCAATTGGGGCAGTTTAAGTGGCACCAACATGCCACGATCCAAAGGTACATAGCCTCACAACCCTCATAGGCCCTTCTTTCCTGGACCATTCCATCTTTCAACTTGCAAATCTAGCTACAAGCTTTACTTGGTTAATAATCCAACACTTGATATGTGTTTCAAATCATGGATCTATATATATGCTCCCATGTTAATTAACCCTTTTTCATGATCACATTTGGTGTTGTCTTTCTCTCTTTAGTTTTGAAAAAGCAAAGATAATGATTTTGGGTGATGAAAGATGGATAAGAGACAACATATATATATATATAGGTTACTCTTCAAATTAAGAAATGATATATATATATCTCGACTGCAAAGCATGTCATTAATTTATACCAAGCTTGTACCTCCATCTGTAGGAAATTAATTACTCACGAGAGACACAGATGCTCAGTGTAACATTAAATGATTAGATATGGCCAATAGGAAAGGCCTGCTGAATTTTTAACACGAGAAGCGATGAGGTAATAGAACTTAAATCATCTTGTGGTATCCTGAGAATTAGTGCTATTTATGAAGTGACATGTTTTGCTATTAGGCACGGTGGAAGCTTCTCTAGCGCTCCTTTAATTCTGGCAGAGCGTAAATTCTCCTAGGTTTTCTACTGTTTTTTTATGCTTGTCTGCTCTTTTAGTGCTCACGCCTGGCACCCTTTGTACTACACGCTTGGCAAGTGGATTGATTCACAACTTTTTGTTGAGCTGTATCAGATCTCCATCTCTACAAGTTAAATTATAAGATCTAATCTTGCCCATGCCAATAGCATGCCATCATCTTAAGCTTTTGTGACTTTCTGACACTCACTGAACACTGGATGTGTCCCCATTTTGTACGGAACCATGTAAAGCATACAAACAAACTTGCAATTGTTTCCTATTGTTCACACAGAAACTCCTGTGTCACTTATTAAATCATTGAAAATGAAACCTTTACATACACTAACAAGTAATAACCCATTACCAGAAATCTTGTTTTAACTTTTTACCTTCATAAAAATATTTGCAAATAAGCCCGGCCCATCACCAAAACATATAAATTTACCCCACCTTCCTGGCCCAAAAAAGAGAAACAATACCAGTAAAATATTACCCAAGAAGAGAACATCTCAAGAGTCTGCAAAGGTGGGGGTGGTATCTCTTTTTGTCCCTACTATGAATGACTTTATTAGGGGTTAGATTTATCATTTATGTCGCAGAGAGTAAGAGGGAAAAAGAACAAAGCAACCTTTATACATACCAGATGAGTAGCTTTAGGTAGCTTGATAGTATTATGGAATAGTGTACACATGGGGGTGTTTATGGTCAGATTTTCTCATTGGTACAGTGCTTTGGACGGTGCAAAAGCCAGGTAGCAACAACGTAGGGAGGGGACACTCTACTCCCTTAGATTACAGTATTCTCAGATCTTCTATGCCTTTTTAACGAGTGTTATACATGTAGTTTGACATTCTATCCACACTAAGTTATTATATGCATGTCAGTGACCCGCTTTATTTTCATAGGTTGGTTTCTGATACGCAGGATCCAGATTTGTACTTGAGGGTAGTCGTAATGCAGCAGGGAAGCAAACAAATGCCTCCCTCTTACAGGACAGGACCTTTTTTTAATTCGCTATTAATGCGAGGTTTAAGAGTTAAGACCGACAAGATAAATTTCACAAAATAAGTTATGCATAAAAGTGGCTGACGATTGACGAACCATTGGAATCACATGTTTCTTTCTGAATAATATATGGCAAAATGGATATGTAGCGTAGAACAAAAATTTTTGTAAAAGTAGTTCTTTTTTTCTTTTTTGTATTAAAAATAAAATGTAGGTTTCGTATGATGTAATTTGCGGGGACAAAAGAGATTGCCTTTCTTACTTTTCTTTGTTTTTGGCATCTTTCTTTCAATCTGCGCAAATAAATCAAATTGTGAAGCTCTTGGTCCTTTGAGTTGTTGTCAATTGACATGGACGTACAACTATGCATACTGACTTTTTCTTAAAGTTTTCAAAAAATATATGTATATTTTCTAGGCAAAGATTATGAATTATTTATGAGCAGAGTGAGTTTAAGCACACTAATAAGGATTTATGATTTCTGTTTCTTTTGGCATCAGTAAGTATGCTGGCTACACCCTTTTGGGTAGCTGTTTTTTCAAAAATAATAATAATAATAAATAAGGATTTATGATTTAACCTTATTAAGTCATCTTTGACCTCAACAATGACTAGGATAAACTTACCGAAATCTCTAAATTTATTTTATTCAAGATAAACTATAAAAAAAGATGTGCTTCTCATGTTTTATTATTCAACAACTTAAATATCTGTTGACGAACTCAAAATTTGAAATGACCTATGTTAGGAGGGTGTGGAAACGGGAAAGACTTTTTTATGAATTGATGTAACTTAAATTTAATGCTTTTTACAAATATTTATACATTGAAATCACTGACCTAAAAGACGTCGTTGCATCACAAAACCCATAGAGAAAATTCAAAATTTTAGCCTTCGACTTCTTAATTTAAATATACCAACTTCTCACTCAACTTCTATTGTACCAAAATGGTTGTTCAACTTTTGAAAAAACAAACAAAGTATCCTTGAAATTTCGGAAAAAAAAATACATGTCGGTTCTTAAATTTCTTATCTGCATAAACTCTTTAAAGATGACGACATAAAGATCATCTTAATTAATTTGCCGCTCGAGAACTGATCAACTTTTTTTTTAAAAAGTTCGAGGACTGACTGAATGTTAACAAAATAAAATAGATTAACTTCACTTAATAAAAATTAGTAGTTTCTAACAAAATTCAAGGACCAAATTATGAGTTTCTTCTATAAGAAAATAATAATAAAAAAAAATCTTTCGGTGAACTTAAATTCGTTTTGGTGTTATCCACAATAATACATGCATACTCAAATAGTAAAATCTTGGTTAATGCGTAACATAACATGCACTGATGCACACAAAATAACTGAAAAAGGTTGATTGTCTTGGGCACAATTTAAGTGCCTGGCTTTTTTAGGTGGTTACTAATTGTTTCACGTCTGAGGTGAAAGCCCAAAAGACGAAGAATAGAAAAAAGGAAAGAGAAGAGGTGTGCCAAAAATGTGCAGACGTATTCCAATGCGTAAAAGTTGCAATTAGTATTACCCAAATTTCAGAATTCAGATCCAAGGTATGAGGGAGAAAAAAATTAAAATATATATATATATATATATATATATATATATATAAAAGACAGATGATCATCTCCATTTCTAGAAACTGGAGGTTAAACGAACTCCAATTTATGATTTGATGATTTCTTATTCAGGTAACGGAACCATGTGGCGGTGTATATGCGGTCTATTTTTATTTAATTGCCACTGATACAGACACGTGCTTTTGTTTTGCCTTTTCAGCTTTTGTAATTACATATATCTTGTACAACACAAATTTGCAATTTAGTAGGTGGGAGAAGTAGACTTGCGCCTAATCCTTTGCTTTTCATGCCTTTTATCCATGCTTAGCTAAATAGGAGCTGTCATGGCACTAGCTGTAATCGCAATTAAGTCTAATACTAGCGATAAGAGTCTATGTTGGAAGCATGCCAATGCTTAGCATCCCCCACTTTATCTCCTTAGGATGATGCAGTACAATATCAAGGTACAATATTTTTGTGGTTCAAGTTAATTGTATTAATGAATCATAGCAACTAGTAATGTTGATCCTCATGTCTTTAGCACATGATATTTCGCTTTCCTCATCTAGTGGATAGATGAAAACTGTTGTGAACCTCCTCTGTTTCATAGACTATAAATTTTAAATGTAAATTAACACAAAAATTCAATAGGATATTTAGGATTATAGGAAGGTTCATAACTGTATCAATATGCATGCCTTTTGTGCTTCAATCTATAATGTTAAATTCCAGTAGCTTTAATTATCATTGATGGAAATGTAACAATAATTTGAATTTGTGCATATCTCGTAACAAACAAAACATTTTTTAATTAAGGATATTTATTTAGAGAGGCATATCCCAGTCAATAAAGACTTTATCCCTTTTCCGCGTCCAGCGGGAACTGAACCCGTTATCTTTAGATACACAATATAACATTAACATTTACTTTAAAAAATAATAATAATTACACTTTAAATGAATCAAAGTCAAATGATGACTTCCCAAAATGATCATCACACTTCTAACAATTTATCATAAGCAAAGCATGTTCGATTATCACTTTATCTTTCGCATTTTGCCTTAGTTTCTGGACTAAGCGAGGATTACAATCTTTAAATCTTCATTCAAAATGCTTTTACGTGTTTCCAAATATTTGAGTACTAAATAAGTTACAATCTCTCGATTTCATGAGAATGAAATGAAATGTGTTGGCTCAATTTTATTTAAAAAAAAGAATCCAATTTTTCTTTAAAAAAGAAAAGACTCCATGATTTTAATTGAATTTAATTTCTTAATCAGATAGTAATATCACGGAGAAGAACTGGACACAAGAGATTAGAAAATGCTGAAAGATTAGAAAATGCTGAAATATAATGTTGACTTCTGGGGTTTTGACATATAAAAGAAGCACGGCCAATAAGGAACAGAAATTTATAATTTTCCTGAGTAGTAGTACAAATTTTGTTAATTTTTTTCCAATAAAAAAGAAATGAAACTAATTTGTCGTGGTCGCAACATGCCACCATGACCTCATCCAGCCACAAGAAGGAAGAAAGCAAACATGTCATTTCAGCCCCCAACCAACTTTTAGTTTATAACTTTATATTGATAATAAATTTCATTAACATGCATATAAAATATTTGATCCTTCTAGCACACATCCAATATTTAAGATACAACTGATACCTTAAAAAAGTATCATTCAAACTTAAAAAAATTAAAACTTTAAGTTCGTTCGTTATTTTTTTATTAAAATAAGACACATATCAAATTTGGCCACTTTGAAAGCGCTTAGTTTTTCGACGACGGCTTAGTTTTTACCGTCTTTTAATGAATGAGTGATCAAGACTTTTACTAGACCCAATTTCCAAGCAAGATGATAGAAAATATTTAAAATTATCTTTTTAGTTATAAAAATATTTTTAAATATATTAATTAGATATGCCATAAATTTGAAAATGGGGAATTAGACTTAACTCCGTTAATATAATAATCTTTATATAACTATGCCAGAAACAGGATGAAAAAGAAATATATAATCATCAAATATGAAATTCTAGTTATTTTAGTTTCCATATTTGTATATACTATATAGTTTTACTTTTATTACTTATGATAATTCTTTTACATTCTTACTTTATGTACCTACAGCTACAGGTTGTAGTTTTCAATGTACTCTGTGCGCCGAATACTTTTAAAAGAGGTAAAAAGTGAGTCACAACTCACAAGAGGGGAAATGTGAGAACAAACGGGAGATCTTTAGTACAGACCTAGTACTAACGTCATTCGACAATCCTTTATCCGTTCAGATAATTGTTTAATCTAAAATTATTGTGTGAACAGTAGAAGTTTTTACCCATAAACTTACATTTTAAACATCTCCGGTCAAATACCCATTGCACAGTTATCAAAGATTGTAGTTAGAGATTAGCAATAATCCACTATTATTTGTCCTATGGAACATAGGTTAAACGTGGCTAGAAAAACAAGACAATTGCAAACAACCCAATGATTGATGTTTTTTCCTCTTCAAATGATCGTCACTCTGCTCGAAAAAAAGGTTTAATTTACCAATTGTCCAATTGTTGGCTAAATTGACTATTGTTTTACTTGTTACAACTTGGTTAAAGAAAACAAACCTAGCACTTTCAGCTGGGTAAATTAAGCCACGACTCGTACTGACAGTTTGGCAGACCTATCCTGATCTACTGCTCACAAGTTAGTTATGTAAATTATTTTTAAAAAATTACTTCTGCAAATTATTTGGCGAGCTTGATTTTCTGATTGAATTATAAAAAAAATCTTTCTTCTAGAAGTCCACCTATTTTCAAACACTATTTCACGGAGTTTGACTATTGTTGCTTTAAATGTTAAAATCCTAAATTTATGAACTCAAAATGAATAAATGCCTTCTTTTTAACCATATTATGCACTGTTGTTGGGTCAATTGTCTTTCTTCAAGCAGAGGCATCCATTGACTCTGTCAAACTCATGTAATTCTCACAAGAGTAGCACCTATCAGCTCTGGCATTAATTCCAGATCTGGAATCAAATACAATGACGGAAAAAAAAAAACTGAAAAATTGGCGTATTAAACGTAGGTCACAATTATTGTGTGTGCCGTGAAAGAACCAAATTTACCGCCATGAACTGGGGTTCTGATTGGTTAGCGCAGCGCATGGACGCAATTAAAAAGCACCATTAGCCAACCACGCGTTGCATCTAGAAACCCATCTATCATGTTTTTGTTATTCTCCCTTCCGTTAATGCGACTAATTTGGCGCTACGATAAAAACTGATCCGTTTACAAACGCGTAAAATAAAATAAAAAATAATGATCCGTTTCTTTTAAATTTTTCTTTTTTTTCCTCTCCCGTACCATCCCCAACAAAAACGTCACCAGAAAAAACCGAAGGAGCGGCATTGGTAATTTAACAGTAATAACAAACAAGAGGGATCATTTTTTAAGGAAAAGAAAAAAAATCTATATTAACGTCTTAACCGACAAAAGTCCACACGTGGCATTTTTAGTGCATTGTCCCTGAAAATTTGTGATACGATAGAGGTACTTGGATGCTCTCTTGGCCTAAATTAAGTATCATTCAACAAATAATAACGCTGATTTGTAATCTCAGCTGAGAGCTCTGTAGTTTTCTTCTTTTTTTTTCGTGTGGTGTTTTCTGTGCTTATCTCTTTAAATGTTTGTTCGATAAAACTAATGTAATTTTATATTATATGTGGAGAAAACATATTACAAGATATAACACCAGGAATGTTTTTACGGCCTCGCCTGCAGGAAAAAAAAAATAATAACTGGCCCAAAAAAATTAAAATTCCAAAGCAGAACAATTTCTATATATAAAAAAAAAAATCTTTCGTTCAATAATATCGAAGGTTTTCAAAATATAAATGTGATATCTTCTCATTAAGACAGAGATTTGAAGGACGTTAAATATGATTGCATCTTAATTAGATAGTTTATATTACAATTAAGTACATATCTAAATTTTGATCTAGTAATTATGTGTTCTTTGTCCAGAATTTGACTTTGTTCGTTTTAAAAGTTTGACAATATGTCATTTTTTATATTTTGTCCGGAATTCAGATAGTGGGTAGTTCGGTGGGATTAAAGGTCGGAAAAGTTCTTATAATGTTTTTGCTTTTATACGAGGTTAAAATTACTGAAATTTTTTTTTTATTTCCTAAATTTGAGCATTATAAAACAACAAAACTCATTAGATAAGAGAACAATAAAATACGCTAAAATTCATCTATGTTAACTATTAGTCTATTACCTCTGCTGAAGGCTCAAGAGATCATACAGAGACAAAAAAACTCAACCAGTCAACAAGTACAATTGGCAAACTTTAAGGGGTACATCTGAACATATCCCCAAGCACATACATTTCACATTAAAAAAAAATACAAAAAAAAAAAATTAAGCAACGAAAACTGGAAAAAGGAAAGATAATTAAAGACGATTAAAGACACCTAGGCATCCCAATCGCATCGGTTAAGATGATGGTGGATCTACTCTCCTCCTCTCCCCCACTCCCTTCCCTCTCTCTCTCTCTCTTCTTCCCATCTCTGTACCTCCATCCATCATACTCTTACCCCTCCTCCAACGACATCCTCCCTCCCATCCATCCATCATCCCAACCTCTCCTCTCCTCTCCCCTCTCGGGTTTCCCATCCCCCGATCCGAACCGTTATCACAAGCTCCAAAACCAAAACCAAAACCAAAACCTCTCTGCACAAGATCACAAGTAGCCAGCCAGAGCCAGTATTGTAACTTCCCACCACACCACTAACAAACAAATAACCAATCCCAACAACACAACACATCACTCCTCGAATGCCGCTGCCCTCGACATGAGCAATTCCGAGGGCGCAGGCGACGAAGAAGAAGCAGAAGCAGAAGAAGCAGAAGAGTCTGAAGAGTTCTACGAGTCCTTGGATCGGATCCTCTCCTCCTCCTGCTCCTCCACGTCCGCTTCTGACGATGACTCTGCTGCGCCTGGGCCCCACCGTCGGTCCCACTCCCATCGTCGCTCCTCTCCCCCCTCTCTCGATGTCTGGATCGCCGAGCCCGCTCCTGTCGAGGAACGGCGTCGGAGGTTATTGGAACAGCTCGGTCTCTCGGATGATCCGTCTCTGACCCGGCATTCTGGGTTGTCGCCGTCGGTCCCGGGTCGGGATCCTGAGATGGGGAGATCTGTTTCGTATGAAACGTACCGGTCTTCACCTTCTGTTGTCTCTATTGCCCGATCCAGATCCGACAGCTCTGTCGACCCAGCTTCTTCCATCACTGTAAATTCTCCGCCTGTTAGTCAGTCGAAGCCGCCTCTGGTTGTTCAGTTGAGAACTGCATCTAATGATTGCATTGAGGTTGTTGATGAATTTCGAGAACGGACCGGAGGTGAAGATCAGGAGGATGAGTCGAAATGTTTGATTAAGGATTTGGATAATGGGACTGAATTTGTGGTGAAAGAATCGCGTGTCAGGGAATTGCGAACGGGCCGCCAGCTCACCATGGAGGAGTTTGAACTATGCGTCGGCAGGTCACCAATTGTGCAAGAGCTCATGCGCCGGCAGAGAAATGTGGAAGATTCTGGAAATAATATGAATGGTGACATGCCTGGAAGCAACACTGCAATGGACAGGTCTGGCCAAACCAATGCAGCTCGTGCCAAAAGGAGAGGCAGCTGGTTCAAGGGCATAAAATCTATGGGGAGCAGCAATCGGGATCGACGGAGTAGTGACGAGCGGGACACTTCGTCAGAGAAAGGCGGCCGGAGGTCAAGCTCGGCCACTGATGATAGCCAGGATGGGAGCACGCACACGGTTCACCATGGACCAGTAAAGGCCAAGGTGCGCTACAGTGGAAAGTTGCATAGAGAAATCACTGGCTTATACATGAACCAGGAGATACAAGCACACACTGGGTCTATTTGGAGCATCAAATTCAGCTTAGATGGGAGGTACCTGGCAAGTGCAGGGGAGGATTGTGTTATTCATATATGGGAGGTATCAGAATTGGATAAGAAAGGGGAGTTCTTTGGGGAGAGGGAGAGTAATGGTAGTTGCAACCCGTTTGTGGCGGCAGTCACGAACGGTTCTCCAGAGCCAGGTTTGGGTTTGGGCCTCGGTGATGTGACCCATAACCATTGGGAGAAGAAGAGACGTGCTAGGGGTGTGGGTGGGAGGAAGTCGGCAAGCTTGGATCATATCATGGTACCAGAGCATGTATTTGCTTTGTCAGAAAAGCCAATTTGTTCTTTTAGAGGCCACTCTGATGATGTGCTCGACCTATCTTGGTCTAAATCACAGGTAAATTTTTTTATTTCTTTTTTTTTTTTTGTGTATTGTGTTTCTTCCTATTTCAAAGTGAAATATAATGTTTATCTAACTTACTGTTATAACATATTGTTAAATATCACTAAACACATCCTATTTTGTTTAATGTAGCACTTGTTATCATCATCAATGGATAAAACAGTTCGGTTGTGGCACATGGAAAGCAACACATGCTTGAAAATTTTTTCTCATAGTGATTATGGTAAGCCTACATTGACTTTATTGGTAATGCATAAAATACTCCTTTTGTTTTGAGCAAAGTATTTTATAATGATACTTTTAATTTTGATTTAATGCAGTGACCTGTATCCAGTTTAATCCAGTTGATGACAGATACTTCATAAGTGGGTCCCTTGATGAGAAGGTGCGCATCTGGAGCATCCCTGACCGTCAGATTGTAGATTGGACAGATTTGCATGAAATGGTCACTGCGGCTTGCTATACCCCCGATGGACAGGTTTTTAATCATTCTTTAAGAAGTTGTCAAATTTTTGCATTCATATATAATTTCCTAAATGTTTTCTATATTACCTGTTGTTGAAGAGTGCGCTGGTTGGCTCTCATAAAGGAAGTTGCCACATGTACGATACCTCTGGTATGTTCAAAGTCCATAATGATTTCCTTTCTGCAGTTTTGATATTTAATACTGTTTTTCTGTCAACTTTTCAATATGCTTCATAAGATTAAATTTCGGTTCTCTTAATTCAGATAATAAGCTTCTTCAAAAAAGCCAAATTGACCTGCAGAATAAAAGAAAGAAGTCAACCCAGAAGAAAGTTACTGGTTTTCAGGTACTTAATATAGTAAATTTGGGAAATAAGTCAATTTAATTGAAGTTCATTTTGACTGAGTAGATGAAATTGTTACTACAACAGTTTGCCCCTGGAAGTTCATCGAAGGTGCTTATAACATCAGCTGATTCACGTATAAGGGTAATTGATGGCGTGGACCTAGTTCACAAATTTAAAGGTATGTGATTTGATGCATTATTTTGTTTTGGTATTAGGATCAGTAAGATCTAGAAGTGGCTGTATCTACCAAACGTAATTAGGTGTTAGACCATAACAGGATAGTTGAATGATTGATTCTCTGGTCAAAGATAGTGTCTATGTAGTTCCTAAATCAAGTTTTGACTTGGAGCTATTAGCTCAAATTCCCTCCCTACCTACTCAATGGAAGATCTTAAATGTTGGTACATACTTTGGTTATTATTGTTATGCTTTCTGGGTTTTCAACCAATAGTATCGATCAGGGTTGACTTTTTTGAATAGGTGCCCTGTAAATTTTAAAATAATGAGAAATTTCAAAATACCCCTTGGTTAGATTTCACTCTTTCAGCATTTTTTCCCCAAAAGCTTGGTAGTAGCTGAGAAGGATAACTTTTCAGCAAAAATGACCCCAGTGCTCTTTAGTATTTTTCCAATTAGGCCTCCTATACTGTTGGATGAATTAACAAATGTCACTCCTTTGCTTAGCCTTTAATTTCACTGCACTTCTGCATTGATGGAGGGATTAAAAACAATTAACAACTAAAACAAAACATATTTAAAATTTGCCTTGATAAATTAGTCTAGTTTATGGTTTTTTAAATACCATAATATATTCATATCAGTGTGAAATAGAGATTTCATAACTTTGTTTAGGACTGATTTTTTCCCTTGGCTTGTTGTTATTGTTTATTTATATAGTATACATAGTATATACTATGGGTGCTGAATTCTAAAGTAATGGTAGGCTTCCCTCCCTTTTTAATATTTCTACAAAACAGTTCCTTTTTTTTTTCTTCCTTTCGCATATAAATGTAATGTAGGGGGCATTTCTGCAAGTTTCTGTACAAAGTAGGGGCTTCTGCAAGTTCCTAAAAGAAAAGATTCATAGAGCACACAGCAGTTGAGCATTCTTTAATTTCCATTCAGGGTTTCGGAACACCAGCAGCCAAATAACAGCATGCATCTCCACGAACGGCAAGTATGTGGTCTCAGCTAGTGAGGACTCGCATGTTTATGTGTGGCGGTACGATGATGACTCTGAGCCAGGCCGCACCAAGGGCAATGTTGTCACCACTACACAATCCTACGAGTACTTCCATTGCCAGGATGTAACAGTTGCTGTCGTCTGGCCGTCACTCTCCAGTGTGAGCCCCTTTCCGAGTGCTGATCAAAATGGCCTCAAGCCAAATGGAGAAAACAATCGGGCCACGGCGACATGGCCAGAGGAGATTGTGAATTCAAGAAAAGGTAGCCCGAGAAATAATAGCAATTCCAGTGTTATCATCAATAACGCAGTTGATATTTTCAATAGTGGGATACCGGCACAAACCCGATCGGCATGGGGAATGGTCATTGTTACAGCTGGACGCGGAGGTGAGATTAGAACTTTTCAGAATTTTGGATTCCCGGTTCGGGTATAATTGTTATTGTGCCAGGCTGTTCCTGTGTACAGCTATATACATATATATGGGGCATCTTGGGGTTGAGAATAGTAGTTAATTCTTAGTTTAAGGAGAAAGCCACCTGGCCTGCTGGTCCCATTTCGCAAATGTACATGAAAATTGGAGGCACAGATGAGACGAGGCCGGCTGGGTTTGTTGCTTATAGTGGGTTGTGGGGTGATTCTTTTTCAGTAAAATGGTATGTAGCAATAGATACGACTAAGAAGTCGTTTTTTTTCTTTTTCTTTTTTAATTTCTTTATTGTGCCATTACTACTTATTCTTGTAAGAAAGTAAAATTCAATGGTTAAGGAAAAATGGGAAAAAGGTTTACAGTTTGGGAGGGATGTTTTGGTCTCTGATTTCGAAGCATCTATGCAGCTTTTAGCTGGATTATTGCTTAATGCACTTGTCATGCAAGTACTGGTAAAGTCTGGTTTGGAAATTGGCAAGTAGCAGAAACTTATACAATGTTGATTGATCTGACGTTTTCAGTTGCATCATTCCTTTGTTGGGCAGCCAATACGCACAGTGTTCCTTGCCTCCAATTGAGATCATAGTACAACACTATTACTATTTTCCCTGTAGCCTGTACTGCTGAGTGCGCTAAAATTCAGTTTCCGATCTCCACCAATAATTGGTCTTCAGTGGTCCACGAGTTCTAACAAATCGTAGAAGGACATTTCTATCTGGGCCGGCCTATTCATAATCAAATTTGGAGCCTCTGGCTTTGAATTTAAATAAATATTGGTTGATGGGCGCCTGGGCCTTATTGGTTTCTACTGTACATTGTTACTTTCAGTACTGTTGCTTTTGGAAATTTGTGCTTTTCATTTTTTCCTCCTGGGCTCAAATATATATAAAAAAAAAACTGTAGATGATCCATAAAGTGGAGTCCCTGATTGTGAATTTGTAACGTGGCAATTGTTAACACTCAAAAGCAGTGTCATGTTTTCTAACGAACATAACGAGTCAGTTTGATATTTTGGTGTCAGATTTAAACCAAACACTAGTTTTGTTCTCTGTTTTGTGATTAGATGAATGTCCAACTCTCAACTCTGATAACTTATAAATGACATGTGCCCCCCTTTGGCCCCGCCTCTCTCTCCACGTCGGCAACAACTTAAATCCCTGTGCTGTACCAATTAATTACGAAAATCACAGAATTACATCTGAAAGTCAAATGATTTATTATTTCTTTTGCGTAGTCAATTCACATCTGTTGAAGCTCCAACACGTTTGTCAACCAGTGCTCATTAGTTGGCAATACAATAGCAGGCAAAATCTTGAGAGAGAGAGAGAGAGAGTAATCACCTGTCTTCAATTCCGGCATGAGGGTCAATGATTCCTAGTATAACTGAGGACCATGAAGATATCAATTGATGAACACAGTATTCCCACCAATCACCAATTCACCACCAATTACATGCAGAAAGCTAAATTTCTCTTTCAACACTCTTTGGTACAGCGACACGTTAGCATGGTGGACCATTATAGAGAGTCAACTGGAATTTACTTTTTTGGGTGGATTTCTCAATCTAGAATTAATGTCAAAAGCAGATGAAAATGATTTCCAGGGAGGTGGCATTGCTATAACTTATAAGTGGCTAATCGGTGTGGCATTTCAACGCATGTAAAATGCACTGACACATGACTAACACTGCTCGTTGTCGTGTGACATGTTCTGACGAAGGATTTGTTTAATTTTATAAAGATTGGCTCTGCGTTGTAAGTTATAATTCTTCTATTTTATTTGTTTTTACGATTTGTGTATTTACATTCTCTTGGCCTTATCCGATGTAGTATCTGTACGTAATATAGTAACTTAAGCTGTGTTTCATGGATTGTCTATCATTACCGAAATATTCTGTTTTAGAAATCCACATACTATTCCAAGAGTTTTCGTAGATGAAAAACCAGTTCTTAGTCTAGTGACAAAGAGCAATGCATCTTGAGTAAAAGATCACGACTTCGAAATTCGGATTGAAAGTTTTTCATAAATATTTAATTTAAAAAATAAGTTGGACACTTGACTCCAATTTATTATAAAAGGAAAAAAAACTCTCCACAATTAGATATTATTTATAAACTGGTTTTAACCTTAGTTGCTTTTTAACAAAACATTCAATTAGAGCTCTTTCTTTGATATTTTTTTCACAGCAAACGTCATCACCGTTGACTTCAAATACACGGGTTTGAAAACCACAAGGTAGAAATAAATATTGACCTCTAATTTCACCAAAAATGACCGGAAATACCCCCGGGCAGAGTACTCAGATTTTTATAGGTTTTCAATTTTCAATTAGACATCTTAACGTTTATGAAGGAGCTGCTTCCATGAAACAACCAACAGCAAAAGCCCAACATATGAAACATCAAAGGCTGATTGATATTCAATCGGTGCCTCCATTATTGAAATCTGGTGTTTCTTCTTTCATGAGACAGGTATGGTGCTGGTACACTGGTTTACTGGTACCTGACATTCTTGGTACAGGCAGGTCTTTAATTTCATGACATTTCACATTATTTTGTATTACATAATGCTAGAATCACATTATCCGATATAAATCCAGCAAGTACTGATACTGAATCTAAAAAAACAGATATACAATTCTTGCAAGAGATTTGGGAAAACAAACTTTTATATAGATATCGATTACATCAGTACAAAATTACTAATACAAACTCCTTAATTAAGCTACATATGAAAAGAGGAGAACATAAAACCCTCTCCTCCAGTTCTCCTACTGTTACAACTGAACTACGATCACATAAAAATCACTCAACTTTTACATAAAGAGATCTACTATCCGTAGATACTACACAATTATCCAAATGCAAAAGCACACTTTTCTTCCAAAGCAAATTAAATCAAATAAAAGGTAGACTAGGAAGGAAGCGCACTCCAGGGGTACTAGATATCAAATATTCTATCAATTCCCCCAGGTGAGTAGGTGTTAATTCGCCATTAAATTGTGCTAGCGGAAAAGATTAATTGGAGAGCCTGATTCGGCCTGAAAAAAATACGCAGCCGAAAAAGGCCCCAATTTTCTTCCAATCCACTGGTTGTATAACAAAAAATCAATACAACCAGTGATCTATTCTGACCTAAATATGTGAGAATGATCATATAGTTATGCCCAAAGAATGAGAGAGAGGAGAGGGAGACAGACAGACAGACAGACAGAGTCTAGTCCCCCCACATGAACATAGGAGGAGGGTAAAATGATCCGCCACCGCCGCCTCCAGAGGAAGAACCGGCACCACCGAAATCTCCAGAACCACCGCTTTCTGCTCCCGATGGCAGTCCGGGATGCACCTGGCTAGCCTCGTTAGCCAGACGCGATTGCAGAAGGAGATTATTTGCCCCATCAATGTCATCCCAGACATAACTATTTGGACCCCATGTGCTGAACCATTCCTCGTCTGCCTCCCCCCAAGCCATTTCCTGGCTCGGCTGTGCCGACCCTGTTGCACCGCTGCTCAAACCAATTGGTGCAACAGCTGGTTCATATTCATGTTGCATTTCATATTGGACTTGCATTGGCGGTTCAGGTTGTGCTTGGTTTATAACTTGTGTTTCTTCGCTAGGGGTTGGAGGAGCAGAAGATGATGAAGACGAGCAAGAGGTAGCCTCGTGTCTCCTGGAACTTGTACCACTGTCTTTCCCTTTTTTCAGGAAAAGATCAGGGAAATTCAATCGTGCATTTTCTCCGCGTAACCGGTAGGCTTCCCTGTCGTATGCCATGGCGGCGTCTTCAGCTGTGTCGAATGTACCGAGCCAAAGCCGGGTACGGTTTTTGGGCATGCGTATCTCGGCTACCCATTTGCCCCAGTGCCTTTGTCGAACTCCACGGTACAGCTTGGTGGGAGGTGGTACAGCTGGAAGCATATGTGGTCCCGGAAAGAGAGTTGGATAATAGAGACCTCTATTGTCAAGGCCCGCGAGGCGGCTGACCTGGCCGCGTGGGCTAAGATTCAAAGCCTCGCTCCAATAACTAAGTAACTGTTGTTGAGCTGCCACTGAGCCTGCGGGTCCCTCTCCCATGAAGAAGTTAGGGGGGTATAGTGGGCCAGGGGTGGCAGGGTAAGGCTGATTGTGACCGAAGGATATCATTTGTTGGTGCTGTGCCGGTTGTTGTGGATAGGTACCGGGCTGTATAAACATTGGCTGAGTGGCATGATTTGGGTCATATGCAAAAGGGAAAATGGGACCGGAGGTTTGAGTTGATGGCGAGGAGGCCGGTGAACAGGTAGTTGAAGAAATAGGATTGGTGATAGAGGAAATAGGAGGAGAAGAGGAGGTGAAGGATGATTGGTGGTGCCGCTCGGGGCTCTTTACCTTTTTGAGCGGTCGGAGCAAGTCGTTCAGTTTCACTCCTTTGCCTTTGGCTCTTCTCCTATCACTTCCCTCAGGACTATTTCGTCTTGAACCATCCATGGCTGCCACACAAACAACAAAACAAAACAAAAGGAGAAGTAAAAAAAAAAAAGAACTAACGGCCGCCCGCTTGGTTAAAAGAAAACAGAGGTGCGAAGAACAGAACTTGGATTTGTAAAACGACCAAGTTTTGAACTTCTGTTTCTTGGTTAGAACTGAGAGGTAGAAGAGGATGAAGCTAGTTATGTAATATATAGGAGCCTATGAGAGAGAGAAAGACCAATTAGTGGAACAAAAAGGTTGCATGGGGAAACAGAGCATGACTATCGAAACGAGAAAAGGAGGTTCTGGAATTCAAAAGGGAAATTGCGCGGGCGGCCAGAGAGACAATGAGAGAGAGACAGAGAGAGAAGTGGAGAGAGCCAATGGGAGGCGATGAAAAGATTTCGGAGAGAATGTGAGGCGTGAATGAAGTGGGGCTTATAGAAACAGAGCAGAGGGTTTATAAGAGGAGAAAAAGATTGGGTCTTTAGGAAAGGTCGGTGCGCTTTGGACGAGTCGATCCGTTGGGTCCCACACGCATGGACTCTTCGGGAGCTTCATCTTGTGCATCTGACGGATGTAGATGCTTCGAGATTCGTGCGTGGGTGTAGATTTTCGTTTGTTGGTGCGTCCCGCGCATGGAATATCGTTCGTGCATCAAAATCTATTTCTTAACTTCTACTCCAAAACACTCTTTAACCAAAACTTCAAAAACAGATAAATATATATATAACAAGATAAACGAAGAATACCAAAAGTTGCTTTTTGCACGTAGATTTTTTTGACGAAAATCATGTGCACTGATACGCGAATATGAAGAGGAAGTTTCTAGAACTAAATCTGTGAATAATGAATAATACTGTTCTAAATTAGTTAAGAAAACTTTAAAAATTAAATAATATGCTTTTATATAAATTTGTGATCAGAAATGCTAGAGTCCATTATATTGGACAGATGGGGTCTGTACAATACGATTGTTTTCACATTTTTAAATTTCAAACGACCGATCTGAACCGTTCAATATGTTCTCTATATTAAAAACTTATAAGAAATCAATTTTTACATTTTTTCAATATTTTTACTATTTTTTGATATTTTAGAAAATCGTTGTTATTAGACGATCCAGAACTTTTATATCATGAATTTCTTAAAATACCAAAAAATAAGTAAAGATAAAAAAAATGTAAAAATTAGTTTATTACAAGTTTCCAATAAGAAGAATATATTGAACAACTCAGATTGGTCGTTTGAAATTTTAAAATGTGAAAACGATCGTATTGGACGGACCCATCCGTCCAATATATTGGATAGTAGCATTTCTCATTGATGACAAAGGAAAAATTATACACATTAAGTGAAAGTTGCGGATTCAAAATTCGAGAAATTCTTTAAAGATAATTAAATTAAAAAGTTAAGAGCTTTGAAACTAATCTTCCTTCAAAAACATATTTAGAATTATTTATTTTTATATTTTAACAAATATAGAGGTCGATCCAGAAAAAAAAAAAGTAAACATTGGTCAAATAAGAATATTTATAATATTTTTATTATCCAAATATAATACAAGTTGATTCGGTATCATATTACTCCGCTTCAGATTTTTAGGTTATGTTTTGGATTCATTGTGTTTGCACTAGTTCGGTCCCGGATTGATTTAGGTCATATGTGATTTTAAGCCGTTCACATTTGGTTTGACGTTGGAAAACTATGGAAAATTGATTGGTTTGGATTGCATATAAGGACAGATTTGATGAGCTCGGATCAGGTCAACTCCTGTCGCATGTAAATAACCAGCTCAACAAAATTAAAAGATAATCATAGTACTTAAACAAGTAATAATACCTCCATTAAGCAGTTACAAGTAATAAGCCCTCATTTTTGTCTTTACATATGACTAATGAGTTAAGCAGAGCGTGAAAGACAAGCCAACGAATTCAGATTCTCTACAGACGAGTGAACTAAACTATTGCAGATGTCATTGAATTACCAACCCGATAAATTTTAAATTAAAAATCATGCAAAAGATAGTTTATGGTGCGTACATCTTGATTTCAATAAATTGTGTTTTGCCATCACTCGAAGGAATTAATGACTCCACGGCAACAATTGCATCTCTATAAGACGATATAGGAAATATGATATGATTATAACTACATAATCAAATATATATATCTTATTGCTTATTTCAACAAGTTATCGTTGGAATAACTCACTCTCGATTAGTTCAGTATGAATTACATATTATATTGTCAATAAATATCAATTTTTGTGTGTCAAGAGTATGAGCCATCGATAAAAGTTATTTTATACATGATTCATACTTGACATAAACAGTATAATTAATGTAATATTTCACATTTAAAATATTAAAATTTGGCATCTACAATTGACAAATGCTTTCTCATTAATATATAATATAATATATACAATATAGAGGCCAAATTTCTGCAACCATAAAATTAGTTCTCGCTTATATTACATTATCCAGCCCGCCGAACTCATTTTACAACTCAAAAAGGCACTAATTAAATATTGTTTGCAATGATTTTCATTTTTTTTTTCAGAAAATAATGATTGGGTAGTCTATGCGAAAACAGACAGCTCATTAGACAAATTAGCATACCACATTGAATCTGATAATTGATTACATCAACCGCATGGTTAGGCCAATTGATAAGGTTTGAACTTTTCTTAATTAGTTTAAAAAATAAGTTGACGCCTCTTAAATTTAATATGAAGTGCCTACTTAATTTAATCTCTTATCATATCATGAGCCCCTTGTTTTGGATATGTTCAATTGGAATTTTCACCGACTCTAATCCTGTAGTTATACAAGAACATATCTAGTCGTCATCTCAAAAACCAATTCGACAACTCATTGCACTATAAATTTATTACTAATTTCATAATTTACTTTCCTTAAGTATGGGCCCGCCAACTTGTGTACACAGACACAGAAAAAGACTCGTGTAGGGTAGCACAGAAGAAAAAAAAAAATACTTGGGTTCTTTTTAGAAGAAAATTTTCATCACTTAGAAAAGAAAAAAAAATTTGAAGGACAATAAATTATTGGGCCCCATGACTACGTACTGATCTAGGATTGGTTCGCTTATCATTACAATTCATAACTTTTTGTTCTATGACAAATTGTTTTAATTAGAAAATGGAAGCTAATCCAGAAACCCGTTGCAAATCATGTTCGTGTTATTGTTACCGCTCATCAGAGGATTTTATAGGAATTTGTGTTGTGACTTGTGACTCCTCTTTTTTATCTTTATTTTTGCCCATGTATGTGTAAAAAAATAAATAAATAAATAAATAGATGATGTGATGTAATTGATATAGTCGAAAATCACTGATTAGTTTCTATGTCATGTATAAATCACTCGATTATGATTTATTCCCTAAAGGCTATTGAATTATTGAATTCATTTCAATTATTGTACAAATTTCATTCTTATTTCGTAAACAAACAATATGAGTTCCTCACATCGCCATCAATTTTTCTCACTTTGTCTATTCTCCTTTGTATTTATTATTTTTCTATGAAAAAAGGTAGCCATTGGCTACAGTTTCATTGAAAAATGTGAAACAGATTACAACTGCTAATCTACCAGTATCAAGCTGAATTTATTGTTGATGGATACATCTTCCCGTTCTTCTTATTCAGATTTTTTTTTAGAAATTTTCTATACATTCTCACTTCATCATTATCAGCTTAAAATATGGCTTCACTATTTTTTTTTTTTTTTTGGTTGAACAATAATGTTTTAAGTAGTATTACTAAAGCAGGGGCGGAGTCAATAGGGTATTAGGGTGGCTACCCAGGGCTTTTGACCCCCTGTGCTCCCAAAAAAATTAAATTTTATGTATGTATATATTTTTTTTAGAAATTTCCTATAATTTGCCCCCGTAATGAATCATGTATTGTTCAATTTTTAAAATTTTGTCCCCCTACCATAATTTTCTGGCTCTGCCATGTACTAAAAAAGGTAAATGTCCGTTAGGCTAGAAATACCACACAGCTGAATTCGATATTGAGTGCTTCAGTACTGTTATCCAAAGTTTGGTACAATCAATAATTAAGCTTTTTTAGATCTACATATATATATAGTTCCTTAAGGTAGGAGGCTTCAACATGTCGAAAGGAATTGTTCGAGATTATTATTTTTTTTTTTCCCTAGCACGTTGGGTCTTGCTCAAGGTAAAATGTTGTGCTGCCTAAAGTACGTACCGGCTTGGAAGAATACATGAAAGATTCGTCTCAAATAGGGCGCCGATCTTGTAGAAATTTTAGGCAGTTTGTGGAGGCGATATTTTTATGTAGGAATGTCCCATAATCGGATAATCCTCTTTTTTTTTTGTTAATCTTTAGCTTTTCATTTTTTATTTTTTTTTATAATGAGTTTTGTACTTGATTCATTTATTGTTTTGTTGAGTAACAAAGCAAGCCTACATGTCTTTCGTTTTCAAAGAAAAATGATAGTAAAATTTTCTCAATCATTCAATTAAGATCAAAGAGATAATAAATTAATAGTAAGAAAAATTATTACGACCGTCGGCTAATAGGATTAGAACAGTGAGACGGTTCAGAGTTCATTTCAAAACAAACACGTGACAGATTGGCTGCACAAAATTCATAAGGAAAAGCCAAAACTAAATTAAAGAAAAGAAAAAGATGTTTAACAGGGACCGTTCGATCAACGGATCAAACGACTGATTGGTTCTCTGGTCATCCATCAGGTGTGGCCCTTTATGCGGGAATCTGCCCCAGCCTTTGTCGAATCTTCTGTGGACAGTCTAAAATAATTTGTCTGTAGCAGCTCAATTTTGAGCTGGATAGTGGATACCTCTTAAATATAGTCTGTTACACAATATCTTCGTAATAGGAAATCAGAAGTATTTCCGAAAGCGAGAACGAATCAGATTGTGTCCAACCATTCAGTATATGCCACGTGGCAATCTCTAATTTGTATGCACCGTGGCAGGTTTTCCATTTATTTGATCCACGCATAGATTCAAAATTCGTGTTTATAAAGAAGTCTGAGAATTCTCAGAAAAGTCAAAATAAGAGGTGGAGTTTTTTTTTTTAAAAAAAAGGAGGAATTTATGGAGTGATTGATTTATAGGTATCATAATTTAAAACAGGTCTAAGTCTAACGGCAAATATCACTGCACAGAAACGGCGAGAACCCTGCATTCAACCTCCAGCCTTTGTTATGAATTTGGCAGTTGAATTATAATACTTGATTATAGGCCTATAGTCCTATACAATCCCCTAACGATTAGAATATTTAATTATTTATTCATTTATTTTAAAGAGGCAGATTCGGTATTTAATGTGCGAAAGATCAATATATTGAACACTCTCCAAAGAATTCGGATATACTTGGGCATCATCATATACAAATCTGATAATATCTGAGCATATAACACAATTAGACCTCATCATTCATTTCTATTCGATCCTAAACTTTTCGAATTTTCCATCATGATCCTAAATAATGCTTTGTATCCAGGACGCCTTATAAATAACCTCAACCAAGTAAGGATTAAAATTTTATCCATCAGTCATCATAATTTGCATGCTAAGGCGGACGATGACATAAATGATGCCTTCGAAACTAATATGTAACTATGAGGCGCATTTAAATAATCATTATACATTCATACATCCTCTAAGTCTATATTCACATCCACATTCGCTCTTGCAAGTACTCGTCAATTTAATATATATATTGACATAATGATGATATAAAAATAAAATTTGTCACCTATTTAGTAGATATTGATAATACGACTATTGTAGAAACATAATATACAGTTTGGAAATTTTAGAAAGCAAAATAAAAAATAAGGTAAATTCTGCTCTGGCCTAAATTGGCAACCAAACTTAAGAAAAAAATTATCAAAATTCAAATTCGATTTAAAATTTTTGTCCACCATAAAGTTACCCAAAAAGTAATACTTGGAAGTAAGATTCATTTAATTTACTCGAAGTTTCGTTTTTCAAAAAATAAATAAATAAATAAAAAAAACTCAAAGTTTCTCAAACTCTCTCACATTTTATCTGCACCAAATGCGGCTCTTCAGTTTCTGACAACCATTACAAGCTGGATATCCAGTATATTCTTACCTTTCAGTTTGACCCCTATCTTCTACGTTGCGAAAATATCTACTAAATCATTAAATACATTTCGACGTTGACTTGTAAAAGCAGGGGAAAATAATACATCTGCTACATGTCTCCGAAATAAAAACATTAAATAAAGCATTAGGTCTTTATCGCTAGGCGGCCATTGGTGCCAATTCAGTGGCATCCTGACAAAACCTAAAGCGCCGTCCTTGCTCGCTTCGCTTTCGGCACATAACGCAAAACGATTGCTTTTCTCTCCTTCTTGAAGAGCAAAAATGGACGTTTCCTGTCCGTTTATGACGTTTGCGTTGTCAACATCATTAAGCTTAATGATTATACTTGCTCAGAAGATATTATCCCTATGCGTCCAATTTAAATAACTAGAGTTAATAAATGTTGTAAAATGCTATTTCACTATGTGTGCGGTTAGTCACTGTATAATGCATATGCGGCTTATGGAAATTTATTTCGAATCATATAATGTAGATAATTTTTTTACAAGAATTGTACATGTAAAACAGTAAAAACTACATGACCGCATCCTAAAATTTTGAAGAATCTTCTTCATAAAAATCCTTAGAATGATCCCTTGAAATCTTTACATATATTGAAAACAATGAACTTCGCATGTTTTTTATTTTTTTTATATGCCAGAAACAGACAAGGATCATTCCTTTGCTGATTGAGTAAATAATTTACATTTTAGAATATCAACCAGATACAGGTCATATTAAGAAAACTATCTTTGTTTCATTTTATATCGCATGGCTAAATTTAAATCGATTTGACGAGGCTCTGTCAAATCAAATTGAATCCTAATTTTTAAGCTTTAAATGAACAATCTAAATTGTTCAATGTTTTCAAATTGAAATCTCAGTGGAGAGCAAACTTTATATTTCTTTGAATTTTTTTTTTTTCTATTTTTTAGAATTTTTTAAAAAAAATGTAGGTTAATAGTTATGGACACTACAACAAAACAGATTTTTAGAAACACTCCATTAGAAACGGTTTTTAAAAAATTCGTTTCTAAAAATAGCTAGTGACATTTGGAAATTATCAGTGGTTATTATTAGAAACGGTTTTGTTAAAAAACCGTTTCTAAACTTTTTGCCAAAAAAATATAAAACACGGTTCATTTTTTAGAAACGGTATTTTATAACTTATTGGAAACGGTATTTTTAGAAACGGTTTTTTATAACTCTTTAGCACCACCTATTTTTAGCACCGCTGCCAAACCGGTGCTAAAAATCTATAGAAAACCGTTTCTAAAAAGAAAAAATGGCGTAGTGGGAGCCTCCTACAACAACGATTTTTTAAAATTCAAACATAGTATAAATATAAAAATATATAAGATATAATTTCAATGAATATTAATATTAAGATCACGTGTACGTGTGGATTGGTTGTTTGAAACCAAAAAAATTAAGATTCAATCAAGTAAATGGACTCAGTCAAAAAAAAAAAAAAATTTTTGTTTTTCTCTATTATCTCCACTCCATTTGATAGTAGCTTGAAAAAACGTGAGATACTATTGTGACGATGCCTGCTTGAGCCTATATTGATAGAATTTCCAATTTTAAGCTCCAACCTTCACCCATGAACCAAGCAAGCTGGTCAAATAGATCTACTAATTTAATCACAGCACACTTTCCATACTGGTAGGGATACAATACTTTAAAGACTATTTGAAAAAAATCTTTAATATGCATAATACGAAGGTTACACCTGTTTGAAATTTGAGTTTGAAGGTTTTATGGCAATGCCATAAGTTTTTGACATACGATAACACAGTTTTGTCTTTACTTTCAGTACTATTTTTAATTCAGAATTATAATGGCAATTTATATCATTTATTTTATTCTTTTTTAAAGAACATAAGAGATACATACACACTTGAAAAAGAAACTATATATATAAATTTTGACATTTTGTCCTGTAAATCAAACACTTTAAAATGAGTACACTAAAATTCATGTATTATAATTAATTTATCTAGTACAATCAGTTTGCTTAATTTATATATTTGAGCCTCATAATCGTACAGTAATTGAACTCAGAACTATTAATATTTGACAATAAAGACAATACTTATGTGAAGATCATAGCAATAAAAATTCTTCAATCGATGATATCTTTGGCTGATAAGTGCAGTTAGCATGAAATTGCATAGTTTTGACTTTGACTATTATTTCATATATATATATATATATATATATATATATATATATATATATATATATATATCTCGCAATAATAAATTTCATCCTTATTTAAGTGAACCTTCCCTAGAGGACCTCTCTACAGGCAATCACAGAATAACTCCGCTGTAATCGATAGACTATTAGTATATCAAAATAATTCATTACACTTTTTTCAAAAAGAAAGAAAAAGTACTTCATTACAAATATTATTAAGTAAATGGACCCAATCCATTTTAAATTCTAGATGAGAGGATTGATCTTGACCCAATGGCATATATGATTCTAACGACGTGACCCAGTCAGAATTTAATCCGTGTTATATTGGGAATTTGGGGGACTATTTTTGGGGTTAAATGGAGAGAATTTGGTCGCAAATAATAACAAGCAGGACCTGAGAAGTTTGTTACGAAACAAAAAAGAAGTCTAAAACGGGAAAGCTACATGTGAGCCGGTCGGTGAGTGACACGTGCCAGTGGTCCACCGGCCACCCGTGCTTATCATCACCCACCAACCCGCCACCCCAAAGCGGCGGACCTCACCAGATCCCTTTGTCCACTTCTCCATTCCTTCAATAACAGGAGATGCCATTTGCATTAATTGAAGGGCCTATTTTGTTGATTTTCAGCACTACTTGAATTTCTTTTTTTGGTTGATACATGAAGCTTGATATACATATAGAAATACTAAACGTATATGTTTTTTTAGACCTAGATAAAAAAAATAATGATGTGACTAAGGTCAAGCATTTATTAGCATGCTAATTACTTTTTCTTTGCTTATTTTTTCTTCAGTCTTTTGGAATGATAGACAATATTAACAATTGATACACAACGTATTTTAATAAAATTATATTTCTAGGAAGACAAGTTTGATTTCATGCTTCCTTTTTTCTCATCTCCAATGATTCAAATACATTTTTAAAACTCTTTGCATTCTAGTTGAAAATTAACAACTTAGGGGTTAGGTCACAAATAGTTCTCACTAATCTAATTAGGTCGTTCATTTTTGTTTTATTAAGGACAACTTTTTTAGTGGACACTCTCTGTCCGTGATCATAATTGTCATGTACCATTTATCTCTATAATTAGATATATATAATGAATCATCAAATGGAAAAATTTAGAATTCGTCACATATAATCAAGTTCCTTGTTTATGATTAAACGTTACATACTTTTAACGATATACAGATACATCCTCTTTCCTTACTCTTCAATATAAACGAATAAGTTTGCTGAAATTTATTTTACAATTTTGAAATATATAAGGACAAGCCATTTCATAATATATTTGGTCTATAATAGCTTGTTCAAGGCTCAAATTAGATGGTTCCTTATTCCAACAAAAATAAGAACAAATCTTGTTCTTATTCTTATTCAATGTACAATTGTACACCCGCTAACCCTATATAAATTAAACACATATTAACCGATCCAAATCAAATCTAATTAATAATATTTGAACAATCGTATTAACTGACTTAAAAATGAATAGCTCTAACATGTTTAGTACTTGCCATTAAGGTCTTTACTATTTTTGAGGTAGACCAGACCACAACTAGAACCGTCTGCGTATCTCCGGCTGTAAATATGAAAGGAGAGGTATTGTAGCTGATGGACACGCGCTTGGTTGAGAACTAGACATTGGTGTGCCACGTGGCAAATTGTGGTTGGATCGTACACTGATATTTATTCCACTGAAAAAAAGGTGCACACGGGACCATTCGAAAGAGACAAAGATGATACATTGACCAAGGCCATCTCTGACTGTTCCAACTTCCAAACTAAGCTATTCTTTTTGGTTTGAATAATAAACTAAGCTAATTATGTGCGTCTCTTTCCTCCTCATCTACAGGAAGTACTCTGCAAATGAATTGTTTATCACAACATCACAAACCATACACTAAACTGTATACAATATAATATGTAGATGATAAGTTTGATTTATATTTTATTCAGATAATATAAAATTGCCACAAGTTTGGTACTATTGTACTTGATATATAAACAACAGTATGCATCCTACTTTGTCACTTACTGAGATCGATGCACTTTTCATGGTTGTTTTAATATTTGCCTCTTAATCATTTCACCAGCTTTTTATGTACAGCTAATTAATTATGGAATCTGCAGTTCTGCACCTAAGCCTTTTCTTAGGTGCCGAAAGCCTAGAGGATCAGATTATTTGGTTAATTGTACATAAAGAGTTCTCTTCCACATAAAATTTGCAGTTAGTTTGATTTAGCTTATATGACTGAAAAAATGTATATTATGATCTCATGTCGAATGGAACCGGTGGTACTTGATGCCACTATTTACAATTTAAAAAAAAAAAACAGAAAAAATTGCAGTAGAAGATATTTTGAGGTCTCTGAATCTAATTAATGTTAATTAGTAAAAGAAATTGGATAATTAAATAAATGATAGGGAACTATCTTTTAAACAAAAGAAGCCAGCGTAGTTTATGTTTTTCTCCCCCTTTCTGAATTGACAACTAGGCTTGTTAGTAATAAACCATTGAAGCAGAAATACTTAGCGATATGGATATTTTATTGACCTTATTCCATATCCAGTAGAATGTAGTCAGAGAATATTCTTATCAAGATCGGTCCCCAGTAATCAAAAGCATGATGACTTAATTAATTAAGATTAGAATGGTAAGTAGAAGCTTATCAAGAGGCCTGACAATGTGGCATGCCACCACTGGTACAAACTGGCATTAGATTTCTAGTGATTACTATAATGTAGAATCATTGTTCTAAGTAATCTTGATTGTTTTTTTAGTTTTTTCCAGCGTCAAACTTAGCTCTAGGGGTGGTGCAAACTGGAATCATTCACTTAGTTTAGTTGAACAGATTATGTATTTAATTATTTTTCCTTTGATTCTATGTACAAGCGCTGAAATGGTCGGTAGAAATGCCATGTACGGCGGCGCATAGCGTTTATTAGTAGATTATTGATTGATCAAATTGTTGTCTTTCATTGAAGATCTTAACCTAGTAGATTGCATTTCAGATTTTTAAGATGTACAAAGTGCTTTACCTGAACTGGTAAAAATTATACGAAAAATTGATGATTCTCAAAAGATAAATTAGAATTCATGTCTTTTCTCCTAACCTTCCTGTAATTATTCTTATGTGTTCTCATTTTTATTTTATTATTTTTTTGTCACTCTTGTCTCTCCGGCATCTCTCTCCTTTCATTTTGTTCTTTGTCAGAATCCTGTTTAAACTTTGAGATAAACAGAAATAAAAAAGAAATAAGGGAGCAAATATTGGCTAAACTTGACCAGTTCCTTCAGCAGAAACCAAACTGGTGCTTAAATCTGATACCACTATTCTAATTCAAATCTTGTACCTTTTTTTCTCGGGTGAATTAAATCTTGTACTTCATTCAATTGGCTAGTGGTGGTTGACTTACTTCAATTAGTACGACAAATAAACAAAACTAAAATATTGTTCTAGATATCTTAATTTTAGTTCATCTTTTGTCAAAAGCAGTGTTCTATGGTGGCCACGGAATCATTGTCTTGGATGATACAATGAACCCAGAACTGATTAAATAAAATATATACTGTTATGAATGCATGCATAACAACAGTAATCAAGTACAAGCCGCAATAATACAATAACGTTTTTCTAGAAGCTTCAGTAGAAAAATTTCTAGATCTAGCTACAATTCAAATGTTCTAGATCTAAACACTTCAATTTTGCTGCTCCACAATCAAATCTGTTTCCAGAAAACTATTTACTCAATTTGGTAGGAACTGTCAGTTGTGGGTCTTTCGGCTGAATTAGATTTAATGCTGACAATAGAATTTGGTAATGACCTAACTTGTGCATTCTAGGTCGGAAGGTGCATCCTGTTAAATAGGACAAACTGAACCATAGAAGTAAACATTAAGGCCCCATTTGTTTGTGACTTAAAAAGGTGCATAACTTAAGTTATGCATCCTTAAGTCACCAAACACTCGTTTCATAAGACGCCTTAAGGGTGCATAACTAATACAACCTATTAAATAGGTTGCATAAGTTATGCACCGATCTCCTTTAATTTTTTCCAACAATACCCCTTAATAATAATTAATAATAATATATAATAATTAACAAATAATTAATAATATTTAATAAGTAACAATAATTATTAAAAAATCATAATTAATAATAATTAATAATTATAATTAATAATTAATTAATAATAATATTTAAAAATAATATTAATTATTAATAACAACGATTTAATAATAATAATAATTAAAAAATAATTAATCAATAATAAATTTTTATTATTAAATAATTAATAGTATTTATAATATTTAATTTAAAATAATTATTAATATTTCATAATAACAAAATTGGTATATTATTATCATATATAATTATTTTTATAATAATTAATATTTAACAATAATTTGTAATTAATAATAATAATATTTAATAAGTAACAATAATTATTAAAAAAATTATAATTAATAATAAAGATTAATCGTTATAATTAATAATTGATAATATTTAACAAGTAATATTAATTATTAATAATAACGATTAAATAATAATAATTAATTAATAATAATTTTTATTGTTAAATAATTAATAATGTTTATAATATTTATTTAAAAGTAATTATTAATATTTCATAATAATAAAAATGATTTATTATTATCATTAATAATTTAATTTTATAATAATTAATAATTAACAATAATTAAGTCACAACATCTTATTAATATATAATATTAATTCAAATTTAAGGACATTTTAATCTTTTGACACAAATATATGCATGCATTAAGTTATCCATCCTCACTACACAACTAAACATCCATTACATAACACTACATAAACACTTAGACATTCTTAACTTATGCAACCCTTATTGCACAACCAAACGCCCCCTAATTGATAACATTTTGGTTATGACCCAAGTTAGCATTAACCAGCCTACAATAACATAAAACAAATGTGCCGTATTCTTGTAAATCCATCTAAAGTAACCTCTGGCTCTAAAAACTCGACCGTATCCAAACTCCAAAGTTCCAAATGCAGCATAGTACCGTTAGACACTCTTAAAAGCATTATATTATTTTTTAAAATCCATGTTTGACCGACTCGCAAGCATCAAATAAACATCAAGATACGTCTCCAAATAGAAACTAGTATAAAAGACGGAAGTACATATACTAAGCTACAATGATTATTAAGGGCAAACATTTTCCCCTTACAAGATAAGATCTCCTTTCCTCCTTAAAAAACAAACATAAATATAACTTCAAAATTGCCAGCCAAGATTAAACCCCAAACTATGCACGTCAAATGTGAGCTCTGAATATATACAATAATTCACCGCCATAATACAACAGTTCGACCATTAAAATTAATAAAAATGCTACCTACCCCATGGCCTCGAAAAGGGCCGGCCTGTAGAATCAGGCATTCCAGGATTTGAATTTTGGTGCCTAAAATTCATCCAGGCCAAACTATCCATCGTACCAGCAGAAGTTCTGGTATTATCACTCCTACTATTAATACTATTATTATTACTGCCTAATTGAGCTGGTATGTACCCATACACATTGTCAACTCCACCAGGCATACCAAAGCTCCTTGGTGCGGAATACTGCTCCGGGTTCATGCCTTGGTATTGCATGCGCGGTGGGATCTTATTGCACTCTGACAAGACACTGAAAAGACTCCCATCTGAGGTGGAGCTGGAGGTGTCCATTCCTGACCAGCTGTTAGTGTTATTACTGTTAGTGTGCATTTGATGCTCTTGGGGGAACCATGGGTAACCAGTATTATTAAGAGGGAAACGGAAGTTATTGGCCATGTTCATGTTCACATTCATATTCTGACGTGTGGGTCCCATTGGTGATAAGTGTCCTTGGTTGGAGTAACTGCTGGTTGGGTACATTGGAGGTTTATTCGAGGGTTGTTGCTGCTGATGCATGTACATATTGTTATCTCTGAGTTGTTGTCTCTGCTCCAGCAGTCTCTGTTGTGCCTGAAAAAGAAATCAGTTTTCTTTTATTTTACAGTGAGATTCAACTTGAACAAGAAAGAAATGAAGGATTCCCTGCGTTTGAGATCTCCAACAATCCAATCATTATACAATATATGGTTCATAGCCAAGGGATGGTTTATATCGAAAACAAACTTATTTAGCAAACATTACCATAGATATATGCTTACTAAGATAAAAACAAAAATAAATTGAAAAATCCTCTGAATTAAAACATAGCAATTGATAAGAGAGCAGAAAGAGAGGGCTTGAACACGGTACAAATTAACTGAGCACAACAGGTCAGCAATCTGTCAATTTAGTCCACTCAGCCAAAATGATTACTTTGTACCTATTTGGTGCAATTTGATAACACTGGTACATTCACTACAGCTTAGATGAGCCTTGTATCCTATTTGGTGCAATTTGATAAGTGGCCATCCATTAACAGTTCAGCTTTATCAGCACTTGATCAATAACAAAAAGATTCTCAAATTACCTCAAGATTGCTGCATGCCTATCTAAACTAGAAAACATTATTTTGGTTGCCACAATTGTCAAATAAGTTTGGTTAGCCGGTATATACTTTCAGAAAAGAATGTAACTAAGAAATTAATATATACTGGAATTAATTTGTGTTGTCAAACATTTGTCTCCATGTTAAAATTAAATATTAATTAGAAGAAACTTCAAGGGACAATTTTTGAATGCCATTTTCATTAGTGAAGCATAAGTTCACCGACCTTCTCAGGTGGTTGATGAACTTAGCCCACTATTTCTACCCCTGGACACAATTTTATCTCATCCACAGCTATCCATGTTCGGAAAATTAAGTGATAATAAAGAAATAATACCTGAACCAAACAAAGGGTAATAGGTATATATATTTATACTACTAAATTTAATTTACAGAACCAGCTTCCACTAAATAAAAGGAATCCATGCAGCTTAAAAAAATCGGAGTAGCATGCACAGAGACATTCACTGTAACACAGAAACAAGCAGCTGAAAGATGCAACTAACAGTATGTATTCTGAATAATAACAAGTCAATACAGAGAAAACCCCATCAACACAAATACTATACACATACTGAACTCTGTATACTTGGGCATTATGTGTGCCCATGCTGTAGCAACATTTGTCCGTACCAGTTCAAAATTAAGCTTAAAAGTATGATCAACTGAATCATATCATAACTAATGCAGAAATATACCAGCTAAAGCACATGCCAACAGCACAAAATCCTGATATTCAAAAGAAACCAAAGTAGAAAACCATATTTTGGTCCATATTCAAAAGATGTTACCGTAACCCATCTGGAAATGTATCAGGGATGTACATGCTGCCAAAACAATAGTCTTTGAAAACAAAAGAAAGCAATCATACCACACTGGACTGTCAGAAGGTACTGATGGGGTGAAGGTTGATTGATTATGCAGTGATGTCAAGCGATTATTGTAGAGTTAAAGTACACTACCTGGAGAGATTCAGGAGGACGCTCACTCGTCAGAAGAAAAGAAGGTGTCAGCCCAGCTATCTGCTGCTTCATGCCATTCAGACCGCCATGCGCATAAGATGGTGGAAGCATCTCTGGCTCCTTCTGAAAAGAAGGGATCAGCTCAGGACAAAAGATCGACGCCCCGTTATCCATCTCCATTACATTCCTCTCCAGGTCAATCGCAGCACCTACCCCAGCACTGCGCTGCTGGGGAATTAATTCAGGCAGCTTAAGAGACGACTCCCCAGGCTGCATATACTCGTGCTGTCGGTTGTAATCGCTTACAGGGACCCACTTGTCAGGGTCAGTTGGCTGGTCCATGTCATCACAGGGAAATGGCTCAGAAATTTCAGAAGAGGTGCTTACAGGGATCAAAGTATCAGTTTCGGGAGGGGCCGAGTTGTCCTGATGGTGGCTGTTGAGAGATGGTATGCGCTCGAGGTCATGACGATAACTGGTCATGTTATTGAGGTTATTGTCTTCTTCAGATAATGGTACAGGCTCTTCAGCTACGTCTTCAGCCTCTTGTTCTTCGGCCAGATCCTCCTCAGAAGAGTTCCCATCTACAGCTTCTACATCTTCCATTTCTTTTGCTTCAACTTCTGCTTCCAGTTCAACTTCATCTTCTTCTCTTTCTTCTTCCTCATCATCTTCTTCTTCTCTTTCTTCCTCTTCTTGCTGTACCTCATCCTCCTGCTCCTCTTCTCCTTCCTCTGATTCTTCACGCTCTTCTGACACATTGGGGCTGGAGTTGCTAATGTACCCTCTATCCATCATGAGCCGTTCGGACTGCCCCTCTAATTCTTGGCTATTCATATCCTAAAAGTTTCATAAACCAAAAGATCAATGGAAATCAAATAGAAATGTTTTGCAATATAATCTGATAAATACAGTGGATAGAAAAGAAAAAACAAAGAAATAAACCTCTTCCATATCTGACATCTTCTCATCATCAACATCTGTAGAAGATGATTTTGTCAATTGCTCATTTTCTGTTTTCCTCTCCCTCCAAGCCTCAAAACCCGCAGGAATTTCTACAACCAAAGCTTTCTTCCATTGCTGTATTTCTAAGTTCCTCCCCTTCCATGTCTCAAAGGCAAGCGGTAGAGCTTCCTTTGCCACTTGCAACCTATTCAGAAAATTTAACTTTTGAGATATTTTGACAGCAGATTAGTCTTGCACGTGTTCTTAAAGGAAAAGGCTATACCAGTGATCATGTAATCTTGTCTTCTCTTCCTCCATGAATGACTCATATGGCTTAATGCTCAATTTTTTTATGTCCCCGAGTACAGGGGCTAGAAGTTTCGGTTGAAAGCCTTCACCGGAATGCTTTAGATTCTTAACTTGCTCGTATTGCGACTTGCTGATCTGCAACAAGTCAACCAAGGTTTATACGAATTAATAAACATAGTAGGAAAACATTAAACAAAATATGCAAAAGCACGTATCGAGTAACCACCATGAAAAATAATACATAAAAGTTGGAGCATTATAGGATCCTGGGGAGCAAGCCAGAGAGCAGATAGAATAAATCAATCAATATACATGATACTGTAATACTGAGATGAAACAAAAATTTGGTATGGAGTGTCAGACACTTGATGCTGAGGTCATTACCTTAACATATGACATATACTTAGCAGTATCAGTACGAATGATCTTTTGAAGAACTTCTCTTTTATTAACTTTAGGTTTTTCAGGTGGGCTTGTGACACTCCCAGCTTTATGCTTAGTAGGTGTATCCCTGTACATCAAAAAACACTGTAAATCCATAGTAATAGGTAACTCATTTTAAAGTTATTATTGTCCTAATCAATGAAGTTAGGGAAAAAAAACAACAAGATAGAAATGCTACATTTTTAAGTAAAACATTTCTGAGGTAAAGTAAGATTACCTAAATAGTTTTTCTGGATCTCTGCAATTTAGCCATTTTTCTTTCCACCCCTCCAAGTCCTCAATCATTCTATAAAATAAAATCATTCATGGAATAAGAATAATTAAAAATGATTTTCAAAAGTAAAACAAAAGAAATACATACTAAATGTTATTTCATTTCTAAAAGACCTGGAATGGTAGTTGTTTAGCTCCATATAGTATGCCTTCCTATCAGACCGAAACTGTTTTTCCTTTTGACGAACAGCATCAGGATGCATGTCACCACAGCAAACAGAAGCCGACCTAGTATCAATTAGTTACATATATATTACAATAATGAAGTAAAAAAAGCTAGTACATGGATAAAAGAGTAGATAATATTAAGTTTTGCTTGCCATTTTGTAAATTGGTTTCCAAAATGAAGGTTTTCTCCTTTGAGAAGAGATCTAACTGCTTGACCTGTACTACTCCCACTAGGCAGGAACTGGCTTAGAAGTTTCCTATCGGACTCTGAAAGGCATGAAGCCCACACCTAAGTAGAATAAATAATATATATTAAAAAGTAAAAAATACAAAAAAATACATATATATATATATAAGACATCTTAATTAAACTAATTCCAGTATGCCAAAAATTTATGTCAACCGAAAGATCTTTCCTCTATGACAATTACTCACAAAAGTATTTTACTATATGGCATATGCTAAAGCTTCAAACCAAGTTTCGCTTGCATTTTGGTGAAAGTACAAAATATGGAGTTGGCTTATACACTAGTGGAAGTAAATAAAGTTCAGTAAATGATAGCACCATAATGCAGGTTGAATCTTGTAAAGTCGTCTTTCATTTGGGGTTAATTGGGTCTTCAGCAGGACTACTATCATTTGCAGAAATAGTCATACAGAACCAACTTGACAAGCAAAATTAGTACTGATATAGGTACAAAAAAAATTCATACCTCATAAGATAATACATTGCTGAGATCTTTCAAACCAAAAATCTCTTTTGGAACATGAAACACATCAGCCAGGCCCTTACATGGCTGTGGGACCGTGTCAACAAATGGGGCCAGATCCTTCCATGCCAACCCGACCTGATCCTTCCTAGGCATGACTCTCTTACGACGCTCATCCCAATCAAGATCAACATGAGGTCGCAGACTCAATGTATAGTCTGACGAGTCTAGCTTCTTTTTCTTCTTCCCTTTGATTGGGTCATGAAGATTCGAATTACTCAGACGTCTCTTCTGTTGTCCAGCCGCCATTCGACAAGTCATCTAAGGTTCCTTTGTATCATGCAAAAACTTTGGTTTGCATGAAATTAAGATTCTGTTTCTTGTAAACTGTGATTCCTTCTTAATTATGGACTACCTTCAGATTGAAAACAATAAGATCAAACATACTGGTGTTGCAGAAGTAACAAACAGGAAAACCCTGAAACTGAAACCCAGTAATTTCAATGCATAATCTAATGCAATATTTTATATAACTTAAATACATATCGTGCGAATAAATTAAAATAAAAAATATGTATTAGAAAAGTGGCACTTAAACAGAGTAGTTCGTATCATAAAAAATTGGATGAGAAGAATTCACTGAGGAATATTTCCTCTCTAATAACACATACAATTGCAAAAATAAATTCAACCTTTATCTTAAATTACAATTTAATACCATGTTCAACCTTGCTTCAAACAAATTCAACACAAAAAGAAAAATTAAACTCAATCCAAACACGAGAAATTGAGATAAATCTAAAAAAGGGGGAAATAAACCGACTTGGGAGATGACTGATCTGGTACAAATCGAAACACAACCCAATCAGAACTAAAAAAAAATACCTCAAAACAGAGACGAAATCAATCCGGAAATCCAACGACGGAGGAAGGAGGAAGAGACCCGCGCGCGAACCCTAGAAGAGGAGAGGAGAAGAAAAGAAAAGGAAGGAATTTAGGAGAGGTTATACCGAGATTCCAACCTCCGTACGAGAAAGGAGATGGGATAACTTAGATATGGGGCGTGGATTCGAAGGGTGCCTACGACTATGACGACTTTGCTTCAATCGTCGCCGTCGGATTTCGCACAAAATCTAGCCAAGATGCCTCGATAGGATGTTATTATGATGTTATGTTATTACGGCGTCTGTGCGTTTGGAGTTTTTCTGGTCAAGTCTCCATGGCATTGGCTGATGATATGATATTTCGAAGAGAACATGGAGAGGCCTGTTTGTTTGTTTGACTCTATCTTGTCGGTCGAGTCAGCGATATATGGGCCTATTGGGCTGTTATGTGTTTATGGGCTTATTGAGCTCTTTGTCTTAGTAGAGCTCAGAAATTTACGCATTTTCAAAAAAAAAAAATATTTATGCATTTTCCTTGCTGCTTCCTCCCGCATGATTGCTTGCAAAATATTTACGCGCCATCCTATGATAATAATTGCCTAAAATATAATGCAACTTGCAAAGAAATTGTCGAGAAAGTTGATAATTTTAAATTGTCAAAGGCGCCGTATTTTTTGTTGTTAAAATTATAATATAGAAAAGAAAAGAAAATATATGTGCTACCCCGACTGAATTCAGATTTTCAACGCAGATGTTTGTGTTTTTTTTCCCCCGTGGCAAGCAGAATAATTTGTTAGATGAGAAGAAGAAAATATATATACTGGCAATATAAGATCAATTTTTGGACTTGTGATTATGGATAATATACTGAAAATTTATAATCTTGAGAGGTTTAATGTCGTCCCTTTATCTCACAAAAGAAATGAAACAAAAATATATATTGATAATCATATTTGTAAAATAATATCAATAGAAAATATTATGAAAATTATAGAAATGATAGATATGCATATATTTTTTATAATATAAATATATTGTGTATCAATTTCAATGCAAATTTAAAATTTTTGATAACTAATCAAATGTCAATAAAATTTATTGTAATATTGTTCGAACTGTTTAATATTTGATAAATCAATATTAAAATTATATTAAATTTCAAATGGAACGTATATAACTATGTAGAAAATATTTTAAACATTAATTTTGATGGTTATTTAGTTGTTTGTTATAATTGTTATAAAAAAATTGTTATTAGAGTATAATCTATCACGTACAAGTTATGCACCTATAAAAATAAATAAATAAATATTTTTTTGTAGTTTTAAAATGTCGGTGGCCTGTAATATGACATAGAAGTAATTTACTGTGATAAGAAATTATTAGAAACATAGGATGAAAAAAAAGCGTTTATTGTAATTAAATATGCAAGGATTTTGTTTTTGTTTAAAAAAATTGCCAAAAAAATTTAAGAACAATTTAAGCTTTATATATCTTCTCGTGTAATTTGACTTTTTGATTCGATACTAGGCTTTGTAAAGCTTCTTACCACAGCTTAAGATAGTTATTAGTTTGCAGCGCTCTTTTTTTTCCCTTTTATTTTGCAATTTTTTTTAAAAAAAAATTGTTGATTAATAAATTTCTAGTTTGACAATTGCCGCAGCCTTAAAAAAATATATATTTTAAATCACGTGCTTCGTATTTTCTTCAATTCTTTCGTGTCATTTATCCTCCCATGTAAATATTAGGAGATAAAATAAGAAATAAAAAATCGCTTTGATACCTTTGTTTTCGCTTTAGCTTCGTGTTTTGGATTGGGATGAGAAAACAAATTAGCATATGTGATAAAACTTAAAAGACATTAATTTTTTATAACGACATGGAAACGACGCCACTTTAATTTTTATCCATTTTTCTTGAAGTAGAATTTTTTGTCAATTTTCATTAGATGATTATGTTTACATCACATATGTGGAAAATGACCATAATACGTGTCGACCATGAACACAAAAAATATTTCATCACCAATGCCCCTGTTACATTTTCTTTTTTCCAGGATTCTATGATTGATCCGGAGTACAAAAGGTGTGTAAAGTGATGTAGAGAAGTTAAACTCCCGTTGGTGCATTACTAATGTTGATCTTTAGTCCAAGTCCATAGTATTTTCTTAATATCACCATATATTATTACTAACTGAAACATCCCAACGGTGTAAATGAGATTACGTGATATCGGAGTTCGAGTTATCATTCATCCGTGCACTATTCGTACGATATGTATCAGAAACACATTCTTTTCTTTTTGAATAGTTTGATTTATATGTACGCTGATTACTGATATCATCACCATATCCATGAACGAAGAGTTTAAAATTTGGGAAATTTTGCAATAGGCTAAATTTTCAAGTCCGATTCGGTCAATTTTGAACAAACAATTTAGTTTTTAGCCCATATAAAAAAAAATTGATTCACCCTAGAATTCGCCTTAATTCTTTTCTTATTTTACATTTTTAGAATATCTTTTAGCTTTTACTTTCTCTATATTTATATTTTTTTATAAAAGACAAAATTTAAATTTGCATATAGATGTTTTAACTTCTGTATTATTGCTTGCTCAAAGGAGAAACGTTATTAAAACAATTTTAAAAATATGAAATATATTTTTGTATATCCATGTCATATTTCATATTGGATATAAAAACACGCATTGTATCCATGTAACACGGTACCAGATATATATTGTTCTCTTTAGTAAGGTCAGGCTATTTTACCCCTGTTTTGAAATAATGAGTCCTAAATCAGTATCTACAATAAAAAGATACTTACAAGTAAACTTCAATTAATTAGATCAATTGAAAAAAATATCAATACTGTTAACTAACTAATAAAAGTAATTTCGTTATCATTTGCCGTCGTTGTTACTTATACGATAAGGAAATTCTCAGGAGAAATTATTTGATAATCCGGCTTAAAAACTATTATGCATTATATAATTAATTTAATTCATTCTTTCCCATGGATCAGTTTCCAAGAAATTTCCTCGTATCTACATCACCTCTCCGTTTATGGAAGCTCCATTATGATTTTCAAAATATCATATCTTAAATTACCCAATTACATTTCTGGTTTAGTCATGAAAATTTGATATCCAAAAATATCCTAATTATTTTTCCCCCCAAGTAAGACTTTTTAAGAATAAAAAAAAAAAATTCTGAAGACTTGAGAAATTGACCTGTACGCTATTCGTCTCCTTCCCAGTTCTGACTTCCGACCCGCGTAAGATAAAACTCGCGCGCGGTGCTTTGATCAGAGAAAAAGACCTGGTTCTGAACTAAAAGCTCAGTCGAACAATTCAAAGGGAGAGATCAGAGATCAGACAATGGCCTCGACCTCTTCCTCTCAGGCGATGCCATTCCTATCCATACCAGAAAAGAAAACCTCCTCGGTCGACCTCCACAAGTTACTCCGCGACCACATCTCCGCCTATTTCTCCTCCCACGATGCCGCCGCGTCAGAGCGGGAGCTCAGTCTCGTCCGTCAGATGCGATCCGATTTAGAGAAGCAACCCAATTCTTCCACCTCCTTAAATTCCCGCCTCGATCTCCTCCGTCGCTACTTCCGCGCTATTTCCGTGATCGAGCGCCGACTCGGCTGCGTCAATTCCATCTCCTTTACTTGGTACGACGCCTTCCGGTCGAACAAGAAATCGAGTCTGAAGACGATCGGTTTCGAGAAGGCGGCCGTGCTGTTCAACATCGGGGCAGTGCATTCGCAAATTGGATGCACGGCTGAGAGGGACACCGTGGAGGGGAGGAAGGTCGCGTATGCGGAGTTTCAGAAGGCGGCCGGGGTGTTTAGGTTGATGAAGGAGAATGCCGCCGTGGCAGGGGCCACCGTGGATCTGAGTCCCGACTGTGCCGGTATGCTTGAGAGATTGATGCTGGCTCAGGCTCAGGAGTGCATGTTTGATAAGGTCATTGCAGATGCCAAGGGTGCCATCCTCTGCTCAAAAGTCGCAAAACAGGTAGTTTTTCTTCTCCTTTCTGGATTAGCTTTGGTGCACAATTTTCCTTTTTCTTTACTTAGGTGGCTTACAAGCTGGTCCTGTCCTTTACTTGCCTTAAAACTGGTTTAATTTTATTACTAATTGCATTATAAAATTCAATTCTGTATGTAATTTTTGCTAGATAATGTTAATTTGGGTGGATTTGACAGGCTGGTAGCTTCTACAGCGAGGCATACTCAACTATAACTGTGTCACCACTTGACCAACATTTTGACCGAGCATGGGTCTCACAAGTCCAGTTAAAAGCTGCCTTTTTCTATGCGGAGGCTGCCACTTTGTACTGCACAGATCTCCATGAGAAAGAAGACATTGGCGAGGAAATAGCCCGTCTGAAACTAGCTATCAGTTCACTTTCTGATGCAAAGAAATCAGCAAAGGGAGCCCCGTCTTGTCTACTTGAAGCTGTATCCAAATTGGAGAACAAAATGAACCAAAATCTTGAGAAGGCAGTCAAGGAAAACAACCAAGTCTACTTGATGCGGGTCCCACCTGTCGGTTCTTTGTCGGAACTCCCAGCTGCAGTTTTGGCTCAACCTGCTTCTGTCGAGGGCTTGGATATAAGTAATGAGACTCTCTTCGCCAATCTCGTACCTGAATCTGGCAAGAAATCTTTGTCAAAGTATACTGATATGGTTGATGATGTCATCAAGATCCAGTTGGATAAGATCAAGCTGATAAAAGAGGTTTCTAAGGTAAAATTACAGGAAATGGGTCTACCTGATTCAATTAGTGCTGTAGAAAATGGTTCAACTTTACCGGCTGAGCAGAAGGCTCAAGTGGAGGCAATACAAGACAGGGGTGGGCCAGATGGGCTAAAAGTGGAGTTAAAGCAATTGAAGGATTTAAGGAGGGTTAATCTTGAATTAATGGTGCAAACAGAGGAGATGTTGCAGAAGGAAGAGAAAGAGGATTCTCAGTACAGGGCCCAGTACAAGGAAAAGTGGGAAAGACCCGAATCTGGTGTGTTGGCTAAGAACATGAGAGATAGGCTCAGTAAATATGCTGAAAATCTTAAAGAAGCGGGAGTTAGTGATCTAAGAATTGAAAATTCCATGCGTGAGAATTTTGTAACTTTGACGATTCTTGATAATCGACCAGTAAGTGTTTTCAGATTAGTTGTTTCTTTGCTATGATTATATCTACTTTTTGTTATATATATCTATCTCCTTCCTAATGAAATGATTAATCTCATATTCATGCTTTTTTAAATGGTGTAATCTCATATTAAGTGAACATTGTTGCACATGGAAACTCGTGTTAAGATTAGGGTTCCTAGAAAGAGGACCTTGAATTCAAGTGTGTTTTCAAGTTGTTCAATTTGGATTTTCTCATCAATTATGAATTATTAATGGCAGATAGAATCAGCCCTTCCAAGTCTTGCAAGGCCTGTCACCTATTTAGATGGAAGTGAGGATAGGACTCTTGGTACCCTCAAACAAAGCTTGGTATGTGCTTAAGTCATTATATATATTATATCTTCATTTAATAACCACCTGCAATTGTAATTAGCCTGAAATTAGACAGTTGTCACTGACCAAAACTTAAAAGGGACGATTTTGGAAGAGTATTGTGTGCATCACAAAAATATCATCAATTATCTTGCCTGTTGTAGACACAACTGGAGACTCATGCGGCACAACTGGAAAGCCTTGAAGAAAAGCTGAAGGAGTTGAAGACGAAGGTCTAATTTAATTCTAGAATTATTCAGTTTTTTTTTTTTTTTATATAATTCACATCAAGAATGATTACAGTGGAGTTCAATTTCCTGTTCTGTTTTTCTTTCTTTCTTTGGATCAAGCATATTTTGGAAAATTAATTGAACTTGTCTTACTTGTTTGCCAGGATGATATTCTGCCCAAGTTGCTAGGAGGTGCTTCATCAGAGGATGATCTGTTCAAAAAAGAAATAGAAAAGTATAATCCAATTTGCGAAGAAATCAGCAAACATATCGAAATAATAGAGCAGTTGTTGAGCCAAATTCAGGTAACATTCCCTAATTGTAAACATTAATAACTTCTTAGCTGAAACTTATCTTGTGAAATTAAAGGTGTAAGTATATTTTTTGGAGCTTACCTAAGGAAATGAGAAAAGTGATTTTTTCCAATAAACACACTAAGCAATATATTGATTTGACATGCAATAATAGATATGTTTTTTGATGCTAAACATACTAATGGTAATGTGCATTTTGCAGGCCCAAAATATCGAGTTTGTGAATCAGTTTAGACTTGTTGAGTACAAAAGTGAGAACTCTCTATCTCTCTCAGGCATCAATGCCTCATTTTTCCTTTTATTTTACTATGTTTTGTTTCTGGACTGCATTAGCTCTAGATTGGTATATTGGCGGCATCTTAATAAAATAATACCATCGTTTTACTTTCCGCATGTGCAATTTCTAATGTAAGATGATCGAAAGAACCATTTTTTCCTCTCTTGAAATTAAACTGATAAATTTTTGTTTGTTATAGATAGCTAGATCTTAAATATTATGAGGCTTTAATTTTTCAAATTCTCCTTCATGGGACAATAATATTGTTCATACGTTGTAAGCATACAAATCAAATTCTTATTTAGTGATTAATATCATGTCTCAAATTTTCATTTTGCATGTAGCATCTCATTTTACTTGATTAAACATATGTGAAAATATTTTTGCCCTTTTTGGGGCTGGCAAATGTTAGAGATGACAACTATGCATGTCATATCAGATGGTTTAGGTTTTCGTCAGTCCTGGCTGGGTTTTGGTTTAGAATTTGGTCATCTTCGGGTTCAGCTTATTTGTATTTCGGTTTTTTTCCAGTCCCCAGTTATTAGGTTTGCTTATTTTAGATCTGGGGTTCATTTGGGTTTGGGTCGTTCATGTTGAGCGAGTTCGATGAGATGAGCTGGCTTCGGCAAGTTGGGTTTTATGAGTACTGACTGAATTATTTTATTTCCTTCTTTCAATCAGATTGGATTATCTATTGGGTCGAGCAGGTTGAGTTGTGCCTGGTGGGTCTGGTTAGGGTAGGAAGGTTCTGGTCTAGTCATGTTAGGGGGTTGTGAGTTGCCTGGGCTTGGGTCCTGGGCAGTAGACTTTCGAAAAGTATTGCTGGGTCAGGTCGAGGTTCAGCTTAAGAATTTGATGGCTTATATGGCTTCAGTCAGAATTTGCCAACTCTAGGGCCCATTATTTTGCCACTGCTTTTTTTTGTAGATAAACATTATATTATCTAAGATTCCATGTTTGTGTTGATGAAGAATTTTAGATAGAAATAACAAGGAGGTTATGTTTTTTTTTTTTTTTTTTTTTTGCTTTTGTAAAAGTTAATTGTGTTTTTAACTGCCCAATATAGAGCAACTACTAATAAAGGTACATCTTTTCAGTCTCATTTGAACAAAGTCTAGAGCAAATCCGCAATGCTGTTGCAAAATTTCGTGAGATAAAGGAGAACTTCAGTGAAGGAATCAAGTTCTACGTGTCATTACAGGTACAGACAAAATTACTAATAAATGTCTACAGAAAATTACTAATATTTGAGATTCAGTCTGCAATATTACACCTGTCTTTAGCTGTACTAATGCTAGTTTGTTGCACCTAATCAGGAAGTTCTGAACAATTTGAAGCAGCAAAGCAGTGACTTTGTCATGACAAGAAGTATTCAGTGCCATGAGATGGTCGAAATCCTGAAGAAAAAGCAAGGTGGTTGGAGAATATTTGGGAATAGGTAATAGTAACTAGAGTTTAATCTATACCTCGGGTGTAATTGACGTGTCTTCCATTCTCTGAGAGTTCAGCCAATTGTAATTGATGTCTATGTCGCTGGGTTTTCCTTTCTTGAAGAAACAAAAATATTTTTTCATGTTTTGTATATTCATTATGTCATAGCGCCATTTTTTTTTTTTTGTTGATATTAATGAGCGCAACTTGGGTATTGCTCAATTCTCAAGAAAAAAGGTCGGATATTGCTTCTTTTTATTTTTTTTCCTGTGTTTGTTTTTTAATTCATTTGTGAGCCTACATTGAAATAAGGAATACGACATAGTTCCCGTTCAAGTTTGGTTGTAAACTTGTAAAGTTGTAATCATGCTCTTCAGCTCCAAGATAATCAGAGCAATTACGTGATAGTCTGTCCAATCATAAAAAAGTAAAATTTAAATACAAACTCAACATTGTTAGTATAATCCATATAGTGCAAATACCATCTTAATAAAAATGATGAGATATGATACATGGTTTGTCATTAATGAAGTTATTTGAATATTTCAAAGGATTAAATTTAACAGCTCTTGATATATATCATCAAATTGGATTGATTCTCTATTTTTGTTTATCCAACATATTTATAAAATTATCGTTGAATTTTCAACTGTATTTAAATTGAATGTAAAACTCATTGTCAAGATGGTCATCCTTAATATCACTCCCCATCTAATTATGCATGTTGTCTGAAAAGTAAACAGATAATGCATGTTATCAGTATCAGCTGGACTGCTGGAGACAAAACCAGGTCCTAAAACGGACCGAATCCGGGTTATATTTCATTTTCTGGGTCTAATTTAATTTTGGAATAGCTGACAGCGTTTCCTGCATGCATGGCTTCGCGGAAACGTTTTTTTTTTTTGTTTTTCTTTTTTCTTGATGTGTGTCTGTGATCTTAGATTATAATTGTGGGTAGAAGATTGACTATTAGAGTCGTTCCCCCGGCGAGCTCCTTTCCTCGCCGTGGTTCTGACAGATACGAGAGAGAGACTTGGAGAGGAAGACTATTTCTTTATTTCTTTTCTGCCATTCTCATTACACAGGATTCTCTAATATAATAGTTGCCTAACAATCAATTTCTCATTATTCATTTCCTAATTCAATAAATATAAAACTGAAAATAAAATATTATGAAAATAAGTAAAGATATCCTAATACTATTGTTTTCTTTTTTACTAATAAAAGTATCTATATCATTTCCCCGTTCCTTGAGAAGCAGCTTGTCCTCGAGCTGAAACTGATAAGCGGGATAACAAATACGAATATCATTTATATATGGTAGGAGTTCGATTGGCAGTCAAAAATGACGAATCTGCTTGTTCATCGTTGTCCATCACCTCTAGCCAGAATAACCGCTTGCACTTATGGCCTCTTGTGTATAGTTCATCACAATTGAAGCATAAACCCTCCTGCCGTCTCTTTGCCGTCTCTGCTGGAGTGAGGTGGCGTAAAGAGCGTTCATCTGGTCCAGACCTCGGTGGTGCGGGTAGAGTCGGCACTTCAGGTGGTTTGGGAAGAAGTGATGTAGCACGTACCGGTTGCACAGACAACAATTGCTCTGGTGGGCGGGGCAGCAAGCCAGATCCCCACAAAATCTGGTAATGTCGCTCGGAGGCACGTGCCAAACTGATCGCTATTTCTAAGGAGATTGGATCTTGCATCTTACATCTGAACGAATTATTTCAGATAGCCCAGACAAGAATAAGCCAATTTCATGTGCTGGTGAAAGTTGCTCTGTGCGGCATAGAACTTCGTAGAAGTCCTTGGTATACTCCTCAACAGAGCCAGATTGTTGTAGCAAGGACAACTCTGTGATTGGGTTGGAGCGAAAAGGGGGACCGAATCGGAGTTGGCATGCCTCTTTAAACTGCAGCCAGATAGGGATCCCTTCGCTGCATTCCATCTTATAGTACCATTGTTGAGCAACATCTGTCATGTGATATGTTGCCAACCAAACCTTCTCCTCTTCGAGGACACTTTGACCTCGAAAATATTGCTCGCATCGACATAGCCATTCAAGTGGTTCACTAGATCCGTCCAAGAGTGGAAACTCTACACGGTGGTAACGTGGTGGTAAAGCTGTGCCCGAGAGGTCAGGACCCTTGGTATGTGCCGCTGATGACTCAGAATTGGCTTCGGGGGTGATGAGGCGCAAGTCCAGATTAGCCAGACGAGCCTGGATGGCTGCTATATTCTGATCTTGTGCATCCTGGCGTTTGTCTTGTGCATCTTGGTGTTTGAGCAAAGTTGCAAGCATATCTTTGATGTCCTTGAGGTCGGAAGCTCCTGAAACGTTAGCCATGGAATCTGATACCAAATTGATGTGTGTCTGTGATCTTAGATTATAATTGTGGGTAGAAGGTTGACTATTAGAGTTGTTTCCCCGGCGAGCTCCTTTCCTCGTCGTGGTTCTGACAGATACAAGAGAGAGAGAGAGACTTGGAGAGGAAGACTATTTCTTTATTTATTTTCTGCCATTCTCATTACACAGGATTCTCTAATATAATAGTTGTCTAACAATCAATCTCTCATGATTCATTTCCTAATTCAATAAACATAAAACTGGAAATAAAATATTATGAAAATAAGTAAAGATATCCTAATACTATTGTTTTCTTTTTTACTAATAAAAGTATCTGTATCATTTCTTTTTTGGTGAGGATGTGAGGGACCCTATTGCCAGCAAATCTTTTTTTTTTAGTATGCATAAGCGAATTCCTTATATAAGAGAATGTGCAAAAATCATGTACATTTATATGATCAAATTTTTTATAAGTAGCACTTTTCTAATGTTTCTAATTTTACTTTCTTACCACACTAGCAACTATGTTTATTTATTTTTTGTGTGAAAGTTGTCGGTTCGAATCTAGCTGGAGATTTAATTTTAAAATAAATTATTAACTCCTTTTATTTATTTATTTATTTATTTATTAAAAAAAAGACAAAATTGGATATAACCCCTACAAACTTCAGCAATTAGATATAACCCCTCCAAAGTTAAAATTGGATATAAGCCCTCAAATCTTTATAACCAAGGAAATAAACCCTTTTGATTTAAATTCAAAAAAGTCAATTAAAAAAATCAACTTCAAAAAAAAAGTCAATTACATAAATTTGTGACCGAATTGTCCTCCTCCTCCAAAAGCATTTGAACATCGCATGCTTTCTTTTTTTTTTTTTTTGAAATAATGTCGCATGCTTTCTTTGTATGAAGCAAAGTTCTAAAATTCATAAAAATGCCTTAAAAGTGAAACATATTACAAGGACGGGACAAGCAACTTTACTTTGCCATGCACAATCTCCTTTTTGCATTTCTTTTTGGTACCTGGGCATGGCTAGACGAAAAAAAAGAAAACGAAAAAAAATACAAAAGCCCAAATTTTAGAAATGCTTGAGAAGAATAAAGTTGTTTCTTTCCTGCCATATAGCCTAGGTTGTATTCACGAGGACTGGACATACCAATTTTTTTCATGGATATCGTTTCTCTTTTGATTTCACCTGAGGAAGAGGAAAAGATGAAACGACCAGTAGAATTGGAAGAGTTAAGGGTATTTATGTCACATGCTCTGAAAAATTACTTTTTTTTTATTTAAAAAAATATTAAATTTAATTAAAAGGGTTTATTTCTTTGGTTATAAAAAACGTTGTTAAGAATATTTGTAGCTAGGGAAAAAGAAAAATACAGATCCCAACTTGGATTGATTCAACTTTGCTGCTAGGAGCCTAGGACTGAAAAGAATTTCTTTTCAATTCTAATTTTGAAACTTTAATCTTGTCATCTATCTATCACTGATTTTTGAATTGAAAATATTAATAGACTTGATTAAAATATAACAAAAAATATGGTTAAGTTTCAATTTTTTTTAATTGTCTTTAACTTTAAAGTCCTTTTGAAATTTTCTAGCGAACTACTGATAAAAATTACAAAGACTATAACACATGATGCTACGTTTCACTTGGAATCAAAAAATATATAGACATATATTTACAAATTCTTCGCAAGCTACCGTATATTTTAATTCCTTATAAATATGAGGATAACTCAAAGATACTTTAATTAAAGAGTTCATATCTCTTCTAACATATCAGATGACATTTGAAAAAATAATCAAATAAAATAATCAGGTCATATATTTTACATTAAAAAAAATTTCTTAATATTTTTATCGCGTCATTTCAAAATATGACATGCTTATCAGTTTTCAGCTTGCAAATAGCAATATATCCGGATAATTAATAACAAAAAGCGTGTGACGATTGGATCATACGAGAAGTCAGAATTCTCCGGTTCCTTTCAGAAGCCAAGAGCGTGACTAACAACAACTCTCCAATTTCATCTAAGCCATGAAATCATCTCCGTTTCGTCCAGTTTGACAGTTTAAAGCATCAAACTTGCGCCGCTAGTTGGTCCCGCCTTATCCACTTGTACCACCATTGGCTCTTGCTTCATTTCCTTCTCCCAATAGAACTCTTTCCTTCACCACTTATCCCTCTCTTTCCCACCAAAATATCTTGCCCATCACCTGTTCGACTAAATTCCCCAGCCAAAAATCACCACTTACCTTTTGTTTTTTCCCTAAACATATTCACCATGACTTCATGTGCAACCACACCCAGCACCCTTCCCTTCTCTCCTCTCCGTCGCATCTCTCCTCTCCATCCCACCCGCTTCCTGACTTCTCCATTTCCCCGGCCGAGCATTTCACAGCGGGGTTTCTCTTGCCACGTGGCACTGTCTAATGACATCTCATCATCGGTTACTTCGGAGGAAGAAGCTGAAGCGGCTGCCAAAATTGGGAAGAAAGTTCGGGTGACGGTGCCGCTGAAAGTTTACCATGTGATGAAGAAACCAGATTTGGATTTGTGTGGCTTGGAAGGAGTGATAAAACAGTATGTTGCGATTTGGAAAGGGAAGCGAATTACGGCGAATCTGCCTTTCAAAGTAGAGTTTTTTATTCCAGTTGAAGGCCAGGATAAACCAGTGAAGGTTCTTGCACATCTCAGAGAGGATGAGTTTGAGTATGTTGATTAGATGGTCGTTTTTGTTTGTTGTTTTTTATAGAATAAAATGGTTGTGTAAATTAACTTTATAAGAGGTTAGATGAATAAAACATGGCTCCTATTAGTTGAGTAGTTGAAAATTATATGTGTGGATTGTGCAACATCTTTAATTGTTTTTGAAAAACTTTTTTTTTATTTGGATGAGGATAGTAATAAATGGAGAAGTTCTCCCACCAAATTAAACCATACAAAATCATTTCTGAAATCTCTTCCTCTGTTCAAATGGGAGGATTTGAGAATTGAAAATTTTCATTTCTTAATTTGTTAAGGAGATAATTGGTTGAGAAACGCATAACAAAGCAAAAGTTCGATCTCACCTCCTTTTTGTTTTGCCCCCAAGCATCACTGTTGCAAAATCCATATTCCATTCTCTCTTCTAACCCTTCTTGCGTGACTGGTAGTGGTTGTGTTGCGCTTTGAAAATTCACACGTTAACAACAAAAAAAAAAAAAAAAAAGGAAGAAGAAAAAAAGTTTGAGAACAATAATGTCAGATGGCCTTCAAAAAGGAGGATAATATCTCAGAAATTTTCTTTTAAGAGAATAGGTTTCTATAATTTTCGGAAACCAATATCATAATACAAAATGAAAAAGGTTACCAAATATTCGGCCCAACCAGAAAAATTCATTCCCAAGTCAACCCAACCCGAAAATCAATCCTTAGCCCACTACATAAAACATTGTAAATCACCAACTAGGTGAAGTGCCCATACAAACTAAGACAGAAGTGAGAAGTACTCAAGTACAAGTACAACAGAGCATCCAAATCCAATACAACCACCACAGCAACCCGATCGACGAAGCAAAAATCTGTCAACGAACCGTTAACTTAATATTAAGTACAATATTGTTCTTATTAGGCAAAATTGATCACGTACCCTTCAAATCTTTCTTAATTGAATATTTACCCCTCAAATTTTTAAAATTGATCATATACCCCTCAAATCTTAATAAACAGGGATATATACCTTTTTCAGTTATTTTAATAAATTTTTTAATATTAAAATTTGATTTTTATTTTTTATGACAGAATTACCCCTGTCTTAAATCCACCCATCTACCAGCTCGAAAGTCTTTTCATCTTCCTTTTGTCAGGAAATTAATAGAGATCTTCTCCGATATGTGCTCTTTTCCATTCTAACTTTTTCCTAAATATTATTATCGGGAATATTTCCTTGCTCCTTGCTTTGCCGCTTTGAGCCTAATTTATTAGTGTAAACTTATCTCATATATACAGCTTTAAGTATCTGTCAAGTGCATAAATTAATATGCAACTAAACATATACAATACTACACTATTTACTAGACTAAAATAATCATTAGACTATAACCAAAAAGACCATTCTTTGCGGTTGTTTAATTAAATACAACTCAGAAAAAGAAAATAAAAATGAAAAATGGATAGAAGCTGCAATGATATAGGCATCGATTCATAAGGATAAGTATCTTTCATTAATTGTCTCACAAATTTGTAAAACTGAAGACATTATTTATCTAAAATGATCGCAGGGTTTTTTTTTTTTTTTTTTTTTTTTTTTGGTACGTAAGCTGAACCCAACTTTTATGTTAATCCATTCATAATGATACCATATCGGCTCTTTTGTACCACCAAGGCGGCCCATGTACCATCAGGCATCCTAGCCAATAGACATACCAGATAGACAGACCAGATATGAATTTGCATTCTTTTGGTCAAGCAAACTACCAATCAATAAAGTTTTGTATACTATATATATATATATATATATTTCTTGAACTGAACTTTTGTATACTATATAATGTAGCACAGCAAGCATATCTTAATAATAGTGAAGAAAAAAAACTAATCAAGTACTAACAATATTTGAGCGAGATTTATTTTTTTTTTTCATTTGACTTTGCTAATATACAGTGTCACTGTATTAATAGCGAAGAAAGTTATCAAACAATAATGAATAGCAATTCAAACAGGAATATTTGGTGGAGAATAAAGAGTGAGAAGAGATTAATGAGAGAAAATAAAATTGAAAAGAAATATTTTCAATAATAACATTTAGGAAGAGATCTATTTCCTGATTCTCTGTAATAGAATGGAAAAGAGCATATATTGTGAGAGATCTATTTTCTGATATCGTTGGAAGGGCAAATAGTAGGAAGATGAAAGGTTTTAGGATTTGGCAGGGGTAATTTTGTCACAAGCTAGAAAATCATATTTAAATATTAAAAAATTTATTAAAATAACTAAAAAGGGTATATATCCCTATTTATTAAGATTTGAGGGGTATGTGATCAATTTCAAAGATTTGAGGGGCAAATATTCAATTAAAAAAGATTTGAGGGGTATGTGATTATTATTATTATTACTATTATTATTATTATTATTATTATTTTATTATTATTATTTTTGTATGAAGTGTCAGTGCTGATAAAGCTAGCAAAACGGCGAGAGTGACTATTCTGTACATTTTACCGACCCATCGACCTTAAAGATGTGCTTGGTCTAAACCCAACACAAATTAATGACAACAAATGCTAACTTGCTAACATATCAGTTTTGTTAAATGTACCCATTTTAATGTGTCACATATACCACACTTTATTTTTAATTTTTTTATTTCAAAGATTAAAATTTATTCCTCTGATTCGAACAGTTTAATTTGTTCAGTTCAAAGACGGATGCATAGCCATATAATTTTTTTAATTTAGTTTCATACTTGATCAAAATTTAAAATTAAACATATAAAAATTATTCTATTGTCGATAATTAGATTTTTTTCGACCTCTTGATCAAGTAACATACTCTTTGAACAAAATCAACCGTTCGAATCAAATGATTAAATTTTAAATTTACAAAAATAAAGTATATCGTTCGTAGCGCCATAAGAACGAAGACCGAAACCTCGTGGGTGTGTTTGGAAGTTATACGAACAAGAACAATAACTAGCTATTCGGTTAGGCCTTGTTTGGATGGTTGGGAATAGTGGGAATAGCCACTCTTCCCACTCTTCCCACTCTTCCCACTCTTCCCAACAACACTCTTCCCAACAATACTTTTCTCTCTACTTTTTCACACTTCCCAACACTATTCCTAAACTCACCATCCAAACGACCTAGGAATAGCACTCTTCCCACTCTTCCCACTCTTCCTACTCTTCCCACTTTTCCACACTATTCCCACTATTCCCAACCCATCCAAACAAGCCCTTAGTTCTTGTTCCCATTTACCAAAATCCGAGAACTAGAACACACCCTTCTTCAAAATTCTAGTTCTTATTTTTATTCTAAGATTTACTTGTTCTTGAGCACGCATCTCACTAACTCTCAAACTAGTGTTTTTAGTCGTCCATCTAAATGAAATCAAATATGGTGCCACACGACACACTTGTCGCGACAATCTCAACTGTCCAATGAATGATGGATGTCCCATAAATTATATAGATTGATAGACCCGAAAAAATTTAACCGTCGAAATCAAATCGAACGGTTCATATTGCGCGCGCCACGGAATAAAATTCCATCTAGATATAGTTTCAGTGTTCTAAAGTCGTCTTTATTTACCCACCCATTTTTATTAAAAAATAATAGTAACGCATTTCAATGAAACATGAATGTCAGTGTCAAAATTTGATGGCATGAACACAAATATCAATGTCACGCCATTCGTCTATGTTGCATTGAAACTTTCTTTTTGTTTTTTTTCCTCGTATCTTGAGGATATCAGCAAAGTGAACGATGAAGATGTACTTGTGATGTGGCCATGTGGGTTGATCGCCGATTTTTTTTTAATAAATATAAATTTATATTAAAAAATTTTAATAGTGATAATTGTTTTTTTTTTAATAAGGGCCCTGGATTGTCCGTTCGGGACATTTTGTAAACTTTTCAGATTGTGATCGTACGTCCCAAACAGATATTTTAATAAAAAATAAATATGCATGTCTGAAGTTCTAATTTTTTAAAATATATTTTTCTGTGATTTTTTTTCTGATATTTTCTACGATATAAATGTGATATACACATTGAATTGAGCTAGCTAGCTAGTTACAAATTTAATCGATTTTTTTTTAAATAAATAGGTCTTTAATAATTAATAGGTGCTCGTTTATTTAGATATTCCAAACACAATGGGTGTGTTTGGATGGGTTTGTGAACAATTGTTCATGAACAACTCCCTGTTCGCGCAAACCAAACAAATCCAGAACATGGATGAACAAGGGTTAAGCGGGTTGTTCTTAGTTCTGGGATTTTTGGGAACAAGAATTGAGAACAAGGGATTGCCTCTGGGTTCGTGCACACACCTTGTTCATCCCTTGTTCTCATTGGTTCCAAACATAGCCAATATTTACACACCCAAATAAGTACTTCTTCGCTAAAGGCCTCTGGATATAAATCCGATAGGGCTTAAGTTTTTTGAAAATTTTCGATATCAATCCGATCAAAATAAGTGTAATTTTTTTTTTTACAAATCTGCTAGTCTTCAAACGCTCGTTAGTTCATATTTTCTTTAAGCAAATAGAACTCACATGAGCATTCTCATTCTTTCTCCTTCTGATTTTTCTTTAATTATGTTCGTGTACTTGTTAAAAGTGGAAATTTCGTTTCTTACCTTTTACTTTTTTTTTTTTTTTTTTTTTTTTGATGTGAGCAATTCCTTAATTTCCATCCAAAATTTATTTAATCCTTATTTTATATATCCAGAAAAGATAATTGCTGACATGGACATGTGATTGAGTTATAAATGCTTTCCACGAACTCTGTTACCTGAAAACCTGGCTATGTTGCATTTCAAACTTTTGTTCCTCATGCACATGCAGTTTATAAATACAAAAAAAAAAAAAATCCAAAACTTCTTAGACTTCTTTGTGGGCCCTATGTAATGCCAAAAGGTATATTTTCATATTTCGTCCTTTCTAATATATTTTCTTTAAAATAGCAAAAAGTGCATTTATTTACTTCAGAGCGATATGTATTTATGGTCAATAGGTCCATAGAATTGCCTATTTACTGGTCTTTCTGTCCTCGGAAAGTATATATAACTAGATATCATCCCCTTCACGTGAAAGAACTTTTGAACAATTTATTGTGAATCCAAAATTACTCTTCATGCCCTCTCCAGTTTTCATCAAATTGGAGCTCTCCATACCCTCCGTAATCAGATTGTATGTGGTTCCAATAGATGCCTCCAGCTGTACAAATGGAGAGGATGAAGCTTAAATCTGGTCTGTGTCTTTGGGAACAATAATTAATGCTGACATATTAAGTGCAGAAAGTGCTGCTCATTCCATAATTTCACCTGCTCCAACGGTCGACTATTTCTCCAGTGACAGTGCTTTTATTTGAGATACAAATCTTAATTCTCCATAGTATAATCTTTGCAATTCATTTTTTTTGAAAGGAATCTGATGGCCGTATTTTATGGAATTGGATAACCTTTGGATCATTAATTGACATGCAAAATTCTCATCTACTGGAAAACCTATGGTCACTATTTCGATTTCAAATTTTGAATTTTCAGATTCAAAGAACCATTTGAAGTTTCCAATTGGATATATATATATATAATTGTATAAAATTTGAGAGTTTATATTATTTTTTTTTTCATGAGTAGAAGTTAAATCATAAATTGTAAACGATATAGGCTTGTTATAATTTTTTTTTTTTTTAAAATAAGGTCATGTGGTCTTGCAGAATTATGCGAGCATATAAAACGTGAACAGATAGAATATCAAAGTTTAATGCACTTAGCTCAGAACAAACAGATCATGCGATTAGCATTAAAAATTTATCGGCTCAACATTAAATAGCAAAGTTGAATCATTTAACTTAACTTTTTTCACGAGCCAAACGTGCATAACAATATTGAAGGTTTTTTTTTTTTTTTTTTTTTTTTTTTTTTTTTTTTTTTTTCTCTCAAGTTCAATTAAGAAGCCATAAATTTATGAAGAGTACGATCTATATTATTTTAAAATGAACTAAAATAATAAAAACGAAGGAAATAAATAAAGCATGAAATATGTTAATTAACAGTTTAAATTCGTAAATCCAAATCCGCGGCCGATACATTTATTTTTTTCATTACTTGTCTAACTTATTAGGACGGTAAAACGGGCTCATAGGATCATTTTATTTTTTCTAGATAAAACCAAGCAGGTGTTCCCCAACATAACCGTTACGATTGGGCAGATCCCATTTCAAACATCCAAATTTAAATCTCAGCTGAATAAAAAAAATGCAACAAAATATTACCCTGGACCACCAAGTTACAAATAGTTAAATAATATTTCCCCTGACCCAGCAGAGGATCCTCCTCTGACCACAAAAAGATAAGATGCATCCTTTCTACCAACGGACTCAGACTCGCCAGTTCAATTCTTTTTACATAAGACCTCACCAGTACAATTTCCTCAACGTCTCTTTCCCCTGATCCGGATCCTCTGCGTCTGATTCCAGAACCTTGAACGTTACACATTTTTTTTGTTGTTTCTTTGAAATATATGCGCAATTAGGGGCGCAGCTAGAAGTTTTTCCCAAATTTTGTAGTAAAATTTTAATTTAAATTGTTTTGGTAATTTAAAAAAGTAATAATGCGATGTAACTATATATTTTTTTAGTCAAAAGTAAAATACTTTTTATAGTTGATATCAATAATAAAACCTCAAACAATATAATATGGTAGGATAGATAGAGTATTTTACTTTAATATTTTACTAGGGAAAAGACAACTTAATTATTATGTATTTTATAATGATTCATTCGTTCAATTTGGATTATACTGCAGAAAAGGCACTCCACAACAAATTCCTCAGTAACTCGCCATATAGTGAGACAAGTTAATTATCTCCTCATTAAATCCAAATTCTCCTCCCGTGCACCACAGGATCGCACTACGCCAAAGTCCAAACTCAAATTTGAAATCCCAATCCATCCGTTTTCAAACGGTACTTCGTCCCGTTCGAAACCCGAGTACCCGACCCACGCTCTTGTCTCCTCGTTTCTCGCACCAACCGATAATAAAATTCAATTAATTTATTTAAATTATAAATACTCATCGCTTAACCCAATGCCATTCGTTTCTTTTATTTCCCTCTCTCCTCTTTCATTCCTCTCCGTTTGAAAGAACCAATGGGCCTCTGTTTTAGCAAGAAAAAGAGAGCGCCTTGCGACGACACTCCGAGCTCCGATCCGACCTCCAATGGCAAAAATTCGGAGAAGGAGAAGGTGAAGAAGAAGGATGCTAGAAAGCAACCAGCTGTAGCTCCCAAGAAAGGAAGCGAGGCGCCGGTTTTCGAGAAGAAATCGGTGTTTGTAGTGACTCAGAGTGCGAAAACAACAGAAGAGAAGGAAAAGAAGAAGGTTGAGGTACCTCAGAAGAAATCAGAGGTTAAGAAAGAGGTTGAGACTATCTCGGCTGGTAAAGCATTACCGGCTGAAGAGGTTCGGCCGGTACAAGGGCCGGTAAGGACATCGAGCTGTACCAAAGAAGAAGTCGATGCAATCCTGATCCAGTGCGGTCGTCTCAGCCGCAGCTCCTCTGGGACAACCTTGAATGAGACTGGTGGAGGTGGAGCCCACAGGAGGTACTCTGGTTCAAAGCGGAGTTTCGATTTCGACCATGAAAGGAAAGGGGAAGACTATGATGATGAGAGGCCGGTGTCGAGACCATCTCCTCACAGGAGGACACCGGGCAGGGAAAGATCCGGAAGCCGGGAGAGAGGTTCCAGTGGCGGGTCACACAGCCGCCGAGTGAGCAGATCACCGGGGCGAAGATCAGATGGACCCCCCAGTGTCACTTCAGCGAATGAGAAAAACAAGCCAGCTAAGATGGTGTCGGTGCCTGCACGGGAGAAGCCGGCTGAGTCGGGGAGTGTTAGAAAGAGTTCAAATGGCGGTGCTGTACAGTCCAAGAGGAATGCTTCACCGAGGTCTAGGTCACCAGCCTCGAATAGTTTGAATAGGAGTATTGGAGGTGGCAATGAGAATGCAGGAAGTGGAGCCCAGCCATCTCTCAGCCGGAGCTCGTCTAGGAAGGCTGAACATTCCCCTTATAGGAGAAATCCGATGGCTGAGATTGATGAGAATACAATGAAAGGGAATCAGAATAGCAGCATGAGTTTCAAATCTCAGAAGGGGAATCAAGCTCAGGTATGAACTAATTCGTAGATCTGAATTATTTCTCAAAGCAACTGCTTTATCAATCTCAGGTTAACAGTAAGTTGTCAGTTGAGAAGATAAGATATATAATCTGGACTTTTGTAATTTCCAGATAAATTTTAGTTCACAATCTCAGATTAGGAGTCATTTTTTGAGTAATTAACTTGTCTATTCAGTAGATCAGTAATGTTATTGGGAGTAATATCATGTCTAATTTAAATACTGCTAGTTCAAAAAGTCTACTTATTTCCCAAATGATAAGAATTTACTATAGCACCTACTATCAGAAAATGATGGTGAAATCTGTACTCATAAATTTAATGTAATTGTTGATATCCAAATTCAGTTAAAATATTCAACTATTTACCAAAGTTAATAACAGAACAGTGAAAATGCCATTCAAGTAGAATGTTTTGTCCACAATTTCGCTTTCTTATCAATTACCTAATTGTCTGGCATAAGTACATAATTTTCTTTATTTATTCTAATATTGCAGAAAACTGAAAGTGTAATTTCATCCCACAAAGGATCAACCGATGACATAAAATCTTTAAAGAGCCACACTATAGTCACCAATTGCATCAGGGACCAGTTTGTGACTTGTCGTGTGAAAGATCAAGAAAACAACACTGAGGAGCACTTTGACCCATTGGGTTCTTTCAAATCAAATGAAATAAATTTCACCAACATATCCGTTGAGAGCCTAAACACAAAGGCAGTTGTGTCCACAAACCGTTCGTCCCGCCGGTCCTCCCGAGATTTTGACCATCACGGGAATTCATACACCAATTTGCTTCTAGAAGATATCCAAAATTACCATCAAAACCACAATATCAATGGTCCCAGTCAAAGCCCGATCAACTTCTCTATCCCAGAATGTGTGTCAAAGGCGTGTTCAATCCTTGAGGCAGTAGCTGACTTAAATTCATCATCTTCATCTGAGGCAAGGCATGGTTTCAAACCAAAGGAGCCATTTCTTGAGTCAGAGGTGGCAGTGAAGAATGATTTGATCGAGCCAAGTATGCATAAGTATGTTTCTGTTAGAGATTTAGGAGCTGAGGTGGAGCCTCAAGAGTCAGCTGGGAGTAACAGCTTTGTTGGCCATCCTCTGGTTTCTTCATGGGAACCCAACTCAGCTGACTCTACTGATAGGTATTTGTCCGGATCACAATCTAACCATGTTGAGGAGATTGAACAGGAGGTAGTGGGTGATGCACGTCAGACCCGTCATGACAGGAGGCTGTTGCGGGGTGGTTCAAGTGCAAGTGGGGTCACAGGTGGTTCAAATGGGAAGAAGAGGGAGACCGTTGATCGGCAAATCCACCGCAATGGTCCTGGAGGTGTAAGACCTGGTGGAAAAGCTGCATCTGTTACAGCAAGTGCTTCAGCTTCAGCTTGTTAGTTGCGGTTTCAGATTAGTGTAGGAATCCTGGTTGTGTTATGTTATTTTTTTTTTCTTTATTAGCACTCGGAAGCAAGATAGGTTGCTGTTTAGGGATATCTACTTTTGTTGTGATTGTTACCATACATTGTTCTCATTAGTCATGGCAATGACATTAGCAATGTATACCTCTCGATTGCTTTGTTTTATTTGTTTTTCTAATTAATTACTATTTGTAGGTTCTCATCTCAGCTTTCGCGGCGCAGACTCTCAGTTGGCCAGCTAATTCTGACTGCCTTTTTTTTTTTTTGGGTATATCTAGTATTAGCATTAGGCGACTTTTTTATTTAATGATTCGATAGTCAATAATTGAATTCGTATAAAAATCTGATGGGAATTTCAGAAATAAAAAAACACACAATTGAATTAGCATTGATGCACCTGACTAATGCTTTTGGACATCCAGAACATTTTGCATTAGATTCAATTCAATTAAATTATTCAAATCATACGAGTTGTGGCTTATTTTAAAAGATTTATATATTAATTAATTATCGTTTTTTCCAAGCGCTTGGATTAAATCAAACTGTAAGTTAAGAAAAAAATAATATAATAATATATATGATATTTAATGCTATAATTTGAGTATTCTAATAAAATAAATGCAAGTCAAATCGCATAAATTTTTTAGTATCCCAATTAGGAGTGAGAGAAAAACTCGTAACTCGTGAGTTACTCGAACTCGACTCGAGAAAAACTCGTTGGTAACTCGAGTTAACAGGACTCGAGTTCTAGCAACTCGAGTTATGCCGACTCGTGAGTTATATTTGGCGAGTTCGAGTTAGGCCCAACTCAACTCGGCTCAACTCGAGTCGGCAACATATACATGCCGAGTAAATAAAAATATTGTATCAGTGTATAGTCCAAAAATTATTAAGTGTATAGTCTAAAAATTATAACCGTATAAACCTAATTCTCGTCCCCAAATAACTTTCCTTCTCAATGCACAGATGAGATATTTGTTTGTATGTGCAGAAATTTTTATTTTGAGATAATTATTGCATCTATTTACTATATTCACGAGTTGTAAACCGAGTCACGAGTTGACTCGAGTTACAAAATGGCGAGTTCGAGTCAGCTTGGATAGCTCGGAACTGCCTCCCGAACGAGTCACGAGTTGACTCGAGTTGTAACGAGTTCGAGTTCGAGTTAGGCTCAACTCGCTCGAACTCGGCTCGTATACAGCCCTAATCCCAATCTAACATATGTAATTTAATATCGCATTAAATTTTAAACTCTCTCAGTCTTCCTCCACTTCACTCGGTTCTAGGCACGCAGTACGCTGTTCAAGAGTCAAGACGCAAAAAGTGAGGTGCCAAGCTAGATGAATGTGATAATTGCGATGTAGACGCACGCTTCTATTTGGGTTTTAAATAATTGCGACGCACGCTCAAGGCTTGTAATGCTACACTTTCACTAATTTTATGACTACGGGCCAATTACCCAAAAAAAAAAAACAAACATGTGTTTTTCCTATTGTCTGGGATATCATCATACTGAAATTATTCCATCATGATAGATAATTATTTCATAACAGATATTATTTTATAAAAGTCACAAAATAATTCTAATGCAGCAAGGATTCAGACAAATATTAATCACAGAGTGACACATTTATTATTTTTTTATAGGCGGAGAACCCCCAAAGAAAATTAAGGGGAACTGGAAAGAATTAAGGAGCAAGCAGGAAAGAAGAGATCGGCTAATAGTTCCTCCTATAGTACAAGGTGTTCGATTCCTGTATTCTTGGGCACTTTTGATTCAAAAATAAAAACAAGTACAAGGTGTAAAGTACAATAGCCTAATAATAATCTAATATATGATGCAATGCATAGAATCTACTATAAATCGAGTACAATTATCGAGATTAAGTTATTTACAATCCACTTCCGCTGTTGGATCTTTTCTTAATTTATTTATGAGATATTATATCGACATTCGACAGTTTAACGCTCAATATAATTTGGGCCGTTCGATATGTGATTTGGTAAAAATATTTTTCCCCAAAAGCATTGGGCTCGTGACCCCAAAAGGAAAAAAAAGCATTGGGCTCTGTGCTGTACATTTTAAGAGGCCACCAATGTAAGCCTGTTGTCTGGCCCATTAGCTGCCACGCGGGAACCCTTTCCTAGAATTCCAGAAGATTTTCTCCGAGCAGTCCCTCAGACGCTACTTCTTTCCAGTTTGAAGAGGCGAAATGAAATTCAAGGCGTTCTTCACACAAGATGGGATGAATCTCCTTGACAAGCGTACTGACCGGCCCCACCTCTCTCCTTTTCACTGAAACATTTCATCGAACACTTTGTGCTCGCCTCACACCATCCTCTTTTTTCTTTCTAACATTCGAATTGCAGGTTTCCTCCCGGCTTTGGAGAAAATGGGCCGCTTTTGCCACGTGTACCTCACTCCTGACCATGCTATGTTTCTCCACGGGGTCTTCCCTGAAGGAGGAGATGGTCCCCAATGTGTGGCCCAGTTTGGCAGAGATCTTCTCTTTCGCGACTATCGCATCTCTAGCCAGGTTCCTTTTTCTCTTTGTTCCTCATCATTTGATTTATATTGACATGGTTGTGAAATCAAGGGGGTAATGTAAATTTTCACAAAGTGTGGTTAAGTTCAAAATACCAGTAAAGAGAATTTAAATTTGAGCAAATATAGTACACTTGAGATGTTGTAGGGGAACACAAGTACTTTTCATGTATAAAAGAGAGAGAAATCTTATTATTTTATTTCTTGTTGAACCAGAGTGATAATCGAATTGCATTTACGGCCGAAGTGTCACTCCTCCACCGTGCCTTGCACAGTGCATTAACTATTCATATGCAATCCCACTCTGACCCAAATGCAGCTATTCAAATCAAACTTGTGAAGAAGCTACCTGTCGGGGCACAGGCCCCATCACCATATCTCTCATTTGAAACCAAAGGCCCTCATGCAGCCGTTGTACAAGATGTGCCAATATCAAAGCCACTATCACGTGCTGATGTATTGCAACTCCAGTCAGTTCTTGATTCTGCACAAGAGCTTCCTCAGGTCAATTACTCAAAGATTCAATGCAGTTTTAGTCATTTTATATCAAAGATGATATACCATCGTGAATGTAAATACTTATTTGATAGAACTGTTAAGAGCATTCTTGAAATGAAAACACTAATTAAATGAAAGTAATAAAAGGTTTCGGGGATGGAATAAGCAATGTGACTCAAACACTTCCTTTTCTGTGTGGCAACAAAATCCTATTCTGTAAGAAAATTTGTTTGGTGCTCAGTGTTGTCACTGATTTTAAAACTTACTACATAAACCAGATTTATGTGTTGACCATCATGTACTGATACTTAGAAACGTCCTGGTATTATGTCCAGACTTTGGTTCAGGTACCCGACTTATCCCAGTTGCAGAGCCTTGTTGATCGGTTGAAGAATGTTGGAGATGTGCTGGCAGTTTCAATCACACAGTATGGAGATCTTCACTTAAAGGTTTCCACCTCCCTGGTAACTGTTGGATCTGAGTTCCAGAAGCTCAGAGTACTTGGCATTCATGGTGAGCTTTTTTCTCTGTACATTGATTGACTGAAAAGTTATTAGCATGAAAATTTACAAATGAGTGTGTTTTCTCTGTTTAGTTGACCCACCCGCTGGTTATGCAAACTTGAGTGCATCAACACGGACACAAATGGCAGTTCAGAGAGGAGAGGCCCTCTCAGTGGTTGAGTTCAATTGCTTTATCTTATTTATTTTTACTTTTGAGCTTCCTTAACTTTTGAATTTTGGTGAATTGATTATATGATTATTAACAACAGCAAGTGAGCATGAAGCATCTTGCAAAAAGCTTGCAATGCAATTTGGCTAAGCCAGATTGTACTTTCTATGGTATGGTTTCTTCCTAAACCTTATTTAATTTTATTCTCTTGCTTGAAGTTCTCTTACTAGAATAAATTACAAATGTAGTATGTGAAGTTTAACCTTATTTTAGAGCAATGGGGCAGAGCCAAAAATTTTGGATTGGGTTCAAGCAGCATATTAAATACCAACATCAATATAATAATACCATAAATATCATTGGACGGTAACATGAAAATTATTACATACCCGTATAATTCAATAAAAATGGGGACTCTCCCATTCTCTCTCACTGAATCAGTCCGTGTTTTCAACTACTTCGGATATTTGCAAGAATTTCCTCATCCTTAAACAATTTATTCTCAGTGTTGCTTAATGGTGAATGATGATTTAAGCTTTAGTGTGAACCATCAGCCCTCCTCCTGGAAAATAACTTAAATTCAAAAAATCTAAACTGCAAGAAAAATATTGTAATTGAAATAGAACCATGATGTAAGGAAAACAATACAGGGCAACCCTGATTTTCTGGTTTGTGATTATTTAATGATGATAAATTGAAATGTTTATTCTTTAGGTATTGCTCCAGAAGGTGCTTGTTTGACGGTCATATTCCAGTACTTCATTCCGGGAACAAGGCTAACTGATAAAGCAATCAGCTTCTATTGCAGGCTTCCAGTACTGGACCAGGGATCTGGTTAACATGTGTTTCCTGACTAGAGGTTTATATTACTGTCTCTGTCCTTAATACCTTAACTTCATAATTCTTAGTAGTGAAAGATGTATTTGTACGGCTGGTAGAGTTCACCTGCCGAAGGTGTTAGTATTAAGTAGAGGCAAAGAGTTTTATCTAAGAATTGTGTTAAATATTACTGTGAATAATGCACATATAATATAATAATAGAAGCAACAAGAGGACATGAAATTATCATGATTATTGAAAAAACATGAAATAAGTAAAAGCCTGCAAATACTTCTGATTTCAGAGTCTTCATAAATACAATCTGTGCCCTTTTATAGTCCTCTAAATTGGGTCTGGAAACAAGACTGTTAATTGACCTCATGGAGTTGTTTTTTTCCTGTGTAGGAAAAAGAACTTCCTATCAAAAGAGAAATTTTTCCATGTAGAGAGAATTTCCGACTAGATTTTTAACTAGGATCTGGTCAAATGCTTTGGGAGTCTGATAGAAAATCCTTTAAGTTTGTCTACTGTTAGGTTTGGACTAGGAACTTTCTTGAATAATATGGAGCACAAATTTCTCAGGAGCAAAACAAAGCTAATTATGAACTACTGGTTTCAAGTTTTTTGTGTGAAATATATGGATACCATGCTTCCTTGCAGCTATCATCAGATATTTTCAAATAATACGTGGTCCCATATAAATGTGTAGGGAAACTTTTTTTCACAAGTCCCTGTGGTCTCTTTATTGATCACTCATCAACAATGAAAGTACAGCAATTTCTGATGCTGAAGTGTGTTAAATTGCTGTACCGAAAGCCCTGAGGCATTTTTCTTCAGTGCATTTATTCCAGCATTACCTATCACAGAACCTTATAAAACATAATAAAAGGAGAATGATGCAAAATAACTACGAGATGAAAGGTACACCATCATAGGAGAGTAATGTTTTTCTTTATTAAAAGAGCACTGTACACTTTGGCCTTGATTAGAATCACTTTTTTTTTTTCGCACAGTGTTTTATTTGATTAGAAATTATTTGATCAAAATAAAGAAATTTCATTTTATTTGATCGGAATTTTTATGTTATTAGTCCCAACAATATCCTAAGAAATCAATTCTAATCAAATAAAATCTCGTATGAAAATTATTTCGATCAAAGCCTTTATCAACAAAATTGAGGTACACAAGCTTTACTAATAAAATTGTTTAATTGTGTCAAAGAAGTTACTTTCTGTCAGAAAATTTGTGGTTTTTGGAACTTTTTGTGCAGTCCAGACTTTTTCAATATTATCAACACCTCCTTTATTCACCTCCATAAAATTTGAAAATAATGTTTGCATTTTGCAGAATTTTGTTTTTGTATTGGTATGAGCCATTTATGTCATACAGTGATTAGTTTTGTTGCATTATATTTGTCCTTTTCAAGGAACCTATTTGAAGTATTGTAACCTTAAGGGCTCTTGGGAGGCGCTGAATGATTTTCAGGTTCTTCTGTGACCTAAAAAAAGGATCAATTTGGTTGTCACTATACATTTTTCTGCATGCCTATAAATTGTAAGTTTAGCATCCTAAAATTACCGTATGTTCTCCCAGATTATTTTTTTACCTCGTTTGATTTAGAAATTGATTTGTTTTCTGGGGGTTTCCTCCATGGTTATGATATAATGCACAGATGACATTCAAAGTTGTTGCTTCAGCTGATAACTATACTAGGTTCCCCTTTGAGAAACGTTTCGAGTTTTTTGGTAATTGAGACGAAACTTTGCTCGATATATTATGCTGAAAGCTTATATAAACTCGATTAAAATCTGGTTTTATGGCCTCAACTCTCTACTTCTCTCTCTGGTGCTTGAAGGGACATATTTAAGGGAATTTTGTCGCTGGTGCCAGCTTGGACAAAATTTATTCAAGATTCTCAATTGCCTATACCTATTGATAAACAGTTTAAAAGGTGCTTACTTTCTCTGTTGATGTATCATGTGCTATTGAAGTCCGGTTCTTGTATTAAATGTCTTTGTTTTATGTTGTCAGTTTCAATAATTTATGTTTTTTCCCCAATTGGAGGAAGAACCCTATATTTCATTTTGTTTCTTTTATTTACAAAAATCATCTGGCACTCCTGTCAACTTTTACTTTCTGCCTCTCCTAAGTCTTCTTTCCAGCAAGACTCAATAAATTGGTTCAGAGTTTTAAGTAGCCTATTAATGGAACTACGTGTTAGTACAACAATAATTATTTCTCAAGAAAATATCTAGCAATAATTTCTATATTTACTGCGCGTCATTACTTGCTACCAACCATCTTTAATTTAGCAGCATTACCTCTCTTCTACTGAACCATATTTGCTACCAAAGTTGTAATAACGAACTTGCTGAACTAAAATGTAAAATATAAAATATCATATAAAGCAAATAACTGGTGCCATTTTAAAGAATGAGTGGAAATTCTTCAAGGCTTATCAAACACCTTGGATTTTACAAGGATAATTATATGAAGTGTTATTACAAAACACCTTTCTTTTCAACATATTTTTAAGAACTGCTACTAGAACTAGATCCTAGTTCGACCACATAGCCCCTGAGAGATGGAGCTCGGCTGACAAGTGCACCCTTCTTTTCTAACCTTCTTCTAGCAATATATCCCCTAATCCAAGGCGTCACATCTTCACTTATCTTTATCATAATAAAAAACAAAAACCTATATACAAATATCATTCCAAACAAAGCACATAGATCAACCCACTTTGATCGATGTAAATCTATCTGAAACACATTCTCTAGGATGTATTCGCCTGGAATCTTTGGAAGGTCGGGCGACTGATTATCAAATACCAGACCCACCAAATCATTCTGATATTGACCCTGTTTTAAATAAAAGACGATTACAAAAATAAATACTCTTCAGATGAGATTGGTAAAGATGAATTGTTTGATGTTTTGACATTATTTTTCATGCAACTTATATGACATGATACGTACCTGTAGTGCCCAGTAATGGAAACTGATATATGACATAGGATACCGCCAGAAAGGTTTTGGGATGTCCTTAGGCAGTCTGAAGTAGCCTGACACTAACATAAATATTCCCTGTAGATTTTTTGATCGATTATTTTCCATTCAATGCTACAGGAGGAAACGAATATGTGGAAGATATAGTCTTCCTAAGAATTTTATGAAGTTACCTGAATTCCAGCTCCAATGATAATTCCCATGAGGAAATTAGGAACCACACTCGCAATGGCCATCATCAGGCTCTCTACTACTGTGACACTTGCGTATAGATTCAATACAAAGAAAAGGAAATGAGTAAAGCCGGGGTGTAATTTCACCATAAAATAGCATATGGTTCCTGAGGAAAAGGTTATGAGTAACAGAAAAGGCATCGCTGAAACTGTGTTGCTGATGACAAATGGAATAACCCCATAGTGCCCATTTAGCCGCTCCCTTTGGAAAACCTACAAAATACAAGAGCATTTTTAGAGTATAAAATAAGAAAAAGCAATTTAAATTGTTATCAGATTTTGTGGAATGAGTGCGACCTTCATGTCTTCTACAAATGAAGGGAACCCTCCAATTGACATGAATGTGACAAAACCAAACACAAACGAAGCACATGCACCGCGGGCCTATAAATTTTGACAAGATCACAATGTTAGATTAAGAAAAACATACAAGAATACAGCTTGGTTAACCTTAATCCACAGTTTTTAGCAATGTCTTCTGGTGGACTTATTATGTCGGTATTGCAAAAAGAGAATTAACCTTTAGTAGATAAAATTACCACTAAGATTTTTAGAAAGGGGCCAATAAATAGCTCAAATAGATAGATAAAATTACCAGAATGGAGGTGTAGCCTGTTCCGACATTCAAGTAGATAGTTCCGATGCAAATTGTTACTACAAGGTAAATTACCAGCCGCAACCAGTAGTAACCAAAGTCCCTCGACATGTTAATAAAGGAGCGTTTAGTTAGTGTAAATGACTGCATAAAGAAGCTGGACTGGCTTCCTCCTGAATCCAGAACTGTTCCTTTCTGAAAGTATGAAATATGAACCGTTAATTAGCAAGGTTTCTCGGTTGAGATATCATACAATGCCAGTACGTGTACTTACAATTCGGGAAATATCATCAACTCTCTGTCTGGCATTGTAGTATTGTTGGGAACGGTGGTAGTGTTGAATCAGCTTCCTGATGGCTTCAGCAGTAGATATTTTGTCAAGCGGATCATCAGACCTTTCAAACTGGACAGGATATAAAGCGGCGTTATTAAAATACAATAACTTCATGATTTACAGTTTAAAATCACATTGTGGAATAATGGGCAACAGATATTTTTTACGTACCTGTTTTTTCATCGATCCCTTCAGAGTAGCCTTCACCTTGTCAAAATCTGAGTTTATGCACCTGAGAAAATGATCCGATGGATTTCGTAATGGTGGACATGGAAATCCTGCTTGTTCAAAGAACTGCATGTGAACATGAAGATATTTTAATTTTTCTTTATCTGGAAGAATATTGAAAAAATTAATTGGTGCTCAAATAATTTATACATCACTAAGAATATTGAAAAAATTAATTGGTGCTCAAATAATTTATACATCACAAGCTTCTGAAGCTTGGCCGAAATAGGCCGTTTTGCCGCCTGATAGCAAGTATAGTTGATCAAACAACTCGAAAACCTCGCTGCTTGGCTGATGAATTGATGCTATGACTGTTCTTCCATCTCTTGCCAAGGAACGAAGCGTTTGTGTCACAAAGAAAGCTGACGCACTACAATTTTGAAGTAAAGGGTGTTTTTAGAGAAAACAGAAACAAAAATTGCCATTGACAAAGGAACATTTACATAATCTACCCTCAGATTTCCATCTTAGTTCTCCCTAGCTAGCCCCTGTGAGGGGAAGCAGCTATTCACGTGGATGCCATTTTGGAGGTACACTAAAAGTGGCTAGAGAAATCAAGAGGAAAGTACCAAGGTAAGATGTGTAAGGACCAGTGCTTCAAAAATAAATGAATAATAATAACGGTAGCAACAACTTTATTTCCATATAGAAACAACACAAAGTACACAGTAAATATCAAAATAATAAAATAATTTCGAATGATTTATACAGATCAATGACGATATCTGAATTTTGAACATATATGATATCTAAATCTTTCAGCACACGTCATTCTTTAACTACAAAATAAATTGATATTTTTAGGTCTTAACTGCATTCCATTTTGTTGAATTTAGCCATTATTCTTTATGATTGTCTGAAATTGTGTGAAATAAAGAATACCTATCAAGGCCGCTAGTTGGTTCATCAAGGAAGAGCAACCTAGGCCGCATCAAAATTTCTAATGCAATGCTGACGCGCCGCTTCTCTCCACCACTGATACCCCTGAGGTGCCAGTTTCCGATCACAGTGTCGGCACAATCCTGGAGGCCCATTTCTGTGATGGTTCCCTCCACCAGGGCCCGCTTCTCCTCCCGTGACATTTTGTCAGGGAGGCGGAGGCGGGCTGAATAGAATATTGTTTCCCTCACAGTTAGAGTCCCGATCAACGTGTCATCTTGCGTCACATAGGCCTGTGATAAAGAATGATTTATATTTGAACTGTGGTTTACTTAAATCAGTTGAAATACTTTACAGGTTTTCCCGACTCTTTTGTGTAAATTGGTTCCTTGAGAATTAAATATTTTGTAACAAAGAAAGGAACTTAATTAACCAAACAGAAACTTGAATCGAAGAAAATGACTCAATATGAAAATACTCACAGCAGTGCCAAATGACAGCTTGGCTTTTCGACCATTAAGCAAAACAGTTCCCGAAAGAAATGCATTTGTTGCAAGCCGACCAGCAAGGGCATCGAGAAGTGTTGACTTGCCGGAACCTGAAGGCCCCATGAGAGCTGTAATTGTTCCTGGCTCTGCATACCCAGTAAGCCCGTCAAGCACTGTATGCATTTCACCATTGGGGAGAGTCACTGTCACTGTCAGATCCTTCCATGTCAGCCGGGCAGACACATCACCGACCAGATTGGTGTTCGCCTTGTCTTTCCATATGGTTTCACTAAGGGGACTTAGACCAGCCAAGGCCATACCGGTACTAGCTGGTTTATTTAATTCCACCTCGGCCATCACTTGACAAGCCGAGCTTTGTTCTTCTTCTCAAGGTGCTCCAATCGAGAGACCTTCAGGCTTTGAGGGTTTGTATAATGGAGGGTTTTAGCTAAGAGAGCTTGTTTTTGTGATAGAAATTAGTATAGTTATGAACTTATGAGAGGAGAAATGCAAAGGATGTGAGAGAAGCAGGAGTTATTTTTGGACTTGGATACGGAAAGCATGTGAAGAGAGTACTACGTACTTAACTGTTTTGGTATTGCTTTTTGGTGTGACTAATGAAACGAAACAGACATTTATATAGCAGTTGATGAAGAGGAAGAAACTTTAGATATAAATTAAATAGTTAAAATTACACACATTTTATTTTTGTTGTTTTATTATAATGAATGTTCTGTTAGTCTGTGGACAATGTAACTGTGTGTTCTTCTACCGCTACACCGCAGGTAGATATGAATAAATTATATATGGACATAAATTGGTCAAAAATTAAATGGACCCGAGATTAATGTTTCCGCCTATTACTTCCAAAATTTAAAATAGCTATAGAGCAGTATGGAAGGGGTTCATCATGCGGTTACATACTTACATGCATGGCAAACATTATCACGTTTACCTAACTTGATCTGAACTATTTTTCAGACGCTTTATAAAGTTGACTGCATACGTACATAGGTCAAACCAAGTGGTTTTGTTTGGCTCAGCTAGCTGCAGGATATCAGTGTGCGGTGTGCCTATCTGTTGTACTTTGGAAACTGGCTATAAATGATGATATGTCATAATCAAGATATGCTTTGTAAAAACACCATAAAAACATTATTATACTTCTGAATATAGTATATATATCCTTCCTGATATAGCACGTGTACTCTGATATTTGTAAATATGTATACTTTTTTCACTTCAGTACGTGGCTTATGTTAAAATGGGATAAGATTAGTTAGAATGTTTGGATGCACCTTGATTAAGAACAAGATAAGACCATAAATAAGCTATTTCATATTTAATTTGATATTGAAGAGCTTGTTTAAGGCTCAAATAACTTTGTTCTTTGTTCCAACAAAAATATGGAACAAGAATATAAATAAGAACAAACCGTTGATCTTTTTGAATTTTTGAGGAATTATTAATTTCAAACAAATTACTTTATATTGTGAAACTCGGTCATTATTTTTTTTTTCAAATAAAATACTCCTATCCCATTTCACTTGTGCATATAATTTCGATTGAGTTCTAGATTTAATATTGAAAATTGTTAGGAAGGTGGCGAGAACCTTAAAATGGACGCTCGGTGCATGTGTGCTTGACTGCTTGTCACCTACCTTTGAGCTTGTCGCTTAGTTTCTGATGCAGAGCTAGATTTTATTTCATTAATTAATGTTTTCTGGTAGATGTTGGTGGTGTCATTTAATGCTTCTTCAATGAAACAGCCACGTCTACACCGCTAGCTCTATTTCACTTGGACACATTCAAAGTCTTCTATTCAAAAATTGTAGTTGGTTAGTAGCATCTGATCCCTATTTATGTGACAAGGTCGGGATATAAAAGAATGGTCAGAACTCAGGACTGAAGTAAATATTGTTCCGAGTGAAATGCAAATTTCACCTCACAGAAAATGAAAACAGGGACTCGCTTGACTGAAAGTACTACATTGTAGCACACAGCATATATAGGCTTGGGAGAGTTCATAGATATATGTTGCAATTTTAAGAAAAGTGATAGTCTTAAAATACCTCGATCGAGGGCCTCTGAGAAAATTTTTGCGTACATTTACATTTTCATCTTTAGTGCAGCTAACAAAATTAGCAGTCTTTCTTTATGTTTGGGTAATTGAATAAGATTTCAATCTTTTTTTTTTTTATTATTCCATTTCTTTTTTTTATTGCATTTAAGAACAGTACGTTTGAAGTGTACATAAAACTTATAATCAGCATCTCCCTCTCTGAAATCAATTTGCTCTTTACAAACTGCATTGTGGTTAATTAACTCTTTGATTGTCAAAATTTCTAATTTTGAGAAAACATCAAAGACTGTGGGTAAACGGATCGAATTTGTCGGATTTTGTTCATGTCATACATCCTACTATGTACAGTTAAATTGAGAATCTACTCTATACTATATAGATAAGCCCCCCGGACTATTCCAAACAAAATGATTAATCTGTAATCAACCAATTGCAAGATTAAAGTCAATTTATCCTGTAATAAAGTTTTATGAGTTTGATGGGTTTAAAATGAGAATTTTGTGTTTTCATAAAAGAATAAGTATCAATAAGTTATAATTAAAAAAAGAATATATACAAATCCCCCCACTAACAATAACATAGATCAATTTATAAATAAAATAAAAAGTACAACGCTATTTTTTTTTCACGATGATATTGCCGTTATGACTTGAGTATATACAAAACAAAATCTGAAAAAAAAAATAACGCACATCGGTCGATTCAGATTTCACTCGACTTTTTGTTTTGTGTTTTTTTAATATATATATATATAATTATATATAAATTTCATATCCAAAATTCACTTTTCTGGTGGACAGTAATTAAAGCAATACTTCATCAATTATAATGTAATTTTGCAATTTTTTAAGTCAAATTTAGATTGCACTTAACCCTTCGGTCAATAGATACAGAATTTTGGGTATTTTTATATGTATATCTTAAAGTCATGTCTCGATTTATGGTCCATGACGACAAAATGCATGGTTAAAATTCAAGTACGTTCTTTTTAGTGGAATAAAAACACGTGAGTGTGCTTCTTTTCCCCCAAAAAATAGATAGACGGGTCAATAATATTTCTCAACCATCAACCTTAAAGAAAAATTTTATCGACCATCATGACGCACCACGTTTATTAGTGTCAATTATTCAATTCTGATTTGCGTCATATATATTCCTGCATGGTAAGACGTTGACCAAAGCTAGGTTAGGCTTAGCTCACAGTTAACTTGACCAAAAGCAGGGTTAGCTGGAGGTAAAAATAGCCATTATGATTATTATAGCACGGCCTTGGCAACACCATTGGGATATAGCAGAGATGTACATCGTATTGAAAGAGATTATATGAGAATCCATCAATGAATTCTTAAGACTGTTTTTTTTTTTTCATATGAAATATCACCGCATAATTAATTAACGGGAAAATTCGTCCATCTAAGAATTGTTTTGTTGCATTCTCCAAAAAAAAAAGGAAAATGAGAGATTGTTTTGTCATTGACACTAACTTTTTAGGTTAATTCTGCAGTGGACCAATTTATCTAACGGAACTTTTTCTAAAATAAAAAATTTGACTGTTTTCTCAAAATTATGAATTACTATTATTTATTTGGGCAAATAAACCGGGCCGAAAAAAAAAAACTAGCTTATATATGGCAGAACGTTTCTCTTTTTTTAATATCACCACCCATAAAATCTATGGGGACGATAAAGCATGGGGTGACAATGAGCCATGCTACCCTAATTATGGTACTTAATTATGAGTCACTCAACTACCCTTAATCTACGTATTGTGAGTTGAGCTGATGTCGACTACTTCAGGGTTTCAGTTTATCAAAATGTAGTATTTTAGTACCAAACAGTTTTCCAAAAGTATTTCATTGGTGTCAGTGCAGGATGGAAGGCCTTCGAGGGAAGGGAAGCAACCGCAATTTTAAGAATTGCAACTGCATTTCCAAACTGTCGTTGAAGGCCAACAAGCCGAACCACCTACTAGAAATGCTTTATTTGAAGGATCTCTCAACATATGAATTTATAAAAAAAGTTAAATGCAGTTCAAAAGCTCGAGACTAAATTGTTGATTTCAATCAACTTAATTCCTAGGTGCAGTTTCAAAATCACCTTAAAAATATTAAAATTCAATATGTGGGGAAATTGTACCAGTTGTAAATTATTTTACAAAATGCTAACTACAACTATTTGAACCTGACTTTTAAATAAAATTATAGCTACTAATTGGAGAATAAACAGCCCAGAAAGAACTCAACTTTATCAGTAAGACTCTCTGTTTGTCCATACTAAGGAAAGCTGTCATCTATTCCTATTCCTCATTATTTTATTACTATTTTTATTTTGTTTTGTCAAAAAAAGAACGGAAGGACGACCTGTCAGCGATTGTGGTACCAAAATGCGGGTTAATATGATGAGATCAGGATAAGAACCTTTTAAGTGTTGTTGGTACAGTTCTCCCCACTTGGCATGATTTTGAATGCAACAAGGATTTGCAGCGACAGAACCAGAAAGTTTGCTGGGCATGGACCAAATTTATGCATAGTACTAGATAAAAACTGGAACAACCTATTATTGTGAGATGTGAGATGTGTGTACTTATTTAATTTGTTTAATTGGAATGTAATATTAAGACAAGATGATTAAACACTCTAATATAAATTATGCAAAGACCATCAAGTTAAAAAAAAAAATTTTGTAAGTAAGTTTGTTAAGAGGCTGAAATTTTTCACGAACAAAAATTATGAATACAGAATCAGTGAAAACATTATTAGGACAGATAAATCTCCAATATTGAATATATAATCAATTAAACACTTGGTAACTTTTTGGTACTGATAGCCTATGATGACAGAAAGAGCGGAATGGGAGATGCACATAAAATAAGCAGATTACTTTAATTTCCTGATTGTGGTAGTTAACTGTACTGGATTAAGTTGTTGACAATGAGATGCTATGTATGTCGACTTTGAAGAAAGAAAATGATCACAAAAATAAACAAATACATTTTAATTCGTTTTGTATTTTACGAAATCTTTATATGAATTTGTTAAATGAATTGTGCATATCGGATAGAAATTAAAAAAGACAAAATTTTTGCTAATTTGGGGAACAAAATATGGAGGTACAAACATTAACAACCGAACAGGGGAAGGCCAGAGATCCCTGTTGCCCCCTATCTCCGTCAACTAACAAGCTTTCCTGATATATATGTTCTCATTGTATCACTATTTTTGCTTCACATGTGCAAGCCTCCGTGCACTTTGAGAGGGACCAGAATCTGATCATAGTACAATGCAGTTGAGCAAACTAACCTTATTGTATTAATATCTCATCTTCGATTTTTATAGCTGACATTTGAATCGACAATACAATAATTAATTAGGGAATAGTTTTCTGGTCTAATACGAACACAACAAAATGTTACAGTACTATATATCAGAAAGTTGAACACTCAATTCAGAAGCAAAATAGAGAACAAATAAATATAAGAAACAATCTCTCGACATTAATTATTTTTTCAGCTACACCTAAATAAGGTACAAGTGTTGCTAGCACCAAGCTCCTTGCTAACACAGCTACCTTTTATTTGTAATTAATGTAGAGGTCTAAAAGTGTTTCCTTTCCCACCTATCAGATCTAGCAAGTTGGTTTGCACTTGCTGCACTTGAGGTAGCACTTGTTGGTGATGTGATTTGTGTTTACCCGGGCCTTGTTGCATAATTTGGTACAGATGAGCTTCTTTTTGTTGCACAATTCGGCACTGATGCAATTCACTGAACTTCTTGAAAATGGTTTTCCTCCATGGATTCTCATTTTAGAGGATCTGTGCTTGGTTGTGTGGTGTGTAGTTGCATTTACAATTGTACTAGGGGAACTCCACATGCTTCCAGCCTTAGCCAAGAGGCCTCTCAGTTCCTGACCTAGACTCATATACAAAGGGGTTTTATTGTTAGTGGTAAGTGGAGTTTCCCTTGCAATGGCGGTTGCAAGTGTAAACAGTAAGATAAAGACAGTGATCTTCATGTTTGGTACAACTCTCTGAAGTTCTTATCACCTTATTATTTTACCTTTATTTTCCCCCTATCTATAGGCAGAAGTAACGTTAGACACTATATATAGGCTATGAATAAACCACCACTTAGATGAACTAACTAATCTCGATCAATTAAAGTTGCATGAGGCGGAAAGCCTAAACGGTGTGATATCTCAAGAGAACATATTGTGTGAGAAGCTCTGAATGTGAATTAAGGAAAAAAAAATGTTTGATGGAAAAAATTACTTGAATATTCAAAATTTTGAGGTAATCTCCGGTCGCTTGAAAACTAACAAGTCTACATACAATTATTATACTCATCTTCTCGCAGAAAGTGGCAACTGCACAAACATGACATATGTTAAACAATAATGCAAAGTTTGATGAGCGCCAAACAATAAATGACCATATGACAAGAAACCAGTTGGCACTTTCAGTTTAGTCTAGGAAACAATCTTTATTGCTTATAGCGAGCATGTATGTTCAATTGTGATGTGATATATCAACTTCTTGACAAGAACAGAAAAGTCTGCAATTTGGTTCACATCCACCAAATCTTATTAGTCATAAATAGCACGCTCAATTTAAGAATCTGTGTCTTTTACATACAATACAGAGTTTAAGGTGCTTGATGCAAGAAAGAGCAAATTATGCTTGTAACACTACGTCCAAGTCAGGTTCAGTACCTTAAGGCCAGCTGGTGTAGCTATCCCACTTGGGATTGAATAAATGCTCTCTCAAATAACACAAAAAATGAGAAATGTCAAAGAACCTATTCCAAAAGAAAAAGTAGCAGCCAAAAAAGGAGAAACATGTAGTAACCATATAGTTATTGCTCCAACTATTAGCCTTAAATACATTGCAAACTAGGGTCATATGAGAGAAATATCAAATAAAATTCACATTTATTCCCATATTTACTAACACAAAAATATAGCCTACTTATTTCTATTCAATCAAAATCTGTTGAGGTGTATCGTCCTCTCCATTTTGCTCAGATCCGTCAACTCCAGTCTGTACCTCTTCAGCAATTCCAGAAGCTTCTACTGTTCTGGAGATCCATTCCTTGAGCGGGTCTTCATTGAGATCAAGCCTCAGTAATCCTGCAACTAACCCTCCCATGAAAGCCACAGGCTCCTAAGAAAAGCAAGAAACCAAGGACATTATGGTAAACCTAAAAATTGAAGTATGCTTTAGACAAGGCTTTCTATCTATGTGTGCACTGGTGATACTCCGCAAAACCATACAAGACTATACCTAATATAGTAATACGTGCAGTGGCTATTGGGTGGCGTACCAATCTTTCGATATTTCTTCACCCAATAAGTTTGGACTTGGTCAAGATTCGCCCGATACACTTAGACATTGGCTGCTGTACCTAGCGAACAATCCCTAGAAGAGAGGGTCCTTCATTGGCCAATGTGCAGTGCCTCTCAATCTCTCTCTCTCCTTTAATTAGATATCAGAGTGGAGCATCAATTTGAAGAGTCCAACTGGAAATATTAAGTACAGCTCTGAGCTATGAACTCTGAACTGCCAGTTATTTGTCCACCTTTTCTTAACACTCAGATAAATTTTCTTTTTACTTTCTAATTCAGGCTGTACTTTATTGATTATTTTCTGGAAAGAGATTTAAAGTAGTTTACTTTATCTGTATTTTTTGAAATAAAACATATTTGGAATATTTACCAAATAGGTATTAGATTATTTACTGAAATAATAAAATATACATGGCTTTTGTTCGCTTTCATGTATGTACTAATAGTAAATCTATATTAATTTTTAAAAAAAGTGATGGAAATTTTAAAAAGTAAATCATATTTTCCTGAAAATAATATTTATTTCTTTGAATGTATTTATTTTGTAGGTTAAAAACTAATAAAATTTATATATATATGAGCACCTCGTATCCTTAGTTTTCGAAAATGCTGCATTACTGTATCCGTATTGTATAGGATGTGATACCTGTACCCATATAATATAGGATATGATATCCCTTACCTACATCTGTATCCGGGCAACATAGCTTCCAATGTTCTACTGGTACCAGTATGTTCAGGGTAAGGTGGTACAGACCTATACTAACATTCCTCATCTCTCACTAAACTTTTACTGAGAAAGTATTGTATATTAGCAACCTAATTCAAGAATATTAAAGTAACACATTAATAATTAAAACATAAACATAAATATAATCATATCCACATATTTGCGGACAGTGCTGGTAAGGTCTGGATGTGCACACACAGCCAAAGGGAAACAACAAATAACTAGCCCTTGATAGAAACAAATCCAGACAAACAAAATCAGAAGCCTAAAGGCATGGAAGAAAGTTTTACCTTGAGGGCATCTCTTACAATAGGAGATTGGCCTCCAAATGGGTCAAAACATGCTTGAATTCTCACCAACCTTCTTTCCCCTCTCCTAACTCCTCTCTTGCTCACCACAACAGCACTGCGGTTGCTTCTAAAGATATTATTTACTGAAAAGCGCCTCTCATACTGAAATATTCAGAAAGAAAGTGAAAGGGATTAGCACTCAACCCAAAAACGGATAAACTAAATTGAGTAGAAAGGAGAAGTTAAAGACAGTAATTTCTCACAATTACAGTTTTTGGAGGCGAGGAGAGGAGCAGAGCCATGGCAAGCTTATTGCTTTACAGTGTACCTCAGCTGTTTCTTCTTTCGTCTGAGAGGAGAAATTGGGATTTTTTTTTTTTCTGGAAGCGTCGATGTAAGTATTTGGGCTCATATTTTAAATTGGGCCTAGAGAAGATCTGGGAACAAAAAAAATTAAAGCCTGTTAATTTAAAAGCAGAAATTATATACACCATCCAACTCAAAACCATCCATTACCATCCATAGGCCAATTAAGGCTTAATTGGGCTTTTCGGAAGATCCCAGGCGCTCCAGAATCCCATTTCCGCGCGATGACGTCATCAAAGCGCGTGATGACGTCATCAATTTTTTTTTTTCGAAAAAAATTTTTCAGAAATTTTTTTTTGCGCTGACGTCATCAAATGGAAAGATTTTTCTGTTCAGTTAGATGCATCAAGGGATGAGTTAAAGATGTTAAGTGTTCTGTTAGATGCATCTTAAAATTGAATTTTCGTATTTTTTTTTGTTCAGTTAAACACGTTAAGGGATGAACTTAAAGTATTTATGTGTTCAGTTAGTTGCATCATCAAATTGAATTTTCGCATTTTTGTGTTCAGTTAAACACGTTAAGGGATGAATTTAAAGATTTATGTGTTCAGTTAGTTGCAACAAAATTTTAATTTTGTGGTTTTTGTGCTCAGTTAAACACATTAAGGGATTAATTTAAAGTGTTTATGTGTTCGGTTAGTTGCAGCAGAAATTTGATTTCGTAGTTTTTGTGTTCAATTAAACTAGTTAAGGGATCAATTAAAATAGTTTATGTGTTCAGTTAGTTGTGATCAAATACGTTTTAATAACCATGCAACAAAGTGAACACTAATCGGTTATTAAAAATGATATCCATTATTACAACAAACTGAACCATTCTATTAATAATAGTATCCATTATTACAACAAATGGAACAATTCTACTAATAATAGCTTGGCAAAAAGAGTAGGCAAGTATGCAAGTATGCGTCGATCTTAAGGTTAGTCGCCTTGACAATTGTGTTGATCTTCCCAGCCTGCAGAACCAAATTAATGTCGATTAGAATAATTTTGAAAAACAAATTGAATCAATTTTGCAAGTATACTAAATTATGTAAAGGGGATAACTACTACTAACATCCATACGAACATAGATCTATACGACTTGCAAATTTCAGATCTACAATTCTAAAATACAAAAATTATATTTAAGAGGTCAGATCTTGAATTCAATTACAGAAATCAATCGAGCATCTATGCTAGTACTTATGCAAGAGATTTAGACAAAACCTAAATGCAATTAACACTATTCTCGACGAAATTCAATTCCAAACTAAACAAAGACAAAAACAATTCATTATCTAAACTCAATCTAGAATCAAACAACAACGTGCGCAAATCAAGAATGCAGATCTAGAAATCAGATGAAATAAACGGAAAATAAAAATTAAGAGAGATACAAGTAGAGATTGCCTTCTTCATCGTCCAAGTGCTCCAATATTTAGTGGCCGCGGCCGCCGAGAGGTTGCTCTCCTTCTCCGTCTTGTCGGTCGGCGGAGGTTAGATCGGAAGGAGAGAGAACAACGACGGTGAAGAAACAGGCATGGGCGAAATTAGTTCAGCGGCTAGGGTTTGCTGGAGTGAAAGAGGTGGTTTAGAGGATATAAATAGACTGGGCCAGTCACTGGGCCCAAACTGGCCTGTTTGGAGCCTGTGGATGGTGTGGATGGTAATCAGTTAGATGAAGAGTAGTAATTACCATTTAAAAGAAAGTGAGAGGGACTGAAAATGACAAAAAAAAGATATGCGGCTTTTGGCATTTTCAACCATTTATGTGGCGCATTTTGAGGACATAGAAGCATTAAATGACCGTCTATATCAGCGTTCATCAGAGTTGATTACTTGGAATAAAAAAAATTCTTGGAACAAAAAGCGGAGTGCTTAATTAGTTATTAGCGAATAAATTCAGGTCTAGTCCGGATTAAACGATCAACGGGTCTAGATATGTTGAATCAAATATGGATCTGTTAATCCATCATTACATCTCAAAGTATTGGTGGAATATTTCCATTTCTGAGCCTCGTATTTAGTTGACTTCGAATTCAATAATAAACCAACTAATGGGGGATTAATATTTTTATTTTAACACAAAAAAAGGAAAATGAAATGAAAAATGAAGGACTCCAAGTCGGTACCGGTCTTTTATAATGGGGGGAAAAAATCAATAACAAGTCAACTTATGGATGGGTATTTTTACTTCTGAAAAGAAAAATATATATATGCACATCAATGTATAAGCCTGTCCGATCCGACTACATAATGGTCAAAAACCTTTTTTCTAGTTTCTGAATGTGCATGATTAAATTAATGTTAGCTCTACTACCAAATAACTGTACTTTAAATGCAAGTTGCTTGAAATGGTGACAACGTGCCTATATTTAATTATTTAATTACTTAGGATACAACTTATATGTTGACTTCTTGTAGTGTGGTAGCACTGTCTGACTGTCGGTACATGGAGATCTTGACACATTTCGTTGGCAGGAAACGGCTACAATAAATGAAGACGAAGTCCACAACTTGTTTTTTTGTTTTATTTTCTTTTTGTCATCATTTATCTCTAGATCTAAGAAGACTGATGAACTAATTTCATTGTTGTTGGCTTGTTGCAATTATTGTTATTAATTATCTTAATCAATTAATGTGTTTTTTGACTAGTTATTACTTCAAATTACTTTCTACCTCACACACGGATGATCATCAGAAATTACGCAAGTTAGGTAAAATAATTACTTATTGTATTTATCAGTTAAAAGAAACTATTGACTAATTAAACTATTTAATAGCAATGGTGGTATCAAAGGGATGATTGATAAAATTTATCTCCAGACGTATCTAGGTTTATTGGAGACTTGTATTGCTTTATGACCAAACCCATTTTCAACGATGAACCTGTTGGTAAGGAATTGTAATTTTCTTGAAAACGTAACTCTACACCTAATTAGGTTTATTGAAGGTTTGTTATACTTTATGACCAACTCCATGGCAACGATCAATATTATAAAAATAAAAATATCTAGATTGTCATGCTGTCATTCTCCAACTAAGCTAAATGCCTGAATCATTACAGAAATAGAAACTTCTTACTAGGTGGGACCCAATTTCTGTTTCCCAAGGGACTTCATTGTCCAACATAACTACAAATATGCTTCTATGTCTATCTGTATTCTGTATATTTATGGATCCCACTCTTATCTACTCTTTTGACCAAATGCCGAATTGTGTAATCCATGTGAATTTGCGTTTGTTAGGTCACTTTCTTGAACCAAGGGCTGTTAATAGTCACCTATTCAAAGTAAGAAACGATATGCTGTATGAAACTTATTTTGGCTACAGTTAGCCAGATATCAAGGCTGATCAGGAGCATATAATTTGTTAATTTGGTTATGTTTTTTCTTAAGAACTCAACCAGATTAAACATTTAAGCTGTTTCTTCATGGGATACAGAGATCAAGATAGTATAAAAAATTGTTAATTAATTTTTAAATATCTTTATATAGCATTAATAAATTTCAAATATTATGATTCTTTTTAGAAATTTTTTTGTTAGAGGCTACCTAGTCTGTACGTAGTTAGAGTTAGAGAATGATTATAACTTTTGACATGCTTCATTTATTAATTATTATACATACAATCAGTGGTTTCATTTGAATGTTTAAGTTCTTAATTTTAGTTCTTATATGAATGTTAAAATGAATTTTTTTTTTTTTACGTTGTTAAAGTGATTTATGAATATAACAGGAAACCAGTTATCTTAATTTTTTAAATGACCTGTTCAAACTAATTAAAATATTAAGAAATGCCTCCCTTTATAGACGGTGGAGGAATGTATACGAACAAATTTGTTTGTTTGTTTTGTTCCCTTGTATCCCGGGAAGTAATACAAGGCAAGATTGAATAAGATAAAAATAAAATAAAACGGAATTAAAATTACAAGTCAAGAAACCTTCGTATAGGATCCCGCAATTAGAGTGTCAATCAAAAAGCTTTTTAAGCGTGCTTGAAGACTAAGGGTCAAGCTCATTTTTGCAAGAAAAGTGCATTTATTAAAAGAGCCGAATCTTTTGTACAGTAAACAACCTCTTCCTATGAAACAATAACGCTCACACGATGAAAATAATGATGTTTATCATCGTCACCATATTATCATCGTTATTATTACTATTCCAACTGTTATAGTTGCTATTGGTATTACCACCAATTTTATTTTTACTACTTTCGCAATTTCGTTATAATTATTTTACTGTGAAATAGAATTTCATAAAAAGAATGTTCAAATGAAAATAATAAAAGGTGTATTATACAATGCTTGTATATTGATTGACAAATGGTAATCACATACAAAATGATAGATATACTATCATGCATCTAAATTGATTTTCACAATTTTTTAGAGGCACGATTTATATATGTATAAAAGTTATTATTCATAGAATTGTTGGCTTCTTAATTTTAATTTTATTTTGACTATTTTCAAATTACTTGAGGTAAATGTTGTCACTGGATGACTTTTTTACTGTCAAAATTATCATGTTATCATCAAGACAAAAATAATCAAAGTCATAACAACAATAAAGTGACGAATAAATAATAGTGACAATAACGTCAATACGAGTTAAAACAATAATATTAGTTTGGGCTAATCCAATGAAACCATCCTCCAACCTTTTTTTTGGTTAAGTTGATAACTATCAGTTCAAACTTTCAATTTCCAACCAATTTTTCAACCTGCATCAGTCACCGCCGAATCATTTTTTCCGTTAGTACCTGACTATATTAATGGGCACATGTATCTATTTTCAAGGTGTTAGAAGAACGGTTTCTTAGATAGGTTTGTGTTTGTTACTGTTATTTTCTTTCTTTCCTCTCTTTGTAACTTGGTAGCCTCTAAAAAAATGTATCTATAATTCTATATTCAATCCAAAAAAAGGACACATCTATGATCTATCTATTGAATTATTACGTAAACCCCCTCCCTCCGACACGCGCGCACTTTGGAAGTGGCTTGGACCTTTTTATAATTGAAGTGGAGTTGTCATTCTTTCAAAGTATATTATGGATTTTGATTTTTGCAATAACGATAATACTGTTGTAATCATGCACTTTGCAAACAGTTTTAGGCGCTTTTCGGATATTAAAAGAGGTATAGTCGTTAGCTCGAAAGAAAAAATGTTTTAGATAAACATTTTTTTTCCTTTTTTTTTTTTTCTTTTGCATTCAAATGAGGCAAGCACGAAAGGAGAACAAAAAAAACTGTTTCAAATGCCTTTCTTAATAATAAGGCGAATTCTTTCTTATTTCTCCAAATAAAAGTATCTTGATTAATAGTCTTAAAATTAGTGTACAAAGAGTACAAAAAGGAATTAAAAAATTGAAATAAAAAGTTGGTTTTAAGGGATTATTGTCAAAATTAATTTGTGAGTGGTTGTCTTGTTCTTTGCATCTTTCATATTCAAAAGTTCGCTTTTAAATATTAATATTCAAAGAGAATTCTAAACACTAAGATTATAGAAGAGGTTCCGGTGTTTTATTTTTACGGTGTCTCAAATATTACAACTTCACTTTTTTATTTATATTTTAAATTTTAAAATTTCAATATCAAATTTAAATTATTGATTTTGTTCAATTTTATCAGAATCGTGTTACCATAAAACTTTATAATTTTTTAAATTAATTTGATATTAGATAAAAAAAGTCGAAAATAAACATATTAAACTTATTTTTCCATAGTTAAACTTTCTTTATCTTTCGACCTCTTGATCTACAATCTTTTTATTTCTTGTAAAACTCAGCATAAAAATTGGACTCCTACCATCTTCATATCTGCATAAATGAAGACGTATAAACAAATAACAATGACAAAACTAATCAGGAAAAGCTTGAAATTATCAAACATTTTGGCGCCAATCTGGGTACCAATCAGTGTAAGTGTAACAAAGCTCTGATGACAAAAGAAAAATAAAAACAAATAGGAAAGGGAAGGGCAAGGCCGCAAGGGGAGCACATGTGTTGAACAGGGAAAGACAAAGCCCGTTTCAGACCAGACCACGCGGCGAAACGAATGGAATTGGCACCACGCTCTCCATCTCCCTCTCCTTCGTCTTATTCCTCTCTTGGCCTTTATTCCCTCCTTATTCCACCTCCCCTTCTCCTTCCTTGCCCCACCACCTACAACTTAATAAATCCACACTATATATTAAGAAAATTCTAGTGCTGTTCTCTCAGAACATTAATGATTGTTGCATATATTGGTTTCACTGTTCTTGGGTTCTCGTTGTACTCAGAATTTGGTGCTTTTGAAAAGGAGGTTGCTTTTTTTGGGTGTGGAGCTAAGTGATTTTTGGGAAGATTCCATTTTTTCCCTCCTACTTGGAGGTAGAATTTTCTCATAATTTATAGTTTTTATGACAATTAAGCAAAGATGGAAAAGTAATTTTTGAAATTGTTTTGTCAGTGCTTGTTACATTAATTAATTTTCTTTTCTTTTGTAGTACATAGCGTTTTCTTTCCTTGAAGCCAGGACTTATTAGAATTGGAACAGGGGTTGCGGAAGAGGATAGTGATGGAATAAAGTGAATATTGGAATTGTGGTGGAAGTGAAGAAAGATGAGAAAGTGACAGTGATGGTATAATAATTGAGTGAACATACAAGCAAAGGAGAAGAAAGAAAGAAAGAAAGAATAAGAATAAAGGATGGCAATTAATTTGGAAAATCACTCTAATCTACAGTGTTTTCTAGACTGCACTACTCCAATTGTCAAAACCCAAAATTTCCCAAAGGTAAGTTCTTCAATGGAACTCATAATTTTATTAAGTTTTACTTTAACCCCTGTTTTTAAGCTTATGTTGACTTTCTTACCAATATTTGTTAATTTCTTTTAGTGAAATTTATGTTACAATAGTATGTATAATTCAAACCATGAATTTTCGATTCGTTACTTGTCTCCACTGCTTTCATTTTTCTTTTGATCTTCTGGTTTTATCCTTTTTTTTTTTCTTTACTAGGATGTGCAATTTAGTTTGTTAACGTTACTATATCTAGATAGTTGGTGGCTTGCTTTTTCCTTTTCAGTGTTTTACTTTTTTTTTGTGCATTGAAGATAACACTGCATTGTTATCGTTTTTCTTATGTAAATCATAGTGGATCATCTCGATTCAACTTCAATTTTAAAGGCTTTTTCCCCTTGTGCAGAGTGGTTTTTTGAAAACAAATCTACTGTCAGAAACACCTGGTACAAATCCAGTTAAATGGTTTCAGCTAGCAGACTTGTGGGACCAGTACTATGAGTGGAGTGCCTGTGGTGCCGGTACACGCGTACACCTATCTAGTGGTGAAACAGTGGTACAATACTATGTACCGTACCTCTCAGCAATTCAGTTGTACACCACTACTCCTAGGTCAGTAATGTCTTCTTTCTATTATGATTTAATTCTTTATATAGGCAAGAGTACATTTAATTGGGGTATTATATTGATTTTGGACATTCTCAGGAGCTTTAATGGTGGTACTGGTGTATATTATCAAAAGGAAAACATTAAACGGCTGGGGGAGCTGTATTTTGAGTATTTTGAGGAGTGTTCACCTTATGGAAGAATACCCTTTTATGACAAGGTTTGTGATGGTTAATTTAATTTTTTCATATTAATACTGATATTGTTGGTGTTGTTCCTATTGATATTAGTTTGCTATTATTCATTTTGATTCTATAGATACATGAGTTAGCTCATGATGTCTCTGGATTAATTCTTTTTTCATATTATTACTGATATTATTGGTGTTGTTTCCTATTGATATTAGTTTGCTATTATTCATTTTGATTTCTATAGATATATGAGTTAGCTCATGATTTCTCTGGATTAACATCTCTGACAAGCCTGGAGCTATCACCTGCCAGTTGGATGGCAGTTGCCTGGTATGTTTCAAGACTTCCATTTTTCTCTGTAGAGATAGGACCCCTTGACAATGCTTGTAGTTTGTTGATTGTGACAAGATTTTCAGAATCTACTTGAAAATAGTAATAAATACATGATGTGTGTGTATCTTGTTGCACACTTAGATTGCTTAATGTTTAATTAAAATTTGAGAAATATTTGGTATTTTATTAAATGTTGCAAGTATTGAGCTTCAAAGTTGCTATAATTCAGTGAATATTTAAACATACACCAAGTGTCATGCGTTCATATGGACTTCTTTTTGCATCATAAGTAGAATCGTTTGTGTCGAATGCTGAGATTGTCAAGAGTTCCACTTGTCAAGTGCTTTTGCAGTATATGCACCTTTATATTTTTGTTTCTTGCTTCTTAGGTACCCAATTTATCACATACCCACGAGGTGTAATGTAAAGGAGTTGTCAGCATGCTTCCTGACATACCATACAATCTCATCTATGTTTCAGGGTATTTTGTAATTTACAGTTCTACCAATTTTTGCCTTTTATCTGGAAATCTGCAACCCACTGAACGATCGTATTTCCAAACAGATGATGAGTTTTGCAAAAATGAAGAAGTCCAGTGTTGTAATAAGCAGCACTTCAACAAAAGCAATAAATTTTCTGCTCTCAAGACTACTTCCATGTCTTTGCCACCATTTGGACTAGCGACATATAAAGTAAAGGGAAGCCTTTGGTTAAATTCGGAAAAAGGAGATAAAGAAATGGCAGCTTCTCTATATAGTGCAGCCGACTCTTGGCTTAAGCAGTTAGGCGTACAGCACCATGACTTCACTTATTTCACAACTCACTCAGTGTAGATAGTTCGTCTTTCTTTATTTTTTTCTTGAAGAGTTTTTCTGGTTTGTCTTTGCGGCATACAGTTGAAAGTTCGGCCCTTCCTTTGGTCTACTTTTTATTTTACTTTTGGTAGTTGGATTTACCACTTCTATCTGTCGACCAAGACCTGGTGAGTAGTAGCTGAGTAGCTGAAATTGTGGTTTTTTCAGTAGGTGCATTGGAGAGTTGTTGATGGTGTAAATAGAAAGATTTTTACAGGTAATTTGAACAAATTTCTAAGGCTTTCTTTTTGCTTGAATGGAGATTATTGTAATTTGTTTTTAATAATTTGCAATTCTTAAAGTTATGTCAAGCAAGTAAAAGATTCTCTGTAGATTGTTCTAAGAACCAAAGCACTAAGTAAAAAAAATTTAAAAAAAAGAGGAATTTTATGTAAATTCTGTAGATGAAATGAAATTTTAACCCTACTGAACACATACTTCATTGATGCTGCTGAAAACAAAATTGACATGTAGCGATATGACTTACAATTATTACTTCAATGCTTGCACCAGTAAACAAAAGAAGTGAACCAGACTGGAATGATATCGCAGAAATCACCAATATGCAAGCGCCCTATGATTTTATATTTCATATTTTACTTCATTGTAGGTTTTGAGTTAATGCACGACTTTCAGAAAGTGAATTTTTTTGTAGCGTTTTTGCCCGCCATGGTGCCGATTGCCGAAGTATTAGAATATGTTATAGTCAAATCCTATATATTCACATGTTTTACCATTTCTATTGATTCCCTGGTCATAATTAGGACCAACAAAACTTGTTGCAAGTCAATTTCATTTGTTATGTTAACTCGCAACTTTATGCACAGCCATAATATTGGAATCATATAGCATTGGTATCTAGTTGTTCTTTCTATCCCCATCCTTTTCCCTTACTTATACTCACTTTATATCGCATAATCGGATTTTTCTTTTTTACCCTGTTAGAGAAAAATATTTCAGTTTGCTACAAATATTTAATTTATTCACTTATTCATAAGTTACTGTTTCTTGGCTTGAACAAACAAACAAATATCACATCTGTAGAGTAATCTTCAATGAGTTACATGAAAGATGAACTCCTTTCAAAGTGAATGAAATATACATTAATATGATTAACCCACCTAGTCCATGAAATTTATTGCTATAAAGAATAGCTGAAGATAATATAAACCTAAAACTCAAGAGAAAAAACAAGCTATTCTATTCTTATTCACCACACTTCCAAACATCTGCCTTATTCTAGCTTCTTTTCTCTAAACCTCAAGCTCAAGAGAAAAAAAAAAAAAAAAAAAAAAAAAAGTACTTCTGGCAAAAACCATTGGAATTTCGCTCAATTTGGATTATATGATTGTTAAAAGAATCGCTTTAATTATTTTAATAACTGCCACTGAACTAAAGTAAGATCGCAGAGAAATTAAAATTTGCTAAAAAATAATTTCTGATTTAACTTGATTTATTTTTATTTTTACTTTTCAAGCATAAAAGGGAACTAGGATATAATTGTTTACATAATGAAACTGCACCAAAATACATCAATTCTTCTCACCATGAGAAGAGAACTCAAGTTTACATACAAGAACTTGATAATTTTCAGTACCAATATAATTAAAAAATAATCTGGCAAGCAGCAATATATAGGCAACAAAGAGCAAGCAGAAAATGATACAATTATCTACCATTCTCTTGCAGCATGTTGCTTGACAGCTAAAGAAATATAGTTTTTTTTTTTTCTGAATTTAAACGCCCGTAGGCGCTAAAGAAATATAGTTGCCTAACAAAATAGAGGATAGCTAAATCTAGTCCCATTGAATCTGACGATGAAAAGTGCATTCAGAAAGGTTAACAGTAGATGTACCATCAGACCCAACCAGATCATACGGTGAGTCCTCTCCAAACTCAGTCGGCAGAGACTTCCAGTAGAGGGACGGTTTCCAGTCGGCTTCCTTTATAACATCCAGTATAGGCCCCACCACTCTCTTGCTCCCTTCCTCAGACAAGTGTACCCCATCCCTGCATCAATGCATTTCACATTTCCCATGACAATATTCGTGTATTCGTCTATTTGTGTATTCATGATTAGTAAGAGCTTTATGTACTTACGTAAAGCAGGCGGTGGCCCAGTCATCTCCCTTCTGCATTGACTTGAACAAATCAACAAATTTAATGTCCATCTCTTCGCAGATTTCACCGCATGCATCAGAGTACTCTTTGCAAGCTTTATTTGTTCTAACTAACTTGCTAAGGACAGTACTGTTGTAAAAGAAAATAAATTACAAGACTGGTTACAGCACAGGAGATGCACACTTAGAAATTATCCAACAAAAAAAAAGAAAGAATAGCCAGGAGATCACATCACCTTGTTTGATTACGGAGCATCTCCTCATTCAAAGGAGGGCAACCAAGGAAAATGATTCGTGTCTTTTCTGACAGACTCTACAGAGGAAGCTGCAAATTAAAATAAAAGTATATATACAGAGGGCATACAGATACCAATTTGGGGTCGTCAACTTATTGATACATTTCCAAAAGACCATCCAATCTAACTATGGACCAAAACTAATAGTACAATTGTCAAAACAGTACAATGGTAGCAGCTAATCCTGAGCTTAAAAGTAAATAAAAAGGGAAAGAAATACTGTACCTTCAGGTGAAGGGCAATTTTTTTCATATTCTCAATGTATTCTGTAAGAGGTACATGGGGACCAAGGCCAGATTGGTGAGCTCCCATTGAGTCATTGCCACCAAAATATACTATCACTAATGAAGGCTGCACCAATGCATCCTAAGACAAGCAACGAGTAAACATTTAGTAGAAACCGATAAGAGAGGAGAAGTTGAAATAATATAAAAAAAATAAGCAATGTTGTTTATCCAGTACAGCTTTTGGTGAGTTAGTTTTGTTGGTTCCTTGTCAAAGTAGTTCAAATCAAATTTTTCTTGGCAGTTACCGTGCCTGCATGAGTTCAGCCATAATCAATATCAAGGAAGCCACTCCTTGATTCCTTGCAGATCTGGATTGTTTTCTAGAGGTTGGAACATATTAACCTGACTATATCCACCCGCAACCTGAACCCAACTAGACCTAATCCAAGCTGGCCTGAAACCTAAGCTGACAGGGCATAACCAGAAATCTGAAATGAAGGAGGCCAAGAAATCTAAGATGGAATTTTTGTATTCTCAAGGGGGGCCACTCTATAAAAAATAACTACTATTTTTAATGGTTCTAAAAGAATTTTAAGTTTCTTTAGGAGTTTTTGGAAACATTGAGGGATCCAGGCCCACTTTGGGCAACACTTAGTTCCGCCCCTCTAAGCTGATATACCTGAGCAGTCCAAATCCAAAACACACCCTACTCAACCTGACTTATGGCCTCGTTTAACCCACAAATTATGCTTCAAAATTAGTTTTTTCATGGAAGTTGTCCAAAAGTTGTGAAATTCTAGACCCAGATAGATCCAAACCTAATGAACCAAAATGAACTGAACCTGAGACCTGAAATAACTCGGAACCACTGCCTGACCCAAACCAACTAAATTCACCAGATTGCCCCCTCAAATTATTTCACAGGTGGTATATACCTATATAGATTGCTCGTGGACACTAAAATCAGGGCAGCTAGTCAGTAAGGACACACATAGGCCACTTAACCTAAGCTGCTTGCTATTTTTATGTTTTTTCCCCTTTTATCTGGTCTCACAGTATGCAGGGTGAGTTCATGTCCAAATTTCATTTTAGTAATTTAATTGAACACTTACGCCATACCCGTTCTTAAAACCATACTTTGTCTTCAAAAAGATAAAATGTCTCTGAAAACTAAAATCATCACTCAGAAACATAGTTTGCAGATCATCTCAGTAGAAGACATGACAGTATTAGTAGATTCTAAGATCAGCAATCAGGCTAAATTAATAACTCATCTCGTTGAAAAAAAATTAATTTGGCTGATAGCTAGATTTTAAGATGCTAAATCAAATTATCAAACCCAGGTTTGTTAGCTGTCTCCTATTACTCTATGTCCTCAATCCGGACCATCCAACAAACATAACATGCACTCTAATTTGCAATCAGGGTTCAAAAGTGATCCAAACAACAAATTACAACAATCCATTTTTTAGGGATGCACTGATGGAGTGGGTACCCTTCTAACTTTACTTTCTAAAACTTAATACACAACAATTGGTCAAATATATGGTTCATGGCTTCATGCTCTAATTTTTTCCAAAAGCTTCCATCTTCGCTGAATTAGAGAACATTACAGAAAGAGCTAATATATACAAATACAAGTAATATGCACAAAAAAAAGAAAAAGAAATCAATTATCAATTAAGGTTCTACCTTGGGAAAAACTTTGTCAAGGACCTGGACAGCTCGCCTCGAGTTCCATCCCAAGTATCCTCTTATAATCACATCAGCCTACACAGAAAATATTATTCCATTTCCCTTTCTAAAAATAGAAGCTTTCATACAAACATGGTTTCTTTTTATATTGTAAATAAAACACAGGTCAACTTAGACATGGGGAATTGAGCATAGACCTTGCGTGCATAAATGTCAGCAAGGATAGAGCCCCATCCACCATTGCTGAAGCTGTACTGCACAATAGACGATCCAAAGAGCACAATCACTGGTCTTTCTGGTCCCACCATTCCTTTCTTCTTCTCCACTAGCAGTCTAGATTTTTACAATAGGAGTCAGATGAAGAAAGAAAAGGAAAAGGAACCTACTTCCAACTACATTTAAGATTTGATTAAACGCTGACCACTAGCAATTTTATTTAAAAGAGAGAGGAAAATAAAATATAAAACCTCCAGTCAGAGCAGTTTTTTTCTTCTCTGATGATTTTGCAAGATAGGGACTTGAAGTTGAGGCAACCTATTTTGCGCTGCCTAAAATAAATAAAGAATGGGAAAGGATTAGGAAGGATAGAAGGAGAGGGTGTAAATAAAAAGAAAAGTAATGAAAACTTACTTACCGACCTTACGTTGTTGTTGAGAATCAATCACCTTCTAAAATTGTTAATTGAAGACAGTGACTCCTAGCATGTTAATTTTACTCAAAATTATTAAATTAAATACAAATGATCAAGCTAATTTTAAATAATTCTAATATGCTATAAGTAAATTTGTAAAAATTATTACTTGTCTAATTTAGAAAATAAATTAATTTTTCAATATATAATTGAAATTAAATAACATGTCCGAAAAAGATCAATTTTTGTATTTTATATTTTCTCAGCGTTCATATTATTTGTATTAAAAGGATTTTACATGAACGGCATAAATTCGTACAGTTAATTTTTATAATTCACATAAAATAAGCAAGTGTTCTCGATTTGAAATTTATATAAATATTTAAGGAAACATGAATATTGAGAGCATTATATCTATTTGTTATTTTACATTCAAAATTAAAAATTTTAAGGTTAAGATTCAAGAGTAAATGCCATTAATATGAAATTTAGAGATATATTGTTACGTAAAACAATTTGGAACACGACTAATCACCAGTAAAAAAAAAACTAAAATGATGCCATGGCATTACCCAACAGAAAAAATAAACACAATAATCTAGAAAAGGGAGTCTTAATTGCCTTCTACTTCTTACCTACTTTACTGCTCGTCAAGTTGTTGTGACTATAATACTATTATTATACACCCCCAATAAAAAAGATATCGGGATTTTGAAGAAAAAGTATTAATGTGGGTAGAAGTAGAAGAGGTTCGCTCGCAAATTAAATTCTCTGTGTTAATTGGTTGGTTTTACCGCGAACCCAATTCAGTAGCTAGCATGTACACATGCAATCTCGCCATCCTTCCCATATCTTCATTTTTTGCGTGTTTTTAGACTTCCGCGGTTGTAACTCCCAACTACAGTGCCTTATTAATTGCATTGATAAATCATTTGTGGATATCTGAACCGTGAAAACATTTAGTCATTTTTTGTTCCTCTTTAAAACATGTAGACAGCGACATAAGGAAAATGTACTATCAGATGGGAATTAATTCAGCTGTTATTTTCCGTTTGTACTCTACTACTATCCAATCTAAAACTAACGATTCGCATTACTTTAAAGAAAGATTTTTGAATAATTTTAGCAAATCTGATTGGCTAGTTCAATTTAAATCAGACAATTCGAGTAAAAAAAAAAAAACAAAAATCATACTTTTATTTGAAGAATAAGTGAATAACAACAAATAGGGTTCTTTCAGCTGCTGGGTGGAAAGTTGTATATATTCATTTTTCAACCTAATAATCTTACGCATTTCTTATAAAATTTTAGCATTACTTGTGATTCTCATTATAATATGTATTTTTTATATTAATGTGATCATAATACTGACATTACTATGTAATATAATTTTTAAAATATAATTGTTCAAATCTTAATTCTTTTGTTGCGTTTATTAAGTTCATTAAAAAAGTCTAGTTTGACTCTTGGATTGGACAAAGCGCTGCCTGACGTAAATACTAGATATCTATATTAATATATAGTTGACGTGACACTTTTTTTTTGGGGGTAAGGTTGACAGGACACTTATTACCGTGTTATATTCAAATACGTAGCAGGATAGATGCACACGCGAGGAAAATACATTCTCTAATCTGATTTGTAATCATCAACATGTTTTGTTAATGCAATCTTGCCTAAGGGCTTTCGCCGATGAATAAATAAATAAATATATAAAAATACAACCACAAAAGTGAAATTCTTTATTATATCACTAACTTTTTTTTTCAACTTTTAGATTAAGATATCATACAGAGATTCACACACCATCTGTTACTGTGCAAATAAAGAGGGAAGCAAATAATACTCTTTAATGCTACATTGGACCTCTGATTAAAAAAATATATATATTTTGGTTTTACGCCGGAGGAGAGGACAAGTTACTAGAAATATAAACAAATATTACATACATAATTATCTTATGTAAATATGTTTTGCAGTCTAAAATTTTGTGGTCAAGGATGCAACTAACTTCAAGGCCTAAAAGGTAAAATTTTCAATTTTCGAGGGGCATCAGCTGCTGTTCACCTCTCGAAATTTGGTTCGATTTGAAACAAGCCTATAGAAGTCATGCATTAAGAGAGTTTTATTCTCGACCAAAACTCCTTCCTATATGGCATGAAAGACAGCTAAACAAAACCTTCACTGAGACTTTTCCAATAATAAACTAAAAGAAAAAAAAAATATAAAAAAACCTAATAAACAAACCCTTTTTGAATGAAAATACATTAAGCCCAGTGAAAAAGTTTAGTTTGTATATGAAATATCATTGGAAATATATGCATCTAATAACAAAGCTTGAAGTATTTTAAGCAACTTAAAATTTTATGATAGAATTAATAATGATCTGAATCAGTATTCAGAGTAAAAGTTGATATTTGTTGTTCCAGAACTCGATGTTAATGTATGAATGCAAAAAATGTGTTGCCACTTGTTTTGCCAGAATATACAGTAGTGGACCATTCTCATAATAAGTTGGTGAATCAGTAGTATGCAGTAAGTGAACAAACCAGACCATTTAATGGCACATTTTAACTTGTAAATGGGCCCTCTGGGTATTTACTACCACCAGCACCTCACATGAGATCTCAGATTTTTGTCAGGTGACAAATGCGGATCTCTGATTCAGAACCTAAAAATAAAAGATTCCAAAATAAATCTGATATATTTACAATTGAGCTGTCTTTTCTGGTATACACCTTATGAATGCCAAATATAAATCTGATGTTCTGGTAGATACTATCAGATGTTTTCTCTCCTGCTTAGAATCCAGTACCAAATCAAGAACGGAATTTCCAAGTTATGAGTTCAATATCTTCTTGACCGCTTATATGAATGCTAGATTTATGCATCTTCTCTATCAGTGACTATTTGATAGTTTTATAATATAATAAAACAAAAGGAGGAGGTGGGCCAAAACTTGGAAATGGATATCCTGGTATGGGGTGTCACTACCCATGCTTAGATGAAAAGAAACTAGAGTTGCAGTTCACGTAGTTGGAAATTTTGGAATGAAGTAGAAACTGCAGTAAAACTCCATCGGTTTCATTCAAATGTTGTAGAAAAAAAGACTCTTAAACTTAATGAAGCCTGTGACACATTCTTGAAAATTTTATATGAGAAGAAGCATTATTTCACCAACAATACTTTTGAAAAAAATACTGACAAATTGGTCAAGAAATAACTTTGGTAGAATCGCCACAATGAGGATTTGACCAAGACTTTCTGGTGAAAATGTACAATGGTCATGCAACAACAAAGAGAATATTTATATAGGGTGGGCTGAGGAAGGAGGCTAGAAGTACCAGGGTAAGTTATCAGGAAATTTGTGGATTTTGATCCTGCACCAAGAAGATCAAATTCCTGAAATCTGATGGAAATGCTAAGGCAGAAAATTTCAAGCCCTCTCTCACCTTAGTGCTTTGCTAAGGTCTGCAACAAAAATAATAATAATAATAAATAAATAAATAAAGAAAAGGAGAAAGAAGATGAACAAAGGAAATAGCACAGTTAATACCGAGAAAATACAATTGTGTCCTAAATTATAAAAAAATATATATATGGTTTTATTTCTCCCAAACTTTCAGTATAGACAATGATTTTGTTAGGACATTAGAAAGGAAAAGAATGCACCATAGAAAACAAAACCCAGCACACAAAATTATATACACTAAGATTTCCCTTTAGAACCATTCATACCAATATATACTTAACAACTCTCCACAAATATTTTGCTCCTCCATAAGAAAATGCAGTTCATCAGCCTAGACTGGTCATATTTATTGTTTCACCAACTTTATCATTTACCTTCTAATAGGGGAAAAAACACAATTCTCTTGCTAAAGTATAGTTCCCTTTGATTGACTTGCTAATTAAAATTCAATAGCATAACACCTGTACAAATATCCGGAGCCTACACATTAAAAATATCCAAATGTTGCTTTGCAAAGATGTACTTGTCTATTACGAACAAGAGAGCAGGTTTCATTGGGGTTTAGCCACTTCTCTGTTCTTTTCTTTATTATTTGTTTTAAACAAGCGGGGTAAAACCTCCCATCACTTTCTGCTGAAGCATAAAGCCAGTAATTACATTTACATCAAAAATTAACAAGATCTAACCATTGGACCCAGAATCACAGAAATAATAGACATCTGCACTGGTACGGAACCAGTTATCTCACTGTTACCAGTTCATTACTCCTATCTAAAATGCAACAACAAATGCCCATAACCAAACAACAATGTGGCAATATCAAACAAGCAAGCATTTGGCCGATTACAAATATTAAAACAAAACATCAGTTGGGTTCAAAAGATTGGGCTTAAGTTTGATCTTATAGTTTTTATTGAAAAAAAAAAAACTAAAAATTAAGCACTGACAAGCCTGGTGTAGACAGATTGACAGCTTCATGTATGGTCTTGAACAAAGCACGCCTCAATTATATGACATTGATCTTAAAATTGGGCCAGCTTGACTTAAGGTTTGAAACTTAGAATTCATGCAATAATCTTACTGCAGTTGTGACAATGCTCTGGTTAGTTCATTCACTTTATTGTCAGTTGTTATAAATTGCTGAAAAGATGCAGTCCATTTCCTAAACTTTTCTATTAGTTGTCTCAATTTCCCTTTTGCAAACCATAAAATAAATCCTGAGTTTGTGTACCTTATCTCCTAAATAACCAATTTCCTCTAACAAACCTGGAAATCAGATCTATCCTTTATTGATTCCCAACAGGAAGGTTAAAACTGATAAACAATTAGTTGAAATGTGTAATTGCTCTATACTTTTCACCTCAGTGTCTCAGTTTCCCTAATTGCACATTAGAAACAACGGAGGAACAAAATAAAATAACAGAAAAAATGAAAGGGTCAAGAAAAATTGGCAAAACCTAACCAAATCCACAACGGTATTCTAAGCCTCTTCCTCCCATCAGGACTTCCGAAGAATTGAGCAACTGAGAGAAAAAAAAGGAAGAACAGATATCGGTAGAGGACGGGGCTGAGGAAGACGAATACTCAAGGGGGAAAAAAGGCAAAAAAAATTTGGACCATTTCTCGATTTGTGCGTGTCATCCTTGCGCAGGGGCCATGCTAATCTTCTCTGTATCGTTCCAATTTTATCGGATGTCTCCGAAGAGACAAGTCTGCACTACCATCCTTGTATATATATGACCCATTGTAAACTTACCAAAGCTTTGTGGGACTAAATCTTTATATCACTCCGGATAAGTGTATGCATCAGTATGCACAATTATTAGAATCCATTCAGATCTAAGAGAAACGGCCCAGTTGGCCCAAATAATGTCTTGGGCCATACTGATGTTCTTTCAATTCTGATTTTTTATTTTTAAGACATGAGGTAAACACTATCTGAAAAGTATAGATTAAAGCTCATGAGTTAATTAAGTTTCCTCAGTGGAAACAAGTATCAGCAGTGGCGGTGTTTCTAGGATGTTGCATCTATAATAAAAGGCCTCACGTCATCAAGTTCAAAGCATTTCATCGCCAACATTTTTAATAGACAAAACTTATCCAGCGAACAACTTTGTTTACTTACAACACAAAAACACACCCTAATTTATTTAAACAAGCAGAAGTACACAATAAAAGTACACCACATGAATTAAACCACACACCATTACTAAACTAAACTCACACCACAATACTAGAGGTGCAAGGTGCAAATTCCTGCGGTATCATTAGACATTCATACATCAGCCCAGCAACCCCCGATCCGAGAAACGGCCCGATCCAATAAACCCAGTGGTTGCCCCAACGCCAACCGACCAGTGCTGGCCCGAACACTCTGGCCGGGTTCATGGCTGCTCCATCAAAAGGTCCACCAGCGATTGTGTTCGCGCCCACAAAAAAGCCAGCAGCTACAGGTGCGATGGCATTACCAATGCCCCGTCTTGGGTCAATAGAGGTAGCATAGATTGCATACATCAGGCCGAAGGATGTGACCGTCTCAAGCAGGAGTGCGTTCCATACACCCACACCTAATGCCAGTGATAGGCCATGTGGGCTCTTTGAAGATAATTAAAACATGTTGGTTAACTTTAGGTTCCACATGAAATAATTTTGGTAAAAAATTTACTATTAACAGGAAACTTAAGGATTTACCATGCCACCAGTTGTAACCCTTAGAACAAGAGATGCACCAATGGAGCCAAGGAGCTGTGCAGACCAATAAAAAAGGGCTCGTATAAGCGAAATTCGACCACCCAGAAGAGCGCCAAAGGTGATAGCAGGGTTTGCAAACCCACTAGAAAGGCTACTTGACACTGCCACAGCAGCAGAGTATGCAAAAGCATGAGCCAATGCAACTAACAGTAGACCGCTAGCATGAGATGTACTCCCATACAGCTTCCCTGTGTGAGCCAAGTTAATTATTTCCCAATTTTTTCATATTCACAAGATATTAAATTTTAATATCTAGACTATATTTGCATATTATTATTAGTACCAAGGGCTAGAGTTGATCCTTCAGCAGCAAACACGTAGAGAGCGGTGGCAACAAGCTCAGAGATTGCAGCTCGGACGGTGTTTAGTTGGCAAGCCTCCTCCCGCCGGCCAATAGCAAATTTTATTGCACGCATGGCTTATGTTGCTTATTTGGATATATGTAATCTCAAATAAGGAAAACTCTCTATATTAATTTGGAGAGATTGAAGTTGTCCTCTTCGCTCTACAGTTTTGGAGAGATTGAATTGTCGTAGGAAAGATTTTATAGAGGGATGGTGAGGGGCGAGGCCGATACGAACACAGTCACGAAAGGTAATTGCGTGCAGGGGCACGTAAAGTGAAGGAGTTACAAACTTAACATTCTGTCCATTTTGTTGAATGGAATTATTCAGTGTCTTGTATAAAACTGTGTGCAATTTAAACTGTCATTGTTATTTGCTGCCGGTTAAAGGATTTTTGGGACCGAGACAGTGGCTGATGGATATCCATTGCTTGTAAGGAATGGAGAAAAGATAACAGTCAAGGGATTTCATGTTCAGGTGACAAGAAAAAGTAATGCTTGGTTGGTAGTTAAGTTACTTGTGGTTTGAAACAGAAACTGATGAGCCAGCAAGAAGTATTATTCCTTTAACCTTGTCGATTTGTGAACCTTTTCTGTGGCTAACGCTGGTTTAACGATTTAACAGTCTTGCTTTGCAGATACATATCTTATTTGTATGCTTTGCGTAAGGTAAATGCTCTAAATTCGGTTATGTAATCACATGAGTTTTCTCCATGAGGTTGATCTTATTATCTTATCATTTTGACGTGGCAAATAAGAGGACATAAGATGTCACCAGTCACCACATAAATTAAATCTTTCAAAAAATCAAAGGAAAAGAAAATTCTTTCCATCTTAATTCGGGTTGATTCGTTTTAGGAAATCAGGATCTGCATGTATTCTGGGTATTGGCCTAATGGACATATCATTTTTTTTCTTGCTTTCTTAAATGTTTATTTTATTTTGGGCCCTATTTGACGAGTGCCGGAACATGCCAAGTATTGGGCCTGATAGCCCAACTAGGACAGCAATTTAATTTCGAAATTTCCTGGGCCACCACAAATTTTCAATTTTTCAATGTGAGGGGACATGAAGGAAAAACCAGAACAGAACTGAGGAAGGTTCTCTCCAAACCTAAAACCTCGGTCGGCCTTTTGATCGGGAGCGTCAGTTCCGATACAACCACTCTCGCCGATCCTCTCTCTCTCTCACTTCCACTTCACTCTCCATTAATAAAGAAATTAAAGGAATAGAATCTTCGTACTGTTGTATCGTTAGAAGACGCTGATGCAAGCTTTCGGGCGACTCTCCTCCTCGTCTAAGAGGGGTAACTAACTCTTTCTTGAAATTGTTACTTTTGTGTGTGTGTCAGTGTGTGCATTTGACTTGAATTGGGTCACCTATGTGCTGCTTTGTGGTGCTTAACTTCTAGAATCTTGTTGCAAAGAATGATATGTAGGTTACTATTTTTTATTGTTGTGTGTAAATTAGGTAACTTCCCACTCTTTGTATTTAAGGATTATTATTTATAGCCTGGCATGTTTTCTAAATATGAATTAGCTTTTGTTCTTTTTTGTAATGCCAGGGCCCAGGGCTATTTAAGTAAAAGATCCAGTCTTGCATATGAAAATCTACTTATTATTGTTGAAAGGGGGCAAAAGCTTGTTTAGACTATGTGCAAACTTTTATAGTATTGTTCTGCTTATGCAGAATGCACCTATTTGTTGTGCATCTTTTGGGCCAAGTACAAATGAACACCTGACCGTAACAGTAAAATTAAATTAAAATTCAGTAAATTGCCCCTTATTTTGTGATTTGGCCAAATTAATGTTTTAGCCATTACATGCGAACTTACTGCAATTCCTCATGGGTTGCTGATTTTGATTTTGTTTAGATGAAAGGTTGCTTGTCAAACTGATGAATTTTCAACACCCAAGAATACAATTTCCCCACATGTAGAGGTTTGCAATGTTTAAAAAAGAAAAAAAAAAAACAAAAAACAAAAAAAAGGTTGATTCCATGTGCATGTATGAGATATACTAGTTGAGGATACAATGCTCAATGTTGTGTGTGATCTGCAATGAGCTCTAAGTATAATTTCTATGAGTTTCTTTTATAAGACCAGATGTCAGATTCTGCTTAATGAGTGTAATTTTGACACTTTGTTTTCACTTTTTGTCCTCTTTTTGCTGTTCAACAGTGACTATTGGTACTTTCAAAGAAGCATTGAAGACGAACCTTGTAGGTCGAGGTAAATCGTATGCAGCTTCAGTAAATGATGAGACTGTAAAGTCGCACAAAATCCCAAAAAGAATTCCAAGGCAGGAGAGACGGGCGTTGATTGTTTCTTTCATAGAGGAGTACATCTCTTAATATTTCAATATGTTGTTGTTGTGGATACTTGAAAACTGGAAACTTTTCATGACAAGAAGTTTGGCTTATTTTAACTTAAGAATGGTTGTGGGGACTTGAAAATTGGAAACTTTCATCCCTGATGTGTTTGATACTTTCTGTCATACATGAAAAACTGCCTTCAAGTGGTCTAGTATGCTAAACCAGCCATGAGATGCTGGATTCCTGGTAACGAAATTCAGAAATTGATAGTGTGCATAATTTGTATCTTGTACTGCTTTTATCGCAGGTACAGAGCCTCAAATGAAGGGAGGTTCCCTTCATCTACCCTTGTGCAAAAGGAGTTTGGTGGATCCTATTACACTGTTCGTGAAATTATTCAAGAATTGAAATACAAATTGGCTCAGGTGGGTCCGTCTGGGCCTATCAACTTGAAGGAATCAAGAAGTGGCGTGAGCTCTGATTCAATAGGGGAGAAGGTTGCACCTACTGTGGCTGTATCAAGGAAAGTTACTGTAAAGAGGGATCAATCGAGCATGATTTTCGAGGCAGAGGGCATCAAGGAAAAGGAGCTTTCTGGTAAAGCTATTGATGTCTCTGTGGAAGAACAAGTCCATGATGTGGCTTCTGCTAAAGTTGAAGTACCAAATGAGACTAGAAGCTTCACAGCAATCAACATGGTACGAGTTTGCATATCTACTATTTCATAATCTAGTAGTTGTTATTATACAAATGGAAATTTTTGGGCAGATAAGTTTCTTACTAGAATGCCTTGATGATGTTGTCTTGACTACCTTGACAACACCTTTTCAAGTCAAGTAAAAAAAAGGAATTAAAAAATGAAAATAACTTTATAGACATATTGTTAGCCTTGTAGGTTGGCGTGTATCAAATTTCATGTAATTTGTCCACCATTTTATATTCATCAAAAGGTCATAAAATATGAACCATTGCAATTTTCGACTTGTTTCATGAACAATAAAGCTTGCATCAAATTTCATCATTTTTCATATGTATGGGGTTGTATATAAATTGGTCACATTTCAAGTGTTGGATTTTGAAAGTACGAACTATTTTTCTGGTTGTGAAAAAAGGCAAACTAATTCATTGTCAATGGGTCACCCACATGTTCTTTTTGCTGTTTTTGTTGTATATGCTTGTGATTTTCTTTGAGAATCTGTCTTTACTTCAAAAAAATTCTTCTTGACTTTTCCTTTCCTCGAAGGTCAAGGCAGTTAAAGAGGCCAGGGAAGTTGAAACAAGTCAAACTGTGCAAGATACAGTAAATGCAGAAAATTTTAGGATGACTAATGAAGTACCCATGCCTGAAGAAAGTCAAGGGTAAGTTATGTGAATATTTATTTTAACTTTTTGTCATGTAATCCATCTTTAACTTGTCAGTGTCAGAGTATAATGTTCTTTGGCATGTTCTTCATTTACCATGTTTTGCTCTAGCAGAGTACATTAAACACTGTAATTATGCTTGTTGTGACTACCAGTGTAAACCAAGTTGTGATGGGATCATACCTGTTGCCTTTCAGCCATTTCGCCATTTGTTTTTATTCTATCTGGCATTATAGGCAGTAAGTAACACATAGTTTTGGTACAATGACATTCTGGTCATCATCAAGATGTACCAGCAGCATTTAGCAGTAGTATGGTACAGCTTTATGGTGTTTCTTAGTTTTTTTAACAACTCAGTATTTATTGCCTGATTTGTTATCATCTTTTAATTCACTGTTTCTTTTTTTAGGAAGGAAACTTCTAACGAGCATGATCAGTCTTCTAACAAGGAAGGGAGCATTTGGGGAAATTTGAAGTCATTTTCTGACAAGTTCGTTAACTTTTGGAAGAAGCTATGATTTCATCTTTGTTGTTGGCTTCTTGCTGTTTGAAATCTAGCATAGAATCCATTTGTTTTGTAGTACAAGTTCGTTGTAGTCAATACTCAATTGAAATGGTGATTCTTCTAACTTACTAGCGTTATCTCTCATGTTTTTCCAGTTTGTAATGCTGGCTGGCCGTTATAATAGCGATACTTAAGAATAAAAAACATCCTTCAGAGTTGCTGTTTACAGAAATATCTGGGGCCTCTGATATATTTTAACCTTTGCCTATTTATAAAAGTTAACGTCTCTAAAACATTTAAATTTGAGAATTACTTAAAGCAATCAAGAGGACGTGCAATCAAGCAATTAGAGGGAGCGCGCCTCTCCCTTCTCTTGCACGCGACTTAATTCACCCTTCCCCTCTCTCACCCCTGTACGCAACACAAGTACGCGCCTCTCCTCTCCACACAGATTCCTCTTCTCTCTCCTCTCATGCGCCTCCCCTCACGCCTCCCTCTCCTCCGCCTCTACTTTCCTCACCCTCTACGGCCCCACCTCCTCCCCGCACCTCCTCTCTACTCTCCCTCAAAAGTCGCATTGTCACTCTTCACCTCGCGCTTCTTCGTGCTCTGCTAGAGAGGAAGAAGGAAGACGATCAGATCTCCGTCACCCTTGAGATATCTCCCTATCTCCCCATCTCTTCTCTGTTCGTCTTCATCTTTCGCTATCTCCACATCCCTTCTCTTGGCTGAGAAGAGAAAAGACATTTAGATCTGGTTCTCCTACTATAAGGGAGTGAATAGCTATAGATGGGAAGTAACTAAAATAATACGAGAGAGTAAATAATAACTCTTTGTATAACTTTATTAAAGAGTAATTAAACACTATGGGGGAATAAATAACTTATACAGGGGAGTAACTAAAGTAGCATGAGGGAGTAACTCATAAGTTCAAATATATAGTTTATTTGAAAGAGTAACTAAATACTTACCATACAGGGAGTAAATAATTAAGTATCAGGGAGTAATTAATAAGTTCAAATATGTTGTTTATTTGAGAGAGTAACTACTGACGATACATGGAGTAAATTATTAAGTATAAGATAGTAACTAAATAATGTAAAGGAAGTAACTAATACGAACAATTATTTAGGTTTGTTATGGAGTATATAATTAGTGCTAAGGGAGTAACTAATAGGTTCAAGGGAGTATTTTAATTGAACTCGGGAGTAACTAAATGACTATAATGGAGTAACACACATTTTAGATCTGGTTATGCTAAGTTTTGGGAGTAACTAAATGACTATAAGGGAGTAACTAGATAACTATAAGACAGTATATAATTACTGTAAGGGTGAGAACAGAGCATGTAAGAGAGGAGGTGACGTAACGAGGAGGGGAGATGCGACGGGACGTGACGGAAAGGAGGGCGACACGAGGGGAGGTGACGGGAAGGAGGGGCAACGGGACGAGAGGTGACGGAAAGGACGGGCGACACGACAGGAGGTGACAGGAAGGAGGGGAGACGCGAGGAGGTGATGCAATGGGAGAGAGGCGCGTGGGGAGACAGAGGGGTGAAGTGCATAGGGGGTAAAAGAGGGTGAGGGAATGGGTGAGAGAGTATTTTCTATTTTTGGAAAGAGGAAGTTGAGCGCACTTATCCAAAATGGAATTTGATTACATGATTGCTTGATCCGCTGATTGCAGTTATCAACGCTGTTTAAATTTACAAACATTATTTTATAAATAATTCAATTTAAAGCATACTGCCTTGAGAATATGAATAAAAGCTGCTAAAACTCCTTGAGAAAGTTCATATAGATTAACTAGGACAACTTTAAATCATCACTACACAAATCAAAACTGATTAGACAAAAAAAAAAGTAAAAGAAATATACCAACAAACACAACAAATTATTCTTATTCATCATCATCATCATCTGAATTATCATAAGCCAAACCTAACAAGCTACCAGGAGTGACATTTGGAATAGTTTTAGAAGGCAGTGAGCTGGCAAGCTTCTGTCCCTCTGATTTTCCTCCTGTCAAGGTTTGTGCTGGAGGCGAATTCTTTTTATCCAAAAGCTTATTATCAGGACTTAGGCTAACACTTCTTATTGGATCTGATGGAGAACTGACTTTAAGTCGTTTTGGTTTTATTTCGATAATATTCTTCAACAGATCTTGTTGCCTGCACTCAAGAGGATAATATGCCAAATTAATGATCTTATCAATGCACTGGTGATAATTGGTCAAACCTAACACAATTAAGCTCCCTATTGGATTAATGGTTCAGGTCTAAACCAGGAATCTTTTTGAGCTTTTTTTTTTTTGAAATATCAGACTACAAATCCAACTATTTTAATAGATTTGTAATTATTATGTTTAAAGAACCTACATGATATGGCAGTGCCAGCTAATTGATTGATCCAAACAAACATGACTGAATAATGGGTTTACACTATACACCAGGTCGGTGTCTCTCGACTTGCAATTGACATCATTTAACAACACTTGATGATAAACAGAATGCCAAATCAACCCACCTTACTTGCAATTATTCTTTTTTATTTTTATTTTCCTTGAAGATATCTGGACAACCCCCTGGTAATTTATCATCAACAACTCAAATTTGGTATACTAGCACCACCAGTGTTTGTATAAAATTCCAACAAAGTAGTGTAATATACCTGATGCCACTCTTCGGTTTGGGCTCAACACGTAGGGGCAGAGGCACTACTGCAGGGGTGGAGTCGGCTACCATGGCAGCCTGGTAATATATAAGTTAAGGAAAATATATGGAGGAGAACATAAAGATCAATATAGTCTGAAAGGGCAGAGCCAGGATGTTAATCTATTGGGTCAATATGCACACAAAGATCTACAATTTTTTTTTTTTCTTGAATAAAGTATGGAGAATTGGGGGTTGATCCTACAAAAACTTTAAAAAACAAAAACAAAAATGGAGGTCAAATTTAGTCTACAATTAACATTTTATTGTAAAAAGGTTACAAGATATAGTATAAATAAAAGAAATTTTGACAAAAAAAATGTCAGTCGATTAGACTCCCATTTTGTTGGCAAATCCACATGATTGTAGAGTCAGAATATTGGTAACTACACCTAATTTAGCCTTTTGCAGAAAAAAAAAAAAAAAAGACTTTTCCTTTTGCAACTGATATTAGTTACTTGCAAGTAATCCCACACAGTTAAAACCAAGGTATCACCACTACAATGCCTAAACTTTTCCTACGCCAATGCCAACTTCATCACACAAAATGGGTTCAACACCTAATAGTAAGAACCTAAATCCTCTTGGTTTGGTTAATTCTGCCAGGGAGAACCTATCAGCATTTGTTGGAAGTTGGAGCTGTTTTCTAGCATCACATTGGATGTAAAAATTTTAGGAGCTAGTTGCAAATACTAAAGTTAATTATCTGTCCCTACAGAAAACTTTTTGTTATTTGCAAACACAATGAAATCTTCAGTGCAGTTAGCAAAATATTCCAATAAATATTTAGCTTATTTGCCAGACAGGAAGAAAGGATATTTTAAAAGCAGCAAAGGCTCTTTTCTCAGTTCGCCTTAAGAGACGCTCAGCATCTTGCTCAGCCTCCATTTGTTCTTTTAGGTATAACAAATCATCACTGTCGAGAGCTACATTACAAAAGGAGCATTCAACAATATAAATACAATATAATTGTACAAAATAACCTTCCAAGAGAAATATGAAAGAGTAAAATTACCTCCTCGCCCATGGAGATAGCCCCCACGCTCCCCAGCAACCTCTTGCATCTGTTACAATTCATAGCCCCAAATGGGAGGTGCCATCATCCCTGGGAGGGCATGTTATCAGAACACTAATTTCCTACTTATAGTCTGCCTGATTTTATGTACTCACCACAAACTATACATAAAAAACCTTTCTTAATTTATAAACCAACATTTTGTGCATCGTTCCTTGTTTGGGTTTTGAATACCAAACCTAGCAACTATACTACACAGTAAATTAATTCAATATGGGTTTCTTTTTTTTTTTTTGTCACAAATGTAAAACTTCGTGAAAAAAGTATTTATCAGAGTAGAAGGTCAGATCGCACTAACCTTGGCAACCATGCGCTGGAAAGTGATGTCTTCATCGTCTATTTTATCTTTACCCTTCCCCCATTTCCTATCTGCAATTTATCACAGGACAATTACCACTTAAACCTCGTATTCCTTCTCAAAGAAATTACTCGAAAACCAAATAAGTTGTAATAGAAAAACCTTTGGGATCGGTGAGATTGGTGTACTCTCGAACTTCTCTTCCAGACATAGAATAGATTAGGGAAATTGGTCGGAGACGAGAGAGAGAAAACCCCAACTCTATTTCCCGTTTCCTCCCGCGCTATCAATGTTCGGGTCTCTCGAAGCTTCGACCAAACCAATGGAAGATGGGAAGAGTAGTTGATTCGGATTAGGGTTATTGGTATCCTCTAGAAGTCGGATCTAGGAACCGCTATCACTGGCTTTGCGCCTCTAGTTCGGTTCTCAGTTCTTCACCATCAAAATCGGTAAGATTGATCGCTGACCGTCCAATATTAATCAAAGCGCACAATCACTGACCGTTCGTTGATTAAATCGCAGCGGGCCTTAACCAAGTCATAACTCATATCCATTGCCAATAGTTTTACAAATCCTGAATGAATTTTTTTTTTTTTTCAGTTTTTGTAAAAAAAAAAAAGCATTATATTGGTCGCATTTGTTCGGAATCTAACGGTCCAAATCATAGGTTGTTATAAAATCACTGTCATAGGAACTTTGACAGTAAACTTAGGTTTTCTTAGCTGATAACCATCAAACTAAGATACACGAAGCGTTCAAATTTCATGTATGAAATGATCGATCTGAACCACAAAATATATTTTACATATTGAAATTTTGTTGAAAACCAAATTTTATATATCTTTTTTATTCTTTACTACTTTCAAAATTTTAATTACAATTGTTATCGGAAGGTATAGAACTAATTAGATCGATCATTTTAAATTCTAAAAAAAAATTAGAAAAAAAAAAAGTAAATTTGATTTCATACAAAATTTTAATGTGAATATGAAGTGGTTTGTATTGGTCAATTAAAGCATGAAATTAAAAAAAAAAAACGTTAGTATGAACCCCTCTTCACTAGGCGTAACATTTTAGCAATACTCAGTATACAAATGCGTTTGCACTCCCCAATTATATGTACGGTAATTATTCATCCAATAAAGTTGTTTGTTCTTTCTGATTTTTGGGCTGTATATAGAATCTATAAATGATATTACTCGTTAAACATAATATTTATTATGATAAATTCTGTTGAACTAAATTTGTAACTGGATTTAGAATCTAGATTGTTCAATAAAAATCATAAATAAAAATGAATGATAATGATTCGAGAAATGCTAGAGTCAAATATATTGGAGGGAGGGGGTCCGTCCAATACAAACGTTCTCACATTTTTTAATTTCAAACGACCGATCCAAACCGTTCAATATTTTCTTCACATTAAAAATTTATAAGAAGCCAATTTTTACATTTTTAAAAAAAAATTTACTATTTTTTTGGTATTTTAGAAAATTGTTGTTATTGAACGATCCAAAACTTTTATATTATGAATTTTCTAAAATAACACAAAAAATAAGTAAAAAAAATTCAAAAAATGTAATTGGTTTCTTATGAGTTTCTAATATGAAGAAAATATTGAGCGGTTTTGATTGGTCGTTTGAAATTTAAAAATGTAAAAATGATCGTATTAGATGGACCCATCCGTGCAATATACTTAACACTAGCATTCTCCAATGATTCAAATCCGGTTAAATTTTTGTGTGCACGATAGAATTACCCTTATTTGCACTCATATGCAATGCAAACAAATCTATTTTTCCTCTATAAAATAGTATATATTTACTCTTTTTTTCCCCCTCTAATAGCTCAATATGTTGGAGACTTGACATATCAACACTTTTCAGGTTGATATTATCTCGAATGATATACTACAAACAACTTCTGTATTAATTCAAGCACAATACTAGTATTTTTCTCACACTATCAACGGATATAGTATTATTATTTCCTGCGTATTCTTTCACCGTAAATGATTAGCACTAGGTCTCTGCAATGATCAAAACACGTTTCCTTCTAAGCTAGTACAAAAAGAGAATAGATCTCAAGTTATACAAAATTTTAACTGCATTATGCTTTAAAGAAAAAAAAAAAGGGGGTGAGAATTCATTAATAACGAATTAGTTGTCACAACTTTGACAAAGATGACTTAAAACTTTGAAATCCAACACGTGGATATTTATACTTGATGCATGTCATACATATGAAACATAAAAACGACAACAGTATTTCCAGTCTACTCTTTCACCGTTGAGTTAAAAAATACAACGATCTTATGAAGAGTCAAAATAGTTTTTAGATGAAAACTCAGAATAAGAAAATAGTGCAATTTTTATTACTATTCCGCAGTTGATTGTCAAATCTAAGCTAAAGAAAAATCCCTAGTCCAAATTAACAACTATTTCCTCACACATCCAAATATGACCGACATGTCTACAATTTTTCCCATTTTAAAATTATTTCTTACCTTAATCTGAGATGGCATTGCACAAGTTATGAAACTTATCGATAAATACAAACCCATAACAGTAACTGGACAATATTCTGAGAAAGAAATGCTATCGCACCTGCATGAACTTAACCTGGTAATAAAACATCAATGCACCTTGATTCAGCTATATTTTTACGTACTGGAAAGAAAATAGTCAACATCCTCTTCTTTTTTTTTTTCCTTCCTTCCTACCTCCTCTCTTTCATTTCTTTTTTTTTTTTCTTTTTTTTTTTGGCTTTTTCTTTACCTGACAAATTGAAGACACTGTTTGTAAGGCTTGAGATATATTGGGTGAAAATATCATCAAATTCTCACACTTTAGATTCATTCAGCCAGATGAACACGCGAGAAATACAGATATCTCAACCACATAAAATTACCGCAAAATTCCCTCTTCTAATTCACAAAAATTCAAAAACCTATGGCAAATGCGCAATCACCAAAAAGAACCTGATATCATGTCTTCAGTTTATCCAGTGACTTCCTCAAGCAATTTACCTAGGTACTGTCTTTTTCTTCTGTGTCGGATTCAGAATCATCTACCATCTTCTCAACATCATCGATATCAGATAGTGTGTTAATGCGAAGAGAATCTGCATCCTCACTGTTGAAAAATTAATAGCATACAGGATTAACAGTGCATAAATTATAGTAAAAGTTGAAAAAAAAATTAAAGTTTAACAATCAGTCATACTCTGTGACGCCAAAAATGTCTTTAATGATTAGTGAGCTATCCCTCGAGCAGAACTCAGGAAGCTAGAAAAAGATTTGAAATGTTAATCAGCATCTAATTTGACTATATAAGTGAAATAACATAGAGACGGAATTTTCCACAAAAGGTGGACAAATAAGAGCATACCTCAGCTAAATAGAGGATTTTTCCAAACAGTGCTTGAACAGCAAGCTTTCTCTTAAAACCTTTTTCAGTGAAACCCGAAATGTCCATAACCACAGGCCCTGACAGTGCATTATAAATACAGCCGATCAGCATTAAACCCACACAAAAAGAGAAATATTTGCAAACATCTGCAACCTTAGGCTTGAAGTGGGTTTGTGACCTGATCGGTATAATTCAATTTTTAAAATTGAGTTTTGAATCTGATTAAATAGGGGAGTCAAACAAATTAACCACCTTCTTCATTTATAAAGACTTTTAGTTTTATCCAATGTTTAAAACTCATTTTTAACTGTCCAAATAGTGTGCGCACTAAAATATCTGAGGCAAACACTTTTTCTCTTTTTTCTTTTGGTTTGTTTTTTGGGTAAAGAAAGATTGAAATTATAGTAAAAATCTACCAGAATATTAAACGATACCTTTTTCCTTCACAATTCTCCTTGAAATCTCATTCAAAATTTCAGCTACTTCAGCATCTGTAAACATGGATTCTTTCCTGAGGTGTATTAGATTCACAACCATGTCTGGATTAAAGGGCTTTTCATTCAACGCATATCTAATGTACTTCCTCAATATTTCATCCATGCTAAAACCTGTCTGAATAGGCAAAGAAATTCACCGCCAATTAGGGACAATAGTAAGTTAGTACGTTCAATAATAGACGAGAAAAATGAATAACTTATACATGGTACCTTTTTTCCTAGCCACTGGAGAGCTGAATTAGACACTGCCTCTTTACCCTTTGAAAATAAATCATCTATGGATTTCAACAAAGTCGCATTTTTATTCACCTACAAAAAATGTTGTCCTACATGATCAACCTTACCAATGAATATGAAACATTTAAACAGAAGAATTAAAAGGATAATTAAGACTGATAAATGATTTGACAAACCAGTCTCTTGCGCTTGGCATTAGGAGAGGTGAACTTGCGAACCGTCTTTACAAATGCAATAACAAATGTCAATCCCACATAAGTTAGTGGAACAGCCAACAACCAAGGAACTGTACTCTGACCGACTCTCGGTCCAGGAATTGCCTGAGTGACAGTTCCAGTGAACTCGACCAAGTCGAGAGCTTTCTCCTGTATCCATGGCAACTCCTCTTCGACCTCCACCTCTTCCTCTTCCAATTTTGAAGGGACTTGCTTTTGGGTATTGGGTTGTACGGTGGGGGAGGTCTGTTTTGCTTTGGCGTGTGTGAGATGAAGAGGGGAGTGTTGGCGTGGAGGGAGGTAGGGTAAGGAGTTGAGATTTCGGCGAAGTGTTGGTCTGACGACGGGAATAAGGCGGAGATGGGATGTTGTAGTGGTAGTGGAAGCCATAGTAGGTGGTGGAGTGGCTTTCTAGGGTTTATCTGAGAAAGACGAAGGAAGAAGGTGATAGGTTCAGTAGTTTTGTGTTTCTGACTGTTCGCCAAATTCGGAAAGCGAATAGAGGAAATTGGGCTTTGGGCCGAAGTCCAAATAGTATGCTAAGACTAAGCTCGTTTGAAGCACTGAGAGTTCGGAGTTCCAAATAGAGTTTGAAAAAAATGCAAAATAATTTGGGAAGTTTGGATAATTTTTTCAGTTCAATATGAGTTATGATTGCTTATAGTCGTTTATAATTTTTAATGAACTGTTTATTATTCAGTCCATTTAGAAAAATTGGTCTAATGCAGAATTTACCAATTAATTAACTTATTTCTTTCGTTGATTTCCTTTTGATATTTCAATATTATTAGAGTTCAGAAACAAAACTAAGATGGTATTTCGCCTCTGTTTATCCAACTAAACCTAGTAGTACCAGAAAAGTAGAAAAGAACTTGGAGGGAGCCTGCGAACTTTTTATGCAATGGAATGCACTTGTTATTAATACGGAGGGACCTTTCTCTTGTTTTCCCTTCTAGGGATTGGATTGGAGAATCGGTGAAGTTTTTTACCAGTATAATTTTTCTCGGACAGTCCAAACTCCAAATTAACTTTTCAGGAATGGCTCAAATTCTCTTAAATTTATAGCTTTAAAGCATACTATTATATCATATTAAGGGGTCGTTTGGATGGGTTAGGAATAGAGTAGGAATAACATAAATTTAAGGAAAAATACTATTCACGGGAAGAGTGGGAAGAAGCTATTCCGGAAATAGGAAATGTTGTTTGGATGGTGAGTTAGGAATAGCGTTGGGAAGAGTGTTATTGGGATGAAAAGTAATGAGAAAAGTGTTATTGGAAATAGTGTTATTCCTGGAATTGACTATTCAGGAATAGACAATTGCGTTTGGATGACACATTTAGGAATAAAATAGACTATTTCGGGAATAGGCCTATTCTTAACCATCCCAAACGAACCTTAGGGAATTGAGGATTTGTTGCGTTACTAAGTTACACACACAGCTTATACCTCTTAGAACGGCTTACATCCGTTGGATTTTTTTTTTTTAACAACAAATAAATAAGATAGTAACCAAGTTAAAAAATAAATAAATAAGATACTGCATCAGTTTGCAATTGCCTGGCTCACTTCTATGGTTTGCTAAATAAGATTAATGGCTAAATAAGATCAAGTCCAGTATCGCCTCCGGTTGGCTATCACTGTATCAGTTTGCAATTGCCTGGCTCACTTCTATGGTTTGCTCAGTTAATTCTTTATACATTCACATAATAACAGGAATAACAATAGCAAGAAAAATGATTCTGCGCAAATCAGAGCTTTACTGGCTTAACAGATTTTGATTACATACAAATAATTATTTGATTCTATGTGTTGCTAGAGAGCAACAAAAATTGTAATTTCTCAGTAAAATATTACTAGTTCAAAGCATTCCGAGTAGTCTTTCCTTCTAAATTAAAAAATTAAAGGCAAAAACTATTCAGATCTTAGATTTAGGTGGTGGTGTTTCTCTAGCCCAGGTAGGAGCTTTTATATATCTTTCACTAACAACAATCTCCTCTTCTTCTTTATCATTTTCTTCATCTAAAACATCCTTTGAAAATGCATTAGGGTTTCCTTTGATGCAATTCTGCAAGGCTATGAAGGGACTTACACAGTCTGAACCCTGCAAAATCCCAATTAAATCTTAAATTAAATGATGTACAATGCATAAGAGCTACATGAAGATTCGACTGTCATGATCGGCGTAAATAGTCAGGACTAAATGGTATTTACCTCCTACAGGAAATGCATTTTCTAGATTGTTCTCAAGGTCATACAGAAACCAACCAATATTTGGATCCAGAACTTACTTTCTCCTCAGCAGTGCTTCTAAGAAAACAAGAAAATGCATCAGTAAATTGGGTCCCACAAGGACCACTTCTTAGGCTGGCTACACAAGGGCACTCCAGTGCTCTTTGAACCTTCTCATCCATCGACTGTCAAAAAGAATGAATAACAATTTTATCACAGGCTCAAGGATCAAATATTAGAACTTCTAAAACTCGGAAGGAGAAAAAAGGAAAAGGCAAGAAAACATACAAGCTCCTTCCCGTCCTTGTCGAAAGCCATAGCTTCTGTTGGATAGAAACAGTGGAATAACTATCATGATATTGTTATCAGAAATTGTATTACAGCGAGAATATATGAAATCAGACAATTGAAGCAGAAACCTTTAGAACAGAAGAGTTCATGCGTATGTTTCAAGGATGAATTGGCAAATTGCAAAAGCACAAGAGATCTATATTATTTTTTAATTTTGAAAAGATAGAGACCTAGATACTGCAGCATGATATTTAATGAACACTATTAGATAAATTTTTCTACCAGTTCGCAAAAGATATTTAAAAAAGAGAAGCACGCAGTTTTGGAAGGTAAAAGCTACAACAAATGTAGCTTCTGTATATCTTCAAGTAAAGCCAAAGGGTTGCATGAACATGATTTCTTTCTTAGAAGTACATATAATTTTCGATGATTTTTGGCTAATATATGAAATATGATATTTAAATTTGCAGCGGTACACATAGTACTTTGAAAATTTACAGGGATATATGCACTTGTTTTCCTTAAAAGAGTAAACTTTAAAATTTTGGGGTAACTCCTGCAATATCATTGTGTTCTGCTACTTTGAAAAAGCTGAGAAATCATCGAGAATTTAAAGCCGAAACTTCAGGATCACACAATGCTACTTAACCGAAATAATCTTACATAGAAGCACGCACTGGATCCAGCCAAGAATTACTCAGTTTAGTGACTCTAAATGGCAACAGAAACCTATTTACAGCTCCAATTAACAAGGAAATCATACAAAAAGAAGTGAGAAAAATCATGTACAAACCTTCTGCTAAAGCCTCCATTATGGATGTGGGTTGAGTAGCAAGATGATTAGGCTTGAATTGGGAGAGAAACTGGGACTGTTTACTTTTATCTTCGACGGGAGGCGGCGGAGTTGAATGGGGGCCAAGACGGGTCGTACTTTTCTCTCGAGGCTTTTGTACCTCGGTTCTATTTTCTGGAAGAAAGTCCTGTGTAACCGGTCGGTTCAATTCGACCGAATCAAGTCGTGCAAAGCAAACTAAGTTTTTTTTTTTTTTTTTTTTTTTTTTTTGCCCCGGTTTATAACCGAACCAACTAAACTAAAACATGAAACCGAATAAAAATGGAATTAAATTTATTTAATTGCAATTTTGTTTGGACTTTTTGGTTACACGGAGATGTAGTCGATCGTCAATTCGTCATAGACTAGTACTAGAATTTAAAAAACCGCACAAACCACCCATTTATTTTTATTTTTAAGATAAAAATGGATCAAGCCCTTTAACTAATTTTCAAATTAAATGTCACAAATGATCTCCAGTCATATTACGAACCCACGACCTTCAGTAAAAGTGCATTGTTCTTTGTCACTAGATCAAGAGCTGATTCTCACGAACCACCCATTTAAGTCATAAGCCGTTGAATTTTTCATTTTTTTTAACATGAAAATAGAAATAGAAATGTTATAAACTCGATGAATAATCACATTCCACCCGATCTATTGCATACTCTTATTTTCAAATAAATATCAATATTTTTGTTGACATTTTTAGTCGTACTTTTATTCTTCAGATAAAAATAAAATTTGTTTAATTATTATGTCAGTTATTGTTTTAGGCACGCATAGAAATAACCAAAAGTTGCAAGTCTATGACAATACATACTTGATTCGTTCATTTTCGACCTTAATCAAGTATTAAATGAAATCCAAAAATTGTAAAGTTTTACGACAATGCATATGTTATTAAAACAAACAAGATCAACTGTTCACGTTAAATGTTTTATTGATTTTGCAGTGGTTGCATTGATTTGCGGTGCCTAGGTGCGGGAGTATTTTATCCGGAAGTGAGAGATACAAACAACTTTAACAACACAGAAAAAGCTGCACCTAAAAACTTTGTTTCGATAAATTTGTGTGTGTGTATTTTTTTTTCGCGTATGTACAAAACATGCGACATATATGCGACAGGTATCCGGATCTTCTGGTCGGCAGAAAATGCCGACCACCTAGTCGGCAGAAAATGCCGACCACCTAGTCGGCATTTGATCCGAGCCGTCCGATTTAATCTCAACGGTTAATTTTTTCAGACCTATCAATTATGGTATTATGCACGGGGCATCATTAACCGTTGAGATTAAATCACACAGTCTAGATTGAACCGACCACCTAGTCTGCTCACAAAGGATCTCGTTCATCTGTGACCGTCTTAAAATCGGGGGTAGTGTGGTGCTGAAGTTGGTTTGGTAGTGAGATAGATATGACTTGCTAGCGCTGCAAAAAAGTAGAAATTGGTTACACTTGGGAATTTTTTTTTGTTTTGTAATTTTGTTTCATTTTATTCAAAATGAAAGGTGGAGATCCCATCTTTTTCGAAAAAACTTAAAATACATTCTCCACATTACTTCACGAAAATATCGTGATCTCTCTTTGTATTTTTTTTTTTTTTTTTTTTGAAGAACAACCCGTAGGTGTGATCTCTATTTGTATATCTTTATGTATTTGGCTAGTTAAAATCAAAACAAAAAAATATTAGATTTTTTAAGTTAATATCTTGTATGCATGAACAGATAAAATTATCGTGCGTATTAGTAATAGGCATACTATGTGTGGACAAATTTTTTTTAAAAAATATTATTATATTTTTAATATAATAAAATAAAAATAAGCATATAAACAAGGGGAAAAAATAATTCGATGAGTAAACTCGTTTCTCTTCAAACAAATTTGACAAATAGTCATTAATACTTTTGATCATACATTGATCCGGTGCACTAAATGCTGAAGTTTCCGCTTTTTATCATAACGTATAGATTTGTTTTACATTATGATCCATTTGCCAATTTGTCAAAATACGGAATAATAAGGATTTTCTCTTTAAAAAAATAAACATATATAGAAAGCCGAAGGAAATAATGGTATTATACCATTTCCAAAGATCACACATTTTTTTTTTAGGAAAAATATTACATATGATTGTACTGTACATCATTATATGCTGCGTGAACTCTAACCTTGCTTCCAAAATTCATTTCTTTAATACATACATACAATAAAATAATACAACTGAAACACCTGTAGGTGGTGTTTGGTAAAGGATTAATTTAAGAGGAATAAGTTAAGAAGGAAGAACTTATGTCAAGTTATGTCATGGTTGTTTGGTTATATAAAGTGAAGGAATAAGAATATAAGAATATAAAATTAGATGTATAATAATTATTATAATATTAATTAGTATTATAAATTATTATTATCATCATTAGTTTAAAAATATTTATTATAATACTAATAATAATTGTTATTATATAAATTATTTTAATTCACAATATATAATTGTTGTTATAAATGTTATTCTTTATACTAAGTGGTTGTCTCTAATGATAATAATAATTAATATTGTAATAATAATAATAATTTTTATATTATTATTATTATTATTATTATTATTATTATTATTATTATCATCATCATCATATGAATTAAGATATTATTGATTATTTCTTGTAGTAATTATAATATTAATAATAATTATACTTACAATAATGAAATAATAATATTACAATAATATATTAATTATCATTAATAATCAAAATTAGTGATTGATTATTCAAAAATCTAGACTAATCCGCACGGGACCCATCGTGGAAGAAGTTATTGCACCAATTTTGGTGGTATAAGTTCTTCCTCCTTAAAGAAGCTTATTCCTCTCTTGTTTGTTTAGTTATTCCTCCTTAAAGAAGCTTAAGGAAGCTTATTCCTCCTACCAAACATGCCCGTAAAGAAAAGCGTGGTTGGTTTTGGATTCTTAACTTCGCACATGTTCATCTCGTTCAAATTTGAGCAAAAGACAATCAAAGCCAAGTCCCGCATTGGTCGGCGCGCCTAATCAAAGTGCACCTTCTGGAGTAAGAACTAAGAAGCACCGAGTAAATTGGAATTTGGAGATGGAAAGCAATTCCAAACCGAAACGAAGCATCGGTGTATTCGAGCGCCTCTCAAAAGATAAACCCATAAAATCTTTCCTCTCCTCAATCGGCCGCCGGCGATCGCCGGAATCCGATACCCCCGCCGATGAGTGCTCCTGTGTTTCCGACCTCTCTCCCATCGCCAAGTCCGTCATCTCCCGCTGCGCACGGTACCCAATTTGTGTTCTCTCTCGGGTTGTGAATTTTGCTCTTTTGCGCCTTTCTTGTGTTTCTTTTTGGTCTGATAAATGATTGAATTTTGGTTGGTTTTAGGATTCTTGAATTGTCAGCTGCACAAATTGAGAAAGATTTCCAGACCGATTCGCCTGATTATCCCAAGCAAAGAAGCTTGTATGCTAGAGAGTATTTACAATACTGTTGCCATAAGACTCTTCATGTGTTGATCAATCGCCAGAACTACTTGGGAGACAAGGATTTCAGGTCCTTGACTTATGATATGATGTTGGCTTTGGAAGATCTCTCCGCCGAAAATCAATTATTACCAAATGTGAGTCCCCTAAAGTTATAGGTTGCTCTTGTTAATTACTGGTCAAAATGAAAAAGAACAATACCTTATTTGTTTTGTACCATATGACTAGGATGAAGCTGAGTCAAATTTATCGAAGGTTGAGGATCAGAACGATGCATCCCTTTTTTATGAAAATTCAACAGCTTTAGCAGTTCAAGTAAGTTCACCTTCATTTATCTAAGGAAAAGAATAGTGTTACTTTTTCCTTATTGAATAAAGCTCTTAACTTGAACTGTTTCTCAGTAGGTTGATACGAAGAAAACTGTTGGCTTGAAGGCCTTTTCTAAAATTGCACCTTGCTGTCCATTGATAGCTGATTTTGTAACTATCAATAATATATTTGATATGCTTACGACTTCATCAGCCGGCTCGCTCCATTTTTTTATCTATGACAAGTACCTCAAAACCCTTGACAAGTATGCAACTTACTTTCCTTTTTGCAAGACTTGATTATCTTCTCCAACATAAGTATTCTTGATGAGTGTAATAATTATGTCTACTTTGAATGTAGAATTCTGAAAAATGCAAAAAATTACATGAGCTCGCAATTTGCTATAAGGCTTAACCTTTCTGATGGTGAGATTATTTTGGCGGTAGAAGGAAACACACCTCTCAATCCTGTTATAAAGCATGAGGGGATAACTGCATGGCCAGGTATTATCTTTATTTGTAAAAATAAAGAGCATATAAAGCTTCAAACTCAGAAATAAAATTTACCTAATTGCTTCGTTCTCTTCCTATCTCAATTTGGCAGGGAGACTCACAATAACAACACATGCTCTGTATTTTGAGTCAATGCGGATAGGTAAGAACAATGCTAAGTTAGTGAAGTATGATCTGTCTGGTGACTTGAAGCAAGTGGTAAAACGTGAATCGACTGGACCGCTTGGTGCACGCATTTTTGACAGAGCTATCATGTATAGCTCGACCTCCGTGTAAGTTTGCACGAAATTTCCTTATGTTCCTCAAGGTTCTTTTCTTTTCTTTTGATTTATTTGGTCTTTAATTGGTGAAGAAGCATGCATTACTTGTAAACCCTAGTTCCACTGGGAACTGAAATTCGCTAATTCATATTTTAGTGGTGTAATCACCGGATAACTGCTCAATCTAAACTCAGCTAGTTACATTGCAATTTCAGTCTGAGATTTTGCGAAAAATTTCGTATTGCTTCACAATGAATATTCCCTTCATTCCTCCTTATTCTCTTACTTTGAACAGCTTTAACACTTTTAATTTTTGTTTTCAGAAAAGAGCCAGTTTACTTTGAGTTTCCAGAACTAAGAGGCCATTCAAGGAGAGACTACTGCTTGGAGATAATCCATGAAATCTCACAAGCACATATCTTCATTAGGCAGTTCAACCTTGAAGAAATTGAAAGAGGAGAGGCTCTTTCAAAGGCAACAATTTCCATCTTTCGGTACATTGCAGTAAAAGAGGCATTTCATACCATGACATCAAATTTGGAAACTATTCTACCGTTTAACCTGGCAAACCGCCTTTCCAGAGAAGAAGTGATTTTAGAAGCTCTGTATGATTACTTCAAGGCTTGTCCTTCACCATTTTATCTGCATGCACTAGGTAAATTGGGTTTTACATCTGAGAGGAATATAGATGGTTGCCTCTGTTGCTTTGGTTTGCCAAAATCTCTAGAGATGGCTTTAGAAGAATCATTTGGCGATTCCGAAAAGACCAAGGCTGCCTCTGCAACTGTAGATTTGGTTAAAGCAGAAGGACTCGATGCAAACATTATCATGATGAAGGTATTATTTTTGAATGTTCACTGATTTCATACCTTAGTCCTCAACCACAACTCAACCTGTGATAATTGTTCTATGATGCTGAAGAGGGAGTTCTTTCCTCTGATATATTATCTTTCCTGAAGATTTTGACAGTAGCAGTGCTAATTTTCATAGGAAACCTTCTGTTCAGCTGTTTGTTAAATTATTCTCAGATAAAAGAAAAATCAGAATTATGATAATAATAAGTTGTACTATTATATTGCAGGAGTTAATGTTTCCTATGATCAAATCAGGCAAAGTAATTTTTTCTATCATCAATTGGGATGATCCTTGGAGATCAACACTCTTCTTGGTTTTGGTACTCTATCTCATTCAGAGGTAATTCCTATTTCTGTATCTCAACTCAAAACCTATGTTCACCATAAAATAGTCTTATCTGTCTATTGTTCTCCTTGTGCTTCTTTTAGAGGGTGGTTCTACTACACTGTCCCGATTTCCTTCATATTCTGTGCTGCCTACCTGATGTGGCACAAATTACAAAGCAATGGAGAATCATTGGATGCTTTGAAAATACAAGTACCTTCAAGTAAGAACCCAGTTGAGCAAATCCTCATATTACAGGATTCCATTTCAAGAGTGGATGACATAGTGAAGGAAGTGAACATTACTCTTCTAAAACTAAGAGCTCTACTCTTTGTTGGAGTTCCCAAGGTTTGTCTGATGTACTGTACTGTTTAAAATTTGGTACCAATACTAGTTCTAAGTTCCATGTATTAACATCCTTCTTCTGGTTTTCAGGCAACTGAAATGGTTGTATTGGCTTTGTTTGTGTTTGCTGGACTTCTTATCTTCATTCCTATAGAGCATCTGGTGCTGTTTCAAGTTGTTGAGACATTAACAAGGGAGATGCCACTCAGAAAAAAGAATACTGACAAGGTTAGGAGGAGGTTTAGAGATTGGTGGGCCCGGATTCCAGTGGCACCTGTACAGATAACAAGACTAAATAAAGACAAGAAAAATAGCTGACTTCCTTCCTTTATGGGCATACAAAGCCTTCGTTTTCAAATTTTCTTTTATTTTTGGAATATGTAAATAACGGCTTCTTTTTCACCTCTTCTTCTTCTTTTTTTTTTTTTTTTTTTTTTTTTTTCTTTCGCCTTGTCATTAGAAAAAGTACGAAAGGTCATATTCAAATGTAAATACCAGAATATAAAATTGCATCATTTTTTAAAGCCAAGATGATTCCTGTTGACTAGCTATGTGTTTACTGTTTATCTAGACCCAGATGTCGAACTCTTTTGAAGTTTTTTACTAACATTTATCATTACACAAACATTTCTTAGGCTTCACCATAACAGCATCCCAGCACAGGAGTCATCAAGCTATATATGCAACTGCTGTTAATTACTGTTCTCCAATATTCCGATTCTTTGATAATTCTATTCTAGTGATGTAATAGATTAACAATATTGAGAGCAGGTGTTTTAAAAAAAAAAACAATATTAAGAGCAGACTAAACTGCTCTTATTTTTTCAAATGAACGTTTTTTTTCTCCTTTTTTGAAAAAAAAAAAGCAAAGCGAAGCAGCTTTGCCAGTAAGAAAGAAAATTATCGTTAAAGTATTCAGCATGTGTGAATGCTTTGGTGGTTTCGTTTTATAGACTTCTCTTTTAGAATTCTAAACCTGCAATTTTACTTTCATTTTTTCTTCTTTTTTGTTTGTACTGCCTAGGTGTACCGCATTTTCTTTTTCTTTCTCTTCTTATAAACTTTGTAATTAATTTTTTATTAATGAATTGATGTCGTGGCTCTCACTACATAGCTTTCAACCAAAAAAAAAAAAAAAAAGATGAAAAAGAAAGAAAGCTTACCTGGAGCGGCTCTGGCTGGAATATTTTATGTACCGCTGAACGTTATTTTCATAATTTATTTATGATGATCTTTTTCAAGTACAAGTTATCACCAAATCTTCTTCAAGTACAAGTTATTCACGTCTCTATGATTTATTCTCGACAAATAATGTTTAACATTGTTCAATTTTAAAAAAAAAAATGTTTGACATTGATAGATCAATTATGTAGTGAATTGTTGATAAATTATATAAAAAGGAAAAAAATTACAATTACGATAATAATTACTTGATGATGAAGTTCTATGAAATTATAAAATAGGCAAATAGGGACTATTTATTTATAGAAAATTAGACCATGTATTTAAAAGTTTATGAACGATTGTGATTGATATGGACTTAAATCGGGCTAAAAGAATTGGTCTATAAAATATTATTTTATTTAAATATTTTTGACGATTAAAGTTAAAAAATATGTAGACTTTTTTTCTTAGGTTTATTTTAAAATTTCATCGGATTTAATATTGATTTTGCTTAATTAAATAATTATCAATACATTAAAAAAAATTGTCCCTTTTTTAACCTTTTCTAGTTCCACAAACCAGTCTTATGAACAAAATCATGAATAAATATAACCGCGCCAATTCGATTTATATTGTTATCTATGTTTGGTAAATCCAAAAATGCAGGTACGCCTAACACATAACTCGAGTGAATGGAACTCGAGTGTGACAAAAATTGAATTAAACTAACTTGATTGGCAAATGAGTCGAGTTTGAATTAATTAAGCTCAAGTTGACTTGCGATTCGTAATATAAAAAATGTCTATTTCAAATAGTATTAAATATTTTAAATTAATTATAAGAACTTTTTTAACTAATTTTATTTAGGTAATTGTAATATACGATAAATTGATTATCAAGACATTTTATTTCGAATCAATAGAAAGAACAAAAATGACAATAATTTTATTGTTTATAATGTTGTATATATCAATTAAATTTTAATATAGAAATAATATATCCCTTTTGAGCTCACACGCCTGTTTGCCATTCCCAGTTCAGCTTCCGAGGATACCTTCGACCAAACGGAACAATATCCTTTGCAGTGTTGCTTTCTGTCAGCTCGATCAACGATGTGTCTTGTGATTAATATTGAGATCGTGTGGTCCGTTAATCTTAACTGTCGAAATTAGATCGGACGGTCGTGCAGAGAAAAAAACTAACAGAGGATATTTATCCTCGACGAAATAGGAATAAGAAAAACGCGAATTCATATCGATCTTCTGCAGACCTTATTTTGATCTGAACCGTCCAATCGACGATGATTTCTCTGTAAAAATCTGCCCGTATAGATCAGACGGTTCGTATCAAAGGCCTCCTCTGCAGACCAGAGATGCTGATCCAGAAAAACGCAGCCAAAACCTCTGATAAATCCCAAATCCTTCCTTTTCGACTCCTAACGGAGTGTATCTAGGATCGCACTGATCTAACCATGGTGGGCCCGCTGAGGGACCACACGTTCGCAGGCCATGTCATCGCCGCCGGAACCGCTACTGCGGCGGCCACCTCACTCACCCATCCCATCGATACTCTCAAGTCTCTTCTTCAGGTACTAAACCCCTACTCGTCAATCTTCCTATTTAGTCCTAATCTCTTACCAGATAGACATAGCTTAACCAATCTGGTGTCTCTTTTGAGATATTTCTTAGGTCTTTTCCAGGCCGAATCAGAATTTGGGTCTCTCTCACGTGGTTCCTCAGGTCAAATCTGCTTCTGGCCTTGCTGGTGCGTGGTTTCACTGAACATTCATAGATAATTTCTAATATAAATTGCAGATGGGTTGATCCAAATTGTGATTTAATTTTTGACAAGTTATTATATGTTGCTTTTAGGTCTTTATAGCGGTCTTGGATGGTCAATTGTTGGCAAACTTGGTGGAGTTGGTGCTCGTTTCGGAACCTATGAGATTTTAACTGCCTTCTACAAAGGTTATAGTTTCTAATTCATCCCATTGTAGCAGCACGATGTTGTCATTTTTTATTCTTTTTTAGTTATTATTTGCAATAATTATCGGTGATTTTATCATAATCAGTCTCATAGGTAAATAATGCATGAACTTTTCATATTCCTTTGACAGATGGAAGAGAAGATAATTATGTGTATGTGTCAGAAGCCATGCTGGCCGGCGTAACTTCCGGAGCGATAGAATCCCTTATTTCTACTCCATTTGAGCTCCTCAAACTTCGCCAACAGATCTCCTCAACTTCACAAATCAAGGCAGTTAAAACACAAACACCGACCCCACTAAGCTCCAAGTTACTTCCTGGTTATTCGCCATCCCCAAAGGCATTTAATAGCACTGTCGAATTGTTGTCAGTTCTCTCACCCAAGCACCCAGATTTGCTAGGTGCACTTAAAACAAACCCGTGGATGTTGTCTGGCTCAGGAAGGCCGCCTCTGGCCTCTGAGGTCAAAGGGTTGACTGGTATTGTTTCTTTGGAGGGATTGGGAGCCCTCTGGAGGGGTATCCGCCCAGGGATCTTTAGAGATTCTATTTTTGGTGGTTTCTTCTTTGGCACATGGCAGTTTCTCCATGAAGTGATGCTTACTTGGAAGTCTCTCAGCATTAATCCTCCTCCAAAGTTAGTTATGTGTGCATATATAAACTATGTATTGATCTAGAAATTTGTGCGAATCTGGTTTTAATTGAAGAAATTGGTTGGCTTTAAACTGGGCAATACTCGTTCTTTATGTATATGTTTATATTATTCTCAATATTTATTTTAACTTTGCCTTTTGATTGAGACCAGCAAACTCGTAGGTGCTTAATGGTGCAATAGAACCTCATTCTTGTAGTTCATGCATAATTCAAGTGTAGATATATGTTGGTTGTACACAAGTTTGGTACCTTAAATCCTGGACCATTTACATCCAAATTCTTGTTTGGTGTTAGTGTTTGAAATATCCGAGGGAACGGTTTAATTCTTATTTTTGTTTTTTAATCTCTCTTTTTTCCTTTTTATCAGATCTCTTGAGGAAGCAGGACCTGTAACTCCACTTGCATCAAGTTTAGCAGCTGGATTTTCTGCAACTGTGGCTGCAGCAGCCTCACATTCCTTTGACACAGCCAAAGTTAGGTCACAGGCTGTTGTCCTCCCTAAGGTACATTTTCATTTCACTGGCACTTGATTTTTGGATTGATTATCCATTTGAATGCAATCAATTAGTTCGATTAGAGTGATATTAGAGTAGCCATTAGCAACCTACATTTATATCTTTGGACCAACATTCTTGGTAAAAAAGCACTCTTAGTCTAATTTGATAGCAACTCTACCAATTAAATATGAAGAGCATTGCTGCTTTTCTACAATAACAAACTAGCTAGATTTAAAATTACAGAAATAAAATTTGTCGCTTTAAAAATTGTCTAGTTTCTGGTACTGACATTTACTAAATTACTTCTCTTTTTGAAAAACATGAAACAATTTTAGTATCTGGCGATGGAGAGGAAGCTTCTTAAATGGAAAACACCTGGAGTTTGGTTAGAGAGGTTTACAGGCACATCTCCGGCTGATCGAAAAATCTTATTTCGTGGCGTTTCATTGCGAATGGCACGTTGTGGAATTGCATCTTTTGCACTTGTTAGAAGCTACTACTTAGCTGTTGATTATCTCTTATGAAGTTCCATCACATTTGATTCAAATCATTTACTGAGACAACGCAGTCACATATAAAAGTGATTTTGAAATTGGTAAGATGAATTGGTGTTGTTGTCTCTTGTTTCTTATTGTGTACGTGTTTTGCATTTGATTTATATTTCTGTTCATATTTGACCTTTCAGGACTAGATGCTTTTTTTGGTTCATGCAAGGGATGTGTAATAATCATTCAAGCCAGGGCAAGTCTTTGCATAAAAGCCCGTTGAAGCTGTATACCAAAAATGCAGTCTTCTTGCAATTGCGTGCTTACCAGATCCAGTTTAATATTTTGTTCGTAGAATTTTTAAAGCCTGTAATTGCTTGTTTGTTATGCATAGAAGTAGCATCACTTTTAAAGCTGTAACCTGGTGCGGCACTAAAACTTCTTTGCTCTCATCTTTTGCTGAACCTTTTATTTTTCATTTTATTATTTATTGTTTTCTTTGAGGAAAAAATGTAGGAAATTTTCATGTATCTGTAACATTTGTAATTTTGCTTGGAAGCTCAAGACAGCTTCGATTTTTTGCTGCTCAGTATATATGCATTACTTGCATTGGTGATATTATTCCTAGTAGATATTTCACGAATTGATCCATTCTACTCTCGACAATAAACAAACAGCCTGACTACTTGGAAGCTCAAGACAGCATTGATTTTTATAGCTCAGTATGTACTCATTGCTTGCATTTGTGATATTATTCCTAGTAGATAATATCGCGAATTGGTGATATTATTCCTAGTAGATATTTCACGAACTGATTTATTCAACAATGAACAAACAGCCTCATCTTAGCCAAAAAAAATAGAAAAAATAATTATAATATTATTAAATTATGATTTTAATACTAAAAAATTAGATTTTTAAAAATAGATTTGCGATATTGTTATTTGAAAATCCAATACTCTAATATCAAATTTTCAAAACCAATATTATATAATACGCCTTTTCAATAAAAAATAATTTATTTTAATGAAAAAATAATTGTTTTTAATGTTTTTAAATAATTTTTAATGTATTGTAATAATGAAAAAAAGGCAATATATATATTTGCTTTAACCAAATAAATTTTATTTATGTTTCACTAATTATATTTGTTTGGAGAAAATAAATTTATTTTTGTTTTTAATTATAGGAATAGTTTCTCAGCAATGATTTCTTAGGTATTTTCTTTTTCCTTTGTTTGGAGTTAGGTTATGAAAATCGTATGTATGAAAGTAGACTCGCTCGTTTATATAAGTTGCTTTTTTTCCAGATCTTTTGGAAATATATTTTGCGTAATTTTCAAAGCACGAAAGCTGGAGAAATCACAAGAGCAGTTTATCGGAAATGAAAGCAGTTAGGTTATGAAAATCACAGATATGAAAGTATAGTCTCTCATTTACATATGTGATCTTTTTTCGGATTTTTTTGAACTATATCCCGGTAGTTTTTCAATTTCGAAAACTGAATAAATTACAAGAACATGGAAATGATTTCTTAGGTACTTTGGTGATTATTCGTTTTTCCCTTTATAGAGTTAGGTTACGAAAATCATAGATATGAAAGCAATTGCTCAATTACGTAACGTGATTTTCGTGGGACTATATTTCGCGTAGTTTTTCAATACCGAAAATTGAAGAATGAAAGTCACAATACCAAATATAAATATCATAATACGAGTCAGAATACCAAATAAAAATATTAGAAAAATATCATAAAAAGTCCAAATATAAATATCACAATACTCCTAGAAAGATATGTCCTAATACTCTCCATCACAACAGAACCACCATCCCAAAGTCGATGAATAATCGTATGCAGCCCCTAGTGGCTGCCGGGATCTTGGGCGGGAGCAAGTCCTACAGTGGGAGCACGGGGCATAGGTCCATCTGTAGCAGGAGGATGAGGCCTAGGTGTAGAACCTAGAGTGGGATGATGAAGCGGTCTATTAAATAAGCTCCCACCATAGGGTCTTTGAGAAAACTGGCTAGACTGTGGAGCATAACTTTGAACAAATATAGTAATCCCTCCAGGAGTCATTAGTCGTAGCTGAGAGATAAGTGTCGGTGGGTCATTTGGGTGAACGTTGTACTCCTGGTAATACGCCTCAGTCTGACTATACGGTCTATTGGGCTGGTTATACCCCCCGAATTGTGGACGAGTCGCGCTATGCCCCCATCTGTACTGAGTCTGAGTCTGGTAAGGAGGATAATAGGTCTGGTACTCCTGATAAGGGGGATTCCACGTAATCTGAGGCTGAGGCTGGGGTGGAGCTTGTGGTTGTGTATGATGGGGCTGGGAATGAGGAAGAGGATGCTGTCGAGTCTCAGACTGAGGCTCAGTGGATCTGGAATGGGCCCATCTGCGTCTAGTTAGAGGTTGACTTGGTCGCGGCTGGTCAAAAAATGTATCCCAGTCATGCAGACTGAAATCACGCTGTTGCAATTAATAGTATTACAATTTTTTTTAGTAAACATAATAATATTAATAAATGCTAACATAAATATTATACCTGCATGAAATGTTGCTCCTCCCAACCGGGCTCTGGCATATCCTTCTCGTCATCCGTATCTAGGATAGAGTCGATATCCGTCTCGAGTCCCTTCGACTCTAAGAGTCGAGGTAACCGATGAGGCTCGCCAACAATAATCAAGCTCCTGCTACACCCCCTCAGTAAGCTCTTCCCAACACGCCTCCATCCCTTCGTTTGCACCCAAGCACATCCTCGTAGTGCCTCCCTCAAAATATGCTTGACCTATTTATATTTCTGGTTGGTTAAGTTAAGAAAACATCAATTTCATCAATTTTGGTAGCTAAATTATCAATAATAACTCACAATCTCCATGTGGTTTGGAGCTTGGTGAAGGTATCCGAGGTCCTTTGGTGGTCCAATCGCTGCCGCATTGGGAATGGGTACAAGATGCACACCTCCATGCACCCTAAACCATTGTAGGTACGCTGCCCAAATAGTGTCAGTCCACGGCCGATCCTCTCGCACCATCACATCAGCTATGTTCGTCCACAATGCCACCTCATCCTTGAATAAATCATGCCAATCTCGACCTCGGAATGTGCTATGCATGTACCCCATCAACATCTCCATTCTCGACCAAGCCTGTTTTATTCATATTACGATTTATCATCAGTTGTAATTAAAAGAATTAAGTAATAAAATTAGTCTGTGAAGAGTTTAACGTACCACGGGTGGTGGTGGCGGCACTGTCTGGTAAAGCATGAATTGATGCATGACACGATCTACGTGGTGCCACATCACGATCCAAAAATGTATGCATGGGACACGAAGAAGGAACATCCTCTGTTCAACTTGGGCATAAGTGGGCATGAGGTGTTTGATGTGCTCGTAGGGCCTCCACACAATATGTTCGGGTCTCATCTTCAAGAAGACGTCCCGAGCATAGGAATAGCCGCTGCGGTGAGGATGCCCATAATGCCTCGATCCAAGTCTCGTCCAATTCCTTACAATAATATTATATGCACATTTTGTTGCATTTGAAGACAAATAAAACATAAGTACATATTTGTTTCAAGTTTAATGAACATACCTTCCATAAGGCGAACATGTATCGAGAGACGGTTTGCCCCAATTGTCGAACGGCTTCGTCACCTCCGGCCGACATGCTAACAATCTAGCATATGACCACAACTGGAGCAACAACCATGGAGCGCCAATCTGAGAGCCACCTCTTGCTAACGCGGCGTTGTCTAAGCCCCTGTACAGCATGGCAAGGGCCGCCGCACCCCAGTTATACTTCACCCCGCTGCTAGAATGAAGGTCCTATAAATATTTAGAGATGTTTGTGCATAATTGTATGAATCCATCTAATCCAAATTAATTGAAACTTCATTCATTTGAAATATGATTTATGAAAAACAAATGTACTAACCCGCAACAACTGTAGATAGATACACGGAACTGAGTCCCCGGTGGCATCCGGAAACAACTCGCACCCGAAAAGCTCCAGCACAAAGGCACGTGTGTACCTATCGATCATGTCTGGTGACCATCCTTCTTCTGGCGCCTCCTTCCACTTGTCACGTAGTGCGGTCAACAAGATGGAATGTGCTTTTCTGTGGAAGTTAGTAATGTAGTTTTATTGTAAAATTCAATCCAAAATATTTAAATTGACCTAAAACTTAAATTTTTAATAGTCTTACTTTCCCTCACGTTCCCGAAAGCATGCTAGAGCATCCACATGTGATATACCCTCGGGCAATGCAAGCTCCATGGCAGATATTACATCATCGTAATCTGTCTGCCCAGTCACCACTTGGCCAGTTGTTGGCAAACCCAACAAAAATGCCACGTCCTAATTGATAGTTCAAATTTCATATACATAAATCGCAAAAAAAAAATAATGAAATTTAGTTATGATTCAATACCTCTAATGAGACCGTCATCTCGCCTACCGAAAAGTGAAACGTGTGCGTCTCCGGCCTCCAAAACATGGCTAGACCCTGCATCAGCGACCGATCGAGCTGCATATGACCCAATTGAACATAGTGGATCAGTCCAAGTCTTGCCAAACGTGTGTCCATAGCATCGTTTCGCTGCATTTTTGACTTGTGCACTATTGGCTTCCATGTCTGCATACATTTAAAGAAAAAAAAATCATTAGTAAATATATTTTGATTTATATAAGTAAGATGAATACTAAAGTCTTATGCGTATGACGGATGTAGTCCGTCCAACATGATTGTATTCGCGTATCAAATTTCAATTCATCGATCCAAACCTATATAAGTAAGATGAATACTAAAGTCCTATGCGTATGACGGATGTAGTCCGTCCAACATGATCGTATTCGCGTATCAAATTTCAATTCATCGATCCAAACCGTTAGATCGAATATTCATTTTGAAAACTTATAAGAAACCAAATTTTGTATTTTTCTAAAATTTTTTACTATATATTTTGTATTTTTGAAAATCATTATTATTGGACATTCCATATAAGTTCAAAAATACAAAATAAATAGTAAAAATTTTGGAAAGATGTAAAATTTAGTTTTGTACAAGTTTTCAATATGAAGATTCTATCAACTAGTTTGGATCGTAGGACTTTAGCATTCCTCATATAAGTAATACTAAATTTAAGATTTAATAAACTTACTATGGTCCCACGAAGCTCTGACGGCTGCAAATGCAACAGACCACCGGCATCATCAAGACCAGGAGGGTCACTGCCGTCGGCAGCAGTAGAAGGGACATCATGAGTAGATGTATAGGCGCTGAAAGAAAATGTAGAAGCACCGATATCGGACCGACGAGATGTGGAAGCTCCGGCATCAGATAGACGAGGGCCAGCATTGGACCGACGCCTCTTCTGTCTACCTGTGTACAGTCGTGCTAGTCTAGGTGGCATGTTGGCTTAACTACACTCATTTAACATCGGGTTAATTAATTGGCTTATATGCACTATTATTTTTATATATTAATGCCGCTTTAATTGGCTTAACTACAATAACTCGACACATAATAACATCAAATTACTTGGCTAACTATATTAATATTTTTAAAATTAATCTACATTGACGCAAATTACCCAAAAATATTTTTAAAATTTTATTCTATATTTTTAAAAAACTTTTATTAATTTTTAAAAAATTCCTAATTAATTTATTCTTAATTTATTAATATAAAAATAATTTAAAAAATATAATGTTAGTTATAATAATTATTCCTAATATTCTGTATTTTTTTACTATTTATTGTTATTTTTACAATAATTTCCCTAATTTTTCTATTATTCACCTAATTAAACTAAATAAATTAAATAAATATTAAATAAAAAAAAAAAGAAAACTTACCTCAGAGTAGAGCAGAGGTCTCTCGCCGTCTCGCGCGAGGAAGAAGGAAAATGAGGAGGAGAGGGGATCATGGTTTTATAAGCACGCTATGCCTAGTATAGTAATCTGAGATAACGATACTAGCTAGTATCGTTATCTCAGATTACGATACTTGCTCCTGTTGGAATTTGCAAGCTCGTATCCAATATAATGGAAGAATGGGGAAGTAAAACCCACAAAAACATGCAGTTATTTCTGGCCTACTCAGCCCAATAAACCCCACAAAAATTGTGGGTAGGTATGCGGTAGTTGGGGAAAGCTGAGCTGCCAATAGGAGACTCTTCTCAGAATCCCAGTCCCCACTTCTGTCGGAAGGAAACGAAAAAGAAAAGAAACTAAACCAACAATTCAGAAACACATAAGCTCGCTTGGGATTAAAATGAGCTCTGCAAACAACTCGCCAACTGTGATCAAATGTAAAGGTAAGATCCATTGCTCCCTCTTCTCAGTTCATTTACACGCTCTCTGTTACACTTCTGATTAAGGAATTATAATTTGTGCAGCTGCTGTGGCATGGGGCCCAGGGGAACGTCTGGTGATGGAGGAGGTGGAGGTGGATCCACCCAAGGAGATGGAGATCCGAGTTAAGGTTGTGTGCACTTCCATCTGCCGCAGTGACGTCAATCAATGGGAGAACAAGGTTACCTGCCACAATGGCTCAGTCCACTTTGCTCTGAACTTTTAATTTTTCTAATTTTTGTTTTTTTCCCATACATTGTGTAATCTCAACTAAAGAGTTTCTTAGTTAACCTATCAGTTATAGAAAGTCAATTTATTATGTCGCAATAGTTAAGAGGGTCTGTACCCATTGCTATACTGTGAGTGCATGGGTATGCCATTATGCAATTTAGAGTGAATGATTGTCCCCATCGACATACTTTGATATAGGTTTTCTTTTGATCTGGTTCAAGCACTTATTTTAATTGGATTGATCTAGATAATAATAGCTGCAGCCTGTACACATGTTCCATAACTGATTACGACAGTGAATGCCAACCCTATCATGCTGCGTCGGGGATAAAATCTTTTTTTTTAAGGTCAGGTGGCAACTACCACACCAACAATTTTATTAAAAATAAAAATAGTTACAAGGTATTTACAAGGAAAATGTTAAAAAAACATAACTATACAAGAAAAGAAAACCAAATTAAAATTAAAACACTAAGCATGCTTTTTCCAAAAAGCATGCTTAGTGTTATTGACCATATTAATTTCTATTAGAAAAAATTAAAAAGCTTCGGGGATAAAATCATGATTCATGAGTATTATATTGTGAGTTAGGGATCTGGTTCCATAAAGTAATCAGCTGCAACAATTAAAAACTGCTGGATATGTTATTGACCATATTAATTTCTATTAGAAAAAATTAACTGTGTGACAGATGTCTGGTATTGATTTTTCATCCTATTCAAACATATCAATCAATATGGAAAAGTAAATAATCTTTAGAGTGCATATGAGAATGTACATGATCTAGAAATATAGATCACAATAAATACTATGGAGCTTTTATGTGATTCTTATTGCTTTTTGTTTGACCTAATTTGGTTTACCTTATACCAAAATCAGTCCATTGTATTAGTCGCAAGGGTTCCAAATATTGTATATTTTCAAAAAGATAAAAATAAAGGAAGAAGAAGAAGATCAGGCTTCTCATCACAGTATTCTTTGATCTGACACCTTGCAGGCACAAGCTGACCTCTTTCCGCGAATTTTTGGTCATGAAGCATCCGGGTCTGCTACTTTCCCCAATAATATACAATCACATTTTATATATTCTTGGTTGTTTGCATGAACATTTTGTCTTAACCTCAAACCTGCAGAATAGTTGAGAGTGTCGGTGAAGGAGTGACTGAATTTCAAGTTGGTGACCACATATTAACTGTATTTATAGGCGAATGCCAGAATTGCAAGCACTGTGTTTCTGGCAAAAGTAACATGTGCCAGAAACTGGGTTTGGAAAGAAGGGGAGTGATGCATACTGACCAGAAAACCCGATTCTCAGTCAGAGGGAAACCAATATACCATTATTGTGCAGTTTCTAGCTTTAGTGAATACACAGTTGTGCACTCAGGATGTGCTGTCAAGATTGGTACAGATGTTCCTTTGGATAAGGTTTGTCTATTGAGTTGCGGTGTGTCTGCAGGTAAATTATTTGTAAAAATAGTTTTCTTTTGTTTTGTTTTTATTTTTTTTGCATTCTGAAGTGAGCAGATGTCTGGTTTTTGCTAATTAAAATTTGAAACTTCTGTACTTCTAGGTCTTGGTGCAGCATGGAAAGTTGCAGATATAACTAGAGGGTCGAGTGTAGTTATCTTTGGTCTGGGAACAGTAGGGCTTTCGGTTAGTACCACATTATGGAAATATTTTATTCTTCTTTTGCACTGGATAAGTTGACCCTCTGAAATACACACAAGTTTATGTTTAGGTTGCACAAGGTGCCAAACTAAGAGGAGCCTCCAAGATAATTGGAGTTGATACTAACCCCGGAAAGCTTGAAATTGGTATGAATTTACTCTGCACCCTTATTGACTTGGGAAACAAGAAGAAATTGACATAGTAGATCCTGGTTATTATTAAATTAAATATCTTATGGTACAGGAAGTGCTTTTGGCATAACAGACTTTATAAACCCTGAGACGTGTAGTCAACCTGTTCAACAGGTATTTATTGCTCAACTTACTGTTTATTCCATTATACATTTTTCTACAATTTGAGGGCATTACTTTATTTGCTTTGCTATTTTCTGGAAGGCAATTAAGGAATTAACAGAGGGAGGTGCAGATTACTCTTTCGAATGTGTTGGCAACACTGGAGTTGTTACCACCGCACTGCAATCATGCTGTGATGTAATTTCATGACAAACTGGTTTATTAAATTACAATAATATCATTTAGGATTATTATGTTGAATTGTATTTTCTGAATTCATTTGATAATAATATACAGGGCTGGGGTTTAACTGTAACTTTGGGTGTGCCAAAATCAAAACCAGAGGTAACAGCTCACTATGGATTGCTTCTATCAGGAAGAACATTAAAAGGCTCTTTATTTGGCGGTTGGAGACCTAAGTCTGACCTCCCTTTATTGGTTGATAAATATATGAACAATGTAAGTTTAAATAATATTGGATAATAGTTTTTTTTTTTATATGAAAGCCCGTAGGCCGAATAATATTGGATAATAGTTAGGCATGCGTTGAGTTTATATTATTAATTTTTGTTTCAAAACTCAATTGCAGGAATTCGAACTGAACAATCTTGTGTCACATGATATGTCGTTTGCTAGCATTAATCAAGCGCTGGAACTCATGAGAGAAAATAAGTGCTTGCGCTGTGTGCTTCATATGTAAAATCATCTAGGATGAGGAAAAGCTTCTTGAATGAGCGTTTACTTTACTACTGTAATTTTTCTGTTCCAAGTTGAAGAACAATGATCAATTCTGAAATTCAGATTTGAACTTGGATCCATCTTTTAAAGGATACTTATAATAATTAATTTGATTTTGTCATATACCTTGACTGGTATGCCTTTTTACCAGTTTCCAAGACATGACAAGCTAACTAACTGATCCAGTAAAAGGTACTCTAAACAATCTTCAGCCTGCTATTAGTTATATTAAGAAAATTTCTGCTGACCAAAACAATATGTAATTTTCTAGGAAAGGAAACATTTGATTTCTTTGTAATGATTGACGTTCTGCATTTTAATTTACAAGTTGATCTACAGAACAAACTTGCTGTAAGCTTTTGACTTGGTGTTGCAAAAGATTATGCACTTCTTATTCCTCATAAATTCTCTTGTTGCTGTTTGTTCTCTCTCTTCGATGATAAATCAGCTTTTGGAAGTTGATAATCGTCAGGCTTTAGTGCTAGGGGAAAATCAGGCAACACAGGTGCTGTATCAATTACGCTGCATTCCACACAAATCAACCAAAATCACATGAGCATATCGATATGGTGTATCTTCATTTTAACCAAAAAAAAAAAAAAAAAAAAAAAAAAAAATTAACCAAGTCTTACCTCTCTTGACTATATAGATCGCGATTGATTCTGACCTTGCTTGATGCTTCTTTTGGAATTTTCTCAGAGAGGTACTTCATTGATCCCCATAAAACAGGACTCCTACAATGGAACCAAAATATGTTTACTTTACTAGTAATCCTCTAAAAAAGTACCAGATAAACCTTGACATAATGATGCAATAATATTATACGGACTACTCTGTAAACTTGTAATTTATCGAAAAGGGAACTCCTTTATAACCTTGAAGTTGGAGAAGTAGCGTGAAAGGCATCAGAAGCCTTTTTGCTTTCCCTGAGAAATTCCTCTGAGGCATGTAGAGCTGCCGCAGCTGCCCTGTGGGATTTCTCGGTGTTTCCTTCGTCAAGTATTAGTCCATGGAAATAGTATGCAGCAGCCTGGCATTGTTATGTTTAGCTTATGTTATATTAATTTACCATTGATCAAAACAAAAACAAATGAGTGACCATACTCTAGAACTAAAATAAGTGCACAGACCTTGGATTCGAGGAACTTCCACTTCACAAAAAGTTGGTGTTTCTTCCCCCAGCCATCTTGCAAAGGAAGTACTGCAATGTTATCCTGAGCCTGTACAAATATAATTTTAACTTTAAAGCATGCGTACAGGAACTGGTAGGTCTGTTACCAGAATTTGAGACATAAAACAATGTTAGAAGTACCTGTTGCCAATATTTGACCATTTCACAAGCTAATCTCCTTTTTACTGCAAGCGTGGCCTTTGGGCTGTCAATTGCCATGCCAAGTTGCAGATCCACTGCCTATTTTTTAAAATTATAAAGGAACAGGACAACAGATAAGTAAAATTTCTTCGCAAGTAACTCGGATAGCTATTAGAGAAGCCAGTACCTGACCCAAGGCTTGCAAGCTAATAGCCCTTAGATTTCCCTCTGCAAGGTCTACTGGCAACTCTCTCCTGGTAGTAGTATTTCAAAGAAATAGCTGTGTGTCAGCACAACTCAAATTCAACTTCTCTTAATGGGTAATTTACAAAAGTAAATAAATATATAAAAATAGCAAACCTCAAATCATTGCCAATCTGAGGAAGAACTTGTCTTATAGCACAATCCAAGAATCCTGATGCCTTTAAAAATATTTCAACCGAGTTCCTTCTGCTCTCTGCAGTACATTGTACCCCACCCACCCACAAAAGAAATAAGTCAAATAACATCAATCTCCATTTTAAGAAAGATGATTAAACACTATCATTGCAATATGAGTCCTTACCTTCAGATACTCTTGGCTGATAGCCATCACTATAGGATTTAGGCATAAGCAAAGAATTAGCTTGTGATAGACACAACATAGCCATGAGATGTAGAACTGATAACACCTCGTACCAAACATTTGTCATGCCAGTTTCCTACACATCAATAATCACAATAAATCATTTGTTCATTGTCAAATTGCATAAATTTTCTGTTAACAATAGGCTGACTCACTTCCGCAGCATCCTCTTGGTTCAGCCATACAAAGTTCACCTTATCTCTCAACTGCCTTCCTGCAAAAGCAAAATTCAAAAAATTAGAGCTTCATTTTGGCAGGAATTTCAGCAAGGGAAAATTGCGCCTAAATTATGCATTGTTTAAGACTCTTATAGAAAAATAAATAAATAAATAAATAAATAAATAAAATGACACAAATTAGGTACCATCTTCCGCCAATCCAAGAAGCACTGGCAGATACTCCTCTAAAGCTTGTAAAAGATCATCTGAACTTGACCCACCTGCACAAAACATATCAACACCTTTTGTCAGTTTAAGCTTGTATTACCCAAGTTTAGATCAATTCTGATAAGTTTTGAGTTGACCCGGCTCACCATGCCTGGTGGCTGTTCTTCGTCGTGATTTCGAAGCTATAGGGGACTCCTGTGCAGCCATAACAACAATTCGGGTCCGCAAAGCAGAGATGCGGTCAATTAAGTTCTTGGGCAAGCTTTCACCAATAGATTGAGTGAAATCAATGCTCTTTGGGATTCGAAACCCCGGAATGTACACAACCACCTCCCCAATACTACCCGGCCTTCTCCTCTGTCCACCGGTATCACTTGGTGTCGACACAAAACACCCCATACTTCCAAATTTTGTTGGACTTGCTTGAAATCACCTGATAAGATGCATCAATTGTGCAACCATAAACTTAAACCGACAACATGAAGCTAGTTCAGTATATGCAGAGCTGAGTAAATTTCTCGAAAGGCCACTGTGTTTACAGTGGAGACGAACCAATTAAATGTAAAACAGTAAAGGGCTCTGAATTAGGTGGCTCACGAGATTGGTTCACATGTATCGGTACCAGAAAAAGCTTGAAAGCAGTACATAACGCATCAGAATATCAAAACTGTAGAGAGGGCAGAAATATTGAAACATAGCCTTTTTACCTTAAATTCCCAGCCTTTATTCTTCCTTTTGCGTTCCTTTCGAGAGGCTCGAACAAATAGGTATAAACCCAACTCCCACCACTATTCTATTTGGACTTGTACAGTGCTGGATGGATGGAGTGAGTACAAAACTGTAAATTTTCGGAAAAAATGGAATAAGAAAGAAAGAAATATTGTTGTTTTTAAATCCACTTGGAATACTTTGTCCAAGGCAAGCTTAGCCAGAGAGAGAGAGAGAGGTAGGCAACTTGCTGAGAATTAAAGATAGTGGTGACACTTGGGAGAAAAGAAGAAGCGAAAGATATTGGCAAGTTGTAGGAGGAAAAGGTGGAATCTTTTAAACTATTATAAGAGTGCTTTGAAGCGCTGAGCTTAGAAGATATAAAAGGAATAATTAAGAAAAATCCCGGGAAGAATAGGGAGAAGAGACTCTCCTCTTTGGAGAGAGAGAGAGAAAGAGGAAACGGAGGCGCTTAATTGGGAAATTTTGGTTGTGAACTGAGAAGGTATTTAAAGTAGGAGTTTTAATAAGAAGCCAAGCAAGAAAAGGAGATCTCTTGCAAGTCAAGGATTTACAATTCTGTCAAGCTTACAAGTAAAACAGGATTTTCTGTTACATAAATTCTATAGTAATAAATACAGCGGGATCCAAGTTTTTGATAATATAGAGAAATATTTTAAATCCTTGAGCTCAAATCTTAAAAAAAAATTGACCAAGTTGGACCTGATAGTTATAATATATTTATATATTTCATTAGGTCCTAGGTAAAAAACATAGGTTCATTTCTAATTGTTCATCCTTGAATTAGTGTAAAATACACTAGATTAGCAAATGTGTTACAGGATCTCTATCCCAAATAAGAAAAATAATAAACTGTATATTAAGAAGAATATTTTTTAATTTATTAATAGGTCTGTTGACAAAAGAAAATAGATGATGAAGAAAGAGTAATAATTGTATAAGGTTATTTTTTTATGAGAGAAGATGATAAGGCCAACCTCAAATCTTTTACTCTTTTTGTTTAATTTATTTTTATAGAATTAAATAGGCCAACAATATCCATACGATCTTACTACCTTATCATAATAATGCATTAATTGAGCGCGTTTTCGTGTGGATGGAAGGATAAGTAATATGCCGCACAGACACCAGTAGGTCCGTGCGCCATAGAGAAATCAGACTTTCGGTGATAAGATGGGATCATCCTTTTCTTTTCCCGTGTTGTTTGTACCTGATTGACGGGAGATTATTGGGTGCACTGGGTCTTCAAAGACCAAAAAACATGTGGGAAAAAAAAATGAAAATCGTGCATCTGACACCATCATTAAAAACCTAATTGTACATGGAAGGAATCCGTTGAACAAAACCATAATTAAATTATTTAAAAATAAGAACTAAGCGACATGATTTTATTTCTTACGGAGGTAATTATATGTAAAAATTGAGAATCCTTCAATTTGATAAAGAAAAAAAATAAGGAAAAGAAAATTCTGATTTTGACCCCTCACTTTAGGTATATGGACATATGGTTTAGTGATGTTTAGAGAATATACTAGGTCAAGATGGTTTATTAACAGATAAGAATAGATTGACATAGCATCCAAGTTTGTAATGTGACCCGAGTACTTTATTCCAAAAGCAAATAGATTAAACCAATAATATGGTTCTTCAGGAGATAAAAGGAACATGGAAAATAATGTAAACCGCAACAAATTCCTACTCCTTATAAAGATATCAAGAGTGCATTCATAGCAAGAGTGCATTCATCTCTTTAAACATAATCGGGATCATGATTTTTAAATTTTGATTTAATCTGTAACTAGATAGTAATCTCTAAATGAAAAGATTGTTGACTATTGATTTTTCATCTGAAATTGAAAGAGTATATATTGCTTAGATTATTATTATTTTTTTTTTGCTACGGTGAGTTGCGAGTCACCAAAGGGTCTGTGAGTCGCGATCAAAACTCCTAGATCTAGTTTAAAATGACCGATCCATATCATCCAATATGATCTCCCTATTGAAATCTCCATGTTTACCAAATTTTATATTTTTTAAAATTTTTAAGTATTTTTTTTGGATTTTTATATACTGTTGTTTTTGAACGATTCAGAACTAATTAGATTAACGATTTTCTAAAATTTCAAAAAAATACTTAAAAATTTCGAAAAAAATGTAAATTTTGGTCTACATGGAGATTTCAATAGGGAGATCATATTGGACGGTTTGGATAGGTCATTTTGAACTAGATCTAGGAGTTTTGATAGCGACTCACAGTCCCTCTGGTGAGTCGCGACTCACCATACACTATAGCAAAACTCATTTATCAAATATATATAGATAATTAAATTTATTTTTTCATATCGATATTTTGACAATTTTTTTTGTTATCGCACATAATCGTAAAATAAATATGATTGTTAAAATCATTTTTTATATAGATCTAAGTAAAAATCATTGCGCGAAATTATTGTACGTTGATCCAATTGGATTTATAGTCTTAATTGTGGAAAATTTCGACCGACACAAATTCTACTTATGAGAGCTTATATCAAGTTATAATTGTTTTCTCTAGAATATTTAGATTTCTACTCGTTAAAATAAGCTCCATAATTTCAAGGTACTAGAGAAGAGGGAGATAATTTGAAGGTGAATGAAAGAGAAGGGTAGAAGGACAAGTTTATTCAAATTCTTCTATACAGATTATAAATTCTGATCTTCAAAGATCTATCATATTAGATTTGAAATTCGAATATGACTTGATTGTTTTTCTTGAATAATTGACGATTCTAAAGTCAACCAAATACGGATCCTTAATCCGACCGGACCTAAATTCCAAATTGATGTAAATCTGAACTTACCCCCCATCGTGATAATTTTTTAAAGGGGAGAAAAAAAAATTCACAGAGGCTGCCCATCGAGATTACTTGAACCTGACTATTGTTAGATTTGAAATCAGCCTCCCCACTACTAATCTCTGCTCACTCAATCGCTTAAATGATAAGGTTTTATCCAAATAAAAATTTGATTACTACCAAAAATATAAATCTATCAGGTTAATAACTTGAAGCAACATGATATTCACGTTTAACTGACCCAATGCCGTTAGCAAATTGCCAAGTGCAATGTAAGGGGAAATTGGTTATTGGCTTTGGTTCCGGAAGAAAGGAAGGGTCGGTGACCGACTAGTATCTATACAAATTTGTGTGTTTGGATGTGGGGTGAATAGACTATTCATGAATTGAAATAAGCTTTTCTCTCTCCTCTCTCCTCTCTCATCTCTCCTCTTATTCCGAATAAGGGCTTAATTCCCACCATTTAGTCGAATTAGAATAAGGCATTGAATAAGCCCTTATTCGGAATAAGCCTTATTCGGAAACGTGTTTGGTTTCATCCCGAATAAGCCTTATTCGGAATAAGGCTTATTCAACCCAAACCAAACACACTAGGTGGACGTTACACTATAAACCATTCTCAGTTCTCACTGGCTATCAGCCGATTAAATCTTCTATCCACATTAATTAAGCTCTTTCCGTTTTCTCATCAACTTAAGGCGAAATAACACAAAATAAATAGTCAACCTCTTTTTTCCCATTAATTAAAATATAGTTACCTTCTCAGTTGCATGAGCATGACTCTATTTATGACTTATTTCTTTTAAAATATATAAAAACACTGTATACAAGAGCTCAAACAATTAGATGAATGATGAAAATAAATGTTTACTCTATGTATTCTTAACTATTGATTATGTAAATCAATGGCTCAATATTAGCGATGGATTATAAATTTATTGACTCTTCATTTTTAATAAAAAAAATTTATCTATAGATTGGTGCATTGTGTTTCGAAATAGAGCAAATTAACTTGCTAATAAACCTTTGAAATTGAAATTACAGAGCGAGAACAATATGGTGATTTTTTTTACTAGGCAGTATCTTATTTTCTCCGAATAAAAGATATTAACCGATCGATTCTCTTTTCCAAAATGTCCAGCGCATTGAATGGGTGATTACTTGTTAGAATGTAGGGCGAAATGCAAAATTTATTCTTAAAATAAGAATATAGATTTAATATCAGAATTAATTTCAGATTTATTACTTGAAAATGGATCATAACTCGCTTGAATTTTAATTTTAATTTATGTAGTGTAGCAAAACCAACACATCTTATTAAATTCTTTTCCAACATTTACATTTGATTTACATATATATTTTTAAAACGAAAATAAGCATAATGATTGTGTTTTAAATGCAGGTCATGGCGCGTGAGAATTAATGGAGGATCACTTTAATAGGCATTTAGTTTTAAATCTAGATTAGATTTCTTCGCAATTTTAATTCCATTGTCATCTAGATACCATCCTTGTCAAATAATGTGATATGATCCTTTAATTAAATCTACCCTGATACAATTCACAGAGTTATATCTAAAGATAAAAGGAAGCAAATCATACAAATCCTTATGCACATTCCGTAAAAACGAATAGGCACAACGGCTATATAAGCATCGATCAACGTAATAATTAGTCTGAAATGCAAACAATACTCTTTCATATCAATTTTCCCTTTGATTCAGAATTTTGCATCCCAATATACATCAACCCTTCCACAACCAACAACTGTTTTTGAAATGAAACAACCATCATCGACTATGTATCTCACTATCGTCGGTTCAAGACAGTTTCGTACGATTAACGTGACTGTCGACAAAAATATCACAGTACGCGACCTCAAAATATATATTATGGAGAAACATCGTGCTGAAGGAGTAAATAATATAACCAGTATTAAGCTGTATTTGGACCCTGGAAATGGAAAGGACTTAGTTCCTTTGAAAGAAAGTGAGAAGACTGCCGAAAGGTATGGTGTCCACGATGGCGCAAGAATTGAAGCGACTTCCTCTGTTAGGTAACCCCTTAAGCTGAAGCATGGGGTTTAGTTGGTATTATGCTGTATTGCCTATCTAGTAGCATCAGGCTGATCAGACCCTAATTATAATAATCTATCATTCATCAGAGTTCGTAGTACGTCCTTCTCGGATGAATGCGTTTTTATTTTGTCCTTTAATTTATGTGTTTGTTTCAACCCCATTATTTATCTATGTTGTAGTGTCAGATACGGCATATTTATAGCCAGTATCCAATTATCCAATAAATAAAATGGCAATAAAATTAGGGCGCTTTCTATTTTTTTTTTTTTTTTTTTTGAAATACATGCTTCTATTAGTAACAGTTTGACTAGTTAGAAATCTAGATTATTAACTTATTTTAAAGTCTCACGGACAAAATTATCGGAGAATACTCTTAAATTTTTTGTTCTCTAATTTCTAATTTTCAGTCATTAAGTTAAGAATTATATTAAGTTAATGTACGGAACTAAGAATGGAGATTAGAAATACTGCATGCATTAATTTAAAATAATTCCTATATTGCTCCATATTTGTGGGTCTTTGAGGAAATTACTTCTGAGGTGAACGGGTCGGGTCCACTTTAGCACCGCCTAAACTATCCCTATGATGCGTGGGTCGCGTACTCGCGTGGCTCGTTTTCGGAAAATAGGTGCACTCGAAGTCGTTCGATTGGTAAACAACAGATCTTTGTTTTCTTTTGCAAAACTTATGTTATGCCCAACTCTATGACTTATCGTGCAACATGTTCTTCTGTCAGAGCGTGGGCTAAGCACAAACAGCGAGCTTTGTGCTGTTGTGTTGTGTTTGATTATTCACAGAAATTCTTGTTAACCTAGCTATTTGGTGGGCCGTGCTGCGCACATGCCCCACGTGGGAGATCACGTGGGGCATAAAATCTGAGACTTTTTCTTTTTTTGATATTTTGTGCTGTCATAATCCAAAATATATTTTTACAAATCTCAGTGATTTGATCCTGACCAGATTTTCTGACATTTTTTTTTCGTAAGAAATGTCTTCAAAGAAAAGCATAATATTATAATCGTTTGCTTTCTAAAGATAAAATTCAGCTTTATATATTAATCTTAGGAAATGTTGTTAGCGTTTTAATAGTTATAGTTCCGTACTATGGAGAAAGGATTACAATGTCATTTCCACTTATAATTAGAGGTTCAAGGCCAATTAAAAAGAACATTATAAATGTCTGACACTTATGCCCGTTCTTAATAAATAAAAAAATGTTTACATCTTTAAATATATCCATCCCTCAGCATAAAGGGCGCCGAGAAACGTGATTTTTAGTAGTTCAAATTTTTGTGTGTATGAATGTCACCCGCTTGCTCCTCTCCTTGATTATAAATGGTTGTTTACTAAAATTTTTAATTATAAGACAATCAACCAATCTCATAGCGTGTTGACGGAAAGAACAAGCAACTGTGATCCTTTATATTATTATTAGAGGATCTGATCAAGCTTTCCTCAATACATAAATTTTTATTATATTAATTCTTAGTTTATTTTTATAATAAAGTTATATATAAAATGGAAACAATTAAATTTAGTATTGTAGGGCCATATTGACAAAAAAAGAAAGGCATAAGAATAAGGCAGTGCTACCGGAAGAGTAGAAAAGAAATGTGAAGAGAGGCTCCGAGCAACATAAAAGAGAGATGAAAATATGATGAAATGAAAATAGAAAGGAGTCACAAAAATCAGAAATAAAACAATGTACTGCCAAATTATTATCTGTTAGTAAATCAGATCAGTTTTATGAACAGTAAAACTCGGCACACAAATTGTTATAGAGTATCACGTTACAGAAATTAGAAAAAATGCTATTTCACAATGCTTGGAGTGTCGAACTACATTTAACTAATTAAACGATCCCGACACTCACACATCTTTATTTATATATTTTATTTTTTATTAATATTTTTAATCCTTTAATAATAACGGAAAACGCAAGGAAAGCAATTAAAGACGAACTGCAAGATTTTGGAATTTAAATATATTAAAAAGAAAACCAAGTCTCTAAAAGTAATAACTCATACTAACAGTTTTAAAGAGAAAACATTGACATTTCCACCTAGTAATTTCCTGTAACACCCCTAATTTTTTTTATACCTATTTTGCTAATTAATTTTATACCAAAATAATTCTTTCGTTTTATTATTATTAATATTATCATTATTGTTATTATTATTATTGTATATTATTCAATTGTTCTAATACCTTTTGACCATCTTTTGACCGAAATAGTAAAACAATAAAGTTATCACGCCTAAATACTCAAAGGCTAGGTCTTTTGTCATCGTGCCAACATTTTCTATTTGCATCTCCATTAAATATTCTTTGTTTTGCCGAATGAAATTTCTGGTTGGCATACTTGCATCATTTAATTCCCTTTAATTATTCTATTTGTCTTATATAAAAAAATCTTTTGTTGTTCAGCAATTCTTTGAATATCCGATTTAAATCGAGGAAACAAAAATATATTTCCAAATGATTATTGCCTCCTTGTCGCCTTAACCTTGCCATACTATCTTAATTACGATTTTGTTTTTATTGAGATGTTTACTGGGCTTGGAGCCCACGCACTCGCTGCACAAAAAAATATATATTTATACTTCCTATTTTTGCCACTAACGAAACATCCGTTCCCATCCAATGTAAATAGTTAGTTATTATTTTGGTAACCGTATTTTATTGTAACCGTATAATACTTTTAAATGAGATTTATTTTTGTTTTCAAGTCCGATTAGTATCTGCTCCTCTGTTCTCACCGATTATGAACCTTTTAATTATTTGTCTTGTTCCCCACGCACCCTAGCCTTTCGTAATTCCTTAATTTCTCTTCTGCCTCATCCGAGAAATGAAGCCGTATACTTCTTCCATAAATCAGAATTTATATTTATGTGCCGATTGAAATATGTTCATCCATCCGATTGAAATTTGAGTCTTACATCGAGATTATAGTCGTTTCATTATTCTGGATCGCTGATAAGGTAACCGGACTTCTCTATAATTTAATTTTCGTATTGATTGATTTAAATATCGTTTGGCTTGTTTGATTGAATTGAATTGATATATGAGAATTGTGATTGATATATTTTGCGAGTCAACGGGTCTCTAATGTGATTTGAATTGAAGTGGAAAAGTGAAATGAAATAGTGGAATGGATTGTGAAGCGGAATCGCCTAAAGAGGGATTCGCGCTAGTGGAAAAGTGATATGAGAAAGTGGAATTGAGAAAATCTAGACCCGTTGATCTCTGTAAAATATATTTAATTTGTTTGTTATTGATGTGTGGATTAATCCGATCGATTGATTTTTTGTTATATGAATTGATTATAGAGAAGCTGCGTCGTTAAATAACCGGTTACTCGGCTTTGAAGCTGACTCCGTTTTGCATTTATTTCTTGTGACGTAGGTTGACGGGCCGTCGGATGGATGCGAAAGATATTGTCTCACATCACGCCTCGTATTTCGAATACGGGATGTGACATTTCCAGTGCGGCGATTCCCAAGTTTGTAGGTATTAACTGAAACGAAAAGGAATTTTACATATATTACTTGAAAATAATTACTCTGAAACGAGATATTTTTATATATATACCGAAATATTCAAAGTTGATATTGTACTAACTCAAGATAATAAGTTAAATTAATTAACGAGACAAAATGAGTTAATCTAGATGAAATAGATACACACATGCTCCGGCCCGAAGAAAAAATTATATAACATGCATGCTGGTAAGTGTTCGTTAGGTTTTGGTTCAAAATAAAATCGAACGGATGTACGGGACAAATTTGAATGAAGTTGGAAATTTAGTTGTAGTTAAATGTAATTTCATTAATTAACAGAAATGATAACTGCCATCCCTAAAAAAACCATCGCTTGCCATCGCTATACAGAACATGTATCTGCTACAAATGTTCAGTTTAATAATAATATGTGTTCAGTTTAATGGTCGAAAGTGTTCAATTAAATGCGTCAAGTAATGGTTTATTATATTGATCGCGCATCATTTTTGAAGAGAGGCGCACTAGGGGCAGAATCGGAAAAATATTTATTTGAACCGGATCGGTTCATGACCTCTTCTAATTTTTTCATGTGTTTTTTGTCCGGTTCGTGACCCCTTCGCTCACCTATTAAAAAAACCGAAAATCGTACTGAACATTTATATCTAATAACCTGAACATTTGTACCTACTACACTGAACATTTGTTCTATATAAACTGAACATTTTTACTTATAACATTTGTATTTTTTTGTTGCAACTAACTGAACATTTATACTCAATTAACCGAACATTTGTACTTACCCAACTGAACATTTGTACTTACTAAACTAAACATTTATACTTAATAAAATGAACATTTTTGTTTATAACATTTATATATTTTATTGCAACTAACTGAACATTTATACTCAAATAACGGAACATTTATACTTATCTAATTAAATATTTAGGTATGAAATAAAATTTCGCTGGGTGTGAGACCATCGCTGAGGGAGCGCCTCAGCGATGGCGCGGGATGGTATTTTCGCTGATTGCGATAATCAATTTCCCTAAAAAATTATGTTTCGCCATGAAAATTGTACGTAGGGTTTAGCTCCCGTCTTTGCTCAAATAGAAAAGAAAAAGTGGTATGACGAAACTTAAAATTAAAACCTATATATTCTCGACTCCATGTTGACACTTGACACAAACATATTTAAATTGTTCTATAGAATTCAAATAGACGATAATTTAATTTTTATTTTTCATTAGATTTCAACTACTTGCTTGAAGCAAAGGTGATAGGATAGCGCATCATATCATCTCTTCTTTTCTTGGATTGAAGATTGACCATTGGAAAAAATAAAAGATTGGAAAATGATTGAAATGTATAATATGACTCATATCCCGACGTCATTAGACAAGTGCAAATTAATAACATTTCATGCGATGCTAGCCGTTAAAAAATTGGATATAGAGGACTGACTGACTTCACATTTTTTTCGGGTGTTTAACTCGGATTGACAACATTGAGATTGATTGTCTCTCGAACTTTAAAATTGACTTAATTATTTTTTATGGAGTCATCCGATTGTCGGTTTTTTCCCTTGTGTCGGTTGGATGGTTACAATGTTGCACGCTTGAGTTAAGTACATAAAAAAATGCAAACTCATATAAAAGTATGATTTGTTGGTACAAATTATACGACAGTGGTAGAGCCACATAGTAACGCATCAAACCACCAATTACCCCAAACTATGTGTGGGTGTCGGGATCGTTTAGTTAAATGTAGTTCGACACTCCAAGTATTGTGAAAGAGCATTTTTTCTATTTCTGTAACATGATGCTCTATAACTATTTGTGTACTGAGTATTATTCCTTATAAAACTGACCCGCTTCACCGACAGACAATAATTTGGCAGTACATTGTTTTGTTTCTGATTTTTTTGACCCCTTCCTATTTTCATTTTCATTGTCAATTTGTAATAGTTAAGCTAAAAATATTGTAATTCATGTTGGACATATATTTGAAAAACTCAAAATTCATTCCATTTTTCTCCGAGCAATATGAATAAATATCATGATCATATCAATAAGATCTGAATATATTAAAAAAAAAATTCAGTTGTCTGTTCTTACAATCTATTCATTCAATTTATTTGTTTTTCTTTGGATTTATCACTCACCTAATAATGTTGTTAATTAATTATTTACCGTTGATGTTTTGGTCTAGCAATGCAGTAATAAGTAAATATTCATTATCTTTTTTGTTGTTATAATACCATTGATGTGATTTATTATGCCAATTAAATCATGAAGTTATTTTGGCACCATTAGCTGTTTGGGAGTTGAAGTTCATTCGTCAAAATAGAATTAACATGAAAAGTGATCCAACAATAAGAAAATATTCTATTTGAAAAATTCTATTCCAATATTTCTTATAGTTCTATTCCAAAATCTATTCTCGATAATTAAATTATTTTGCTAGACATGTTTGGAGGCTTTCATCAATTGCTTCATGGTCGTATCCTAAAAAATGACGGATCCTAAATTATCTTAGTTGTAATTCATGTTACACATTGAGACAAAATACACTTAAGGACAATGCCTAGCGTTGTCTGGATAACTCGATTCCTTTCATTTATTAATTTTATTTTGATATTATCCGAATTGTTTGAATTTGCACCAACAATATAAATGACTAATCTTAAAAGTTTGGTGGTTTAAGAAAATAAATTACATCCGAATGCACGAGCATAAAATATATATTTAGACTAAGAGTGTGTGTGTGTGTGTGTGTGTGTGTGTGTGTGTGTGTGTGTGTGTGTGTGTGGTGCTTTGTTTTGTCGCCAACTATCATTTTTTAAAAGATACCATGTCGCAATCATATTTTACTCTTTTATTTTTTTTATGTTGATATGTTGATGTTGATCGATTGATATTTATAATTTATAATTAGGTTAGCTTATTTTCTCAGATATAAAGTACAAATATTTTCTTTTAAAACATAGTATATTTAGAAAATATTGTAATTTTCTTTTGAAACATACACGATTTTTTGAGGATAATATTTTTTCCATGCCTTCTCTCTCTATATATATATTTCTTATATATTTTGTTGTTGATCAATGGTTATAATTGTGTGTCATCTCATTGTTCTTTGGTAATATCTCAGTTAAAATTTTAGTTTATGTGCAATGTCATTTTTCCTTTCGGCTTAAATTAAAGTTTATCACTTCATTAGTATTTTTCTTTCATTTATAATATTAATACAATAAAAATTCATGTATCGAGCGAAGCTCGATAATCCACTCTAGTGTTTATAATATTATTCTCTATAATTTTTGAAAAGAAATATTTATGTAGTGTAACTTCACTATAAAATTATTTTTAATACAATGAAAAAATAATATTCAATCTCATTCGCACGTCTGCTATATGTTAACCTTTCGCGTTTAAAATATCAGAAAATATAGTGCTTAATGGTTAAAAAAATTGCAATACCATTAAATAGAATTAAAAGAAATGAAAAACGAATTAAGAACTAAGAAGCAGCAAATTAACACAAACAAAAAGCCGGTACCCGTAGCCCGTAGGCTTGTATTACAAAATTTCAATTAACCAAAAGAGTGGTCGCTAGTCATACATCAGAATCTATGCACAGATGTATGGTCTGTAAAATTCATGACTAATAATGACAGCTGCTTCGGCAACCTTAATTTTTCTTCGGACAACATTATCCAATACTATTTTTTATAATTCATTAATTAAAATGCAATCAATTAAAATAATATAAACTAAGAGTTTGAGGGAAAAAGAAGTTTAGTCTTACAGAAATATATGTTGGAGTTATGTCCTAGAAGTCAATATTTAATGACTTATTTTCTTAGTTTATGTTAATGATGATATTTGATCATTTGTTCCTAGAGTTTATTATTGACAGATCATTCAGGTTGAGGATCTGAATTGTAGATCTCTGTGGATCATTCATTAGAATGACAATAATAAATCTAAATCGTCCATAATCTTGATAATTAACAAGGAACATTAATTATCATAAAAGATTAGTATGCAAGTTAAGTGATGATTAAGTTCTACAAATCATAAGTAAGGAGTTACGAACTTAATTGCATATGTGTATGTTATTGGAACATAGTACAGGACTTGACCCAATGAAATAAACATATGGATTGTGTTATGTGTCATTGTTTATTTCATATGAGTTTGATTCTAAGTTTGAGATGTTCACCTTTTCCACATGAGGATAAGTTCAATAAATATCGTCTAACGTTGATTCCTGATAAAGGCTGCTATAAGGACTTTATTTATGTTCTCTTGAATTGTGCGGGGAAAAGTTGTTCATCAAGAAAACCGTATGTCCCTCATTAGTATACCTAGTGAGTGATGATATCTGTTTGGGCCCCTTGATGGAGTTGGATCGTATGCATGCAAACTAGACGATCAACTCTAGATCAAGAAATGTATAATCTGCAAGAATGACACATTCCTATCTTGGATTATACAAAGATATCGTGTGACATAAGAATCAAACAAAGAAATACTTTTATTTCTTATGCAGGATTGAGATATTGTAACGGTACATTATTTATACGAATTGGGAGTCATAACGTGTTGCTAGATACCGCTTATGATTATTGGAAATAAATAACGATTTATTTCCATGGCCAACATAGTATAAATCCTCAAATAGGGTCGCACAAATAGGATTCTAACCACTTGGTGCATTTATTGTTTATTCACAATAATGTGTATTGTGAAATGTGATAAGTTAATTAATTAATTATATACCGTTATGAACCGTTATAATTAATTAAATTAAAAGGGTCATATGGAAACAATATAATGCATTAGCTAATCATAGATTAATTATTAATGAGTTAATAATTAATTATGTTCAACTTACTTTAATTAGTTTGAGCTAATTGGGCTTCTATTTAATTGGTTAATTAAAGGCCCGATTTAAGGAAGAATGAAGAGACAATTAAAGGAGATTCATTAATTGGTGAATTAATGAATAAAGGCCTTTTATTAAGATGGCCCAAGAGAGCCCATTAGGTGGCCTCTTAGGGTGGATGGCATACTTGTAAATAGTATGAAAATTGGATGAGAGTGGTTGGCTATATAAAGGGGTCTCTTTGGGAGAAAACCCTAGCCGTCATCTCTCTTCCTCTCCCCTCCCTTGCGCCTCCACCTAGAAGAGAGATTTTTCTCTCTTCTCCATGGCTCTTCCCTTCCTCTCTTAGCTCATGTGTTGAGCATCCCACCTCTCTTCCTCTCCATTAAATAGTTAATTAAGAGAAGCAAGGTGATTAGCAAGAGGTTCAAGAGAACTAGCATTCTCTTTGAGCTTGGTGGTGGGTCCTTGGTGGGCTAGAGGCGGCCGTAGATGGTGGAGGTGGTGGAGCACGCACCCCATCGACTCCCATGCCATGGATTCGAGCCTCATGAATACAATTTCATGAGAGGTACAATTTCTCCTACCTTCTCTCTTGATTGGATGTGTGATTGCTTTAGCACTAGATCTTTTGATTTGCTTGTTGTTAATGGTGATTAATTAGTTGTAATTAATCTAAAATTAAAATATGAGCATTTCCTAACAGTGGTATCAGAGCTATGGTCGTGCTTAAGGTTTTTCACACTTAATTAAGTGAGAATTCGTAATTAATTAAGTTAATTAGTGATGTGCATGCTTGCTGGCCCTGGAAAGGCTGTTTTCTGTCTTGTTGCTTGTTTTTCGTGGTGTAAAGATCTCTGAAATTTTTTCCTTCTTATTGGAGGTTGTAGTCCTTTGAGTTGTGGTTGTTTTCCCACTGGAATCATTGAAATTCGATGTAAAATGAATTTTTAGTGATTTAAACGGTAACGGTGCGCAGATCTGTTATTCTGCTGCACAGTTCTGTTGTTGTGGTTGGTAACAAATAAGTTTGTATACAAAGTACCTGTAACTTTTAGATAGGATTATTCTAAACTTGATGCTCTTTCTGGATATGTAAATTTTGTTGCATATTTCGGATATTATGTGGGCGTTCAAGGATGAAAAGTGATGAAGTTGTCAGATCTGTTTTTTCAAACAAACTGATTGTTTTGAAAAACTGTACTTATTGAGAAACTTTTATGGAAAAGTGTTGAAATGGAAATGTTCTCCTTTAAGTCTGGAATCTGTGAAAATTAATTTCATAGATTTTCATTGAGATTTGATACCTCAACCGAGTGAAACCTTTTTGGTCGACGGTCTGTTCCAGAACAGGATACCTTGCTTAAATGCTTGTTATCTCGTTGATCTTGAATATAACTTGTGGATTTTCTTTTCATGGAATGATAGCCTATTGTATATAGTATTTTTCTATGTAAATTGTTTGCTGGAAAAATATCAAGGGGATGATCATACAGATCAAAAGGTTGAGACCCATAACAGAATTTTCTCTAACGGTGCTTCGCGCACAATCTGAGGATTTGTCTTTTTTGGTTCTCCCTGATGGTAATTGATCTATCCTTGAGATTTTTACAGGTAATCACAATCTTTGTAAGGAGTTCTCTGGATTTATTTCAGATTTTTTTGAGACCGAATTATTTTGAATTTTTCGGGTCCCGAATTTCGTATTTTAATTAGTTAAAATAGTTTCTAATTAATCAATTTATTGAAATGTTAATTAGAAGACTCCTTAAATACCCTCCTTTCTATTTTGATAGTTGGATTTAATTTAAAAGGGCTTAAACAATTAGTTGTTAAGGTTAAGCCTTCTTTGCATTCGAAAAACTTGAGCAACAAGTATGCACAAAGATTCTAATTAATGAAATTAATTAAGAACAAGTGAATCATGTATATTGTATATGTGCTAACTTTGTTTTGTAGGAGGATGTGGGTTTGATATGGCTCAAGATGTCAATGCCTTGTGTGTTGTAAAATGTTGTGAATGCATGTGATTGCTTGTAAAGTGGCCTAAGGTGCCTTGATAATTAAGTGGTTAATTTTTGATGTAACTTGTGAGGCTTGCATGCCCCTAAGGCCTAGGCGGGGTTTTAGGAATTTTATCACATGTATTTATTTCCCTTAATTATTAGATAGGATCTTAGTAATTAGTGGGAGGGCTTGATTAGATTAGTCTCGTTACATGGAGATGCGACGAAGATTAATGCAAGCGGGAGCCATACAAACCCACGGCAATGCTTGAGATGCTTATGTTATGTGATTGTTTGTGAATGCCTTGAATTGTCATAGGTAGGTATGGGTGTATGCTTACACGACCACCAAACAAGAGTCACTTTTTTTGTCCCAAATTAACTTGATTTAGCCAAATCGTCCTCCTTCTCTCTATCCCCTTCAATACAATTGATTGTCTATTGATGCATTCCTGCCGACGCGGACATCGTAGTCCATCATTGTAGTCGGGGTGTAAATCGGATTTACTAGGAGCAAATAGAGAGAAGTTGCTTTACAACGGACCCACTCGGATTGGACGTTGGGACGAAGTTTGTAGATATACTTATGATATCTCACAAACCAAGAATCATATGGACAAGATATGATTGGTTGGAGAACCTACCTTATCTAGTTGTTTTAGGTGTCATGCCGACGCTGGCCCCTATTTCAACGAAAATGAGGATCTTGGAATCCATCACATTTAGGGACATTAATTAAATGTAGTGGGAGTTTTGTTTATCATTCCATAAACAAAACATTGCATAAACTAAATGACCTTAAATTGAAATTGTTATAGATATTAAATATGTTAATTTCGTTGCGATCAATCTTTGGAAAACGACAAGCTCGTTTCTAAGGTATTTACTTGGAGAAGAAATACCGATTCCTAAGACATGTTCTTGGAAATGAGAAACTTGAGCAAATTTAATCCCAAAAACGTTCCTCGACTTCCCGAACATAGCTTCGCAATGATTGATTAGTTTTGACGAAAATTATTCAATAAAGCGAATGCTTATATCCTTTTAGAAGTTCTAGACTTTTGAATTGGAGAATTCATAAGGACTAGACTAGACTTCTATACTCTCATCCACTTACTCAAGAAGACGTTCTTAGAGAAAGTAAAAGATAGACTCAATCATTTATGATCGAGTAATAGAATGTGAGTTAACCAAGAGACTCTTCTTATAAGAAGATAAATATTTCATTAGCTTGCGAACCGAAAGGTTTGAGAAACTAATTGACAACTAGAGATATTAAGATCTCCAATATCAAGGATTGTTGATATTGTCATACAATCTCTTTCTATGGATAAAGGATATGTTGTTCGCACACTTGTTAGTGCTTAAAATGATTGGTTAAGTATTAAAGGAATACTCTACCAATATATGAGTTGAGACTTCGAGACCCTCACTAGTGACCGTGTGTCACATGAGATGTTTCATTTACCATTTATGGGAGACATTTGAAAAGATGTCCAAAATACCATGATGTTCTAAACCTTAAGATATTTGTCGTTCAAATTATCTCACTATCTCTAATTCACACTAGTAATTAGGTGCTAGTTCATGTGCTCGCATTTAACGAAATGTGTCGGCAATGATGAATAAGAGAAAGTTTGAGATAAGTAAAGTAAACTCCGTTTTTGGAAATGGCTTGTACGTCTAAGCCACTACCATTGAATACGTAGAGTTATCTTTACTAAATAAAGAGTTTGTTTAGGAATTTGAGGTTGTATACCTTATTCCAAACATCTCATAAAACCTTATCTCCGTTTCATATTTGATGATGGATGATCATGTTTTGTAATAGAGAAATGTTGTTCTCTTATTATTATAAATTTGTGTATAAGATTTCATGCATCTTAATTGAATTTGCTTGAAATAGATTAACAAATTTTGAATGACAAATATGTAAGACTTCGCATAAAGTATTTGACTTTTATGTAAAATAGTTGCTTAGTCGAATATAAACAAGAATCGCATTATGAGAGTCTACGTAACGTGGAGTTCGTAAATCAATTTGATTGCAAAGAATCGCATTATGAGAGTCTACGTAACGTGGAGCTCGTAAATCAATTTGATTGCAAATCAATTGAAATTCATGCGAATCGTGTTTGTTAAAAGACAAAAGCGCCTTTGACCTACGAAGGTTTAAAGGACAAGTAACCTTATTAAGACTTATACATATTGATGTATATAGACTTATAGGACTTGTGCAATTGAAAGGTTGTTGACACTTTACCACTTGACCAACGATCATTGTAGATATTAACGTATCTATTTGATATGGTATAAGTATGAATCTTTTGACAAGATCAAAAGGATTTCAAGAGTAAAGTTGAAAAACCATTCAATAAAAGCAAAAGTCTTAAGATGGATCATGGTAAATAGTTCAGTCATATAGTTTGATATATTACCTAAAGAGTATGAAATACGTTTCACTACTCGCTTCATGAGGAACATTGAAAAATGTATCCAAGGATGAAGGTATCGAACATTGTTTGATCGGTAATAAATCAAATTGACTTGTTCGACTCATGTAAGGGATTTGTGTTTTGAGGACAATATTGTTTACACTGAATAAAAAATTCCATTGAAGTCTATTGAGAAAGATATCTTACGAGATTCGATCTCTAGGTATATTGTTTCTCAAGATTTGGTGTTGAGAAGCTTATTTCAAGGTTCGATTGATTGATAAGCTTGGACCCAAATAAGACGCTTATTATTTTGTAGGATATCTTGAATTAGCCAAAAGGTACTACTTCTATGAACATGATAAGAACAAGGTAGTTGTTGCTCATCATAACGTAATCTTAAAGAATGATATTCTCAAGAAGAAGTAGTGGGAGTAAAGTGAGCATTAAAGGAGTTTATGCGTCACTACAAGAAGTACCTTTATAGGAAACTTGTCACTCCATACATGGTGCTTAGTGGGAGTTGAGCGGAACTTAACTCACAAGCAGTTGTGAAAGGAAGAAGTTTATAAACACGCTCACTTCTAAAGAGTGCTCAAACATCTCACGAATGGATGATGTTCGAGAAACTCATGCAATATATTAGGATCAAGAACTTACTCTACAAGATATTGTAGAAGTAGTTTACTGACCTCAAGTACCAATCCTACAAAGATCAACGAGAGTGAATTGCCTAAACTGAAAAGTACATAGGTTTCACAACATCCTCATACTTGACATGTGAGGATCCGTTGATAAATAAAAAAGCGATGGAAAGACCCGATTCCACAAGTATGGTTTGAATTTGTATGATCTTTAAGTGCAATCCATATATATAACAACAAGGTATAGACCTTGATTGATGTTCAAGAAGAATCGATCCATCTAGAACATTTAGATGTTTAATAAGAAAGATAGATATGGATAGCAAGTCGACTCTGTACAAAGCACAATTTCATGATTGATGCTATGTCTAAGTCGATAACAAGTTGACCATGTACAAAGCACGGCTTCTCGCTTGTAGCTGTGTATAAGTCAATAAAGATCATTCTAGCAATAGTTATATTTCGTATATATAGATATATGAAAAGATACATCAAAACCGCCTTCTTCGATTGAATGAAGGAAGTTGTTGTGAATTTGACACAAACTGAGGATTTGTTGTATTGCTAGAAATGTATATGTGCTTCAAGGATCAATTGATGAATTGAAGCAAGAATTGTGGAAATTGGAATAAACATTTTGACAAAGAAGTCAAGGAGTTGCACTTCGTCAAAAGTATCTTGTATAGACAAGATATTCAGTGGGAGCATTATTATGTTACATGTATTGTACAAGATACAAGACATTAATTGGGAATAAAATTAAAGAAATGAATATTGTCAAGATCTCATTGGAGAATGTTTTCTCAATAGAGAACTTGGGTAAGTCACCTAAATCCAAGGAAACAAAATCTATGGAGATAGATTATGATGGATTTCAGGTTTGAGAAAACGTGCATATAATGACAAAGTGTTCTAGTAACATGAAAAGATAGACTCCTAGAAAGGATGTCTAACCACGTTGTATGGCATACACTTGAGTTCTAATCAGTGTGTTGCAACTCAATTCGAGAAGAGTGCACGATATATTTCGAGCATCCTTCTGTTACGAGTTTCATAACGGACGCCATATTTATGCACATGCCCTTATGTGTTGTAACCAAGGAGTATGACAAGCAGTTGTCAACTGGATACAAAGAAAAACACGTTTGGACAATAATCGAGAATATCTTCGAGTATCTTATGAGAAAGAATGATATGTTTTTCCATCTGATAAGATAAAAGAAAGCTCATATAAATTGATATATTGATGCTAGTTTTCGAAAGATTGATATAAATACAATTGAGCTACATATTTTGTTTAAATGTGGTGTTGTAAGTTTAGAAGGTGTTCTAAATGGGATATTACAACCGTTTCCGTCACCAAAACAAATATATATAGCAACTTGTTAAGCAATGAAAGAATGTAGTAAGGATCGTGAAGTTCTCAGTTAAGCTAATATGGTTCTATACATCTCGAACCATAGCTTAAACTTGAAGAACCCAATATTAAATTGGTGATCCAACTAAGATCTATGACGATGTCACTTGATCTCACATGATGATGATCAAGAACACATATATAGGAGTATATATGTATATAGGGTCAAACAAAATTGGATAGGTTCGCGGACACAGCGAACACTCTAACTTAACCTCTACCTTAAGCGGTATACGAGATGCAGTTGTGCATCCATACGTGATGGACGTATGAGTAACTTGCTTTAAGCGTATAATATTTTTGAGGTCCGAGACATGTATATATATAGATATATGACATTGTTCTAAATTCTTCACTGGCTAGAAGTCACTATTGATTGACTCTAGGCCAAGTGGGAGATTGTTGGAGTTATGTCCTAGAAGTCAATATTTAATGACTTATTTTCTTAGTTTATGTTAATGATGATATTTGATCATTTGTTCCTAGAGTTTATTATTGACAGATCATTCAGGTTGAGGATCTGAATTGTAGATCTCTGTGGATCATTCATTAGAATGACAATAATAAATCTAAATCGTCCATAATCTTGATAATTAACAAGGAACATTAATTATCATAAAAGATTAGTATGCAAGTTAAGTGATGATTAAGTTCTACAAATCATAAGTAAGGAGTTACGAACTTAATTGCATATGTGTATGTTATTGGAACATAGTACAGGACTTGACCCAATGAAATAAACATATGGATTGTGTTATGTGTCATTGTTTATTTCATATGAGTTTGATTCTAAGTTTGAGATGTTCACCTTTTCCACATGAGGATAGGTTCAATAAATATCGTCTAACGTTGATTCCTGATAAAGGCTGCTATAAGGACTTTATTTATGTTCTCTTGAATTGTGCGGGGAAAAGTTGTTCATCAAGAAAACCGTATGTCCCTCATTAGTATACCTAGTGAGTGATGATATCTGTTTGGGCCCCTTGATGGAGTTGGATCGTATGCATGCAAACTAGACGATCAACTCTAGATCAAGAAATGTATAATCTGCAAGAATGACACATTCCTATCTTGGATTATACAAAGATATCGTGTGACATAAGAATCAAACAAAGAAATACTTTTATTTCTTATGCAGGATTGAGATATTGTAACGGTACATTATTTATACGAATTGGGAGTCATAACGTGTTGCTAGATACCGCTTATGATTATTGGAAATAAATAACGATTTATTTCCATGGCCAACATAGTATAAATCCTCAAATAGGGTCGCACAAATAGGATTCTAACCACTTGGTGCATTTATTGTTTATTCACAATAATGTGTATTGTGAAATGTGATAAGTTAATTAATTAATTATATACCGTTATGAACCGTTATAATTAATTAAATTAAAAGGATCATATGGAAACAATATAATGCATTAGCTAATCATAGATTAATTATTAATGAGTTAATAATTAATTATGTTCAACTTACTTTAATTAGTTTGAGCTAATTGGGCTTCTATTTAATTGGTTAATTAAAGGCCCGATTTAAGGAAGAATGAAGAGACAATTAAAGGAGATTCATTAATTGGTGAATTAATGAATAAAGGCCTTTTATTAAGATGGCCCAAGAGAGCCCATTAGGTGGCCTCTTAGGGTGGATGGCATACTTGTAAATAGTATGAAAATTGGATGAGAGTGGTTGGCTATATAAAGGGGTCTCTTTGGGAGAAAACCCTAGCCGTCATCTCTCTTCCTCTCCCCTCCCTTGCGCCTCCACCTAGAAGAGAGATTTTTCTCTCTTCTCCATGGCTCTTCCCTTCCTCTCTTAGCTCATGTGTTGAGCATCTCACCTCTCTTCCTCTCCATTAAATAGTTAATTAAGAGAAGCAAGGTGATTAGCAAGAGGTTCAAGAGAACTAGCATTCTCTTTGAGCTTGGTGGTGGGTCCTTGGTGGGCTAGAGGCGGCCATAGATGGTGGAGGTGGTGGAGCACGCACCCCATCGACTCCCATGCCATGGATTCGAGCCTCATGAATACAATTTCATGAGAGGTACAATTTCTCCTACCTTCTCTCTTGATTGGATGTGTGATTGCTTTAGCACTAGATCTTTTGATTTGCTTGTTGTTAATGGTGATTAATTAGTTGTAATTAATCTAAAATTAAAATATGAGCATTTCCTAACAATATATAATAAATTATTTTATCTAAAATTACTAGTGAAATTAATGGAAAAAATATTTTCTTTCAGTGCAACAAATTTAACAAATATATTTTCTAGTGAGCATGCCTAATGTTTATATATGGCCTATATTTTAATCTAAATAATATGGATTTAATGAGGCCGATATTTTAATTGTAGATTCCAACACGATGCCGAGTGCATTTGATCAGTAAGAGGGACAATTTTATCCATTAATATTGTACACAGAAAATTAGATGCTGCCCGAAGCAGTCCCCTAATAATTAAAGTTCTCCCAAGAAAGAAATTAGAACAAAGAAGGAGACAATATCATTTTGCAACAAAAATGAACTGTCCCTAGATACTATTTCTAACCTCGACCTCAGAAATGTCCATATCAAATAGGGTTGCTGCACGGCGCCAAACTATATGCAAAACCGTGTTGCTCAACTAGTAAATTAAAAAGGGTCTAAATCTCAAGGTCAATTCCACAAAATGATATAAATGAAACAACATAAAGTATCAATAATGATGTAAATCATGTAATAGAAGATTTTTAAATAGGCCAGAACAACATTACTTTTTTTTTTTAAAAAAAGATCAAGTGATGATTGCCATGCCAACAATATTATAGAACGAAACAAGAGATGATACAAAGACAAGAGAATGGGAAAAAAAAAAAATCCCCCAAGTTACATATGGGGGGCTAAGGAAAAGAGTATTCACATTTTTTTGGAAGAAAGAAAAAGAGCATTCAATTTGTAACTCGTATATATTTGATTAATATTCAACAACCAATTTTTAAATTGTTGTTTGTTGTGCTCATATATTTAATTTTGTACTACATAAATTTACAAGTGTATGGCTAGGAAGGTAGGAAAAGAGTATAGAGTACTAATTTTAATTTTGTCAGATATCCATTTTTTTATTAATTTTCTTGGCGTCAAGCCGGGAGGCAGGATTTCCATCTCATGAGCACGAAAATTTATCACATTATTTAATATTTGTCTCTGTTATGCGCACCCAGCGCAAATGGCCTCAATTTAGAGTGCCACGTCAGTTTGATCGATCACCATCCTGTTTTAGCAAGAAGGTATGGGTCTAGGCCGAATAAAATAAAGACTAGAACATAATTTTCACCTTTTAGGTGGCTTGAAAGATGGATTGCGTGGAACGGTTTCGTTGGCCAACAACTATTCATGGGTCTCCTGTGGAACTTCCTATCATATCTAATCATGTTGCTATTCCTGTCTAAATCTCAAACAAAGCCTGGTGAAATATGCCAACCTTGATATTTCCATCATGCAGAATTCATGTTATAGTTATGAAATGTAAAATGTTCATGATATATCGTCAGATACATTGTTGTGTAGGTTCATTGCGATCTTATAATTGAAAACGGCACAATTAATAAAATCCAATTAACTACCGCATTAAAATTTAAACACATAAGATATAACGTTTCCAATTCTCAAGATAATGAGTAATGACGAATAAAACTATTAGCTTGAAAAATGTCAAAATTTCATTAGCTTCATTGCTTATAATTCTCAAAGTTAATAGTTTAATTAGCTCCATTAGCTTCAATATTGTCCATATTTAAGCATTAGCTATAACAAAAATTAAAGGCTTGCATATATTAACAAATTAATTTTTGTATTCTTCTTTCTGCAAAAGAATTTTACGATATAAATGTCTCAAAAGAATAAAACATATAATTATTGTAAATATTAATAATTGACAAGTGTCTCTATGAAATTTATTAATTAATAAGGAACCACCGATTTCAGATAGAACACAAACATAAGAAAAGGTTCAATTTGGTTATATCAAACCTAAGCCATATTTTTGTTTATTATTTAGTTAAAATGTTAAATAGATGTATTGTTGCAAGATGTAACATGTCTTGTTTTAGATCTCAGAAGTTCTAGTTAAATATGTAACAAAAATAAAATAATATTTTCCTAGAATTGTCATTGTTAGTGTAACTATCAACGAAAGACATCATTAGTCAAACATAAACAAATCAAGTACCTATAAATAGTATCATTAGTCTAATATTTCCATTATAAGTAACTAAGTCTTCACTTGATCGATCATATATATATTAAAACTATCAATCCATCCATTACGAGTGAATAATTTGACTAAAACAAAACAGTTGTTACTTAAAAATGTCTCCACTCTCCAACAATATCATGGCATGGAACGGGAAAAAAAAAAAGAGTTGACATAACATCAATATTATATTCACAATTAGTAGCATCTTCGCAAATAATTCACTAAAGTAAAAATTGACGTTTCAAATTTGTAATCTATAGGTTATGTTTGGAAGCTATTCCATTTTTTTTTCCTTTCTGAGAACACCCAAGTGGGTTTGAACCACGAATTTAGAAATACCACACCAATTATCACACAAAAAAGACTCACAGAAGAACCCAACAGACAACCTCCTAACCTAAAGAAACTCCAAATGGCCGAAAAATATGACGACGGCGAAACCGTCCCACACCGACCACCGCCGGGTTGCTCTCCAGTATCCACGTGGCACCTCCTCCAATCGTCAGCTCCCGATTTGACGTCTCAAAATCGGAGTAGCTGACTAGCTGGTGTGATGGTTACATGTTAGAGACAAAACGATCCTACATAGATCATTTAATCACTCAGCAAAAAGCTAACTTTTGTTTGATTGCGTTTCTTTCGTTGTCTATGTAGTTTGTACCCATCAAAGCGCTAGTCTACTCACGTGCAATTGGAGGTGTTTAACCTGGTCAACAGGTAATCACGTGGTTGACTGCTTCATTTCCCTATCAGCATAGGGTTCCTGTTCTTAGCTTCTTGCCACGACACCAATATTTGGTGAGGTATCCTGCCACGTGGCGGTTATCAGGAACAGATGGCAAAAAACCAACGTTTGTAATTTGTAGTGAGTTAATTGCAACAGAAGAGACAGTTGTCTGGTTGGCATTTGAAATTAAATTATATTTAGGAATGTAATATGCACAAGATATTTAATTCAGCAAATTTTACAATCATATGAACATGAATATTTTTTATTTTTAAATTGAATAATACATATGCATGAAAAATGTTGTTTTATCGCGTTAATCAAATGAGTTAAAATTTGGAACGTTTCATGCATATAAATGTCTTTTCTGATTGAATATAAAATAATTTTCATGTATGAAATTTTCATACATACCTAATAACTAATTATAAACCATTACATATTTGCAGGTTATTTTTTTGTTTTGTTTTCTTTTAATTTATAACTTGATTTAAGAAAATGACATTAATTAAGGTTTTTAAATAAATACCAAAATTTTAACTATGCTGCGAGTTTGCATTAATAAATAAAAGGTTAGTTATAGAGATCTTCGTTTCATTTTTTTTTATATCTTCTGGTTCGCTTTCCGAATGGGCCAGAGAAAGAAAGGATCGTAGATTTGTAGTATTGTTAATTATTGTTATAATTATAATATTGACAATCCATTTCAATGGCTGTAACGTTCATAAAAAGACAACAATGATTTATTTGTTAATAACTTGCACGGTCTTGGTGCAAACAAGGCAAGAAGAACTTGCACGTACCACCTTTCGCTTTTCATGAAAGTTTATGATGTCTGCGACTATTACTTGAAAGCTTACTTAAAAATGTAAATCACTTGCATCGATTCTTTTGGTGGAGATGCATGTATATATACGTATAGTTCTTTAATTTAAAAACTACTAACTAAATCTTAAATGGATTTAGTATGTCTTATGAAGGCATTGGTGAATATATTCACATGCCTTTAATATGATATACTTTAAATCTACTTATATTAAAAAAAATTGATATACTTTAGTTTTAAAAATACATGATATACTTTAAATATTAACTTAGCGTTCTTATATATGTAAATGTCAGGATTTACAAAAATCAATTTCATTGGCAAGCTCGATGTAAATTTAACTAACTAATTAACAATTTGAAACAAAAAAAAAAAACAATTATATAACCACTGAAAATTGTAAGCAAATATTTACTACTTCAAATATTGGTATCAAGTAACAAAAAAAAATTTCGTTACAAAATCGTAACATAGTCGAAAATTTTCTGTTTTCTTTAAATAAAAAGGAGAAAAGCTCTGGATGAAACAAGTGGAGAGATAGAAAACCACAATTGTGGAATTAATAATTCGGGTTCTATCAGACATATTTTCGTGTTATATTTGTATCGGACAAGTTAAAAATATATATAAAAAAAAATCAACTTTAAAATATAGAATTGGCCAGATTGATTGGATTGCGTGCACATCCTGTATAATTGCGAAAAGTGGGACACCCGATGAGATATTTTGACGACTAAGTGACACCTGTCGACACCATAATGCATTGGCAAAAAAATACATTTATCCTCATAATGACATCTGTTCCATTATTCTTTTTTTTTTCTACAAATATTTCTCAGAAAATGTGACAGCCGCGAATATACTCAAGATAAAAATTGTAATTTTGCGATGATTCCAGTAGCATGGGACAAAGGAGTCTCTTTTGATCTTAAATGGTCAAAGGGGGGCTGATTAAATATGTGAACGTTCTGAGCAAAACACGTGGCATGATAAGAAATTGACATGATATAAAAATATTCAAAAATCTCGTCCGCTGCTGCTGCTGATACAGTGATAGTTACTGACTGTGATTATCGTACCCAATGAGATACGCGCACAGGTCAAAATTAATGCTTAAAAGTGCTTAATGGTGACATGCTTGTTTCTTCTTGGAAATATTTTTGTTTTTCCAAAACTAAACTAAACATGTTTGTCGTTCCTCTTAGGTTTCCTTGGCCATTATTTGGTTGGGTGGTTATAGTTCAGTGGTGCGTAACTATTTGTCAAGTACTGGTGTACTACTACTGTACTACACGGTTCATTTTATGGTGTCTAGTTGAGCTAATTGATTATGTTGGGCAGTTGGGCTGCTAATTTGATGTACGGAAATACTTGTATCGATACAAAATTTTGGATTGTTTTGTTCAATTAGGGGTTTTTTTAATAAGGACAAAAAATCCATCCAGAATTTTAATAAGGACAGAGGTACTACGAAAATTCGAATAAGAGCACAGCTATTGCGTCATTTATAGAGGCGTAAATAAAAATGGACAATTGCGCCCTTCTGACAGGCGTTAAAAGCCTTTCTGCGCCCTTCAAAACGGCGCTATTAGGAAAAGACAAAATACGGGCGCGTGGCCTGGGTTTTCTGCCCGTTTGGTGCTTCTTTTTCCGCTTTTCCGCCTGGGTTTTCTGCGCTGAAATGAATGAGAGAGAGAGGGGTTTTCTGCGCGGAAATTAATGAGAGAGAGGGGTGAATTAAAGAGAGATTCTCCTCTCTTTTCACCTTCTGTGTTCGGCCAGAGAAGAAAGAAAAAAAGAGAAGAGAGAAAGAAGAGAAAGAAAGAAAGGAGAGAAGGGAAAAAAAGAAGAGAAGGAGCTGTGGTGGCCGGAGCTGAGGTCAGAGGTCGGTCATTCGACGTGGAGAGGCGGCAGGAGAAGGAGGTGAGGAAGGAGAGGAGGCGAGAAGCCGTAGCGGAAAGTTTCGAGTCGATCCGATCTATTCCGTCGTCAATGTATGTTATTTAAATATTTGTAATATTTGATGAAATTATTGATTGGAAATGCATGGTGAAATTTTTGTTAATATTTAATGGAAATTGTTGAATGTAAAATGTGTGGGTGTGGGGAATTAAATAGAAATTGTTGAATGGAAATTGTTGAATGGAAATGTGAAATAATTTAAATTAAAAGTTGTGCGAATTATTTTTTTTGTTAGAAATTATTTGTAGAAAATAGAAATTAAAAAAATGTTGGTAATTTAAATATAGAACATGGTAAAAAAAATAGTAATTGAAAAGATGTTATAATTGTTTGTATAACAAAATATTTTGGTGGAATTAAAAAATGTGATGCTTAAAAAATTATTAAATTATTGTGTATGGAAATTTATTTGTATAAAAATAGAAAATTAGTTGAAATTTGTTTGCATGGAAAATACATAATTGTTAGAAATGAAAATAAATTTGTATGGAATTTATTATTACGTAATAGGACATGCATGTAAAAATTAAGTTCATATTTCTTATAACTATTGTTTTATGTAAATAAATTTTTATGGATTATTTATTCTTAGATAAAATAAATTAGACTGGAAAAAAATTACTATATTGAAATATTTGATTTTGGCTAAAATAAATTTTTGAAAAAGTAAGTTTTTAAAAATTTATATCGGGTATTAATTTTTAAGAATTATATTTTTATAGATAAAGTAGTGTATCTAAAAATTTTTGGATGTAATTAAAATTTGTATAACAAAATCTTTGATGAAATTATTGATTGGAAATGCATGGTGAAATTTTTGCTAATATTTAATGGAAATTGTTGAATGTAAAATGTGTGGGGAATTAAATAGAAATTGTTGAATGGAAATGTGAAATAATTTAAATTAAAAATTGTGGGAATTATTTTTTTGTTGGAAATTATTTGTAGAAAATAGAAATTTAAAAAATGTTGCTATTTTAAATAAATAGAACATGGTAAAAAAATAGTAATTGAAAAGATGTTAGAATTGTTTGTATAACAAAATATTTTGGTGGAATTAAAAAATGTGATGCTTAAAAAATTATTAAATTATTGTGTATGGAAATTTATTTGTATAAAAATAGAAAATTAGTTGAAATTTTTTGCATGGAAAATACATAATTGTTAGAAATGAAAATAAATTTGTATGGAATTTATTATTACGTAATAGGACATGCATGTAAAAATTAAGTTCATATTTCGCCGTGAAGCGGAAGAAACGAAAGCTCGGTACATAGAAGCCGAAAGAAAAAAGAGGGAAGAAAGTGACAGACTTACACACGAGTATTGGAGTAGGAGAATAGAAGAGTCGGAAAAGAAAAGACTAAAAGAAGAAAAGGAGAAGGAGAAATGGCGAAAATAAATTCAGGACATGCAGATGCGCGATAGACTTCGAAAGGCAAAAAGAGAGGAAGAAAGAACAAATGCAGCAAGATGTATGGCAGAGATAGAAAAACAAGAGGCAGATGCGGCTTTCTGGAACGAAGCCGCTCATATGGCTGACAACGCCGGTGCCAGTAATCAACAGGACAATATAAATGAAGAGGATGAACCATGGTGGGATGAAATTCTTCAATATGTAAAGAGTCAAGATCTCTAAGTTTTTTTTTTTTTTGTGTGTTTTATTATTATGGTTTAGTAATATAGTTATGTATCGTTGTAATCATTTGCGGTTGTTATAATTATCGTTTACTAACTATTTTTGTTTAAGTTGTAGTTTTTCTTGCCTTAATTATAAATATAGAATTCTTAAATAAATTTTTATAAGTAAATGCACAAAAAATACATGGACAACAAAAATATATTCCAATTAATTTTAAAAAATACTTAAAAAACATACTAATAGTAATACAAAAAATAATACATATTGAATTTTCTCTTTTCCGTTTTTTCCCATACAAAAATAATACATTTAACAAAATTAACTTTCAAGAGGAGTTTTCTCTCCTCTATTTTATTTTTCTTTTTTATTTTTTTTCTTTGTTTATTTCTATCCTTCTATTGCCGAACACAACAAGAGAAAAATGTCTCTCTTTAATTCTCTCCCTCTCTCTAAAATTCTCTCCCTCTCTCTAAAATATTCTCTCGCTGAATTTGAGAAAGGCAGCGGAAAAAGACGCACCAAACGGGCAGAAAACCCAGACCACGCGCCCGTATTTTGTCTTTTCCTAATAGCGCCGTTTTGAAGGGCGCAGAAAGGCTTTTAACGCCTGTCAGAAGGGCGCAATTGTCCATTTTTATTTACGCCTCTATAAATGGCGCAATAGCTGTGCTCTTATTCGAATTTTCGTAGTACCTCTGTCCTTATTAAAATTCTGGATGGATTTTTTGTCCTTATTAAAAAAACCCCGTTCAATTAGTCTGATATCCGAGGACATAATTTAATTATTAGAAAATATTTTAATCATTACAAATGTCATTATCTATATATTATTTTGACTATTTAAAATTTTCCTGAACACTTGAAATTAATTGTCTCTTGTACCTCGCATAACTTCCGAAAGTGTTCCATGGGATTTAACTGTATTTGTCTATTTGAGTTCAACATTAAAGTAGCAAGAAAAATTTTAACACATCCAAAATAAAATTTAAACTAACGAAAGGTGAATCTTGAAATACTTAAAAAGTAAATTTGACACCAACAATACAAAGACTAACATACATAATTGGCGCAATTTTTGAAATAGTCGAAGATGAATGATAACATAGCCAATTAAATTTAAAATCAGTCAACTAGATTTAAAATGAGTATGAGATAAATGATAAATCCTAGCATGTCCAATGTTGCAAGTAATCTAGTAGCTCGATGGTTGGAGCACTAAACAGTCTCAAAGAGGTCACAAAGACCTTCATCTTTCTTAAGAAAAAAAAAAAAAAAAAAAAAATCTGATGTTCTATTTTTAAAACGAGCAAAAGATGAATCCAAAGAAAATTTAAGAGTAGCCACAGTTGAACTCTAACTTGTTTATGCTGACTCTTAATCATTCAAAACGTTAAAGATTGAACTGATCTAACATTAGTTCGTCTTCAGTATATATTATTATAAAACCAGTCAAAAGTAGTAAATTTGTGAGTTTTATTTGTTTTTAACAATTGTAAATATATTTTGGGGAAAACAAGCAGGGTTTTAATCCCTGCTACTTTCTATCAATAGAAAGCAACAAAACATAGAGAGATGCATAAAAAAAAAGGAAGAAAAATAGCAAGCTAAACCAGACAATTATTCCACCCCATGCCTCTCTACTCCCTAATCAGCAAATTGCGAACAAAAGTATATCTAGTATCATAGCAAAGATAAAAAGCAGAGACATTTAAGAATGGATAGCAACATAAGGGACAAATATTTCAGGTCGTCCACTCGTCCTTCATTTCTTCGATTGAGCAGGAATGGCTCCTTCCTCGACATTCATCTCTTGTACCTGTATCAGAAGTCTCTCAATATCTGGTATCTGTCCCATCACCTCCTCTTTCTACCATGCCAGCCACAAATCTGACTAATATATAAGTAAGTTTTGTTATCCTTAATTAGTGCACAAAAATCTTATAGTTTCTAGTAATTTATCTCTAAAACACGTGTTATTTATGTTTAACCAAAAAGTCCATAACATGGCACTAAGGCAAATGTAAAAGTGTGGTCTTTTTTTAACGATTGTAAATATGAGGTCTAAATGTGAAATCGGAGTTCTTTCTAATAAATATTAGGCTCATTCTCAAAATTTGACCCACATGGCCACATCTTCTAAAGCATCCAACTTATTGGTAGCAATCATTACTATAACGATGGAACTAATGTATTTCCTAGTTCCTACTAATTAAACTAGAGAGGGATCAGGGTGGATGGCATAGAATTCAAAAATCTTCATGTCCATCGTCAATGATTGTGGAGTAAAACGTGCACCAGAAAAAAGTGAGGAAAAAGCTTTGATTCCGTGGCTCCATGCTTGAAAGAAAATGTCATTTCAAGGAAAATGAAACATAACGAAAATTTCTTTTCTAAGAATCCATAAATGGTGTCTCGCATGAATTAAATTTAAGACACTTAATTGTTCTTTTATGTCATATAAAATTCAATGTGAAAACAATATAATTAAATTTTATAGGACCAGCCCACTAATTCGTCACTCTTAATGAATGATGTCATATCATATACAATTTTACCATGACGAATATTCTTATACGATGGGGCATTTTACGGAATTAAGTGTTATAGTTTCAGAAAATTCAATTAGTTGACCCGTCAAGTCCAATTAGTCTAATTTGACTTATATTGTATATAGTCGACTAAAAGTAATGTTTATATCAGTTGACTATATATATATATTAAAATTTAGGTGTAAAATGTTGTCATTCGCGTCTTGACTATTCAGTTGAGATGAATGTTTATACATTAAGATAAGAACTGAGCATTATTTACTCCCATACTAGACGAGACGATAATGACTACGTTTTATAATTTTGTTTACATCATACACTACCATGATTACAAAATAAATAAAAATATAAAATCTAAGACATGAACATTTTATTTTTCTTCTAATTTTGAATCTGTTAATTCCAGCGAATTTAGTTTTGAAATATATTTATATCAAAATAATAAAATTTCGGCATCTTGGACCACATATTTTATGTACTAGACACGTTCCCCACTTAAGCATGCTTGTGCTATTTCGTGCAAGTTTTACATCCAAAACATTTGACATGCATCTTTGTTTCAATTATTAGGCCCAAGATATTGTTGGGTCTCTTTCTTTATTATTTCAACATATATGATACATGCCTTTATCTTTGAACCGATAACAGGTCAGCCCTACAGAAAAGAATGAGTAAATCGCTTTCAGAAATAAAAAAGCAAGTAAATTTTTATTAAATTGAAGTTTATGACGTGGTCTGAGTTCATGCCTACGCAAACAGTTTTTATTTTGTTTCTTATACGGTCGTATTCCTGCATAGATAAATCATAGATAACAAATTTGTGAGAGAGACATTGTTGTTTTATAATGAGGCTTGGTCAAGTTGTACACTTGTACTGTTCTAAGCAATATAAGAAGTAAACAAATATTGGTAGAAATAATAGCAACTTTAGTATATTTTCTAAATGGGTTGTTGGCCCAAAAACGTTATCAAAGTAATACCTTGTTGTCAATTTAATTGTACGAAAGATCCAATTAGTTGGGCCAGGCCTTTTGTCATAATTGTTTCTGATGATCAGATTAAAGAGGCACCCAACCTTTTTTCCCCCTTTTAAAGCCTGCTCGCAAAAGGGACACATAATGGGTCCTCCTTTTCCTGTGCTAAAGACTTGGTAAAACAAAATTGGAAATGAGAGAATTTGACCAATGAAGTGAGAAGTGAGAACATGTAAAAAGGATTAAATGACTTTTGAGGTTGGGGGGCTCCATAGAGTACGCCAGGTTTGTAGGCCTAGTTCCCAAGTGGGATGTCAGACAGTAGATCTGATGGCTCGCAAGCCGAGTTAAAAAAGTAGAATTTTGATAAGCACGAGGTATGATATAAAAACGGTCGCTTTCTCTTACTTGGACGAACCTATTATTCTTTGTTTTTTTTTTTATTATAATTCCGTAGGAGAGGATCATTATTGCTCCATTTATTCTCCTCGGACTTGAATTAATTACCATTAGAGATTCATTTAATAATCCTTTGTTTGGTCTTTCACAAAGAGAAAGGGTTTCTTTATATGGTTTACCAGTAGTGCACTGACTCAAATTACCAGTTCAATCCTACCGTTGCATGCATTTGAAGTTTATAATTTCAATGGTGAATTCTCTCTCGAAACAATTATCAAATGGTCTGCCTTCGAATTTAATATAATTTCTATTGAATATGATAGTTATACTACAATGACCAACTTACCATACGCGAATGCCGTTACAGTCAGTTCTTTTTGAAAAACAGCACTTAAAATTATAAATTTCTAATAAAATTTTCTAATTCATATATACTATACAAATTAGTTTTGCATTTGACTTTTTTTAAATTCTGAAGTAAGCGTACTCCTACCGCAAAGATATTATTAGTGTACTAATTATAACTAAAAAAGATACTTATAATATAAGGCTTAATTTTTTGTATACCCAACTCTTTCATATTTGTTTATTTCTCCTATACTCCTGTGTATTTCTTATTTGTCACTAAACTATTGTAAATGATTTCTTATTTGCCCTTCAATTTAAAGCTACATAATTTATTATAGTTATCTTATAAAAAAATTGAAAATTAATTCCGAATTATTTAAGTTTGATTTTTATAAAGATACGAAATAAAATTTTTTATTATACACGTTTACCTTTATATACGTGTTTGTGAAATTTACTCTATAGAAAAGGATACAAATGTAACTCTTATCTATATACTTATCCGAAAAGTTAACAAAATTTAGTTTGTGATCCATATCCTTATCTATTTATATAAAGAAAATAAATTTTATATAGAGTTGTCTTATCGAATATGGTAGGAATAAGATAAACGCTCAAATAAACTCTTTATTAACAACTCTATCACTAAAAGGATATTAGAGGATGGAAAAAAAAAAGCAAATTCTTCTGTTTAATGGAAAGTTTACTCCGTGGAGCCTAATATAAAAGCTGCATCTTTCACAATCCGCATCCTCAACAGTCGTTTAAAACGACTGCTCCGAGCAGTCGTTTGACTCTGTCCGTCCGATCTTGATCCAAGGCGCGCGAGAGAATCGCTCTCTTCAGGCCTTACCCTCCCTGCCCGAGTCCCCAATTTCTTATTAAAAAAAAAAGCTCTCCGTCTGTCTCTTCTTTTCTTCTGACCTCTCCGTTCAGAACTCTCTGGCTCTCCTTCCCCAGCGTCGAGCTCTCATCTCCCTCTCCGTCGAGCCCTTATCTCCCTCTCCGACATTGAGTTCTCCTCTCGTCAGAAGGTACATAGGCCGCTTACCAACACGAAAAATGCTGTGGAAAGAATAAATTTGAGAAGAAAAACAGTTAGAGAGATGGCAACGAAACCCACATCAATTCCGACAACTGGTCTTTGGTACAGCTGATTTTCACCGGTGGTAAATTCAGGTCAATTGCTTCTGTTAGTTTTTTGGTATAATTTTTGATCTGTTTGAAAATTAGGAAGTTGTAAGCAGGGATGATGAATTGATCGGACGTGCGAAGTTGCATTCAATGCAATTTTTGAGCTTAACTTATTGAGGCATTTTACAAAATTTCTGACCTGCACTGTTTTGTTAGTCTTCATGAGTTAACAGTTGATTTTTAGTTTGTCATAAAATTCTCAGCTTATGCTCTTTTTTTTTTTAATTTGCTTTATGCAATTTTGATGGCATGAATGATGAATCAATTGATGTGCTAAGCTATGTTATATAGTTCATGCCTACAGTCGCGCATGTTAATAGGTTGCCACCCACAACAGTGGTACCAGTACCGGTACCGGTACCGGTATCATACTTGTGGTATTTGGAAGCTCATGTGTTTAAATTAATTAATGTTCATTTTTGTTTTCATCTTCTTTGTGCAGAGAGCAATGAGTTCATTCAACAGTGGCTTTCTTCTCTCCCCTCAGAGATAAAAGATGGAGAAATAAGATACTATTTTGGTACTTGAAAATTTTTCCATAGGACATTGGAATTTTGAGAAGTGCAAACTGCAGCAAGAATTGCAATTTGACACTAATTGTGAGGACTATAAAAAATTTGTTCTTTTTTTCTTTTTTTGTTAGTAATTATCTTATTAAGGACTCTTTTTGTGATGTTTCAACATGCTTTTATGTATGTTTGTACACTTCTGTATGTCTTCTGATACTATATGTAATATGACTTCAGTAATATGTTTCTACGCATGTAATATGACTTCTGATATTATATGTCTCTACACTTCTGTGTATGTTTCTACACTTGAGTAATATGTACTCTTTTATACATGCACAAAATCCGGTACAGAAAAATCTGGTACATGTTTCTACACTTCAGTAATGTTCTTTTTTTAATTAGGCAGTATGTCTTAACTAATGATATGGATATGTTAGTGTATGGATAGATTAATTAGGCAGTACATTTAATGTTCTTTAATTAATTAATACAAGAAGTCAAAAGCTTATTATAACTAGTTCAAACTTACTATCTCTTAATAAGCGCTCAAGCTTACTATCTTTTAACTAGTTCAAACAAACCAGTTGAATTTCAATCTATATTTTCAATGAAAGTGCTAAAGCTTATTATAACTCATTTTATCTCGATTCCAGGTGAAGTGTACTTTTTTAACAAATCATTGAGCATTCAATTACAATACGTTCATAAATTTAAATTGAGCTACAAAATCACTAATTCATATTCCTAATGACATAAATATAAATTGAGCATTCAGGTACAATATGTTGAAAACTGGACAAAGTGAATCATTAAATTCTTACCAGTATGCCCATGAGACATTTCTTACCAGTAACCAGGGATTCAAGGAATAATAGCTAGAGTAAATAATACATGAATCCTAGAATTTAGAATACCAATTATTTATTCTTACTAGCCACCAGAGAACAATAACTACAACCATATAACATTAAATTCTTACCAGCAACTAGATAGCAGTACTCATTTTTTTTTTTGAAACTAAGTAGGGTATTTCCCTATCACTTCTCTTTTATTAAAAGAAGAGCTAGTTACACAGTTTTGCTATATACTGTCCGGTATATCACCCAGACCGGTACAGAACCAGCACTCATTTATTACAAACCCAAAATGACTAATCCTGCCTAATAAGAATCACACCAAGCTAAAAAAACAAATAACATAATTCCCTGCAATGCAGGCATACAGAAACAAAATTTTTTTGTAATCATTTATGGCTATTCTCTTCTCTCTACTTAATGTAACAACATTTTTTTCTATCCTTAAGAAAAGTCACACTAACAATAAAAATAAATATTAACAACAAATACCACTAAAATTGACAAACATGACCAAACTTAAAATGAGGTTTCCTTCAGCTGCTTAGCCTTCATGTCTATTCCAAAATTATTTAATCGTATAAGAAGCCCATTAACAACTTCCTTTGCTCGATCTAAAACAAGTTCATCATTCCAGCTAAAGAATCGATGCTCTGGACCTCTATCAAATTAACAAAACAAAAACTATTAATCTGAAAATTTCTTCCAATTTAAAATTGAAAGTATTGAAATTTGGAAATAACTTACTCCATAAGAATCTATAGCCGAAACATTTTCTGCCAGGATTGGAAGCTGTCCACATTGTTTTCAACTCAATTATCTCATCACAATGGTAGCGTGCAAAATTTCTCAAATTTGAAGCTTCCATGTTAGATTTATTGAAGGAGAAGAGACAAAGCTACCGTGAGACAAAAAAGAGACGTCGGTGGGTATAGAACCTGCGATTGCGAAGGCGAAGGCCGCGTCGCTTGAGAAGCAATTCCTAGTCGGCGTTGTCGTGGCGCTCCTTGACCTGGCGGCTGGCCTCAGAGACGACGTATTTGGGTTCATCAGTGGAGGTGGGGGTGGAGTTGGAATTGGAGGGAGGAGGCGGATGTCGGATTGAGGCGATGGAAGGAGGAAGGGCATGGACGGAGGACTGAAGGAGATTGAGAACAGGACGGGCAGGTAGGGTAGTGGAGAGAGAGGGGCGAAATCCTTGGTTTTTCTTGCGCGGCCTTGGATCAAGATCGGACGGACATAACAAAACGACCGCTCCGAGCAGTCGTTTTAAACGACTATCGAGGATGCGGATTGGCATCCTTCATGCAAACAATGTTACCTTGTTAGTCATCCGGAATAACACATGCTTTTCACCTCGTCCCAAATTTGTTCAGTAATTCGGAGTAGGGAATGAAAGCAAATTTTAGTTTAAATTATCTAGGCAGGTTTGACTGGTAATCAATTATCAGAGGAAAACAAGATTCGGGGAGTACAATTGCGCTTAAAAATTAAGAATAGAATAGTCGATAAGACAAATTAATTAGGGGAGAAAATGACGAATGAAACAAATATGCGTCCTCTTGCAGCACAAGGAATCTCAGATTAATTCGCTGCAGCAAGATGACAAATTTCAACGGACCATTTGGTGGGACAGAGATGGGTCTTTTTGTCTTTTAAAAAGAAAGAATAACTAGACCCCACTATCCACTATTTTCTAAGCAATTGTTTATTACTTGACTAGTGAAAAAATGGACCCCAACATGCCTCGTTGCATGTCCTGATCAGGCAATTATTAGCTTTTGGCACCCGTAAACCCAATTTGAATTTTGGACAAAGTCTTTTTATGAAAAATGAAAGAATTAAGCTTTCTGGTTTAACAGAAAGTTAAGATATTTCACTGACGAGAAATTATGGACATCCCAACATGTTCGACCAGAATGCCTAATTAAATTCTAAGTAATCCACTCATAATATGTGGAGAAATTTTCAATGGAGAACTAACAGATAACACGTACACTAGAGTTTGTGTAATTGTGTATGAACCAAAGGTTCCAAAAATTAGAAACTGAATTTCTGGCTCAACAACTTCACTGTGAATCAGTAAGCAGCGGATCTGAAATGACGGTAATTCTGAGCACAACTGCAGAAGTAAATACAGGAATAATAATACAAAATAAATAAAAAAGTAACCCGCGTTGGCTATTTTATGTTGGGCAGCTTCTTTCAAAGAAAAAGAATAATAACAAAAAAAGTAACAGCACGGTTAATTGCTACTTAATTAATGATTTCTAGTATAAGATTACAAAGATAATTTTTGTAGGAAAAAAGTTATATTAATAATTTTTAAGAAAAGTTAATTTCAACATAATGAATGTCATAAAAGTCTTTATTACTTCTTATTTTCGGATTAGTTAATATCAACGCCAATTAATTTATTATTTTGAATTTTTTTATAATCAAATAAACAAGTATTTACGAAATAAACAATTATGTACACAACTTGTTAATTTTTTAAACTAGTTCATATCAAGTTTATATAAGGTGAATGCCATTTCATATTCACAGATATCGTAATATGTAACCTTACAAATTTAAATTTTGTGATGACTATAAAATTCATATCAAAACATTATATTATATGTATATAATATATTTAAAAACATATAAACTTTAATTGTCCATCTTATAATTACAGTTTAATTTTTAACTGCCGTTCAAACCGAGTCAATCCGTCTCAATAAACCACCAATCCAATCTCATCGCTCCTTTTGTTTTAATTCAAAACGCCATATGCTTCTGTGGACACAAGATCCAGATAAAATCTCCTTTGAAGACTCGTGCTCCATGTGAATGGCAGTACTTTGTTCTTTTCTTTTCCCAAATAACAGTACTTTCTTTAACCACTCTTGCAGTAGAGCAGTTTCATCACAACCGTCGAGATCAGATCGGCAGCGCAGCGGTCAGCTGCAGTTTCATCACAACCGTCCGATGGATGATGGGTGGCCCGTGAAAAACCCCAGATTGATAGGCCCGAAAAAAATAAACCGTCGAGATCAGATCGGACGGCTCGGAAGAAACTGCTGCTGGCAGCACTGCTGCCGAGGATTTTGGTCCTGTGGAAGGGTATCACCGGAACCGCATCCTCAGCAGCGAAACGAAATCGCAGCTAGCAGCTGACTAATTCTGTACGTTGGATGTTTATTGACCGAACGGACGGTGCAGATCAGTTCGTTCTTAAAAAAAAAAGAAAAAAATAAAAATCCATATCGTCTCCTTCGAAAAAGAATCTCATCTCCTTTGGAAAAAAAAACCCATCTCGCTGATCGAACAAGAAGGGGAAAAAAGAGAGCGAGAGAACTAGGGTTGAACTGTCCGATCGCCGTTCTCTTTCCCATCTCCTCCGTCGCCGTTCTCTTTCCGATCTAGCGTTGAACTGCCCATTAGGGCACAGCTCCGTTCTAAAATATTCATCTCCATATCTTCATCTTTTGACCCGCTTTGTTTCAATCAACCCGTCATAATCATCATCTTCCTGCCCATCTTGTTTTGGTTGTATCTATTTACCACCATTTGAATGCAGCGATGATAAATTGATTTCAAATCAAGTTTTATGATATAACTATTAAATAATTTCAACAAGGACTCTGGTGAAATGCGATGCTATATTGATAAAGTTACTAGTTTGATGCCGAAGAAATGGGCAAAACAATTTAATTAGATGCTCACGCTCTGAACTTACCCAGCAAAAAGCCAACTTCAATCAAAAGAGAAAAGAAGAAAACTTAAAAGTATATTAGCAGTAGCATTAAAACTCAGAACTCTTAAGTCAAATTTACAATTTTTTGGGATCAGCTAACCACCCAACGAGAGATGGGATTTGTTCAATTTTTTGCCAAATCTTTCCTCTTCTCAAATTCCTTCTTGAGCTTCGACGGAGACGGAGCTGTGCCAGGTGTCGGGAGATGGAATTTGTTCATTTGGAGGAGATGGAGATGGGATTTGTTCATTTGGAGGAGACGAGATGGGCTTTTTTTTCTTTTTTGGAGAACCAAATGATCCGTTCGGATCTTCACCGTTCATTTTCAGTCAAATAAATCGGACGGTTCAAAATGGTCCGCTGCTAGCAGCGAATTTCTCTCCGCTGCCGAGGATGCGGATTCGGGTATCACCCTGCAATACAGTGGTTCAAAGAACAACCGTCACCACTTCAACCTTACCCCTAAAGGCTTAACCTACCTACAATCGGGTGAAAGGTATGCTAAGGTAAGGTTACAAAAGGCAAAGCAGAAAAAAAAAACTATTGATGTGACCTTTTACCGTTTTGCATCTCCGACATACGTACACAAAAATCAACGCTCACAGAGAGCTATATTTACGCAACAGTACAGCACCCTCGTAAATGAACTAGTGCCTTTTTAGTCTTTTGATGTAATCTTGTCTTCACATGCGGCCATTATTTTAATTTTACGAAATTAAGGGAGCAGATTTTTTTCCATGTAATTTTTTTAAAATACGGAAAATTTACTAAGGAAGATGTGGTAATTTCTTTTTTTTTAAAAAAAAAAAGTATTCTATGTAGGATATAAGTAGGAAATAGAATTACACGGACAAAACAGGATGTGAACAATTTGAAAGCGAGTGGGTCATGTTGGCTTCGCTCCAGAAAAGAAATAGACAAAGCGGAAAGCTGTAATACTGTAAATAATTTTTTTTCCCTTTTACACAACTCTTTCTCTCTGTGATGAGTAATTTATCTTTTTACAGTACCAGAGAAGAGAGAGAGAGAGAGAGAGAGAGAGAGAGAGAGATGGAAGTGCGCATCTTATGATCTTATCTCTGTGTCTTATCCGCCATTTCCTTTTCTTACCCACATTCTCCCACTCTCTCGTCTCACAGTCTCACTCTCTTCTCTTCCTTTCAAGAAAAAGCCTACCCTTTCAAATCAAACCCACACACTTCTTTTCTTTTGACCCTCCTCTCCTCCCACTCTCTCTCTCTCTCTCTCGTTCTCCATGGCGGCTGTGGTTGCGGCAGTGGAGGCTGGGATAGGTGGTGGTGGAGGGAAGAGATCAAGGGGATGTGGGTTCTACTGGAGACTGAGAGCGGAGATAATGAGGCAAGTGGGGAGAGGTATTAGAGGAAGGAGAGAGAAGCTGAGCTTCCATTACGATCCCTTCAGCTACGCTCTTAATTTCGATGATGGTTGTGCCTCTGCTTTTCTCATCCATACATAAGGAGAGAAAGATGGGAATGGGGATTTAATTAGGTTGCTTATATTTATTTTTGTTTTTTGGAGATCAAATCGGGTGGGGTGCTTATAGATCGGTTGGAATAGTGGATTAATTTGTGTATGGTGATGACGACGATGATGATGGTGTGTAAGGTTTTAAGATTTTGGATATAGAATTTTGCTGCCTTTTATTCTGTTTACTAATTAATTTAGATCGTAAGCATTTGTTGTTCTTATTTTTTTTTTTCTTTTGCTCTGAAACTGATATGACATGGAAGTTGATTTTGACATTAGTTAGCATGAAAAATTGGATAATTGATTATGGAATTTATAATTAAAAAAATCTAAACGTATAGTGTAGACATGGTGAAATTAATGAAACTAATGCCGAATGTTAAGTGCAAACGCAAAAGTGTTATTGAACATTTAAATTCCAAAATTATGATAAAATCTGTTTTTTTACCACGTTTTTAGTCGGGTTTGCGCTTTGCAATGTTGATGAAATATTGAAATATTAATTTTGCTGCCAACTTACATAATTTTTGGCATTATGAATTGCTTCTTAGTAAAATGTTTCATCAGGTACACGGGGATGAAAAGATAACCATAATACAATAAAACAAAAGGAACCAACAACTTTAAAGATCTCTTACTCACTGGGACCAGGCAAATAAAAGATGCAATACTTAAAAATACAGATATATTAATAATTATATTTTTTAAATAAAAAATAATTGAACTTTTTTAATATTATAAAGAATAAATTATAGAAATGTTCTCTATAAATTAGATGGCCGTTTTATGAAATTTTATGCAATTTTGAATTCGAATGATTATTGATAAGGATAAATATGATTGAACTGTTTATCTTCGAGTTTTTCATTATAGATTAATTAATTTTCAGATTATAACACATTTAATGCACATTTTTTCTAAATTCTGATAATTAATTAATCAATTGTTACGATTGATCCATATTTAAAAATTGTAATTAATATCAATGTATTTTTTGCAGCCAATATCAGTCGAAAATAGTTCTCTTTTTCTTTTCTTAAATTCTGGGGAGAAGCTGCTAAGGGATAGAAAAACGCGCTAAACATATGGTTAAACTCTGCTTGACAACCAAACACTAAAAAATACACCAAATAACTTTTGTAGCAGAAAAAAGCCAGCGCTGCTCAGAGGAGCATAGTTGCGACTTGTGAGTGTAAGCTTGTGGTTTGATATTTGATTTTTTTTTTTTTTAAAAAAAAATTTCTTAGGCAAGCGAGGGCTGTGTTAGTGGTTTTCTAAGGGTCTGCTCTAGGAATGTCTGTTCGGAAGAAGGGAAAAGAAGGTAGAGTAAACCTTTAAAAGTTTACTTTGCCCCAATTAGTTTACTTGCTCCATAAATCAATTATTAATGGAAGAAAAAGTAAGAAAATGGAAAAGACACACTCAAATTAGAAAAGTTTTAGAGTAAACTTGTACACTCCAATTTGGAGGATAACAAAATCTGGGTAACTTTCCTCTCCTCTACTCTACTCACCTTTAATATATGAATTGTGGAGCAGATCCTAAAGATCGAGGTGCGTGCGCATCCTCAGCAACCAAGAAACGGCCGTACCAAACCGCCATTTCTCTTTTTTTTTTAAAAAAAAAAATATTTTAAAATTTTAAATTCAAATGTTGAATCCAAATCGTTGATCTTGTTCAATTTTACGGACAATGCATTATCATCTAGGTTTTATAAAATTTAGAGTTGATTTGATACTAAATTAAGTGATCAACAAATGAACGAATCTGGTTAACTATCACCGATTAATTCTAATACGCTCATAATTTGGTCACTTAAAAGATGAGCAGGGTGCCAACCTTCGATCCGAACCATCCAATCAATGATGGGTGCCCCGTGAATAATACCAGATCGATTTTCTAAACCGTCGAGATTAAATCGAACAGTTCATATCGAAGATTTGCACCCAGCAGAGAATACTAGTCAGTCCGGGGGACCAGAATCCTCTGCGTATTTTAAGAAAACACGCACGGTGCGGATCCGTCCGATTTAAATTAGACGGTTCATTTTTTTCGGGCCAATATTTTTTTCGGGTGTGGTGGAATGCACGAGGCTCCCTTATAGCCGTTGAGATTAAATCATACGGTCCAGATCTCCAGCCGTCCACCAAACACGCAGAGGATCTGGTTCCCTAGTCCGGGGGGTTGAGGTGAAGAAGGAACGAGGCTATCACGGGCCTGGTAATTTGAAGATAACTCGGCCGACATGAATTTAACGTTCCCATTTTGTTCCAAAGCCGCTAGGGGTCTCTTGAAATCTGGGCTTGATGATTTTTGATCTGTTATTCAATAATTGTTGGGCTGCAATGGGTTATTAAGATCGAAGTAGGATACAAAATCTAAAATTTGCAAAGAATTAATGGATTTCAGGAAAGTTTCCAAATCCGAGTTTAAATATGATCCCATTTCAATAAATTTAGAAGCCACTTGCAAGATCTTCAATTAACGCATTAGCAATAAGCTTAGAAAAGAAAAAGTTTCACATTAAGATAGTTATCAATTATATATTGACAATAAACCTCTTTGGCAACCGACGATAATGAATAAGATGATTATCAGAATTAAAAATAAAAACTTAACAGATACTGTTTCTATTTAGCTAGACTGTATATCTAAGATTGACTATATACCCTCTATAGTTAAACTAGATTGCTTAGTGCAACAGACAATCTTAGTTACCCTGTATAGTTTAGCAAACAGATGAATCACTGTATAGCTAGACTGTATACCAGACATAGTTTAGCCAGACTGTATATCTAAAAACAAAATATGTAATCATCGTTTCATTGCTTATTGTTGTTGGTGCAATCATCTGTTTGGTTAGTGCAACAGCCATATTCTTAGTTCCCACGATCATCAAAATTCAATTAACTTTGTTCCTAACATGACAACACCCTTCAGTTAGAACTTTAAATACCAATAAGAAGAAGTGTTTATTGCAATCTTGAATGCAACACAACAAAAAATTTGAAGAGGATAAATGAAGAATAAATATCATCAAATATTGCATGTCTCTACATAGGTTAGACAGATAACATGACACCATCATTATTTATTTTCTTTGCACAACTCAAGCACTCCAGTGTAATTTACAAGTCATCGGACACCATAGCAAACAATTAAAAACAGTATATAGGATTGCATGTATAACAAGAAAATTGAAGTAGTTCAATACTTCAACGTATTCACAAAAAGGTAGTCACTACCAATATGTGCATCTCATTAAATAGGTCATTGAGTTGAGAGATGACAAAAATTGGGGACAAGCCAGCTTATTGGTTCTTTCAAAGGGCAGGGGAGGCGTTTCCTCGCACCTGTCTCTATATCTATCCTCTCAACACCAAAGGAAGGTTTAATGTGTACACCCATATATGTCTTTTTCAAGAAGTAGATGCAATTCTCCTTGATCCCAGAAAGATGGCTGGATCTAAGCGCGAAGCCACCATCCCTGTTTATGAACAAGGCTTGACTGCCGATGTTGTTTACCTTGACCCAACACGGCAAATCATTTTTGGTTGCAACATCCAGTCGATAGACATCCAAGCCATTTATGAACCTGGGGTTATGTCGAGGAACTCTCAGAATATCTCCTCGAGAATCCTCAATAAGATACTCAGTACCTTCGCCCAAATGACCTTCAACAGGAGGTATCACATAATCAAGAGTGCCGTCAGCTATATTTGTGACCTTTGTAGCTCCAGTGCTTCTCTCAATACTGAAAAGCACACCCCTGAGATAAAAATGGTGGCAATTTGCGTAGTCTAAACTTAATTCCAATTCGTGCCAGTTATTCTGGCCAGGATGGCAAAAAACCAACTTGGGTCTTTGGTAACCTAAGTGTCCATAACATACCACATATTCTCCCATTCGTGTCTGTTGTGGCCCGATCCAATGAGGATTGCCGTCAAGTTGATATGCTGGGAGGGGAATGTCGTGATTACTAAGTGGATTGACAAGAGAAACTGCCTGATGGTGCTCTGAGAGAGTAAACATATACCCATGTGAGGGTCCTGAGAGGGTTCTGTTGAGAGAACTGGGAGCATTGATGGTGTAGATTTTGTTAAAGGGTAGAGAATAGAAGCTCAAATTCGGGTCATAAGGATGCTTGCGGTTATCAAGAATCCAAGGGAATTGCGGTGTTAGGTCGGTGACCGGGGTGGAGGCACGCCATGAGGGACAAACAGCACGGAATCGAACAAAATGAGAGATTTCATTGAGACGTTTAGCGATCAGATTGAGTACCTCCGGTGGGAGAGAAGCCCAATCTCTTTCTTCAACTTCATTAGCCGCCATCTTTATGGCAGTAAATTATAGTTATAATTGCTAGTTTTGCTAGGGTTCCCAATCTCCAAAAAGAGATGAGAAGTAGCTACCAGTGACAGTCAGGTCTGGAAAAAGAATTAATAAAAGATTTCAATGGATTTAGCATGCAACTAATTAACAATTTTTACATTACTTAGTACTACTAAAGGGTATAACCGAAACCGAAATCTGAGGTATTTCCTGAACTTAATTAGTGAAAATATGTTGGTAATTAAGCAGTATCAATCAAGGAGCAATAATTCATAAGGTGGCTGATAATTAGAAATACGACACTAATTAAGTGGAGGTATCTGGTTCTGTGTGACATGTGACAAGCTATGTACCAGCTAGTACCTACCTTAATGGCCTGCTTACTTGCCACTTGCCAGGCTAAAATATATACCAGTAAAAATTTTTGGAACTGCGATCGAATTCGAAACAGATCTAAATAAATACAAGAAGCTAACCTGACCAGACCAGTCTCTAGACTAGGATGGACGGAGGGAGGACCGGAGGAGGTCAGGAGCCTGTAAGGTGAGGCGCGGAAGGAGTAGATCAATGAATAATGATTGATGATGTCCCTTCATTAATTGTTTTTTTTTAGAAGCATTGACAGTGGCTGTCAAAGTAGTCCCTTCATTAATTGTTAATTGTGCTAAGAGTGATTTTTTTGACTTTTTGGTGCTGGCTCTGCTGGCCGCCTTTTACCGGGTCACCCAAAATTTTTCTTCTCCTGCAATTATTTGTTGTTGACCGCTATACAAGGAATCTTTTCCTTTTTTTTTTTTTTTTTTTTTTTTTTTTTTTATCGGATGTAAAAAGACGTCAAACTTTTTAATTTTAAATTTTGTTTATAAAGGATATGTATTATTGCAATTTTGAATGTCACATTACCAAAAAGAATGAACAGGACAACTAGATAACAAATAATAATTAATATTAATGTCATCATCGTATGTCTCCAGTCTCCTCCATTATAGGTCAGACAGATATCAGGAGGGGGATCTTCATTAATTTCTTTAAAAAGGAAAATCAATTAAGTGCGCAAAGAAATCTAGTTTTAATGTTTCCAATGTTCATTTTTTGCTGCAGCTGTCAACTTATGTAATTTTATGGCGTTATTAATTACTCGTTGTTATATTTCAGATCAAAGACAAAGGGGGTCGAAAGGACAAAAATTTTTCCACAAAAGAAAGGAGATAAACAAAATTATAGCTTTAAATGATCTCGTGCTCACTACTCACTAGGCAGGCATATTAAAGATGTAATACTCAAAATTTAAAAATATGTAATAACATAGTAATAATAATATTTTTATAATAACCACAACAATTGATAAAATTATTATTATAATAAAAATTACAGAAATGTTCTATATAATTAAAAATTAGATGGATTAATTGCATATAAATTTTGATTAAATCATTTTTTAAATTTTTAATTGACTGATCAAATAATTTACAAATTGCATCAAATTTAATACATATTTTTAGTGAACAATATTAAGACATATATATAATCTTATATTTTATAAAGAGGCCGGTAAAGAGTAAGACTGAGGAGTGACGACTGTAATTAATGAGTAGTTGATGCCATTTCGTCCCAAAGCCGCTAGCTGTCTCTTGAAATCTCAGCTTGATGTTTGATAGACGGTTTTACATGCATGCATTCTAACCCTAATTAGGCCTTGAAATGTTATTAATTGATCAAATATTGATAGAATTGCTATAATTTTAGGTTAGAAGCCTTGGTACTTCTATTTGCCCCTACTTGTTTTCAGGTTATTCAATATTTGGCAATTTGAGACGCAAGTTACACTAATTCGAGACAATCTGGAGATGAAATCATACCTTTTGGAAGAAGCAGAAAATAGGACTTCAAACGGACCGACTGGACACTTCAGACGGACCGACTGACCGACCCAAAATCATGCCAACATTACCAGTCCAAGCTAATTTCGACTCTACTCAAAATACTCTTCTGGAAGGATTACACGTTCAGCACGATTATTGGCGGTTTATCCTTGGTATATAAACATGGGTAGGTCATCCCTAACCCCTGTCACAAGTTAGAGAGAGATCTGAGCGAAACAGAGTCAAGGATACTGTAAGACGGTCCGATTGAGCATCCAGACGATCCGATTGAAGGTGTCAGCTGAGAATTTGTAGGAGATTAAGCATTGATTTCTGTTGTAATCTTTCTTAATACTCTATGTTGATTGAAGAAACTTTTTATTGTTCTGTTTTGATACGATGTTAGGCTAAGTAATTAGATTTTAGGGGCTAATAGTTGTGAACCAATTTAAGTAGTTGTTATTCGAATCTTTTGATCGGTTTTTATATTTGTTTGTGATTTCTATCTTTTGAGTTTATTTCTTTATGATGAATCTTTGATTGTTTAGGTAGAATTGATTATACCAAATAGATTAAGGCCTTGTCTAGTATGGTAACAATAATCTATACTTTTGCATGAATTGATTTAACTATTTGAGGATTGAAAGTAATCGAGAGATGAAATCGGAACCAAGTAACCGAGAGGTGAACCCTTCTCGCAACGAGAGTTGCGAGATATCCTTTGTATGAAAGATGGATTTAGAATCCTTAAGCCAAAAATAAGAGTTGATTAACTTAGGTTTTCTAATTGATTTAGAAATTTATCCTTTTGATTTGAAATTGAATCGAGAGTTTATATTCATTGATTTTGGATTTTTATTTAAATATGCACTTTGTCAAATTAAAAACCTTTCAAATCTTTTGTTTAACCGTGATTCAAATATATTGATTAAGAAATTAATCGATATATTGGAATCAACTACTTAGAGAAGTTTACAACTAAAAATCCCTAAACCTATTTAATAAGTTTGATCAAATCTTTTAACTTTTGACTTTAGTTTTAAAAACTCATTTACTTCAATTTCTTTCTTTCTTAGTATTTAATTTATAAAACTTAATCTTTAATTTTTAAAAGAGTAGTTCCCTCATAAGTCTTGAGCCAATTAAGAAATAGGTTAGATTATAATCCCGTCCCCGTAGTTCGATCCTTAGCTTTACTATGATTGATTTAAATCAGGTAGAACCAAGGTATTTGTACAAGGTTTAAGCCTCGATCAATGTTTCGTGATATGGTTTTTGCCTTATTTTTATTATTTATTTATTATTTTTTTAATATATGTTATTGGTAATTTGGGCTCAATGGATTAAATTAAGATCGTTTCAACTGGCGCGACATTTGTTCACTTTCACAAATCTCCATACTTATTTACACACTTTAAGCTAGTATTTGATGAATTATTATACCATAACCAATTTCATATGACATTATTAATTTTTCCAACACCGTGGAACAAGCAGTAAATATACTGTTATAGCTAATTTACAGAATATCCAAATTTATGTATATAAAATCTCCATGCAAAAAGGTGAACGTGATAAAATAAGTATACAATTTTCAAGTTTAATAAACAAATAATCTAATTAGGTTAAGTGAAACCGAAATCTATCACCTATAATATTAAAAATTCCTCATTCACAAGCGATGCTAGCTTGATTCCAGAATAAAAATGTCATTAACAAATTATAGACAATTTAATAATTATAAAAAGAAAGTAGTCACCTGACAACCACCGTCAAAATTTCTATAAAACAAAACTAGAGATTGAGACGACGTGAACAATTGTAAAAAGAGAAAATTTCAATTCTATTTAAAATATTTGTGAACATTTTACCTTTTATGAAAAAAAACAGTAACCTAAATTATACCGAAATAATATTTCTCAAGCTATGAAAACTCAGGCAGCAGCCGATGGCCAAACAGAATTGCCCAAAGGGCCAAAATTTGTGATCATAAATAGATTCTATTATTATTGTGCCCATTTTTTTTTCTCAAATTTGTGACCATAAATAGATTCTAATTATTATTTGCCTTCAACGCCGCTTCTTAACCCCCTTTGGCCCTTTGTTGCGCCTAAGACCCTAGCACTGGCACCTCGCGCTCTCCAAATCTTAAATTCTTAACCATGGATTCCTGCAATGCCGAAGGGGAGGCGCCTCAGATTCTGTCCGGCGAGGCTGCTGAGATGCTCGTATAGGCATCTCCCTCGTGCTCTCGAGATGGTCGGCGCTCCAGATGGCCGTCGAGAACCAGTGCTTTGGGCGCGAATCTCGAGGCAAGTCCGATCAGCTCGTCGCTTCCGTTAAATCCTGCTTCACTCAGATCCAGCGTTACTATTGTTCTTAAATTATGTTGTCAATTAATTATTATTTGTATAGAAACGTGAATGTCATGTTCAACAAATAATTACTGATAATGGTTACAGATGAAGGTTACCTGTAAAGGTCATTATTCAACGGTTACTGACTGTATTGTCACGAGAGCTATGCTGTTGAACAGCAAAGAAAAAAAAAAAAAATTATTGACTAGATTTGTCATAGAGCAATCAGTTTCTGGACAGAAGTTCTCCTCAACACTATTCAAGTTCTTATTCTTCACGTAAGTGCGGATTATTTCAGCTGTCCTTTTCAACATCTTTGTGGGATGTCAACTCCTCTTGCGCTTCTTAATTGGATCTTTGACAGCAATTTCTTCGCCATCTACATGCATGGCATTCACATTTGAACCATGTGAATGATATGCATGTGGATGATGAATAATTGTTATAAGAGATCTGATTAAGGAGTGTAAAAGGGGTTGGTATTCCATAAACAGACTGTTGAAATAATTCTCACTAAAGCAAAACAGAAGAAAAAATTGAACGGTTTTGAGAATAACCTTGTTAAGGAGTTGATTACTCTTGTGGCCAAACCAGTCAGTAATTTTTTTGTTCAATTACATTTCTCTAATGACATAGAATCTCTCTATTTTGTCATTCAAATTTTGGAAATTACGCAATCTTTTGTAAACCTGTCTACCTAATCTATTTTATTTCTTGTTATGTGAACTTAAATGTCGTTTAAGTATTTCAACTAATTCATTGACATATTTAGTTGAAATTTCAATATATTTGTTACGTTCGCTCAGAAGAAGAGGATATTCATTTGCAAGGGACAAAAAAAACGTGTACTTTTCCCCCTTTCACCTTTAAAGATCAAGCATCTGAATTAAAGCTACTTGAAATAGTCAAAAAGTACGAAAACTACATAGAGAAAAAAAGAAGAATTAACCGAATTGAAAAAGAATGGTGCTCAATAAGTCAAACATTTAGTCATAAAAAAAATAGCAGTTTGGTTCGTAAAAATTTAAGTTTCCCCTTTGATAACAATTTTGGAATCCTCCTAAGCTCTTTGAACTTTGAACGAGGAAAAAAAGCTTGAAGTTTTTTTCCCAAACAAGTTAGGGCAGGCTAAAGATGACATCTCATCCTGATCATTTCTTTTTGTATATGGCTAGATTTTTATATTGGCTCGCTAAGATTATTATAATCATGCCAGACTTGAACCTTTGAGTCTTTGACCTCTTAAGAAGTCAGCCCAATTTTCTTACTAGTTCAAGTGAACTACTATAAGCTAATGATCTTATGAGGGAACAACTCTTCAAATTTAATCCAGATTTGGACTAGTTCAAATGTTCGTTTCTATTATCTTTTATCCTAATTAATTTTGATAGAAAGCTGCTAAGTATGGCATGATTTATTTTTTTTTTTTTTCAGTTGATGTAGCAAACAGAATATAAACATTCTAGGTTCACAAAACTATTAAACCAATTTGTCACCAAATTTATTTAATTCGATAAATTGACCTATCATTATCAATAAGCCATAGGTTTTCTACTGGCTAATTAGGCCAACAATTTATTTAGTATTGATGACTAGACATGCTTCCTAAGGTAACAAGCTAAGCTGCTTCATTTTCAGGCATCAGACCAGGTGATTTGAGCTTCCCCGACCTGATCTCCAGAGTACCCCAGTGCGTCCCAAACAGCTTTGGATGCATCAACGACATTGTTGCCACAAGGTGGCTGGTACGAATGCTCAGCATCGCACCCATTTACTGAGTCACACTCATCCACAACCTTTGCCAGAACTGACCTCCCATTGCCATTGATCCTTATGTTCTTAAGGCACCGACTACCCCCCTTATACCAACCAGTCGATAGTGCAACTACGCTCTCTGTGTCAGCATGGTATTTCTCATCACACTCTGATGGGCCGCCGCCATCCCCGGCTTCGGCAAAGCTATTAAGTGTCATTTTGGCCTTTGTGTTGCTTGTGACTTGTGGCGAGCAGCGGTATTGGGGATATTTCTGATTTGCCTTACAACATTCGGAGTCGTTCTCAGTATTGCAATTTGCGGTTGACGTGCCTGTGAGGTATCCGCTAGCTTGACACTCTGCAAGGAAGCGATATGTGTTCGCATGGATATAGTAAGATTGGGTGAGGAGAAGGCATGCAGCAAGAGTAAGCTTGAAGATGGTACTATACATCTTAATTTTCAGGTTGTGAAATTTTGATTAAAAGAGTGTGATCAGTAGAGAGCTCGCTAATCTTGAATGCTTGCTCTGGGAGTGTTTTTATAGTTGTGGATGAGACGTCATTTGGAAGTTTTTATTGGTTGAAATTTACCATGTTTCTTCTTTTGTTTGTTTCACTCGAATAGTACTTAAACCACACGTAATTGAATTGCAGATTACAGAGTATAAGGGCCAGTATTTATTTGGACCGTTCGTTGATTGACTTGAATGCGGCGATTGATCGTCTTTTTTACAGTCAAATTAAATGGAATATTAAAATTTCGGATGATATTTCTGTCTGAAGATTTTATCTGTTGATCACCTTATTTATACACAGTGATAGAAGTTATGGAATTAAAATTCAGAAAATTTCTAAGTACTGAATAGTTAAAATTCTTCATTAAAAAAAAAAAAAATTTTCTGACTCTGTCCTGGGTGTATCAATAAAGGAGTATTTACTATTGAGATAGCTGATATCATGTTTTTAAGCACTCAGAAACACAATTTACGGGATTGTTTGCGAAATAAAGAAGATAGTAGTATATAGTGCTATTTAAATTTAAATAGTCATAGTAAAACAGTGTTGATAAGAACCAAATTCACTGTATAATTACTACTTACGAGTTATGTGTAACTGAGGTCAGGCCATAAGGGCGGTACTACAATATGCCTAGGGTATACTGAATGCTAGAGATGGAATGAGGCTATGGATCGTAAGATGTAAGCGTGCTTACATCTTATTTCAGCCAGTTGGTTATGCATGCTTACATCTTGCAGGTGGAACAGAGAATCACGACCAGATAATGCTAATACTAATACTAATAATAATAATTTTGAATTGCCTCTATTTATGGGAGAGCAGTGCCCACTTTGAAAGGTTAAATGATTTTGATATATATTTGTTGTTTCCAGCGACTTGGAATAAGCGTTAATCGCGGTCAATGAGTGTTAATGAGAGCTATTATTGGCTCGTACCCATTGCAGTAATTGTCAGTCAGTACGTACTCATGTGAGGTGACTAAATTTACTTTCTGAAATTGGACATACCCATAAAAATATCTTTTAATTACAACAGTGCAAGTTGTGCAACTTGCTTTTATGCTAGTGATTACATCAAGGGCGCAATTGACAATTAATTTGATATTTACTTTCAATTGTAGCAGTGCAGCCGGTGCAGGCTGATAATAAGGCTAAATGGCTAATGAGCAGTATCGGAATTCCGGATTAAGAAATTTTAAAATAAACCCGTTTTAATCCAAATTATAAAACTATCCTCGCAGTATCGGAATCCCGGATTCTGATACAAATTCAGTCTAGTATCGAGATCCCAGAATCCGATACTAGCTAGTATCGGATTTCGGGATTCCGATACTAACAATATCAAATTTTAACGATTAAAAAACTTTGTTCTATTATAAAAATTGTCCTATTATGAAACATATGTCTTTGATCGGATTTTTAAAATCCGATCTTAGTCCTATTAAAAAAACTTTGTCCTATTATGAAATATGTCTTTGATCTACATGGATACCTACAAAAGTACTATCTCGACAAATGTTTCTGATTTTTTAAAATATTGATTATATATGCTAGGCTTCTAAAAATATTGATTCTAAATGCCCACCTCGTGTGCCTCTTTTTTGAAGAAAAGAAATGTAAATAAGAATTAATTAATGTATAATTAGGTTTTATTTGTGCAAGTCTACAGTATTAATTAATTGGTATAATTTTAAAAATCGATTTGGTGATGATAAGTTATTAGAGAAGCTCAATTCGATCTACACATATCAATCTTATACAAAACTATAATTTTACAGTTTCCAAAATTCATTTACTTTTCTTGGCATGAAATGGACATAAATTCTATTGAACTATTTAGAATTTTTCTAAAATAATCATTTTCTTCATTTAAAAACAATATTAAAAGAGAATCTTAACAATATATAATTTTGTCTCCTAGAAATTTTGACACGTAAACCGAATTGAATATCTCCAAATAGTATTTAAATTATAAAGCTGAAATTTTAAAATAATCATATTGACTTATTAAGGCTATGAATGGCACCATAATTTTCTGCTACCTATGCTTTAGAATATAAATTAAAATACGAGAAAAAAAAATCTTTATGTGTTCAAAATTAATAAGTTCAAATTCATTAGACAGCTTGGTGTGTTGTAATTTGTGTTATTAGTAGTTATATCCTATCAAAATATACTTTTAAATCTCACAAAATACCTCACTAATATAACATATCTTTTTTTTTTTTTTTTTTTTCAATATAGCTAGTTATCTCCATATATATGTATAAACCTGTTGAAAATTATCAATTAAGTGCTTTATTTATTATTTTTTTTTGTTATAGCATATCTGTGTACATGTTTGTTACTAGTTTCTTTTAGAGCGGCTAGAAACACATGTTTGAAAAAAAAAAATTCTGGGTTATACATATTTAATTAAGTGAATCAATTAGGATCACAAACCCAACATGAATGTTAGTGTCCATAATTTTAAATCTATAATTTCTTAAAAATTATTCTAATAATTTATTATTGAGAATGATTTAAACAGAAAAGTCAATAACAAATTTAAATAGAAATGTTATATATACATGTTATTTTTTCTACATACACGTATAAAATAACAATGTTTCAATTGACATCCAGAGAGTTTTAGAATAGCTCTGATGCGGACGAGATTATTTTAAACAAAGTCGAAGTTTGTAATTTTTTTATGTGCATATGCAGAAATGTTTGGAAAAAGGACAAACACAAATTTAAGTTGAAATATTGAAAGGAAATGCTAGGTTGTTAAATTAAATCTAGTACTTTGATTTATTATTAATAGGAAAAATATCATGTTCACTATTCGAAATTTTCAAGATTGCATATTAACTCATCTAAGTAAGCAGTTTCTTAGTATCATTATACCAATTGAAATATTCAAAATCACAATTTTATTTGATATGTCAATTTGCCCAACAATTAACTTTTTTTTATTATATATAATATAGTTGAAATTTTAATTTATTTATGGAATCTCATATGCTACCAGAAGAATAGTAAATCACATAATTCTTAATAAATATATATATACACACACATGAGACAAGGCCAAACACAAAAGGACAAACACAAATTTATTTGCGGTTTAAGTTGGCAAAAGGACAAAAACAAATTTATTTGCTTTTATTTTGTCCAAAATATATGTGAATGCTAAGATCGGAATTTGAAAATCCGATCAAGTCCATATGTTTCATAATATGACAAAGTATTATTAATCCTTAAAATTTGAGATTGTTAGTATCGGAATCCCGAAATCCGATATTAGCTAGTATCGGATTCTGGGATTCCGATACTAGGCTGAATTTGTATCGGAACCCGGGGTTCTGATACTGCGAGGATAGTTTTATAATTTGAATTAAAACGGATTTATTTTAAAATTTCTTAATTAACGAAAATTAGTTATAATTTTATCGGGCTCAGCTCAGACTAGAACCAAGTCTGGTACTCTGGTTCATATTAGAAAAGCAAGACAAAAGTGCGGTCTGATTATCAAATGGGCCTCTAATGGCCTTGACGACGCCCAATTCCGGATCATTGCCTATCTATTGTGGCCCTCCTGGATCAAAGCAAGACAAAAGTACGGTCTATTCCAAGTAGGAATTGCCTATCTATTGTGGCCCTCCTTGGAAAAAAAAAAGAGAATAATTAATGTATGTTCAGTACTTGGTAATTCATTTCATTAATCCAACTGTGTTTCTCCATTGATCTGATGGATTTTTGAGTTTTGACCAAATCAATTCCATATAACATTGCACTGATCTCTTTTCTTTTAATTTCGTTTTGAATGTTTTTTTTTTTCCAAACTTAGATGAATGATAGCCAACTAACCTTCAAAAAAAAAAAAAAAAAAAAAAAAAAAAAAAACAGATGAATGATGATGCTGAATGTCGGCCCAATAATTTGTTAAGAATTCGAGCTCCTACGCAGCGAAAGTTGAGTTTCAGGTTCGAGCAGGTACGATCCAAGTGCAACCGCACAAGAATCGTGTCCCTTAGAGTTGCTCATTCGAATCTTATCACAACTGTGTTAATTATAAAACATCAAATATAATTAACGTTTTGTAGCAGGCACTATCGAGGGAAGTTCGATTTGCTAACAAGAAATTTTAAAATGCAACAAAATAGCTATGCATTCAAATCTTATTACAATTGTATTAATTATTAAACATCAAATATAATTAACGTTTTGTAACAGGCACTATCGAGCGAAGTTTGATATGCTAATCTAGTCAAGTCAATAGATAAGAGTGAACATGCCTTGTTATTTGGATCTTGGTAAAAACTCCAGATTGGCCCATATTTTGCCTTCACAAGCCAAATTTGTTGAAATGCAATAAATAAAGTGTAATAATGTCTTGTACTTCTATTTCTAATACATCCCCAGTTCAGCCTACCGACATCTACGGGGAGGGAAATATAGGGGGGAGGAATCCAAATCTGGTGTCGTGCGACACCAGATGTAGCGCAGAGAGAGAAAAAATCCCAACCATTCAGTAAATCGAATGACCCAAGTGATTTACTGAAAGAAGCGCTATTTTATTGGATAATCCGATCTTATCGGATCGGATCTGAAAGGTTTAGATTGAAGTAAAATAAAAAAAGAAGAAGAAGCGCTTGCCTTTATTCTGTCTCCATCTCCTTCGAAGAACCCTCTCTAGCGATCGTGCAGGTGAAGGTGGAGATGATTGTGGAGGCGAAGGGTCAGACAACTGATCAAGCAAGAGAGAACACAGTCGATTAGCGATCGTGGAGGCGAAGGCGAAGCATATGCTCTTTCCGATCTAGGGTTTCGAAAAACTGCGACTAGACGGTAGGTTTCGCATCTCTCTGTGATTATTTTCGAGTTAATATCGTTTGGGATTACTATACTGATTGTTAAGTTGTGGTACTTTCAATAGCTATTTACCAAAACTTTCTTTCTCCTTGCAAAAGGTCTCTCTCCTTCAGTATTCCTGTAACATCTTAGTTCTCAACAACTTATTATGAGGGGTTTATTTAGGCAGATTTGGGACAAATTTTCGCTTTATTGAAAACCAAGAATTGGGGCAAAACCAATTAATTGCTAGTAGAAAATTGAGCAATGGTGCAAATGATTATATCATATTTTGTTGGATTGTATGACAAGTTTGTAAGAATTGAATCTAAAATTTTGTTTGATCTTGTCCAACAGTCTTTTTGATTGGCTTTCTAAGTGAACCATGCATCTAATTGCACTTAATCACCAAAAATAGAACAAGAAACAAGCTGGTGTTAACAAAAATTGCACCGTCCCTCAAAAGCCCTACTTTTAGTTGCCAATTTTTAGTTGACTCTGTGACTAAATACAATAATTTCTTCATTTTTTAGCATGTCTATTTCTTCAATGTGAGTAGTTGGCACTGTCCTATTTACTTCTTCCATTGTAGTAAGGGTTAATTTTGATGTTCTTTTATGTTAAATTGAAACTAATATAAAGGCTTGGTACAAATAAGTTTTTTTTTTTTTTTTTTTTTTTTTTTTTTTTTTTTTTTTATGTTAGCAAGCTCTATATTTATGGTTCTACTGGATTGTGGCATGTATAAACTAGCTTTGTATTGTCACTAAAGTCAATTTATATTCTTTCTCAGGATCCAAATGAGCAGTCAAAGAAGCTAATGGATGGAATTCCGATGGAGCAACTTACTTCATAAAGAAATGAAGAAGCAATTGGAAGAAATGAATAGGCCATTGAAAGAAACTAAGATGATAAATAATGTTATGATTGATATATTTTTTTTATTGTTTTGTTTATAAATCTTAAAATAAAGAAGCAATATAAAGATAATTATTATATTATACCAAGTTGTATGTCTAGTACTGTATAAATATGAGTTTGCAATCTTGTAGATATGAAAGTTTTATGTTGTGTAAATAAGCATGCATTTCTTTACTGAGACTTTGGTATTAACTAAGCATGTGTGCTTACTGAGTCACTTTCAACAATCAACTTTTGTCCTTACAATAAAGTCAACAATATTTATTATTACTAACCGAATTATTTCCGTAGTCATCATATGTTATCATTTGATCCAAAAAAATATTTCTTGAAAGTTGAAATGACTTGATCCGTCACAATTTAAAAATATACAAGCTCTGTACACTTCAAGTGAACCCCTTTCCAACTAAACAAAATGAGTCCCTGATATAGAAAAATTATTTCCTTAATCCTATTCTTTGTCTTCGTCTCTTCTTCACCTCTTCTCTTCGTCAGTTGTCTTAATATCTTATTCTTGCTTTTCCTTACCTTTTGGACATGATCTAATATTGAAAATCATTGATCTGTCACAATTCAAAAAAAAAAGTTAAAAATCAAAAGTTGTCCATGTCAGTAAATTGAAATGTTCATTACTGGGTACAAACCTAGTTCTAAAACACATCACAAAACAGAATATGCCTTGATTGAATACCTCATTAGAAGTGGGGTGACAAAGAACAACCAATGTGCTAGAAGCCTTTCCACCTCACTATACCCTGTTATTGGTATATCCTATTTTATTACTGCCAATGTGCTAGAAGTCTTTCCACCTCATTATACCCTGACAAAGAACAACCAATGTCCAATGCAGCTTCAGTTACAAGTACAGCTTAGTGACAAATGACAACTCTGAACTTTTTTTTTTTTTCAGTTTATAATCTCTCTTGAAGCAGTCAATATACCTCATTTTTATGGCAACTACTAATCTCCCTGAGTTCTTATTAAGCGATTATAAACATTATAGATTGCCATTTCAAAATTCATACCCATTATCTGCTAAGGACCCATTTGAATTTATGGCTGACTGGCCTACAATTCCACATGGCCAAAAAGAAAAAGAAAAAAAAGTGGTCAAGCAGTACTGATCTGCAAAGATGAACCAGTTCATAACTTTCAGTTCATAAATTTAATATTGATGCCTTAAGCTAAGTGGGTGTGCTCCAGTACAATTTTGGCTCAAGCTCTGTTCAATTTTGCCTCAAATACTGGTTTTCAAGGAAACACAGTTTTGTCCCAATTTTGCCTTTAATAAATCCCATGTAACAAATTATTGTTGGAAACTAGGATTTTAAACGAACAATAAGACAAATAGAGAGACCTAATGATGAAGAGAAGCAACTAGGGAGACCTGATGATGAAGAAACACCATGTGTAGGTTCTGTTGCACGAGGCCTAATCGACAAAGTTGGAGAGCACCTAGAATTCTGTTGCACCAGTCCCAATCGACGAAGATCGGAGAGAGAAAGGTAGAGAGCGGATGAGCGAGGGTCTGGAGGGACAGCGAGAGGAGCGAGGGTCTGGCGAGAAAGCGGGAGGAGCGGCTAGGGTTTGGGACCAGCATTCTCTCCAGCCGTTCAAACGACAGCACCATGCTGTCGTTTGGTTTTTTTTTAAATATTAAAAAATTTTAAAACTCAAATGTTGAATCCAAACCGTTCATGCTGTTAAATTTTACGAGCGATGCATTTTCATATAAGTTTCATGAAATTTGGAGTTGATTTGATACTAGATTAAGTGGTCAAATTATGAACGTATTAGAATTAATCTAACCAGGTTCGTTCATTTGTTGACCACTTAATCTAGTATCAAATCAACTCCAAATTTCATGAAACTTATATGAAAACGCATCGCTCGTAAAATTTAACAACATGAACGGTTTGGATTCAACATTTGAATTTTAAAATTTTTTAATATTAAAAAAAAAAACCAAACGACAGCACCATGCTGTCGTTTGTTCGGCTGGAGAGGATGTGGTTCGCTAGGGTTTGTGCTTTTTCGAAGGAGAGAGCGAGTGGGAGAATGGGGCAGAGAGAGAGAGGTAACGGAGAGATCTGTAGACGGAAACAGAAAAACAAAAATTAACGGAGATTTGGAGAGCTCAACGCCAAAATAAAACCCGATAAGCAGATATCCGATATCCGAGTGGGAGCGGAGACAAAGGGAATATCTTCGTCCGTCGGATCGCGCGTACGGTTGGATGTGCTGCGCTACAAACTGTGTCGCGCGACACCAGATTTGGATTCGGGGGGAGGGGGCACAAAGTGTTTTTAGATGCTAGTGTCTAGTGGAACCGTATCCTCTGCTCACCTCTAAAAGGTGAGCAGCGTCCATACCTCAATTTTGAGGCGTTGGATTAGATCCAATGGTGCGCTGACATATTGCTAAAATCTTCCCTGCCCGCACGACTGCCCCCTCTTCTAGTCTTCTCCGATTCATCCCTTTAAAAAAAAAAAATTGCCGCAGCCCCCTCTTCGTTTCTTCGGTATGGCCGAAAGAAAAAGAGAAAGAGAGAGAGAGAGGCGATTCCAACCCTAGATCGAGAGAGCGTCCGACGATTCCAATCCTAGATCGACAGAGAAACAGGAAGCTACAGAGAGAATCCGACGATTCTAACCCTAGAAGAACGACTTTCCGACAGGTCCGTCTCTAAACCTAGCCATCTTCGATTTCTTAGCTTATTTAGTTAAAATTTCGTTCTCTCCTCAATTTGCGAAAGAAATTTTGATTGTGAACATTTTGGTTAAAATAGTGCTGGTTGTAGAGATGATACAGTGACTGTACACGCATGAAAATGGTGCTGGTTCTAGTTCCCTAAATATGTACTTTTTTATTGTATAAATTAGAAAAATGGTGGTGGTTCTAAATATGTACACATAAATAAAATGTGAATTAAATAACTGGACTATGTTCGAGAGGTAAAAATTTTCTTTCTGTACAGCTAGATTTCAATTCATCTAGGTAAGTTTGCCTCTGTGCGAAATTTGCCTCTGTGTTGAAAATAGTTGCATAAAATTTGCCTCTGTGATATTATGTGAAACTTTGTGATATTGAGCAAAATATTTGCATGAAATTAATTGCACTCAATTTGGTGCTTAGTCAATTTTGTGATATTTTTTTTTGCATTTAGGTGTACTTTTTGATGGAGAAATGACAACAAGAGACGAGGGAAGTTGTTCTTCACCAGAGGAGGTGTTGTACATTTGCAAAAAATGCAAATTCCCCTGTGAGGTGAAGGTTTCTAACTCTGAAAAGAATCCAGGTCGAAAATATTATGCGTGCTATTGCGTTGACGGTAGTTATTTTCGAGCTTGGTGTGACGTAGTTCGATCTCGACTATCTTATGGCCCGAAGCAATCGATGGGACGATAAGAAGTAATTAAGCATATGGGAAATGGCCAGGATGATAATTTTCTTTTGAAGACTTTAATCGCTATATTATGTGTTATTGTAATCTTGTTATGCATATTAATTACAATGTTCAGAAATTGTTGCTATTTGTAATCTTGTCAGTAGGATTGACAATCTTATGCTCTTGTAATTGTAGCTTTTGTTAATTATAATGGATATTGATATTTGGATTAATGTTTAGTTTATTTGGATTAGTTGTTTTTATTTCTAAATGTGGTACTGTCAAGAATCAGCGCCAGCAAAGGAAAAAGAATCAGTGTTGTGATTCGTGTGTTATATTTAGAAATCAATGTAAAATATTCAGAAAGGATTAGTGCTGTATAGGAATTGTTTGTGTTTGGTATTTAGATTTGTTTCTATATTTGATCAAGGAACATTGTATAAAGGGAGGCGCAAATTGTAAAGTGTATTTTTCAATATACAGATTTTTATTCAAAGTCAATTTACAGTCTTCCAAATGTTTTATCAAAGTATAATCCAAAGTTTGTCAGGTATACGTCCCAGTAGAGTAGCTGGTACCATAGGTACATGTTTCATGCGTGTAGTAAGGCCTTGCGTACCACCCAGAAGCTAGCTAGACATTAATAAGCATTGTGTATTAAGGCTTAAATGACTTGCAAAAAAAAAAAAAAAAAAGAAATTTGCACATAAACATACCACCCAGAAGGTAAAAGTTGTACCATGATTTGCAAATAAACCATGTAACACCAACCTAATCTTTTGCTTAAACCATGTACCATGTACCATGCATACCATCAGAGGCCGTACCAACATGTTACAACGCATTTGCACATAAAGCCCTCAAAAAAAAAAAAAAGAAATTGCTAAGACATGCAACATTCATTACCAAATACAAAGCATATTTCCATTACCATTTGTCTGGACAAACTAAGCCTTAATACAACTTTAGTTAATTGCTATTTCTTTCATTTACAAAATGTTGCCAAAATACTTCCAACTAAAGTTAATTTCTATTTTTTTTCATTTACAAAATGTTGCCAAAATACTTCCAACTTGTCTAGTCTTGGTTAATATGTAGATTGCTGCAAAAAAATAAAGAAAATTATTTAGAGAAACTCTGGACACTGGATTTTTAATATATTTCTAGTTACTATACCAGAAATGCCCTTGGTTTCAAGTTGGATACTACTTGGACAGAACTTTGGACACTGCAAATGAAGTAAATGAGAAGTAAATTCTCTTGCTGTAAATGAAGTAAATGAGAAGTAAATTCTCTTCCAATGAGAAGTTGGATACTACTTTGTTTCTAGTTCTCTGAACTCTGGACACTTTAAAAGAACTTAATTAATTATAAAAGAGAAGTAAATGAAGAAACTTACTGTATTTCTTCAAGGTTACCAAGGCACCCGAAATTCTCTTGCGGCATATCTTGTGACAAATTAGTAGTACTCGGCCTATTATTAATCATAAAAATTGGACAATTTACAATCAAATTACAACCGAAATTAGTTTGTAAGTGAAATAATTTACCTCAACGAAGGTTGGCTATTTGAGATACATCGACCATTGCCCTTCTTTCTTCTCGACAAGTTCTCATTCCAAGCTTGTTTTCGTTTTGAACGCTTGTCACCATTTTTCTTCTTTAGGCAGAGTGAATTTCCGGTTTGGCTATTTGGATTGTCTTCAACACGATCATTGGTTCTTGAGGATGGATTTCTATGTCTCTCGTCCACTTGCTCTCGAATGGAACGCAATGCATTGAGCACAAATTGGCTTTCACCTTCATCATGTGCCACCACACCGCATGTTGATGCTAGCTCACGCATCAATTGTGCATGCCGGTTTCTAACATCCAACATAGCATCCTCAATGATCACTCTTCCTTCTCTATCCACAACGGATTCATCCTTTGCATCTTGCGTCCAACGTTTAAGGATGTATCTTGGGGGTATAATCTTAATGTCTTCTCTATCCAACACCTTTAGTGCATGACAACATAAAATTCCCACTCTCTCAAACTTCTTACAAGAACATGCAATGCTTTGGTCATCCCGATTCCAAACAACTTGTCTACTCTTATTGGAGCATTCTTCATCATCAATGTTACACATACCAATCAAGAATGTATTACCATTTATGGCTTCTATGTAGGCCGAACCGGATAACTCATACTCCTTTTTAAATAACTCAAATATTTTGGGTGTATATAACTTCCCAGCTTCACAAAGAATTGGAACATTTAACCCCACTCTAGGTATCTTTCTTCTCATCTCATACTCGGATTTGATCTCTTTCTCACGTTTTGCATCAACAACCCTCTCAAATTGTTCTAAAAATCGGTTTAAATCGAACTTACAACTTAAGTACTTCTTCAATTGTGCATTAATGCTCTCACTAGCTTGTGTGCTACGGATCCCTAGAGTGACGACATTCTTCATAAAACAAAATGCCCATTTTTCTTTACAACCATATATGAAATCAATCCATCTCTTATCTTCCTCACCCACTAACTTGGCCGCGAGTTCTTCAATGGCTTTCACAAAATCATCTTCATCCTCGTACTTGAACATACATTTAGAGAACTCTCCACTCATATTAATCCCCTTCTTTTTATATGATATAAATTTTCTTTGACAATTTTGATTTATATGCCATACACATAACCCATGCTTTGTATCCGGCATTACTTGCTCTAAAGCAAGCACTATTGCTTGTTCTTGATCCGTAAATATGGTTGTGGATTTTTTGCCACCATGTGCCTCTAGAAATTTTGTGAATGCCCATTCAAAGGACTTGGTATTAGAATCACATATGAGAGTCGCACCAAAAATCACAATTTCTCTAAAGTGATTAAAGCCAACAAAGGTGCCAAGGGCCCATTTTTCCTTATTTGTTCCAAAAGTAGTATCAAATACAACTACCTCACCAAACCGAGCATAATCCGCAATCATTTTGCCATCCATCCAAAGAATATTGACAATCTCTTGATCTTCGGTGATATCCTCAAAATTTTGAAAAAAAGAATTCTCCGAAGCTCGCTTTGCAAAATACTTCGTTATAGCAACGGCTGCCCCATACTCCATTGCTTCCTTTCTCTTGTCCCTTAAACAATTATTGACGTCATCAATAGTGTAACCAATGCTTCTAACTCCACCCGCTTGTCTACTTAGTAACTCATGTGTTTCTCTTGGCCGGATTCTCGAACTCTCGGCTAGGTGGATGTCAATGCGGGCTACTTCAGAGACTTCACGTTGGCTAGGTATTAGATGACAAGCTTCGGGTTTTTGGAGAGGGTGATTGTGATCCGTTTCAAAACTAATAACTTTGTATTTTTGACAATCTCTATATAATTTAACCTTCAAAAAGACTTGGCAATCTGTACGAGTCTCAGCTCGAGGGAACTTTGTCAAATGATCCCTCTTATCCTTTTCTCTTAGGCCTTCTGATTGGCACACATATTTGTATGAAGTATATACTTGATCTTTTCCCTTTTTTCCAGTATGTTTTCTAACTCCAAAACCAACACTCCCACCATAATTTCTCCAAAACAACCATGCTTCATCTAGGGTTGCAAATTCCATACCCAAATGAGGGACCAACCAAACTCCGCTATACTTCATATCCTACATAAATGCAACATTTTTTACCACAAAAAAATTTAGTTAAAAGATATAATAGAAAACAAAAATCTTCTGAACACATAAATGGTCTCTGGATAGGCCATATATATGATATCAGGAACATGCAATTTGACAACAACATTTTGTGATTTTACAGAGATCAACATTATTAACTTGGTTTGTTGTAGTTCAAGTTCAAATATATTTTTCATCGTATTAATTTTGTTGTAGTTCAAGTTCAAATACAGAGATCAACAGAGATCAACATTATTTACTTCTTGGTACCAACTACGAAGTCTTTTTCCTTCCTGGATGTTTTATTTTTTTCAAACATTTGAACCATCCATTAGTGAGATATTATTATTCATAATAATAAACTTACTAGCACCAATGACAAAGAAGTACAATATTACTATTGTAACCTGACTAGTTTGATACCTAATATTATCTTATTCTTTACTTTATGCCTAACACCAATTTAGTCCATGAGAAGTTTTCTGTACTGGTAAATACTGACCAAGAAATTGTGTCTAAATACTGACTAAATACTGACCTTTGATTGTGTCTCTATTGTACCCATTTGCTCTCTATGTTCGGCCATAGTATCCTCAGACAATCCATCAGGTACATCAACCATTGCTGCCTCCTGAATTGCCAGCACAACTTGGCTCTACATATTTCGCTTGTCTCCTCAAATCAGTCTACATATTCACAACCAAATTATACACATTGATTAACAAGTATTAACAAAAATTGGAGAACTCCAGCATCCATAAATGTGCTAAACCAACAATCAGTAACAAAAACAAAGAAAATGGAGAGAAAATCATCAGCAATTTCGAGATATATGTATAGAGGTATGTATAACCTGAAAGTCCTGAGCAATTTTAAGAGAAAATCGAACTCTCGTACTTTAATTTCACAATTTTACTAAAGAAATGCAGGAAAAAGGTGACTCGAAATATAGAGATGCGAGAGTATTATGAGGAGATGGAAGAGCAGCAATTTTTATCGAGACGGAGAGATTTTGGCGGGATTTGTAGACAAAATCGGAGATTTTTTTTTTTACACGGAAACGAGGTCGGGCAGGGGCAGGGACGAGAGAGACAACGATATTTGTAAATTTCGCTCTGCACCATTGGATCTAATCCAACGCCTCAAAATTGAGGTATGGACGCTGCTCACCTTTTAGAGGTGAGCAGAGGATAAGGTTCCGTGCCTAGTTTGCTATCTTTGAGGTAGAGTGGCCTTAGATTTTTCTTTTTTGGCAACTTTTTTAATTTGATTTTTAATGTGTCATTTTTGCAAAAAATAAAAGTTGACAGTATAGACCTGAACTAGGAAGATCACTAAGATAAAATTTATACATTTTTGCCTTTTGTTAACAGTGCCAAATTTAACATTAAAGTTATCGTTTCCCGCGACAAAAAAAAGCGGGACAATGGTTGGTTAACAAACAACCAATTATTTTCCTGGGCAGCTACTACCTGGTAATTCTAAAAAAAAAAAAAAAAAAAAATCAAACAACCAATTCGTACCCATTTTTGCACTGCCGAAAAATAGGGTTTCGTACGCATTTTTAACATTCAATCGCCCCAAGATTTACTCGAGATTCGGATCGAGAAAAGGTAAATGGCTGAAAGAAAATTAACTATATATGACTCTAAAATTTCTGATGAAGATTCTATTCGATAAATAAAATCATGCAACGAATTCTTCTCTTCTCCCCATTTTAGTCAAATTACTTTGTCACGAGCCCGATACAGATGGTTAACTGAACGGATCCAAGTTTCTGATCCTAACCATCGCATGTCACAGCTGTGTGCGTGCAAGTCAATACTACCGTCTTATCCGAATCTAAGAACAAAGCATCTAATCTAACATTATTTCAATAAATAAATAAATAAATAAATAAATAAATAAATAAGTATCTAATCTAACATTGCAATATTACATTTGCTTTGCTTTGCTGTACTTTACATAAAATCATGATGTGGAAAACGAAAGACAGACTGGGTCAATAGATAAGTCAACATGCATTATTATCCGGTTGTTGGTCACAAGTTCTACATTGAACCAAGTTTAAAGTTTTGCTCTTGTCTAGGAAAATTGCTCGAAATGTAATAAATAAAAAAATAAACTATAATTGGCAGAAATTTAAAGATCAGCTATACAGATACATGTTCTTTTATTATTTTTTTTTCTTTTTTCTTTTTCCTGAATTGCTCAAAGCCTTGAGCGTGGTAACCACCTCCAAACTAAAATTAATGCAATTCTGAACTCAGGAATGTTGGAGGGCGGTGCCTTTACAAGTTATTCTCTCGCACTGCAAAATTAATGACCTTTGTTTTAAAAAGAAAACTTATCCAAAATGAATTTAGGCACATTCTTGATTGCTATGTAGCTTATTTAGGAAGATGTTTTATCGTTCAGAGTAATTTTGCTTCAGGGTTTGACCGCTAACTCTATTGCATAGCTCAAGTGCAAAATTAAGTGTGAATTCTACAAATATTTGGATGAAACTTAATTAAATAATTTGTAAATAATTCATACTTATCGACAAAAATGTAGTTAACATGACCGTCAAAAAGTAGAGAAAGAATTATAAAATACTTTCGATGATGTTTTGCAAATTTCTTACTCACTCCTTGATTATCAGTACATCAAATGATGCAGAGCAGGATACTGAAAAATATTTGAATCAACCAAAAAATAAGAATTTTTAAAAAAGTAAAAAGAACTTTTCGTATTTTAAAAGTGCATAACTTTCAATGAAAACATCATATTTCCTATTTCGATTGCATCCAGAAAGATTTTAATTTTTTTTTATTATTAGTATTTTAAAAACCTGATATCTACCGTGGCTATTTAAAAATTTTTATTTTGTAAGAACTATTTTAAATTAATTTGCGTTTATGTATAGTTTTTCTTCCCAACAAAATCGGCCCTTAAAATGATATGCCTGATGTATATCACAATTATTATCTTCGAAAACAAAGTTAATTTCTTTATTTGACAGTTCTTGAGATAAAACAATCATAATTATTATCTTTGAAAACAAACTTAAATTCTTTATTCGACAGTTCTTGAAATAAAACAAAAAAAGTATTGGCTGCATCATGTATTTGAGTTGTCCAAGCTTCCTCGACCAACGTCGGATCCGTCAATCTTAGGAAAAATATACTGGTGATCTTCTATTGATGCGACGATGTTGGCTTTTAACGATGCCATCGATCTGGTCGAAGGAGGGCCTATACGGACAGTCGCTTGAAGAAAAATATGGCCCAAGGCCGAGGGTCCGAATCCACACCCGCCATAAAAATGCCCTTTGTTATTTTCCGCGGGACCTCAATTTAATATAAAATGAAATGAATTGCACACCTTTTTTTTAATCCGTTCAAAATCATTCAATTTTAATTAAATGACTTGCCTTTAAATAGTATGCTACTCATTCCATCATTATTAATTAATTGCATGAACTTGCTAAATAAAATTTCTTTGATTACGAGTTATAAAAAAAAGAACTTACTAATACACTAGAAAGTTTATTTTTCATTTTCGAACTGGAATCAAACAACACAATTCAATCCGACTCGTACAGTTTAAAAAAGAGAAATTTTATCCTGCAAACAGTCTAAGAAAGAACGGCTACTCAACGACACCCTTATTATTAAATAAAATTAGCACAACATGCTTATGGCATCATCATGAACCACTTCAAGCATCAGACCAGGTAATATCATACTCCCCACCAGAGATCCCCAATGCATCCCAAACCGCCTGTGATGCATCGACTATGTTGTTTCTGCATGGTGGCTGGTATGCGTGTGTTCCGTCGCATCCATTGACAGAATCACACTCATCCACCACCATTGCAACAACCGACTGCCCGTTCGCATTAATTTGAATATTCTTCAGACACCTACTACCCCCACTGTACCACCCTGTGGACAACGCGACCACCATTTCAGAATTATCATGCCAAGTGTTGTCACAGCTTGGCGGAGCGCCACCATCGCCGCCGTCTTCGAAGCTGTTGAGTGTAAGGATTGCTGAAGTGGCATCAGATACATCGGGCGAGCATTGGTACTGGGGGTACGATTGGCCTGATTGGCAGCACTGTGAGTCGTTTTCAGTGTTGCAGTTGTCAGTATCCGTGCCCTGAAGGTACCCAAACGGGTTGCAAGTGTCGAGGAGGAAGCGATGCTGGATCACTTGGAGAAGGTTGGGTTTGTTAAGAAGAAAGAGTATTGCAAGTGCAAAAACTAGTTTGCTTGCCATTTTGTTTCGATTGGGTTTGGTGGTGCAGAAAATGTCCACAATAGTGAACTTATATAGAGAGTTCGAGACCGTGGTGTGGTGCTATTGCATTCAATAATTTAAAATTTATAATACCACGGTTTTTTTTTTTTATTACCATTTATGCCTTGGATTCTAAGGGTCTGCTCTAGAAATCACTTTTTAAAGGAAAGAGGAAGTTTTACCTTTACTTGCTCCAAGATAACAATAGAATGAGAATAATAGAAAGAGTTTACTCTATTTTCATATAAATTTGTACTCTCTAAATCGAAATGTAAGATGTTACTCTACTCTCCCAATCCTTCCCTTTTCTTACCTTCCTTTACTAAAAATTTCTGGAGCACATCCTAAGTTTCAAAAGTTTGAAAACTATTTTTTTTTTTTGATTAAAATACCCCAATCAAGGGTACCTGCATCCATTAAAGCATGCTCAAGTTCATACAGTGAAAGTCACATAGAAAGTGACTTAACAAAACAAAGCTAAAACTATAGCTACTAAACCCAATAACACTAAGTCAGCTACCATCCTGCAAAAGAAACAGTAAGAAACAGCAAGCAAACAACAAATTCTAGCCATAAAAGATAACCCATCAACACAAACAAAACAACCAAAACAGCCCAGCGCCTCAACCAAGCAGATCCTCATCTTCTTCTGCCTCCACATTCTGATTGTTGTTCTGCTGAAAATGTGCTTCCAATCCGGTCTGGATACCTGTCCAGAAGGCATATAGACTTAATATTGCAACAAACAAGCTGGAATTATGCACCCCAACTGTATCCCCTGTTGCTGAAAAATTAACCGATTTCTAAAGCCCCAAGTAGCCCATAAAAAGGCTGAAAGTAAAGTATTGAAATAAATTCTTTTACTTTTGTCTAAAGAACACCCATAATTCCACAACTCTCTTACAGTAGAAGCATTAACTCTCAACTGATGAGTATTGAATCTATTAAAAATAGACCAAAATAAGAAAATTACAGGACAGTGTAAGAAAAGGTGAACTATAGTTTCTGTCTGACCACAGAAACTACAACAATTAATTCCCGGCCAGCCCTTTGTTTGTAAATTATCCATAGTAAGAATTTTTCCTTCAATGGCCATCCAAACAAATAATTTTACCTTTAAAGATATTTTTAGTGGCCAAACTGTATCTTGTTTTCTAAACCTAACCCTTCCAGAAACTAAAAAAAATATACATTGAACTTACAGTGTACTTCTTACTAGGTGTCCAATGCCAAATAATGTTATCCTTATCCTCATTAAAATTATAATCTCTAAGAAAATTATAAAGAACTCCCTTTTCCTCTCTCATTTTATTTGTGACCCCCCTTGTTGAAAAAAAATTAATATTTCTCCCATTCCAAATTTTGGCCACAGTAGCTTGTTCTTTTTTGGTTTTTCCATAAAGCTTAGGGTACTCTTTGGCAATTATACCTAAGTCTGACCACTGGTCCCACCAAAAATTAGTATGAAAACCATTATTAACTACTTTTGTATACTCCAGCCTCATAATAGGCTTTAGAGAAACCACATTTTTTCAAAAAGAGGAAAAAGAAGATGCAGCTCTATTGTTATATTTAACTTGCATAATCTCCTTCCAAATTCCTTGACAAGTAGGATCATTGAATTTCCAGTACCATTTACCAATTAGAGCTTTATTCATTAAACCCAAATTCAGAATACCCCAACCTCCATTATCTTTAGGCCTACAAATCCTATTCCAATTTACTAAGTTGTATTTCTTCCTATCATCTATTCCCATTTTTCCCCATAAATAGTCCCTCCTAAGTTTGTCAATTTGGTTAATTACCCAAACTGGAAACATATGTAAAGACATCAAATACAATGGAATTGATGAAATTACTGAATTCAAAAGTACTACTCTGCCTCCAAGGGAGAGTAAATTTGTCTTCCAACCATCAAGTTTAGTCCTAATTTTTAAAATAACACTATTTCAATCTGCTCTTGTTGGTGTCTTCCAGTGTAAAGGTGTACCTAAGTACTTAATTGGGAAAGTACTTAATTTACAATTAAGGGTACTAGCTAAGGAAGAAGCTAATTGAGAGGGTATATTTAAAGGTACTAATTCACTCTTTGCAAAGTTTACCTTCAGACCAGATAACCCCTCAAAAAACCTTAAAACCCATTGAGTTTTTTCAATCACCAAATGATCTGCCTGGAGAAACAATAAAGTGTCATCTGCGTATTGCAGATGACACAATTTCTGTCCATTAGGCAAAGTAGGCCCCAACCCAGTAATATGACCATTTAAAACCCCTTGTTTCAACAGTTTGGATAAACCTTCTGCTGCCAAAATAAATAAATAGGGTGAAAGTGGATCACCCTGTCTAAGACCCTTAGAACAATGGAAAAAATCCCCTTGAAAACCATTGACTAAAACAGAAGCCATACCCCCTTTTAAAAGAGTTTCAATCCAACTTACCCACTTCTCTGAGAAACCCCTCTGTCTAAGAATTAAAAATATAATCCCAATAGATATTATCAAAGCCTTTCTCAAAGTCAATTTTGAGAAGAACTCCTTGCTCATTATGTTGTACTGACCAGTGTAAAACTTCATGAGCTGCTACAACCCCATCTAAAATAAATCTCCCCTTTAAAAAAGCACTTTGCTCATGACCCACAATTCTATTAAGAACTGGAGCTAAACGAGTAGCTATCACTTTTGTGAAAATTTTGTAACTACAATTTAATAAACCTATTGGTCTAAAATCAATAAACAATCTCCAAATAGTAAATGGTAAATACAATATTCTATTAAGAATTAACTACAATTTAATAAACCTATTTTTTACTAAACCCTAAACCCTAAACCTTAAACCTATTATACCGACCGCAGTCCGAATGGAACCCGTCGAAATCATCCTTTTCTCTTTGAGAGAGAGAAGAGATGCAACTTAAATCTTATCTTGATAAAAGAATACGAGAAAGAAGTGAAGAAAAAGTAGAAAGAGAGAGGCAGGTATATATGCCCCCCTATTGGCAGTCTGTATTTGACCTAACCCAAAATAAAAACACAAACTCAATTTGGGAAATATTATTTCGAGTGCATTCTTAGTTTTATCGATTAATTTTTATGCATCTGCTTTGTTGTTATCTTCATTTTTGCTTTTTTTGAAATTTTGTTTCTGTCAAAAATTAGAGTTGCAGGTATTTTTGTTCTTACATTTGGCGAGGACAAGGTATTAGATTTACTTTATAATTCATTGTATTTACCATTCATCAAATAGTAAAAAATACAACATATTTTAAAAAGGGAATTGCTACAGACAATCCTCCAAACTATCATCCCTTGTCATCACTCTTAAACTTACAACAACTCACGTAATCCCTCTCCCTCCCTCTCCATCTGATCTTTCTGTCTCCCTCCCTCTCCCTCTCCCTCCCGACTCTCTCTCCTTCTTCCTCCCTCTTCGTCCGACCTCCGACCTCCATCTCCCTCCGACCTCCGACCTCCCTCTTTCTCCGTCTCTCTCCGTCTCCCTCCCAACTCTCTCTCCTCCTCTCTCCCTCTTCGTCCGACCTCTGACCTTCATCTCCCTCTAACTTCCTCTCTGGCCTCCCTCCTTTCTTCGCTCTGATCTCTGGCCTCCTCCCTACCTCCAACCAACCTCATTCCACCTCTGCCTTCCTTCCTTTGACCTCCGACCTCCCTTCCTCCGAACTCCCTCCAGCCATCCTTCCTCCGATCTTCCTCCCTTTCTCCCTCAAGCCTTCTCCTGACCTTCCTTCATCTCTCCCGCCCTAAAGATGTTGTAATAAGTGATCAACCAATACGCGAAAACGATCAGATTATTATATTAAGGGATGATCTTATAAATATAAATGATCAGATTATATTGTTATAATAAGGGATCATCTTAATAATATAAATAATCAGATTGTTAAAATATGGAATTATCTTATAAATATAAATGATCTGATCATATTATTACTACAAGAGATCATCTTAAAATCATAAATGATCAGATTGTATAATAAGGGATCAGATTGTTATAATAAGTGATCAGATTGTATAATAAGTGATCGGATTATTATAATAAAAGATCAGATTGTTTTAATAAGAGATCAGATTGTATAATAAGGGATCAGATTGTTACAATAAAATATCAGATTGTATAATAAGAGATCAAATTGTTACAATAAAAGATCAGATTGTATAATAAAGGATCAAATTGTTATTATAAAAGATCAGATTGTATAATAAAAGATCAGATTATTTTAATAAGGGATCATTTTATAAATATAAATGAACAGATTGTTACCATAAGGGATCAGTTTGGGAAGTGGAGCGACACAGAGAGGAGGGGAGGGTAGCGATCCTCTGAGAGAAGAGGGAGCGCTCAAAATGGAAAGGGTGCTTCCAGCGCCCCCATTTTTGGTGGGGAAGATAAGGATTACAAATTAGGGGATTGCACTTATCACTCCCTTTTAAAAATATTTTAGGCAGAAATCTAATAGATGCATTATAAAGGGAGAAAAAAAAGTCCGTAGAATTACGAGGTAGCTATTAATGTTTATTTTAGGGATGTCATTAAATACTTAATGTTTATTAGGGATGTTGTATTTACATGCTTTTGCTCACGAAACTTCAAAATATTTGATTGCTATATTTAGTAACGGCATTTACAGGTTTGCAATTATTATGGATTCAAAATTTAGTTTGTTAATTTCGTAGTATGATCATATTTGATATTTATCAATAGCCTTTATAGTTTAACATTTTAGATTCTAGATTTTCAATTAAAACTAGTACCTTTATATATATATTACTATTACTAATTACATAATTTATACGTATGTATGGAAATTAATCTGGCCTAATCCGGCTAGGAAATCTTATGATATAATTTATCATATTTTCAACAATATGCATCAAAATAATATGCATGAAATGTTGGATCATATTGCAAGAAGTCTATCAACGTAATAATGTTTGCATTTCATTCAATAATGTTAATGATTTAAATTTTTTCTTATCATATCTGAACATTGAAATGAAAAATTCCATACACATTTGAAATATTTTTTGAAAAAAACAAATATTTACCCTCTTTAATTAGAATTTGGCTACGATCAATGCGATTTGACTAATCGCTTCGTCAAACCCCGATTAGATATGAAATTCAAAAGCACAAATGATCAATCCAATCCACTCAATTTGTTTTCCATATTGAAATATATTTACTAAACAAATTTTACATTTTTTTTGATATTTGTAAGTTTTTTTTTTTTCAAAATTTTAAAAACTATTGTTATTGGAGGGTTCAAAACTGTTAGATTGAGTATTTTCTAAAAATATAAAAAAATAGTAAGAAATTTTTAAAAATATAAAATTGGTTTCTAGAGGACATTTTAAATGAGATCCAATTGAATGGTTTGTATCGATCATCGAACTTCCGAATTTGGATACGGTAGGATTTGACAGAACTCTCAGTTCATATTGCTTAGATTTAGTATTTTTCCGTTAATTATATTACTATTTATAAAAAGTTCTTTTTAAGATTCATTTTTTACAAAAATGGAAAAAGAAGGTAATAAAAAAACGCCTCCTTATGGAATTTTAATATGTAGTTCACAACTTTTTTTAATTGGAACAACAATATGGATACAATTATTTTTTTTTGAGCAAGGTGAAAGTCCACTTTATTGGACGGAGAGGTTCGTCCAGTGTCCCTGATTGTGTACTGTGAGTCACAAACAATCGATCGAAACAATTCAATGTGATCTTCATATAAAAATCTACTACGAAATAAATTTATAATCCAAATTTTTAATTATTAAAATTTGTTTTCCTAAATAATTATTTTAAACTGTTCATTAACTTTTTAGATCGATGACTTTCTTATAATATGAAAAATATAATTTCAAAAAATTAAAATTTGATTTTGTAATAGATTTTAATATATGAGATCATATTGAATGGTTTGGATCAATCGTCTAATAATCAAAATCTAAAATCGAGCGCATTGGACACTCGATCCAATGCAATGGATTTTAATTTTGCTCTTAATGTTTATTATTGTTTATTATTATTATTATTATTATTATTATTATTATTATTATTATTATTATTATTATTATTATTATTATTATTATTATTATTGTTAAAGACATGTTAATATTATTTGTATACTATGAAATTATGTACTTTTGGAAACATATATATGAATCATGATCCAATTGAAAAGGTCAAATATTTAGTAATTTTGGGGAAAAAAATACTTGAATGGTAAGTAATGATTATACGGTATACCCTGTAATGATTATTAAAAAATAAAGGTATGTAAATCTATATCTATAGTATATATTAATTTCCGTGAACGCATTGAATTTTTTTTAGAGTTAAAAACTGTTACTTTTTTGCAATTTCTATTTTCTATAGGAAAAAATAGTTTTCTTTTTTTTGTTAAATATATTAAAAATAGTCGTCCCATTATTATTTAATTTAAGAATTAAATTTGGGACTGATAAGTATCATCCCAAAATTCATCATCCCCATCATCCTTAGAATCTGTGGTTCTATTTTTGGAGTGTAATTAATTAAACTTCATCCCTGCAATTAATCCAGCGCCTCATCCCTCATCTCTCATCCCTGCCTCATTAATTCAATTAATATAGCGCTCATAATTCCCTCCCCTCTGTTTCGCTCCTTCCCCCTCCCCTCTGTTTCGCTCCTTCCCCCTCCCCCTACGTCATATTTATGTAATTGTTCTATTTCAGAACATAATTATTCTATTTCTGAATATAACATAGTAGAAAATATTAGATTTGATTAAATTAACTGAGTTAATTCTAAAAATAAAATTAAAAAAATTAATCCATAAAAATAGTAATATTCTAAAGAAATAAATTCAAATTAACATGGAAATCGATTCGAATCCGAAATTCTTGACCTTGTGAAGTATCCAAAATTTATTCACATAATTCTAGTAAATCAAAATTTGATTTAATACAATAATTAAGCTTTAATTTAACAATAACTTAATAAAGGAAATAAATTTAAATCAAAAGCAGCATTAAAATCGATTTGAATTCGAAATCTTGACTTGGTATAATATCTAAAAAAATTTATTTATATAATTCTAGCAAAATCAAAGCCTAATTTATTATGACTAGTAAGTGTAAATTGAATTGTGTCTTAATAAAAGAAATTAATTAAATCATTTATCTGAGTTGCCACACCTTTGACCATACAAACCTGGCCATAGAAAATCCAAGGAGAAAGTTTTGATAAAAAAAAAAGAGAAAAGAGGTCGGATGGTGCGCTGGCACCATCTCTTTCTTCCCCCTTTCTCTTTTCTCTCTTCGATCCGTTCGATCGCCTCCTTCTTCTCCGATGAAACGAAGCGCGTATCTCAAGGTTCGACGTGATGAGGCAAACCAATAGGCAGAGGCCACCTCTCCTCTGCTCTTTATTTTGCTTTCGATCTTATCCGTGAGAGGCGGTAGGGAGGTGAGCTCAATCTTTGAGAATGGTGAAATTTTTGATAGATTAATCATCGTCGTCCCTTTTCAATTGTTATCTTCTTCTCTTCTCTCTTTTGAGTTTTGAGTGATGCCTATAAAAAGGGTTGAAAAAAAAGGGGAGGGATTTCTTTGGTTGATTCTCGGGTTAGGAAGTCCAGAAGAAAAAAAAAAAAAGAGAGAGAGAGAGGAAAAGAAAGGGAGAGTGAGGGCAGAGAAGACGAAAGAAAGAAAACCAGAGAGAAGTTTAAGGTATATGTTTCTCTTTTCTTTCGATTTCAATTAATAAGAAAAATTTTGAGATTTTTGAGTTAATATTGAAATTAGGATGAATTGAGAAGTGATACAAAGTTGATTAGGGACATAGATGGTAACCATTAAGAATTTTGTCTGGTTTTGCGATTATCGTGGGTGTTTTAGGTTGTGGCCGAATGAAATTTGTGAGAAAAATTTTTGAGTTCATCTTTAATTCGGACTTAGATATTGTTGTGAGGTCATATATGAGTATTTTCAGTTATAAGATCAAGTGGAGTAGCTAAGCTAAGTGATTGCATTGGATTATAGAAAATTTCTGTTGAAGATCGATTTATGATGAGATGTATGATCAATATTGATGTTCCATAGGTATATTGGTTCGGTTTATTGCTTAGGCAGCAACTTGGGGCCCTTGCGAGGGTGTGTATGAGGTGGTACCAGCCTCAGGTACCCTGCTGGTACCTCTGGTACGCTGCTGGTACATGTAGCCTGGTGACAGCGGTTAAGTTGTGAAAGAATTTTGGGATTAATGACCAATTCGTGAGGAAAAAGGACTAAAATAAAAAATAGAAAGGACCCAACTGTGAAATAATTTGATCTAGGGTTCGTTTTAGAAAAAACGAAGGGGATTGCGGGTCGGATCCTTTTTCTTGGCTGGCGGACTCTGTCGGATGGGTTTCGGACCCGCTACGGTGGCACAGGTCAACTGGTCAGGTTGACCTGGCTCAACCATTTCGCGAGTTGGGCTCAGTGGGCTCAGTGGGCTTGTGTTGGTTTGGGCTTGTTCTTTTGAGCCGAAGAAAAAAAAAAGAACTTGGTGGGCTTCTCTTTTGGCCCAGTGCAGGAATTAAGTAAAAATCCAATTGGATTTGGTAATAATGAATTATAATTAAACCTAATCTAATTAAGATTAAGTTAATAAATTGTGGGCTTGAGAATAAAATAATTAATTAAAGGAAAAGCCACTTAAACGTCGGGTATTCCTTTAGTTAATCGCAGTTTTCGGGAGATGATGAGAATAGTCCGAGTGAATCTAGAACAGATACAAATCACCGACTTTCTGATCCCAAATAACAACAAAATCAAATAACTTTTAGATTTTTGAATTTGTTTTATGATTTTCTGATTTTTGATTTTCGGATTTTGAGTTTATATTTGATTAATGATTTAAATTCTTATGAAATAAAAATAAGTTTAAACATTAACGAAATTGTTTAAATTAAATGTAAACAAAAGAATTAAACTATACATAATAAAGAAGTTATTAAGAATAATATTATAAACATAAATAATCTAATTAATTAAATAATTAATAATGAGAAAAGAAGTAAATAAAATAAAATAAGTTAAAATAAAAGAGAAACAATATAATAACAAATAATAAAAATTAAATTTACTGAAAACACAAGCAATTACTATAATAAATAATGAATTACTGGTCAGTCTGGTAGTGTAAGCCGGACCACATTTAAGGTTATCGAGTTAAGTTAATTTACGAAACCGTTTAGTCAAATCTTAACGGTTCTTGACTATTGTACAGGAGAATTGGCGAAGACGGAATCTGATCCAACAACAGGTGCGGATACGTGAATTTTTATAGAAATTCGGTCCTGGTAACTTTAAATTTATGCATGGCATGTTGCTGATGTCGTTGAATGCATTATACAATAATCATGTAGATTTAGGAACAAATATTACAACTCAAAAACTCATGTTGAAAAGATCTCCCTTGTTAAAATGGTATACAGCCAGGCAAGTTTGCATATTCCTTTTGTTATGAGTGAGCTGAGTCCTACCAGCTCAATTTAACCTTGCCTGATAATTTGAAATTTGGACTGTGCATGACTGAGACTGTGTGATAATTGAGAATGATATGGTAATGATTCACATCACGACTGTCTAAAGGGCAGTGTGATGTACTGAAATGATAGTCAAAGCCACTCTCCGGAGTCGGTAGGCCACCGGCTTCGGTCAGTTCGGTAGCGCTATTAGAATATGGAATTCCCTACTGTGCCATGGGAAAAGGATACGTCCTTACTGTGCCCATGTAGCAAGGGAAAGGTCTCTTACTGTGCCCAGCCGGTTGGAAATGGAGACCTGAGTGTGTATTTGGTGTCATACTGTTATGAAATGATATGATGGAACTGGCATGTTTGAAATGATATGCTTAATGATATGGAATTTCCTCACGTGCCCAGAGTTAGGGATACGTCCCTCACTTGCTCTTGGGTTAGGAAAAATGCTTTGCCCTTGATTCATTTGTGTGCATATTCATGAAGAATGATTATAACGAAATCGATTTTTGGTTCACAGCTTGTTATGAAATTGGTTAAATATTTTGCATCTACATATTATGGGAAATTTGACTAGTTTAGTTATTTAAATGATTTATATGTTATATATTCATTTTGATTATTATGGGTGTTACTTCGGGCTAAGATTTCAACTAGAAATCCACGTCTGGAACTAAAACCCGCACTGAGAATTTTATTCTCACTCCGTATTTGTTTTGCATGTTCTCCGGTGGATGGGGGTTCCAGAGGACGTATTACTTACACATAAAGACTACACCTAGTAAATTCGTGACGGGAATTGAGATCACCTTTACATAACTAGTTAGTGGTTTATGTTTTGTTATAATGTAATAGAACATGCTGTCAGGTTATGTATATATTGCCAGGGATGCTTTTACGATCGACTGTGTGTCGATATATTTTATTTTGTGATTTATTTTGTTTGAACTTTTGACTTGATAATATTTGATTATATTATCAGAAGAAGAAAAAAAAAACTTATTGCTAGTTTTAGGTTTAGTTTTCAGGTTAAGCCTTACGAAAGTACAATTATCTGTACTTTCGTGGCGGGAGCTGTCACGTCTGGCTGCGGGATGTGACACTGAACCTAATTGTGTTATTTCAGAACATAATTGTTCTATTTCATAACATAATTATTCTATTTCGGAATATAATTGTTCTATTTTCTGAACATAATTGTTCTATTTCAGAACTTAATTGTTCTATTTTCATAACATAATTGTTCTATTTCAGAATTTAATTGTTTTATTTCAGAACATAATTGTTTTATTTTCAAAACATAATTGTTCTATTTCAAAACATAATTGTTTTATTTTAGAATCTAATTATTCTATTTCAGTCTTCAGGACATAATTGCATTAATGAGAGTAGGCGTTGGATGGGAACAGAAAAGGAAAGAGTAAATGGGGAAGAGCATTGTATTAATTTCATTAATGAGGAAATTAATGAGGCCTTGTAGGGATAAGGGATTACACAATTATTAATGTGTTTTTATAGGAATTAGAATTAATGAGGCGCTGAATCCGTAGGGATGGTGGGGATGATAGAATCTTAGGGATGGTCTTAAGCCTTTCCACTTTTTTTATAACTAGCATAAGATGCCCTCATATGTGGGCAAATAAACAAAATAATGTTAGACAATAAAAATATGTTTCTTAATTTACCATCGATACAAATTGATATGTTATTCAATTGTTTCTATATTAGATGGAAAACCAATCAAATCCAAAGAAAATTTTTTCCTTCTGTGCAGCAATTAAAAACCGAGATAATTCTTTCTTTGTGTGCGCATAGAGATGTGTTGAGACAGATCTAACCATACATTTACAGATCAACGGTATAAAAATTATTAACAAAAATTGTTGTGACCTTTCTCTAGGTGTATTTATAAGTAGTAGAGATAAAAAAATAGTTTTTTTTTTCTTTTTTTGTTTAAATCTCTACTACTTATAAATGCACGCATACAAAGGGTGTAAACAATTCATATAAAAAGAGTAAACATGTCATATAAAAGGATGTTAAACAATTCTTATATCAATTATGGACCATTGATTTGTGTAATTTGATTTGATCAGTGGTTTAGATTAAGGTAAGACTTTTTATAGAAAAAAATAAGTTACTACCAAATTAGCTATTTATTTAAAAGGAAAGACTAAATTATTGATTTTACCGTATCTTTATTGTCTAACATGTAAAGTTTTAAATAAAACAAAAATACTATCAAAATTTAATTTTTTTTAATTGCCCTCATATTGAGGGCATCTTTTGCTAGTATATTAAAAATAGTCATACCAATTATTATTTAATTTAAGAATTAAATATATTTGGAAATCTAAGGTAGTACATGCCTAATGTATAGTATTGATTAAAAACTGTGGTCCGTATTATCCTTTCATACAACATGCGATCTGAGCCCTCTAATTTTCGCTGATTGATCGATATGAATTTATGGCAGAAGTTTATCCTTCTTAATTACTCTTCTTAGATGATACTTTTGTATTTTTTTGGGCACGAAATTTATTCCAAGTTTATATGATGATTTTTGATGGCAGAAATTAATAATTTTGAACTAACAAATTTTTATTTAGAAATTTTGGTAAGTTTTTAATGGAAAATTTTTTATATTTTACATCAGAAATTTTGAAAAGTTTGAGGAAATAGATTGAATTATTCTCAATCTAAAATAATATAGCGTAGCGAAGCTGCCATGTCTAGTTGAACGATAAATTTGGTAATAAATCCATTTTTATGGACGCATTAACGAGTATTATATACTACTTTAAAAATCTTGATTATAAACAAAATAAGCTAAAACTAAATATTGCGTTATATCTTAGAAAATTATTGAGAATACCTTGACGTAAAGCAAGATTGCAAAGTTTATTTTTGACAATTTAAAATATAAAAAATAGCAATGAAAATGCTCCATCCATTTTATTAATAGAACTTCTTTTGAATCAATTGGCCTTGGGAATAAACAAAATCATTTAATTTTTTAGGGGGGAATTTAATGTGTGTTTTAATGTGATGTTTGCTTTCTTGTCTTTTGGCTCTTCTCTCCAGACAAACACAAAATAGGGAAGTAAAATTAAAGACCATAAATTTGACTTGCATAAATTAATTGTAAAATATGAACAAATCTATCCTATAAATAATAATTCCCCATCTATGTGTGAAGTAATACTCATGTAGCACAAGCATAATGAAAAACAAATATTGATTACTATTATCTGAACTATAACTGGCCAACATGTCAATAAGTCAATATATTATTTCAAGCACAACTCAAACATTTTACTAAACACAATACAAAGTGGCAAGGGGCATAATTAGAATATTTTTTTTTTTTTAAAAAAGTGAACAAAATAACAAACTCAAAGAACAATATAACGTTATACCATTCAAACTTCACGAACAAGATATAAAAAAGTGAATTGCACGCGGCACCTCAATTTAATTAAATTCAAAACGATCTGAATTGCACACCTTAATTTCTTTTTTTCCGGTCCATATTTCAATGTTGATTAAATAATGCCCCTCGCCTACAAATTTCATAGCATGCTAGTCATTCCATTTTTATTAACTGCATCTGCATGGACTTACTAAGTGAAATTCTTTTATTATAAGTTACCAAAAAAGGAAAAAAAAAAACTGACTAATACTAGAGAGTTTATTTTGCTTTTTCGACAGGGAGTCAAACAACACAATTCAATATGACCGTACATTTAAAAAAAAAAAGAGAGAGAGAAATTATTCTGCAAACAGTCTAAGAACATAAGGCTCATCAATCAGTTATCAACATACGAACCCTTATTATTAATTAACTTAATCTCAAGCTAGCACAACATTTCTTCTGACATCATCATAAATTAGTTCACGAATCAGACCAGGTAATATCATACTCCCCACCAGAGATACCCAACTCATCCCAAACTGCCTGTGATGCATCGACAATGTTGTTTCTGCACGGTGGCTGGTATGCGTGCGGTTTGTCGCATCCATTCACAGAATCACACTCATCCACCACCATCGCAACAACCGACTTCCCATTCGCGTTAATTTTAATATTTTTCAGACACCTACTACCCCCACTGTACCACCCAGTGGACAACGCGACCACCATTTCAGAATTGTCATGCCAAGTGTTGTCGCAGCTTGGTGGATCGCCACCATCTCCACCGTCTTCAAAGCTGTTGAGTGTCAGAATTGCTGAAGTGGCACCGGTTACATCAGGTGAGCATTGGTACTGCGGGTACGACTGGCCTGCTTGGCAGCACTGTGAATCGTTTTCAGTGTTGCAGTTGTTGGTGTCCGTACCCGGCAGGTACCCACTCGGGTTGCATGTGTTGAGGAGGAAGCGATGCTGGATCGCTTGGAGAAGGTTTGGTTTGTTAAGAAAAAAGAGTATCGTAAGTACAAAAACTAGTTTGTTTGCCATTTGCTTCGGATTGGGTTTGGTTGATCAGGAGGCAGTTTACAATAGTGAACTTATATAGAGAGTTGAAAACCATGGCATGGCGTTATTGCATTAATATTTTAATATATCACCGGTTTTTTACTTTTTTATGGGCCTTGAATTCTAAGTTTCGAAAGTTTGAAAACTTAATTTGACGGTTCGACTGCCTTGAATTGGTTCGTTGTGTTCTCCGAAAAATGTTGACCTAGTAAATGAAACGCCAATATTTTACAGTCAACGTTGAATTCGTAATTATCCAAAGAATTAATGAGGTAGTGTCTACTAATGGAGGACACAATTAGTGTTATTTTTAAGTATACTGGTACGCGCGCGGATGATCATATATATGATTGGTTGCTTTAATTTCCATGATCAATACTTGTTTCTGCAAGGAAAGTAGTTAATTAGTTTTGTAATTTTTGAACTAAAAAAAGCCCAATGATAAATGATCTAGTCATTGCATGAAAGAATAATAAAAGAAACATGAAAAATTAACAATTAGACAATGATGGTCTTTAAGTTTAAAATGATTCTTATGGACGTTATCTTCTGCACGTAAAAACCCTTCAAAAGTTTGATTTAGTCTAGTAGTGAACATAGGAGGAAAGTTACATGTCAATTATATATATATACAATTGTAACAAGTGGGATTAAAATTTTGTTCAAGTCCGAATGTCCGATTGCACCGTCAAACACTCATTAAACTAGTCAAACATACTTGCAAATTTGAACAAATTTACAGAATATAATTCAGGGGGCGAAACTACACTTGAGTATGGGAGATAGGAAGAATGTCTGCGTTTACTTTTTTTTTTTTTAAAAAAAAAATTATAAGAATATACTTATAATTATCATTCAAAATAATTATAACACAATTTTGATCAACTTTTCTTTTTTGTCTCATTCTATTATATCTTATATATTTCTGATATTAAAAAACATACGGTGTAATTAATGATAGATACATTTATATCATAATTGAAAACGAAAAGCATTGTTGAATCAACTTAACAAAGACATGTTCTTTTCTCTATTTTTTTTTAAAATAAATATGTTGGAGAAAAGAAAAATAAATTGGAGAGAGAAATGCAATCAAATTTTTAAAGAGGTATTTAAATCTGAGGCTGATTTGGTGCAGGAAATCCTCTTGGAGTAGAGAACGCTAAGGCTGTGCTCCATACATCAAATATTAATGGAACAGAAGGGAAAGGCCGCCCGATTTGTTTACTCCCCAAATCGGGGTATAGAAATTTACTCTATAAATTAGCTCTATCTCTCACTTTCTCTTCTCTTCCTTTCCATACGTAACCTTCCCACTGGAGCGAGAAAACAGTTCGGACATAGTAAAATTTCTGTCACTTCCTTTTCCTCTCCCTCCGAGACCACGTTATGGAGCAGACCCTAAGAGAGCTTATCTTTTGACAGTTTTACTGTTTTTATTGGGCTTCTATTTTAATCAGCTGCTGGCTGATTTTTTTTTTTTTTTTTTTTGTAATTTTTATTATTTATATAAGATAGGTGTTTGATCTCTGCTTTTCTTTTTTTTTTTTAAAAAAAAAAAAATCTATGAAGAACTTATTTGAGGGGTGGATCTCTGAAGGATTGGGCCAAACCATAAAACAGGCCGAAACCATGTCTTACGCCCTCGTCACTACACTAGTACAAAGGTGTAAATGCACCCTATTTCTTTTTTTTTTTTTTTTTTTTGAAACTAAAACACCCCGTAGGGTAAATGCACCCTATTTCATTAAACAAGACAAGTTGTTTTCGCTTGTACATATATAATTACTCAGTGCAAACAAATGCAGGGCATAAACATAAGCAAGATCAATATAAAAATCCAGACTCATATAGTACAAAGACAAGTACAGATTTTTAAAGGCTGACGAGATCATAATTATTGGGGGTGAAGCAAACAATTTTCAATAAACATTGTCTAAATTGAGACTGTATTTTGAACTCTCCAATTATTTTGTTATAATCAGAGACGAACAGAACCCAAAGCAGAGCTTCTTGTCCTAATTTCCACCGGACTCACAACCAGCTGCTTCTGAAGGCAGGATGTTCAGCATCAATGGGCTGCTAGAGTTTCAGGAGTCGAAGGAGTCCTGGTCTTGTATTGTGAATATGTGAGGAATCAAACAGGGGATGAACAAAGCTACTGATTTTTTCTTGCATATTTTCACCTTCTCTTTATATGATGTCGGTTTCTTCTTTTTTCTTTTTTTTTTGAAACAAAAATGGAGGTCGAGCCCCCATCTTTAATTAAATTAAAAGAATTTACAAAGTTTAGCAAGAAGCTAACAAAAATTTAAAAACAATGAAAAAAAATAATAAAAGTAGCGGCCGAAAAAACAAAATAAAGAAAAAAAAGTCGGTCTTCTCTGGAGAAATAACGGTTTAAAATCTTGAATTCAGAAACAGCTTGTATGACTATGTCTTCTGGGCGTAGACACACGTCTCTGAAAATACGAGAGCATCGTTCTCTCCAAGTTACAAAGGCCAATGTTGCCAGTAGGTCTCTTTGTGTATTAACAGTGGAGTAATTAGTAAGAAAACTGGCTAATCCAATCAGTCGGACACTGGTTAACATGGTTGGAGATAGGCATGCCTTAGCCATTGACTGTTGAAAGAAGAGGCAATCCCCAAAGATATGGTTTAATGTTTCTTCACTTCTTTTACAAAGAATCCAGCAATTAGGAAGTTTCCACCCCCTCCTCTTTAAATTATCTATTGTTGCCAATTTATCAATGGCCATTTGCCAAATGAAAATTTTCATTCCTGGTTGAATTTTGATAGACCAGATCGCAGCTAGAGTCGACTCTTCTTTAGGGTAGTTTTTTTGCAATCTGTACGTAGAGCTGACAGAAAAGCTGCCATTTGCTTTCATCTTCCAAGTGTAATCATCACATTTACCGTCTGGTTCCAGATGGAGATTATCAATCAGGTTTGACAGAGACAATAATTGGATACTGGCAGAGGATGAGGTGTGTATTAAATCTCTGAACAACGCATCATTATTCTGCCATGCTGTTATAAAATCACGTAGGGTAATATTAGTATCCACCGCAAACATGTTCGATTGGATACTGGCAGAGGATGAGGATGAGGTTTCTTCTTTATAAAATATGTTCAATTTTTCAGTTTCACTGGTTTATCATTTTTGTAGTTTCAAGGACAAACCATGCATGCATTTTCTAGGGCTGGGTACAAGTTTGATACACAAACATATTTATTATTTTGGCGTACCTAAATTATAATATATTGCAAGTTCAATCGAATTGTTTATCTTTTGTCTACCAGAAATTTTTTTTTTCTATTTTGATGTAGCCCCGTCATAATTTATTGTACTTGTGCCCAACAGCTACCTGAAATTGGGTTGTAAAAAGTACATGCTTTTTCTATTTTAAGAACCTAGTACACAGCACCAAGTTATAACTCTTCACGCCAGTGAAAAGGGTTTTGAATCATAATTTATTTTGAAAAAGTATAGCAGGTCACACAACAAGCATTCGCAGTGCTATAGAACAACTGAACAAGTCATATTAAACCTTTATATTTAGTTAATATCCATAATTGTATTTGGAACTAAACAATAAACAACATCATTTACTTTTGGAACAAATTATAGTCTTCCTTTTTTTTTTTTTTAGTAATGCTTTAAAGTTAACTTAGAAGAAAACTTTAAAAAAAAGTGAAGAGAGAAAACGTTCAAGAAAGTTAAGTGGGTCCTCCTTTTGAAGGAAAGAAGATACCACTTTCATTCAAAGTTCAACACAACCCTGCTTTTCATTTAACGAAAGCTTTTTGATGATATTGCCCTTATAAGCACCCTTTTTATGTATGTGCTTGCAGACATAATTATCCTTGGGACCCCGCTTGGCTAGTTTTCTTGCTTTTTAATTGACAGATTTAAACATGACCACATCCCTCTTCTTTTCAGTAATCAGCCTTTTAAAGAAAACGCACTACCTGCATTAATCATCAATACAATTCACTTTTATTTAATCATGACCTAATTTCTTGAAACAATTTGTAAACAAAATTAGAGCATACACTTCCAGCATTCAAAGACATGAAATGACAGTAACGATGATGAAAATTGTATTTTCAAGCATAGCATTCTTGCTAGCCTTGTCAATTGTTGGTAGTAATACAATCAATTTCCAATCTCTTGCCGTGCATGAGTTGGCTTACACGACCCATAAGCTAGACACATCTCATTCCACACAGTTGCCTCCCAACTCCATTTATAAAAAAGGCCAGATGGCCCTTCAGCTGGTTCACCGTGACAAAATCTCTATTCATCGCAAAAAGAATTATTGGCATCTTTTCCAAGAACGGCTTATCCGTGATTCAAAGAGGGTAGCTGGTCTCTACCAACAGCTGAAGAACTTGTCAACCAGAAGTTCCTTCTACGAATTGCATGATTTTGGTTCGGCTGTTGTCTCAGGTGCTGAAGAAGGCATTGGTGAGTACTTTGTCAAAATTGGCATCGGTAGCCCGCCAGTTGATCAGTTCATGGTTGTGGACACAGGAAGTGACGTGACGTGGGTGCAGTGCAAACCGTGCACACAATGCTACAGCCAAGCTGATCCTATTTTTGACCCAGCTGGCTCGGCTTCTTTCACAAGGGTTTCATGTGATTCGGTGGCTTGTGGCTTACTAGACCAGGCCGGCGAGTGTGGCTCAGGCCAGTGTCAGTATGAGGTCACTTACGAGGATGGTTCCTACACTAAGGGCACCTTAGCCCTTGAAAACCTAAAATTTGGGTCCACTGAGGTCCAAAATGTCGCTATAGGGTGCGGACACCATAATCTTGGTCTTTTTGCATGGGCCTCGGGCCTATTGGGTCTTGGTGGAGGTGTGATGTCACTTGTCGGGCAACTTGGTGGACAGACTGGTGGCGCCTTTGGTTATTGTCTGGCAAGCTCTGGGTCTGACTTAGACGGGTCTTTGGTTTTCGGTCGGGATGCTGGTATCCCAACTGGAGCAATTTGGGTTCCTCTAGTAAGAAATCCACTAAATCCTAGCTTCTACTATGTTGGGCTTGTTGGCCTTGGAGTAGGGGGGACTCGGGTACTGGTGCCAGAAGAGGTGTTTCAATTATCAGAATATGGAGATGGTGGAGCAATCCTGGATACTGGTACAGCAGTTACTAGATTACCTGTACGAGCTTATGAGGCATTGAGAGAGGTATTTGTTAATGCTACAATAGGATTTCCACGGGCAGATAGTGTGTCTCTATTTGACACATGTTATGATCTTTCTGGTTTTGGTACCGTGCGAGTGCCTACTATATCATTCTTCTTTTCAAATGGGCCTGAATTGACGCTGCCGGCAAAGAATTATTTGATACCAGTTGACGTACATGGGACATTCTGTTTGGCTTTTGCACCATCAGATTCGGGTTTGTCAATTGTGGGAAATATCCAACAAAAGGGGATCCAGATTTCATTTGATACTGTTAATGGACTAGCAGGGTTTGGTCCAGATACCTGCTAATTATCAACCTTTATGCTAGTATATTTTTCCCCTTTTTTTTTTTGGGTCAGATACCTGCTAGTTGTCATGCTATACTAATGTTACTCTTTCTGAAGTAATTTTACTCATTTGCCATTTGGCTTTGAAGAGATCCAGTTGTTGTAATTTTTCTGTTTGACTTGCTTGGAGTTTACTTTTATTTTAAGCTAGATTATCAAACTAAGACGTACCAGTTTAATTTGATTTAAATTTAATTCCATGCACTCCATAAGAGAAAAATAATAGTGCACCTTCCTTTTATGTTTCCGGCATTCCTTCCATTATTACAATTGGGCACGAGTGCATTATTTTGTCCTTTATAAACTTGTGATCACTAGAAAAACAGAAAGGTTTTCTCACTGAGCCACAAACTTCCGTTATGGCACTACCTCAATACCCATTGCCCACAAAACACATGCTTAAAGATTATCACTCCTACTTGGGGCAGCCAAAAGAAGAAAGAATTATTTCACCAAAACAAAATTATAAACTTTAAGCCATATGTTCACAAAATAAGCAACCATATAGTATAAAAATAGACGATTAGTCGTCGATTTCAACTCTCTTTATGCCTTTATGGTAATATGGACAACAACAGTCTTCTGCGACGAGTCCGAGTTCTGTAGTAGCTGGGTTTGAAATTTAATGGGCTGTATTCAATATTTCTGAGAATTGTTTCAAACCGTAGCCCGTAGGTTTTGAACACAGGCTGCATAAAATGCTACCATTGTTTGTTCAAACTTCAAAGCTAAAATTTACTGGGCCTTTGGGATAATTTCTTTTATCACGGAATTTCATGCTCAAGTGTTGTGATTTAGTCGTATGAATTGTATTTGTAATTCCAATCATTTAAACCTAGCATTTTTTGTAGACTTGGCATTTTGTTTTAGTGTAATGAAATGCAGGTCTCTCCATCTTGGACGATATTTAAATGATAAAAAAAATAAACCTAGCATCCGATCTTAATTGTTCTTGGTATATTATATATATATATATATATATAGTTTAGCTCCGGTGAGTCGCGATCAAAACTCCTAGATCTAGTTCAAAATGACCGATCCAAACCGTCCAATATGATCTCCCTATTGAAATATCCATGCAGACCAAATTTTTTTTTTATTTTTTTCGAAATTTTTAAGTATTTTTTGAAATTTTAGAAAATCGTTAATCTAATTAGTTCTGAACCATTCAAAAACAGCAGTTTTTAAAAATTCGAAAAAAATATTTAAAATTTTTGAAAAAATAAAAAATTTGGTGTGCATGGGGATTTCAATAGGGAGGTCATATTGGACAGTTTGGATCGGTCATTTTGAATTAGATCTAGGAGTTTTGATCGCGACTCACTGGAAGGTCCGTGAGTCACGACTCACCGTAGCTAAACTCTCTCTCTCTCTCTCTCTCTCTCTATATATATATATATATATAGAGAGAGAGAGAGAGAGAAATGCTATGGTGCATCGCGATGTATTTAGACTTTGTACATCACGACCATATTGTTCATAGTTTTACAAATTAACAAATCTAATTAAACCAATCAAATCTATATATTGAAATCTCATAACAAACCAAATTTTATATTTTTTTAATTTTTTTACTATTTTTTTTCAAATTTTTTAAAACCTGCCACTTTTGGAATTTCCTTATTATTAGTTGGTATCCATAAAAGGAAAGTTTAAAAAAATTCGAAAAAATAGTAATAAAATATAAAAATATATAAAATTTGGTTTGTTATGAGATTTCAATATGTAGATTGGATTGGTTTAATTAGATTTATCAATTTGTAAAACGATTGACGGATAAATGATCGCGATGTACAAAAGCCTCAATACATCGGATGCACCATAACATATCTCTCTCTCTATATATATATAACAATGATAATAAATTCTTGGCATCTAATTGGAGTGTATTGTTGTTATAAATCTCAACATTTAGATTTAATTGGTCGATCCAAAAATTTCAGCTCAATTTGCATATTAAATTATTAGAAATGCTACTGGACAATATATACGATGAATTGAGTCTGTCCTATATGATCGTTCTCACATTTTAAATTTTAAATGATCGATCTGAACCATTCAACATATTCTTTATATTAAAAACTTATAAGAAACAGAATTTATTATTTTTTAATTTTTTACTATTTCGATATTTTTTAAAATTATTGTCATTGGAAGATCTGTGATCTTGTATCGTAGATTTTCTAAAATACCGAAAAATAGTAAACAAAATATGGGAAAAAAAATATAAATATTGGTTTCCTATATGAGTTTTCAATATGAAATAGATATTAAATGGTTCGGATCGATTGTTTGAAATTTCAAATGTCAGAACGATCATGTGGAACTAACCCCATCCGTCCCATATATTGAACTCTAGCCTTTTTTGTTGAACTTTTTAGAATACTTGCACTATTTTTAGAGTTTTTATTATACTTAATAGTTTCTTTCTGTTAAATAAATTTTTAGAAAACTGTAAATTTATGTTCATAATGTGAATTGATAATTTTCATTTCAAAATTAATATTTAAATCGTCAAATCGGACGATCGGTGTTTTGCATAATAATAATGCAACTATTATATTAAAAGCTGGTCAAACGAATCTATAATTAGAGTTTCATTATTTTTTTGCCCCTCAGTATGATTATGATGCATCATGCAACTTTTCCTTTCGGCTAACCAAGGAAAGTTTTGTAAATTTTTTTTTCTCTGGCGTTTATAATTTTTCTGAAGGATCTTGCAACTCCTTTTGGCAGCCCAATCAAAAAGAACCCTTTTAATACTTTCTATTAAATAAAACTTAAATAAAAGAATTAACAAAACGATCAGCTTTCTGTTTCAAAAAAAAAAAAAAAACCCTTTCCTTTGTAAAAGTAATTAAAATTTATTTCGAAGATTGGAAATGATGTAAAAAGAGGACACAAGAAAATACAGAATATTCAAGGAAAAAGAAGGAACGACACTTAATTTAAAACAACCTACCTGTACTCCAAAGTATGAGGACGAACATTTCGGTGATACTATGTTATCTTTCTTACAAATGTCACCCCATAACTTGTAATTTGTACAAAACAGGAATTATAATATAAAAAGAAATTAGCAAGGGATACAAAACTTACTAGTGGGGATCTAATTTGGCTGATTCACTGCCTTGCTGGCAGAGCTTAAAACCACCAAACTTTGTCGGCGCTTTTTCTATTGAGAAAGTAGCGTTCTGCTAATTTGCTATCTGCCACATGGTAGGGATAGGGATATCCTGCATTTCTGGGGACACTTTAATTTATGCATAATTAATTAATATATAATGCATGACTCGTTACGCGGGTTGTAAGGCGCTAATGAAAATCTACTTCAAACTATAAAATTTTTAATTACGAGGAAGAGGATTCTAGAGCGTCGACCTGCCTTGACTTCCTTGTCTTGAGGAAGATCGAAGATTGGAAGGACTGGGCCGGTTAATAGACAAAGGAGTGAGGCTACTTCCGAGCAATAACACTATCCTTTCTAATTATAATATTAATTATTCAGCAGATCAACGTTCAAATTACATTGTACACTGCATCGGTTATTGTAACCCAGAATGGATTTGGTTGGTTACGAAGGTTCACATGAAAACTTATTTTTATTCATAAAAAAAAGTAAGATGGCAGTGGCACACTTTTATGGTGCCACTAATACCAAACTTTACTTTTTAATTTTATTTTAAAAAATTTAAAATTTAGTTATGCGATCCGAATCGTTAAACTTGTCTTATCATAAAATTTTATACTTTTTAATGTTTATCTGATGCTTGATCAAGAGGTCTAAAATGAATGAATGAATCTAAATAATTATGATATATTAATGTTAAAAATTAATCATCAAATATAATTATATTAATTTCAAATAAATTTAAAAAATTATAAAATTTTTATGATAATGCATCCATCGTTAAAATGATAAAGATTAACGGTTCCGACCTGATGATTATATTTTAAATTCGAAATTAAAAATAAAAAGTAATATGGCATTTGTGACACCATAAAAGTGTGGCGTAGGAACCTTACTCTCGTAGTTATCGATTAGAGATTGTGGGTTGGGAACTTGATTGAATATCTCTTATGAATATTATTAAATTAGGAGGATTGATCTCATTGTATCATATCAATAAAAATATGCCCGTAATTTAATATTGATGATATGATCATCTATTTAGATCTACATAGATAGTGAGAGATATCGATTTAATTATCACAAAAAAGTCAATTAAAAATTTGATAGTGAAACTCATATCAAAGAAATATAGATTAATTAAAAATATATATCATTTCTCAGGCAAATCTACAACAAAGCCAGTACTTATTTGCCTATTATTTGGACTGTATTTATTTTTATTTTTGAAGAAAAATGGGGGTCGAAGCCCCCATTTGGACTGATCTGAATCTTCCCCTCCGAAGAAAAGCTTATACTATCACCAAAATAGGCTACTGATGAAACAGTTTATCTCAACAAAATTGCGTTTACTTCTTTTATTATTATTATTATTATTATTATTATTATTATTATTATTATTATTATTATTATTATTATTATTAAAACTGTAACTTTTTAATTATGTAATAATTTAATTGATCATCAAATATAATTATATGTTTTAATTTTTGAATTAAAATTAAAACAACTTTATAATTTGTTGGTCATCCAATGATAAACATCTCGTCAAATTCCTTAATCCACCCAGGTCAACCCAAAACCTTCTGATTAACTTAAAACCTACAGTGATAGTGTATCTAAAACGCGGCATTCAGCCTTTACTTGAATTTCGTTCCGAACAGAAACGCAATAGAACTTAGGCCTTGATCATAAGGGTAAAGCCGTTAAAATATAAATACTGAAATTGAAATTGCGATTTCATTCAAATCCATAATTTGAAGGGATGAAATTGAACCGTGAAAGTTAAGTTGACGAAAACTCATTTCTCATCAAATCTTATTTTAAAATCTTAATCAAAAAGAAAAAAAAAAATTTGACGAGAATTGATAGAGAGTGTTAGATTAGATTTCTTTGTCGTCACTGATGAACGTCCGTCAATGCTCCTAATTGCTCATACGATCATCTAACTTATTTCAAATTAAATCATTTCATTTTTGTTGAAATCTCCAATCACTTCTGTTCCTTATTTTTGACCAACTGCCAATCCATTTTCCGAATAGAAAGAACAAGATGAAGTCAAGGCCATCGCCCATCCGAACTATCAAAAACTTGATATATATATTCAACGACGTCGTCGATTATGGAATGTAAAGAAAAAAAAATATTTTAAATATAATTATCCGAATAAATATATTACCCTGTTTAACCCAAAAAACACAAATTGATCTGTCCATTTGTTCTTTTGCGTTCTTCTGTGGAACGGAAAACTTAGCCTGGAAGGACACGATGCCTTTTTGTATCTGCAAAGGCGGCCTGTCTCATTGAGTCCGTTCCTTTAAAAAGAATAAAGAACAAAATCTATTAGCTTATCCAGCATTATCAGATTTTATTGCGGTAAAAAGCCCCTTGAAAAGTTCAGATGATGTCAGGCTGTAGGCCTTTTTTTTTTTTATGACGCCAGTGATTTGTATGTATATTTCAAGTAATTTGTCCAACACATGTTTATTTTCACCGTATTCAATTCTTGTTGGAAGCCAAAATTCACATTTTTTTTTTCCAAAATTTTATTTTATTTTATTTTAATTTTTTTAGAAAATCCTTTATCTAAGTAGTTCTAGGCCATCCAATAACAACGCTTTTTTAAAATAAAAAATTTTACAAAATAAAAATATTTTATAATGGTTCGGACAAGATTTCAATATGGAGATTACATTGATTGGATTGGAATTTTTGTTGAAAGCATAAAATTCGAAAATAAACGCAATGCACGGGACACATATGTACAATTAATTACAATGCGTTGTACTTTTAGCAATCCTCTAAAAATTCTTTATTTTATAATTTTTTTGTGTATCAAAATTCCATCAAATTAAATTTAATTTGAATCTTTGTAAATTCAAGTGTTTGATGAACGATAAATTTTATCATTTTATGTGCATGATATATTTATAGAGCATATAGATTACGTTATAAATGTAAAATTTTTTAATTGTCAAAATAATTTATTATATAATTTTTACACTATTTCTGATTTCTGATGACACTAGGAATGGCTCAAATTCACTATGCAACTTGAACTTGTTCTTGGGTCCATTAAAGCATCAAAATATTTTATTTCTTTCTCCAAATTAAGTAGAATTTCATATTTAAATTATTATTTTATCCAGTAATTTTTATTTCTTACTTAATGATTTACAGTTAAAATAGACAATAGATAAACAGATATTGAATATTTTTGTTTCAAAAAATAAATTTAAAGTACGATTCACTATTGTCTCCAAAATGGGTTAACGAAACAGGTTTGTTGTAATCATACCGTCCAAACTATGCTTGCACACTCTTCTTTGCCAGAAAAATTGCATTTTTCTATTATTTTTTTACACTAACATTTAATAAGAAAAGATAAGAATTTTTTTAATCGAACATAGTAATTGATTTTACCTGTCAATATTATCTTGACTAAAAGAAGGAATTAAACAAATACATATCTAACGAACATACCGAAAAATTACTTTAACCAACAACATCAATTTAATTGATTTCAAAAACATTGTCCAAAATGGGAAAGAGAGACCATTATTTTTTCTAACATGGTCGAAAGCTAGAAATATTTCTGCTTTGATAGATTCATGAACACCCTTCGATACTTGTTTCGTGTCTAAACTCCGGGTCATCCTAGACCTCAGCTTAAAAGTGTCAAAGAGAATTAAATTTCTAGATTCATCGTCTTCATTCGGATCTCAATTATTAAGTTGACAATTTTGGTAAAACTTTTGTGCAGCTATATTACTAAACCTATGAAATTATATTTTAGTGAAGATTTTTTTATTTTCTCTTTTTCAGAGCAGCTTTCCAACGAATGGGGGTTTAGTTTACATGGAGGGAAGCTTGGCATTTGATTTACTGTGGCCTATATTTATTGGTAGCCGACTAAATTAATGTTATAACATTTATTTTATTTGTTTTAGAAGCTATAAATTTTTCAAGACAATTAACCAATTACTATATGATTATTGTCATATAGCAAAGTAGCTATACTACTATAAGTTCTATAAATCATTAAATAAAATCGTCAAGTTGTCAAATAGTCATAAAATTTTCATCAATGTCTTTGTCCTTTTAAGTGAACATTAACACACTTAAAAAGTACCAATATGACTCTCCAATTTAGTGGTATAATTTAGGCTTTTAACAAGATAACAATAAATAAGTAAAAGACGATGCAGAATTCCTGTCCAACTATCCAACGTGTCCAACCCAACAAATACTTATCGTACAACTGTATTGCTCAATTTCATCTGTCCCTTTTCGTATTCAATGTTATACCATTTTTTTCCCCTTGCCATATTGTTAATTTTACGGAAACTTTATTTATTTCTGAGCCAATAATTGAATAATCGGACTCCACGCTCGCGATGAAAATCGATTATAAGTAGTATTATTTTTATTATTACATCTTATTATACAGTAAAGTAGATTACACAAATAGTTTGCAAGTATTACTCAATTACCTATATATTTTAATCTACAAAGTTTTTAAAAATATCATTATAGTCCTTAACATTTTTGATCTGCGATACAAATTCTACTGATGCTGCGATGCATGCTACTTAAGCCGACTTGTTAAGGGGCAGCCACTACAAATATCCAAGCCATAAAGCAGTAGCGATCTTCCGCGCTCTAACATAAATACCTACAATTGCTGGATATATAAGAAAAAATGCTTTCAGAAGTCGGAACTAACTCATCAGGTCGCCACCAAGCACAGCTGCCTGAAAGGCCGTGCTGACTCGGATCTGTGTGTGATCTGATGTCGACTCGGACCAGCGTAGGCTCGAAGAAAAGGAAAGGGGCCTAAATTCTTCAAATGCCTTAATGGCATTAATTTTTACACCTCAGATCGACACCTTCCTGCATCAGCCCTGGACCCCAGCAACCTGAACCCAGATTTCCTGGGAAGGATTCTCTTCTAAGAGACTCAGAGGCGATTAAGGACTGACACATTATGTGGTGGTTTAAAAAATTAAAATAAATCTATATTTAGGCGACTCGTCAGACATGGACCCGGAGGATAGTTGCCACAAAGAACTAGGAGTCTCTTAACAAACTGTAATTCCATGCGTCATTCTTTTGTGTCTACTTTTTCTTTTTTCCCAAAAAGAAATCATGCCATTTTGCATAGCCTAAAAAAATGCACCACATTAATATCACCAAACAAAAGAAAAATTCACAACATTAGTCTCAAATTTGATCACATGTTGCTATTATAATCAGGAAATTAAAGTGATTAGAAATGATTAATAATTTCTGGTTATATGTACTATTGTAATTGTGAAAATTAATCACAATTAATTACAATCATAGTGAAAATGTTAACCAAATTTGCTTTAGGGTTCTTTTATGTTAAATATTTTTGAAACTGGCGATCGACAGGTTAAAAGTTGTGTAACCCATTTTAACATTTCTTTTACCTTGAGCAGGACACGTGGGTAAGTGGGTTGTCGACAATCAATACTTATAGTTGAATGGTTAATTATGACATTATTAATTTTATAAATAAAAGCAATCTATGATAAAGCGACAATTCTTAAGTACCTAATCGGTGGTCACGCTGGTCATGGTCCGCGGCGGGGGTCATAAAATACTCCATACAGTTAAACTGCACCTCACATGCTTTGTTGTTTTCTGTACATGAAATCGGACTATTTTTTATTCAGGTGTGAAATTTATATGGGTAGATAAGCATCGTCAAAATATTATAATAGATCTTATTATATTCGAAAAAGATAAACGCGTACCATTGCAACTGCCTATGTTGAATAATTCATTAGTAACGTAAATAAGATAATTGAATTGTAAAAAATAAAGCCTATAACTAAGGAAGGTATATTTGATGGGACAGTTGCATAGAAAAAATATGGTACTTCCACAAGAAATGGTTCAAATACGTAAATATAGCCATTTTGTAAATGTGGTATCAAAAGAATCTTATCCGACCACAAAAAAGATTCGGATTTATTACTTTTTTGATGGTAAGCAAGAAGCAACCGGCTAGCAAGATAATGTTTTGTCATACCAAGAAAAAAAAAAGCAAGATAAGGTTATGCAGTGTATATCCCTGAAAGATGAAATTTTCTTTTTCACTTTTCATTCTGGATAAATCTACTGCCACACCTGGGACAGCGTCATTGAACAAAGAATTTTCTTTTTTGAAACACATTGAATTGAACAAAGAATAACATGTAATACAAGGCCGGTTCTTTTGTGAATCAGTCTGATGTCATAAAAGCAAATGGACCCACTCTTTCTAAACCAACTTTCAATCCTGATTAGGTGATTATGACTGTGCAACTATTCATTCCTTTAGAAAGCAATCACCCACTTTCTAGGCTGGTTCTTCTTATAAAAGAGGCTCCCCTAGATGGTTGTTTGGCACCAAACTTAGCAAAACTCTCCCAAAATAAAACCAGAAATTTCTATAGCAAGAGTAGTTAAGAGAAATTCCATTGTTAAAATGAAGAAGTTTAGCCATGGCCAAGTGATCGGCATCCCAGTCGGTTCTTCAAGGACTTACGCTGAGGAGGAGCTGCCACGGGAGCCGGCTTATGATGACGGTGTACCACTTTGTATGATGAAGGATAGAGAAGCTTGCGTATCAGGCTCAAAGCAGAGCAAAGATTCTGTTGTTGGCTTGATGAGTCGATTTAGCAAGAAGGCAGATAATTTCGCTCATGGCATACGCGAGCATGGTATAAATCTATACCAACTTCATTTTTAATCTTCAGATTTCAGTTTTTTCTTCATTTTGTTTTATTATGGATACCTTTAGCTGATATCAGTTTTTCTCTTGCAATCTTGCAGTGAGTCTGGGCCCAAAGTTTTCAGATACAGTCAAAGGAAAGTTGACCCTAGGTAAAAGAATCCTTCAAGCTGGCGGTATTGAAAGAGTATTCAGACAATCTTTCACAGTTGAAACTGGAGAGGAATTATTAAAGGCCTCCCAGTGTTACCTCTCCACAACCGCCGGTCCAATCGCTGGAATTCTTTTCATTTCAAACAAAAAGATCGCTTTTCGGAGTGACAGATCACTTTCACTCAGTTCTCCTAAAGGAGAAGTTGCAAAAGTACCATACAAGGTTTTGATTCCTCTAGAAAAGGTCAAGGAGGCAACTGAAGGCGAGAACATGAACAAACCAGAGCAGAAATATGTACAGATAGTAACGGTTGATGACTTTGAATTCTGGTTTATGGGGTTTGTAAACTATCAGAGATCTTTTAGATATCTAAGGCAGGCTATCTCTGAGCTATAATAGCATTTATTTGTTGCTTGATTAGTGTAGGTAGATCTGCCTTTTTTTTATTAGGTAAGGAGGGAATATATGTGTGACAATATCTTGTTGGAAGGGCTAGGAATTGCTCTGTATTTTACTACCAGAGTAAGTTGGTATATAATCGGATATTGTGATTTTGGGTTTGTTCTGTTAATTAATGTACATTAATTATTGTGGAAAATTTAATTTAAGGCTAGTTGAGGCAAATTAGACAAAATAATTCACACCAAATTATGAATATGCTAACCAAACCTACACAACTTAAAAGAGCAAAAATTTATAACAAGTATGTCTCAACTATTTGTATTCAGCAGATTGCTGTAACACTAGTAACCTCCAAGAACTTCTGTAATTCTAAAAAAAAAAAAAAAAACTTTAGTTGTCATTCTACTTTTGGAAAATCCTTTGAAAACTTTTAATAGAAGTGATTATTTATTCCTATCATTATATTTCATTTTTGCGTAATCGAAGTCCGTATTTATTTTCACACATTTTACTTTGCGACACAAGGATTTCTTTATTAAATAATTCAGGAGATGTTATTTGGTTACATTAATTAATCAATACAAATTACTTGTAAATAACCTTAACTTCAGATGTTATTCTTTGTGGACTATTTAGGCCCTGATCAAAATGATTTTTACGTGGGATTTCATTTCATTGGAATTGATTTCTCAAGAACTCGTTGGGTCTAATAACATAGAAATTCCAATCAATGATGTCAAATCCATCCATTTTGATCAAGAATTTTCTAATGAAACGAAACAAAATGGAATCCCATGTTAAAAAAAAATGCCATTCTGATCAGGGCCTAACAGACAATTGTCAATATAGCTCAACTCAGTGCTTAAGATTTACCTGTATATGTGTTACAAAATCTAGGTAATTTTTTTGGGTGAGTTTTCAGTAACAACAATAATCATGATTGGGCCTAACAGACAATTTTCAATATAGCTCAACTTAGTGCTTGAGATTTACCTGTATATGTGTTACAAAAACTAGGTAATTTTTTTGGGTGAGTTTTCAGTAACATCAATAATCATGATTGCTATAAAATTTCTAACTTCCATACAGAAAATCTCAAATAATTATATAAAAATATTTCAAGTCGAGTTCTAACACAACATATAATTAACGAAGCAGATTAGACATTTTTAAGATTTCAATATTTAAAGTGTTAGACCCCCAGCAAGATTCAACATAGCCCATCATTACTCAACAGCCCAGCACGGCCTCTTCTGTTATCAGTTTTTCTTACCATTTACTCTGGTATTAACATTTACCTCCATGGATGCATCAGCGCTGTCCAAATTCTATTAAGCTGTGATCTCAATTCTATTTATTGGTGCGGGTTTTCATTCCAAACAGAACACTCACTAAAAGCAACCTAATTGTAACATATTGTAGTTACTAGTTAGGATGCATTTTTCTTTTCTTGCATTGTAAAATGTGAGAAGAAGATGCAGATGACAAGTTTTGGAGATTTATTAAACGTGCATCCTGGAACCTTTAATAAAATGAAGAAATCCTTTTCGAGAGGTGCTGACATGGTGCAGCATGTCGTTGGATGTTTCATATAAGGTTGTGTGCTGAAGAGGAAACGCCAGGTTCCTCATTTTGGTGAATATGATTTTGTTGCTTCAATTAATCTGGTTATGTATTTTGGTTATGCAATTTGCTGCTTCAATTAAGATGAATATTTTTCCTTAGCTCCTGTAAATGTTTAAGACTGCACAGATAAGCTATAGATGTTTGTAACCTTCTGCAATATACTTAAACAATTTTCTATTCTTTATCATTTCTGGGATATTAGGCCTAATAAAAAAGATCGAACTTTAACTATAAATTTATCTAAGGCTTTAAGGCAGCTTCAGCATCCGTGGAAACCAAAATAAAATTTTTTTGTTTGCTTAATTTCAGCCGAGTGCATATAGAAATGGACAATTGTTATTATTCTTTATATAATGAAATTAAATACTTCTTATTAAATATGTTTAATCAATTTAACTATTTCTATTTATATAATAGTTAGCACAAAACATAATTGCTGTAAAATTCCATTGAATTGGCCTCACAACGATTAGTCATGTAACGGCATAAATTCATTAATTAGAGCCGAAATTAAATTCATCGAGGAAAGATTATAAAGCTATTTTCAAAAATCATATAAATAACGGGTCGCTAACTATCGCCGAGAGAACTTTTCCATATTGCATAGTTTAATTTTTACGCACAAAAATTGTGGGTCATGTATAATTTTTTTTCAACAAGTTCATTCTTTCTGTGCATAATATAGTAACTATATATGTACTGGCCGGGCAAATTACTTTAAAAAACATTCATTTGGCACCAAAGGAAAAAATTATTACAAATATTCATCCGTACACCCGGTCAGCAAACCACATCATTCACAACGAAATTCATTGTATTAGTTGCAAAAATTTCATAAGATAGCTCTTGTTTCCAACTTTTCATTTGGCTAATTAAACTATAATTGGCTAGTTGGGTCGGAATGGCAGGGTTTCATTCTGTTGAACACCGGTCAATAATTTCTCCTAATATATATATATATTTTAATTTATTATTATTTTTTTTGGCATATCCCGCAACCTGAAAGTGGGGAGTGAGGAAAACACTCCAGATACTGAAATTTTAAGTGATTCAAACCCAAGAGATACTGACAAGGGCTTATGGGAATAAAATGAATATGTGACGACTGACGTAATGATTAAATAATTTACAATTAATTTCTATCAGAAAAAGTGGCTTTTTATTTACACATCAGATTGATTACTTCGTGCATCAGCCTAGTCCTCCTTTGATACCATTATCTGAATTTCTTATCCAAAAAAGTAGGTCTTGTACCCATGGCATCACCCTTATAAAGTAGCAATATCCTTTCCACGCACATTGCATGTCAATGCTAGCTTTTTCAAATCTGGCAACGAAAGAAAATAAATCTGACATATCATGCAGCGGTGGAAGTGAATTAATTGTTTTATGTAGATGACCTAAAGGATATATTCCACTAACTTAGAAAAGGATGAAAGGGTGAGATGGTGCAGAACATATCAAACTGTAGCATTTTGTCATAGAACAGGAATATTCTTATTGAATCATCTTTTAACAATTGCCAAGTTCTGTACAAATGCAGTTACCTCAAATTCCCTGAAGGCAATGGATTATTAGAAATCCAAAAAAGAATCATGAAACTGTTTTTACACTAATCTAACCCAGTGTTGGTTTGTATGATACGGTACCAGTCATGCGTGTTTTTATATGGCTCGTTGCAACCTTAATATGATAATGTATATATGTAGTTATGTGGTACACATGCCCCAGCCTTGGCACAAATTCATGCTTCCTTACCAGCAAGACCAGGAGCAACAAGGGCGCAGCATGTAAATTGACACGGTGACAGTATGTATAGAAGATGTGTGTTTCTAATAGTTTGTTATTTTCTTATATGATTTAAGAGCCTGCAATATACTCAAATTCAAATCCAATTATACATATTTAAAATGAATGATTAGCCTTTAATATACTTAAATTCTGAGGATTTTCGTTTGATAAATGACCATGCCCAATAAACAGATGGTGAAAAAAAAAATATTTACAACTTATAACGGCAGAAATTGTTTGACAGATGTTATTACGTTAATATCTTATAGTAACTAAGATAGAGGTGATGTCACTACCTACGTGCTTGATCCTTCTAGATAGGATTAGTGTCCAAGCCAGATAGATTTGTTCTGTGCATTGGTCGACATCCATCAAAAGCAGCTCTAAAACATAGTGCAGAACCTTCGTAAGAAGAGCTTATGTCTCCCAGATCTGCCAAGTTCCACAGTAATTGCCATTTGTTGGTATGAAATTTTATATACCCCTCAAGGCTATCAAACTAGACTCTTGGTTTCTTGAGAAGTCAAAAGTAATTCCACTACTGCTAACGGCGGAAGGTGGCACAGAACATATATAAATCTTAAAAATTATCTAGCTAATTACATTTTATGTCTATCGTTTTGGATAAACATATATACCAAGTACCTACCGCATAGATGTCACAGCTAATAGGACTAGAATTGACCCTATGTTGATCTTGATTTTTCTCTGTGCTCCCCCTCCAGCAATCAATTTAAAAATCCAACTTTAAATCTTCATGACGCTATGATGACTGTAAAGGCACTACATTGCTTTTTGAATTTGGTAAAGGTTCCATTCCTCCATTTGGACCTTCAATCTTATATAAGAAGCCCCGAGCAAGTCATTTAGAGAGCACCTAAATTAGCAATTCCCTAACCAAGAGAGAACCTGGAAGAGAAGAAAAGAAAGAATATATACAGTTCCCATATCTACAATGATGAAGGATTTCTGTGAGGGTCAAGTAATTGGGATTCCAGTGGGCTCTTCCAATTCTGAGCAAGTTGCTTCAATCAAAGAAGGAAGGAGATTTGCTTTTAGTTGGATCAACAAGTTGAGAAAAAGATCAAATACTCTCCGGCAAGTCAGACATGGTAAGGGTTATATCATATCTTCTTTCCCATCTTATAAATTCAAACGGTCTTATTTCTTTGTGCTTGAATGAAATAGAAAAAGAACACAACATCTCATCGAATATCTTAACCAAAAATTTTCAAACGGTATTTTGCAGGGGATTTTCATGAGAATTTATCAGAGACGATGAAAGGGAAAGTGAACTTTGGCAAAAAAAATCAAGCTTCCAGAGTAGAAAGATTATTCAGAAAATCCTTCTCTGTTGACAAGGAAGAAAGATTGCTAAAAGGCTACAAGAGCTGCCTCTCTACCACGGCTGGCCCCATTAATGGAACTCTGTTCATGTCAACAAAAAAGATTGCTTTTTGTAGTGACAAATTACTAAAGATTACTTGTCCTAAAGGAAAAATTGTTGAAGTGCCATACAAGGTTTTGATTCCAATTAAAAAGGTGAAGAGGGCAATACCAAAAGAAAATCCAGAGCAGCCAACTGGCAAATATTTGCAGATAGTAACAGTGGACAACTTTGAGTTTTGGTTCACAGGAGTTTTCAATTATCAGAATTCTTCTGATCATCTAGAAAATTCTTTCTCTACAGTACAATAACATTTTTTTTTGTCTCTCTTTTTTTTTTTTTTTATTTGGTGAGATATTAGTAACAATATTTTTAGTGAGATTTTGCCCTGTATATATAGTGACAACTGGATGTTTGTTCAATCAAAAATTCTGATTGTGATATTGTTTTGTTTTCATGTTCAATGATATGCATCATTGGTTAACTGTATGCATCACCACTGCATTGACAAGTTCAAATAAGCTATTAATGTTGGCATAACCCACATAAACACAACCGACTTATATGCTATGTCAATTGTGTCAATAAACCATGATAGTTTTTATCAATTAATTTTAATGAAATATCTGATGAATCTCTCTAGCTGTGGCCATAAGCAGCAGTGTGCAGTCCAAACAATTAAATCATATTTGACTGCAGTCTTAACAATTGAATTATATTTGGCCTAGAAGCAGTCAATATGATCCTGGTTGTGCTTTCTCAATTTGAATAAAGCTCATCAGTTATTACTTGATTATCCGAAATTCTTCCAATTCCTCATCCTCATTGTGTCTACTTTTACGTCTAACTCCTGGTGCTTTCTCAGTGCTAGCTTTAGTGGCCGCACCAACCTAAGTATGCCTACCTCAGCTTATAATTGTTTTTTTCTTGCGTGATTCTTTTCCAGAAACAAAAATTATAGGCCTCTTTGAAATCCACACACTTCATCAAACCAGAGCTACAGCTTTGACTGGTCCAATCGGTTCCAAAAAAATTAAATAACAATATAATTATTATGTAATTATTGGTAATATATACAGAAATGTATTAAAAAATCCAAAACTGAAGGAAATAAAATCATCACACTTAAAAAAGGGAAAAAAAATCCAATTAACTTAAACCATACAGTCCGATTCAATGGTTCGATTGGAAAATGGATTGGCCAGCTGATTTTGACTGCACATTGACAGGCTGTAGTTTGAGGTCATCTGATCCAGACTAATAGCTAGTTGTGGTCAAACTGGCCAGCCCAGCCTGATTTTCAAAATACTTGTCTTTTTGCATAGAACATAACATAATAAAAATTAGTAATGTCACTTAAATCTTGCCAATGTAATTCTATTTTGGTACGAGAAAACTGGTTACTCTGTTTTTCCATCTATCAGCACAGTAGATTGACTATTTATAGGTATGTTAATCCAAATCAATGACCAGCTTGACATTAGAAAAGATGTGACGTACAATATTTTCAATAGCTAAATTATTCTGTAAGGTGATCATTGCCAGCTAAAACTGCCTTCAAAAAGAAAATCTCTTCAATGAGCCTATCAACCTATATATGAAAGTCTGGATCCTATTTTGCACTTCCCTCTATCAATTGTGTATTCAAGTTTCCTCCTTATGCTGACTGTAATGACAATACATTCCATTGGATTTTAAACCCAGTCAGCCCACCTTTTCTAATACATCTTATAAAAGGGGACCTGGCAAAGTAACTAGTTATATAACATCTCTAACAAGTCTGAGAAAGCTCAAAGAGGACGAAAGGGGGCCGTAGAGAAGCTCGTAAAATTCCATTGCAAACATGAAGAATTCGTGCAACTGCCAAGTAATTGGGATTCTCAGCTCTTCTAAGACTTATGCTGAAGAAGAGTTGCCAAGTGTATCCTATCCAGATTGTGAGCCTGCTGATTCAATCAAAGCCACCAAGCATTCAAGAATTAATTGGATGAAGAAATTCAGAAATAAATTAGACAATCTCTCTCATGGAAAAGGTAAAACATCTCAGCAAAATTTCAAGTTCTTTTCCCCCCAGTCAAAACATTTTTGTAGTAAAATCAGCGAGAGGAAAGTACTTGAACTTATTAAGATTACTCATTGTATATATTTTCTTTTCTTACAGTGGCATTGAGCACTAAAAATGTATCAGAAACAATGAAGAGGAATTCAAAGAGCATAAGTAAAAGAATATTTCAAAAAGAAAGTGTTGAGAGATTCTTCAGAAAATCTTTCAATGTCAACAAGGACGAAAGATTATTAGGGGCCTACAAGTGTTCTCTCTTCACGACAGCTGGCCCTATTAAAGGGAGAGTATTTATTACTTCAGAAAGGATCACATTTCATAGCAAGAAATTCTTGGAACTGAGTACTGTGAAAGGAGAACTTGCCAAATTCCCATACAAGGTGTCAGTCCCGCTTAAAAAGATCAAGAAAACAACAATAAGTGTGAATCTGAATAAGCCTGATGAGAAGTTTTTGCAAATAGTCACAGTAGATGAGTTCGAATTTTGGTTCATGAATTTTGGTAATTGCCAGAGACCTATGGTTTCTCTGCATCGAGCTATATCTGAGCAACAATAGCATTCCTTGTTTCATTCTTGTAGAAGAGGAAGATTAAATTACTTTATAACATTTTCCACATGTATACCAAAATATTTTGAGGATGAATCAAAATCTGCTGGTTCTGATTTCATGTTTCTAATTTTGTGATCTCTGTAAAGGACCAATTTGTGGGATGTACATAAACATTTTGGGATTAAAAAAGAAATAAAACAAGCAAAACAAAGCATCAGAGTGAAGAGTGCAATTAATTCAAGTAATTAATCCAAAGACTTATTGAACCTACAATCTGATAAACTAAAACCATATTAGAAACAGTTCCCCGAGTCATTAATTATGTTTAGTTGAAACTTAGTGAAAGAATTTTTGAAAAATATCTTTCTTGAACGGCTAGTCTTGAGCTCATCTACCAATGTGGGTGCATGATGCCTAAACTAGACATGAAACAAACTTTGCGCATGCATCATAGTTGTGATAAGCAGGATTGGCAATTTGACAGAATCAAATGTGTGTACGTTTGTTAGGCTTTGTATATTAGTGCAATGTAGCAGTCAGGTTCATGTTAGTCAGATTTGTTGGTCGTTCAGCAGCCAAAAATAGATTAATATGAACATCTGTAAATGAATATGGATTGCATTTCAAGTTCAGTGACTGTCAGAAAAATTATCCATTAGATCTAATTTTAAATCCCTACGATTTTTTCTTTTAGTAAAGTTCGTCAAGTGTGGCTTATATATGGAAAAACAAAACAGAGGTTTGCTCAGTCCCTGTAATTGTCTGTTTTCACAATGTAATCACCGTTCTATTGCAGTAGTCTTTTTTTGGAAGGTCAGGTGGCAAAAACCCACACCGACAGAGATTGTATTAAAAAAGAAGAGGTTTACAAGTTTACAAGAAGGAAAAGAAAGAAAGAAAAGAAAAGAAAAGAAAAGAAAAACTGTGCAACAAGGAAAAACTTAAAAAAAACTAGCTAACTGTACAAAAACCTTCCAAAAGAAACTAAGCCATTGACTTCCAAGAGGCCACGAGAGTCGAAATCTCTCGTAAAAGTAGAAAAGGAGGCCTAGCTTTGTCAGAGAAAATCCTGTTGTTTCGCTCCTTCCATATAGCCCAAGACACTGCTGCCCAGATAGTATCCCAAGAGGGTCCTAGTGCTGCTCTGTTTTGAAGCCAGAAAGAAAGTAAATTATCCGGGAACCGAAGGACTGGTAGATTAAAGTGCAGCTGTATTCGGTCCCATAAGCTCTTAGCAAAGGTACATGACATGAACAGGTGCAGTGAGGTTTCTAAAACTTGGCCAGAACAACATGGAAATTTCTATTGCAGTAGTCAACCTGGAAATTTCAAATGGGAAAGTTATCAACTGAATTTAGTAGAAGAATTTCTAACTTCTGTTAGCTGTTAGCAGTTAGAAATAACAAAGATGCTGTTAGGTTTCATTGTGATACCAATTTTTGTTGACTGTCTGCTTTTTCAACAAATGTTCTTTTTATCAGGGGAAAAAAAAGTCGCAGTCAGAAACCAACAGCACTCCATGTTTTTTAATTGTAATGTTTTCCCAAGTCATAGCCATGTTGTAAACCCGTAAACAAGCAAAAAAGCAACCTGGCTGACTAGGCGTTACATGTGCACCACCGGAGATTCATTGCTCAATAGACACAAAAAAAGAAGTAGATTAATTAAATCTTGTGAAAAGTATGTGGAGTTACAGATCAGTTTGGTCTGTTAATGCATCAGCCATGAGCCTAACAGGCCCCACTGGCACATGGGACTCCAAATAAAGCACCTAAATCCTCCGCGCCAAATTTGATTAACTTTGGGGCTTAAATATTCTACTGATCAATCATCATACTTTGATTGGACCACTGCAACCAATCGTGTGATGGAACAAAAAGACAATAATTTCAGTTAATAGAGAAGTTTGGAAGTTGGAAGGACCAGGCCCCTTTCCTACTTTGCTCCAATCAGATAAGCTCTTTTTTGGATACAAAATTTTGTAAGGAGGTGATAAGTGATAACAGTGCTTTGTTTGTTTGATTAGGAATATTAATCGACTTTGTGCTCGGCCATCTTGGAAAGACATCTTGGTCTAGTCATTTGGAGCAAGAAAATAGACGATAGCTAGCTAGAAATCTGAAAGTGAAAAATAAGAAATAAAGAAACAAAGAAAACAGAGAGATTTCATTGGAAGCAACGAACAACATTATATATGGCCAAGCGATTGGTATTTTGGTTGGTTCTTTTTATGATCAAGATTTGTCCTGAATTTTAATAATGATAATGACATGTTTGGACCTTCAATTCTCTTCATGGTGAGAACTTTGTATAAGTTAAATAAAATTACTTTTTTTTTTTAAAAAAAAATGAAGTTAACAATAAGCTTACTGCCCTGATATTATTTAATTTGTACTGAGTACTAACTAATGAACCTTTCTGTAGTAAAATAGATATTAGTATATTACTACACTGAAGGTAACACAGATGAAGCTCATTAATGATCACAGCAGTAAAATTAGCTCATTAATGATCTAATCCTTTATGCTGTCTATGTATATTGATTTTGGGTCGGGTCAACTTTCACTCCAAGAAGTACACAAATTCCTATATAACTCTGATGTGGTCATGCTGACTGTAATGGCACTTTGAAATTCAATTGAATTTATTGAAGTCCACCCCTTCTTCCGACTCATCTATAAAAGGCTCCTAGCACATCATTTCAGACATCTATTCAAATACCATCTATAACAAAAGTGAGAATTAAAGCTCATTGTTGATAAAGGAGTGAAAGAAATAAACCGGTACATTCAATAGCAACCAACATGAAGAATTTATGCCATTGCCAAGTATTTGGGATTCTCGGTGCTTCTAAGACTCATGCAGAAGAGGAGTTGCCAAGTATATCCCATTCAGATTGTGAGCCTGCTGATTCAATCAAAGCAACAGAGCATTCCAATACTAATTGGATGAAGAAATTCAGAAAAGGATCAGATAATCTCTATCAAGGCGCTATGAAAAGGATGCTCTGCAAATTCAAAAGAATATTTCAAACTGGCAGGGCTGAAAATTTTCTCAGAAATTCTTTCACTCTTAGTGAGGAAGAGAGATTATTGGAAGCTTTTCAGTGTTCTATCTTTACCACTGCTGGTCCCATAAGAGGAAAACTTTTCATTACTTCTAATAGACTGTTATTTCATAGCAATAAATCCTTGAAATTGAGAACTTATAATGGAGGAGTTGCCAAATTTCCATACAAGGTGTCGATTCCGCTCGGAAAGGTCAAGAAGACAACACCAAGTGAGAATCTGAACAAGCCTGAAGAAAAGCATGTGCAAATAGTTACCGAAGATGACTTTGAATTTTGGTTCATAAGTTTTATCAAGTGTAAGAGATCTTTTGAGTCTCTGTGTTTAACTATATCTGAGAAACAATAACGTCCCTTTTTTCATTTTTTGATGAAACGAAGATAAATATGCTTGTACAATTTTCTTTGGATATATATGTGAATGTTTGAGCATATAATCTGATGGTTCTGGTTTTGCCATGTTTTTACTTTTTGAGTCTTTGACATCGCATTAAAAGATGCAAAATCACTAAAAACTTTTGAGAAAGTAATTAATTAAGAACGCCAAATCACTAAAAAGTAAAAACTTAAAGAAATTTAGAGGGCAAAAAAATCCAAGTTTTAGGGAATTTAGACGGCAAATAATCTAGTGCATAATCTTGGGGTCGTTTTTACAGCAATAAATGTACGCTCAAAGGAAAATATAATGAGAGTTTCTGCTTTTCAATGTCCAAAAGCAAAATTTTAGGAATTCTTATAGTGAAAAATATTATCTTATATACCGATTGTAAATTTTTTTCTTTATTAATGAAAATTGCCAGTATTTTGCTGGCCCTCAAAAAAGAAAAAGATTATCTTATATTTTTCTAAGGTTTTTCTAAGGTTGGTTTAAAGACGATGATTTTGTTTTAAGAAATTTGAAAATAAATGCTCTCTCCGTGTATCGAATTAAGGACCACTTGGTTAACGAATAGAGCTAAAACCACCGGACTGAACAATTCATCTAAAAATTTTTATCTTATTTAAATTGAAACTTACTGAAAACTATATGTGTGTTTGACTGGATGAAATTAGAAGTAATATATTATAAATAATAATATATATCAATTTGATTCTGTAATTTGAGCACAGCTTCCTATATTAAATGTAATTGGGATCAAATTAATAGTGTCAGTTAAACATATCACCTTATTGCATGGAAATAATAACTCTTAAAGATGATGTAAGCCACTAAGCATCATGATATGATTTTTGTTGATTTTCTTTTATAAAAATATTCTTTCTTCTTTCAGTAAAATATATTGAAGCTGTATGCTTTTGTTTATTTCCTCCAAAAAGAATTCCTCTCTTAAAATGTAGGAATGCGCTTTCCCAAGTCATAGCCATGTTCTAAACTTGCAATTAGGCAAAAAAGTTGCATGGCTGACTAGGCGCTGCTTGTGTACCGATGGAGATCCATATCACAGTGGACACAAGATAAAGTAGCAGTATTAAATAAATCTTGTGGAGAAGTAGGTTAGGTGGATTTACACATCATTTTGTCTGTTATGGCATCAGCCATGAGCCTAACAGGTCACACTGACAATTGGAGTTTCTAACAAAGCAACTAGAACCTGCCTCGATTTTTATCATCTCAGTGATTAATTCATCAAGTTGCTTTGACCAATATTGACAGTTCTTTTTTATTTGTTTTTTTTTTCCGGATTATCCATCCAGTCGTCAGAAAAAGGGCTGGGCCCCTTCAAATTTGAAATTCTTCTTTTATCAGATTGCTTAATGGCAACTTTTAAGCCTGATAAGGTGCGGATGACTGTACAGCACTTTATTTGCTTTATTTTGATAAGGAATATTCAACGTTTTCTTGATCAGATCATCTTATAAATCAAGCCTTGGTCGAGTCATTTGGAAACTGAGACTAGCAAAAGTGCAAAAATTCAAAGAAGAAGGGGAAAAAAAGAAATTACACTACTGCAATGAAGAAGATTATCCATGGCCAATTGACTAGTATTCCGATGAGTTCTTCTAAGACTTATGTTGAAGGGAACTGTCAAGTTCTCCAAATAATGATATTGGCTCATATGCCTCAATTAAATGCAGAGTATGAACTGCTATCTATCAATTCAAAATATAGAAAATTAAATTCTCTCTTAATTACTTCGCTCATTTACTAATTATATGCAACTTGTTAAAATTGCAGATAACAAAAATTCAGTTATCATCTGGTGCAAGTTCATCAAAAGAACAAATAGATTTTCTCAAGCAATCATGCAAATGGTAACTAAAAAAGGAATAGCCTAAGTTTTTATCTACTTTTTCTTTGAATCTCATAACAGATATAAATTAATTTTGAGGATAACTTACTGACCATGCTGTGACAAAAATAGTGAAGGGAAAGTTGAGCCTTCGTAAAAGACTTGTACGTATGTGCAGGAAGCATATGAAAAATTTTCACACATTATCTTACAACTGAGAGAAACACTACAAAAGCCTCCCAGCGTCATCTATCCTGCACGGCTGGCCCCATTGCCGGAATTATTTTCATTTAAGTGAGGTTGACTACTCTGCCAGGAGAACTGGTAAGAGTGCCCTACAAAATTGTGATTCCTCTCAAAAATGTTCAGACTGACAAGGATTTGTCCAAACTTATAAACTTGGACATAAACTAAAAACTACAAATCAGAGACATAGAAAGAGGCACACCTTTAAGAACAAGAGGAACGGTGGTGGCAGCACCTTCTAAGAGGCGAGATTCTCTGGTTGATCCAGTCAATTTTTGTGGAGGGGATTCAGTGGATTTTGTGGAGCCACTGAGACGAAACAGAAAAAAAAAAAGAAAAAAAAAAGAAGAAAAACCTGACAGAGAGTTGATCGATTTTGGAGTACTCTGTGCAAAGAAGATTGTGCAAGTGCCATGTGGGTCCTCATAAGCAGGGCATGGGAGGGAATAGAAAATTAAAAAAAAAATTGAGAGGAGCTTGTCCAACTGTAACAGTAAGGAGGGCCCAATTAATAGAAATTAACACATGTGGGTCCTCTTTGCAGTAGTTGAACCTCTTTTCCTTTTACTTCTTTTCCTGTGAGATTTTTGGCTCTTTTCTTATTCTCTGTTTCCAAATGACTCGATCAAGGCCTCAGTTGTAAGACGATGACCAAGAAAAAGATGAACATTCGTTACTAAAATAAAAAAAATGTTGTACAGTCATAGGCACCATATCAGTCTTAAAAGTTGCCATAAAGAAAATTTGATAAAGATTAAAAAATTACTGGGGCCATCCCTTTGACGATTGGATGGACTAATCCAAAATAAACTTGTCAAGATAGGTCAAAGCAACTTGTTAAGTATTTAACTCTTTATGTTGGAGAGATGACCAGATTCGAAGCAGAGGATCAGTGTGGCCTGTTAAGCTCATGGCTGATGCACTAACAGACCAAACGACGTGTAAATGACCTACTTTATACAAGAGTTATTAAGTATTAACATTTCAATTTGGCTACTGTGTCTACTTAGAAATGTAACTCTACCGGTATACATGCAGCATCTAGTCAGCCAGGCACTTTTTTTTGCCTGATTGGAGGTTACACTATGGATATAACTTGGCAAAGCATTCGTACAATTTAAAAATCTGGACTGTCATTAGGTTTGTAGGAATAAACAATAGTACATTGTATAATTTTCTGTAAGAATGATCAACAATATGATTTGAAAGCAGATAATAATAAAAAAAAATCAATGTTGTTTTCTTTTCCTCCAGCTGCCAACAGTATTTGCAAGTTCTGTTTAGTCTTTCGAACCATTTAAATACTGGATAACTTGTCTCATTCCATACTTCTAGCTTGAAAAGGGCATTATATTCAGATAAAAAAAAACAACCATTTGAATTTAACAGAATAATTTTCTGTTTAATTTGACAAAACAATTTCCTGATTATTTTTACTAGAAAATGATATTCTATTTTTCAATAATACTGTTATAAATTGGGCAAACAACATTATGCAACATGTGGAATATAAGTGCTAGCTCCAAAGTGGCTTGGACAAAAAATTATGTTGCTGATCAGGTCCTGTAATTTTTTTTCCTTTTTTTTTTACGAAATCAGAAATCTCCAAAGAATTAAAAAATAAAGCTTACGTGACATTAATTACATATAGTTAGAAATTTCATCGCTCCTTGAGAAATTATTGCAAAACAAAGTAGCCATGAATAACGTATTTCTAATCTAAAATGATTGTTAGCATTGCAAAGAATGAAGTTTCAGTTTTAACCAATCAAGTAGTTGAATGACGTGGAGGGACCCAACAGATCCTTGCACTATACCTTACCACATACCACAGTAAAGACACTCAATACCCATGGTATGTCCAGTAATTAATCCAGAACGGCCAAATTTTCATACATACTCACAAAAATGTTTAGTATGTCCAGTAATTAATCCAGAACGGCCAGATTTTCATACATACTCTCAAAAATGTTTATCTTCCCTTTCTCAAAGAATGAAAATAGGGATGTTATTGTTGCTCAGATACAGTTGAACATAGAGATTCAAAAGAACTCTTATGAGTTACAAAACCCGTGAACCAAAATTCAAAATCATCTATGGTTACTATTTGCACAAATTTTTCTTCAGGCTTGTTCAGATTCTCAATTGGTGTTGTCTTCTTCACCTTTCGAAGCGGAATTGACACCTTGTATGGAAATTTGGCAACTTCACCTATAGAAGTTTTCACTTTCAAGGATTTGTTGCTATGAAATGCCAATCTTTCAGAAGTAATGAAAATTCTTCCGCTTATGGGACCTGCAGTGGTAAAGAGAGAACACTGATAGACTTCTAACAATCTCTCTTTCATACTGAGATCAAAAGATTTTCTAAGAAATCTTTCAACCCTGGCTGCTTGAAATATTCTTTTGCTCTGGCTCAGCGTCCTCTTTATAGTTTCAGATACATTTCTAGTGCCCATTATAACTGCAGGAAGAAAAACACAAAGATTATTATATTATAGATATGCAGTATATATTTCTCCACATTCAGATCATCCTATGGAATTCCCCTTGGGTGAAAAAAGAACTTGACAATTAAGGTGCTAAGATATTTACCTTTTTCTTGAGAGCGATTATCAAATCCTTTTCTGAACTTCTTCATCCAGTTGGTACTTGAATGCTTGGCTGCTTTATTTGAATCAGCAGGCTCACAATCTGAAGGAGATGCACTTGGCAACTCCTCTTCTGCATAAGTCTTAGAAGACCCGAGAATCCCAATTCCTTGGCAATTGCAGAAGTTCTTCATGTCGGCTTGCTATTTAATGTGCTGGTTTCTTGCCTCCCCCTTTTATCCAGCTATGAGTTTTCTCACTCTTGTTAGAAATGGTATTTGGATAGATGACTGAAATGATTTGCTTGGGGTCCTTATATAGATGAAATCGAGAGCAGGGTGAAGGGCTTTTTAGATTTCAATGGAATATTAAGTGCCATTACAGTCAGCATTGCCTCATCTTACATCTTACATATAATAAATATGCGTGGATTGTTGGAATTGTGTTCTAAAAGTTATCTTATAGTGATTACTTTTATATGTTATATTTATGAATTGGATGTTATTACATTTTGTTCAATGAATTTATGTTTATATTTAGAAGTGTTCAAGAAGATGCTCTTGGTCTTGAACCGCAGAAATCTAAATAAAATAAATATATATATCTAAAATATTCACATGTCTTGGATATTAGCAAGAACACTAATATACCATATAAGACTGTCGTGTTGATTAAAAATACGTTGTAGTTCTGTAAACGTTGATAAAGGATTATCATTTAATAACACGAGTATATGAAAAGTTTCATATATTGAACAGACCTAATTGATAAAAATATTATATGGATTGTGTTTGTCTCATTTATATTTTTATCATGTCGTTAATTCTAAGATTGATATGATATATTTTTCACACAAGTGATATGCAACATAATTATTATTAAAAACCATTTGAAGCAAGTGGTGATAAAAGTAATAGTTCTTTGTATGTAACTTGTGTAGGAGGAAAATATATATGTCAATAGCTAATTGCCACTCATTAATTGAGGAATGATATTATAATAGGCACCTTGGTAAAGTGAGATTATAAATGGATCCAATATAACTGAAGTGCAGTTATAATTATATAATCCTACTTATTAGAGACCAAGAAAAAATTATAATACGAAGATGACACAGTCCTACTTTGTATAATAGTCATAATATCATATGGCAAAGAATAGAAACAAGTAATGTTAATAACATTACTAGAAGGATCGTGTTTCGTAAAAGGATTTGCTAAACATCTATATTATTTGGGTAGCCGTAATGTATGCTAGAGTACCGCTTACAGTTTATGGAATAAAATAATTATTCCATTGCCAACATAATATGGATCTTCAATATAGGTAACACCAACTGAATGTGAAAGAAGAAATATATTTTCTATGTACAAAGTTTCATGTTGCATGAAATAAAATACAAATAGAAAATTATATCACGTGACGTGATTAACTAGCAAATAATAAATTTATTAATATGTGTATATTATGAGGATAATATAAGTTTCACATATTATAATAATATATGAATATTATTATGAAATGTATACATTTATTTAAAGCCCAAGCCTAATTATTTTAACAAATGAAGAAGAAAGAAGGCCTTAAATTCGTGTCAGAATTTGAGCCAACTTTAAATAGAAAATTAGTATAGCAAACGATAACCATTTTGGGCAAATGATATATGAAAATTATAACCCTTGAAGTGTAGAATCCAATGGTCCAAATTTCAGAACGTTTGGAGTTTCCTACAGAGAGTTATCAAGGTTTTAGTGCTGCAACGCCAGAAATTAATGTGCTGTTTAATTTCTATTTAGTGGCTTTAAATGCTATACGAATTTGAGAGGTTTTATTCAGATGTTTTTGTGTAAAAACTGATGAGATAAATTGAGAAGACAAGTCTTCATGTGTTGAAGCTTTGTTCTTCTCTTCTTCTAGATATTTGTTAAAATATTCTATCGATTAAGCAATCGATTAATATACGGGCGACGGAGCTAGGTGTTGACGGAAATTCGCTAGCACGGATTCGATTGTTATTCTTGTTTCGGATTCAACGTGAACCGAAGAGGAATAGAGCTTCATTAAAGACCATAGGTATGGTTCTACAATCATTCCTATAGGAATATATTTGATTGTGATGCAAATAAAATAAAGAAAGTTAGCAATAATAAGAACGATCCCAGATGTTATCGGTTAATAAAATTTTCAAATTACCCGATTCGCATCATGAAATCCTTCATGGATGACCCCAAAAGATGCGAACGAAACGGTGATATTTAAATATAGAGACCATATGGTGTTATTTTAGGATGCATTATTAAAATGTGTGATCAAATGAGTACTTTAAAGGGTGCGACTGAAAAAATGCATATCTTGACATGAAGACCAAAGGGTGCCATGAAATGATAGTCTCGCCAAAGGTGCAAACTAAGGGATGTCTCTTCCACCAAAAGGTGCCAACATTCTATCTATAAATAGTGCTCCATATTTCTTATTTCATCAAACATTTCACATTTCAAAAGAATGGCAAACTCAATAGTTATCGCATCACTCATGAATTAAAATTTAGGTGCCATACATGCACGAGTAATAGAAATTTGGCCCGCAACGGATTTAAAGACGGACAATACATGGGATATGAATTTCGTTCTACTTGTAATAAGGTAATATTATATATAAATTTTATGATTTTGTTAGGATTTTTTTATTTACACCAACAGTCCAATATACTAATTTTTTCATGCTGTTCATATAAAACCGTCATTATTTTCAATTTAAATCATTTAATGTCTTCAAAATTTTGTAATATAATACGGGAAGTGCTTTGGGCAACCAGCTTTTTTCTTGGAGCAACACATTTTTTTTTTTCTAAATTGACTAATTTGTTCTTAGTATTTCTCTAAATAACTAAATCTCGCTACGAACTTTCAATCAGATCTCTCTCTTATTCTACCTTTCTATTGCCATAATAGCGAGGGAATTCATTTAAATGAAATAAACTCTACATCAACTCCTTTAATTTAGGTTAGAGATTAATGCTTTGTTTTTTGTTTCTAAATTTCAAATGGTAGATTGATATTTCGCAATTCATTTCTATTTTTTTTATTTTCCAATTTATGATTTTGTGCACAACAGTTCGCAATCAATAAAATATAATCTTCATTTATGCAGGGAGGGTAGTTCATTCATTTGGAAGAAAATAATGTTGCTCCGAGTTAAAACCCTGTTGCCCGAAGCACTACCCAAAAAAAACAATACATATTTCTTTTTAACCAAAGTTAATAAAGAAAATTATAAGATAAAAAAACTATTTCATTCGAAACTCGATCTCTCATTGCATCCTCTTACTAAATCTAAATAATAAATATACTCATGTCATCCACTCTGTTAAAAATAGTTGGAAGAATAAGAATAAAAAACAAAAATTCTTCTAATCAAAGTTTCTCTCTCAATAATTCAATACCTATTATTGGCATCTCATAGTAGATTTGTCATACTTCATTAATGTTTATTCCATTAAATAGTTAAATGTAATACATACATATAATAAAGATGCGTGGATGGATCCAAAGGATGCGATGAAAAGGTGCCAATTTTATCATATATTTCATTGGGTGTCATCTAAGAGATGTTTCACCAAAGGATGCAATCTATTTAATGCCTCAAAGGTTGCGATTGAAAAAATGTATATTATAACATACATTTCTTAGAGTGTTATTTAAGAAATGTTTTGCCAAAGGATGCAATCGAGTGGATGCCAACATGTTATCTATAAAATAGTACTCTTTTTTTTTTTTTCAAATTTTCATCAATCATTTTTCCATTTAGTGTGGATGGATCCAAAAGATGCGCTGTAAAGGTGCCTATTTTAACAAATATTTCATAGGGTGCCACTTAAGAGATGATTGCCAAAGGATGCAATCTAGCAGATGTCTCAAAGGATGCGATTGAAAATGTGCATATTTTAACATATATTTCATAGAGTGTCATTTAAGAAATGCCTCGCCAAAGAATGCAATCGAGTGGATGCCTCCTCCATGAAAGGGTGCCAAACATATTATCTATAATAATATTCACTTTTCAAATTTTCATCAATTATTTTTCATTTACGAAATGACAAACATATTAGATATCACATCACTTCAAATAAAAATCTAGACGTGATATGTGCACGAGTCATGGAAATTTGGCCTGCAATAGATTCGAAGTCCGAAAATATATTGGACATGAATTTTGTCCTATTAGATACTAAGGTATTTTTTATGAATTTCATTTTCATAGTTAAAGACTTTTAAATTGTATACCAAAAAAATATCCTATATCATTTTGATTTCAATATACAACCAAAATTTCTTGCTAACATAGTTTTTAATTTTTACTTTTAGGCCATCAACTTTATGGACATATATGAATTTAAAAATATTCAATTTTTTTTAAACTTAACAATAATATTGACTTATCATTTATAATTATTCTCTTTACTAAAAACTTTTTATTTTGATATATAAGAAGGCGTTATACAAAGTGTTGTTGATATTTGACACTTAAAATTTAAGAGAATCCAATATCGTCGAGCTACAGTTCTAGTTAGAAATAAAGTTGGAATTTTGGATGTACTTCTTGGAGTGAAAGTTGGCCCGATCTTAAATGTCTATACATAGATGGTGCAAAGGATTAGATCATTAATGAGCTTACTTCCATGATCATTAATGAGCAACATCTCTGTTTCTTTTGGTGTAGTAATATCTATGTAATTACTACATAAAGATGCTTTGTTAGTTTTCTTCAAAAAAACAAAAAAAAGTGCTTTGTTAGTAATATCAAAGTAATATCAGGGTCATAAGGTATTCGTTTCTTTTATTTTTACAAAAAAAAGCTCATAAAATAATCAGGGTCATAAACTAGTTTTCAACTTGTCCTGCCCTATTTTTACAAAACTCATAACAATTCTTAAGCATAAAAAGAACCAACGGAAATACCTATCACTTAGCCATATGCCCGTATCTAAAGTTCTTCATTGCTTCAAACAGAACCGCTATTTTTTCTTTCTTTTTCTCTTTGAGATTCCTAGCTAGCTCCTTTCTGTCTCCTCACTCCAAAGGACTAGACCGATGCATCTTTTTCCAAGGTGGCATTAACACAAAGTTGATAAATTTTCCATATCAAACAAGTAAAGCACTGTTATCACTTATCACCATCTTAGAATTTATGTATTCACAAAACACTACGCCAAAATTTACTGTCTGCAACGTTCAAAAAATGAGAGCCTGTAATGTTCACCCGCACGTTACTGTAGACATCGTTGCAAATCTATAGAAACGTTATAGATCTTAAAAATAGGAGTTACAGGATATCAAATCTGTAATGCTCAATAGCTTTTAAGCGTTACAGAATGGGGGTATCTGTAATGTTCATTAGCTATGAAGCGTTACAGAATGGATATATTAATTTTTTATTATCCCAATCTGTAACGCTTCGTAGCTAATGAGCGTTACAGATACCCCCATTCTGTAACGCTTAAAAGCTATTGAGCATTACAGATTTGATATTTTAAATCTTTTTTTTTTCGTATTTCTGCTTAGTTCTGTAACGCTTTTTATTTAATGAGCGTTACAGATGTTGATTAAAATTTTTTTTATATACCGTTGGTATTCTGTGGCTAGCCCAAGTTGCTAGCCGTACCAACTGGTACATTGATTTTCATTGTACCAAAATAGAATATAAGTTAAACATTGCATGCATCACATAAACATTATATTGCATCACATACATACATAAACATTCATCAAGCTAGTTCAACAAAATTTATATCAACAATTTTTACAAGTTCAACACAAATTGATCAACTATCCAAATATGTTACCATAGATGAAATGCATGAGTTCATCCACGACTTCTGAAATCTCGTTGCTCGTGTATGGATCTCCAATCGGATCAATTTGCTACATTTAAAAACAAACCAAAAACATCATATTAATTAGTTAATTCCAATCGTATCATGTAAACCCTAAACCCTAAACCCTAAACCCTAAGTCCAAAGTCGATCGGTGTTGGTATTCTAAAACCGTTATTAAACCCTAAATTCCTAAATCTTGAAATAACGCAATATCTTTGGTAATACTCCGGTTGCCCTGACATAATTCAATACATGTCTCATGGCCAACAACGTGAAATAACCACACTTTGTATTGCCATTTTGTTTTGGAGCCTAAAATCACAATTTAAACAAGTAGTTAGATAAGAATTTTGAAATAATTTCAGAAAAACTAATATGTGAACCACTAATCCATAGTTTTCGTACCTTTATTTCGTGCCAGGAGAATAATTTGGCTTTACATATATTCTTTCCAGTCTTCAGCATCTTGTATTTTCTATATGCCCTGCATTCAATTTATTCAATTAAATTAGATTATATATATAGCAATTTCCAAAATTTCAAATTATCACTATTATTTTTGTTAAGTTTAGAAACTTACGAAGTGATAAACGGCTTTAATAGTTAAGTCTGATATAGGATCTTCGCGAACCAAGGAATCTATGAAGTAAACCCTATCAGACTTGATATCAACGACGATAACAGTCCAATGGAACCTGTAATACAGTTTAATTATTGTTTTGATTTAAACAACTAACAATTAAGTTTAGTAAGATGCTACGTACCCCTGATTATACGGCAAAAGGAAGTATTGACACTCTGGATGCTCAATGAACGACCTCTGCATAAAATCCACATTAAAATCTGAGTTGTTTTTCCATGAACCTGCATGTAGAAATTCCAGATCCCACAAGATGATGCTTTTATGGAACCCAATTTCTTTCTCAAGTTCGATCATCCAATACCTGCAATTATCCAATACTTCGATATATAATTTTAATTGAAATTTGAATATTGAAAATAAAAACCAAAGTTAGAAAATAATACCATGAGTACATCTTGACCATCGATATGCTTAGGCATTCTCTTTTCATACATTCTAGAATATCACCCAAGTTGAAATTGAATTGCACAACAGTGTGTGTACCCCAAGGGTTGCACTCAGGCACCTCAAATGACTCCTCCCCTTTCGGTGTTAACTTCAATACTGTGTATAATTTGCGCTCAGAATCAGAAACTCTCTCAATAACCACCTGGTCTAACCGCTCTTCGCGCAAAATAGTAGATCCCTCACTTGGGACCCTCGCCCTATTGGCATTATCTATTTCTTTTTCCCTCTGAATCCCTTTTCCTTTGTCCTTCTCCTTCTCTTTCTCCGCACGTGGCTTCGATTTGGTCTTACTCTGCATTCAAAGTAATCAGTCAAGTCAGTATTATTAATATTACAAGTACAAATGTGTACGAATAGATTGTGATACCTTTTGGCGTGGCTCCACATCAGCTGACGGCCAAGGGTATCGTCCTCCAAAACTCAATCCTAATTGCTCCGTCGACGAGCCAGGAATATACCAGTCTCTAAATTCATCGCCACAATCGCAAAGTTCGATTAACGTTCGAAATTCCGTTAGAGGCACACAGTGTACCAGCATACCGACAAATGATGGAAGTATCAACCCCCTTGCCGCTAAAACACGCCCTCGTGATGAACAATGCAAGTAGAGATCACATTCAACCAAGTCCTGAAAATTGCCAAAAGATTAAGATCACATCATTATTTACAAATAATGAATAATATCGAAGAATTCATTACCTGTGCATCACTAGTCGGATCCGGAGGCAAAGTGTTTGAGGCAACACCTCTAGGCATTGCTGAGTCCACCTCGGCTGAAAAAACTTGATGCGGCGTCTGTAAGAATTGCGGCGGTAATTCTGGAATTTGAACTCCGTTCATGAGAAGCCAACTTGTCATCTCTTGCCTCAATTCATTCTTACATCTCTCCGTCACCGCATCCATCAAGTGTGCAATCTGGCCCGGTGTCATACATTCCGCATGCACATTTTTTCGGGACTTTCTCCCATATAAATCCGTCTTGTTAGAAAATCCAGAAGTGCCTCTCGTTCTACCTGAATATTCTGGCCTCCCAACCGCCTTACTCAACACTTCTTGTGGCTCGATTGAGCCGGAACTGACTTCTTGAGACATAGTCTGTAAACGACTAAATGCTTCAATCGTCGCCGTATCCGATGGATTGAAAGTGTAAGAACCTATATATCAAATCACATTCAATATCAAAATTTAAATTCAATAACAAATCAAATTGGTGGATTGTGCAATTAAGTACCTTCTGTCCCAGTAGGCACGACCCTTCCCATGAAATACCTTCGGCTCCTAGGTTCTAAGTCGCCAATGACGATGCTTGTGGAACCGACACCCTCCGAATCACCACCTATAGTAATCGTGTCCGTAGGTTTCCACGTACCCTCCTTTCCTTTATAGCCTGTCGAACCCATCCTGTGAGGCTCCTTCCATTTCTCTCTCAACTCCTTCCCCTTTTGACTCTTTTCCTCAAATTCTTCGGTAGTTTTTTTCTCGTAAAACTCATCCCAAACCTGCAATTTCAATCAAAATCATTATCATATTCATTTCAATCAAAATATCATATCAAGTAAAACTCTTCTCGTACCTTCTTTGAGAATGGGAATATGTCCCACAGTTGTTTGGGATTGCTTTTTTTAATGAATTCATCCACGAGCCTACTCCTAAAGGTCCTATGCGTTATGCCCATGACTTTGAGAGTCCTCTACTTTCCTGTATCATCCTCGATGTTGAATGCTTTCTGAAATTAAAATAGTCAAAAGTTAGTTTCATTTCTTAATTTAATTACGGTTTTAAATTTCCAAAATAGTCATTTCTTAATTTAGTTACAGAATGTGACCATTTGTAACGCTCTATATGTTTGAAACGTTACAGATTATGATATTTGTAACGCTCTGTAGGAATGAAACGTTACAGATTTGTAACGCTCATTAGCGAGCAAGCGTTACAGAATCGTCCGCAGTATTTTTTTTTTAAATTGTTTTAATCTGTAACGCTTGTTTTATAGGAAGCGTTACAGATGTCTCCCGCCTTTTTTCAGCACCATTTTTTCGACAAATCTGTAACGGGTCTCTACTGAAGCGTTACAGAGGATCCGTTACAAAAACCTGTTTTTGTGGTAGTGAAACGGCTTATCTGAAGATAGCAAAGTAGACAAGGGGCCCAGCCCTTTGTTAAATTCTCTAATAACAGAAATTAATTTCTTTCTTCTTATGTCACACGATTGGTTGGAATAGTTCAATTCAATTATGATGATAAGTTCGTAAAGTTTACAAGAGTATTTGTAGAGTATTAGGAACCCCAAGCCATGAGCCAGTAGGGCATATGTTTGGTCATGGGCGCATGTGCACCACTGGAGGTACATTTCTCAATGAAAAAAAAAGGTGTAGATTAACGAAATCTTAGAAAAGTAGGTGGCTTTACACATCATTTTGGTTTGCTAATGCATCAGCCATGAGTGGTGCACATGCATTGCCTAGTCAGCCAGGCCTTTTTTCTTTGATTACAAATGTACAACATCGCTATGACTTTGGAAAGCATTATAATTAAAGAGAGAGAAAGATGGCCTACTGTTGGTTCCATGACTGCTGCATTTTTTTTTCCTGATAAAAAAAATTCTCAGAAAGCAGAGTCAACAAAATTTGATATCGCAACGAAACCTAACAGCATCTTTGTTGTTTCCAACTGCTAACAGAATTTATAGATTCTTTCTAATAAATTCAGTTTCCCGTTCGAGCTTTCCAGGTCAAATCATGTCTTAGAACGGTGGTTAAATTATGAAAACAAACAATTTTCATGAGACAGAGCAGTTCTCTGTTTTTCTTTTTCATATTATGAACGAAAACTGAAGACCTTTACTATAAAAAAAATTGAATTAAAAAATAATAACTGAGGGTTTTAAATACAAAAGTTTTGTATTAATTGTGTCGGACGTTTGAACAAATTTGGAGGACATGATATCCATCTATTATGAAAGATTGCTACACAAATAATGTTTTACACCCCACATAACAACCAAAAATCCTCATAAAAAAACATTAAGTCCATAAATACCAAAGGAACAACAGAAGCAACATAGAAGAAAATTTTTCAAGTTCAATGCAACGGCTGATAATGTATTGCATATTTGGGTATCTTTAATTCATTAATGAATTGTTCATTAATAGAACATTTTGATTCGAAGCTATTTATGGTTGTACTTTGGACGCCCATCAATTGTGAAGTAAAATTCGGATAAAATAAGTATCAACAGGAGCGGAAATAGGATAAGAAGATAGGGTAGGACATTGTCCAGGTTGACTTCAGCTAGTCTTTAGTAATTTGAAATTTCAACATTAGAGTAGGTCAGACATATATAACCGAATTATCACTGTATTTCAACATGTAATATTAAAAAAAAAATTCGTGACGTAGGCCAGGTCTATGCCTGTTCCCTGTCTCTGCACCCTGAGTATCAACAAATTAACGCGCATATGATAGCATATGTTCATTAAAATATTTTTTCATGGATCATATAATACAAACTTAGTTATTACGAAAACTTTGTGAAAAAAAAAGAAATTTGCATTGTTAAAGAGAAGCAGGTCTAAAGAACAATGATCTCTTGCAGGTACCCAAGAGGGCCTTGCATTTGCACCAAACCTTACCGCATACCATAATAAATTAATAATGATTCTCAATCCCATCGGTCTGTCCTGTAATTAATCCAAACGATAAGACATTGTTGCAATCGGTTTCAATTTAATTAAGTTAATGCTTTTCATAAGAAGGTGCAGTACCTTTCAATTTAATTTAGGTAATGCTTTTTACAGAAGGTGCCTACTATTTCGGTTGTTATCTTGAAAGCTGAAGTTATATTATTATATTTTTTTTCGCAGTGATACCTGTTTCTCTCAAAGCAATGCTCTTGCATGCATTACTTGTTGAATAACTTGCATTCTGAATTTCATAAGTTATTTGTCTTATAATCCCTGCTAAAAATCATGGATTGCAGTTTAAAATAAGAAAAAATGCCAATGCCAGAATGACCAGATTTTCATCTATACTAAAAAATTTACATATTCATACAAGACTTTCATACGAGAATATTTATCTTCCCCTTCTCAAAGAATGAAAATCGGGATGTTATTGTTGCTCTCATATAGTTGAACATAGCTACTCAAAAGCTCTCTTATAAGTTACAAAACCCGTGAACCAAAATTCAAAATCATCTATTGTTACTATTTGCACATACTTTTCTTCAGGCTTATTCAGATTCTCATTTGGTGTCATCTTCTTGACCTTTCCAAGAGGAATCGACACCTTGTATGGAAATTTGGCAACTTCTCCTTTAGAAGTACTCAGTTTCAAGGATTTGTTGCTATGAAATGCCAATCTTTCAGAAGTAATGAAAAGTCTTCCACTTATGGGACCAGTAGTTGTAAAGAGAGAACACTGATAAGCTTCTATTAAACTCTCCTCCATACTGAGATCAAAAGATTTTCTGAGAAATCTTTCAAGCCTGGCAGCTTGAAATTTTCTTTTGCTCTGGCTCAGAGTCTTCTTTATAGTTTCGGATACATTTCTAGTTCTCATTATCACTACAAGAACAAATTCGTGATGATTAATTATTATATTATGAAGTATATATTAATATTTCTCTACATTTCAGATCATATTGAGAATTCCAATGAGGGGAAAAAAGAACTTGAAATGATGCTAAGATTTACCTTTTCCATGAGAGAGACTATCTGATTCTTTTCTAAATTTCTTCATCAAGTTAGTATTTGAATGTTTGCCTGCTTTGATTGAATCAGCAGGCTCACAATCTGACGGGGATGCACTTGGCAACTCCTCTTCTGCATAAGTCTTAGAAGAGCCAAGCATCCCAATTATTTGGCAATGGCAGAAATTCTTCATGTTGATTGCTATTGAATGTGCCGGTTTCTTTCCCTCTTTTACCCAACTATGAGCTATTTCAATCTTGTCAATAAGAGATTGTATTTGGCTAGATGTCGGAAATGATATACTTGGGGTCATTTTATAGATGAGGTAGAAAAGAGAGGCGAAGAGCTTTTGAAGTTTCAATGGAATATTGAAGTGCCGTTACAGTCAGCATTGCCTTATTAGAACTAAAGTAGGAATTTGGATGTACTTGTGGAGAGAAAGTTGGTCCAACCTTAAATCAATATACACAGACGGCTCAAAGGATTAGATCATCAATGAGCTTACTGCCATGATCATTAATGAGCTGCATCTCTGTTACCTTCAGTGTAGTATAATATCTATGTTACCACTTTATTCAAGAAAATATCTATGTCACTACATATATAAAGGTCCATTAGTAAAAAATCCAATTAATATTAGGGTACTAAGCTAATTGTTTCTTTCATTCATACAAAAAGTTACAATTTTTTAGAACTTATAGAAAATTGTACGTTCTTACTCTGAACAGTGTCTAAGGGTTCAATTAAATACGCTCTGTTTAGGACAACTCTTCCAGCATAAAAAAAAGCCAACCAAATTAAATACCAATCGATTGACCATCTATTACGTTTTTCATTGCCTAAATTAAATTACGCTCTGTTCTTTTATTTTCTTTTTCTTCTTTTTTGTTTTTGTTTGTCTTCTCACCCAAATGACTAGACTGACGCATCTTTTTCCAAGATGGCATGAACACAAACTTGATAAATATTCCTTATTAGACAAGCAAAGCACTGTTATCACTTATTAGTTATCACCACCATACTGTATTCACTAAAGGGGTCATCTGATGGAAGCAAAGTAGGGAAGGGGCCCAGTCCTTTTCCAACGCCCAAATTGAATTCTCTAATAGATATTATTTTCTTTTTTTGTTCCGTCACACGATTTGATGGAATATTCCAATTAAATTGTGATGATTGGTTAGCAAAGCTGGTATGGAATATTTATTTCACATAGGTGACCAAATTCGGCACAGAGGAACCCCATGTGCCAGTGGGGCATGTTAGAGTCATGGCTGATGCATTAATAGACCAAACTTATGTGTAAAACCACTTTTCACAAGATTTCATTAATCTACTTCTCTTTTTTTTTTTCTTTTTTTTTTGTGTCTATTAAGCAATGAATCTTTAGTGGTGCACATGCAGCGCCTAATCAGCCAGTACCCTTTTTGCTTGATTACGAGTTTACAACATGGCTATGACTTGGGAACGCATTTGAATTACGAAAGATGGACAAGTGTTGGTTTCTAACTGCCACCCTTCTTTTCCTCATTAAAAAAATATATATTGTTGGAAAAGAAAATAGTCAACAAAACTTGATATCACAATGAAACCTAACAGCATCTTGTTGTTTCTAACTGCTAACGGAAAATACAAATTCTTTCTAATAGATTCAGTTGATCACTTTCCCTATGGAGATTTCCAGATAGAGTCCTGCAATAGAACGGTAGTATAGCATGAAAACATACTACTTCTAATAGACACAGAGAAGTTATTTGTTTTATTTCCATCTCAGCTGCAGCTTCGCGGGTTTCTCGGCTTAGCCGGTTATTACTGACGGTTTGTTCATCGGTATGCTGCCATAGCTGGACCGCTTACTGACCTCCTAGCCAAAGACAATTTTCTTTGGTCTAATTCAGCTCAGGAAGCATTCCATGCTCTTAAAGCTGCATTTATGACAGCCCCTGTGTTGGCATTACCAAACTTCTCACTTCCTTTTATCTTAGAAACTGATGCTAGTGGAGTCGGTATTGGTGTTGTTCTCATGCAACAGCAGCATCTAGTTGCTTTTTACAGCAAGAAACTCTCTCCATTAATGCAGGGTAAGTCTACCTACATATGAGAAATGTATGCCATACAATCAGCAATTTTAAAGTGGTGACAATATTTATTGGGTCGACCTTTTGTAATACGCACTGACCATCGTAGTTTGCATCATCTTCTCACTCAAACCATTCAAATACCTGAGCAATAACAATTCTTATCAAAGTTGGTGGGATATGATTTTTCCATTGAATACAAGTCAGGTTCCTCCAATGCAGCTGCTGATGCACTTTCACGTATGTATGAAACTGAAAACAACACACCAATAGTGTCTCTTATGGCACTATCTAAACCATTTTGTATAGAACTTGGTTGCCTTAAAACTGAGCTCTTACAGGATGATCACACCAAACATATTATTCTTGGCTTGAGCAATTCACCAACTAGTTGGCCACACTAGACCTACATTGATGGTTTCCTCAGGCACAAAGGTCGGTTGTATTTACCGGCTACCTCTTCCCTCATTCCTGCCCTGCTAGTTGATTACCACTCATCCCCTTTAGGTGGTCACTCTGGATTTCAGCGCACTTTCAACCAATTAGCACCACATTTTATGTGGAAAGGAATGCGCAAATCCGTGGAGCAGTTTGTTAGCACATGTGATATATACCAAAAATGCAAGCCCAACAATCACTTTCCCTATGGTTTACTTCAGCCATTGCCCATTCCCACTGCTATATGGACAGATCCATCAATAGATTTTATCACACATCTGCCTCCATCAATGGGCTATACTGCAATTTTGGTGGTTGTCGATCGTCTATCAAAGGGAGTTCATTTGGCACCTTTGCCTTCACATTATACTGCCACCCGAATTGCCCAAATATTTTGGGACACAGTGGGCAAGCTACATGGCATGCCAAAGAGTATTGTATCAGACAGAGATCCTATTTTTCAAAGTGCATTCTGGAAAGAGCTTTCAAGCTACAAGGCAGTAAGTTGCATTTCTCTTCAGCTTATCACCCCAAGACAGATGGTCAAACAGAGCGTATCAACCGTTGCATCGAACAATTCTTACGCGCCTTTGTCCATGAACAACCCTCTAGATGGTCTAAGCTTTTGAGTTGGGCTGAGTTTTATCACAATACCACCTTCTCTGCAGCAACAGGGATGACTCCATTTGAGGCAACATATGGATGCAGACCACCGTCTCTTGTCGCATATTGTGCAGCTTCAAGTGCCCTTGAGGCAGTGAATCAAGACCTCACAACAAGAGATGCCATTGTGCATCAACTCAAGGCCAATCTCTCAAGGCACAAGATGCCATGAAGTTCTTCGCCGACAAAAAACGTAAGGAGCAAGAATTTCAGCAAGGAGACTTGGTTCTGTTGAAGCTTCAGCCTTTTCGACAACTCTCCTTGCGCCAACACTCCTCACATAAATTGGATTTACGCTTTTTTGGACCATACAAAATTCTAGAGCGCATTGGACCAGTTGCTTATCGCCTTGAATTGCCTGCCACAAGCAGCATCCACCCAGTCTTTCACTGCTCCCTGCTCAAACCGTACAAAGGATCCACTACACCAATTGTTCATTCCTTACCGACCTCCAGTTCTGCTACCCAATTGCGATACTACAACATAGGCCTATTCTTCGTGGCAACAAACAAGTTCCACAGGTGCTGATACAATGGTCTAATCTTGCTCTAGAAGATGCCAGTTGGGAGGATGCTGATACACTGGACTTTTTCCGCCTTGAGGACAAGTCGCTTTTCAAAGAGGACGGGGATGTTACATCTGTAAAGGTTTATACACGTAGACCAAGGCAACAGCTACAAAATACAACAATTTAGAATAATCTCCATAATTAGCAATATGTAATAATAAGGAATTTCCATATCTTTAATATTTTGTCCTTCAGAAAGTTTCCTTAGATTTAGAAATTACTATATTTTATTATTTTGCTTATTTATTTGTAAGAATCTATGATAGAAGAATATAGAAAAATTCCAATTTCTTTCTCTTTTCTTTCTCTCTGTCTCCTTTTTGTCTATCTTCTCCTCCTCCTCATCTGTACCCCTTACAGGACTTTAAATATAAATTATTCGTGAACTTTGTTGGAGATCACTAATTGAACTTGAAATAAAATTCATTACATAAAATTGAAGTTTGAACAAATATTGATGACTTTGGCACCATTTATTATGAAAGATTGCTATACACATATACAGTCTTTTAAACCACATTTTCCGAACAAAAAAAAAAAGCGATAATCTGAATTAAACCCGTAAGGGATCTCTTAACGGACCAATACGTTTATTATTTTATTTATATCATCAACTATACTCATTTTCCATTTCATTTCGGCCAAATGATCCGCAGCTAGCAGCCAATACATCTCATGATCACAAAAACATACTTGAAAACAATGTTTTCAATATCCAGTGGAAACTTATACCGACTAGCCAATTTCAAATATTTCCCATGTTTTCCGGTATTTTTCTGGTTTTTCCCATTTATTACCTGATGAAGCCCCTATACCAGCCAGCTTTCCAGTTTGTAATTTTATGTGGTATACCTGTCGGAATGGCACCATATTTATAAAGATGCTTAAAAATGTACTTTCTTTACCGTGGAATATAATAGTAGTACCAATTTTTTTTTTAAAAAAAATGTTAATATTTTTGTTTATGGTCCTTAATTGTTAGATACCTCTTCATTTTAAGTATTAAGATTTTTTTTATCCAGTCATATCTTCCCGTGGTGTATTAATAATATTTCAGTTAAAAAAATGCTAAAATGTGCAATAAGGTACCAAAATATCAAAACAATCCTAAATAAAACAAAAAGGCATAACCAGGTGAAAAAGTTCACATAAGTTATGAAAACTATAAAACAGAAAAAGAAAAATATTAGTGCAAATTGAGAAAAAAAATACAAAATATGTACGAATTATTATCAGCTTATTTTAGTATTAACATTTTATATAGTTCTTTTTTTTTCTCTCCTCGTGGTGAATATAGTTACATTGTTCATGAAAGGAGCTGGAAGCTCGAATATTGCATTGTTCTGATCCACATTCTTAAGGAGCGATCTACTAATCAAACCCGAGATAGTTAATTGAGAGATTTGACTCGATCGATGGACTATTAGTATCAAGATTAGTTTGCGATTTAATTTTGTCTCAAGCATGAGCAAATCGATCGTCACTATTCAATTCCATCTCTTACCTATTAACTTTTGTTGAGATTATGGCAAACGAAATATAATTTTTTTTTCTTGCTGATGAACTAAAATTTATTGACCATATATAATAAATTTTGCAATTCTATTACAATATAGTGAGTCGTAACAACAGACTTGCCTACTGACATAGTGACGTGTGAACTTGGATATACATAAGCTGTGAGCCTGTGATGGACATAATATGGGCTCATAGCCCATAACATACAAATACAACATCCTATTGCGAATTTGTGATCGGAGTACATCATCATTGAAGGCCGGGCTGGTGGGATAATCTTATCCGATATGTTAAGCGGCAGTGCATGTATTTTTCCTGGCAGATTGACCGACATCTCTCGTCATATACCTGGATAAGTCGCAAGAATCCGAATGACTTTTGTTGCCATGCACCTATTTCGGCTTTGAGCTTTCCCTCATTTAAGCGCTTCATTGAAGAGATCAAACTATATCATGGTATTCTTTCGTCATTCCTTGTGGTTTCCTATTTTCATTCCAGCCTTGCGTTAAGATATTGTGGTTTTCCCTCATTCGAACGAATATTTTTCAGACAACCATCGATGAATTTACCGCCTTTATGTTCATAAATCATAATATAGTTTTTATGCATCACATACTCGGTTATTGAGAAAATTTTGTAAAATAAAAAAAAAAGGTTCCCTTTGTTAAATACTTGAAATTAGTCGTAACAATTTTCAGACAAGGGAGGAAATTTTCTGAAGTTGACGGAAAAAAGAAAAAAAAAAAAAAAAAAACATGACTCTCTCCTTACTTTGAGCTAATTTTCATCGCTTCCCTTGATTTCCGATCGGTGTATTGAACATCTTCTAAACAATTCAAACCATTTCTACCCAAAATCCATGGACCGCGCGCATTGGACCATAGTGGATCCTTTTAGGAACTGATAAGAAAAATGCTTCAATTTAATTAAAAAAGAACAGAGGGAGATGCTTCTCCTCGTATTAATTCATTGGTTTTGATGTATTTGGGAATACGTACGCGAAGGAATGTACAATTAATTCTAGATTGAAGTTCCAATATATACTTCCTCTATTAAGTAAAAGATTTGCTAGCCAGCGAGGACTCATCCTCCTTTTTGTAAAAAGATTTGCTAGCCAAATATCCCTAAAAAATAATAATTAATAATAAAAAAAAGATCTGCTAACCAAATCGGAACATTTCTATGAAGTAAAGGACATTAATTAACACCAAAGTACAAGTTACTAACATCTGCCATCTGCCAAATGTGAAACTACCCCTACTCACACCCAATTAATAGTAAGCAGTATCCAGTGGTGGCCCGTTGACATCTTGAAAAATCAACATATTCAAACCACCCACTTTACTTGTCAGTCGAACCATAAACTTCTTTTACTAAAAAAAAAATAAAATAAAATAAAATAATCATAAACTTCTTTATATACCCGTCAAGAAGACCACACTTCCCTTCATCAAAAGTGCTAGGAGAAAACTAGCCATAGATAATGAAGTTCCAATTCCATCTCTTATCCATCTCTCTTCTTATAATCCCTCTATTCTTCTCTGTCAGTACCTCACATACTGCCGCATCAGACTTGGTGTATGATACCGATGGCCATCCTTTACACCCAGGAAAACAATATTACATCCTTCCAGTAATCCGTGGTCATGGCGGTGGCCTTACCATGATGCCTCATCACAATCACCTATGCCCTCTCTATGTAGCTCAAGAGAACCTGGAAATCAAAAGGGGTCTCCCCTTGATCTTTCGTCCCGCAAATCCGAAAGACCAGGTCATTCGCCTCTCCACCGACCATAACATAGAGTTTGTGGCTGTCACAACATGTGTGCAGACAACTGCATGGCGACTAGGAGATGTCGAAAGTCCTACCAGTAAGAGATATGTAATTACTGGAGGATTTATTGGGAATCCAGGGCAGGAGACGGTGAGTAATTGGTTCAAGATAGAGAAATTGGGAAATAAAGATTACAAGCTTGTATTCTGTCCGAGCGTGTGCAAGACTTGCAAAGTACTGTGTGGGGATGTGGATGTGTTGAATGAGGGTGGGAAGAGGGTGTTAGGCTTGGGTGGTGAATCCTTCCCTGTTATGTTCAAGAAAAAGGATTAGTAATTGCTGTTTTAGTACTCCTTTAAGTTTTGTGTGAAGAATAATAACATGTGCCACTGGACATAATTTTTGCAATTGCTGCTTTGTACTCTTTTTAAGTTTCGTGTGAAGAACATGTGCTTGCGGAGATAATTTTGCATAATGAAAAAAAACACAGCCGCGCTGTTTTTATTTCGATGGATTGTTATAATTACGCTTGAGACAAGTTAAAAATTGCAAAGTCCCTGATCAAATGTTAATAACATAAAATCAAATCACTGTATTAAACAAATAAAATACCTACAATTAAAATTTTTTATTATAGATGATCAGTAGGCTGTGTTTGCCCTCAAAAAATTTATGTCGTGAATATTATTTTTTAATTAAGTTTCTATATGCTTAATTTGTACTACAATTTTAATTATTCCCTGTTTGAAGTAGTTTCTTGCATGGTTCTTTTCCCTCATTCCATATGGACTAATTTTCCTTTTGTAGTTTAATTATACACCTCATTAATAAGCTACTATATATAAGCTTAAGCTCGCAAAGAAGCTAATGTAATTGATATACAAAATTATCTGATAGATTTCACTCTCACTCACGATTCAAACTGTTAATTGAATTCTACTTGAGTAGTAAGATATCTACATTATTTACAAATTTTAATATTTTCAGTTGATTTTGTTAGATATCCTCAATAATGAAGATGATTGCATTATGTTTATGTATTGAGATCTTATGAAAAAACTCGCTTAGTATGGATCATTGAATGCATGACTTGGTTTATAACTCTAGTTTTAATTAAAAAAAAATTCTCTAATATTTTATCACCGGATGAAACAGTCGGTGATTAAAGATCTTCAACTTTGAAAACTTCAAGCTTTGAATTTTAATAATTTCCAGTATTAATCTTACATAAATTGAAATAAAAATTATTAAATATATATAAATGTTTGAAAATTTATTATTTCTTTATGTAATATTAACGAATCCTTATCCCAGCCTTACGCGATCAGCCGATCACATATAGAACCGTACAGTCATGAGTTCACACTTCACACTTTTTATTCCAAAAAAGAGATACATTAATTAGTCAACTGCCTAACCGGTGCACATTAACTTCGTGCCCTGTTCCCCTAAATAAATATAAATAAAAGAAACGCCGAAATTCAAATTAAATAATTAGAACGCAATGTTAGCTAGCACAGCAATGCAGCCTAATCTGCAATGCTTTCTTCTAACCATCTTCCTCTTTCCGCTTCATTCCAAAGCTGGGAAACCAGCAGAACCGGTGTACGATACCGAAGGACATGAATTAAACTCAGGAGAGTACTACATCATTCCGTTCAATTGTAGCCTGGGAAGCAGTTTATTCCTTTCACAACGTAACGCCTCTTGGCCTCTCTTCATAAGACAAGATATCTCGCAACTCAGCAACGGCAACTCGGTAATCATTACCCCGGTCACAGACAATCTTCCAGCCGAACAATCTGCCAGAGTATCAAACAACGTTCACATTCAATTTGTATCATGTGCTACTTGCTTGGAGTCAATGGCATGGACAATTGGAGATCCAGAAGGGACTGACGGCCGGCGTCATGTAGTGGCCAGTTATGCTAGAAGAGTTCATGGACAGAGTAACAATCAATTTAGAATAGAAAAAAATGGTAATGGATGCTACAGAATTGTCTTTTGTCCGAAAGTTTGCAAGTTGTGTAGGTCGGCATGTGCAGACGTGGGTGTTTTCATTGAAGGTGGGAAAAGATGGTTGGGTTTAGGAGGCTTGCCTTTGGCGGTTGAGTTTAAGAAGACATAATATTTCAATTATGTTTTGATTATGCAACTGAGCATTAAATTTTCATATAAATAAAATTATGAAAGATTCTCGTTTCTTTTGGGAAAGAAAACTAATATATAGTATGAAAAGTTCATAAATATATAGTTGATATCAATTTGTATTCCTTCTTTAATTATATTTTTCTACTTTTAGAGTATTCATATCAATTTTTTCATGATTTTCATGTGGTTAGCCTTAAAACTTCTATTTTTAGTTCATTTGACCACTTAAAATTTAATTAGATTAATAACAAAAAGTGTTATTTTTTTTTCCTTCGTCTGATCCATATGCAGCTTCTTCCCTAGCTAATACCTAGCTGCCAGAAGAGAGAGAACAATAACAAGAACCATGCATGCTGATATTGAAAAAAGAACAGCGCTTTAATGTGCACGGTGACCGGTGGGTGTCTTATGTTTTAATTTAACAGTGTTTGAGGGTGTATCGATCATGTGCTACAGTGCTAGCAACCGCTTGTACACTAGTTGTTTGATTGATTCAGGCGGTGCTCACTGAAGTATGATGATTGAGAAATTCAATGCCCCAATACTTGATTAGTTGGACTATTATGAAGTTCACTCAGAGTCTTAGCTGGCTAATTGAATTGCGCCTATGTTTATTATGTTGCATCATTCGTTTTCTTACATGACATATTTTTGTCTGAAGTATATATTTACTTTAAAATATCTTTGTTCATCTTATTCTACTCCCGTTTGGCAGGAATATAAAATTTTGAAGTGTGAAATTAGTGTTTTAATAGTTTCCAAATGCAGGACACACACACACACACACAGAGTTTTGTGGCGAATTATAGAACGCTTATTTTGCAGAACGAAAAAAGAGAGTAAAAATTTGTCAAAATGGTACATGTTGCAGCCCAGTAAGTCACTGGATGTTGGTTCCGACTATGGGCCTTACCATGTAAAGAAAATTGACACCATTTCGGCCCAATAAAATATCCTATTTCTACAAAGGACACGAAAAGGTCGATACACGTCACTCCCACTCTAAAACCTCTGAGTGAGAAACTGATACGCATTCCATTTGCTTCCCAAGCGAACGAAGCTTACTCCATCACCATTATCCCCCATTTCCTAGTTCCCTAGTTCAGGCCATGGCTTTCCCAGTCGATCCTCCATCTCCGCAACCAGATCAAGCAACGGATGCCCAAATCGATCGTTTATCCGACCTCCCAGAAAATGTTCTTATCCAAATCCTCTCCTATCTTCCCACTCACATGGCAGCACGAACCACCCTTCTCTGCCGTCGCTTTCGCGATCTTTGGACGGCCTCCCCAGTAATAGAACTCGATCATTCCGCCTTTCAGCATCGGCTCTTGGACGACTTCCTCGACATGGTCGATCGTGCCTTCCTCGATCGACACCCTCCTCCACCCCCCTGTTCTGGACCGAAACCCTCCCTCCCCCGATGTCCACCGAGACCCTCCTCCACCCCCCGTTCTCCACCTCACCATCCGTCTAAGAACATTCCCCGGCATCTTCCCCTTGATTCGAACCATACTTAACAAAGCCAGGTCCCTTGGTATTCACCACCTCGTGATTGACCTAGGTTCTTGGATAGCTGATTGTCTTCTTCCCACCATCCTCGTGAGAAGAATGCTGATGCCATCTATGAGGCAGTGAAGGCTGTTTCAAATGTCCATGACTTGCTCCTTGATATTGAGGAGGATTGGGTAAATCCTGTGCTGCTACTCTATTATTATTTTAATTTTCTTGTTGTCCTACTTAGCATCTTGAAATGTTTTGTTGGTTGTAACTTGTAAGGGACAAAACAGTCTGCTTTCTGCTTTCTAAGATGAGGTGTGGAAGCAGTCTGATATGCTAATCGAATACAAATTGTTCGTCTAGTACATCTTCCTGCAAATAAAACCCAACAAAGTCAAACTTTGTTGTAGTGGTCCTAGGCACTCAATGGGTTGGGTTCTAACAAATCCAAAGCAAGTATAACAATAAAAAACTGTTTGTTATAAATTAAGAACTCCTTGTTCATCTTTTATATTGAAATGCCTTTTAGGATAGTTTAGTTTGAGATCATTTATTGTTGAAGGGGTGAAATTATATGGTAGGTGTAGGAGACTTTGTTACTCACTGCAGCTTTTTGTTATGCTTTTACATTGGATGATTTGTGATGCATTTGATTTCATGTTAATATTGTCAGCCTGCTTATCTTGCTCTTTGCCTATGATTTTTTGCTTGTTCCTTGAGAACTTTTATTTGCACTTAATTGCGCTCAGTGACATGTATTAAAATTTTAAATATTAAATATTTTAATTATTAACTTGCTTATTTTTGCATTTGATTCTTGCAGAACCATGAAAATCAATTTCATAACTTCGCAGCACCGGACATGGACCTACCTATGTTCCCTAATCTAAAACGGTTGCATCTTAGCCTCTGCTTCCATTGTGATAACATTGAAGACTTGATTTGTTTGCTTCAGCACACCCCTGCTCTTGAAAAACTGCAGTTAGTTCATAAGGTATGTGTGATTGTGATCTACTTCTAATATTAAGTCATGGGTAGCAAACATTGTATTATACATGGCATGTAAAATGGGTGGTTACGTCCAATGAAAGAAAAGGCTTGGGCGGGTATCCGTTACTTATACGTGAAATTCTTAATGTCAGAATTTTAAGATGTATTAATTATGGGCTGAGCCGTCAATCCATATAAACTAGGAGTTGCAAAGCGCGCAGTAGCTTTTATGGGTAGTAACGGTGCTTGGCACTTTAGCGGGTTGGTTGCAGATAATTTTTCTGAACTTACTTGTTATTACTATTAAATTCTAACATCATTTGTTATAGTAGAAATTTGTGTCCACCTTTCCTGATTAGTTCTTAGCAGGTTAGTTGCTGATAACTTTTCTGAACTTACTAGTTATTAATATTAAAATCTGACATCATTTTTTATGATGGAAATTTGTGTACATCTTTCCTGATTAGTGCTTAGCAGGTTGGTTGCAGATAACTTTTCTGAACTTGCTAGTTAATAATATTAAAATCTAGCATCATTTATTATGATGGAAATTTTGTGTACACCTTTTCTGATTAGTGCTGCGGTGAGAATTTGCATGGTTTTGCATGAGTTGGCACTTATATTTTTGGGTAACGAGAAATAAGTTTTAAAATAATAGAAACCTAACTTAAAAAAAATTTCAAATGTACACGTCACCAAGTGGACTTGTTTTCAGCTGCTAATTGAGCATGAGATGAAGTTTTGTTCACCTGATGGTCAAACTACATGCAGACTTCTTTTCACCTTCGATTTGAGCATGAGATGGGAGGGGCTTCTTTTCAAATATACTGATATTTGAGCATTTTAGAAGCCGGGATTAATGGAAGTTGTCTTTTTTAGAATTATTTTTCCTGCAGATTATATAATTAATAACTATACTAAGCTATTTTTATATATAACAAATACTATATATATAATTCATTAAGGTTATATGAAGATTCATGCCAATTTTTTGCAACTTCAATGTTGTACAATAGTTTACAATTTGTGATTATACAAGTGATCGATTTCAATTAGTTGCAGCATCCTCACTTATGGTACCCAGATGTTGCGTCAAAGAACCCTTAAGCTGTTCTGACACCTATTGGATGCAAATATACATACAATAAATGTTAGAGTACATCAGAGGTCTAACAATTTGGTCTCTGATACATGCTTATGTACATCATAGGCAGCACAGAAGCAGTGACATGTGGATTCCCTTTTACTTGGAAAGGAATCTCTCAAGGGTGATGCATGCCCTTTTTTAGTAGTTGGAGCACTCCTGACATTTTTTTTCCGCTCATCGGAGAGTAAAAAGTTGGTCCAAGTTTCGTTTCCAATCCTAACCGGTTCTTCTGTTAAGTACTTGCCTTTATTTTGTCCTTGAATTTTCTGACCAGTGGTGGAAGTTGTTCTTTACTTCCTAAACTGTAGTCTTTTATTCATTCCTGAATTATTTGTGAACTTTTGTCTTTATTTATTCATTAGCTGCTCATAACTTACATTTTGTAGTTTTTATCTTTGAACAAATATATTTTAAATATAAAGAATATTAAGTGTATGTTTCTTTAATTTGTATGTTCTTATTTGTTGAAAACTACTACTTTATGTTGATAGTTCGAAATGATATATTATGCCTCAAAATAATTATTGTGTATATATATAAAAAGTACCCTATCTTTGGGCAAAAGAAATTGTTGTATCACCATATTTCTACAGAGCTCAAAAGATGTATCAATGCTTACAAAATAAGAAAATATCCTAACCAAAATAAGTTTTGAGTTTTTATTTTTATAAGAAACTTTTATAGTTTAGATCTTGGACCAGATGTACTCCAATTCATAAAGATACAGGATTTGGGCCTGATTTAAGGCCATTCGTCTGATCAATTTTATCCTCCTATTGGACAAACCCAAACCATTCATGGCCATATGGACCAGAGATGGCACGAGACTTTAATCATTCTATTGAAGAGACTGAGCAGCTAATGTTCTTATGGACCATGTGCAAATGAGAAAACCTACTGTCGAAATGGTATTATAAAAACCATGACCTATTACAAGAATGGTTTTTGAGTTTGTCCCACGTGGCAATGATCCATCTCGCAGATCCAATGGTCATCATGAATCATCTTTTCCTATATACGTTGTATAGGAGTTAGGGTTTTCTTAGGAGCTCGGTATGCATTGTCAAAATTTGATTCGAGAGCTGCGCCGCCTTGACAGAATCTTTCCATCATGCTTGTAATCAATATTTCTGCCTAGAATTAATGGATCTTTTTGCTGAATCGTTATCATAGTAAGAGATCTTACCTTATAGATTTTTTTAAATTATCTCAAATTTTTATTTTAATTATATTACTTGTTTTTGTGATCTGTGAGTTGCTTTTATGTAGACCCCATGCATTACCAATTAATTTTTGTTTGCGGGGAATAATTATAATCCAGTTCTATCTTTCAATTGTTTTGGCTCAATTAATTTGGAAATAATGTTTTTTTAAAAAAAAAGTTGTTAGTTTCTTGAGTCACTTTTAATTAATCAAAAGCAGGTCAGGTTTATTTACTGGGTGTCAAGTAGAAGGAAAACCATCTAGTGCTAAATTATATGGTCGTAAAAAAGTTGTACTCCAAATTGATCGAGTAGTGGATGAGTGACAGAGAGGATAGGTTGTTACTCACAATCAGGTGAAAAGGTGAAAAACAGAATATGTTCTTCTGCACTACAAATTGTGTTTGGCGGGTATATATGGAATAGTGGATTATTGAAATAGGAATTTATCAGCCTGTAGAAAAGGCACCCTTATACCATTTCATCTCTAGGATGGAGCAGCCTATTCCATCTTGTGGAATAGAAAGGGACTTAAATGCTAAAAGAGGGGTTTGGTTACAAATTTTAATTCCAATTTCACTTTATTTACTTTTTCACAATTCCATTCAACTTCACTCTGATTCGACAATTATTTTCACCTTAATTCTACATTATCCCAGCATCTCGTCTGTAGGTAAAAGACAAGCGATCCACTTGTAGATTAGGGCAAGTTTAATTCCACATTATTCCAATGTAGATTGGTTATGTCCAGAGTTTCCAACAATAGCAAGTTTAAATTCATTTCAATAGGTGGCATCCATGTCATTTTCAGCTTTAATTAGTACCTTCAACTTCTCTAATTCTATATTAATTTTTGCACATTTACATTAGCCAACAATAGGTACTCCAAATCCTCTTGTTCATTTACAAGACAACTGAGGTCCAAGTGATGCATATCGACCCTAAGATGGAGGGATTTGAGATGGGTCAGATGAATTAAGTGGGGGAGAATAGGCTCAATTCCATCAGTTCGGACAGCATGGGTCTGAAAGACAAGTGACTGAATGGAAGAAAGAGAGAAGATGAGAGGTGAGAGGGAGCAAGAATGGTCAAAATATACATAAACTGACAGCTCCGAACACCCAGGGAGTGGGCGTATGTTAGCCACTTTAAAATAGAAATACACTGGAAGGTCCCTGTCACAGCAGCCTGAACTGATAGAAAATTTCAGGAGCTTGATCTCAGGGTTGTGCTGGCAGCGGCAGAGGCATCTGGTGGTGACGTCTACAAATCTTCGACCAAAGGGGAAATCCAACAGTGCCACTTTGAGGTTGGGACAGGCCGTCCAGAGGTTGTGGAAGCGGCTAGAGAGGACTGAGGTGCAAGCAGCCTCTTTGAATGGGAGAAGGGAGAGGATGGTGATGAGGAGAGTGTCTGGGAGATTGGAGAGGTGGTCAACCTTCTCTTTTCTTTGTTTATGAGGCGATCGGCGCCGTTTAGCAACTAAGACTAAGAGGGATCACATATCCAAAACATAATTGCAGCTTAACTTACAACGCAAGCTCTTTTGACTTTCTCTTGAACTAGACAAGTAGACATATTTGGATGTTTATTCAATTTAATATTTATGAAGAGCTTTACTGCACTAGTCATCACTATTTTTCATAGCATAGGTAGGCTTGAGGTGCAATCTTGTTTCTGCTCATGTTTTACTTCTTTTGGAATTATATATTTTATTTATATGGTCAATGAATTATTAAGATAACAATAAATTATGTTATGACCTAAAAAATTTATATCAGAAAATCATTCTACAAAGAAATTGAAATTTAAATAAAAGGGACATTCTGCAATCTGCATTGTAAATACTAAATTAATCACATACTGCTTTCTTTTAAGGGCCTTTGGATGCATCCATAATAATGATTTCTCCATGCACATTTCTGTCCTGTGATTAGCTATCAGATATCATCTGCTTAGGTCATCATGTGCATATATTTTTATTTTCTTGTGACCTTTGGTGATTTAAATAAATAAAATTACTAATACTTTTTACTTTCTTATGCAGCCTCCAATCGTCAGCGATTCCAAAAAGGTCAAGAAGCCGATGCTTTGGAAATCAAAGCTACCTCGAATTGCTGGTAGCAGCGAACATGCATCTTTCTTTGACCTTCACATAGGCAACAAAAATAACGAACTCATCAAACGGCTGATGAGGAAGTGGACTTCCAAGAGGCACTGAATTAAAAATACCACCCCACTGCGGCCTTGATATTAGGTTAGCAATGGCTAAAATTATTCGCCGGCAAAAGCATATATGAAATTATTACTGAAAATATGTAAGGATTGTTTTACTATCGGTGTTGTATTGAATATTGTTTTTGTTCCTTAGCTGTTGTGATCTATATTTCAGAACAGTAGCTTGTTTAATTGAAAATTAGACAATCGTGTGTATTGATTATCATGTCTTGTTTTGTTATTTTTTTTAAAGATGTTGTGATCTATTCTTAAATGTAGCTTGTTCAGACAATCGTGTTTCTTTATTTATTTATTTATTTATTTATTTATTATTATTTTTTTTTTTTGAGCTTTTGTGATTTTTTGGGATCTACACTTGAAAGAAAGGTCACTGGTTCAATTGAAAAATTAAACAATTCTGTTACTGAATGTTGTTTTTCATCTTTAGCTCTTGTGATCTATACTTAATGCAAACCGATCAATTGAAAATCCGAGAAATGTTGTGATGGTTCTGAAAATTAATTAATATTATAGTCATCTTGTTTTTCCAAAAAAAAAATTAGTTTTTTTTTTTCTTTTTTTTTTTTTTTTTTTGCGAATTTATGAATACATATGGGTGACAAGTAGAGGTATGGCAAAAGCATCTGGCCAAGGACGAGTCCTTTTCACAGTGGTCCCAACTGGCCCAGAAAAAATTAAAAATAATGTTAAAATAATAATAAATTTTGAAAATAAATAAAAAATAAAAAAATTTTAAAATGTTGTTATAATATCGGTTTATTGATACAATTTTCAGATTTCAGAAAACCGATACAACACAATATCGGATTCTGATAATCGGATATAGCTTTTTATCGGATTCTAAGAATCCGATAAGGTGTTGCACCCCCTTTTGTTTTTTTAACAAGTTTCTATATATTTTTAACATTTATTTTATTTTTAACAATCTTTTATTTATTTTTATTGAATATTTTGTAAATATGATTTAAATACAAGAAGTACCAAATTAGCACTATTTTTTGTGTTGATTTGCAATTCAGAAAAACTGACGAAATTACAAGTGAGGTTTCTTATAAATTTGTCCATATGATTTAAATAAAAATTGTTAAATACAAATAGTACATACAAATTATGATATAAAATTTGTTTCAAAAATATTACATAAAATTACATCAATATATTGCAAAACATTATAAATATTACATAAAAGTTGTCCGTAGGATTAAATAAAAATTTGTGAAATAAAAATAGTACATAAAAATACATAAAAAATATTACATAAAATTTGTCCATTGATTAAAAAAAAATTATTGAATACAAGTAGCGCATAGGATATCGACAACTAATTCCTTCCCCCTCTTGGAATGATGTTCTGGATTCTTTCACCTAGTCGTAAGATCTCACCTCGTATTCCCCTTCTCCCACAGCTTGTGCTTGTTCCCCTGCTACTTGATGCCCCCACCCTCCCTTGCTACTTGATGCCTCCTATGGAAATCAGACTGAAGCTGACCATGGATCCACGCTAATGGAATTTCGACGTGGTTGAAGACCTTTTATTCCAAGAGCGAGATGACTTTAAGTGCCTCCTATGGAAATCAGAGGAATTTCGGCTTGGTTGAACCGTCTCCCTAGTAGGTTTATCTCGTTTCCCTTTAGAAGATTGAGTTTTGTTCCTTGCACTTGGTCTTCTTGTCCTCTGTATGTTTGTACAGCGACCAGATTGATGGTCCTCCATCGACATAGGAGGTTCATGTGCGTTGTTGCCTGCCATATTGTCTCCTCTGTTTTGCCTTCTTTTATCTTTATTTTTTCGCATTGCATCCATCCAAAAAGAGAAGAAGAGGGAGGAAGAAAGAAGATTTGCAGAGAGAGAACAAAAAGAGAAGATGAATGATGTAACTTTTTGGAACGAAGTAGCTCTGTTGGCTGACAACGCTGGTGTAAGTCATCAACAAGAAAAGGAAGAGGAAGAGGAGGAACCATGGTGGATAGAATTCTACAATATGCAGACAATCAAAATATTAAGTAGTTTGTTTTTTTTCCTCGTGTGTTAGATTATATTTTGGTTTATTAAGTCACTTGTCCTTGTATAGTTCTTGTAATGGTTATTGCAATGCTTTGCGTATTAATTTTGAATACAAATTATTAAATAAATTTACAAAAGAACATAGACAACAAAGTACATGGACAAAATAACATATTTCAATAATATTAAGCAAACATTACAGTTGAGAATTTCAAACAAAGCATAATAACATACCATCGCACAACCATAAAAATTAAGCATATAACATATATAACAACATACAATACTACTCCATTTAGCGAAGATGGACAACATTTTCCGCTACGGGATGATTTTCAAAACTAGGTGGAATTACTGGCATGCAACGCAACCACTTCCCTCCAAGATCATAACCTCGTTCTCTTTCAACCATGTATGTAAAGAACTTTCGGCCTCTAACATGAAATTCATTTTCTTATTTTTTTCTTCACATAATAATTTTCTCTTGTGTATTGAAAAACCAATAATTAATGTAATTGTCTTTTGGTCGTCTGCTCATCTCCAAGGAGAAGAACACCGAAAGATAAGCAGTGTGGCTTAGAACCCATTAACAACTAATATAAAATTTCAAAATAAAAACTCAATTAGCAAATTCGTAGTAAAAGTTAAATTAAAAACATTATTTTTATTATCAACATATTATCTATATATTTACAATATTTTATGAATATTCTAAACAAATTAAATTAAATAAAAAATAAAATAATTTAACATTGCATTACCTGAAAGAAGAAGAATACTGAGACGAAGGGATTTTGAGTGAAGATGAAATGATGAGGAGAGAGTTTATGAATTTTGCGCGTTTATATAGAAAATTAAAGAGTAGTATCGGTTTTAAGACCAACGATATTAGTATAAAATACAAATTACATTAAAAAAAAAAACATAATTAAGTGCAGAAAAGGATGTAACACAGTATGGGATTCTCAGATACAAAGCTGTATCAGATTCTGAGAATCTGATACTGTGTTATATCGATTTTTTTGAAATTCGAAAACTGTATTAGTTTTTCAAAAACTGATATTACAACAGGATTTTAAATTTTATTATTTTTTTTATTTTCCAAATTTATTATTATTTTAATATATTTTTTCGACGTATGTCCTTTACAAGGGCATAAGAAAGATCAAGAGCTAAGGAGGGTTAGGTTTAGGAACGGCTAGCCTCAAATTTTATTAGTAGGAAGGATTTTGAAGAGCCGGGCTTCAAGTGCGCAGGATTTACAAGGGTCAATTTTAATAAGAGCTAGATCCAACTTTATGTATATAGAGAGAGAGAGCATATGGTGCATACTAATTAATGTACGAGAGTTTTGGTGCATTCTAATCCAAACTCTTTGATCTGCATCAAAATGACCAATCCAAACCGTCCAGTATGATCTTCCTATTGTAATCTTCTTGTCGACCAAATTTTATATTTTTTAAAATTATTTTACTATTTTTTCTTATTTTAGAAAAACACCAATTTAATTTTTTCGAATCGTACAAAACATAGCAGTTTTTAAAAATCCAAAAAAATACTTAAAAAAATTATAAAAAATGTAAAATTTGGTCGGCGGAGGAGATTTCAATTGGGAGATCAATCTACACTCTCAACTATAACACATTTTAACTGTAACATAATAGAAAACACCAGACTTGATTAAATGAATTGAGTTAATTTTAAAAATAAAATTAAGAAAATTAATCTATAAAAATAGTAACTAACATGGAAATCGATTCGGATTCGAAATTCTTGACCTTGTGTAGTATCCAAAATTTATTTATATAATTCTAGCAAATCAAAATTTGATTTAATACAATAATTAAGTTTGAATTAAACTATAACTTAATGAAGGAAATACATTTAAATCAAAAGTAACATGAAAATCGACTCGAATTCGAAATCTTTGATTTTATGTAGTATCTATAATTAATACAAAATATTCTAGCAAAATCAAAGCTAAGTTAATTCTGAAATTTAATATCAAATTGATTAAATCTTAATGAAATTTGTTATAAAATAATTTAATTCGAGTTACAGCACTATTGGCCGCATAGTTTTTGCCACAGAAAATCCGAAAGGCCCTACTTCGATAAAATTCGAAATGGTGCGCTGGCACCATCTCTCTCTCCCTCTTTTCTTTTCTTCTTCTCTTCCGATCGTCTGATCGCCTCTTCCCTTCTCCGATGAAATGAAGCACGCATCTCAAGGACGGATGCGTTGAGGCAAACCAATCGGCGATGGCCACCTTGAGTCGGTTATCTTTTTCTTATTCTTTTCCTTCGATCTTATCCGAGAAAGGTAGAGGATATGGGTTGAACTTTTGACCAAGCCGTGAGATTCGGGTATTTGATATCTGTCGTTGCTTCTTTACTCTCTTTCTCCCTTTTTCGTTGCCTATAAATACAATTTTTGGGGCTGATTTTGGGATGGATGGTACGATTAAGAAATTCCATAAAAAAAAAAGTGAGAGAAGAAGAGAAGAAGGAAGGAATAAAGGAAGGGAGAAACAATAGAGATCAAGGTATTCATCGATTTTTTTGAATTAAATTCAGTATTGAGGTTGAAATAGATTTTTGGGAAAATTAGGGTTTGTCTCTAAATTCAGAGTTTTGAACTGATTCCATCTGTTAGTGAGTTGAGTTGAGATGAATTGAGCTGTGGTATGGATTTAATGAGTTATTCTATATGTAATTTGATTGCAAATCAGATTAGTGAAAGTGTTAATAGTATGTATATACATGAAACCGATTTTTATGGGATAAACTCGGGTTGATAATCGATTAGAAGTTTGAAACAGGTTCTATGGTTGTTTGTGATGCTTGAATAAACCCTGTACCAGCCTCAAACGAGGCAAAATCGTTACTGGTACCGTTCTGGTACGGTTTTGGTGAAGGCAGTGGGGTGCAGGGACTGTTACGCGGAAAAAAATGGGATTGAGGACTTGTTTGCAAAGAAAAAAGGACTTAAGTGTAATAAAAAGGGCCTATTTATAAACAGAAAGGACTAAATTGTGAAATAATTCGATCTAAGGACCTTTTTGGAAAAACGGATGAGTTTGTTGGGTCGGATCTGACTCTTTGCTTATCGGGTCCTGTCGGTGAGGTGATTCGGACCCGTTAAGTCGGATCCAGGTCAACTGGACTAGGTTGACCTGGTCTAGCCGACTAGTTGATGGGCCTTTTGGGCTCTGTTGACGTGGGCTGTAGAGAAAAAAAAAATGTTAAGTTGTGGGCTTACTTCTTGGGCCAGTGCAGGAAATTAAATGAAATCCATTATGATTTGAATATAATTAACAAACTTAATCAAAGATTAAGTTAATTAAATTGTGGGCTTAGTAAATGAAATAATTAAGGGAAAGGCCACTTAAAATGTCGGGTATTCCTTTAATTAATCGATTTTCGGGAGATGATGAGAATAGTCCGAGTGAGTCGAGAACGGATAGGACGACAAAATCACCGACTTTGTGATCGCAACAATAAAATCAAATAACTTTCAGACTTTTAAATTTGTTTTATGATTTTCTGATTTTGATTTTCGAATTTTGAATTTATATTTTATTGATGATCTAAATTTTTTTTAATAAATAATAAGATTAATATTAAAGAAATTAATTAATTAAAATGTAATAAAAAAATAATAATAATAAATAAAGAAAATATTTAAGGAATATTATAAATATAAATTACTTAAGTAATAATGGGAAGATAAATAAAATAAAATAATTTTCGAATTTTCGAATTTATTTTATGATTTCTGATTTTTGGAATTTTGAATTAATGACTTAAATCTTTTAATAAATATATAATGGATTAATATTAAAAAAATTATTTAAAATAAAAATAAATGATAAGGAAAGTATTTAAAGTAATATCATAAACCTAAATCAATTAAATAATTAATTAACAACAATTTAAGAGATACAAAATACTTTAGAAACAAAATAAACAAATTAAGAAAAAAAAATATAATAAAATAATAATAAATATATAATAATAAATAATAAATAAAATAATAAAAGAGAAATAATATAATAATAAATAATAAGAATTAAAATTACTGAAAACACAAGCAATTACTATAATAACAAATAAAAATTTTATTCAGTCTGGTAGCTTATGCCGGACCACAGTTAAGGGTCTCCAGTTAGATCAATTTAAGAAACCGTTTAGTCAAGTCTTAACGGTTTTTGACTAATGTACAGGAAACTTGGCGAAGACGGAACCCAATTCAACAACAGGTGTGGATATGTGGATTTTTATAGAAATCCGGTCCCGGTAACTTTAAATTTATGCATGGCATGTTGCTGATTTTGTTGAATGCATTATATAATAATCATGTAGATTAAGGAACAGATATTACAACTCAAAAACTCATGTTGAAAAGATCTCCTTTGTTAAAATGGTTGTATAGCCAGGCAAGTTTGCATATTCCTTTTGTTATGGATGAGCTGAGTTGTACCAGCTCAATTTAATCTTGCCTAATAATTTGGAATTATAACTGTGCATGACTGAAACTGTGTGGTAACTGAGAATGATATGAGAATGACATGAGAATGATATGATAATGATTCACATCACGACTGTGAGAAGGGCAGTGTGATGTTCCGAAATGATATTCAAAGCCACTCTCCGGAGTCGGTCGGCCACCGGCTTCGGCTAGTTCGGTAGCGCTATTAGAATATAGAATTCCCTACTGTGCCATGGGAAAAGGATGCGTCCTTACTGTGCCCATGTAGCAAGGGAAATGTCTCTTACTGTGCCCAGCCGGTTGGGAATGGAGACCTGAGTGTGTTTTTGGTGTCATACTGTTATGAAAAGATACGTTGGGACTGGTATGCTTGAATGATATGCTTATATTCCCTTTTGTCACCTGGTCTAAGGATACGTTCCTTTTGCTGATCAGGTAAAGGAGAAGTTTTCTTGAAAGCTTGATTAATTGGTATGCATGTTCATAGATAAAATAATGAAGTGGAATCAATCTTGGTTCATAGTTTATTATGAAACCGGTTAGATATTTTGCATTGTATTGCATTAGTGATTTAACTAAGTTAGTTATTTAATTGATTAGCAAGTTATTTATTCATGTTGATTATTACCGGTGTTACTTTCGGGCTAAGATTTCAACTAGAAATCCACGTCTGGAACTAAAACCCGCACTAAGAATTTTATTCTCATTCCGTATTTGTTTTGCATGTTCCCCGGCGGATGGGGGTTCCAGAGGACGTAACGCTTGTACATGAAGATTGCGTTTAGAGGGTTGTGATGGAAATGGAGATCACCTTTACATAGCCAGCTAGTGAGTTTATTTTATTATGGTGTAACAAAATATACTGTTAGAATAGATATGTCTTGACATGTATAATTTTACGATCGACTGTATGTCGATATACTTTGTTTTGTATTTATTCCGTTTATACCCTTAGCTTGATAATATTTGATTATATTATCAGAAAAAAATTACTGTCAATTTTAGATTTAATTTCAGTTTAAGCCTTACGAAAGTACAATGATCTGTACTTTCGTGGCGGGAGCTGTCACGTCTGGCTGCGGGATGTGACATTAACTGACATCCAATCAAATAGTAAAAGAAGTAATTTTTCCTATGCCCTTTTCCTATATCTAAACTCTACCTAATAGACAAAAGAGTTCCTAAAAATATCACAAAGTAAACTTTACTACCACTCATATCAATCTTAGTAAATCACTAAACATACGATAGAAATTTTTAAACCACTACCATTATCAGATATTATCGATAACTATATCTTATCGCAATCCATATGCAGCCAATTATTAACTATGTTCTTCTCTGCCTTTTGCAAAGTACCTTTGTCCCTTAATTTGAAACTCTTTCAACATCGCACCTCTCAAAAATTAAACATTCACCATATTTTTCTTGGAATTCAAATTTATTAATACAAGCTGTACTTAATCATCTATAGTAAGGAGTCATTCCATCTTATCCTTTTTTTCTTCCTTTTCTTATCTCTTCCCTTTTTCACCTTTTGAACTATTGTATTCACATCTTTCTCACCAACTTCTAGTTTCTCCACATCTATTTAAGTGATTGCTTTCTTAAAAGAGTTAATACTATGAATCTCAACCTCTCTCGAAATTTTACTATCTTCAGAATCTATACTGGTCTTTCTTTGGTCCAACATAGAGTTTTTTTCTTTATGACCAATACCCAAATCAATAAGTTGCAAGTTATTTTCATTCTTCACAGACCTAGAATTCTTACTACTAGAACCATGCTCATATTAATATTTCCCTTGAACCATTTATACTTCATCGGTATGCATTGTATTGTCTATCTTCTTTTGATCTGAACTTTCCATCTCTATGTCCTTTTGATGTGCACTTCCCATCTCTTCCTTAGATTCAGCACATTCTACCCTTTTTATATCAATATTGATCCCATTAGACTGTACTGGTACCATTGCAAATGATATAACATGATTTTTACCATCATCTTTCTTGTGCTTCTCATTTGCATCATCCCCAGCTTTTCATTCTCCTCTTGCTTTTGGTTATCTTTCTTCTTCCAAATTCATTGAGATTTTTGCATTCGTTGGCCTTCAGCATATTCCCCCAATGTTAAAATGAGTATAAGCTTTTGTAATTTCTCTACAATCTCTTGATTTTATGCCAATTTTCTCACATGCAAAACAAATAAGAGATCTGTAATAATGTTTTGCTATATGACCCTCACCTCCACACCTGAGACACAAAGGACATGCATACGTTGATTCGGAGAAAATATGTCTCACTTGCCCACAAGCTCAATCGAGTGGGAGAGCAACCTCTATTTCTCCACTTCTCTTCTCCATTATCCTCTGAGTGGCTTACCTCATCGCTAAAGCGACAATATTCGTGAGTAAGAGATTCATCTGCTTGATTTCTCCAAACAAGTTGATATGTGTTGTCAAATTCACAGTTATTGTGAGAACAGCGAGTTCCTTCTTGATTTCACAAGATGATTTAGATCCATCATAGCTTTCATCTAGAATAATAAAAAAAATAGTTCTGAAATTGCACGTGCGAAGTCTAGTTGTGAGGTCCCAATCGGTAAAGATGACAATTGCCACTGCGCCATATTTTATTTTTAGAAACGGTTCTATATGTTTTTAGCACCGGTTTGGCAGCGGTGCTAAAAATAGGTGGTGCTAAAGATATATAGAAAACCGTTTCTAAAAATACCGTTTCCAAAAACAGTTAGAAAAAGCTGATTATTATTAAAACCGTTTCTAAAAATACATTTTTAACTAAAACCAGTATTCTAGGTTCCAGAAAATAGACTTCTTCTTCCAAATGCCATCCGGGATTTTATTCGCAAATGGTTTGCTTAATGTTACTTTAAGATCCTTCACCTCCTCATATACTTTACTTCCATTTCTTGGGATCTGTGCCCTTCGAGTCTCGGTTTTTCCCTCAAATTTATTTTTGTAATCAGCCCGACGGTAGGGGTGATGACGGCTAAGGAACCTACGATGTCCCAAGTAGACCATTTTTCTACAATTTGATAACCATTGATAATGTGTTTCCTCCTCGCAAATAGGACATGCTTTTTCTCCTTTGTTCCTATAACCCGACAAGTTTCCGTATGCGGGAAAATCATTAATCGTGCAAAAAATCATCGCACGTAATGTGAAATAACTTTTCGAATAAGCATCGAATACCTCAACCCCTTTCTTCCACAACTCATCAAGGTCTTCTATTAACGGAGCCAAATACACATCTATATCATTGCCCGGTTGTTTTGGACCAAAAATGAGCAACGGCATCATCATATATCTTCTTTTCATGCATAACCAGGAATGAAGGTTGTAAATAACCAATAAAACCGGCCATACACTGCGATTGGTGCTCATGAGACCGTAAGGATTCATCCCATCCGTGCATAGTCCTAATCTCAAATTCCTAGATTCATTGCCGAAATCCGGAAAATAACTGTCTATGTTCTTCCACTGGGTCGAGTCTGCGGGATGTCTGATCATTGTATCTTTCTTTCTTCCTTCGGCATGCCACCTCAGTAGTTTAACATCTCTTGAACTACCGAAAAGACGCTCGAACCTTGGTATTATAGGCAGATACCATATTGTTTTCGCAGCCGGCCTCTTTGTACAACTCTCTTCATCATCCTCTAAATCATCGTCCCTTAGCCTGTACCGTGATGCATTGCAAATTGGACATTTATGAAGATTCTCGTACTCGTTCCGAAATAGTATGCAATCATTCGGACATGCTGAAATCTTCTTTATTCCCAAATTCAGAGGACATAGTAATTTCTTAGCCTTATAACATGTATCCGGCAATGTATTTTCTGTTGGAAGCATTTCTCTTAAAAGACCGAGCAAAGATGTGAAACTTTTATTGCTCCAATTATTCTTGGCTTTTAAGTTATACAGTTTAAAAATAGTTTTAATTTTTGAGAATTTATCCTTATCACAACCAGGATATAAAGGTGCATTACAATTTTCATCAAACTCTTGAAAAATATCATGAACCTGATCATCAATAAAACCATCTGGTATTTCATTCATCAATTCATCCAAATCATTTTCTATATTATCATCATCACATTGTTGTTGACTTACATTTTCTCTATTTTCTATATTTTCACCCACAAATACATCATCACCCACAAATACATTCTCTACACTATTCTCCGAATCGGATGAATGAATGTTTTTCCTAACATCATCACGATCTTCTAACTTTTCCCCATGATAAATCCACCGTAGGTATTTAGGTGTTGTCATCCATCCACGCTCAATCAAATGAGATCTGACAATTTTAGTATCATGTCTTTGCAAGTTAACACAACGCTTACAATTCTGGGTTTTCCAGTTAACTTCCGATGTTCTTCAGCACATTCTATGAACTCTTCAAGAACTTGACGAAAATCATCCGATATCCGTGAACTAAACATGTACATCTCCCTCTGATCCATCTGTGAAGATCACAATATATATCCAAAAGTCAGGATTTAATGTTATTAGGTTCAATTTATCACATCAAGTTTTCGGGCCGGTTACCATCCTAACCCACTCTTTGGATACTCTGTCTCATTAGTGAGCGTACGCTAGATGCAATCTAGTGTTTGAGAAAAATTCGACAGCATTTCCCCTTATGTTCCCTGAATACGCCAGCACACGATTGCTCGTGCGGACGCATTCGTGGGAACATAAGGAGAAATGCTGCCGAATTTTTCTCAAACACTAGATTGCATCTAGCGTACCGCTCGCTATCCTAAATGAGACAGAATATCCAAAGAGCAGTCCCAAAAAATGGGGACTATTCGAGGTTAATCCCTAATGGATTAATCTCGGACGGGCACGACCTAAAATAGTTCAAATTCCGGCATTTTGGTCCTATATGACAATACATCTAATATATGCACATGCCAAACAATTAATTAATTAACATGCATGCTACAAATTGATAATTTGAAATTATGGAGGGTTAAAATAGAAAATTACTGAAATTCTCATGAAAATGATGATTTTCTCGCTTCAATAGAATCACCTTCCCTTCCACTTCCTAATTTATCAATACAAAATAGAAAATATCAATTACAAATACAAAAAATGGTTTAAAATATAAATAATAATTAAATCATAAAATTGATAAAAAAATATACCTCAAATGAAATTTTTTTTAACTTCTATTTGCTCTCCTTTGCTTCCTCTATCTAATTTTCAATTTTTCAAAATTTTTCAAATTTTTTAGCTAATTTAAATAAGTGATTTTGGATTGGTAGCAAATACTCTCGGTTTTTGTGGGGAAAAAATATTGATGCAATAATAATGGCTGGTAGGTAGGGAAATGAAGATGAAGTAAAAAAATATTTTATTTTTAGAAACGGTTTTTTGTAAAAAACCGTTTCTAATAAGTTGGAAAAAAAAAATCTGTTTGATTATTAGAAACGGTTTTTTACAAAAAACCGTTTCTAATAATAAAAAAAAAAATCTGTTTGATTATTAGAAATGGTTTTTTACAAAAAATCGTTTCTAAAAATAGTATTTTTAGAAACGGTTTTTAGTAAAAAATCGTTTCTAATAATAAAAAAAATGAAATTTGTGTGATTATTATAAACGGTTTTTTACTAAAAACCGTTTCTAATAATCTACAGGGTTTTTTTTTTTTGCAAAAAGTTTAGAAACGGTTATGATAAAAAATCGTTTTTAAAAATTTCATCTGACAATTGCGAAAATGTCACTATCTATTTTTAGAAACGAATTTCTTAAAAACCGTTTCTAATTGAGTGTTTCTAAAAATCATTTCTGTTGTAGTGTGCCCTCGAGACAAAGTTAAGAGATAGTAGTAGATTGATAGGAAACCAGCGATTTTCAGTGGAATTTCGAAGAATTTTGGACTAATTTCGGAGGTAGAAATCGCTAATAAAATCACTATCTCTTGCATCAATATTCGTGCGGCCCCCTTTTCCCTCGTCTGTGTTTTAGCAATTTTCTCAACAACCGAATATTAGAAAAAAAGTGACACAAAATCGACACAATGGGCATTCTAGTAACTAGCATGAGTTGGGATCCTGTAACTCCTATCCGTCGTTACTATCCATAAGAGAGATCTTTTTGAATGGAAAAACAACAATAGTAAATTAGTAACTATCTTATGGTCTCTTCTTTGCTTTTCATTTGCCAACCAAAATTTCTAGACACCTTTCTCTCTTATTGTCTTAATTAGCACGTAACAGCAAGCTTTTCTTTGAACATTTCCATTATATTCTCTACTAAAAACCCTTTTCTCGTGAACTGAAATGAAATCTTATTGTATCGCCATTCCGATCAAGGCAGAAAATGCAGTTTATTCATTTTGTGGCTTGGATATCTGTTGGAAAAACTTCAACCAGAATCGAGTAACAATAAGCACAAACGAAAAATGAAGCAAAAAAAGAGAACGTTTTTTGTGGCGTGTAAATCTTGCTACACCATTTTTTATTTTTCTCATTACTACTATACTACTATTACATCTATTACATCTATTACATAGTAAGAAAATATTTCCTAATAAAATATTGCCTAGAATAACAATTGGTTTCTTATTTTCCAATTGTCATAAAACATATTACCAAAAGAAACGAAATTATAACATATATAAATTAATAAACAAATATTACCAAAAACTAGTAGTTAACAAAAACATATATGTTGTGTCGGTATACCGATACGCATGACAGTATGACACAACTAGCTTATACTAACAATCACTTCCCTAAGCTAGTTGTGTCTCCTTTTACTCTGCGTGGCCCAATTCTTTCTCTCATTCCTCAGAGTCCTTTTACTTTACAAACCCACTTTGAATATGGGTCTTGTATACTCCATGTTTCATTTTCCTTTATAGCGCCGAGCTCTTCTTGCATGGCAGATCTCCAGCTCTCTTTCGTTTTAGCTTCCATAAAATTACTCGGCTTTTCTGTACCTAGTAAGCACAAATCATCATAATTTTGCTCCATCGACTCAGTTTCCTCATAAGTCTCTTGCAAACTACACAATCGAATTGGTGTCTTATGTGCTTCGTGCTCATCCATTCTCTTCCCCCTTGCTATGTTTCGTTCACCTATCACATGGAACATCTCATGGCACGGTTCTCTTGCACCTTGTATGGTATCCCAGTCCTGTGCCTTCTCTTCGTGATCTATATGACGTGCATGCCACCTCCAAACATCATCATTTATACACGCCATTAAGCACACGGGTTGCATCAGATTGAGACTCAGAACATACAATCGGTTCCTCGTTCTGTTCACTTGAAACAACAACTCTCCTTTGCGATCTAATTGTCGCTTTAGGACTTGTGCCCTTGCTTTTTTGACACGATCCTTACATATACTCATCTCCTTGATTGCCTCCCACGCCTCATTTGCTGATTCCTTTTTAGCAATTGCCATCTTCACTTCATCTGGCTCGACTTGAGAAATCGTAGCCATGACACCATGAACCTTCTCTACATCAACTGATGTGCTACCATCTATTGCTTCCCATACACACAGGGATTGCATAATGATCTTCATTTTTATAGCCCACAAGCCATAATTCTCATGGTTCAACATGGGATACTCGATCAGCACACCACCTCCTCTCACCAGTACTTTCGGTGGTGGAGTCTTCTTTGTCTCGTCGTCGCCTCCTATAACATTGCGTTCTGATACCAATTGTTGGAAAAACTTCAACCAGAATCGAGTAACAATAAGCACAAACGAAAAATGAAGCAACAAAAGAGAACGTTTTTTGTGGTGTATAAATCTTGCTACATCATTTTTTGTTTTTCTCATTACTATTATACTACTATTACATCTATTACATAGTAAGAAAATATTTTCTAATAAAATATTATCTAGAATAACAATTGGTTTCTTATTTTCCAATTGCCATAAAATATATTACCAAAAGAAACGAAATTATGACATATATAAATTAATAAACAAATATTACCAAAAACTAGTACTTAACAAAAACATATATGTTGTGGTCTTTTGGTCGCGAGAGAGCAGGGCGGTATCAACTCTGAATGGATTGGAGAAACTGACAGGTGTCGGTATACCAATACGCATGACAGTATGACACAACTAGCTTATACTAATAATATCATCCACGGCGGTTCAACAACTCTTCATGCTAAAATAGATTATATTTATTGAACACACGTAAAAGATCAACAGGTTCCAGAAAAGATCACAGAAGCCCCAAAAACTATACTACTGCTGCAATTTTCTGTGGTGAATGTTGTTACAATTCTAATTGTTCAAGGTATATCATATGGAAAAACTGAAATGGTTCCAAAGAAAATCGAGATAAACAAGGAGAATTGATCCCTTTTAAGCACAAAATGAACATATGCTGGCAACCATTATCTTCAACTTCGCTACTTACAATACAATATATATATTGCAAGACATGCATCTTTTCTTGATATCTAAACATAAAACATCAAAAACTTGTCTCCAAAATGCAACGATGATACCAATAATGGGCAACCTCCAAAAAAAATCAATATCACAGTATAACAGTAAATTAGTCCCAGAAAATCACAACTTAAAATATGAAATGAATTCGGTGCCAATGACATGGTCTTAGCCTATTTTACTCCCTAAAATGGTAAGAAGCTTTATGAGCTCATTTTTGTTTTCATTATTTTGAAGATCTGAAAAATATGCCTGGTCATTATCGTCTAGTGCATCTCGAGGAAGTTTAGACTGCACCCAAGCATTTTTGTTCCAATCACCAGCTGGACCCTAAAATAGCAGAAGTAAATTATTGTAAAATCATTATTTATTTCCAATTATATTCCTACGTACAATTCTACAAACTCTGTAAAAATATAGATGAATTAATGTTTCATTTAATTGGTAGTAATCATTTGATGCATATATGATACAATCATACAAATTTTCAGATTTTCTCAGATATTTTAGAATTCATCACATCGATATAATACTGGTAGGGTAATACTACAAGTTATATAGAACTAAGCCATATGTCAAGTGTCAGAGTTTATGCTACTTACAGCATGAACAAGCTTCAAAGACTCAAGAACAGGAGCATGATGGAGCAAACTAACAACATCTTGAATGCTTTTCTCATGACATAAGACATAGACTTTCAGCTTTCTTAGATTAGGGAATGTCGGCAGCTCCTTCCCTTGCTCAACCAAGGGATGAAAATTCCAATTCTGCAGAGATAAAAATAACAACCATAGTGTTAGGAAACAATAATTAAATTAAAAAAATTAAGATAAATATATAACTTAAGTTCACTACAGAACTACTCCACTTTGAGAAACCATGATTCTCAGTCTCAATGAGAATGTGAATTGGGGATCTTCATAAATTGAATATATATCCATTCATAGCAGTCAGCCAAGCTAGATTTAAAATCATTAATTTAATGATTCTATTTATGAACTATTAGAATATTTCAATCAATAGAGATCTAAAATAATTTTGCTAAAAGCTACTGACAATTTATTTTCTAGTAACCAAGTCATACACTCATAGTCATATTGTTATAATGTCGAAGAAAAAGATTGCGGTACATGTATGTATATATACATGTCATGCACTAAGCCAGTAAAAGCCACTAAGAATTTACTGAAAAAATACCAGAGTTATGTGTGTAGATTATCTCAAGATCTTATAATTGCAAGATCTTTAACTAACTAACCAATTTTTAAGCCAGTGGCCGAAGACCTTAGCAGGCTACATCTTACTAGCAAGTTATATATAGTCTAACAACTCTAACTGTGATATTTGAAGATTTAGTTGAACTTAGCAATTTATTACTAAAATAGTCATACTATAAAATTAATATAATCATGAATAGTGGATACAAGTAATACATATATTATATGATGAAACTTTGTTATATGGTTTACAATTATATCCATTATCAGAAAATTTCAAAGGTCAAGCCCTACTGATAGACAGAAAATAAAGATTCATTTGTACTTGGTAAAAGACTAAAGACATCCACACTTTCATAATATATGAGGATGTGAGAAGGTAGATTACCCTTCACACAACCAAAATTCATAATATATATATTAGAGAGGGCTATTTTGACATGAGAATTATATTTTGGTTCATGCAGATGCCCTCAAGAGATGATGATTACTTGTGCATGGTGACACTAAACAGCATTACATTACTGTGTGCTTTCTAATAATACAGAATTTGCATAAAATATTGAAAATACTTACGTCGCCAATAATGAACATTTTCTCTATATAAAGATTCAATTCTTCTACGATGGCGATACAACTCAAGATCTGCCCTAGGAGCGGCACAGACTTGACTTGGAGTTTTGGAATGTAAATGCTTGCCTTCCTTACACGAGGGATTTTGCCTTTAAAACATTTCAGTACCCCATGTAAAGATATGGCTAGTTCCAGAGTCTCCAACAATGGCAAGAACAAATTCATCTCAGTAGGTGTCGTCCTTGCCGGTAATACCTTTAGTACTTTCAACTTCTGTAATTCTATATTAATTTTTTCCACATTGACATTCCCCAACCAAAGGTACTCCAAATCCTTCTGTGCATTTAAAAGACGAGTCAAGTCCAGGTGATGCATATCGATCCGAAGATGGAGAGATTTGAGATGGGTCAGGCGAATAATGTCGGAGAGAATAGGCTCCATTCCATCAGTTCGAACAGCATGGGTCCGAAAGACCAGGGACTGAATGGAAGAAAGCGAGAAGATGAGAGGTAACAGAGAGCAAGAATGGTCGAAATATACGTTAACTGTCAGTTCCTGAACACCCAGGGAATGAGCGTATTTCAGCCACTTGGAGATCGAATACACTGGAACGTCCCTATCGCGGCCTCCTGAATGGATAGAAAAATTCAGAAGTTTGATCTCAGGGTTACGAAGGCGAAGGCGGAGGCATCTGGTAGTCACGTCTACAAATCGGCGACCAAAGGGGAATTCCCACCGAGCAATTTCGAGATTGGGACAGGCCGTCCAGAGGTTGCGGAAGCGGCTGGAGACGACAGAGGTACATGCAGCTTCTTTGAGTGAGAGAAGGGAGAGGATGGTGATGAGGAGAGCGTCTGGAAGATTGGAGAGGTGGTCGACCTGCTGCTTCCTCAATTTACGAGGCGATCGGCGCCGTTTCATGGTCAACGGAGGAAGGGGGAGGTGGGAGCGGGGTTGAGATCGGCGCCTCGCCATGGTCAGTGGAGTCGGAAGTGGGAAGTGGGGAGTGGGGACAAAAATGGAAGGTTGGAGTGTTTCGGCGTATAAAATGTGATTATGTGAATCCTATTCCTACTTCCTAGTTCATAGTGGGACCCACGGGCTACTGGACTTCCTAGGTTTTGCGTTCGGACATAATATTTTAATATCTAGGCTAAAATGGACTCCACTGTAATACTATAATTTTTGCTTTATGTGTAACATATATTTTGTTTGACTTCCGTTAGGCAACTAAGACGAGGTTGGGCTTCATTATAAGATGGATCCGTTATCCGAAACAAAATTGCAGCGCCTCTTTCGAATTGGAAATTTATTTGGACACTCTAATTGATGGAACACCTTAGTGATCACAATACCTTTTAAAAATTGATAAAAGAAAAATCTATTAGTTAAAACTTAAAAGGTGTACTTAGGGTTGCATAACGTATATAACGATCACGAAAATAAACTCTTACGTTAACTATTTTGTTTCAAAAGACGATCAAAATGATCGAAATGATCATATTTTTATCAATTAATTTTTATACATATTTTCCTACTTCGCATGTAATTTTGTTTGATTCGTTGCTTTGACAATAAATTTTTATACTTATTTTCATATTTCATACGCATAATCGGCCGATTCGATACTACAATAATCTTGATTCATCAACATTTATACATAAATACTTGAAAAATATATTAAAAAATACATAAAACTGGTATAAACGGTTAAACAAAAAATAAACAAAACGAAAGACGTCAGTTTCCCTAACAATTTCGTTTAACAAACGAAACAAAAAATAGTTTCGTTAACCATTTTGAAGGAACGAAACGAAACGATCAACGGTTGTAACGACGTTGCATTTGCACCCCTAGGTGTACTCACTAGTAAATATATTTTAGTCATTAAAAAATATTTACGTGTGTTCCATTGACTAAATGGGCGCCCAAATTAATTACCTTCCAGACTAAACTCTTTCCACTCCTTTGTACAAGATTCATAGACATAATTGGATAGTTATTTATTTTCATTTCATATTTTTTTTATTATTTTTGCAATTCTTGTAGATTTTATATTGCTTGCACGACCCTTTGTTTTTTCATTAGTCCTATTATTTTTCATTAGTCCTAGTATTGTTTTGACTCTTTTTGTACTTCTTTTTTTTTTTCTTTTTATACGATCAAAGATTAAAGATGGCCATAATATACACATTGTAGTATGTTATAATAGCGACCACGAATTTTGTAATTATTTTATCTCGAGTGAAAAAGTATTCATCTTATAATTTAAGAATTCTATATAAAAGAGCAAATAAGGATCGAGTCCCTTCATGCATTTTGGATAGGTCTTTAGGACATATCAAATTTAGGCTTTTTCTCAAATAAATAACACAATCAAACTTAAAAGAGCCAACAAAGTCAAAATTATACAACTAACGTATTGATGGGTGGTATTTTTAATAAAAAAAAATTTCCTCACAAATTTTAATAAGAAAAAAGGAAAATAATTTTTTTAATAAGAAAAAAGTCCTAACGTGGTCCAATATCACGTAAGTTTTCTGGCCTCTAACGCGGTCAACGAACGCGTTAGGAGGCGGAATCTTTTCGAAAAATTGAAATTTTACCGTTTTCTGATTTTTTCCTTCTTCGTCGTCTTCAAGAGGGAGAGAGAGAGAGAAATACAGAGACAGAGAGAAAGAAAGAAGAGAGAAAAGAGAAAGAAAGAAGAGAGAAAAGAGAGGAAAAAAAGAAAGAAGAAGGAGAGAAAGAGGAGAGAAAGAGGAAGGAGGAAGGAGGAGAAAGGAGGAGAACGGCCAACGTCGGCGTGGGAGAAGAACGGCCGATTTCTGACGAGTTCGAGTTCGATCGATTTCCGGCGACTTCTAGAGGTAAGTTTTTTTTTAATTTAATTTTTAAAATTAAATTAGAGTATTTTTGATATATTATAATTGATTGGAAATAAATAGAAAATTGTGGTATATTGCAAATAAAAATAAATGTGTATGGATAATGTTGCAAATAAATAGGAAATTGTGGTATATTGTGATTGAAATTATTTGTGTAGAAAATATATGGATGAAAAATGGATGAAAATTGGTATGAAAATATATTGTGATTGAAATTATTTGATTGGATGAAAAAATTAGGAAAATGTAGATTTGATGGAAAATGAAATTTTTGTGTAGGAATTGTGTACAAATTTTTGTGTAGGATTTATGATTTGAAATGTGTGATATCCAGTATTTTCGAATTTTAATTTTTGCATGATTTTATTTTAGTATTTTAGCATAGCATAAATATTATGTTTTGCACCAAATCATGGTAAAATAATTTATAAAGTAGTTGCTGAATTTCTGGTGTTTGTATAGACTCAAAATATGAAACTATACAAATGTTAAATTTAGGGGACACATGGGGGACACTTTGCAAAACAAAGCCCACAATTCTCTTCCTCTTTTCCCCACTCTCCACCTGGCCTCTCTCTCTCCTTCACACTTTCTTCTACAGAGAACTTCTCTCACTCTCTTCTCTCAACTCCAAGCTTAAGTCCATTGAAAACCCTCCATAGAAAATATCTAAAATCATTCTAAAATCTGGAAAAAATCATAATTGCAAAGAGGGAGCGAAGGAGAGCACATGCAACTTGGTTATTTTTAGATTGGAGCATTGTTTCGGTGAGTTTTCGGGTTTTCTTAAAGTAGCTCGATTTTGAGCAATTTCTGAAAAATGAGATTTCAAATCAAGTGTAAAACTGAATTTTCTTGTTGATTTAAGTTAGTAGTACATTATAGTTTGAGTTGATTTGGTGAAATTTTAAGAGTTTTAGCTCTATGGATCGTTTGAAAAACGAATTTCAGCTTTAATCCCTTAATTGATTGTTCTTTAGTTTGTTCAAATGAATTTTCGTTAGTTCAAGGAGTTAAGTGATTAATTCTGCTGGTTAAACAATGCTTGAATTTACTCAATAAGTTATGTATTAGTGTGAAGAAGGCATGCAAATAATCTTCAAGTTTGGCCACAAGATTCTGTTCATATTCAACTTTTCGATTCTGGAATTCAGTCCGAATTGTTTATAATTCGGTCCGAATTGTAAACTCTGGAAATTTCAGCTTCTAGAATTCGGTCTGAATTCATTCTAATTCGGTCCGAATTGTTCCCTCTGAGAACAGATTTTCTTATGACCATAACTTTGTCGTTCGGAGTCTGTTTTAGGTGATTCAAAGACTGTTGGGAAGCTCTTGAAGAGCTCTACAACATCATAGGATCCTTTTTATACAAATTAGATCAGAAAAGTATGATTCAAGTCTTATACTCACTCGTGTCATGTTTGTTTGTGTCTAAGTCATGACAAACCTTAACCCGACCACATATTATGTCGTAAATTTGGAATTTTATTTAGTCTTTGTTGCTGGTGTCTATTTGTTGCTTGTTTGATTTATTAAAGTAAGTACTTAGATATAAACTTTGATTGCTAGACTTAGATAAACGTATCGGAACATGAAGGAACCGTTACAAGTGGAGCGCTATCAATTGTTCTTATATGTTTGATGTTAATTGTTGCTTGCTTATGAAGTGCTTTGCTTTCAGGTGCGGATGCACACAAACTCTGATTTACATATTATGAACTTAACTATGGCATTTGCATCATGTTGAATTACTCATTCATTGCACGCATATTTGTATCTGTATCATATGTTAATATTATTGTATTAAGGTTATACATGATGAATGGTTTCTGATTGAATGACTTCAAAAGGTCTGTGCTACATGTGTGATTGAATAGACATTGGTTGACTTGAGGGCGGAGTCATGACCCGTCCCTTGAGCCCCGAGAGATAAGCGCTTATGATCGGTATTCTGACAATGTTCTCTCTTGTAGTACTGTTTGATATTCTGAATTGTCTGAATTGTTGTAATCAGAGTCTACGGACTATAAAGGCAGAGTCTACGGACTATAAAATCAGAGTCTACAGACTATAAAATCTGTGTATGAAGTCGTAATGATCGATAACCAGCCTTGCATAATATTGTCCAACTCGAGCCGATTTTGAAATGTCGTATTGTATTTGTGTTCCTTTTTGAAGGATGTAATTACCGTGCTCATGATGCATTGCATGATTTATACTAAGTGGTTGATTGAACTAATTGATATGTATATGGTTATATTATTTGCTTGTATAATGAAATGTTGTTTTTAACTCAGCCGGTAGTTAGTTCCTGATCATGTACCTTAGGGTTTGTGTGACTGGAACTGAATACCGCACTGAGATAATTTTTATAATTATCTCATGCTCTGCTTTTTGCATTGTCTCCACATTGATCGTGGGTTCCAGGTTTTGGATCGAGTGGCGAGAAGATCGACATATTGTAGGCCATTTGTTATTCTGGGTGTGAACCATGTAAATTGTGTAGCTTGTCCACTTGGAATTTGTCTTAAGATTTTCTTATGATGTTAATAATTCTTACTTCCAGATTATTTGATATAAGTTGGTAGAAATCTTTAAATTTTAAATAGACTTGAATTGTAATATTTTATTGGATTAGTTTAATGTAAGCCTGGTGGGTGTATGGGTGGTAGCGTGCACTCGCGGCGGCTGTGGCATACCCGGTTTTGGGGTGTCACATAATGTGTATGAATAATGTTGCAATATTGAAAATGTGTATGGATATTGTGGTATATTGTGATTGAAATTATTTGTGTAGAAAATGTAAAAAAAAAATATTACAATAGATGAGAAATTTAGAAAATATGAATTACGTAATATTAATCATGTTATATTTAATTATTATGAATTACGTAATATTAATCATATTATATTTAATTATTATGAATTACGTAATATTAATCATGTTATATTTAATTATTATGAATTACGTAATATTAATTATGTTATATTTAATTATTATAAATTATGTAATATTAATTATGTTATATTTAATTATTATAAATTATGTAATATTAATTATGTTATATTTAATTATTACAATAGATGAGTTCTCCACACGACAAGGCTGGTCCATCCAGTTCTGCACCACCGACAGACGCTCCGATTGATCCAGCCCCACGTGTTAGACGACGGAGGTGTCGCACCGGTCATCCGAATCCGTACAACGTGAACCCTGTGGAGCGAGTACAAGACATTGACGGACAGATATTGTTCCTTACTCCCGAGGAGCATATCATTGGAGTGCCTGTTGAGGAGGTATACTTATTAAATATTTCAAATATATTAAATATTTAATTCATTATTAATCATATATTTAAATACTTAAATGTATTTTAATGGTTAGTAATGTTATAATAATTATTCGTTGATTAAAACTAACATATGATATTGCAGCGTGAAAGATGTTTAGATTTGAGGTCGCACAAGCGTGAGATCGTGATCGACAAACGGATTGATGGACGTTTGCAGAAGCTCGGCCTGATTCACATCTCGAAAGTAAAGCATGTCAATACGTATATTGCTTTACTAAAAGCATTGGTAGAGTTTTGGCGTCCGGAGACGCATACCTTTTACTTTCCTATGGGCGAGATGACTGTTACGTTGCAGGTAAGAATTTGTTTGAATAAATTTTCTAATTTATCCAATGTAAACTAATGTAATTATTGTGATAATTGATGGGTTAAATCATTATCAGGATGTGAAGTATCTGTATGGTTTGCGCACAGTAGGCAAACCTGTGACAGGGAGCACGAGGGAGTCTATTTTGATGATCAGGTCAGTGCGCAGTTATTTTCCACTGCGAACTGGGCTAGAGAAAAAACGTAAGTTCAATGTTAATTAATTCTTTAAATTTCTGATTTATAATTTATAATTTGTAAATACTGACAATTATATAAATGATAATGTAGGGGCAATAGATGTAATATTAGATTGAAGTGGTTGCGAGAGAATTGCTCCAACTGGCATCCTGTTGGAGCTTCCGATTATGAGCTCGATGGTTACACACGTGCGGTGGCGATGGAGCTCTTTGGGACTCTCATGTTCCCTGATATTCTGCAGAATTCTGTACCCACTTTTTATTTGGATCTCGTAGCGGTATTAAATTAATTTCATTTAATTTCATTATCATTTCATTTCATTATCATTTATAATATTAATTAAATCATGAAATGTTAATTAAATCATGAAATGAAGATAAACTGAAATTTGTGTTGTTTAATTAATTTGCAGGGCAATTTAAATGAAGACAAAAACTGGAATTGGGGAGGTGCGGTCCTAGCATGCCTGTATCATTCGCTTGATCGTGCTGCAGTGCGATTCAAGGTTGTGACGGGACCTTGGATGCTTCTATTGTTTTGGGCATGGACATATCTTCCAGTATGTCGACCGACTCTTCCAGATGAGGCATTTCCTGGATTTGGCCAGCCTGATATAGACTCGTGCCCGCCGTTTGGGAGGTATAATTTTTCATATATTTATCTTTAGTTTAATACTCATGCGCGCCATTTTGTTTAATGTTTAATTTTTCGCAAAATTACAGGAAATGGGGTGAAGCTCGGTCATTTTCGAAGAACACTCATCGTGGGGCGGTTGAGTATGCACGGGACCACCTGGCGACATTGGAGGTAGAAGATGTCAATTGGTTACCGTACAAAGATGACCAAGAGAGTATGCCACGAGTAGCCCAGTTGTGGTCAGCAGCGGATCATGCTCGGATGCAGCTGATTTTTTATCACATAGTGGCATACTACTATCCGGAGCGTTGCAGGCGTCAGTTCGGATTATATCAGCTTGTTCCACCACCACTACCTCTGGTATGTTGTTATATGCTTAAAATTGATTTTCATTTTAATTAATAATTTGTATATTATTTTAATAATTTTCTATTTTTAATATAATAGAGTTGGAACACGATGCGCAACTACATGAATTTCGAACGCAGTTCTTTTGCCCATCCGAATTGGAGTGATATTTTTCATGCAGCGCATGTAGCGTGGACTGATGAGGCATTAGCTGCCCTGCGTGTCGAGACTCGACCTTGGACAGATGCTGATTCTCTTAGGTATTAAAAATTAATTATATTTATTATTTCATTTAAATTGTTGGTAATTTAAGTTAATTTTGAATATTTATTTAAGATTTCAAATTTGGATGATTAGGTATTTTCGGTGGTTATGGAGATGGGGAGGATCGGAGCTTCCTACACCTCGCGAGCAGGCCGAGGCACGCATCAGACGTAGAGGTGATGTTCCGATCAGTCAGAGACAGTACGCTCCCATGGGGTCCAAGCTGCGTAATATGGTATTGACGGATTGATTAATTTATTTAAATCAGTTTCTATTTAATTGTTTTTATTTGTTTTGTAGTGACTTATTAAGATTTTATTTTGTAATGACTGATTAAGATTTTATTTATTTATTTAATGTAGGGAAACAACGCCTTGAAGAATGCGGTTCATGCAATAAGCCTCATTGTGAAGAAGGGATGCAAAAAAATTGGTAAGGCAATCCTTGCCAACTGTCGATCCCAACTTCGAGATGCATCTATGCCGTTCAGGATCGAGGATCTATTGGAACAGCGGGGGCTACCAACGAAGATAGAAGACATACCAGATTCTTCGGAGGAGTCCCAAGAACCGCATACAAACTTTGAGGCCGAGGATCTCGTCAATCCGGTATGTATTATTTGTAAATAAATATGCATTAAACGTAATATTATAATTATTTTTATTGATGATAGTTTTTTTTTTATCTTAACAGGATGGTGGTCTAAATACAGGACGATTAGACGACATATTAGGACCACCCAGGGGTTCTCATTCCCACGTAGATCCTACGCCGGTGACACTTTCAGGTCCTACTCCTAGACAGGATGCCGGTCCATCGTCATCGACCTCTCAGTTTGCCGGTACGTGGCATGACCCCACCGGCATTTTCAGTGGCTACATGGCAGGATACCAGCCACCTTTTCCCGCGTTTGGCCAGACTTCTGCACCGTTTAGTACGTTCGGCCAGACTGCTCCACCGTTCACTATGCCAGCATTTGGTACACCTTATAGCATCCCTTCATTTTCTTCGCCATTGGGTAGTATGGGAGGGGGAGACTCTTTCACTTCCTTGCTATAGACCGCCATGCACGAGAGTGGTCAGGAGGTTGGCGATCAGGAGGGTGATCAGGGCGGTGACGAGGAGGGTGCTGAGGATGACGACAGTACTGAGGAGGAGGAGGAGATTCAGGCGGAGGATGAGTCAGTTACCCCGTGTTTGGCTGAGAGAAGAGAGAGACGAGTAATTAGAAAATGCGAGAGATTTTCACCGTCTGGACGTAGGAGGTAGTATGTTTATGTGATGTATGTTATGGATTTGTATATATTGTGATGTATGTTATTATGTTTTAGATCATGGATGTGTAGTTTATGTTGGTTATTATTTTTTGTTGCTTGTATGTTGCGACTTCTAGACAATATTCGAAAATAATATTACGACGCACGAGTAATATTACGACAACATTATTACGACACACGAGTAATGGTTTTGGATTACAAAATAAATATGAACAAATAAGCAATAACATCTCACGTACGAACGACAATAATAAGCAATAACATCAAATGAACGACATTTAATTAAAAGAAGCAATAATATTAATAAGCAATAACATCAAATGAACATTTTTCTTTTTGCACACAATGAACATCATTTAGAAATAATTATTTACAAATCATGAAAATAGGATTAGGAAACAGAAAAAAAAAACGGGTGTATTTTTTAATCCTCTCTTATTTTTTTGTCTTCATAAATTTATGTTTTTTATAGTTAAATAAAGGATTATTTAATAGTTAGAAAACTTTTATGTTTTTCATAAAATAAAGGGTTGTTATATAGTTACAAAAATCAAACTTGTTTCATTTCATTTCTGCTAAGTTACGATCCGCCTCCTAACGCAGTCGTTGACCGCGTTAGGACCCTCTAACGCGTTCGTTGACCGCGTTAGAGGACAGGAAACTTACGTGATATTGGACCGCGTTAGGACCTTTTTCTTATTAAAAAAAATTATTTTCCTTTTTTCTTATTAAAATTTCTGAGGAAATTTTTTTTTATTAAAAATACCACTATTGATGGATCATAGGATATTAAAGAGTAAAAAGCTGCAACGACGTTTTTTATATTGCACAAGGGGGACTTAGCATAGATGTGTGGTGGAAGTGGAATATAGAATGCTCTGAGGCATTTTACTGCTGAGATGATGGCGATTGAACAGAGATTACATTTTTACCTGGCTTTTTATATTTTTTTTTTCTGATTGCATAAATGTTGTAAATGCAATTAAACATTAGGTTTATGCTAGATGTCCAAGCCTGGCGTGCTTCAGCTATTCCGCTCAGGTGCGTTTAGGAGATGAATCAAATGGCAGGAGTGGTGTTGAGATATGCTAAAAGAAATGCAGTGAAAGCACTTCATGATCTAGTAAATGAAGTGCGCAAAAATGAGCAAGTTGGTTGTCAGGCATATATTTTCGGACAAGAATTTTATTTAGCACCTGGTTGCATATAAAGAAGACACCAAACTACAAACGATTGTACTGATATTTTGATGATAGAATATAGCACATGGGCAGTTTACATCAAAAATAAATAAATAAATAAATAAAAAATAATAAAAAAAATAGTAACTTGACATAGGTATTGAGATAGACATCGACAGCATAGAAATGCAAAGATACCGACTGCTTAACATTACAATTACTAAAGAGCTAGTAAACAACAAAATCACAACTCAAAAGTTTCTTAGGTAACTTGAACGATGCCATCATGTCTTCGACCTTTTGTAATGTTCCTCAGTGCATATGAGTCTTATTAAGTCAATCTTCTGGTCCCTCCCCCAAACGAAGGGTACAATCTTTAAACACCATTGTTATGTTAACCCCACTGTCCACAAACAACAGACAAACAAGAAATGAATTTCGATAAACATAGAAATTTCTTACAACAAAGTGCTATAAAAATGAAGGATAGACATTCAATTTATAAAATTAGACTAAATAGTATATATATATAGACGTAAACAGTATTAAGTGGCAGTTTCCAACTTTGTTCGGTCATAACATATGACTTGTGGTGGTGATGAGTAACAACCTTGTCATTTACCCCCATGAACTAGAGAATTTAGCCTCTATGATAGTCCTCAGGTGGAAACATTTAAATACTATTCTCAGACTATCTATAATGAATTAATGATCACATTTAAACTTTTCTCAATAATAGTACTGAGGTTGAAACAATTCTCGTGTTGGACTAAATATGACTGTTGGTACTAAATATTCCGTACAACAGCTTTAACAATTTAAAGGTTTAATATCAAATTACCACATGATGAAGCTGCAGAGAATTAAGAACTGGAGTCTTCCAAAGAAAGCAGATTTGAGCTCACCCGAGTTCGAAGGTGGGATTGTTGGGGAGAGTTATCAGTAGGAAGAGGTGGTAAGTTTAATTGTGCCCAGTAGTTTTGCACCTGACTAGTGAATTGGGCCTCGAGCTCCTCCATATGTTTTGCCAGTATTGCATCGACCTCGGCCTCAGTTACGCAATCTTGTAGTAATTTAGACTCCAATCCTCCATTGAATTCCTATTTTACAGTAACAAACTTTTATTATCATAACTATGTTAAATCCTACTGTCCAACAAAAAACACATAATAAGAAATACATCCGGATAAATGTAGAGATTTCTTACCTAAAAATGCTGCAAAGAAAATATGATGAAAGGCATTCAATTGAGATAACCAGACTAAATACATAGATATAAACCATATTTAGTGGCAATTTTCATCATTGTTCACTCCTAACATATCACTTGTGGTGATAAGTAACAACCTAGTCAGATATTTAGTGGATCCACGTCTCCCTGCTGAAAATTTTCAGCAAAGATCTTGACCATTCCAATATACCAAATTCAAATTAGTACAAATAACCAAGCACTTGAAGAGAAATAGATCTGCACTGGAACCCTTATAGTGCCAGAAAGGATTTCACATCAGAAACTAGCCTATAAATGGCTCCACAATATTCAGTATTAGTAAGCCTTAGACTTTTGAGGATCCAATCTGGCTTCCACTGAATGTCTAAAAACTAAAGTTCTTAAGTGTCATCAGGGATAATGATGATAACATTTAAATTATTTGAGCTCACCTGAGTTGAAAGATGGGATTGTCGGGGAGAGTTATCAGTAAGAAGCGGCGGTAAGTTCAATCGTGCCAAGAAGGTCTGCATCGTACTAGTGAATTGGGCCGTGAATTTTTCCATATGTTTTGCCAGTATTGCATCAACCTTAGCCTTGGTGATGCAAACTGAGTGAGACATTCTCCTCCTCTTACACTTCATATGATGTTCCTCACCGCTTAAGCATCTTACAAGTTCAATCTTCGTTTCACCTAAATGAAGGTTTGAAAAATGCACATGCCGAACATTGCCTTCTAAATCTTGTGGTAATTTAGACTCCCATCCTTCACTGAATTCCTAATTACAATAACAAACTTTTTATTGCATATAAATATGTTAAATCCCACTGTCTACAAACAATACACGATAAGAAATGCATCACTGAGTTCTTGATAAATGTAAGCAATTTCTATTCTACAAAATACATATATATGTGAAAGACATTCAATTTAGAAAACCAGACTAAATACATAGATGTAAATATACCTGTGACAACTAACTTTCAGTACCCAATATGAACAACTGAAAAGGGGAGGTATATATGTATGCCCATTATATTTCTATTAGTAGGGTATCAAACGACCAATTATTCGGCACATTCTGTGCAGCAAAACCGATGTACACATAATCAAGAAATCAGATAACTCAATATGCCTACATTCTATTGAACAAGGTATAAAAACTTAAAAAAAGTTTATTCATTAAGGTCTTCCATAGTTTCTTATAACCAGACATTCCTTTGTCCCAGACTGACACTTGCAGCTAAGGACTTTTTAAACATGAGAACTACAGAGCAGAACCAAGGCCTCATCAATCAACTAATTAGGTACCAACACGCCACCTTAGTTGTAAGTTTACATGAGTTATGGTTACATACAAGGTGTGGTATCCATCAATTGCTAAAATACACTTCTAGCATGATAATGAGTTGGTATTCAGTCTACATACTTGTTTGAGTCTTTTCCTCAATTCAGGTGAGGTCTCTGTATCTTCGGGGAAAGCATCACCAACTTGGATGGACAACTCTGACACATTGCAAAAACACCTCAAAATTTCACCTAATACTGGCACACTAACCTCACTCACATATGGAATTTTGAGGTTTGCCTTCTTTAATAGAGGCATCTCTCCATGGAATTTCTTCAGACGTGTATGTAGAACAATACACAAATCCAAGAACTCAAGCACAGGAAAGGACAAATTTATCTTAGGTTCTACCCTGCTAAAAATCAGTTTTGCTTCCTTCACCGTTGGAGAGAAAATATCAATGGCATTGTACGGAACAGCCTCTAAGCAGAGATATTCCAATTGATTTTGTTCCATAATGAAACGCCTCAAGTCTGAAGAAGAAATCTTGACTTTGAGATGGAGACTCCTGAGATGGGTTGCAAGGATGGTGGGGGGGGGGGGGGGGGGGGGGGGGGGGGGGGGGGGGGGGGGGGGGGGGTGGGGGTGGAATGGCTTGAAGGTGGCAGGAAGGAAATAACGACGACCTAAGTCCCAGGATGTGGAGGAGGTGAGTACGAGGGACTGTAGGGAGTCGAAGGATAGGATGTCAGGGAAAAAAGCATCAAAGATACCGGTATGAAGGGACAGATCACGGAGACCTAAGGCATGGGCGCTATTGAGCCAATTTGTGACGGATGGGAAGTTGCGAATATAACTTTAGACTGAATCAGACAAGGGGAGCAGAAGGGTTACGGTCCTTAAGGAGACGGAAGCAACGGTTGATTGCGTCGATGAAGACTCGGCCTGGGGGGGAGTCTTCGAGGTCGATGTTTACAGAGGGGGAGGCAGTCCAGAGATGGCGGAAGCGGCACGAGACAGCGGAAGTGCGGATGGCAAATTTCATGGAGAGGAAAGAGAGAATGTGGAGGAGGAGTGGCTCAGAACCCCCCCACTTAATTCATCTGACCCATCTCAAAACCCCCGATCATAGGGTCGATATGCATCACTTGGACCTCAGTTGTCTTGTAAATGCACAAAAGGATCTGGAGTACCTATTGTTGGTTAATGTCAATGTGCAAAGATTAATATAAAATTAGAGAAGTTGAAGGCACTAACTAAAGCTGAAAATGACATGATGATGCCACGTATTGAAATGAATTTAAACTTGCTATTGTTGGAAACTCTGAACATAACCAATCTACATTGGAATAATGTGGAATTAAACTTGCCCTAATCTACAAGAGGATCGCTTGTATTTAACCTACAGAAGAGATGCTGGGATAATGTAGAATTAAGGTGAAAACAATTGTCGAATGGGTGTGAAATTGAATGGAATAGTGAAAAAGTAAATAAAGTGAAATTGGAATTAAAATTTGTAATCAAACCCCTCTTTTAGCATTTAAGTCCCTTTCTATTCCACCAGATGGAATAGGTCGTTCCATTCGAGGGATGAAATGGTATAAGGGTGCCTTTTCTACAGGCTGATAAATTCCAATTTCAATAATCCACTATTCCATATATACCTGCCAAACACAATTTCTAGTGCGGAAGGAGAACATATTCTGTTTTTCACCTTTTCAGCTGATTGTGAATAACAACCTATCCTCTCTGTCACTCATCCACTACTCGATCAATTTGAAGTAGAACTTTTATACGACCAAATAATTTAGTACTAAGATGGTTTCCTTCTACTTGACACCCAGCAAACAAACCTGACCTGCTTTTGACTCATAAAAGTGACTCAAGAAACTAACAACTTTTTTGTAAACATTATTCCAAACTAATTGAGCCAAAACAATTGAAAGAGAGAACTGGATTATAATTACTCCCCACAAAAAAGGAATTGATTGGTAATGCATGGGGTCTATATAAAAGCAACCCACAGATCACAAAAACAAGTAATATAATTAAAATAAAAATTTGAGATAATTCAAAAAATCTATAAGGTAAGATCTCTTACTATGATAACGATTCAGCCAAAAGATCCATTAATCCTAGACAGAAATATTGATTACAAGCATTATGGAAAGATTTCGTCAAGGCGGCGCAGCTCTCGAATCAAATTTTTTTAATGCATACCGAGCTCCTAAGAAAACCCTAACTCCTTTACAACATATATAGGAAAAGACGATTCACCATGACCATCGGATCCGCAAGATGGATCATTGCCACGTGTGACAAACTCAAAAACCATTCTTGTAATAGGTCATGGTTTTTAAAAAACCATTTCGATAGTAGGTTTTCTCATTTGCACATGGTCCATAAGATTTTAGCTGCTCACTCTCTTCTATAGAATGATTAAAGTCTCGTGCCATCTGTGGTCTATATGGCCATGCATGGTTTGGGTTCGTCCAATAGGAGAATAAAATGGCCTTAAATCAGGCCCAAATCCTGTATCTTTATGAATTGGAATATATCCGGTCCAAGATCAAAACTATAAAAGTTTCTTATAAAAATAAAAAAATTAAAACTTATTTTAGTGAGGAGATTTTCTTATTTTGTAAGCATTGATACATCTTTTAAGCTGTGTAGATACAAATATGGTGATACAACAATTACTATAGCCCAAAGATAGGGTATTTTTTATATATATACACACTAATTATTTTGAGACAATACTTTATTTCAAACTATCAACATATAAGTAGTAGTTTTCAACAAATAAGAATATACAAATTAAGGAAACACACACGTACTATTCTTTTATATATAAAATATTTGTGCAAAGATAGAAACTACATATGTAAGTTATGACTAGCTAATGAATAAATAATGACAAAAGTTCACAAATAGTCCAGGAATGAATAGAAGACTATAGTTCAGGAAGTAAGGAACAAGTTGCAGCATTGGTCAGAAATTTAAGAAAATTCAAGGGCAAAGAAAGGCGAGTACTTAACAGAAGAAAACCAGTTAGAATTGGAGACCAGCTGTGAAGCAACTTTTTACTCTCCGATGAGTGGAAAAAAAATGTCAGGGGTGCTCCAACTACTAAAAAAGGGCATGTATCACCCTTGAGAGAATCCTTTCCATGTAAAAGGGGATCCGCATGTCACTGCTTCTGTGTAGCCTATGATGTACATGAGCATGTATCAGAGACCAAATTGTTAGACCTCTGACGTACTGTAACATTTATTGTATGTATATTTGCATCCAATAGGTGTCAGATACAGCTTATGGGTTCTTTGACGCAATATCTGGGTACCATAAGTGAGGATGCTGCAACTAACTGATATCAATCACTTGTATACTCACAAATTGAAAACTATTGTACAACATTGAAGTTGCAACAAATTGACATGAATGTTCATATAATCTTAATAAATTAAATATATTTGTTTGTTATATATAAAAATAGCTTAGTATAGTTATTAAATATATAATCTTCAGGAAAAAAAATTCTAAAAAACACAACTTCCATTAATCCCAGCTTCTAAAATACTCAAATATCAGTATATTCATCCCATCTCATGCTCAAATAGAAGCTAAAAAGAAATCTGCATGTAGTTTGACAATCAGGTGAACAAAACTTCATCTCATGCTCAATTAGCAGCTGAAAAAAAAGTCCACATGGTGACGTGTACATTTGAAATTTTTTGTAAGTTAGGTTTTTATTATTTATAAACGCATTTCTCTTTACCCAAAAATGTTAATAACTAGTAAGTTCAGTAATCTGCAACCAACACGCTAAAGTGCCGAGCACCGTTACTACCCAATAAAAGCTACTGCATGCCTTGCAACTCCCAATTTATAGTGAATCGACAGCTCAGCCCATAATTAATACGTCCTAAGATTCGTTTATTAAGAAGTTTGCTGCATAAGTAAGTCTTCCTGCAATAAAAAAAAATGTAACGGATACCTGACAAAGCTTTTTCTTTCATTACACGTAACCATTCATTTTACATCCTATGTTACCCATATATAATACAATGCTTGCCACCCATGACTTAATATTAGAAGTAGATAACAATATTACATACCTTATGAAATAACTTCAGTCCTTCCAGAGCAGGGGAGTGCTGAAGCAAACGAATCAAGTCTTTAAAGTTGTCACAATGAAAGCAGAGCTAAGATGCAACTGTTTCAGATAAGGGAACATAGGTAGGTCCATGTCTGGCGCTGCGAAGTTATGAAATTGATTTCCATCGTTCTGCAAGACTCAAATGCAAAAATACTAAGCAAGTTAACAATAAAAATATATAATATTTTAAATTTTAATACATGTCACGAGTCCAATGAAGTGCAAAGAAAGCTTCTTAAGAAACAAGCAAAAAATCATAGGAAAAGACTATGATAAGCAGCCTGATAATTTTACAATAAAATAAAATCCATGGCGAATTATCCAATATAAAAGCATATTAAAGGGCTGCAGTGTGTGACAAACTCTCCAACACATACCATATAATTTTACCCCTTCAACAATAAAAGATCTCAAAGTAAACTATCCTAAAAGGCATTTCAAAATAAAAGATGAATAAGAAGATCTTTAACTTATTACACATTGATGCCACAAACATCATGCTAAGATTACTAACATACAGCTTGTTATTGTTTTGCTTGCTTTGGATTTGTTAGAACCCACTCCATTGAGTACCTAGGACCACTGCAACAAAAATTGACTGCTACAACACCCCATCTTAGAATGTAAAACGCAGACTGTTTTGGTCTATACAACCGACAAAACATTTCAAGATGCTAAGTAGGACAACAAGAAAATTAAAATAATAATAGAGTAGCAGCACAGGATTTACCCAATCCTCCTCAATATCAAGGAGCAAGTCATGGACATTTGAAACAGCCTTCACTGCCTCATAGATGGCATCAGCATTCTTCTCACGAGGATGGTGGGAAGAAGACAATCAGCTATCCAAGAACCTAGGTCAATCACGAGGTGGTGAATGCGAAACGACCTGGCTTTGTTAAGTAAGGTACGCATCAAGGGGAAGATGTCGGGGAATGTTCTTAGACGGATGGTGAGGTGGAGAACGGGGGTGGAGGAGGGTCTCGGAGGACAACGGGGGGTGGAGAACAAGGGGTGGAGGAGGGTCTCGATCAAGGAAGGCGCGATCGACCATGTCGAGGAAGTCGTCCCTCAAAGGCGGAATGATCGAGTTCGATAACAGGGGAGGCCGTCCAGAGGTCGCGAAAGCGTTGTGAGAGAAGGGAGGTTCGTGCTGCCATGTGAGTGGGAAGATAGGAGAGGATTTGGATAAGAACATTTTTAGGGAGGTCGGATAAACGATCGATTTGAGCATCCGTTGCTTGATCTGGTAGCGGAGATGGAGGATCGACAGGGATCGCTATGGCCGGAACTAGGGAACTAGGGAAATGGGGGAGAATGGTGGGAACCAGATCCTCTGATGGCCATCCAGTGGACGTTTTTGGGATCTGGATCGTCTGATTTAATCTCAACGGCTAAAAGGAGCCCTGTGAATTCTAACACTCCCGAAAAAAATGAACCGTCGAGATTAAATCGGACGGTCGTGATGAGATGGGCAGATGGGTAGAGGATACCGGTCCGGAATGACGTGTCCATTGAACTTTTCGCGTCCTTTGTAGAATTAGAAATAGGATATTTTATTCGGCTCGAAACAGAGTCAAATTTCTTTATACTGTGTTTGGTTTTTGGAAGGGAGTGAAATGGAATGTAAAATATAGGAGGGAAGGAAATTGAATGGAATGGAATGGAAAAATATTTACATCTTTTTGTTTGGATAATTAATGAAAGGAAAGGAAATTTTTTTCCTTCCTTTCTTTTTTCATGATTGTGTGATTAAATATCAAGAAGGTAAAATATGACTAATAAATAATAATTGACCATTATAACCTTGAACCTTTTATGTTTCTTTCAAACTCAAAATCTTGTTGCATCATAGCATTTTTCTTTCAAACTAAAAACAACAATTGTAATATTATAAAAGTCATTTGAGAAAAGCCAGCCTAATCAGACTCATACATAAAGTGCAATTAGTCAATTGGATATCATTCAAGCAATAACGTCAATTAATGAGACTCATTACATTTCTAAGTGCAATTAAATTGCACTGAACGTATGATCATTGGTACCACATACTTTCTACTGTGGACAAGCAGTGGTACACAAAAAAATTTCGAGACAAATCGCTGTCATCCTCTTAAGCGATTGGCAATAAAATTTCAATTTTATAACAAGAGATAATAACTAGCATATGTCAAACTTGATGTAAAGGGGAAAGCAACAAATGCACAAGCTGATACACCAATGCAATTGTGTACCAATTTACCAGCAACATAGGTACCAACCACTTTATCATAAAGGTGAAAAGCTTCTTGAGAATAAAAAATTCATCTATAACTTAGCAATTCAAAACATATTCGAAGGCAAAAAGTAATTCGAAAAAAGAAAAAAAAAAAACTTAGCAACGGTTCTAGGAAGCCCTCTTCTCCTCAATTGGGCAATCCCTTCACGGAAACAGTATTGCAAAATAAATTGAGGAATTAAAAGTGTAAGCTATCCAAACATGAAAATCAAAAGTGAAAATTGGTCAATCCATTAATCTTTATATATCGCGAGACAGTTGAAATTATAATGAACGATTGAATTTTCACAATAGATTCGAAGGCAGAAAGTGTTAGAAAAAGTGTGTGGAGCCGTTTTGCGCGGGCCGCTGGCTGGGCCAGCGGGTCGCTAGTTGGACCAGCGGGCCGCTGAATGTCGGGATCAGAACCGACTCTGTCTGTTCTGATCGACTCCTATATATACCCCTCTGTTATAACCAACCTCTCTGTTGGAAACCCTTCGTGTTTTGAGTCCAGAAACAAAGAGAGAGGTTAGGGTTTGAGAGGGAGGAAGTCATCCGATTGCTTGGAGCAATCAGATCACACACACGAGTCGAGATCGGCACTTGGAATCGTGAAAGGTGACGCTAGGCCCTAACTTGAGGTTGTAGTGCATCGGCCGCATACGGAGAGAGACAAGGCGTTGCAGAACCGAACTCCGAGAAGAGTCTAGGCGTTCGATCATCTTCCGCTGCGGTATATCTAATACTCTAAGTTATTCTTATAGGTTAGATATGCATATAGGTTTATACATAGTCTAAACCTTCATTGGTATCAGAGCCATAAGGTTTCTTTTCGAAGTTTTGGATCTGTTTAAGCCTTAGGAACACCATAGTTGCAGTAGATCTAAACTTGGTTGTTATGGTTTTACTCGACAAAATCCTAGACTTGAATTCTACGTGTTTTAACGCTAGATCTCGGTAGGAGTTCGTAGTAATACACAGTAGAAAGTCTAACAAGGGTAGAGTAACCCATCTGGTACAAGAAAACCCTCTGAGGCATCCCGGTTGCTGGAATACCAGAATTAGGGGGCCAGCGGGCCGCTGAAAACTGCAGTACTGACAGACAACATCAGGTTGTTCTGTATGATTGTCAGATGATCGCTGGCTGGGCCTGTGGGTCGTCTGAACAGAAATTTGTGACCAGTCGAAAATTTGTCATTTTCGGTAGGTAGCCGAAGTTTTCGGCGGGCCGCTGTATTTTCAGCGACCCGCTGTATTTTCGGCGGGCAGCTGAGTGGTTCATCGGGTCGCTAGACCTGATACTGACAGAGATAGTATTGCAACCAGAATGAGATCTGACCAACTTTTGACCTCCCTCATTAACCAACATAGTGTTTACAACTATCCTGAAGATAGTTACATTGTTTATTCCTTCATTAGATGCATACTTGCGTAGAGAGTGATGGTAGGTATTTATACCTCTCACTATTGTTGGCATGTTTGAGTAATGGCACGTGGTCATTGACTCGCATGCTTGGACAGCATATAAAGGGTGACTTTGGACCTAAAAGAACCGAGTTTCTTGTCCAATGTCTGGATCTCGCGCCAATCGAGTTGATTGGGGGTGGTGCACTTAGTATATGAGACAGGATTGGTGGCCCTGGTTGTCATCTTTCGGTTATCGTTGCTCGGTTTTGCATCATTCCCTGGATTGATTCAAGGGTTGTGCGGTGAGACTAATTGTGTAGTGCTAACTTATGTGCTTGTCTCTATATATGGCATTGGCTTACAGTCATCGCTGATTATGAAAGATATTGATGGATGTGTATTGCTGGGCATTACAATCTCATTATCTTATCAGGATGGACTTGAGATCGTCACACCTAATGAGAAATCCTAAAAGAATTTGTGAATAGTGAGAAACATAATGATTTCGAGTAGTGGAGCGGGCCGCTTGTGATCACTGACCCACAACAATTCCACTCGCATTTTGTTGCTGAGCAAAAGTTGTTGTTTCTTGTATTAAGTTACAACTTAAATTAAACTCTGATGATAGTATTGATAATTATTGGCTATATAACTTGCAATGTCAATAAATTTTTGACAAGTACAAGAAGCGTCTTGAGGCTACATCTTGACATAAGGTCAAATAAATTTTGAATTGCATAAAGAGAGTCATAAGTTGACATTTGTGCAATAGGTGTTAGAGTTAACTTGCTCGCTTTCTAATTAGTGAGAGCGTGTGCAAGTAAACTTCATTGTCTCGTGATTATTCGTTTCTTAACGAATGTTGCTCAAATTGGTCGAACTTGATGACGTAGTCAAGTAATTGTATAAATACTAAGAGATTAATATTGTGAACTTAATATACAAGAAGATATGTTTCTAAAAGTACTAAGAAATCTGAAATTGCAAATTGCTTGTATATTACTACCTTGATGTTGGTGAGCATATAATTCCGGACAAGAATTTAATTTAGCACCTGGTTGAATATAAAGAAGACACGAAACTAGTTTACATAAAAATAAAAAAAAAGGAAATAGCAACTTGACATAGGCATTGAGATAGTCATTGACAGCATAAAATGCAAAGATACCGACTGCTTAACTTAACACTTACTAAAGAGCTAGTAACCAACAAAATCACATAACAAAAGTTTCTTGGGGAACTTGAACAATGCCATCATGTCTTCAACCTTTTGTAATGTTCCTCACTGCATAAGATTCTTATTAAGTCAATCTTCTTGTCCCCCAAATGAAGGTTTAAAAAATGTACATGCTGGTCATTGCCTAATTGATAGTCCTCCATGATGAACATGCTGTACATGACTTGTGCTGGTGATGAGTAACAACCTTGTCATTTACTCCCATGAACTAGAGAATTTAGCCTCTATGATAGTCCTTGATGATAGTACTGAGGTTGAAACAATTCTCGTGTTGGACTAAATATGACTGTCGGTACTCAGTACTAAATATTCCGTACAACGGCTTTAACAATTTAAAGGTTTTATATCAAATTACCACATGATGAAGCTGCAAATAAAAGGTTTAATATAAAATTACCACATGATGAAGCTGCAGAGACTCAAGAACTGGAGTCTTCTAAAGAAAGCAGATTTGAGCTCACCTAAAAAATAAAAGGTATAAAAAACCTTAATTAATTACAAACCATAATTACTTGAAAGTAGCATAATTTGCTTGGAGACAAGAATACTACTAACCTGAATGTCATGAAGTGGTTGTGATGACAGCGAATTTGAGCTTACCTGAGTTGGAAGATCAGATTGTCCGGGAGAGTTATCATTATGAAGCGGTGGTAATTTCAATTGTGCCCAGTAGTTTTGCATCTGACTAGTGAATTGGGCCTCAAGCTCCTCCTCATGTTTTGCAAATATTGCATCGGCCTCGGCCCTGGTTACGCAATCTTGTGGTAATTTAGACTCCCATCTTCTGTTGAATTCCTAATTTACAGTAACAAACTGTTATTACCAGAACTATGTTAAATTCCACTGTCCACAAAGAACACACAATAAGAAATACATCTCGATAAATGCAGTAAATTTCTTACCTAAAAATGTTACAAAGAAATATGCCAAAAGACATTCAATTTAGATAACCAGACTAAATACACAAGATGTAAACCATATTTAGTGGCAATTTTCAACTTTCTTTACTCCTAACAGATGACTTGTCATATATTAGTGGATCCATGTCTCCCTGCTGAAAAAGTTCAGCAAAGACCTTGACTGTTCCAATATACCAAATTCAATTTAGCACAAATCACCAAGAGCTTAAAGAGAAATAGATCTGCACCAGAACCCTTATAGTGTGGGAAAGAATTTCAAATCAGAAACTAGCCTATAAATGGCTCTGCAATCTTCAGCATTAGTGAGCCTTAGACTAGGATCCAATCTGGCTTCCACTGAAAAAACTAAAGCTCTTAAATGTTATCAGGATAACGATAATAACATTAAAATTTAAGCTCACCTGAGTTGGAAGAAGGGATTGTCGGGGAGGGTTATCAGTAAGAAGCGGTGGTAATTTCCATCGAGCCAAGATGGTCTGCATCTTATTATTGAATTTGGCCCTGGCCACCTCCATATGTTTTGCCAGTGTCGCATCGACCATAGCCTTGGTGACGCAATCGGAGTTACAGGTTCTCCTCCTCTTAAAGTTCTTTCCGCGTCCCTCACTGTATAAGCATCTGACAAGTTCAATCTTCGTGTCACCTAAATGAAGGTTTGAAAATTGCGCATGTTGATCATTGCCATCTGAATCTTGTGGTAATTGAGACTCCCATCCTCCGTTGAATTCCTAATTTACAGTAACAAACTTTTATTGTATATAACCATGTAAATTCCACTGTCCAAAAAGAAGACACTATAAGAAATACATCTCGATAAATATAGGAAATTCTATGCTACCAAAAAAAATATGAGGAAAGACATTCAACTTTGAAAACCAGACTAATATGTAGATGTAAACATTCAATTTAGTCCCGGAAACTAGTGAATCCATGTCCCTGCTGAAAAGGTTCAGCACAGATCTTCACCATTCCAATATACTAAATAGTCTAAATTCAATTTAGCACAAAACACCATGCATTTGAAGAGTATTGATCAGCACAGGAACCCTTATAGTGCAGGAAAGGATTTCAAATCAGAAAGTAGCCTATAAATGTGCAATCTTCAGCATTAGTAAGCCTTAGAATTTGAGAAACTAACATGTTAAAATTGCTTCTACTATATGTCTAGAAACCAGAATTCTCAATGCTATCAGAAATAATGATGATAACATTAAAAGTTGAAACTTTCCAAAATAATAATTCTGAGGTTGAAACAATTCTCATGTTAGACAATATTGACTGTAGTAGTTGGTACTTAATATTCCTTCCAACTATAACAATTTAGCAGAGGCACTAAATGCACAGTAAAGTTTAATGTCAAATTACCACATGACCAAGCTGAAGAGACTCAAGAACCGGAGTGTTCTGGAGAAAGCATATTAGGTCAGAAATGCCATTTTCATGGAAGCACATCGAGAGCTTGAGACTCCAAAGATGACAGAATGTTGGTAGGCCTTTCCCTAGCTCAATGAGATGGAATTGGCGCTTTACCTAAGCAAAGAAAGTTAAATTAGCAAAAAACTTTCAAGATGCCAAATTTCACGTGTTCACCAACATATTAACAGAAGAACTTATTTGAATTATCAGCTAGTTCCAATGTAAATTCTCAAAAAAAAAAAAAGTAATTGAGGTCTTTGACATTGATAGTTTTTTAAGATATATACTTTTTCAGTTTTGATATAAAAAAGAAAAAAAAAAGTATACTTCAGTTCACAAGTCATTTGACCTGAAATCATTCTAGTATGATTCTACAATACAGTATTTGCCCATTTGACCCTCATTCTTTTGAAGAAATACCAACATCCATTGACATCAAGTCATCAACAATATGTTAGACGTAGACAATTCACAAGTCACAACATATTACATAACTGAAATTCATCATCGGCACATTTTGGCACAAAATCAAATTCTCATCTCACAGAGTGCTATAGCTTAATGGGTTGCCTTTTAAACTGTGTGAACTTTCATGAATAAAAACAATATTGGATCTTGCAAGTTAATTTTGAGGACACACACAATGATAGATAACTAGTTCCTAATGAAAAATAAAGTGCTATTTGCAATAATAGGAAAGCACAAAGAAAATTTTCTATTTCCCAGTGTAATTGCTATAAAATATTTATTACCACTTAGAACCAAAGAAAACATAGTAATGAAGCAAGTGTTTATTTCCTATGTATTAACACAAAAGAAAACTACAGATGCAATTTATACTATTGCACAATATAAGATGATTCCTATAAATGACACATGCGCAATTAAAACCGTACAAAAGAAATATTGAGTCACAAAGAAATGTTGACTGGGTAAATGCCATAGATGATTTCAAACAATTCAGGTTGAATAGGAATGAGACGCTTAAGTTCAACTTACTTTATTGGACAAAATGAATTGATATTTCTTCAATTTCACCACAATTTTCTCTGAATTTCAGTTCTGATAACTGATAAGGTTATTAAGTTGGATTTTTTTTTAAGAAAGAATTATACCCATGACAACTAGGTTTCATTACCCACTGTGACTAACTAAAAAGGAGGCGTACATATGTATGTGCATTATATTTCTATCAGTAGGGTATTAAACAACAAAGTATTCTGCACATTTTATGCAGCACAACCGATGTACACATAATCAAGAAATTAGATGCTTAATATGCCTACATCTATTGAAAAAGGTATAAAAAAAGTTATTCGTATCAGCAGGCACATATACTAATCAAGGGCTGGTAGTCCATAATACTAAGGTTTTCAATATTCTTTATAACCATAAGTTCCTATGTCTCAGACCTGACCCTTGCAGCTAAGGATTCTTCAAATATGAAAACTACAGAACAGAATGAAGGCCTCAGAAATCAACTAATTTTAGGCACCAACACACCACCTTAGTTGTTAGTTAAAGTTTACATAAGTTATGGTCACATACAAGGTGTGGTATCCATCAATTGCTAAAATACACTTCTAGCATGATACTGAGTAATATTCAATGTACATACTTGTTTCTGACGATTGCGGTGCCCCAATCGAGGTGAGGGCTCTGTATCATCAGGGAAAGCATCACCTACTTGGATGGACAACTCTGACACGTTGCAAAAACACCTCAAAATTTCACCTAATACCGGCACACTAACCTCGCTAAGAAATGGAATTTTGAGGTTTGCCTTCCTTAATAGTGGCATCTCTCCATGGAATTCCTTCAGACATGGATGTAGAGCAATAAACATATCCAGGACCTCAAGTACAGGAAAAGACAAACTTATCTTAGGTTCTGCCCTGTCAAAAAACAGTTTTGCTTTCTTCACTGTCGGAGAGAAAACATCAACGGGGTTATATGGAACGGCCTCCAAGCAGAGATATTCCAATTGATTTTGTTCCATAATGAAACGTTTCAAGTCTGAAGAACAAAGCTTGGTTTTAAGATGGAGGCTCTTGAGGCGGGTCGCAAGGTAGGTGGGGGGTAGAATTGGCTTGAGTGTGGCAGGAAGGAAATAACGAAAATCTATGTCCCAAGACGTGAGTACAAGGGACTGAAGGGACTGGAATGATAGGATGTGAGGGAAAAGGGAATCAAACATACTGGTATGGATACGAAGGGACAGATCGCGAAGACCCAGGGAATTGGCGCGATTGAGCCAATTTATGACGGATTTGATGGGAAGTTTCTTACGCCAATAGTGTGACTTGAGACTGAATCGGACAAGGGGAAAAGAAGGGTTACGGAGGCGGAAGCAGCGGTTGGTTGAGTCGGTGAAGGCTCGGCCTTCGGGGTAGTCTTGGAGGTCGAGGTCCACAGAAGGGGAGGCGGTCCAGAGGTTGCGGAAGCGGCGGGAGAGAACGGAAGTGCGGATGGCGAATTTTGTGGGGAGGAAAGAGAAAATGTGGAGGAGGAGAAGTTCAGGGAGTTCCGACAGCCGATCCACATCGTCAAAACTGCTGGGAAGTTCAGGTTTTGACAGCGCCATTGGTCGGAGAAGGCAATTAGGGAGGCAAGTGCGGTGGGGGAGTGGGAACTTTTCGAGAGAACGAGGGAAAGGGTTTTTGGTCGATTGAAATTAGAGCGGTTATCCGCAGTGCAAACTGCAAAGCTTATTTGGATGTAGCATTTATCGGGTCGGATTCAAATAGGATCCGCCCTAAAAATTTTAGGGAAAATCAGCCATATACCCTTGTAATCTTAGCAAATTGGAAATATCCCTCTAATGTTTGAAATTAGAAACCACCCCTCCTAAATGTCAAAAAAAAAAAGAAGAAACCACCCCTCCTTACTATAGGAATATATCACTTTGATTGTTTTTAATAGGAAAAATTGGATATAACCCCCTCTAATCTTCACCAACTGGATATAACCCCCTCTAATCTTCAAAATTGGATATAACCCCCTCTAATCTTCTCAATATAGGATATAAACCCTTTTGTTTAATTTCAATTATATTTTAAATATTAAAAAACGTTTTCTATTGATTTGGACAGTATTGCCCCTTACCTCTACCCCGTCTAATCCCCCATCTATCTCACGTTTCTTTCTTGTTTTTTTTTCTCTGTTCGTCACCAACAGGGATCAAACACGAGGAAAGGGAAAAAAATAGCTAGATAATTACTCCAAGTTTAATAAGACCCAATCTATTTCCACAGATGTTTGTTCTCCTGTCAGATTAGCCAAACTATTGTCTCGAACAAATGCATGTGGTTTCTAAGTCGGAGGGATTGTACAGCTTGGACCCTTGCACAAAAGTCATATTCCTCTTGCGTGTGACTATCCTGTTGCGAGGTTGTTTAATTGACACTAGGAAAACAAGTTTGAACTATAAGATATTAAGATATAGAGTAATTAATTTGTTCTTGGACTGTGCTTTATTTTCAATGATTCAACTTGAAACTTAATTTCAAACTTAAATTAGCTTGTGATGTTTTGGTTGGGGTTTTCTTTGTTAGCCATGCCGTTTGCCGAGGGCTTGATTAAAAGTATTATCTCGTTTCAAACTTGCTTTTTGTTCTTTACCTTCTTAATATCAACTAATTAAAAATACCTTGTGCGTTCTTTACCTTTATTTTATTAACTTAAGATCTTCTATGCAATATAAGTTGAGACAAGCCACTGTATACAGAATAAAGTAGTTTTCAATTAACCTGTGTACCCCTAAATATTCGTAATGTAAATATTTTATTTTTCCCATAGAACATTTAAAATCTGATACAAACTATTTCAACATGAAATTGTTTGAACGAGTATAATTGTTTAGAGTTATAGGGACTGGAAGTGGATGGAAAATAGGTATTGCGGACTCTTCTAACAGTAAATGTCAGTGAAGCTTGTATACTGAGTCTCTTGAAACACAGATGTAAAATCGTCTTTTATCGGTAATAGGAATCTACCATGGAGGACTCTTCGATGACATGCCAGATGGGTAAGGGTATTTATGTCCATATTTATAGAAAACGTTTTTTATATTTAAAATATGATTGCAATTAAGCAAAAGGGTTATATATCAGTATATGAGAAGATTAGAGGGGGTTATTTCTAGTTTTGAAGATTAGAGGGGGTTATATCCAGTTAGTGAAGATTAGAGGGGGTTATATCCAATTTTCCCTTTTTAATAATATTTAAGATTTGAAAATTCAAATGTTAGAATCATGGACGAAAACACCCCTGCCCTATCTGACGATTAATCTTCTTATGATTTTTGGTCTGATTTCTTTCTTCTTAAGTAAGAAAAAGATGCGATATTTTCCTACTCGTTCGCTTGGCACCTCTTCAAACATGCTTACTGCTATTATTCTTTGTATTCAATCCCTAAAGAAAGGCTTTGTGCACAAAAATTAAGCATGACAAGGAGAATCACATGGAAAATCTTTTTTGGTTTGAGAAAAAACTCGAAAGGATTTTTCTAATACCAATTAATGCATTGCTAGTAAATTTCACCATGATCTAAATTTATAAAAATATAAATACGCATAAATACCTGATTCAAGCATATACAAATTCATCAAAAGTAGTCACTCTTTGTTGACACAATGTCGTGCCAGTAAAATCCCTGAAAGATGAAACAAATACAAGTGCACACTAAAGTTGTTGCAAAAAAAAGGACGAAAGAAAGAATAATAAGGCAATGTTGTACTGAAAATGTAAGTTGCTGAATAATCCAGAAAATAAACACATTCAGAAAATAGTAAATAAACACAATTCATAAGAAAATGCAACAAATAACCATTGTTGTCAGAGTGTAGCCAATTTATATTTGAAACTAATGCAATCTTTATCTTCATAAAAATACTAAAAAATTATAAATTATTAATATACTGCCAAAACTAGTGGAGTTTCTGATGCGTATTAGTATCAGTCAAGCTATCATTGAAAGAGAAATTCAATTAAATAAAAAGCTTTAATCCACAATTGTATAATATTTTAAATTTGAAACAACAGCTGGCAACGAGAGAGAGAGAGAGTACGAATTGCTATGAGAGGTTGTATCTTGGTTAGGAGTATATCGTAGTTTTTATTATTTTGGAGTGAAAAGATCAAGCAGAAAATCGTGGGGAGATTGATCGTCATAAGCATTTAGGTATTATCATTCATAATTCTAAAATTTGAATTTTCAGATCTTAAATATTATTTAAAACAATCAAAAGGGTATATTCATATAGTAACTATGATGATTAGGAGGGGATATTTCCAATTTCAAACATAAGAGGGGGATATTTCCAATTAGCATATATTACAAGAGTATAGGGCTGATTTTCCCTATTGTGAGTGATAAGAGTTAAAACGTTATAAAAAGTTTCTCCGACAACGCGGAGTTTAAGGTTCAAGCATGCAGAGATGAGCCGTTATAAAAAAACTTCACTCATGAACGTTGTAAAAAACAATTTTACACTCAGGGGTTTAAGCCTGAGGAGGTGAGCTTTATTACTTTCAATCTATGAGAAGATATTCCAATGGTAGACTGAAGGACTGGCTCAAAGTATAGATATTCCAAACGGGTTTGTTGCACCATGAAAAGCGTCAAGTCAGAGCAAGACACTCTTTGCTTTGAGATGGAGTGTTTTGAGATTTTTTAAGAGGAAAGTAGCGGGCAGAAGAGGTTTGAATGAGTAATTACGTATATTATCAATGTCAAAACAACGAATTCCAAGGGACTCGAGAGATGGTAACGATAGAATGAAAGGAAAAAGTTGTTCAAAGGTATTGATATTTTTATTGATTGAATATAGGCGCATACAGGCAGTGCCGCAGTTTACATCAAAAAAAAAAAAAAAAAGAAACAGTAGCTTAAGATAGACATTGACAGCATTGACAGCATATAATGCAAAGATACTGCTTAACATAGGACTTACTAAAGAGCTAGTAAACAACAAAACCACATAACTCAAGTTTCTTAGATAGCTTGAACGATGCCATCATGTTTTCAAGTTTTGTGATGTCCCTCACTGCATAAAAGCCTTATCAATTCAATATTATTGTCCCCCAAATAAAGGTTTAAAAAATGTACATGCTGGTCATTGTCTTTTGAATCTTGTGGTAGTTTGAACTCTCATCTTTCTTCAAATTCCTAATTTATAGTGACAACCTTTTAATGTCATAATTATGTTAATCCCTGCACTGTCCACAAACAGCAGACAACCAAGAAAAATTCAAACATAGAAATTGCTTACATCAAAGTGCTAAAAAAAGAAATGAAGGAAAGACGTTCAATTTAGAAAATTAGACTACATAGTATATACTTAGACGTAAACAATAGTAAGTGGCAGTTTTCAACTTTCTTTATTCAGTCATAACATATGACTTGTGGTGGTGATGAGTAACAGCCTTGTCCTTTACCCCATAAATTAGTGAATAGACTCTACGATAGTGCTCAGGTCAAAACATTTAGATACTACTTCTCAAACTATCTATAATGAATTGATGATAACATTTAAACATTTCTCAATAATAGTCCTGAGGTTGTAAGTGGCAGTTTTCAACTTTCTTCAGTCATAACATATGACTTGTGGTGGTGGTGAGTAACAGCCTTGTCGTTTAACTCATGAATTAGTGAATTTAGACTCTACAATAGTGCTCAGGTCGAAACATTTAGATACTACTTCTCAGACTTCTTAAACTCGGACTCGGAGTGTTGGACTAAGAAGTCATATATCAGAAACTCGGATTTTCATAAATAATCATTTTTAATGTCTTAAATTCAGAAAAAAAAAATAGAAAAAAAAAACAGAAAAGTATTTTTTTTTTTTTTTGAATGAAGATACATTCATTTAAGCACCTTATATATCAGTTAGAATTATAGAGAAAAAAATTATCATTTTTTTTTATGTTTCTGGAACGATTTTTCAATTAATTATCACTTATTTTATAAAATATTTCACTTCTTAGTTACGAAATATTAATAAGTTAATAAATAAAATATTAAAAGTATAAATTAAATATGATTATTGACCGGCCATGACATCTCAACATGTTGCTAAAAATAAATTTGAAAACCAATTAAATTGAAATTTCATGATTAGTAAAACATATTTGTATAAAAATAATTTTTTTTATTAACACACATTTGTCAAAATATCTCAATTCATCAGATAGGATTGTAGAATATAGAATTTTTTTAATATTCTTAGATCAAATTTTAGACCAAGATTCATTTGTTATCTAATAGAATTAATCTCTGAAAAATTTGGACCATTGGATCAAAGGGGACGGAACCACCCAATCGTTCCCCACCGAGTCCAATCCGACTCGGCCGATTCAAATTGGAATCGAACGAATTTTCGAACCATGGTTGAAACAACTCTCATGTTGGACTATATTGACTGGCTGTACTAAATATGCCGTATGACGACTTCAACAATTTAGTAAATGCACATAAAAGGTTTAATATCAAATTACCACACGATCAAGTTGAAGAGACTTGAGAACTGGAGTGTTCCGAAGAAAGCAAATTTGAGGTCACCTAAAATAAGAAGTATTAGATTCAGTTATTAATTACAAAACATAATCACTTGAAAGAAGCATAATTTTCTTGAAGACACAAGAATACTAACCTGAGTATCGCGAAGCAGCTGTGAAGACACAAGATTTGAGCTCACCTGAGTTCGAAGGTGGGATTGTTGGGGAGAGTTATCAGTAGGAAGAGGTGGTAAGTTTAATTGTGCCCAGTAGTTTTGCATCTGACTAGTGAATTGGGACTCGAGCTCCTCCATATGTTTTGCCAGTATTGCATCGACCTCGGCCTCAGTTGCGCAATCTTGTAGTAATTTAGACTCCAATCCCCCATTGAATTCCTATTTTACAGTAACAAACTTTTATTATCATAACTATGTTAAATCCCACTGTCCAACAAAGAACACATAATAAGAAATACATCCGGATAAATGTAGGAGATTTCTTACCTAAAAATGCGCATAGATATAAACCATAGTTAGTGGCAATTTTTCAACATTGTACACTCCTAACATATCATTTGTGGTGATAAGTAACAACCTAGTCATACATTTAGTGGATCCACGTCTCCCTGCTGAAAAATTTCAGCAAAGATCTTGACCATTCCAAAATACCAAATTCAAATTTAGTACAAATCACCAAGCACTTGAAGAGAAATAGATCTGCACTGGAACCCTTATATAGTGCCAGAAAGGATTTCACATCAGAAACTAGCCTACAAATGGCTCCGCGATCTTCAGTATTAGTAAGCCTTAGACTTTGAGGATCCAATCTGGCTTCCACTGAATGTCTATAAACTAAAGTTCTTAAATGTCATCAGGTATAACGATGATAACATTTAAGTTTGAGCTCACCTGAGTTGAAAGATGGGATTGTCGGGGAGAGTTATCAGTAAGAAGCGGCGGTAAGTTCAATCGTGCCAAGAAGGTCTGCATCGTACTAGTGAATTGGGCTGTGAATTTTTCCATATGTTTTGCCAGTATTGCATCAACCTTAGCCTTGGTGATGCAAACGGAGTGAGACATTCTCCTCCTCTTACACTTTGTATGATATTCCTCACCGCTTAAGCATCTTACAAGTTCAATCTTCGTGTCACCTAAATGAAGGTTTGAAAAATGCACATGCTGAACATTGCCTTCTAAATCTTGTGGTAATTTAGACTCCCATCCTTCACTGAATTCCTAATTACAATAACAAACTTTTTATTGCATATAAATATGTTAAATCCCACTGTCTACAAAGAATACACGATAAGAAATACATCACGAGTTCTTAATAAATGTAAGAAATTTCTATTCTACAAAATATATATGAGCAAGGTTCCGCTACCAACATTTTGGTTGTTCCCAAATGCCAACATTTTGCTCTTTAGTTACTTTTTCAAATTTTAAAATTCAAACATTAAATTCAAACCGTTGATCTTATTTAGTTTAACGAGCGATGCATTTTTATATAAGTTTTGTAAATTTTGGAGTTTATTTGATGCTCGATCAAGAGATAGAAAAATAAACGAACCTTGTTAACTATGATAGATTCATTCTAATACGTTCATGTTTTAGACTTTGTTCGAGCATCAAATAAACTCCAAAATTTACAAAACTTATATAAAAACGCATCGCTCGTTAAACTAAATAAGATCAATTGTTTAAATTTAATGTTTGAATTTTAAAATTTGAAAAAGTAACTAAATAGCAAAATGTTGGCATTTGGGGGCAACCAAAATGTTGGTAGCGGAACCATCCTCAATATATATATATGAAAGGCATTCAATTTAGAAAACCAGACTAAATACATAGATGTAAACCATATTTAGTCACAGGAAACTAGTGAATCCATGTCTTCCTGCTAAAAAGGTTCAGCACAGATCTTGACAGTTTCAATATACTAAATTCAATTCAGCACAAATTACCAAGTGCTTGAAGAATATAGATCTGCACTGGAACCATTATAGCACGGGAAAAGATTCCAAATCAGAAAGTGGCCTATAAGTGTGCAATCTTCAGTATAAGTAAGCCTTAGACTTTTAGAAACTAATCTGTTAAGATAGCTCCCACTGAATGTCTATAAACCAGAGTTCTTTTTTGTTACCAGGAATAACAATAATAACATTAAAAGTTGAAGCTTTCCAAAATAATAGTCCTGAGGTTGAAACAATTCTCACATTAGACAGTATTGACTGTAGTTGGCACTTAACATTCCTTCCAGAGTAGACAATTTAGCAGAGGTAGTAAACACACACTAAAGGTTAATGTCAAATTACCACATGATCAAGCTGAAGAGATTCAAGAACAGGACTGTTCTGGAGAAAGCATATTAGGTCAGAAATGCCATATTTATGAAAGCACATCGAGAGCTTGAGACTCCGAAGATGACAGAATGTTGGTAGGCCTTTCCCTAGCTCGATAAGATGCAATTGGCGCTTCACCTAAGCAAAGAAAGTTAAATTAGCAAAAAACTTTCATAAATGCCAATTAACAGAATTAACAGAAGAACTTACTAGATTATCAGCTAGTTCCAATGTAAATTCTCAAAAAAGTAGTAACTAAGGTCTTTGACATTGATAGTTTTTTAAGATATATACTTTTTAACTATATTACTCCGATTCATCTGAAAGACAGAAACACCATTACCGGGTGCATACCAGATTCGCCAGCTGGCGCACCCTATTATTTTATTTGATTTCGAACATCCGATACGGTCACAATACGGCTCTCTGGTGCACGTATCGGGTCCATTGGACCATTGGAGCACATATCAAATTTGGAGATTAATATAATTTACTTTACTTTATTATTCAAAAGAGGTGCACGTACACCCACTTGTCAATAAACTCCAGGCTGGCCCACGAGCATAATGAGGGCAGCTCTCAATAGGCATTCAATGTTCAACTTCCCAATATAAGGCGTCCATTATATAGTATGCATTTTAACCATAAATGTTCGATGTGGGACTAACACAATATTCTTTTTCAAAACCGGACGATCTTGTACATAGGCACCGGTCAAACACAAACATCACTTTTTAACCTCAATTGTTTGGGTCGATGCATTACTCATGAGGCCTTTTGTCTTTAATATATGCATCAGAGATTTTTTAAAATTTTTGAAAATATTTGTCATTAATATTTATTTATTAATACATATCGCGGCAGTGTATAGGAGATTTTTGCTAAACTATGTATAGGAGATTTTTGAAAATTTTCGTATCGCCGCACCCACACCGCACCGGCGGTTCTCGAACCCAAATCCATGCAACGTAGTTTTTTAAGTTTTGATTTTAGAATATTCTGGATGGCAGTCGATATAAACAAGAAAAAGAAAAGTATGCTTCAATTCACCAAAATATATTGGATCTTGCAAGTTAATTTTGAAGACACAAATGACAGAGAAAAAATAATTTTGCTTCAATGACTCATAGTGTAGAAACTGAAGTTTAAAATCAAGCCATAAAAAATTACTTACCCCTAGAAATACTACTCATTATCTGAGATGATAGATAAATAGTTCCTAATGGAAAAATGATGTGCTACTTGCAATAAATAAGAAAACACAGAGAAAATTTTCTATTTACCGGTGTAGTTGCTATAAAATGTTTAGTAGCATTACAACTTTAAACCAGAGAAAACAGAAGTAATGAAGTGGTTACTTATTTTCTAAGTATTAACACCCTGGCGGGCATAGAGTCATAATTAGCTTCTTTTTTTTGTACAAAAGAGAACTACAGATGCAATCATATTATTGCACAATAATAGATGATTCCTAATTTCCTATATACTCACATGCACAATTAAAACTGTACAAAAGAACTATCAAGTCCACACAAAAAAAAAAAAAATGTTGACCAGGTAAATGCTATAGAGGATTTCCAAAAATTCAGGTTGAATATAAGACAATTAATTTCAACTTACTTTGTTTGACAAAATGAATTGATATTCCATAACAATTTTCTCTGAATTTTAGTTCAAATACATCAATTAGGTTGGATTTTTTTTAGAAAGAAATATATCAGTGACAACTAATTTTCGGTACCCAACATGACCAACTAAAAAGGAGGGGTATATATGTATGTCCATTATATTTCTATTAGTAGGGTATCAAACGACCAAGTATTCGGCACATTCTGATGTACACATAATCAAGAAATCAGATAACTCAATATGGCTACATTCTATTGAAAACGGTATAAAATGTTTATTCATTAAGGTCTTCCATAGTTTCTTATAACCAGACATTCCTTTGTCCCAGACCTGACACTTGCAGCTAAGGACTTTTTAAACATGAGAACTACAGAGCAGAACCAAGGCCTCATCAATCAACTAATTTCAGGTACCAACACGCCACCTTAGTTGTTAGTTTACATGAGTTATGGTCACATACAAGGTGTGGTATCCATCAATTGCTAAAATACACTTCTAGCATGATAATGAGTGGTATTCAGTTTACATACTTGTTTGAGTCGTTTCCTCAATTCAGGTGAGGGCTCTGTATCTTCAGGGAAAGCATCACCTACTTGGATGGACAACTCCGACACATTGCAAAAACACCTCAAAATTTCACCTAATACTGGCAAACTAACCTCGCTCACATATGGAATTTTGAGGTTTGCCTTTTTTAATAGAGGCATCTCTCCATGGAATTTCTTCAGACGTGGATGTAGAACAATAGACAAATCCAAGAACTCAAGCACAGGAAAGGACAAATTTATCTTAGGTTCTACCCTGTCAAAAATCAGTTTTGCTTTCTTCACCGTTGGAGAGAAAATATCAACAGCATTGTATGGAACAGCCTCCAAGCAGAGATATTCCAATTGATTTTGTTCCATAATGAAATGCCGCAATTCTGAAGAAGAAAGCTTAACTCTAAGATGGAGACTCCTGAGATGGGTTGCAAGAAAGGTGGGGGGGAGAAATGGCTTGAATGTGGCAGGGAGGAAATAACGACGACCTATGTCCCAGGATGTTGAGGATGTGAGTACGAGGGACTGTAAGGAGTCGAAGGATAGGATTTCAGGGAAAAAAGCATCAAAGATACCCGTATGAACGGACAGGTCGCGGAGACCTAAGTCATGGGCGCTATTGAGCCAATTTGTAACGGATTTGCTGGGAAGTTGCGAATATAACTTGAGACTGAATCGGACAAGGGGAGCAGAAGGATTACGGTCTTTACGGAGACGGAAGCAACGGTTGATTGCGTCGATGAAGACTCGGCCTGGGGGGAAGTCTTGGAGGTCGATGTTTAAAGAGGGGGAGGCGGTCCAGAGATGGCGGAAGCGGCGCGAGACAGCGGAAGTACGGATGGCAAGTTTCATGGAGAGGAAAGAGAGAATGTGGAGGAGAAGTGGCTCAGGGAGTTCCGAAAGCCGATCCACCTCGTCAAAACTGCTGGGGAGCACAGGTTTCGACAGCGCCATTGGCAATTAGGGAGGCAAGTGCGGTGCGGGAGTGGGACTTTTCGGAGAGAGGAGTTTTGATCGATTAAAATTAGAGCGGTTGTGCAGAAACTTATTTGGATGTGGCGTTTATCGGGTCGGATTCAAATAGGATCCGCCCTAAAAACGAGTGCGTACAACGGTGGGTTATGATATTTTGTTAAAGTTAATAACCGTTAAAATTTGAACTTAATCCGAGAATATCGAGTTAAAAATAAATTTAATTAATACCCCATTATCTAATTCAACCCATCAATTTTTTTATTAATAAATTTTTACGAATTAAGCTAGTTAAACGAGTTTAACGGATTAATATTGTGATCAAATAAAAATGCACTAAAAAATCATTTTGTGACTATTACTTTTTACTATTTAGTTCAAGATAAATTAGAGACACATTTGAAACATCTTTCAACTTTCGAGATCTTGCGAGAGGCATAGAGGACACGCACGGCTATGAAGGAGATAGAAACATCGTGAGAGAAGAGAAAAGATCTTTGAGTAGAGACACGAGTAAATGTGAAGCATAGATGAGTAAATAGTGATAAACGAGTGGGCTGGAGTATACAAAGGTTATTAGCATAAAATCCGTAATCCAATCCGGAGTAATGAGTTTGTCAAAATTAGAACCCGTACTTGACTCAACATCATGTTAACTCGATTAAAATCGATTTGGATCCGATGGGTTGAAAAGATTGAACAGTTTGACGGGTTTTTTTTTACACCCCTACTAAAAACTTTATTGATGAGTGACTAACAACTTTTGCTATTTTGTTTTAAGATATGGTCAGAACCCTACTAAAAATTTATTAATATAAAGAAAAATTTGTGTTGAATTTTATTAATATAAAGAAAAATTTGTACAACACAGAACAAAAAGAAAAGTACTTCCAGAGATTATCAGCCTGGTCCTAAAATCTAGCTTATAAAACAATCAATTGTACACCTTCCAAAAAATTGTGCATTGAATAGTAACAAGTTTTGCTATCGTATGTGGACAAATAAAGAAATAAAATAATGTTAGATAATAAAGATATATTTGTTCAATCTACCAATGATACATGTAAATATGTTGTTTAATTTATTTTCTTATTAAATGAAAAATTAATATATTGTTGTTTCGTCTAGCCATTGACATCTAACTGTATCAATCGAACGGTAATAACACGTATTTACGTGCTATCTATCCGTGTGTTTATGAGTAGAAATAAGTGATAACATTTTAAAAGAATTTCTCCGAGACGGATTTAAGGATCAATCGTGCAATTTAGTAAGCCTTTTGCGACAGCCTCCTATCCAAAGTCTCGTCGCCGATCCTAAACAGGGTAATGTGATTCCTCTGTCATGGCCCATTTCTGTGCTGGAAAAGCGTTACTTCTTTTCTGAGTTTTTGGTGGGGGTCGTGGTGGTGATTTTTTTTCTTATGTAGGCATTTGGTTTTAAAATTGTGAAGACCAATTTATACTGTATTAAAACAGCAAATGAATTTTTGTTTTAATTTAGTGACTAAAATCTAAAACGTTCAATTTTAGTGATGAAACAAAACAATCAATCACAATTGGCCCAACCAAAAGTATAAATTACAATAAAATTATCATCCGTGATCATGCTATTACCAGAAATTAATTTTATGAAAAAAAGCGTCCCATGACAATTACAAAATCACGACTGCTTCAACACAGCTTATTCCTGTCAGACCTAATTTTAATATTTTGTCATAGCTTTTGTTTCTTGGAGGATTGGCCCTGGCATAATAGTTTGATTAGTTCAATCTTAGTGTTTCCTGTATGTAAATCTGTAAAATAGGCATGCTCGTTATCGTATGGTAATACATAAGGTAGTCTCGATTTCCACATTTCACTGATTGGGATCAGCGACCCATCGTTCTTCCTCTTCCGTCTATACTTGATTAGATCAAACTCCATATCCTGATGACAAAAACCGTTAAATATTGATTACAAAAAATTCACAGCAATAGTAACGCAAAAGATAAATATAAAGCAAGCTTGCCTAATTGTAAGCTAATACCAATTATTGACTGAGAGTGTCTGAAATCTGAGCAACAACCAACTCTTTTCAGTCCTGTACGTTTGTTCAGTGCATAAGTTGGCTTCTACCAGAAAGACTGGCCTCGTCTGTGTTATTTAATAATATTCTTGACACAAAAATATAAAGTATTTTTTAAGCTACCAGCAGATATTAACGTCGTTATAGCCAAGAACCTCGGCATTCAGTGTTAAAAATAATCCAGTTAGGTGCAGACAGAAAAGCTTGCATGTAAAGCCTCAATAATCCATGAAAATAAACCAATTAATTAGGATCATATTGTAAATAAAGAAAGGAATCCTTCTTAAAAAGGAGAGAGGCTCTGTTACCACATGATCTAGCTTAAGAGTCTCAAGAACAGGAGCATGCTGAAGCAAACAAATCAGGTCCTGTATGCCCTCTTCATGAAAACAAGTGGAGAGTTTGATACTTCTTAGATTAGGAAATTCTGGTAATTCCTTTCCAGGCTCTGTTAACATATGAAATGGAGGTATCTGTTTGAAGGAGATTGGTATCAGTTAGTAACACTACCAAACAAAACGAAACTATAAGGAAACAGAAAATATATAGGTGGCACAAATGGTAGAGATTTTTTATTGGATAGCTTATTAAAGAAAAAGGATAGTTAATTATCACTGCATGTTCAGTTAGTAATTAAATAAAGAATCTCATTAGGCTTCTCGATGTAATTTTGAAATTGTATGACTGAAGTAGTGTTGAAAACTTGAAATTTAAGTTGAGATGAGGTGCCTTACCCACAAAAACTGCTAATCACATTTCAAACCGGGAAGGATAAACTTGAGTTGTGTTCAGCAGATATTCTATGTGTAAATAGTACATTAAAAATTCATAGTCTACAAGTTCTGAAATTTCTTGATTTACTTGAAAGGGATCAAATCAAAATAAAAGAATTATAGTTGTATATAAAATTGTACGTAGTATAATTATATGCAACAAGTATACATTTCAAATCAACAAGTATACATAAAATTGTTAATCAGCCAAAATAAGAGCCCCTGATATAATTAACACATAATATATTCCATCTGAAGTCTAACAAAAGTACTTTTACCAAGGAATATAACAAAATAAGATAGGAAAAACTTACATCCGAAGGAAGAGGATACCCTGTATGGAGTGTTAGCTCCTTTACATTGGCAATGCTTCGCAGCATGCCTCCTATGGCTGGCACACCACCAACTATGGCATTTGAGAGTTTGACAACCGCCCACCTTAGTAGCGGCATCTCTCCATGAAAATCTTGAAGTAATATCGTTACTTGCATCTTCAGTTCCAGAAACTCCAGTCTAGGAAATGACAAATTTACACTCACAGGTTCAAGTCCGGAGGAAATGATCTTGAGTACTTTCAATGTCTGAGACGATAATTCAATGGTAGACTGAAGGACTGGCTCAAAGTATAAATATTCCAAACGGGTTTGTTGCGTCATGAAGAGCGTCAAGTCAGAGCAAGACACTTTTGCTATGAGATGAAGTTTTTTTATATTTTTTAAGAGGAAAGTAGGGGGGACAAGAGGTTTGAATGAGTAATTACGGATATTATCAATGTCAAAACAATGAATTTCAAGGGACTCGAGAGATGGTAACGATAGAATGAACGGAAAAAGTCGTTCAAAGGTGTCAGTATGGATATGGAGGGAGAGATCACACAGACCAATTAAACTGGCGCGACTGATCCAATCTGAAGAGGACTTGAAGGGCAGAGATATCCTTTTGGTGAGCGAAGAATACGCCTTGAGGCACAATCGAAGAAGCGGGACCAAGGGATCATGGCGACGGAAGCAATCATTAGTTGCTTTGATGAAGCTGTATCCAGTGGGAAAGTGCGAACGGTGAAGTTCAAGGGAGGAGGAAGCAGTCCAGAGATTCCTAAACCGGCGGCTGAGGACAGAAGTGCGGATGCCATATTTTGTGGGGACGTAAGAAATTATGTGAAGGATGAGTGGCTCAGGGAGCTCCGACAGCCGATCTACCTCGTCCTCCTCGTGTTGGTGGTCCATTCGGACGGAAGGGAAGGAGGAGTCGGAATGGAAGATGATGAGAGGAGAGGAGGTGAGTGTCGATCGGAGTTGATCAGGGTTATTTTTGGTTGCGTCTCTTCCGCTAAAATGACACGTTTAGAATTCCAAACTAAACCTGACCGATTTTCTGTATTAGATATCCTCGAACATTTAAAGTTGCGAGTCAATGGAGAACTGCCCACCTGTTGATGACTCGTGGCACCGCACAATCTATGTCAAGGATTATTGAAGAGTTACTATTTTTCTTATACATGAATATAGGATTAAATCGCATGCGCGCTCCAACGCGTATGTGGAAGACTTTTTTTTTTAAGAAAATAAAAAATAAGGGGCTACAATTTTCATCATACATGAATTTGTTTTGTTTTTCTATGTTTGGAAGAATTATATCCTTTGGAAATATATAGAATTAGAATCTTATTTTCCACCTAGGGTCTACAATTACTCGCATGTGCATTTTTTTATAAAAAACAGATTCTTTTATATATAAATATTGTTACAGGAAATACACACCTTTAATTTTAAAAACATAACTATATGAAAAAAAAAAGCATATCCAGACAAATAGAGGGTATAAAATGAAAGCGTATTTCGATCCCGAAACCGGATAATGGCCGCTGCTTTCCCCATGGCTCATATTAGCGATTCACGCTAAAAATTTAAATATGACAAATATATCCCTAGAATCGTCTCAATGATTTATCACACGGTATGGAGTAATGGAGCACACTCTAAACTCTAGCTCTGAACGTATTCAAACTCTAGCTCTTGCAATGCAAATAATGAGCATTTCGGACAGAATGAATAATCGCTTCACATGCTCCAATTATGTCCAGAACACTCATTCTTTACACTTTATTTGCGTAATTGACATGTATAATCCAATAATTTTGAATTTTTAAGAGCATATACTTAGAACACACTATATAAAGAGCTCAAATATTGATTATTGGGATCAAATGACTTATAATGAATGCACAATCGCTTGAAATTCTCCAATTCTGTCCAGAACGCTCATTATTTGCACTTTATGTGCGTAATTGACATATATTATCCAATCCTTTTGCATTTTTAAGATCATAAACTTATTCTACACAGTATAAAGATCTTAACTATAGATTATTGAGATCAAATGACTTAAAATAAATGCACAATAGTTTAAAATGCTCCGTTTCTGTCCAGAAAACTCATTATTTGAAATTTATATGCATAATTGACATGTATAATCCAATCCTTTTGAATTTTTAAGATCGTAAACTTATTATCCATTGTATAAAGAGATTAAATATAGATTATTGTGATCAAATGACTTAAAATGAATGCATAATCACATGAAATGCTCCAATTCAGTCCAGAACGCTCACTATTTGCACTTTATGTGCGTAATTGACACATATAATCCAATCATTTTGAATTTTTAACATCATAAACTTAGACTCCACTGAATTGTATACAATACAATATACAATTCAGAGCATATTTATTATAAAATATTTCATTATAAATAGAAAAGATGCATAAAATGAGCAAATGAAGCATATTCTGTTCAACATTTGAGCATTTTAAGCGAGTCTGCGCTCATTCTAAGCCATTTGATTACGATACAACATATTTACGCTCTTTATATTTCTTAGCATAAAATTCAGAGCTCACTGATTATAAATATTTAATCATATGTAGAAAATATGCATATAATGAGGAAAGAAAGCTTATCCTGAGCAATATTTGAGCATTTCAGGAAATTGTAGCCACATTCTCTGTTATTTGATCATAATAATCTATATTTATACTCTTTATATTGTCTAGAATATAATTCAGACCTTACTATTTAAAAAGTATTTTATTATACATAGAAATTATGCATATATTGTGCAAATAGTGCTTATTCTATGCAGTAATTGAGCATTTCAAGCGATTCTGCACTCATTCTAATTCATCTGATGACAATAATCTATATTTAAACACTTTATATTGTATACAATATAATTCAGAGCATATTTATTATAAAGCATTTCATTATACATAGAAAATATGCATAAAATGAGCAAATGAAGCATATTCCGTGCAATATTTGAGCATTTTAAGCGATTCTGAACTCTTCTAAGTCATTTAATCACAATAATATATAATTACCCTCTTATATTGTCTAGAATAAAATTCAGATCTCATAAATTATAAATATTTAATCATACGTAGAAAATATGCATAGAACGAGGAAAGAAAGCCAATTCTGAGCAATATTTTAGCATTTCAGGAAATTGTAGCCACATTCTCTGTTATTTGATCATAATAATGTATATTTATACTCTTTATATTGTCTAAAATATAATTCAAACCATACTAATTACAAAATATTTTATTATATATAGAAATTATGCATATATTGTAAAAATAGTGTTTATGCTGTGCATTAATTGAGCATTTCAAGCGATTCTGAGCTCATTCTGAGTCATTTCATCACATTAATCTATATTTAATTTATTTATATTGTCTAGAATATTATTCAGAATTTATTTATTGTAAACTATTAAGTTACACATTGAATATATACAAAGAATTTGCAAATAAGGCTTATTTTGAGCAATATTTAAGTATTTTAAGCGATTCTGCAACTATTCTAAGTTATTTAACCTGAATATAATCAGTGTTTAAATTCTTTATATTGTCTGGAATATTTTTATCTGATCCTACTTATTAAAATAAATTTGAATATAGGAAGAAAATTGTTATATATTGTGCAAATAATGCTCATCCTGTGCGATGTTTGAGATTTTCATGTGATTTTTATCTTATTCTAAGTCATTTGATAAAATTAATCAATATTTAAAATCTATATGTTGTATAGAATGTAACTGAGGGCTAATTTATTATAAAATATTTAATTATACAGAGAAAATATGCATATAATTTGCAAATGAAGCTTATTCTTAGCCATATTTTTGCATATTAAGCGATTCTAAACTCATTCTAAGTCATTTGATCACAATAATCTATAGATAAACACTTTATGTTGTGTACAATATAATTCAGAGCATATATATAAAACATGTAATTATACAGAGAAAATATGCATAAAATGAGCAAATGAAGCATATTATGAGCAATAATTGCGCATTTTAAGCGATTCTGCACTCATTCTAATTCATCTGATCACAATAATCTATAGTTCGACACTTTAGATAGTATACAATATAATTCAGAGCATATTTATTATAAAACATTTCATTGTACATAGATAATATGCATAAAATGAGCAAATGAAGCATATTCTGTGCAATATTTGAGCATTTTAAGCGATTCTGCACTCATTCTAAGTCATGTGATCACGATAATATATATTTACGCTCTTTATATTGTCTAGAATAAAATTCAGAGCTCACTCAACATAAATATTTAATCATACGTAGAAAATACGCACATAATGAGGAAAGAAAGATTATTGTGAGCAATATTTGAGCATTTCAAGAAATTGTAGCCACATTCTCTGTTATTCGATCATCATGATCTATATTTATTCTCTTTATATTGTCTAGGATATAATTCAGAACTTACTAATTATAAAATATTTTATTATAATAGAAATTATGCATATATTGTGCAAATAGTGCTTATTATGTGCGGTAATTTATCATTTCAAGAGATTCTGAGCACATTCTGAGTCATTTCATCACATTAATCTATATTTAATCTATTATATTGTCTAGAATATTATTCAGAACTTATTTATTGTAAAATATTTAGTTACACATAGAAAATATACAAAAACTGAGCAAATAAAGCTTATTTTGAGCAATATTTATGCATTTTAAGCGATTCTGCAACTATTCTAAGTCATTTGACCACAATAATCAACGTTTAAATTCTTTATATTGTCTGGAATATTTTTTTTCTGTTCCTACTTATTAAAATAAATTTGAATATACCAAGAAAATTGTTATATATTGTGCAAATAAGGCTCATCCTGTGCGACGTTTGAGATTTTCATGTGATTCTACCCTTATTCTTAGTCATTTGATAACATTAATCAATATTTAAACTCTATATGTTGTATAGAATGTAACTGAAGGCTTATTTATTGTAAAATATTTATTTATACAGAGAAAATATGCATAAAATTTGCAAATAAAGCTTATTCTGAGCAATATTTGTGCATTTTAGGCAATTCTACACTCATAATAAGTCATGTGATCACAATAATCTATAGTTAAACACTTTATATTGTACAAAATACAATTTTGACCATATTTATTATAAAATATGTAATTATACATAGAAAATATGCATAAAATGAGCTAATGAAGCATATTCTGAGCAATAACTGAGCATTTTAAGCGATTCTGCACTCATTCTAATTCATCTGATGACAATAATCTATAGTTAAGCACTCTACATTGTATAGAATATAATTCAGAGCATATTTATTATAAAACATTTCATTATACATAGAAAAAATGCATAAAATGAGCAAATGAAGCATATTCTGTGCAATATTTGAGCATTTTAAGCGATTCTGCACTCATTCTAAGTCATTTTATTACTTTACAATATATTTACGCCCTTATATTGTCTACCGTAAAATTCAGAGCTCACTTATTATAAATATTTAATCATACGTACAAAATATGCATATAATGAAGAAAGAGAGCTTATTCTGAGCAATATTTGAGCATTTCAGGAAATTGTAGCCACATTCTCTGTTATTTGATCATAATAATCTATATTTATACTCTTTATATTGTCTAGAATATAATTCAGACCTTACTATTTAAAAAGTATTTTATTATACATAGAAATTATGCATATATTGTGCAAATAGTGCTTATCATGTGCTGTAATTGAGCATTTCAAGCGATTCTGAGCTCATTCTGAATCATTTCATCACATTTATCTGTATTTAATCTATTTATATTGACTAGAATATTATTCAGAAATTATTTATTGTAAAATATTTAGTTACACATAGAAAATATACAAAAAAGGAGCAAATAAATCTTATTTTGAGCAATATTTAAGTAATTTAAGCTATTCTGCAACTATTCAAAGTCATGTCACCACAATAATCATCGTTTAAACTCTTTATATTGCCTGGAATATTATTTTCTGATCCTACTTATTAAAATAAATTTGAATATATCAAAAAAAGTGTTATATACTGTGCAAATAATTCTTATCATGTGCGATGTTTGAGATTTTCAAGTGATTCTGCTCTTATTCTAAGTCATTTGATAACATTTATCAATTTTTAAACTCTAGATGTTATATAGAATGTAACTGAGGTCTTATTTATCATAAAATATTTTATTATACAGAGAAAATATGCATAAAATTTGCAAATAAAGCTTATTCTGAGCCATATTTGTGCATTTTAAGCGATTCTAAACTCATTCTAAGTCATGTTATCACAATAATCTATAGGAAAACACATTATATTGTATACCATATTATTGAGAGCTTACATATTATAAAATATGATAATTATACATAGAAAATATGCATAAAATGAGCAAATGAAGCATATTTTCAGTAATAAAAGCATTTTAAGCGATTCTGCACTCATTCTAATTCATCTGATCACAATAATCTATAGTTCAACACTTTATATAGTATACAATATAATTCAGACCATATTTATTATAAAACATTTCATTATAAATAGAAAATATGCATAAAATGAGCAAATGAAGCATATTCTGTGCAATATTTGAGCATTTTAAGCGATTCTGCACTCATTCTAAGTCATGTGATCACGATAATATATAATTACGCTCTTTATAATGTCTAGAATAAAATTCAGAGCTCACTGAATATAAATATTTAATCATACGTAGAAAATATGCACATAATGAGGAAAGAAAGATTATTGTGAGCAATATTTGAGCATTTCAAGAAATTTTAGCCACATTCTATGTTATTTGATCACAATAAATTATATTTATACTCTTTATATTGTCTAGGATATAATTCAGACCTTACTAATTATAAAATATTTTCTTATACATTGAAATTATGCACATATTGTGCAGATAGTGCTTATTCTGTGCAGTAATTGAGCATTTCAAGCTATTCTGAGCTCATTCCGAGTCATTTCATCATGTTAATCTATATTTAATGAATTTATTTTGTCTAGAATATTATTCAGAAATTATTTACTGTAAAATATTTAGTTACACATAGAAAATATACAAAAAAAATGAGCAAATAAAGCCTTTTTTGAGCAATATTTAAGAATTTTAATCGATTCTGCAACTATTCTAAGTCATTTCACCACAATAATCAACATTTAAACTCCTTATATTGTCTGGAATTTTTTTTTTCTGATCCGACTTATTAAAATAAATTTTAATATACCAAGAAAATTGTTATATATTGTGCAAATAATGCTTATCCTTGGCGATGTTTGAGATTTTCAAGTGATTATGCTCTTATTCTAAGCCATTTGATAACTTTAATCAATATTTAAACTCTATATGTTATTAGAATGTAACTGAAGGCTTACTTATTATATACAGAGAAAATATGCATAAAATGAGCAAATGAAGGATATTTTGAGCCATAATTGAGCATTTTAAGCGATTATGCACTCATTCTAATTCACCTGATCAAAATAATCTATAGTTAAAAATTATATATTGTATACAATATAATTCAGATCATATTTATTATAAAACATTTCATTATAAATAGAAAATATGCATAAAATGAGCAAATGAAGCATATTCTGTGTAATATTTGATCATTTTAAGCAATTCTGCACTCATTATAAGTCATTTGATCACAATAATATATATTTACGCTCTTTATGATATCTAGAATAAATATCAGAGCTCACTGATTATAAATATTTAATCATACGTAGAAAATATGCATATAATGAGGAAAGAAAGCTTATCCTAAGCAATATTTGAGCATTTCAGGAAATTGTAGCCACAATCTCCGTTATTTGATCATAATAATCTATATTTATACTCTTTATATTGTCTAGAATATAATTCAGACCTTGCCAATTATAAAATATTTTATTATACATAGAAATTATGCCTATATTGTGCAAATAGTGCTTATTCTGTGCAGTAATTGTGCATTTCAAGCGATTCTGAGCTCATTCTGAGTCATTTCATCACGTTAATCTATATTTAATGAATTTATTTTGTATAGAATATTAGTCAGAAATTATTTACTGTAAATATTTAGTTACACATAGAACATATACAAAAAAATGAGAAAATAAAGCTTTTTTTGAGCAATATTTAAGCATTTTAATCGATTCTGCAACTATTCTAAGTTATTTCACCACAATAATCAACATTTAAACTCTTTATATTGTCTGGAATGTTTTTTTCTGATCCTACTTATTAAAATAAATTTGAATATACGAAGAAAATTGTTATATATTGTGAAAATAATGCTCATCCTGTGCGATGTTTGAGATTTCAAAGTATTCTGATCTTTTTGTTAGTCATTTGATAACATTAATCAATATTTAAGCTCTATATGTTGTATAGAATATAACTGAGGGCTTATTTATTATAAAATATTTAATTATACAGAGTAAATACGCATAAAATCTGCAAATAAAGATTATTCTGACCCATATTTGTGCATTTTAAGCTATTCTACACTCATTAGAAGTCATGTGATCACAATAATCTATAGTTAAACACTTAATATTGTATACAATAGAATTCAGAGAATATTTATTATATAATATGTAATTAAACAATGCACAATCACTTGAAATGTTCCAATTCAGTCTAGATCGCACTTTATAAGTACTTTATATGCGTAGTAGACATGTACAATCCGACCTTTTGAACTTTTCAGATAATAAACTTATTCCACACTGTATAATCTTAAATATAGATTATTGTTATCAATTGACTTAAAATGAATACACAATCGCTTGAAATACTCCAAATTCTGTCCAGAATGCTCATTCTTTGCACTTTATGTGCGTAATCGACATGTATAATCCAATCCTTTTGAATTTTTGAGATATAAACTTATCCTCAACTGTATAAAGAGTTTAAATATGTATTAATGCGATCAAATTACTTAATAGGAATGCACAATCGCTTGAATTGCTCCAATTCTGTCCAGAACGATCATTTTTTGCACTTTATGTTTTTAATTGACATGTATAATCCAGTTCTTTTGAATTTTTAAGATCAAACTTATTATCCACTATATAAAGAGCATAAATAAAGATTATAGTGACTAAATGACTTAAAATGAATGCACAATCGCTTTAATTGCTCCAATTCTGTCCAGAACGATCATTTTTTGCACTTTATGTTTTTAATTGACAGGTATAATCCAGTTCTTTTGAATTTTTAAGATCAAACTTATTATCCACTATATAAAGAGCATAAATAAAGATTATAGTGACCAAATGACTTCAAATGAATGCACAATCGCTTTAAATGCTATAATCCAGTCCAGAATGCTCATTATTTGCACTTTATGTGCATAGTTGACATGTATAATCCAATCATTTTGAATTTTAAAGATAAACTTATTCTGCACTATATAAAGAATTCAAATATATATTATTGCCATCAAATGACTTAATATGTATGCACAATCGCTTGAAATGCTTCTATTCTGTCCAGAACGTTTATTATTTGTATTTATATGCGTAATTGAAATATATAATCCACTCCTATTTAATTTTTAACACCATAAACTTAGACTCCACTTTATAAAGAGCTTAATTATAGATTATTGCAATCAAATGACTTAAAATAAATGCACAATCACTTCAAATGCTACAATTCTGTACAGAACGCTCATTATTTGATATTTATGTGCGTAATGGACATATATCATCTAATCCTTTTGAATTTTTAAGATCATAAACTTAATATCCACTGTATATTGAGCTTAAATATAGATTATTGAGATCAAATGACATATAATGAATGCACAATCACTTCAAATGCTCCAATCCTGTCCAGAAAGCTCATTATTTGCAATTTATGTGCGTAATTGACACGTATAATCCAATCCTTTTGAATTTTTAACACATAAACTTAGACTCCACCGTATAAAGAGTATAAATATAGATTATTGGGGTCAAATGACTTAAAATAAATGCACTATCGCTTAAAATGTTATAAGATCAGTCCAGATCACTCTTTATTTACAATTTATGTGCGTAATTGACTTGCACAATCCGATCTTTTGAATTTTAATATAATAAAATTATTCTACACTGTATAAAGATCTTAAATATAGATTATTGTGATCCAATTACATAAAATGAATGCACAATCGCTTGAAATACTCCAATTCTGTCCAGAATACTTATTCTTTGCACTTTATATGCATAATTGACATGTATAATCCAATCTTTTTGAATTTTTAAGATCATTAACTTATTTTGAACTGTATAAAGAGTTTAAATATATATTATTGCGGTCAAATTGAAGGATTTCATGATGCGAATCGGGTAATTTTAAAATTTTATTAACCGATAACATCTAGGATTGTTCTTATTATTGCTAACTTTCCTTTAATTTATTTGCATCACAATCACGTATATTCTTATATAAGAAGGATTGTTGAACCATACCTATGGTCTCTAACGAAGCTTTATTCCTCTCCGGTTCACCTTGAATCCGAAACAAGAACGACAGTTGAATCCGTGCTAGCGAACTCCCCCTCAACACCTAGCTCCGTCGCCTGTATCTTAATTGATTGCTTAATCAATAGAACATTTTAACAAGTATTTAGAAGAAAAGAAGAGCAAAGCTTCAACACATGAAGACTTACTTGTACTCTCAATTTTTCTCATCAGTTTTTTATACAAAAACATCTAAATAAAACCTCTCAAATTCGTATAGCATTTAAAGCCACTAATCAGAAATTAAAACAGCACATTAATTTCTGACGTTGCAGCACTAAAACCTTGATAACTCTCTGTAGGAAACTCCAAACGTCCTGAAACCTGGACCATTGGATTCTACACTTCAAGGGCTACAATTTTCATATATCATTTGCCTAAAATGGTTATCGTTTGCTATACTAATTTTCTGTTTAAAGTTGGCTCAAATTCTGGCCCGAATTTAAAGCCTTCGTTCTCTCTTCATTTGTTAAAATAATTGGGCTTGGGCTTTAAATAAATTTATACATTTCATAATAATATTCATATATTATTATAATATGTGAAACTTATATTACCCTCATAATATACACATATTAATAAATTTATTCTTTGCTAGTTAATCACGTCACGTGATATAATTTTCTATTTGTACTTTATTTCATGCAACATGAAACTTTGTACATAGAAAATATATTTCTTGTTTCCCATTCAGTTGGTGTGACCTATATTGAGGATCCATATTATGTTGGCAATGGAATAATTATTTTATTCCATAAACTGTAAGCGGTACTCTAGCATACATTACAGCTACCCAAATAATATAGATGTTTAGCAAATCCTTTTACAAAACACGATCCTTCTAGTAATGTTATTAACATTACTTGTGTCTATTCCTTGCCATATGATATTATGACTATTATACAAAGTAGGACTGTGTCATCTTCGTATTATAATCTTTTCTTGGTTTCTAATAAGTAGGATTATATAATTATAACAGCACTTCAGTTATATTAGATCCATTTATAATCTCACTTTACCAAGGGGCCCATTATAATATCATTCCTCAATTAATGAGTGACAATTAGCTATTGACATATATATTTTCCTCCTACACAAGTTACATACAAAGAACTATTACTTTTATCACCACTTGCTTCAAATGGTTTTTAATAATAATTACGTTGCATATCCCTTGTGTGAAAAATATATCATATCAATCTTAGAATTAATGACATGATAAAAATATTAATGACACAAACACAATCCATATAATATTTTTGACAACAGGTGCTTCTTGTTTGAATTCATCCGTAAACCTAACAATCGAGAGCTCACAATTCTAGGAGCGAAGCGAAGCGGAGTGGAAAGAGAAAATCATGTTTATCAATTAGGTCTGTTCAATATATGAAACTTTTCATATACTCGTGTTATTAAATGATAATCCTTTATCAACGTTTACAGAACTACAACGTACTTTTAATCAACACAACAGTCTCATATGGAATATTAGTGTTCCTGCTAATATCCAAGACCTGTGAACATTTTAGAGTTATATATTCATTTTATTTAGAGTTCTACGGTTCAAGACCAAGAGCATCTTCTTGAACACTTCTAAATATGAATATAAACTCATGGAACAAAATGTAATAACATCCAATTCATAAAATATAACATATAAAAGTAATCACTATAAGATAACTTTTAGAACACAATTCCAACACAAATTACTTAATAGGAATGCACAATCGCTTGAAATGCTCATATTCTGTCCAGAACGTTTCTTATTTGCATTTATATACGTAATTGATATGTATAAACCAATCCTTTTGAATTTTTATCTTCATAAACTTAGACTCCAATGTATAAAGAGCATAATTGTAGATTATTGTGATGAAATGACTTAAAATGAATGCACAATCTGATGCACGAACGATAGAGAAAGACAGTGGAAAAAACACGATAAGAAAGATTTTGATTTTTTGAGATCACACAGATTCTCAATTCTTTGATAAAATTTTATTTCTCTTAAAAAAAAAACTCTCCCTTTCCTTACAGTAGAATCATTTATATATAGTTGCATAATAATCTAAATCCTGATACATTTCCTAATTCAACATAACAAAACTTGGAAATAAATAATATGAGAATAAATTGAAATTGGCTAATTAATACTTGAAAATAAATAGAAAATATTTATTCTTTTGGTTTCCTTTCTTGCATCACAATCGTTTCAAACGCTACAATTCTGCACAGAATGCTCATTATTTCAACTTTATGTTCATAATACTTACCAAGAATCGAAATTATTGATCAATGAAGAAAGAATATTCCCATTTTTTTCAACGAAATATCAAAGTGGATGATTGACTCATTCCATAGTGGATAGAATTGCAGGAAATCCTTTGATAACATATAATGTACGTAATTGATATGTATAATTCAATCATTTTGAATTTTTAAGATCATAAACTTATTCTATACTGTATAAAGATCTTAAATATTGATTATTGCGATCATATTACTTAAATTGAATATACAATCGCTTGAAATGCTCGTATTCTTTCCAGAACGTTCACTATTTGCACTTCAAGTGCTTAATTGACATTTATAATCTAATCCTTTTGAATTTTTAAGATCATAAAATATTCTCCACTGTATTAAGAGCTTGAATATAAATTATTGCGATTAAATGACTTAAAATTAATGCACAATCGCTTGAAATACTCCAGTTCTGTCCAGAATGCTCATTATTTACACTTTATGTTTGTAATTGACTTGTATAATTAGATCATTTTGAATTTTTATAAGATCATAAACTTATTATCCACTGTATAAAGAGTATTTGCACAGTAAATCTTAACTGGCGAGATCATATCAGACGATCGTGATGAAATTTGCACAGTGTAATAATGCCACCTGTCCTAGTATCAACGGAATCACATCCTCTAAAAGGTTGGCAGGGTGCCAACTTTTGATCCGAACCGTCGAGATTAGATCGGACGATGATGGGTGCCCTGTGAATAATACTAGATAGATAGGCCCGAAAAAATTTTAACCGTCGAGATTAGATCGGACAAGTCGGATCGAAAGTTGGCACCTTAGCAGAGGATATGCGCTCTAGTGTCAACGACAACGACCATCCTTCCCCCCAAAACTCACACGTATATTAACTAGAACAATTTGCTATGTAAAAAATATTTTGCAGATGTGTTGATCTTGTCAAGAAACATGAAAAAAAAGAAGAAGAAAGAACCAGTTTTAAACCGTGCGCACGCACGCGATTGCACGTGATGGAATCGCGCGTGGGGATGAGGGATGATAAAATCTAAAAGATGGTGGTAAGCAATTTCGATTGATATTTGCCCATAAAATACTCAGGCCCTTATCAGAATGATTTTTACGCAAAATTTCATTTCATTTAAATTGATTTCGTTAAATCTAATTACATAGGTATTCCAATCAAATAACACCAAATTGGCTCATTTTGATAAAAAATTTTCCAATGAAACGAAATAAATTGAAATCACACGTTTAAAAAAAACTCTGATCACGGCCTCAAACTTTAATAAAAATAAATTAATAATTCTCATACAGTCAATATTGCCCCTCCCCTCTCACAAATTCATCATCTCTACTTTCAATCAAAGTTTTAATTTTGTTTTTATGAACGTTAAACATTTTGTTGACAAAAAACAACCTACATGATTTGTACCCAGAAAAGGCTCCACAAGGACCACGACCAACCGCACCAAGTAAGCAGAGTCTCAAAAATACCCGGTCACACGGCCAGTCACTCCAAGTCTCAAGACTCCAACCCTTCACCAATCACCCCATTCCCCAAAAATGGAAGAACCGGCACCGTGCATCAACGACTTCCTGACAGACGACGAGCTCCTCACAATACTCTCCAAGCTGGAGCGACAGGACGAAAAGGACTGGTTCAGCCTCGTCTGCAAGCGCTGGTGTAAGATACAGAGCGCCGAACGGCGTCGCCTCTGCGTCCCCCCTGGTCCTGCCAGACTCCGCCGCCTCCTCGTTCGCTTCTCCCGTCTCGTCGAGCTCGATTTGTCCCAGTCCGTTTCCAGATCCTTCCATCCTGGCGTGACGGATTCGGATCTGGATTTGGTCGCTGACTCTGTCCCTCACTTGCGACTTCTCCATCTACAAAATTGCAAATGTTGGTACTTTAATTTTACCCAGTTTGATAATTTAATTTGTAATGTAACCTTTAGTGTCTGATTTAGCTACTAATATGTTGTTCCTTCCCTCTTTGTTTTTGTAGCCATCTCAGATGCCGGTTTGGCTGCAATAGGAAACGGCCTGCGTTCACTTGAGTCGCTTGATGTATCTAATTGTAGAAAATTAACTGACAAGGGTTTCGTGGCAGTTGCGTCTGGTTGCCGTAATTTGAGAAGTCTCTACCTTACTGGTTGCAAATTAGTTACAGATTATCTTTTACAAACTCTCTCTGAAAACTGTTTAAAGCTGGAAGTGCTAGGTCTTGCATCTTGCTTCAAAATAACTGACTCAGGTCTCGCCCACCTGTCAGAGGGACCCCGCAATATTAAAACTATAGATGTAAGCAAATGCACAAATGTTGGAGATTTAGGTATTGGTAAAATTATAAGTACCTCTGGTGAGTCTTTGGTGTCAGTTAAGTTATTGGATTGTTTTAAAGTTACTGACGTGACTGTTTTTGCTTTGGCCAAGTCATGCCCTAATTTAGAAATCCTAGTAATCGGTGGCTGCAGTGATGTTACTGATGAATCAGTGAGAGCTGTCATAAACAAGTGTGGGAAAAATATAAGGAGCTTGAGGCTCAATGGCTGTGAGAAGTTAACTGACCTTTCTTTGAAATCAGTGATATCTAATTGTGAGAACCTAGTGGCTCTCGATATTGGATGTTGTGACAAGGTCACTGATGTAACATTTAAGACTCTGATTACGAACGAATTTGTTTCAAAATTGAAGGTCTTGAAGGCAAGTCATGTAGGTTTTACTCTTATGGGAGTTCATATTATATCAGAGTTTTGCAAAGGCATGGAGTACATTGATCTTAGGTCATGCCCACACATCTCCAGATTTGTGTATGATATAGCTGATGTTCGGTTCCCAAGTGGATGTAGGGTGAATTTTGGCAGTAGCTTATCTGATTCAGAGATGATGGTTGAAATGTACTTCTAGAAGGAGCTGCAATCTCATTTAAATTATAAGTTGCTTATAGTATGTTTGTTGTATCAAAAAGGTTGCATAAAGGGGATCCCGATTGTGTCTTTTTAGTTTCTCAAAACGAGGCCTCTGCTGTATACTTGTATTAGATGTAATACTGCATATATGCTCGCCTGCACAATTTATTACAGCTGTTGTATCAGCAAGAGAGAAAATTATAGTCATAGCAGATTGCTATGGTTTCAAAAGTCAGTTATAGACATTTTCCTATTATTGTGTTATATATGTTGTTTTCTGCTCTGAAGCAACAAGTTGCTTTTCTAGAAGAAAGTAGCTATGTTATATGTATGGTTATGTATTGTGGACTCCTGCTCTGGAGCAATAAACTTGCTTTTCTAAAATAAAGTACTTGTACAGTTGAAGTGTATGTTTAAATCTGTCACAAATAGTATACCAGGGATGTGAATCGGGTATATTTTTGGAATGAGATAAAGCTGCTATATTGTAACTTAGTTCTCCTTTCAAAGCTGTATAAAAGTTGTTTCAGTAAATTTCAGTATCTGGAAACATACAACTGAAGTTGATAATTTTATAGAAAAGGACCATTAGTCGCTGGGGTAACTCATTTAATTTAGGGAAATTTAACCCATCTAGAAATGAAATTTAGATTTCATTATAACATGCTTTGTGTTTTAGTAAACACCAATGGACAGAAACAGCTAGAAAAAACAGCAGCTGGTGTTTTAATCATTATTTGACTAGTTCTATCCAATGATACTTAATAATTCAGTGCCACCCTTCACGCTTGCATGCATTTTTATCCAGTAAAAGTGAAACAATGCAGAAAAATAAGTCGTCATTATTATAAAATTGTAATTATAAGATTGTAATAAAGTAATTACATGAAATTATCGAATTTGAGTTCAGGTTCATTCTAAGACCACAAAGAGGACTTTTTTTCACTACTTACATGTCGTCAGCTGAGGACAACATAAAGTAAACAACCATGAATACATATCAGTTTGAATAAGCATTATTTTACATCAGGTGACCTTAGTGTTGTTCAACTTCGCCCACCATCTCCTCTTAACCTTCTCCAAGTTTGCCTCGTCACTTCCAAGCTTATTTAGAATTACCTTGGCCTCTCTTAACCGCATCCCAAAATCCTTCTTCCAGGATTCAAAATTCAATTTAAGCCGTCTTAACTCCCGATCCGGGTTCAGACCTGCATCTGCTTTACCAGATTTCACCTCAACTAAGAATTTGACATCATCAGCAAAAACCTGGCTCCTCTGGTCAAACTCCTCAGTCAACCGGTTGATTATACTAAACCCAGCACTCATCTCCCGGTCAACAGCAGCCCGTGATCCACGGGGCAGGACAAGGGCATTATGGTCATTTATCGAGGCAGTGGAATCTCTTTCGGGGGTATCCTCTAGGGTTAGACTCTTCTTTGCAATTGAGAGGCTAGACTGGAGAGAGCGCATCTGTTTCTGCCACACTTCCTCCATGGATCGCATCTTGTGCTCATATTCTGACCAACGGCCTTCATATTGAGTAAGTCTTTGGTGCAGCAAATCATTTTCTTCTTCTTTCTCTCGTAGTGCAGCCTCGGCTTTTAGCATCCTTCTTTGTAGCTCAGCAAGGACAGATTGATTGATTGGAGTTTCATTTGGCTCGGATAACTGGACCAGAAAATTTTAAAAGCATATTTAATGTCCCTGATGATATATGAGATAGTTGTATAAATGAATAAATTCATTCCTATCTTGACTATTTATAATACCAATAGCCCAGTGATCGATCAACTAATTACCTGACTAAGCTGCCCAACCTTAACCTACAGGACTGACAGTCTTTTGAACCAATAGAGAGAATTAATTTCAGATGTAACCCCCCAAACTGAACATACTAAAAGACCATTACACAATACTACGAGAAATGACCTGATGGTCCTGAACCAGAATGCAACAATCATCTTACACTCGAGTAACCTGAAACCAGATTGGCCCAATCCAACCCATTATTCATCTTACCTTGGGTTTTGTGCTTTCATGCCTCTTTGGAGTTTCCAGCACTGGCAATCTGAAGTCCCCTGAGCACCTTCTGACCAGCCCACCACGAATTACTGTTGAATTCATAAATGGAAGATCGGACTTGAGAAATTCAAAAGATAACTATATATTTAGCATACCAATAAAATAACTGTTAGTTTGTTACCAGATTGTATCATCACTGATGCATTGTACAGTTTCAGGAACCTTTTCCTGGCCAATTTGCCTTTCATATATCTTTGCATAATAATAGCAGATTTATGCCTTAGCAATAACTCTGAATAAACTTTTCTTGTCCTTTCTCCTAAAATAACTGCAAAGGAACAAAATATTTGAATATGGTAAGTTCTCTGTAGAAAAGAACTTGTGAATAGTTGCACACTTGCAACAATACAATTAGATTGCCTAAAATAGATAATGAACTTACATGATTGCAATGTTACAATTGCTCTCCTAAGTTGTTTTACATAGGAACGAGCTTTATGACCTCTAAAGCAACTCTGAACCCTTAATATTCCATGAAGAGTTCGATTCCTAGTCTCCTCAAGTGCGCCAATCTTCATTTTACAAATACAAAAGTTTTAAAATAAGGTGCACGTCAGATTTACTTATTAGTTCAATATACATAAATCTCACCTGACCAGTTCGGAAAAACAACTTGGTGTATCCAACTTGGTACATGTCAGGCAATATGTTAAATTGTTGAAGAATTGCAACTGATGCACTTAGTGGGTCCTGTGATGCGGCACTCTCAAGTAGAAGAAACCCATATCTGATGGAACAAGCACCTTATTAGATAAACAAATTTGATTGTCAGTTTAGTTGCTTAATTCATTGCTAATGCTTACCGTTTTGCAAACTTTTGGTGAGACATTCTTGTGGGATAGCCTGACCTAGAAATGCGAACCACTTCAAGGACACCACAACACCTCAATTGTTGAAGTACAAGGGCCTGTTCATATATTGACGGAAGTTGAGAGTTATTTGGCTTGATGCATCGTATGAAGTGGGGAGTCGTACTCTCAAGTCTTTGCATTAATTGGAACAGTTGCCCCTGTAAAGCATTAGTACAAAGTAGAAGGTGAAAATATGTTACTAACAATTAACTAAAAATGGATATGGCCTTGTACAAACCTCACCAATAATTTTTTTTGTTTGCAATGTTACCCAATAAAACTTCTATCTTTGCCACTAATATCGAATATTATTTTCTATATTTTGAGCCCATTTGGTAGCAACATTTCAAATAGGAATAGCAAAGTAGAGTGCTCAAATGAAACATTGCGCCAAATGGGAAACTGTAGAATTGAGAGTTAAACAGGCTTTCCTATTATTCCACAAATTAGCACTGTTCTGCCTCCTATCTCCAAACAGCACTGTTCTACCACTATTCTGGGTAGCAGTATTCTAGCACTATTCTTTGATTTTCCAAATGAACCCTTTAAGATTACACTTAGCCAATTAGACAATCAGCCTACATGTCAATGTCAGTTGAAATTTAAGTTGTCAATTTTTGCCCCTCCCGATCACAGTACATCTTACCAATTGGGGAAAATTGAACTAAGTGAGTCTCTGATTCAGATGTTGGCTTTCTGGTTTGTAAAAGCATTCATAACAGAGATTTGTTGAACTTAGTACAAAAGTTCATGGGTATATGCTATCAGTTTTGGCTTGAGTCAATGTTAGCTTAACTGAATATTACTTGCTAGATATTAAAAATTAGTCTAGCTTGATTCCAATACAAGGAGTACTGAGTGTCGTTACAATATGGTGCATTGGTGCTATTTGCCAAAAAAAAACTCTGAAAAGAAACATTACGTGAAGTTAAAAGGAAAAGGTTAACACTCAGGTGGTGCAACTGTTGATGCACAACAAGACAAGCAGAATTCCTTAGTTTGAGGGATTTACCTTAAATTTAGTTGCAACACTAAGCTTTTGGGAATCAGCAACATTTGATCTGTACGGATTTGGAGCCACCTCAGATTGCTCGAGCATCTTTGATGCAAATATTTGGGGAAGGCTGCAGTTGCATGAGGCAAGAAGTTGAATTAAATCCATGTGCAAGAGGTCCCGGTTTTTCTCTAGAAACCCCGTTGTATCATATGCTACCTGAGAACAAAATAGCAATTATTGATACCTTAAAACTTTTTATCTTTTACCATGCTTTCTGTTTGATGCATTTGCAATTTGCAAGCATAATTTAATCCATCTTCCAATAATTTCAACATTACTACTAGAACCCAAATTATGGGATCAATTGCAACAAGCACCATACACAGAACTATGAATGTTTTTAAAACTTCAAGAGTCTTCTCATTACAGCAAATGAGCCTCAAGCTGATCGAAATACAAATTGAAATTAAATGTTTAGTCAATTGATAATCGAATAATTAGATTTAAATTCTAGAGGATGCCAATTTAGTGTTGAAAATGATCTCAAATTAAAGGGAAAAAGCATAATAGATTGATTTGTCCTATCTAAATCACAAACTGATATACTTCGAAGATGATACTTTGAACTGTCATTCTTCTTTAAATATACGAACACTCAATGTGATAGAGTTGTAAAGCTTACAACAATGACTTTTGTACATATGGATATTAATCTTAGTCTCTTGTTATGGTACAATATATAAGGCAGAGTTATTAGCTTCATAGTTCATATACCTCGCCAGCATAGTGTTGAACTGTGAAAGACTTTCCTCTATCCCCTCTAAAACAAGCATTGGAGCTAAGATGCTGCTTGAGTTTGTTTGCAAATGTAAGATCTGTGCCATTGGGGAAAGTTGATTCTTCATTTAATAAAGATAAGAGCCCTAATGGTTTCTGCATGTGGTAAAAGGAGATGCAATATAAGAATATATTTTCAAAAGACTGTTTTTTTTTTTCTAAAAAAGAAAATAAGAGAAAATATATAGTAGAACAGGCCATACTTTCTCAAAAAGATTTAGGCAATCTTGGTTATCCTCAAACTCAACCTTTGCCCAATCAATGCCATCCTGGACATACTCCTAAAACAGATAAGTATAATATTTATGTCAGTGAATGAAAGCTTCACTGCTTTTACTTATAAGATCCAAACAATCCACTTATTCTTACAATGTTATTTTTTATCTGACAGAAGAATTGATATTTACCTCCTGTTCTAGCTTAAACAAATGACGATTAAAATGCTGCTGTAGCCTCTCATTTGCATAATTAATACAGAATTGCTCAAAACTGTTTTTCTGCAATAAAAAATAGGTGTTTAATTGAATTAAAAAAAATCCAAGTGGAGAAGACCAAAATGATAGGACATCATAAGTACAATATTTACATTAAAAGATTCAAAACCATAGATGTCAAGAATACTAATTGATCTCCCGGTGCATGCTTTGCCCACTGTAAGAGACTTGTTAATCTGCTCTACAAGCCAATCAAAGAGACTAGCATAAAGCGATTTAGCCAGTGCATCCCTTGCGTCAACAGCCTGAATCAGATCAGAGAATCGTTTAGAATAAACAATGTCATGATTAACATACCATTAATTAGTTCCCAGTTTGGTCCATGTAGCTTATAAAGTTTCTAAACATTTCAACTTCAACCTCATTGGTCTCTATTGTCATCTTTAATTAAAAGGAGTTAAATAGATGTTGATTATTACCTGGGAAACAGTGAGTTTCTGCACAATATTTTCATTGCTCACTTTCATGTTACGAGTAGTCAGAGCTAGATCAAGATCATCAACATTACATCCAATAAGTCTGGCTACTGTCTGTGCACCTGAAATTCAAGGGGAAAAAAAGGAACACAGAATTTATTTCTTTGTTATTGATATTATTGTTACTGTTGCTGTTTTCTTATTTTTAACAGTGGGTGCAATTTGAGGTTTAAAACCAAGCTTAACAAATAAAGATTATCTGTGGCAAGTTCAAAGACAAGTCCAATAAAGTAAACAAGTATTGGAAAACATTAGGTTCAGATTGAAAACCATCCAAAAAGGAACAATTAATTTTTGCTACAAGAGTTGAAATCATCTTTAAATATATACCTTCATCTTGAACAAGTTCTGCATGCTCTTCACTATCAATAACTGCAAAAGAAATGTTTCCCAACCAAAGAACTGCTGCTAGCATTGAAAATACAAGGTCTTGATTCTCTTTGCTTATATGCACCTCGTTCATAGCTTCCTAAATTAAAAAATAATAATAATAATAAAAAAAGTCTTTAACTCATCAGATGTAAGCTTGGTTTCATGCGACTGATATACGAGTCATAAGGTATTATACAGTTCATATAATTTTAGTGTGCAAATAGATGTTTTGCATTTTCAGTCACCCCATTCAATAACCTCAAAATGTCATGCAAATCCCTGGAACACCAGAAATAAGGCAAAATATTTGAAACATCGCCACATTTACAATAAAAGTGTATCCCTATGTTCCCTGTGTACTCCAAATGACAAGGAGGCTCCACCCTTTCACATTGTTAACCCCAACACAAATAGTATAAAAATATGGAAGGATGGATATTGGATCAATCAAGACAGGGGCACTATGATATTTTTTTTATTATACTTTTTTTTGAATGCCCAAAGTCTGTTGCCATTTGATGGACTTCTTAAACTTGGTCACATTTGACTACTATTACTATTCCATGGCAACTTGATACTGACTCTGTAATTCAATGATTTCCCTTGAGGCCATGGCTTTTGGAAAGAAAAATATACCATAAGCTCAAATTTTGCCCATGCCACTGAGCTATAAAATGGTCTACAGGGGTAGTTATAGTAATTTTCATTTTGCAGGGATCCGCATGATATTTTGATATTTTGTAGGACTAGGTGCATTATGAAATATTCCAAAGAATTACCAGTACTGAACGAAACCTGTCTGCATCATCTACTCCCGGAATAGAATAACAAGTGCTCTGATTGAGGTACTTGTAGTCTTGGACATTTTTTAAGTTGAGTCTTTCTGCCAACCACAAATGGAGAAAGAAAGAAATGTCAGAAGTTTTTAAGAGAATCCTTGACAAATATAAGCTTAATTTATTCTAACCTTTAAGTGGTAAAGAAGCACCAGCAAGGAGCTGATAGAAGATATGATATGATCGTTCACCAACTGCGCACTGTACAACTCTAGACTGCACCAAAAAAATTCAATAATGATAACCGGCAAAGACAATAATAAGCCAATAGAAAATAAAAGTAGCAAACAACTTGTATCAAGTTCAGGTGAAAAGTAAGAGTAAATACCTTCTCAAGTAGAACTGCCATTAGTTGAATCCAGACATGTACAAAAGAAAACATCAAAGATATTACAATTTAGAGGAAAATAACTAACTCAACAGAGAACTATAAATTTAAAAAATTAAATACGATGTACTGATGGTTGAGTAAAGCAATGTCAACTTACATGTTTGAATCATTGCTCCAGATATCTTTCCAGCTGAATTGAAGTGGATTTCAATCAGTTTTCCCTGGAATTTCAATACAAAATAAGAACCATAAGATTAGGTTTCTACAGAGGAATGTACACATGAGGAACAAAAGTTAGAGAGAATGACTTACAAAACGACTGGAATTGTCATTTCTCAGTGTTTTTGCATTGCCAAATGCTTCGAGAATTGGGTTTGTTTGTAGAATCTCATTCTCAATCCCACTACCCCCGCCAAGTGCTGCCAAATACTGCATTGCAATTTTCGCAGTTTCTGTTTTCCCAGCACCACTCTCACCACTAAAGAAAAATTATGGTGTTATTGTTTATATATAGTCAAAATTCAAAAGATACACTATAACAAAATTCAGATATGAGGGACCAACCTTATAATAATTGACTGGTTCACTTCATCTGAAATTAAGTAAAAGATTTGGTTAAAATGCAAAGAATGAAGTACATTATGTATCTTAAAACAAAGTTTACTTCAATGTCACCTCTTATCATCTCTTTCATTGCAGCATCAGCAATTGCATATACATGGGGGCTGTCCATACTTTTCCTTTTATATCGTTCAATAAAACGCTTCCCATAAAGATGAACTTCCTTAAATGGGTTTACTGCAACCAGTACTGGACCAGCTTTAGTCTACAATTTAAAGAAGGGATGCATTAGCTACAGACTTATTTGATAAATATGACAACCTAAAAAATGGTTAATAAACTTTTTAAAAAAAAATTGAAGATACATCTCATTTGAATTTGTCGTTTAGGGCAGGTTCACAACTGCAGGAATGTAGGAATGGGATCTCATGGGTGTGGGAACCGACGATTACTAGCAAACCATGGTTTTGGAAAAGCATAGGTGATTGTGGAAATTGATTGTTCAGTTGTACCAAGAAAGTTGTAATGGGAATGAAGAATTGTTGAAAATTTCAATAATAGTTTAAAAAGCTATATATATTTTTAAGTAGCAATTAATTTAAACTGTAGAAAAATGTCACTTATATCAAATAAACAAATTATATATTAAATGTTATGTTATATTCTAAATTTACATTTGTCAAAATTGTGGAGTGATCGGAAATAAGATAATCCAATATTTAATTTACTCTTCAACACGACTGGGAAAATTCATATGGAGAAACCAGTCGGCATAACTTTCATATGGCCAAAATAAAAGAAGTAATGCTTTTTACCCAGGAAACAGCATTTTGGAAACAAATAAGCTGCGGAAGCTAGCTAGTAGCCATATTTGAGTTGGGTAAAATTCACCAGAAACCTCAAAGGAATAATTTCCATTTGGTCCAATTTCCCACATAATCCATTGCTCTTAGACTCAGCCTTACAGGGCTAAATTATCAAATTTTGTGTTCTTGCAATTACAAGACAACTTGATTTTTAATCAATATTCAAATTTCAAGATCATAAAATGACAACTTACATAAATCATATCCCGGGAATATCTATATTGCAAATTGTACAATACAGATGGTTCATGCAAGTAACTCAGCTGCATTAGATCATCCACCCCGTCAAGAATTTCAGGATTTGCTGGTAAAAGGGTCTCGGTTTTCGCCCTTACCACCTAAATAAAAATCATCATAATAATAGCAGAATGTTGTTACAGGAAATATACAATAATATTATTACCTGAATGATAGTGAAAATAAAATTCGTACTTCTTCCTTTAAAAAAAAAAGAAAGAAAAGCAATATTCGTACTTGTCCATTAGGAAGAGAAAGGACAGTTTCAGCCCCGGACAATTTAATTATTTTCCCCAATTGCCATTCCCCATTTGGCAGCTGAAACCAAGCTTGAAGCTTCTGAAACAATAAAAGAAATGCATTAGTGCCAATTAATTAAATCGCTTCTTCAGAGCAAAAAAAAAACTGATACCAAAACTTCCGTCTGACAAGAGAAACTTGCCTTCTTAGCGCCGTAGGAGCTAGTATCTTCCCATTTAGCTTCATTCCTCACGGGAAACAGTGATTTATTAACAGAGGCCGAGGACACCTCCTCTCCTTCATCTAAAAGCCTCTCTTCTCTCGACACACTCTTCGAGCTGTACGGCGACTCCACCTCCAGCAACTCCGCTTCCGCCCCAAGTAGTACCATTGAGCTGCAACTCTTCACTGGATCTACTTCTCCCGAACCAGGAAAGAGATACAATACCCCTGGAGATTGGATCTGTACGAATGTTGAATAGTGAGAAGAGATAGAGAGAGAGAGAGAGAGAGCTTGGGTATGTACGCTTGTACTGAAGCACTGACACTGGAGCGCTTGCTCGGTTTCGCTTTCCTTGTTTGTTTTCTCTCTCCTCAGGCTCCGTTTTCGAATTTCGGTTCGAATATTTTATTGTACTCAAAATAGTTTATAGTTTATTTGAGATTTGAGATTAGTTGGAGCCTGGGAGTGGGGAGTGGGAGGGAGATGTATTTGTATTTCTTTTCTTTTGGGGAAAGGATTCAAGTTGGTCATGGGTAAGCCTCCGAGACAAACACACGATCCAATTTCGAATAGACACATTTATTAATTAAGCTATAACGGGGTTAACGGCTAGGTTTCTTAATGATTCATTATAGCTAAAAAGATTTGTTAATGGGCGCTTAATTGAAAAGATTTGTTGGTCTGACAAATCAGGTGGTGAGGACGTGACGACTGTGAGAGGGAATACGTCAAGGCGAGTTTGTCGGGTCCGTTTTTCAAATTGGATGATTTAGATTTTGATCCGACGGTTGCAAAAAATCTAGTACTTGTTTTCGTGAAAATAAAAGATTGTACCAAAAAGATCAGTAAATGAGTGAAGTTTAAATAAATTCACTGTCGGAGCGTCGCTTGAACGGAATAAAAATCGAATGGACGAAAATGAGAATGTGAAATTCCGTGAAAAATAGTAATCATCTAATTAGAATAAATTTAAAAAGTTTGAAATGTCAGTGAATTTTAGTATAGAACTATTTAATCAAGATTCTAGTTAAATAGGCCCTCGAAAAGAAGATTCTAGTTAAATTTCGTTCATTGGAAACAATTTTTTTTTAAAAAAAAAATTGAAATTTCTTAACATTTTTGACGGAAAAAAATATTTGGTGTAAATTTTGTAGCATTTTTTTTCCTTCTGATCAACCTTCCACTGCATGCAATTCTTAGTAGTAAACAGGTTACAATTTTGTGATATCTTTTACTAAAATTATATTATATACATATACATTTGGGCCTGCGTAACTTGCGCATGGAGCACAGTGCTCCGGATCTTCTGTGATGCATGATCTTTTGTGGCAAAAATAGTATTTAGGATGTTCTGTGGCAGTTTTCATATAATATTTGAATAGTATTCTCAATTTTTTATGACATTTTTTTATATAGCGTAAAATAAGTCGCGCAACCATCTAATAACATATTTGTATAGAAATGAATCGCTCAACGCGCGAGATTAGCACTAGTATTATATAATGTTGGCACTTCGCCAATACAGCAAAAAAAAAAAAAAAAAACTAAAATCATGATAAGAAATTTAAAATCAATTATTCATATCATAATATTGACAAATAAATATTGTAACGTTGGCAGCTTTTAAATAAATGCTAAGCACGTATTACTTATATTAGAAAAATGATGATGTTCTATATTCAAAATAATATTTTAAGCAATTTTTGCCTCATTTCAAGTCGTAAAGTCACAAAAATGAACAGTTAAATGTCAAATATGATAAAAAAAAATAGATGATATTAAATTTTTCATTTTTCCAAAATCTCGAAAGATGCCTCGCAAAAATATAATTTAACTGTTTACATTCCTATCAAACACAAACATTAATACAGCATCGTAATCAAGTATGTGCTGTTATTTATTATTTTTAATCTAACAAAAATATGTATTTAATGCATGTTGTATACATTCATGTCTCACTAATTCAGCCAAGTAATAAAAAAAATTTTATTTTATTTTTATTAAAAAAACTAGATTACGCTATCTAGTGTGAGTAATTAATATTATCCTCTTTTCTGTTCAGGTTATGAGATCCGAAGAGGATCCCACAATATGAATTGCATCATGTTTTCATATTCAACCCTGAGGGGTTTATATTCTAGCAATTATATTAGAAAAGCACATGCGCGGATTAAGGCGCTAAAATTATCATTAAAAATTTTCAGGCGTTCCAAATGACGGATGTTTACAAAAGATTTCATAAAAAAATATTATTAATGAAAATTGTCACTTGTCGGCCCTTAAAAAAATTTAAAAAAATGACGGATGTTTGACATATTTTATACAGACAACAGGTCAATGCTAGCCATAAACAAGATTTAGATTTGGCATTCTCCACGGTATTGCAAATATATCGTATCGTGACAAATACATGTGTGTTAGAACTCGTGTTTTGTTGTGTTGACACATGTTAATATTTTCAATTTGTGTCATGTTGAGTGAAAAAAATATAATAATACGACACACATTATATTACGACATATCTGACACAGCATATTGTGTCACGTTGACAAAATATTTTAAACGTATCAAGCTATATCATAACAAAATTGTTATAAATATTTAAATAATTTATAAAACAGAGAAAATGTAGTATATTATTGAAATTTATTTTGATTTGATACGTTGTAAGAAAAACTAATGATTAAATAAAAAAAGACTATGAATTAACATTATTAATGTATAATATAAACTAAATTTAATTTAATAAGTTATGAATAATGTATTTCAAAAATAAATAATATTATTTTTTGTTATGTCCAGTCGTGTCATGTCGTGCCGCTTGTCAACTCGTGTCATGTTAAAACGTGCCAATATTCAAAAGTCTTCAACACCGTCGTATCATGTTATTTTCTTATATGTGTCGTCGTATTGGTCGTGTCGCATCAACATTCACATGTGATCATGTGAACACAATCATGTCGTGTCATCTTAGAAAAAGTCGAATAAAAATAAATATAAAAAGTAACTCCAAACATAACGAATAAAATAAATATAAAATACCCCAATACTTTTTTTTAGAATGCAAGGACAATTAATTGCAAAATATGAAAAAAAAGGAACTACAAAAATCTAGAAAAGATCATCACCACTATCGATCAGTAATGTTCATCACGAATCCAGGCTCCTGTGCCTGAGTACTGACCGATGATCAGTCCACTCATAGAGTAAAATAATTGGGATCCCCAAAGTAAACGCTCTTCAGACCTTCATATACCAACTCAATCTTAAAACTACAAATCTACGGCATGGGAGCGCACACTCCAAATATGCTGCTTTAACAAATCGGCCACCTTTAGATCTGGTGGGCTTCTCTGCTATCAACACACCGCACAAGATGGTACGTTCATAACTGCCTCAAAAAACTCTCCTGTTTCCATCAAAACAAAAGTGGAGAGCCGAACTCCCAAGCAAGCCCATAAGGTTCATAACTAGCAATAAAGCAAAGGGCGTGTAGCACCGGTCCACCGCTAGATGAACAACTGTATTTGAAGGGGACAATCCAACCGACCGATGAAATCTGCCTGCAGGAACTGCTTGAATGAATCATTGAATAGGTACAGAGCCTCTTTTTTTAGTTCGACAAAAGGTGAGGAATCTGACTCGGTGCTGCCCCACTGGAAGGTGCCGCATCTCTACCCATCTCTAAGAGATGGGCAGAGTGCCCATCTCATCACGATCGTCTGATCTAATCTGGACGGTTCATTTTTTTCGGGCCAATAATTTTTTTCGAGAGTGGTGGAATGCACGGGGCTCCTTTAGCCGTTGAGATTAAATCAAACGGCTGAGATCGAGAGATGGGTAGAGGATGCGGTTCCCAACATGCTTGTCCAAACTTGATGGCTCCGTAGCGGAGTTATGAATAGCAATGTGACTATTTTATTATTATATTTATAAATGAACAAACAACAAATGTACTAGTTGGATTTTTAGAAAATTAATATATATCGGATGGATGAATGAAAATGATTTATTGATTTGGGACCCGAACTGTGATTTTCCTTTCCAACTGTCTGTCATGCGTGACAGTTCAGTTTCATATGGTCGCGCATTATTTACGTGATTAAGACGGGGGCATGGATCTAGTTAATAATCTCTACACAACATTTTTTCTTGATTTGTCATTTTTTTTTAATAAATGATTTGTCAATTTGATAATGAGGGCATGAGAGAGCTTGTATTTCTTCTAGGCCTGCAAACGCAACGAAACGATCATGAAACAACCCATTTTTGTTAACCGTTTCATTTATGACACGAAACAAAAATTAATTTGCGTTAACTATTTCATTTAAAATAACAATCAATTAATTAAAAATTAATTTTTATACATAGTTTTCCTACTTCTAAACGATCAAAACATATAATTGTGTTCGATTTGCTGCTTTAACAATCAATTTTTAAATATGCTTTTGTATTTGGCATGCATAAATGATTAATTTGATACTACAACATTTCGGTTTATCAAAATTTTTTTATAAATACTTAAAAATAACATAAAAATGCATAAAAATGACACAAACGAAACAAAAATATCGTTTCGTTAACTAAGAGGACGAAATGAAATGATCGATGGTTAAAGGAAAGTCTTATATTAAAATTTGATAAGACTCGGCCCACTTGGGTCCATTCGGGGTCCGCACAGGAAAAATTCATTGTCGGTACTGGGTTATAATATAACGGCCTGCTCTCCAACATTAGGAAAATGGGAAGAATGGGATCATGAAGAAAAAGAAAATAATACGGTCCAAGCTAATGAACATGAATACATGATGACTGTCTGATCTTGAACGTACGGACCAAGCTGATCTAGGCTAATCAAAACTGTCCGTGAAAAATAGAGACCATCACATCATCCGCTTACTGTTCCGCTGCGTTGCCTTCTCGCTCGCTCCCCTCCCATCTCCTCCCACTCTCTCAGCTAAGCGCGCTTCTCTCTTGACACAGTGCTTTCCCAACCTGCGCGGTGCCTTGAACCGGTAATTATTTGCTTCTATTTTAGTGGCATGCTCTTAGTTTCGTAACATTTATAGGGTTTAAGAAGGGTCTATGAGATTTCTTTTGTGGTGGTGGAAATATTTATCTGGTTTTATTGAGGTTAAGCTATTCCAATTTTGGTTTTTGTTGTAGTATTTTTACTGACAATAAATTCAATGTTTTCAATATGGCTTTGGTTGGTTGAGTAAAACTGTTCTCAACTGGTAATCCGGTATTGCTTTCTTTGTAAATATTATTTTTTTTCTACCTGAATTTGTGTGAGATTTGTTATTGGTACAAGTCAGATAAGCTCAAGGATGGAGAGGATTCTGAAAAGTTCCCCAATTAATTTTTTTTTTCAATTTTCTAGAAATGTTGTTCTGGCAAGTTTCAACAGGTATTAACTGAACTCTGGGTAATTGATTGGATAAAATTTACCAATAAGATAACTCTGAATTTTGCATTCATTGCAATTAAGTTTCATCTTTTTAGGCTGCTAATTGAGTTCCATAACAAATATTGTCATTTTTCTAATTAATTTCTTCAATTCAGTACTTCTGATTAGATATTCATTTCTTCTGTCTGTAGGTACAGCTTTTCATCTAACTGAGTTTATATCATGGAAATACTAATTGGTCACTCTCATAAAAATGTGCTTGCATTTGCATCTACACGGTCACATCTTTTTCTGAGAAACTGTCGTTTCCTTAAAAGACTACCTATTTCATGTATGTCTACATATAATAAATCAAGCTATGTCAGCAACACTCACAACAGTTTACAAAATGCAACACTTAACCTCTCAAGCCTGGAAGACAAACCAAGTTCAATAAAGCGGGTTAAAGTTTTTAACCCTGCAAAGTTTAGGCCTTCAACCAGATCAACTCTGACCAAAGCCAAATCTCCAGAGCTAAAAAGGGAGCTTAAAATAGATGAATCCCTGTTCTCTGCAAAGACATTCGCTGAACTTGGCCTCCCTCCTTTGTTAATTGATCAGCTCAATAAGGTTGGTCTTACTGAACCAACTGAGGTACAAGCGACTGCAATTCCAACCATTTCTCAAAATCATGATGCAGTGATTCAATCATACACTGGGTCAGGAAAAACCCTTGCATACCTTTTACCCATTCTCTCTGAAGTGGGCCCACTGAAGAAACTTGAAGGGGGAGAGAAAGAAGCTCTCGACAAGAAACAAGGCATAGAGGCAGTGATAGTTGCTCCTTCAAGAGAGCTAGGTATGCAAATTGTCAGAGAGGTTGAGAAGATACTGGGTCCTGAAGATAAGAGACTGGTACAGCAACTCGTTGGTGGTGCGAATCGATCGAGGCAAGAAGAAGCTCTGAAGAAAAACAAACCATTAATTGTCGTTGGTACTCCTGGTCGCATAGCTGAAATATCAGCAGCTGGTAAGTTACATACCCATAGGTGCCGGTTTCTGGTATTGGATGAGGTTGACCAGCTATTGTCTTTCAATTATAGAGAGGATATGCATAGAATTTTGGAGCATGTTGGGAAAAGAAGATCGGGGTCTCAACAGTCTGATGAAATACTGGGACCACTTGCAAGGAGATCTGAACGTCAGACAATTTTGGTTTCAGCAACAGTTCCTTTCTCAGTTGTTCGGGCCGCGAGGAGCTGGGGACGGGATCCAGTTCTGGTGCGAGCTAAGAGTGTTATTTCTCTGGATTCCATTGGATCTGGCTTGGGTTCTGAGCCTGGGCCTGCCTCCAATGCAGCTTCTTCTAATGTTGTTACACAAGGGACTATAGATAGCTTGCCTCCTTCACTAGAACATTATTACTCTTTATCTAAGCCTCAACACAAGGTTGACACACTGAGGAGGTGTGTGCATGCACTAGATGCTAAAACTGTTATTGTGTTTATGAATAATACGAAGCCAATCAAAGATGTGGTTCATAAACTTGAGGCACGTGGCATGAATGCTGCTGAATTGCATGGAAATCTTGGCAAGTTGGCTAGATCGACAATTTTGAAAAAGTTCAAAGACGGCGAAGTTAGGGTTTTGGTGACAAATGAGTTGTCAGCGAGAGGGTTGGATGTGCCTGAGTGTGACTTGGTGGTCAATTTGGACTTGCCAACTGACTCGGTGCACTATGCACATAGAGCAGGTCGAACTGGTCGGCTTGGCCGAAAAGGAAGCGTGTTGTCTATTTGCGAAGAGAAGGAGGTGTTTGTTGTGAAAAAATTGCGGAGGCAATTGGGAGTTGGAATCAAACCATGCGAGTTCAAGGACGGGAAGATGATTCTTCAAAGAGAGGAGGATGTTGAGTAGGAACTTGGCTTATTTGTTTATTAAGGTTTTCTGAGTAAGTTACTTTAAGTCTTGTTTTCTTTTTTTGAGCAAGTTAATAGGCTTAGATTAGTAGATCTGTATGTGAAAATTTTATGATATGAATTTTGCATTCCGTAATTTTGATTAGTTGTAACTTGTAAGTACAAGCAGAGATCTTAATTAGTTCAATTGCTACAAGGTATGAATGATACCATCGAGTACCTTACCTGTCATTGTGGGGTTGGGGGAATTGCTTAGCTTAAACATCCTAATCATTTATTTTCTCTAGTTATATGTGGTGCTTGCTGTCCAACTACTGGTAACCAAAGAGGCCTGGAGGTGCTCTTTTCTATCATGCTAGTTGCAATATTTCATTGAATGAAATAATGTATTTAGACACTAGGAAATTGATTTAGTCATTCTTTTCGGGCGTTATGTTGTCTTAATATGCACCCTTAACTTTTATATTAAGGCTCATATAGGGACCTTTCTTTTTTGGACATTAAGACCTCATATTAGGCATAATATTATATACTTCATTCGCATTGGTTGGAATCTTAGAACCTAATGTAGATTTTATGTGGTGAGTGATTAGGTGAGTAGCTGTGATTTGGAATATTATATTCTTTGTAAAGTTTCGTAATCAGCTAACTGCTGCAACGGAATGAATAAAAATGGAGAATTTAAGTTGACTTGGGTAATCAGACTTAATACACCTAATTCGTGCATTTAGATCCAAGGATATACAGACATTCATCAACTTTTCTTCTTGGACTTAGATACACCTAAATGGAATATATTTGGTATTAAATAGTCCATCTGTGTTAAGTTGTACTCAAATCAAGCTGTATAGATATCCAACCAACCAGATCTATACTTATTTTCACTCAACTAGGTTTGTGATGATCTAGTAGTTAGTAAGGTTACTTGCATTATAATATTGGCATTAAAAATGTTATATGTGTATATAGTATGATCCCCACAAGTTTGGGTTTTAAGACGTAACCCATAGCTGTCCAAGCTCTTATATTCAGCTTTAAGATGCAACCAATAGCTGATCAAGCTCTTATATTCAATTAATGATGTTTATTGTCCTTTTTATTTTGAGAGAGATAGGTAAACTTGAACATCAGTTGCCTCCCTGTTAAGTTTCAACAGACATCAACAGTCAACTTTTATAAATACGTAATTGGTCCTTGACCAAGTCTATTGTTAGAAAGCTTAAGATATACTATTTAATTTTTAAGAAATCATAGTTTACTCATTCGTTGATTTAGATGGTTACTTGTAAAGAGCAAAAGAGAGCAAGCAAAACCTTGATTCAACTTATGGGTCTCCTACAGCAGGTTCATTAGTAGTCGTAAACCAGCTAAGAAGATTATAGTTTTATTATACTAGTATTCCATAATTACATACTGATTAGTCCAAATCTGGTACTGTACCAATTGCCATCATATTAGCATACCAAATATCAGGAGTTTAAACTTTTCTAAGTAATGCCCCTTTTCCAAACTCAACCACATCTTTCCAAATCAGAACATGGCAAAGACATACCTATTGTAACTAGCCTATAGCAATCATAGCTATTCTATGTCCATCCATACCTAACAACAAAATAGTATATCTAAACAAACTTAGTATAGAGAGAATGAAAACAAGTTGAGATGTGTTAGGTTTTTGTCTTGATAGTAGTCATAGGTTTGTTATTAAATAGGCTGATACTGCCATGCATGAGACAATTGCCGCTCAGTCAAGTAACTAATCACAAGTGAGTCAGTCCGGTCCAACTTGCAATGGCTGCTATTGATTTAATAAAAAAATTACCTTGATGCATGTGACTTTGTATTTTAAGCACTTCATTCTACTTGTACTCTTATAGATTTGGTAATTTTGGTGGCCCTGTTTTCTAAAGCAACTTTCCAATTACTACAAGTGCTTCATCATTAAGTATCTAACTAGTTTAAGCTGGAAGAAGTAGCAATTGATTATGGAAACTTCGCATTCTACACGTGGCATGGAGAATACAGAAATTCGGGGAATCATAATTTGCAGATATTCTTCAATCAGAAATTCGGGGAATCATAATTGCAGATATTCTTCATTGATACGTAATACCCAGATACTAACTTAGGTAAACACTCTCTGTCTAGTATCAAATAATGACCAGCGTTTCTTTTATTGAGATGCATGCTAGAACTATTGCATTCCTACTCGCTTTTACTCTCTTTTATATCATTTTTCTTACTTAAACAATCAGGTCCTTCACTTTATGGGCAATAAATGACGAGACAACCACCTCCACTCACTTATAGTGAAGGATAATGTTTTATCCCTAGCTTCTAGTAACCTCGCTGCACCACCCCGGCTCAATCAACTTGTCATCTAATGTATGGTAAAATATCTGACAAATTTCTTGATTGGGGGGTACCACATCAAAAGCACGGCAATCATATGCAGAAATAGAGAACAGAGCAACACAAGTAGAGTACTGTTTTTGTCTTTTGCTATCAATCAAGTGATGGAAACCAAATATTTGCATGCAAACCACAAGTTTGTACAGACACGACCATTATCCACAACATGAGCATTCCTTTTACATCCTCATGTTCAACAAAAAGTTAAAATCACATTGCTAACTTCATACAATGGAACGGAACCCAACCAAAAAAAAAGGGAGAACAAAGAAAATGAGGCCTAGTTGCATCTCCTTAGCAAGCACTTTGGTGAAATTATTAAATAAGCTTTCATTTAGTGCAGATGGATGCCATCCGTGCGCAAAACTAAGAGTATCATTCTTATAATTCTACAAACATTAAACTGCCAGTTGATATATATATATTTTAGACCATGCTATACATTTATTTCATTTCAACTTATCGATACCTTACTTTCCGAAGCACCGTCTGCAATAAGGAGGTTAAACAAAAGAAAGGCACTTATATAGCCGGTACCTTACTACTTTTCATATATGTTTCTGTATTATTTATTTGCGGAAGCGTTCCAAGAAGCGACGGTGCTCTGATTCTTGGCGCTGGAGGCGTAGGTGGTCGTGTTGTTTCTTGATGAAGTTCTCGACGCGTTTGAATAGCTCATCTTGGGCCATTACCAGCGCATCTCTTGTTCTCCAACCTGTATCTCCTTTGCTTGCTTTCTCCTCTACCTGCTGATCATATGCTGATGCCTTTTCTCTTCTCAGCTTGTAAGTGGCTGACTTCTTCAGCTCTCGCTTCATTCCAACCTGTCATCCACCAAGCATACTTCATGATTCACTATATCATGAAATAGGTGCATATTAAGCCTTAGGCACCTCAGCTATTTTGATCTGGAAGTCAACACAACTTTCTAATTGTAAGCATGATCTAATTAAGTTATAAGCTGGTAGGAGTAATTTATTTAACTGGTAAGAATAATTTGAAAGGATCTTATTAAAAACTTTTAATTAATTAAGATTTGAACACTCGTTTATATAATATAAAATCATCATATATAATTTGTATTGCAAATCTGACCTTGAATTATGCTATTTATCACCCAATTGCATGTACAAGTTTCTAAACTAGCAAGCTATGTTTTTACCTCATCTGCTCTCTGCAGACGCTGTTGGCTCCTCTCCCACGTGTCACTTTTCTTGAGGAATGGCTTCCTCGCCACCGCACTTGAATTCCGCATCATGATTGTCTTCCAAGTGTCATCCATAGTTTTCTCCTTCGTCGCCTTCTTATACTGTTCTATAACTGTATTGACTTGCGTTACTTCCTTCTCTGTCGGCTCTGACTCATGGTGAGGAGATGGATAAATATACCACCTGTCAGAACGAAGGGATGCAAGAATTGGGTGTACCGGGTCGGCTTGCTGGTCCGAGTGATTTAGATGCCTGGATGAAGAAAGCTTGTATACAGAGAAGATGATGGCGTTGGCTATGAACCATAGAACAAGGGGAGAGTAGCGGCATAATAGGAGAGAAGAGAAGGTGGCGACGCACAGTATGGTTGAGTAGATTGTTTTAAAATGAGAACAATTTGGTTTGTCGGAGTTGGAGGTGATTAGAGTGGATAGAGTATTCATTGTTTGAGATGTAGGAAAAGAAGTTGGTGGGTAAGGTTTAGAATTAGGGTTGTATATATAATAGAAGGAGAATGCAAGAAATGAATGAGAGAGAGAGAGAGAGAGAGAGGTTGATCGGTGGAAATGGTAAAAGCTATTGAATAGGACAGCCGCATCCGGGAGCTCCAGTCATTCGGTGAAATTGTCGGAATATTTTATACCGAAATATCTCCACATTTTCTATTACAAACCGAATTAAGCTGCGATAATGTTAAACGCATATAGCAACCATTTTAGAATGCAAATCAGGCAATCAGTAATACTGTAACTTCCTCTACAAATTAAGACGCAGGTAGCGACGGTAGATGCGGGCTCTTGATTTTCAAATTGCTTGTAATATCAATTCATTTAATTTTAAAAGTCTTAAAAATACTAAAAGTTGATATGGCACGAATCAAGTTAAATCAGTATAGAGTCAACAAAAGTTGATCTTACGATCACCACAATTCAATGGAGGGAAAAAAAAAAAAATAGAATTACGGTATCCATACGGACCAGAGTGTAAAAATAGAATTACGGTATCCAAAAAGGACCAAACTGTAAGCAACTAAATTTTAATCTATGAAGTCAACATCGCAAGGTTGCAACTTGCAAATTTCTTTTCTAACACTTAAACTACAAATAGTAATGATGCAAGCTTTTATCGTAAATTAGCAAAGGTGCCCTCATCCGTAGACAAAAAAAAAAAATATATATTAAGTAATAAAGATATGTTACTCAATCTACCAGTGATACATATAGATATGTTGCTCAATTTATTTTCATATTAGATGGAAAATCAAAATATATATTATTGTTTTGTCTAACGATTGATATCTGACCACTGATCAAATCGATCGAACAACACAAATAAGTGTTTACATTTTAAATCTAGCGTGTAACCACTTTTGGATTCGTGCTTAGAAAAAAAGAGTAGAGAGGAGCAAATATTTTTTTAATTTTAAGGATGTATGTGTGTGGGAAGCTTAATATGTGTGAGTTCGTATCACGTAAGATGTTTCTACTCATGGGCTAGAGCCATTAGACAGTTGTTTGTTTTGGATAGATTAATCTTATTCACCATCATTCTATAAAACATTAGGATATGAACTTTTTAAAAAATACCACGATTCTTCACATTTAATTAAGTTACTCAAAAATGAAAGTATGCACTGCGTCCCGCCTTTATACAGAAAAACGTATCAGATTTTGGTTCTATTTATGTTTCTAATAGGTGTTCATGTGTGGCCAGGCACAATCGTTAGTTCCCTTATATTGCCCGGTTATAAATTCTGTACAGATTCTCATTTGTTTCTCAAATAGATTTATGATATTTTTCTTTAGTTTTATATGATGCTCCTAATTTCATCCCCTGTTTATTATTGAAAGAGATGTAACCGGCTAATATTCTCAACAAAAACTCACCGATCAAATCCAATTGACTAGTTTCACCGGATAATGGTGTTTTAACCAAGTTCATTTTTTTTTTCTAGGAATTCAATCTATATTATTAATATAAATATATATTTTTTTAGGGTAGGCGGCGATTGCCACTGTCCTACAGAAAAATTATATTAATAATATTTAGATTAAGGTTGCTTTTTTCCTTCATATTGGATCTATATATCATTAACAATCGGTTGACTGGTACTTTTAAAATCCTTACTATAGTTCTCCCAACTCCTAGTACTAGAAATACAAACATATAATTGAGATGCCAAATCAATGTATATCAGTATATGCCATAATTCTGTGCTAATATTAAGTTTTATACTTTAGCCTACAAAACAAAATAATTAGTCATACAAATAAATGATGAATTCAGTTTATAAAATTTATAAAATATGAACGGCAATTATTGATTTATAATGGAAAAGTCTCTGCGAACGAAATTTTTTACTCACACATTGTCTCAATATCTGACAAAAACTAAATGTGACCAATAGAACAATTTTCTTTCTTATTATACTTGTAAAATTTATTACCAAAAATGCATGACTACTTATACTTAGTTTGCCAATATAGCCCTCGTTATTTTGTATGGGAATATCATTTAATTTTTTTTATATAAAATTAAAAAAGGTGGCGTATTAAGAAAAATGTGCTAAAAATTATAGTAAGGTTCATGTTTTATATTTGGCTTGATCGTTGCATCCGTGTACTATTTTACTTACAAGAACAAGTACCTAATTATAAAAAAATAACAAGAAGGGAAGGAAAGGGAACGAAAGAAAAAAAAATAAGAAGAAAGAAATGCCACTTCCTCTCTGAAAGCATAACAACACGGAAAAGCGAGGCGATTAATTAAGCGACTGATTGTTGGGGCCAAAGCGTGCAATTCGCATCAAACATACATGCCGATTGCCAAATAAATTACGAATGGAGTACGTAAAGAAAGTTTTGCTTATTATTTTATCGGTAAGCATAAACACATAATTGCTGCCTTTTGCCGTCAGTGGCGAAGCTAAGATTTCGCACTAGCAGGGTCCATAATTTTTTTGCTGAAAAAAATATTTATACGATAATAAAATAATGTTAAATTAAACTTTTAAAAATTCTATTTTATCCGTTGTATCTAGATTTTCGTTTATATCGCACAACAATTTTATCCATTTCATCGTCGTTTTATCACCGGTAAACGCTAAATCACCACACAACCGCTAAACCACACAAATTACATTTAAAACCTTGCATCTAATATAGACATAGTATAATAGTAATAATTTTTAATTAAACAATTCTAAAATAATGTCACATAAATAAACATGTGAAATCAAACATCTATTATAACATGACGATTCAATAGGATAAATACGACATAGATCCATGTGCGATATTTTAGGAGCCGTTACACAATTCAAATTAAACATGACATGTCCAGCTGGGTTCTTCAAATTTTTGAGATGAGTCCCTAACTTCTTATATATATTTTTTTTACTTACAAATCATACTAAGTTGCATGCAAATTTTTTATTTTCAGGTCCCTCGATCCACCAAAAGCAACGTGGCTTCGCCACTGTTTGCCGTAACATGGTGACCAGCTTATCCAGTATTAGTGTGTATCCCCCATCTCCTGGAGACTCTCCCCTCGTTACGGTTTTTTTTTTTTTTTTTTTATCCGTATCCCTGCTAACTCTGTTGTATAATTAAGGCCCCGAAAGAACTTTTTTTTTTTTTTTTTTACAGGAACAAAGAACTTATTTTTAAACTAGGCACCATTGTTTTGTCCTCTAAAAATGAAAAAAAAAAATGTTCCAAAACCATAAATTGTATAAGTCACAAATTATAAACTTAGCGTTTTTAATTTAATTTCATAATTATTAATCTTTAATATGATAAATTTTGGAATGGACTAAAATTTTTGAAAATTTTGGAATTTCCTTTAGACTAAATTAAGATATTAACAAAAGAACGTATTAAAATTAATATAATTTATTAAATTTTCGTTTTTGAAATCTTAATCAAGTATAATTAATAGACTCCAAGAATCATATGAATCCATTCATCATTAAAATTTAAAGAGATATGGCTGCATAAATTGTTCACTTATGTTGATCTAGCGGTACATTAATTTATGTTGAATTCATGTCTATCCTTCCTTTGTTTTAATGCATACAATCATAACATCTCATTTGTTATGAAATAAAGTAACTATACTTTATATATGTACCACTCATAATTAACAACAATATGGAAAAGTTATATGTATAACTTAATATTGTTAAACGCAATTATAATAAGATTATCATACATTCAGTAGCTTTGTGATCCCACGGACAAAACCTTTTTTTTTTTTCATAATAGAAATAAATTCATTGCAATATACATCCAAAAGGAATATCAATAAATTGTCAGCTAGGTATCAGAGATCATTGTTGATACACATGAAGATAATAAACGTTATTTCTAACATGCGGCACAATCATATAACAAAGTTACACTTCAATCCAGTGAGTGAAACGACCAAGTGCAAAGACGACTTTTGTGCCACCAATAATATACTTTCTTTTGACTGTTTGGCACTTTTGAACGAAACTATGGAGCAGAGTTATTAAATCATGAACTCTACAGTGAAGCACTCTAAAAGAACATAAATATACAAATTGCAATGGCTCCTAATTTAACAGAATCCCAAATTTCAATTATACCATACTGGCAATTATATTAATTAGCAATCATGACAATTGATTAAACTATTGGTAGAACTGAAATCAATTTAAATTTTAAAATTTATTTACTCATCTAATCTACCAAACATTGTTGACCAATGGTATAGTAATTGGAGTAGAATGAAGTAACATGGTAAATTATTCCACCGTTTATTGCACGCACTTTAATATTCTTTTTTTTTTTAAAATTAAAGGCATTTATTTATTTTTAGATAAACGACATTGACCAGATCTATTGGACTCCTACGTTCTTATTATTCTTTTATTAATAGTTGTAATTATAAAAATATTAATTAATAATTATAATAATATTAATAGTAATATTTGTTATACTATTATCATTATTTTATTATCAACAATAATTGCCATTTTTAATTATTATAAAAACAAAAACATAGTAATTAATAATATTCTAATTAATTTGTTTTATCAGTGTCATTATTACTATTAATATCATAATAGTTGATTAATTGTTATAGTAATTATATATTATAAAAAATTGTCCACATGCTCTTCTTACTCCCACCTCGCAAAAACAAATAACTATTAATTTTTTCTTTAATTTAACTTAATAATGTACTCCTTCTTGACTTCTCATTTAAAACGTTCCAACGTAACTCAAAAAAAATATATATAACTACAAGTTTGTTTTCTTTTAAATTATTATATTATTTTGGTTGTGCGTGTTGATAAATAAAAATAGTCGTTAAATGTCTTTGATTTGACATGATATTCGCAAAAGGAAGAAACTGATCACGAGCCATCATTGCTCAAACCAATGTCTAGGTCGGCTGCTTGATTGCGCCATTGAGCCCATAATATAGACTTGTTGGATTCTTTGGGCCTTTTTGGTGGGTCCATGTTCAAAGGCATGTTAGGTAAGATGATTGTGGGCAAAAAACAATTGAAAGGGTATGGAATTATGAAAATGGTATAATTGACCTATCAAAATGAGAATTGGAACTCGGGTGGTGAAAGGGGGCAGGGGATTAGGGTTTTTAGTTATTAGTTGTAGGGTTTAGGATCAGAAGCATACGGTATTGTTATCGAGGGCTAATCAATATAAACAAAGTGGGAGGATAGAAGCTTCTAAGGTATGATTAGGTAAAGAGTCGCAATAATATGACTAGTGCACTAATTTAAATATTCGAAATAGTTTCTAATTTAGCTGTTTTGATAAAAATAGCAAGACAATAATGTTTAACAACTATTTCGAACAAACGTACTTATCTAGATGCCCAATAGTATTTCGAAATATTCGTTAATTTAGAACAATATTATTATTTATCAAGAACTAGCTTTTGATCTAGTTACAAAGAGCAATGCATCTTAAGTGAAAGGTCGCAGATTCGAAACCTGACCGCTATAATTAATATCGAAGCAAGTTTCAAACCTTTGCCAGTAATTACTTCCATTTCGCGTTGTCTGTGATTTCCCTTTCTGTTCCTTTGTTATAATAATGTTTTTTGTTCTTCGTTTCTTTAATTTTGTCCGATTGTTGGGGTCTTTTTGTTTTCTATTTAAATTATCTGGTGCGCCTTTCCAATTATCATAGTGCTTGTGTATATTTTCATTTTCCTTCGAACTGTGTAGCCAAAGGGTATCAAATATGACAATGTAAAACCTAATATAGTGAATTATGTCAGAAAATAATTCCCCTGCTGGTTGGCTTCGCAAAATAAGAAGAAAAGGAAAATAAGTGACAGATATAGTGAGCACGCCTCTCATCTCATGTGAGCAAACAAAAGACATTTCCAAAGCAGATTAAAGATGACCAAGCAAAGGTTGTCACCTGATTGATGATATTTAGATGTCTAGAGCGCATGACAACATGAGAAGGTAGAAAGAAGGCAGAAGGAGATTTTGAAACTAGTAGAAGTCAAAGCAACTCCGGCAGTAACGATTTACAAAACACCCATTTTTTAGCTCTCAATAGAGTATTTGTAATAAAAGCTCATATTCATATATTCACTTGTTCAACCATGCATTATTACAATTAATGCAAGTTAAATACTTCCCAATGTATGTATCTGATTATGAGCCTTCAATTAATATTAAGGTATGGAATTGGGGCTAATTTGTGATTGCGAATTTGGTTTACTGGAAAAGCTTGAGTTCTGGAACAGAAACTGGTGTAGGAGAGGCAGTGTTGTTGAAGGAGAAGTCAGAAGCTAACATCATTCTTAACTTATTGTTTGTGCTGTTTTGAAAAGTCATCCTCAAATTCTGCTATTCTCAAAACGACACAGAACTCCTATGAATATTTTTGTTAATTGAAAGAACAGATATTCTAAATAAAAAATTTATATTGAAAAATAGTAAAGCTTATAAGAACGTTCAAAATAATGCGTGCCTATAAAGAGGTCCGGAATGAACATGATCTCTTGAAAGGAGGAACGGTCTTCTTTGGAGGGCATTAATTGTTGATCTCAAATACTGCATATCTTTTCTTCTTCTGTTTACAAACCCCCCCCCCCCCCCCCCCCCCCCTTTTTTTTTTTTTTTTTTTGTTGTCTTTGAATCTGGCTAGTCAATATTTATATCAGCTCTGGTAGTTACAAAATCGGATCATCAAGTTGTTTGACGCAAAATCAAAGCTACAGTGTGAACCCAGAAGCGTCTGCTTGTAGTAACTAATTAGTCTCTTTGCAAAATTAAGCAAGAAGCCCCTATAGCTCAGTGGTAGAGCGTCAGTCTTGTAAACTGAAGGTCTGTAGTTCGATCCTGCATGGGGGCATCAATGATTTTGTTTTTTTCCCAAGTATTTTTGTGGAAACGTAGCTTTTGTCATTTTGTATATCAATCGAACGAACTATTTACAAATCTAGGCACCAATTTACTACAAACTGAAATATAAAACCAATGAACAGCAGCAAAAAGACTTTGCAGGATTAGATGGCATCAAGTTGTAAACAAACATGCATGCATTCCTTTTTTTTTTTCTACTTCTTTAAATCATTGAATTACAACCACTGTTGGAACAGGAAAAGGACTGATTAAAAAAAACAAAAAACAAAAAACAAAAAGAAAAACTAGGAATTAATGGACATGACATGACCAGAGGTTGTTACTTGTGACAGGTATTTACGTTTTATATCTCGAAAGAATGTGGATATGTTCCCATAGTTTATTCGAGATTCATAACTGTAGAAATCACAGAACTCCATGATATCCCATGTGGAAGGTGACAAGATTTTACATAGGATTTTAGACCGCCGGGTTTTAAAGATGGATGAAATATGAGTAACTGCAATAGAGTGTTCAAGTCTAAAGATTATTGACTTAGTCGGTCATAACATTATACGTTACACTTCCAAGTCAAATTAAAGTAACACGGGCTAATAAAATGGATACCCAAAATACCAAAAAATAGAGATCCAAATAATTAACTATGTGACTATGTCCATGTGCGTATTGGCTTCTAAATTGAAAACAGTACTGGTCTCCAACAAGTATGCACCACTCAAATATCCATACATGCATACTGTCAGAGCTGTTTGCCAATATGGTGATTTTGATAAGGCCGTATCTACTGGCACAGGAAGAATGAAAAAACTGTAAGATTTGTGTTGGGTGCTTGAATGCTGTCTGACTCTGACCTGAAAACCAGCTTTCCTGAGAACCATATCACTGTTTGATTGCCAGATTGGGTAACATATCTGAATAAGGGAGCATACTGGTACTTCTTTTAAGTTATAACAAACATTGTATTGAAGAGGAGAATTGTTTGGCTTCAGAAACATAACCAGCTTTAGGAATTGAAGATAAAACTGTTTCTGAAGGCAAAAAAAGTGCTTGAATTAACAACTGTTTCCACAAATACATGTTATCAGTTTGAGACAATGTGAGATAAGTTCATTTTACAATCAAATTTTTTAGCCATAATTGGAGTAACATAACTCGACCCTGCTATTTACATCTTCTTTATTATTTTATTAAAATAAATGAAATTTTCAGGTAGAGGCCAAAAATAAAAAGTACTGTCAGCAGTCTGACCTCATGCAGATCAATGCATGGTGATTTAAAACAAATTATACCCATTATATCATGCAGCCTTTTCTTGAATTCTACAAGCATTCTCAGACTTAACAGCAGCATGACAAGTGATTTACCCCAAGGTCCCCAACCATCTATGAACTGACACATTTCTCCTACAAACAATCAGAACTTCAAAAGCACCATCTTCGGCATAACTTGGTATAGAAAAGAAACTTTTGAGGAAAAAAGTTGAACACAAACTAGTTGAAGGGTATCTCCAGAACAACACTAAACATACAAACTACAGTACCAAACCCAATCTAAATTCCAAGCTTGAATGACATCAACATCACAAATAATTCTTCATGAGCCTATCTCTTTGGGGGTCTTTGCAACAATAGAGAGAGCATGGAGCCCTGACTTCAATTCATCAGCCAACAAATCATAAACCATGCGGTGGCGCTTCACAAGGTTTTGACCCTCAAACTTTGAAGATACGATTTTGACATTAAAATGGGTCTCATTAGCATCTCCTTTTACACCAGCATGACCAGCATGCTGATAAGAGACGTCTTCTATTTCAAGTACACTGGCTTCCAGAGCAGATTGTAGTGTTTGCCTCATTCTGTTGGCTCTTGACAGCACCACATTCGCAGCACGTGAAGCCATCTTTTAATGAAAAAAAATAAGAAGATTTAGAATCTAGCCAAAATTTCAATGGAAAGATGTTTATTTAAATGTGGATTGTATAAATTTAGTTGAAATATTGGGTGTAGAATCAGAGCTAATCCAAAATTACTGGCAACCGACAAAGAATGTCTGCCAAATAAGTTTAATTACATGACCAAATAATATACCTACTTAATAAAATCCCCTTTCAATTTATAGAAAAACACCCCTAATAGCCCTCCCTCCCTCATCAGCAATTGAGGTGTATCAAATCAAAAGAGGTATCAAAGTCAAAACCCTAAATCCATTCACTTATCCATTAATACGACTTAAAATTACTAGGATATAGAAATCTCAAACAGCAGATTCCCTTAAAATCTCGCTACCCAACAAAGCACTGCCGTGATTTTACAAAGATCAAAGAGTCTTGTTGATACTAAAACAGATTGGTTGACACAAACAGAAAGGCGAATACTTACAGATATGCGAAGTATTTCAGAGAGATTGATCGATCAGTCGAATTGAAGCAGCAACTGCTAGTTTTCTCTCCCTTTTCGTGCCTTTTCTGCAAGAATATCCCTCCGCTTTTCGGAAATTGTTTTTTTACGCCCAAACAGCTCCTATAGTGCTATCCTGATATGATTGATCGAACGGTCAATAATGGGTTGAAGCAGGCTTTCTTTTGATGAAAAGACGACCGTCAGATGCGTCAATAAACGTCAAAAGAAAAAAAAAAAAAAAGAGAGTTCTCTGAGAGAGCGCATTTTAAATTAAAAAATTAAAACGTTGCGGTGAGCGTGGATCGAACACGCGACCTTCAGATCTTCAGTCTGACGCTCTCCCAACTGAGCTATCCCCGCTTTGTGATATCCTGTTTCAAACAAAGGATAATTCTCGTTCTATTTGATAATTAATACATTCACTTATAAAGAACCAAATTAAATTTCTTTCTTTTCACCCTTAAGTTTTAACCCTCTGTTATTCATCCCGTGAAGAACCAAATTAAATCATACAATTAACATTATACTGTTATAGTCTTACAGAAGATCCAAATTAACAACTTAAAACATTAATGATGTGGAATCGACCTGTCTATTATGAATTGAATGGACATATATGGATAGTCCCAATATTCAGAGACATGAACAATAGCAAGATACCAACCCCAAGCTACCCCGGTCAACTTAAGTTGAATCACTAATGGCAGACCTAAGTAGTACGGTAATAATATTATATTTATGAATAGTGTGTGGTGATTCTTGTTTATAGGATGCAACAAATTTTTTATTTTGTCCAATTACACTGCTATTTCTAGACGATAGTAGTAAGACCAAAATAAAAGTTTCGATCAAGCATGTGATCTAGCTAGTAACGCCAACCTGGTTTTAGAGATATCAGAAGTTCAAACTCCACATGCGTTTAATTTTAAAAAATTGCATGGTATAGACCTTTTTTTTTATTAAAAGAATTCTCCACCAAAAATGTCAGTTCGGCATTAAGTTATCCATCTGAATAGTTTCTCTTAATGTTTATCTGTTAAATTAATTTCTTATCTCTTGGTAAATTGCCTTTCATTTTCTCAAGTTGCAATTTGGTGCAATCCACTTGCGCCAGCAATAGTTTCTTAGTTTCTCATTAGAGAAGCTGAGAAAGCATTCCCACGGGAGTCGGCATATATTGACTCTTATTACGACCATACCTGTTGGGCCAGTTCATTTCTTGACAAAAATGGACACAACATGACAACCTTTTAATTAACGCTGACTTGAGCAAGAATTTTAATGTAGCATCTATTGTACTAGCATTCATGGAAGTCAATTTTGCCAGACAAAGATTGGTGGATCATCTGTTCCTAAACTAAATTTAATGGCAGGACATGTATGTCAGCCTTTTATATTTTATGATTTATAAAATTTTCTTTCTAATTATTGCATTCCATACCAATACCATACCACAATTAGACCTGACAGTACGACATCAGTATCAATCTTCAAACAATGATTCAGCTACACAATTAACAATAGTGACCTATAGATGAGATGCCAGTATGCCACACGCTTTTATTTATTTTTTTCCTTGTGTTCTGAGAAATTAATGCATGTTATACTTAGTTATTTTCGTGATGGTATTCCCAAAGAGGGTTTAACGACCGTTCCCTTTCTGTTTGTTGCAAATTGCGATGAGGAAAATATAATTTTTATTATGTATTCTGAGCTTAATTTACAAGAGGCAAGCTGCTGCCATATATACAGATGCTTTCTGATGGTTCCTAACATATACTTTGCTATACATAACGGTAACTTTCTAAAAATAAAAAAAGTAGAAGATCAATTTATAGAAAAGAAATAGGGTCTCATTTTTCTAAAACTAGCCTATGAGGAGACATAATCTGAGACTAATTAGTCCCTAATTATTCTTATTTTCATCACTCCCCCTCAAACTAGGATTGAAGATATCGATTAATCCTAGTTTGCAATTGATTTCTTCAAATCTTCCAATGGTCAATCCCTTTGTGAATATATCCTCTAATTGATCTCCGCTTCTTACGAATGGAGTTTCTATTTCTTTGGATTGGACATTTTCTCTTGTAAAGTGACAATCTACTTCGATGTGCTTGGTACGCTCGTGAAATACCAGATTGGCTATAATATGTTTAGCCGCTTGATTATCACAAAATATTTTCATTGGTTCCTTGACATCAACATGTAGATCGGCTAGCAATTGCTTAATCCAATGGCTTACATCCTACTAACCTTTGGAATTGGTTAATTTTAATTGCTTAATCCAATAGCAATTAATTTTCATTGGTTCCTTGACATCCACATGTAATCCTTGTCACCGTTAAATAAATTAATTTTCCTACTAACCTTTGGAATTGGTTAACATCATCCAATGGCTTACCATCTTCACTATTAAGTTTAACATTTACATCAATAGGGGTCTTGGCCTGCTTACATCTTAGCTTACCCGTTTCCTTAAGTAGATCAAGCACATACTTTCTTTGACATATAAATAGCTCCTTTGAGGAGTGAGCTATTTCTATTCCAAGAAAATATTTTAATATGCCTAGATCTTTAATGTCAAATTTGTGTTTCAAGTCCATTTTGACATTATCAATTTCAATTTGGTTGTTTCCGGTTATGATTATGTCATCGACATAGACTAAGACTACGGTAGTACCATTGGTACTATGCCTAACAAACAATGATGAATCGGCTCCACTTTTTTTTAAATCACACGACAATAAAAATTGAGAAAGTTTGTCATACAATAAAAATGGAGATTGTTTTAATCCATAAATAGATTTTTTTAACCTACAAACAAGGTTAGGAATATTCTTTTTTTTTTTTTGTGGCTGGGAGGTAATGACATATAAACCTCTTCTTCAAGATTTCCTTGAAGGAAATCATTTTTCACATCCATTTGGTGTAAGGTCCAATTATTATTTACCGCTATGGAAAAAAGTATCCTAACGGTATTCATTTTGGCCACCGGCGCAAAGGTTTCATGGTAATCTATACCATAAGTTTGGGTATATCCTTTTGCTACCAATCTAGCTTTGTACCATTCTATGGTACCGTCGCTATGGTATTTAATTTTGTATACCCACTTGCAACCAACCGATTTTTTCTTTTTTGGTAATTCACAAAGTACCCAAGTTTGATTTTTTTTCTAAGGCATGAAGTTCTTCTTCCATTGTGTTGCACCATTTTGGATCCTTTTTTGCTACCTCATAATTGGTTGGTTCCTCAATTTTGGATAAGAAATTTAAGAAGGCATAATGGTCTCTAGAAATATCATAAGATAAATAGTTTTGAATGGGATATTGTACCAAATATGTTACATAATCTCGAAATCGAGTCGATGGTTGTAGTTGACGACTTGAACGCCTTGGTTGAGTACCTTCGTCTTCATTTTCCTCGATATGTTCCAAATTTTCTTCTTCCTCATTAATTGCCACTTGAGGTGCTTCACCTACATCATTACTTGATCTCTCTTGGATCTCTCTCGAATCAAGGTTAGTGACATAAGGAAATACAAAATCACTTAGAGAGTTAGTTTCTAAGTTTTCTACTTCCTTCTCCTTGTAAAAGGGTTCATTTTCCAAAAAGAAAACATCTCGCGAAATATAAAGTTTTTTTAAGATCATAACATTTGTACCCCTTTTTGATAAGAATATCCAAGGAAAATAGCTTTAATTGAAGTAGAATCAAATTTATGCAAACAGTTTTTTGAACAAAACAAGTGCACCCAAAAATTTTAAATGATCAAGATTAACTTTTCGTCCAAGAAGAATTTGTAGAGGACTTTTGAAATCTAAATTGGCACTTGACAATCTATTGATTAAATAGGTTGCCGTGAGAACGGCCTCGGACCAAAAAATTTTTGGAACATTATTTTGAAATAAGAGAGCCCGAGTAACTTCAAAAAGATGACGATTTTTTCTTTCCGAAACACCGTTTTGTTGCGGAGTGTAAATACAAGAAGTTTGATGTAAAAATTCCTTTTTTTAAAAAAAATTTGAAAAGGCTTCGTTGAGAAATTCCGTACCATTATCGGTCCTCAAAATCTTGATTTTTTTACTAAATTGATTTTCAACAAGATTTGTAAAATTTTGGAAATGAAGAAAAACTTTTTTTTTTAGATAAACTTGACAACGGCTGCCAAGTAAAATGAAGAAAAACTTCACTCTTATTTTTCATTAAATACATCCAAGTATTTTTCGAGAAATCATCAATAAAAATAACAAAATATTTAAAACCATTGTAAGAAGTAATGGGAGCGGGTCCCCACACATCGAAATGAATAAGTTCAAGAATTTCATTACTCTTAGAATTTGAAGTACAAAAAGGAATCCTAGTTTGTTTAGCAAATTTGCAAGTCTCACAACTACTACAATCAATTTTTGATAAATCAAACAAAGATTTTAAAATCCTATCCGAAGGATGGCCTATTATCTTGTGCCATAGGTCACCTAAGTCCTCACTTCTTCTTACATTCAAAATAGGTTTGTTGCTACTCAAAAAATAAAGTCCATTTTCTAGAAAACCTTCACCAATCTTCTCCTTGATGATGATGTCCTGAAAAATAACATTATTTGATTTAAAAACTACTTCACAATTCAAATCCTTTGAAAGCTTGCTAATAGAAAGTAAATTAACATTACTATTTTCTACAAGAAAAACATCTTGGAGAAAATCTTTTTCAAAAAGACTAATAATTTCCCAACCTTTAATTCTAATTTTCTCATTGTTGGCCACGGTAAAGAAATGGTCACCACAAATAGATTGGAAGTTTCTAATTAAATTGTGATTGCCCGTCATATGGTCAGTTGCACATGAGTCCAATATCCATTTTGTACAGTCATTAGAGCAATTTTTTGTGCTAAAACCAATGGTTAAACATTTGTTGGTCTGATCAGGTCTGGTTTGAATTTTACCATCCGAAATTATAGAATAAGAATTAATTGAACCTGACTGGGTTGGTTGGCCCGTTTTGGCCCAAGAGGGAGGCGAGTTTGCTGATCTGCGACTCGATGCGGTCGAGACAGGATTCTTCAGTCGGTTCGGCGCGAGTCGACTTAATCGATTCGATCACGTCACCATCTTCTTCCCCCTTCACACAGAATCCTTTCCTCTCCGTATCTAGGGTTTTGCCCCTTTTTTTTGCCGCCTCCCCCTGTCAGCGATTTCCTCCGTCACCTCTCCACTTTGGTTTGAGGTGGGGATGGAGAACCCAGCACCGATCAACAAGGTGTCCATTTCGTTTGCAATGAGTGCATTTCTCGTCCCTACTTCCTCTGCTCCTCCCCCTGTCGGAGTTAGGGTTCGAGCTGACAGCTGCGAAGGCTTGATTCTCGGTTGTCTGGCGTGCCTCATGTGTTTCTGAGTTCATCGCAGTTCTACTCGCATCTTCTCTCTGCACCGTAGCTACCACGGCTGAGAATGAGGGCAGCTCGGGGCTGAGCAGAATTTGTGATCGAACTGCGTCGAAGCTTGAGTCGAGGCCGCCAAGATAGATGTATATTTTTTCATGCTCTTGTCTCTTCTCTATCTCCTGAGGGTCAGAGGTAGGGGAAAGATAGTCTTCAAGCTCATCAAGCTTTGCCATCAGCTCAACAAGGTACTCAGTATGACTTCTGTTTCTCTTTTTTGCTTGATAAATTTCTTGTTTGAGCTAAAAATGTAACTGTAATTGTTTCTCTGACCATACATACTCTTTATTTTCTGCCACAGCTCTCTTGCACTTTTGGTGTACAGAAACATCCTTGAGAGTCTTGGTTCAATGGAGGCAAGGATCCAAGACATGACACGGTGGTCAGCCATTTGCCACTCCTCCATTTTCTGCTTCTCTTCCTCAGTGGGCTCAACTGGTTTTGCAGGCACTGGCCTCTGTTTGGTACCAGTGACATGACCCAGTTTTCCTCTTCCACTGAGAGCAAAGGTGACTGATTTTGCCTAAGTCATGTAGTTCTTCTCATTGAGAAGCTCGGAGGTAAGTTTGTTGCTTTCTTGATTCATGATTTTCGGCTGGTTTTTGAAGGATTTTCTCTTTGGATTTTATGCTAGTTTTTTGGTGGATTTGTTTGATTTCGGATTAAAATGCCTTTTTGGCTGAAATAGAGTTTTTCTGTTTGTTGCCCAAGAGCTTAATGCTCTGATACCATGTTGCAAATTGCGATGAGGAAAATATAATTTTTATTATGTATTCTGAGCTTAATTTACAAGAGGCAAGCTGCTGCCATATATACAGATGCTTTCTGATGGTTCCTAACGTATACTTTGCTATACATAACGGTAACTTTCTAAAAATAGAAAAAGTAGAAGATCAATTTCTAGAAAAGAAATAGGGTCTCCTTTTTTCTAAAACTAGCCTATGAGGAGACATAATCTGAGGCTAATTAGTCCCTAATTATTCTTATTTTCATCACTGTTCTCTAAAATCTGGAACTCTGTTGAACTATTCATTATTTTGGTGTAATTTCTAAGACTCCCTTCATATATTAACCATGTAAGTTTTCATTTCCAAAAAAAAAAAAGGCTTGAAGTACGCATGCAAAAATAATAATAATAATAATAATAATAACAACAACAATGTTAGTTATAATTGATAAGAAGTTCCCTACTGATATAGGTAATTGTGGTGTTAAATTAATCAATTATAAATTGATATAGAATAGCATAATGCTTTTAAAGCAATTGTCCCCATCCAAGATCCTGGGGATTGACTTGTGCACCACTAATGTGGAAAGATTAAAGAAGATAACACTTTACAGAATGCACAAATTGTGCATTATTAAGGTTGGAAATTGGATAAGAGAAAGTTGTTTGAAAGCAGATACCAAAGAAAACATTATTTTAATATATGGGGAAATAAATAAATTAAAGATACCTTAAAGAGTCCAAAAGAATGCAGATTTATTGGCAGTTACACACTCAAAACAATTCATAATTTGGTACATGCATGCCAGTCCCAGATCGAACCGGTACTAGAATTAATGTTTGTGTTTTCCTCTCCATATTTCCAGAGAATAAAACCACCCAAAAGTCTTCCACAGGCAGCGCAGTGCACAAAACTAAATACCAGACACAACTAAAATTGCAAAAAAACAAACCACACTCAACTCAAGCACTACTCTAACTAGGTCATTTGAACGAACCAGGCTAATAATGAAGGAGCAGAGCATGTCCTAAGTCCTTACCTCAAAGGGTTTTGAATAGCATTTTGGTCTCATGATGAATACAAACCTATAAATCAATTCATTCACCATAACCTTCATTACATTATAAAAGTGATCAAATTGGCACAATCTAACAGTCATGTACTGAAGAGCTGTTCAAGATCCTTTGAAACCTGCTTTGCTCCTTGCTGTCTACTAAAATATCATGTCACCGTTCATCCTCCCGTCTCGTCGACTGAGGGGGCAACACTGTACTTGCAAACAAACCAAAATTTCCCTGTGCAAATGGCATGTATCCATTAACCCTAGCAGCTGCTGCCATCTCAGCAGCAGCCGCAAAACTCCACACCTGACCCATCTCAGGCCGTGCCGGCACTGCCCAAAAGCCCCCTCCTTCCTCTACCTTGTTATTACTACCATTACTTTGGACCCCATCATCATCGACTTCGCTTCTCAACCTCTTGCCAAGTAAAAATGGTCCCGGCATGAGTGCCGCTGCATGAGCAGTGGCCATCTGGTGCATATTGGATGCAGTTGCATTGGCAGAGCTGGACACCGAGGGAGAGGAGGAGATGAAGGTGGCAGGGGTTGTGCCTGTACCTGTGGCTGCTATGATAGACGGCTCCGCTTGTCGTAACAACCACTCAATCGTTTGACCGTCTGATTTGTGTCCGAGCTCGCGTGTCAGCTGGAACACTCGTGCAGCACATACAATCGGCATGCGAATGCGTCTGCCACGCCCGTTGACCTTACTGTGACGGTCTTTTGCTGGAGGTTTGCGTGGCGGTACCAGCTGCCCATTATTAGCTTGGTGTTGCATGGTACCGTTGCCGTTTTCGTTAGCAGCGGTAGCAGTCATCATGCTTTCTCAAAGAGAGACGCAAGGAGAGGTATGATAATGTCCGGATTGGAGTCTAGAGATTTCGATAGGAAAAGAAAGAAGTATAGAAGTGAAGTGTGAGGAAGTTGAGGAAATAGGTGTGGGGGAGGAAGGAGTAATGATTGAGTGAGAGAGAGGGAAGGTGGAGGGGTAGACAAGGGGAGGCGGAGGGGCACATGGGAGTGGGACCCAAGTGGGGATCGCTGCTAGTATTGCTGTAGCGAGACTATTGGAGGGTTAAAAAAGTGAAGTTGGAGGTGATGTAGGGGAAGCTCTGAAGCTGGAGGTGAAGTTGGAGACAATGGTCCATATCCTCTGCTTCATTGCACGTGCTGTGTTACAGCCTTCCACCGTCCGATTTTAACTTGATTGGACTAGTGTGGATTGCATTGAAGATCAAGGAGTGATGGATATGGAGTGTGTTTAGTGTGTTGTACAGGATCTTGTGTGAAAAGTGAAAACTGGTGATGGTAAATCCTGATTATATATCCTTTTTCAGAATCAACTTCGCATGTTACTGATTGTTCAATGCTACCGTCAAAATGTTAGAGTTAGACAATACAGTCGTACGTCAGAATAGCACAACAGTTAGCCATTGCATATTTATTTTATTTATTTATTATTATTAATGTCAAATGTTTTAAAATGAAATTAATTTATAGCTGTGCAACGAAATAATCACAAGGAAAATAATTTTATTTTTTTTCTCATTAGACGCCAACCGTATAAATAATTTCTATTATTACTGACAGTGGTCCCCGGTATAATACATATACAAATGACAATTGTATGACAAGAGGGCGTGAACACCTGAAGAACAAACACAGAATACACCGTTTCATAATAAAAATCTAATAAATAAAATTGGTGCGGCATTTTTCCATTTAAAACTTCCAATCAGAGTTCTTCATTAAGAAAAAAAAGAGTAAACACCGCTGAGACGTTTTTTATATTTAAAGAGGTAAAATGTCAATCCTGAATAAACTGGTAATCAATTTTAATGGAGATGAACAAAAGGACTATCACTGTAAAACAACCCAAAATAAAGGAAAAAGAGGACTGTAAAAAGGGTTGATGACTTGATGAGCGATTAGTAGTCATCATTCTCATCAATGTGTGGTGTGCATATAGCCGCCTGGGTAACAGTAATTTGTGACAGGCTTTTTCCTAAAGGTGGTCAATTATATTTTCAGAATTAAAGAAGGTCAATTATGACGTGGTGGGCAAGTTTTTACCCTCGGTCAATTCTGGTAAGTTCTGAACTTGTTTCAGTTAATTTAGGTTTAGAAGTCTAACAAATGACTAACCCTGTCCATTGTTGTAGGTTTTTACCGTCGGTAAAACTCGTTGCTAGGTTTCTACCGTACGTGCTTCTAGTATTTCAGGTTGATATATTACTGGACATACAGTCGCAACTTTGTTGTGTTATATTTTTTAAATGACAATATTTCAGCATAAACTATCTTGATTTTTAAATATATTTTCTTAAATTAAATAATAATTGGTACGACTATTTTTAATATTTAAATAAAAAATAACTATTTTTAATTATAGAAATATCGGTCATGGCTTTTAATTAATACTATAGACTAGTTTAATATTGTTTTCTAAGTGAGAAAATATCAAGATTTTTTATATACAAAAGACTTTATTTCTTTTGCTGTTGCAGAGCTCTCTCTATAAGAATCAAGAGAATAATAAAAAAATAAAAATACTAGAACTTAGTTTTCTATGAGATTTTTATCTGTAGATCGAAATAAGCTATTTAGGTTGGTCATTAATTCGAACATGATTTGTTTTTTTTAACTGTTAGAATATTAGCAAAATTCTATATATGTGAAACATGATCTCCAAACATGTCATTATGTACAAAATCCAATTGGACACTTGCTAAGCATTATTGAAAGTTATCTGAACTCTGACATATAAGCTAATTAAGTGACTTATTAAACTAGAGATCGAAGAACTAAATATGCATGTGGTTTTTATTTTTGCTTCTTGACATTTATTACTTTTGTCACTTCATATATACTTTTTATTTTGTAGCAAACTTACTTAAAATGTCAGATCAATCTGATTAAACATATCATTTCTTTAATCAAGTTGCTAAATAACTCATATATTTTTTACACGCCTCTTAACATGTCACGTGGTCTTTAGGCCTACCCCTTCTACTTGTGCCAGTGCCACCCATCAGTATATACTTCTGAGGCATAGTAAGGATAAGTTATATTTTTCGTTTCTTAGAAAGGGCATCAAAACTTGTCCGACACTAGAGTTAAAGAATTACAAATGGCATAAAAGGCTATAATTTTGCTCTTTTTAAATTGTTCGAATATTCAGTGTAATTAGATCTGATACAGAAAAAGATAAATTTAAGTTATATATCCGGATTAATTAATGTTCATTTCAGCTAAACCCTATGTATTGATCTGATCAAACTCTTTGCTCAAATTAATGGACATACTTCTTTCTCACAAACAATTATTTTTCTTACTATTGTGATCAGTACCTTTTTAGATAATTTAGTCAAGAAAATAGTGAATAACTTCGTTAGTACAATAAAAAAAAAACACTCATTAATTATTGGAAAATTTTTAACACAGAAAGTGTTTAGGATCCAAGATATGTAATCCTCATCGTAACTACGTAAGCACAGTAAACAACTCAGGTGAAATCTGGTTATAATATTATAATATTCGGTTTTATTTGATGTCATCAATAACATTACTGTATTATAATATTATAATTTAGTCTAAAGGATCAGGTGCTTTCCGCAAAAAAGGGGGGGAAATGAGCTTGTCAGTCGTAGTAATATAAAATACAGGAAAAGTAACAGACAACGGGAATGGAGCTCTTTCTGTGGATAACTGAAAGAAGCATAATCAGTGGTGACAATATTCTATTATTAAGTAATATTTACCTGGATATGATCTTGACGAAAAACCAAATAATGGACGTTCAATTGGCCCCAGTGAGATCATTGCCTGATTAATTAATTATGTAGATAACCTTTCCTACACGGCAACATAGAAAACTACAAAAAGAAATACATTAATTCATGTTAACTAAGGATGAATGTGTATGTCAAGCTAAGCATTAGCAAGCAGAGATGACAACTTGCATATAATAATCAAGGGATTTAATGCATCTAGAAAACCATTTTTCGACTTGAGAGAATGGAATATATAATAATAATAACTTCCAACATGAAATGTTAATATGAATTTTTGCGTCTAATACAAAATACTGTGTTCGTAACTTGGTATCACATATTTCACATACCAGATTTTGAATTAAAAAAAAAAAAAAAAATCAACTACTTGCTAAGGTACCTTATCTTAATCCACCTAGACGATATTTTATCATTAGTGAGCTCGTGAAATAGGATTGAAAACGGAAATGGAGGTTTCTTATTAGTGTTCATTGAGTGAAAATAGGAAGTGAGCTCGTGAGGTTACTGATATTTTTGTCCTATTGTTTGTTCTGTAGCTAAATGATTTTATTTCCTTTTATTAGAATCACAACTTAGCAAGTACTAAATATCCATTAACCTCAACTCTTATTCATTTGTACCTACGCAGGATAATTAACAGGCATTTATATATCTTGTTCCGTTTCTTCTATTATACTCCAACCAAACATGTTAAGATAAGACAGTATATTGGTCCAAACTGTATGTTGTTTTTTACTCAACCAATCACAAGCTAGACTAAAAGGTTTGTCAGGAAATTTTGGTGATGGAATTTTCAAAAGCCGAAAGCATTTCCGAAGGAAATTAAAGGGTGAAAAGAAAAGAGGAAAAGAGGAATCTGATGAGATGGAGAGGGTACTGTAGCAGATCAGTGTAGTGGGAAAAGGAATAGCACCATTGCATTATATGGTGACACTCTGGAGACTAGGGACTAGTTTAAGCTAGGTATGGTTTATCCTATAAATCGCTTTCAAGGTGTTCTCATTTGGTTCTGTTAAGGTCGCTTTATTATTGACACACAGAGAGAGAGAGTCAAGAGTCAAGCAAAAATCCAAGGCACCAAGCAACCAACCAACAGTGCTTTTCTGAGTCGCTGTCTCCATTTCAGGACCACTTTTGACAAAAGCCTTAAGCATTGTTGCGTGGTGATATCATTTTCACACATGCATACCAGTACAGATTTACCTTGCAATAATAATCTGCATGTACTGCACTGCAACTTTCACTCCACGAGAAGATTGCAATGTAATTGGTAATATTCCTGTTGCGGCTTGAGGCAGTTTGATTCCGATTACATCATTTTCATGCTACAGTTTATAAGAAAATGGCCTACTTTTTAAAAGATTTACTGTACATGTTGGGGGTTTAGAATTCGTATCATGCTAATAATATGATAATTGATCATACAAATTTGTTCACGACTTCTGATACAGTCTTATTATTGTCAAAGAAAGGTTATCATACATCCAAATAACATATTGTAAAAAGATTTCCTGCTCGTTATTATAGTGTACGTGATAACATATTGTACTAAACCTATTTTCTAAGTACAAGGTCTTTAGGATCTTTGATATTTTTAGGTTCAAAATAACCTACAACGGTGATGATAAGACAACAAAAAATGAATGGTCCCAGTACCAGCTGGGTTCACTGTACTGGTACAGAGCCTAATTGATACTGCTGGCATCTAGCATAATAAAGGTTCTGTCAAGAAAATTTGATCTTTGCAGAAATAAACAGCTATTTTTGCATAACAGGAATCTATCAAAAGGGTGCAAATTAAACAAATGGTCCACAAATAAGACGCATTATTCATTGGTCCCTGAAGTTCTGAATTTCCTATCATGATCCAAAACACTCCAATTTATACCACCTGGTGTCGACCCATGCACATGGAATTAATCATTTTGATTGATACTATGATACCTTTTGAAGAAAGGTGACTTCTACCTCATTGACCATAATATGATTTAATTTTTCTCGTTTCTTAACTCTAAAATCAGGCAGAGGTCCTAATTGGGGCTAGTTGCAACTTTAGGCTAAAAGACCAGAGCTTGTTGGAGCTTCAGAAGTCAAAAGGGAAAATTGTGCAGTATCTAAAGGACCAGTCATACACCTCACCATTTAAAACATAAACACCCAGTTGACACAAAACTATAACTAACAAAAGTTACAAGACAACTTATTCTCTGTAAACTACAGTTCCTCATGAATTACTGGGAATAACATCGAAGAAATGGTAAACCTCTTCTTCATCCAGCACACCAACCTCAGTTGAGCATACTGAGCAGCACACAGGCCGATAAATTGGGCCTCGGGCATCTTCTTTGGGTTCTGACAAACCTGATTCTTGGCCTGCATTAGTGCTTCTCTTTCTCTTCGGCTTTTTCTGTTTTTTCCCTTCTCGTAATATCTGATCAGTTTTTACTGTGCAGTTGCGTACAAACATGGCCCGGTACTGTGTCACATACTTCTCATGCCTATTGCATGAAAAAAAAATATATATAAGTTATTAAAACAAAAGGACAAAACATTAAATGTAAATCAATTTATGTCATTTTTACAGAAATAAAAACTCTATTCAGGACTGTAACATGATCAAAACTGTCATTTTAGCTATAAGAGAAATGTCGACCCAAACCCCAATCCCTAGAACATCAAACATTGGAGTAAAAAATCATTTCTTCAATGTTGGTGAAATACTTCATCGACAGAGACATCTGGAAGATCCTAAGGCTTACAATCAAAATAATTACTATAAAGTTTGTTATAAATTACGAAAGACCTTCGAAATACCCTTTTTGATAGATAAATAAATAAATAAAAATATAACCCCTTATTGGTAGCTCATAGGCACAATACCACAGCGCAAATCATAAAAGTATAACCCAGATCTCTCAAGGTACTATTAAAATATAGACGGAAAAACCCATGTAAAATCATGTTTGTTGCCATTAAAATAAACCAAGGCCCTTTCCTTAATGTTTAGCTCTGGTCTCTAGCAGATGTATTTATGGACTAGTGTTGAAATCTTAAGTATGTATAATAGATACTTTTCTCCGATACTGAGAATGGAGAATTAAAGGCAATGTCATGATATTTTCCTTTGCGAATTTGAAATTAAGTACATATGAACAATACAGGTCAAGAAAGAGCTATCCATAAAATAAGAATCTGACGAATTACCTCTGACAGTCCAAACAAAGGGTGGTGAAACATGCGGGGCAGCTCAGAACAGCATCTGAAGTTTGGTTTTTTCTTTGTTTATTAACCCATAACTCATCGACATCATCTAGTTGTGGATCATAAAATTCAGGCTCGACTGAGTAATCTATTTCATCATCACTAGAAACTACAAAGCACCCATAGAAATTAGCAAGTAATAAGTCAAGAAAGAAAGAAGAAACAAATTTCAAAAGAAAAAGAGTGTTCAACAGGAGCATTTAAATTTTCAATGAGGAAAATTTGTTAGTAATTTTGTCAAAGAAACTCATATTACCAGCCATGTCCTTTAGTTTTTTCTCCTTGCCCATTCAGAAACAAAGGGATGCTAAAATATAGTAGTGTAACAATAAACGAAAGTCAGTTACTTTCATCACACAAATGAACTGGTAATCTTCTTAATCGACCAGGAAACTAGCCATTTTGACAATTTCAAGCACTATTCCTCCTCATTATGCAGTATAAAAGAATAATTTTGGTTTACTAAAGCTGAATACAAAACTTCAGGATAGCCAGACTCTAGTTGTTGAAAGAGGAAAGGTCAAATAGATGTATACCTAAATCATGAGGATTTGGAGGTTCGGTTTCGGAATCCATAGGTTGTTTATCTGGTTTGCCCCCTTCCATAATTTCGCTTAATTTTCTTTTCTTTTCACAGTGAGACTGTGAGAGGATGTCGATCAGGGTCTCCATGTTGGTATTGCTAATCCGTTGGTGAGGAGCAGTCTGGAAGGTCCTAATTTGGGCCTCTGTAGACTATATCAGTGACCTGGCCCAATCTCGAGTTGTCCAAGTCTTATTATTTTATTTGTTCTAATTTCGGTTTTGCTTTTTTTTTTTTTCTTTTATCATTTTTAGGAGTCTGCTAATTGTACACTTCCGCACGTATTATATAAAGGTTCACATAAAAAGTACACTTGTGATATTTTATGACATCGAAAACTTGTAATATTAAAATCATCCTCATTATTTATTAAGTCATTGAAGATGGCACCATAACTAGAGAAGCGGATGTTCCCAAATATTGGGTCCACATTTGCAAAAGTGGCGATAGAAGACGCCACAAACAAATTAACACATAGGCTGGTACAGTATTTTCTGAAATTTTCGTAACGGTACAGGAGGACAGTATTGGTTTCCTTTTTTTTTATTGTTATGAATTTTTTAAATTATGGTCCTTTTTGTTTCTAAATGGCATTGAATTTGGCATATACTACTTGGGAGTGTTTCCTCTGGTACCTCTGGTACGAACAAGAAGGAATGGCTTGACCTATGCACCACAAACAGGGATAAGTAACTCGGTTTATAGACTCGTTCATGTTCTCTTCTCGGCCTCACCGAGGCAAGATTGGGAAGCCGGCATCTCTTTAGTAGGTGATTCATTGCAAGCGACATCTGGAGTTCACCTGTGACTTTTTTTTTTAAACAAAAAAAAATGTTTTTAAAAGTATTGCACGACTCTTACATTCAGAGGAGGGAGAAAGAAATGCATTTGTTGTAATTCCAGACGATTAATGAAGAAAAGACGTTGGGGCGCGGTCGGTAGCAACAACAATTCAAGAAAAGTTGGCTATTGCCAGAGGAGAGAATGGAGATTTATTTACTGTACTAGATCAGCTCAGCTTGTGGATACGTGTGTTGTCATAGTAAAATATATCTTTCGGTGTAATTTCTTGAAGGGACTCGATCAATTATGCATCATCTACAAACGCGGTTGTGTTCTTCAACTCATTCATATTTTAAATTCATTTTTACGGAATTATTTTAAAACAAGCGTCACTCCAAATTTATCTGTTTCGTTTTGTGAAAAAATTAAGTTGTTAATGAATGCTTGCAAAGGTAAAAGATGATTCAAATAAAAATAATCCTTTTGTCCAAATTACGGTACTCATTCATATTTAAAATTCATATCTATTTACTGAACAAAATTAAGATGTTACTAAGCATCTTATCTTAAAACTCTTTTATCGAAAACACAACTTTTATCAAATTTAATTCTTTCAAACCATTATTTATACCACCCCTCGAAACTAGTAGGTTCATGTATTGTATGACCATATACTAACTTAGAAGAAACAAAAACAGTCACCGGCCACAATTTTCTTTTCATTTTTATAATGTACACACAAGACAACACTCAGTTAGCAGTTTTATGTCTATACAAGAGTTATCAAGGACAAGAAAGATTGACGTAGATAAAGAAACATAAAAAATTACATATTTTTCTAGGAGAATTTTCTCAGACACTATAGCAAGCAAAGAAACAGACAACTCCTAATCTAGGCTTGAGGCTACATCAGTACACATCAACAATTGTAGAACGAGAAAAAGAAAACTCTAAATATACACATGTTATGATTATGGAGCTTCTTGATTTCCACCAAGTAGAGGTCTGAGATTTGACCTCTCAACCACAGGAACATCGTGCTCGCTCTCCTCATTAAAACGATCCACGCTGTGAAAAAATATACCTAAGCACAAAAGTTAAATTAGCACCAGGTTTCTAAAATCTGCATGGAGCAAGCATCCCACATTTCTCAATTTGGTAATGACAGCCATAAAAAGTTCCCAGCAATGAAAAATTGCAATTTGTTAATTTTGTCTTACACCAAGAATAGGGAATAGGGGAGAGGGGAGAGGCACAATTAAACAAGGGATAAACATGAGGATAAATCCTATATCCTCTTCCCATGGAGAGGTGGTGTAAGGAATAGCCTTTATCCACTCTTCCTTCCCCCCTCTTCCATATTCTTGGTGCAACCAAACAGACCCTGATAATTGAGAATCTATATTATCGTATTGACTATTGTAGAAGCAAGGATCTTCATGGTGGGTTGTGACTGTTGTCAAATTAGTTCTTTTACAATAAGGCAGAATCATATTGACAACTATTGTGAAATTATTTCTTTTATAATTCCTCAAAATGAAATATAATCTCTGATTTTTTTCCATTAAACTAATCACAAATTCACAATGATTAAGCATTAATTAAAAAAAACTTAAATTTGGGGGGCAATAAACAGAAACATGGATCTCTCTTTCTGACAATAGCACTCAAGTGATTACAGAGTGTAGATATCTTACAATACAGAAAGTCATATGAGATTGACATACAAGAGCAAGTGGTCCATATACCCCTATATAGGACACACCCCCCCCCCCTCCCCTCCCCTAAAGAGTTATCCAAAATTTTTCACACATACCATCTATTTTACCGCTGGGATCAAGTTCCAAGTACAGCATTTAATATAGGTACCTTTAGGCACAATGGATCAAGTCCTTATAGTCAATACTCAATACCCACAACCTATCCACAGATAATTGGGTCCAGAACAGGTAGAGGTATTTTGTAGTGTGTGTTTTATCTACAAAATGGTAACAATGTAGAGAGGAAGCATTACCTATAAACCATATAATAGCAGCAATGAACAAAATCGATGTCAATATAAGTGCAGTCTCTCTCCAGTTGTTGATCGAATCCTAAATTAGAACCAAAACATCAGATATTTCAATAATAATAATATCATGTCAAGAATTATTTAGAAGATTAACCTAATAAACCCTTTACAAACCTGGAGAAGTCCAACAAGAGGTGAAGATGGCACATCACCAAATATGTGGATAGAAACAGTTGACATTGCCATAGATAGAGGTCTCAAGCTAGGTTTTACAGAATGTAGGCATATGTAGTTCACTGGGCCCTACATAAGTTTGTAAATCTTAGTTAAAAAGTTGAGGAAATATTTTCTTTGTTTTAAGTTATACATTATTAGGTATTAGTAAAGAATGCAGGCCACATCTGATTGAGGGGCTATTTTTCAAAACAAAAAAAAAAGTAATACATTATTACCATATTGCTATACCTGTGTGGCAAATACTAGAAGCTCTCCAATGGAGAAGAAAGGAATAAACCCATAGAGACTTTTGAAGCAAAATGCGCTGAAACAAAATATAGCCCCTAGAAACGTTGCAACGGATAAAAGCTGAAATAGAAAAGTAAAACAAAGAATGAAATAGTTATGAACATATTGAATTACTCATCCAACTTCACTGTCGATATGCTAATCAAGAAATGCACCTTAAAAGCATTTGAAATTGTAGATTCCATTTTATCAAGCACAAGTCCACCGGCCAGTGTGCCGAAAATTCCACACACTATTGTTATCCCACCAAACATTAGATCAGCATTGCTCTGACAAAGAATAAGCACTTTAAGTTATTACAATTAGTACAAAAATGAATTTCATAAATTTTCAACCCATAAAAGCAAGTTGTTATAACTTTTGTATTATGAATACACATCATTAGATCTCATGGAACTTCTGTAAAGAGAGAAGAATAAAACAAAGTACTTTAGATATGGAACTTCTGAAAAGAAAGAAGAGCTACCATATGATAAATATCATAACCAGCCTTCGGACCCCAGTAGGAATAAGCTCCAATGACAAAGTTGTATGCAATGTACCCTAGGACAAGGTTGAATAATTAGGAAAATGACCAAGCTGTAGGAATATAACCTTGCGTTGCTGGATTACTATCATATCAGAAAATAGAGAGGAGAAAATTGTACCTAAAACATTGACCACATAAACCTTTTCTGATAAAAGAGCTTTCAAGTCCTTTCCAAATCGTGATGCCTGAGTGCTAAACCTCTTGGCATAACCCGACCTAACAATTAAGATGTTCCTAATAAATTAATACTATGCAAAGAAGAAGGGAGATATTCTGTTCAAACATAAGATAGTCATACAGGAAGAACTTCTTTGATGTTTGTTTCTCTGATATCTCCTCATTTTCAATTGGTATGGTTTGCTTCTCCTCATTGCTATCTGAAATAAAATTAATAGTAATAATAAAATATTACTGAAACATTCAATGAAGGTTATCAGAAAATTCAGTATTAACATTTCCAAAAAAAGAAATGTTAAACTCTGTACCATCGACAACTTCTACATTGTCAGTTGCAGCAGTCAAAGAAGATGTACCAAACCCTACAAAAATTAACCAACAAATTTAAAATTCTGCATCAGTTGAAAGTGAAAAAATCATCCACAAGAAGTAAACTCAATATAAAAAAAATAAATAAATAAACCTTTAAGCTGTAACGGCTTAATAATAAATCCCAGAATAGCAAACGGGAGCATCAAAATTGATTCACCCCAGAAGGCTGCTCGCCAGTGTAGATGCTCACCTACCTGGATATTTAGTGACAACAACAAAGGCCTATCAACTAATTTTGCTTATAGACAATTCAATCACAAAGCGTAGATGAGAAGTCAATATTGCACAAGTAGAAGACAAATACCAAAAGTAAAAGAAAATAAAATCTATAACAAATGAACTTACCAGGCCACCATAAACATAACCTACTGCTATGCCTGTTGGTATGCACATGTAGAAGACTGCAAGCCAAGCTGTTTTCTGAGAAACAGATTTAGGGAATATTTAATTTCTGTAACAGACAAACAAGCACCAATATATGGGATGTATTGAACAAATAAAGGCTACATTTTTATACTAGAAAAAGTTCATCTGCACTGCGACCCGGTTTTCTCTGAGTTTGTGTTATATCTATTAGTCATACCCAGTTCCACATATTTTCTTATTTAATGAATTTTCTCTTATGTAACCGCAAATATTTCACACTTGTCAATCCTAGACCAAACATTGGAGGTTAAAAAAACATCATAAATGCTCTAACGAATATACAGCTAGACTGAAGTTTACTAAGCACAAAATTACTTCCTTTAAAAGGTCATCTACAAAAACTTGCTTCAGTGCTTTTCTTTCTTAGCGACAGAAGTAAATATGGAACTGGTGAGAAAAATACTTGAGCTGGGGGGGCATTATCATCAATGAAGGGAGCAGCAAGACTAATGAATGAAGCTTCACCAACACCAACCAACCTAAATTCAAAAGATATTGCATAAAGGACCAGTTGATCAAATTCCATTTAAGTATTTGCATGTATAACAGCACTTACATGCGGCAAATTGTAATGGACCAGAAGTCGAATGAACAACCACAGCCAGCAGTGGCAATGGTCCATACTAACAAACCTACTCCAATAAGCCTGAAAGGATTATGACTGAAAAAGGAAAAAAAAAAAAAAAAGTTGTATCAATGTAGTGGCATCAGAAATGTTACCAGTCAGTTTCATAAAATTGAAGAGCAAAAATGAGTCAAAAACCATTCTAATATCCTCAATCATGGGGCATATTCATAATTAATATTGGAGTGAAAGGATTTAACAGAGGAAAAACTAAATATTGATGTGAAATTAAGTAATAATGATTTATCACAAATGGCCCATATCCATAAAGTGGTGTTTCCAAAAAAAAATAATAATATGCGAATTAGGTGAAAAGTGCTAACATCTTTGCCAAGGATGCAAATATTGGGGAAGCAATAAGCAACCCAACCATGAAGGCAGATGACAAGACTCCGTCTTCAAAGTTATTCAAGTTAAAGTCCCCCCTAATATTAAATAATCAATAAGATAAGAAAGGATGTGATTAAGCAAATTACCAACAGTGAAGAGTGCCTTAGCAAACAACACATCTAGGTAATTGAATTGTGCATGATGGAATAGAAGGATATCATTGCCACATAACTTTTCAACATTGGATAACCACAGGGCCTTGATTTTTGTTTTATGAAATGAGATCTTTGGAAGTTAGACCATAAAAAAATAACAATTCAGGATGAAATATCTCCTTTTTACAAGAAAAAACTAGCTTTATGTATTATTAACAAAAACAATAATGACATTACTAAACTGAATCCCAGATCCAGAGGTGCATGTGCCACTAGCTGTGCAGCTTTTGCGACTCCCATTCACACCATTACTTGCAATTGCTCCTCGATCAACATAGTTTAGCATATTGATTATGCAAAATATCACAAGTAACCTGGTGGGAACAACAAGAAATTAGCAACCCATATCAGACTTGATTTAATGACCAATAATAATGTTATATTCAGGAACTCCAATTAAGTTATATGACTTCAAAAGTCTTAACTATTTAGTTCTAGCCTTCTAGTTATGATACTTAATCTTAGAAAACATGGAAATTCCACAAATTGTGATTAAACAGACATTCCAGTTATCCTAACCAGGTGCAAAATTTGTGAAATATTGGCTGTCTAATCAAACTTTAATTGAAGTTCTGCAATTCCAAGTAATTAATTTTCCAACAGGATCTTGTTGCAAACATTTAATCCCACAAAAAAGTTAACTGTCACAGACTCACAAATACAAAATACAAGCAAGAAAGTAGTTCTACTGAAGGAAGCAACGAAGCTACTTTCTTAACCTTTAACTATTGGACAAGAATCAACCAACAAAACTCATACGCAAAAAAACACTAAAAATCCCTCAAATTAGTTCAATTTAATAATGCCTTTAGTCACAACCGAACCAAGTAACAAATTCATACACTGCATCCAATCAATTCAAAAAAGTTCAACAATAGACCTCTCAATTACAGTACAACATTACTCACCTCTTGGGAGTAAACCAAGACGGGCTAGAATCCGATTCGTTAGGGTTAGCATCCGTTTCGGGATCGCGAGGTGGTATGGAGATCGCCATTTCTGTCGAATCCGGAACTGGAGCTGGAGGAGGAGGACGTGGAGGCGAAGGGTCAGAATCCGGCTTGGACGACTCCAATTCGCTACTATTCTTTTCTCCCATAAAAATGAGAAATTTGATTTTTATTTATTAGTAGGAAATATCTACTAGTCAAATACAAGGGGAAAAAAAAAGTCGCTGGGGTGAAGGGTGAAAATTTTGTACTTTTACGACATTTTCGTGTTATGGAGGAGTACATGCGCAAGTTAGCATGTGGGCTAGTGGGTTAAGCGACTGCGATTGGAGGAGACGGGGAATAGAGGTGGCTCAGGTCAGGGGAATCAGATCCTCTGGACGTCCATCCTCTGGATGTTTGGTGGACGTCTCGGGATCTGGACCGTCTGATTTAATCTCAACGGTTATAAGGGAGCCCCGTGCATTCCACCACACCCGAAAAAAATATTGGCCCGAAAAAATGAACCGTCTGATTTAATCTCAACGGCTCCGATCGAAACATCCATTAGACGTTTTTAAAAAAACGTCCAGAGGATCCTGGTCCCAGGTCAGGTGGGTGTGACCAGAGGGTGATTGGGGAGGTTTTGCTCCGTAGACCTTGTGTATTAGGTATTTCGGTATACGGGTATACCTACTTTTGACAGTTTTTTAGTTTTTGGAATTACAATAGGCTGAATTTAGCAAACCGGTATGACTTATAATTTGGATACAGGTATTTGATAAGAACGTTAGCAACGATTTAGTTATGAGTCATAAAAAGGAGCCAAATGTTAGCAATACTTTTCTTTCGCATTTGTTTGTATTGATAGTTAACCTTTTTTTTTTCATGTTTTAGGATAAAAATAATGTTTCTCATTCTTTCTAGTACATTTGGAGCTAAAGGTCTTTACCTAGAAACCTTAAAAATTCTTTTAAGATTTACCCTTCACCCAAAAATCCAACCAAAATATTTGAGTACTGTGCCAAAAAATTTATACATTTAATTGACTAATTTTGACGAACTTAGTACTTAGAAATTCTAATAAAATGACTTGCAAAATTATAAATAAAACTTCAAATGATAATGATGATGATGATAATGATGATGATGATGATGATGATAATAATAATAATTCAGCTCTTATTTATTTTATTTTTTCACAAGGTAAACAGAATTAATGCTGCTGTCTTCTAATTCTTCATTTTTAATCATAACGTGGGAGAAAAATATTGAAAGCCATACTGGCCGCTACTTCGATCAATCATTGAACCAAAATAAATAAATAAATAAATAATTAAAAAAAAACTCAGGACCCTGCAAACTGGCGCTTGGACCCACTTTTCATTGAAATGGAAAGAGATACCTACCGAAGAGGAGACCGGGTCCATGGAAAAATAATTAGTGGATAATTAACACCCGCAGGCGCAGCGCGTACGGATGCTTGCGTGACAATGCGGTCTCTCTTTTGGGGCACGAGAGAGCGTGGGTGTTGGAATGAACAGCAGATATTCGTTGGCTTTAGTTGCGCTCACTTTTCCTTGGTTATATGATTGAGAAGAGAGCTAATTTTGAGCGAGACATGAATGATTGTGTATTTGGACGGGATAGATTAGATGGATGCTAAGTTGAGTGTAAGCTCTACTAAAATTGACAAGATTCTTTCTATTTTCTTTTGGCAGAGGGCTTTTTATTTATCTTTTACTAAGTTCAACTCGTAGTGTTTGCTTGGGATATGTTTGTGGTACGTGTATTTATTCTGTCATTTTAAAGGATATTTGGGTGATTAAGTCCGTTAAAATTATAGGATATTTTAAAGGATATTTTGGCTTGTTTTAAACTTAAGAAGCATAAACACGCAACATACTCTCCAGGGGAAGATTTAAAGAGAAGAAACGTGTGCAATGTCTCATAATTGTTTTGTCTTATTAAAATTTTTACATTCAATGATAAATGGACAATTTGCCTAAAAAATTGACATTTAAACTCCATACAAAAATGAAACTTTACTATTGAACCCCAAGATTAAGAAAATCAACTATTATTCTATTTAGAAATAATATTCTATAGATATCTATATAATATTAACTATTGCATTTTAATTACTCTAGTGAACCCTATGAAAATATTTTCTTACTCCGTCAATGTCTAAGAGTAGAAAATAAAAATATAAACAAATCGAAACGAAGACTATATGAATAATTAATTTCTAATCATGATATGATTGGACATGACATATTTCACGGCTAAGATACAAATATTCCAGCATGGGAAAGCTTATATATATAAAAAATCAAGTATTTTGATTGCTATCATAAAAATGCTACATTAATTTTTAATAATTAATAATATTAATTTTGGACAAGAAAGTCTTAGACTCTTATCCAAATTATTAATACAAAGAGAGAGCCCAAAGGATCACACAAAACTAATAAGAGTCCCTAATTTCTTTTTCAACAAACGGTACAAATACTGCTCCATAGCAATAAGTAATGCATCAAGGCAGAGTGATTGCCTACTCGCCATCTGACTCTTGCATAGAAAAATTTGAAACCCAAGATCAACGTAGATATATAGTGAGAAATAAATTACAATGTTTTTCTCAGTATGAATTTTTAATTTCCTTACGTGAATTTGTAAAAATCAAAGCCATGAATTTAGAGCAAAAAAATCAGAAACAAATAATCCAAATTTTCATTTAGCAATTAAATAAATTTATGAAAGTACAAAAATTTAATGTAAAGATGTAAATATATTCGAGATCAACAAACAGAATAGTTAATAATTGGATAACACGCCAAGTCATCCAACTGATTCATTTGGTACTAAATGATACAATTAAAAATCTAATTTTTAAGTCAATCAACATGCATAAACTTTTTAGTGGTTTCATACAAACGTAATTAAAAAAATTACCAACTGCACAGCCACCTCTTAATCTCCTAACCCAACTAGTCTGCATACAGGAGGGGCTATTCATCGTAGACCTAGCGCACTATGGATCTCGGAACCATAAGACAGATTTATCGACATGCATAATGAGTTAATGACAATTTCAATAGGAAATTGATTACCGCCATCATCTCATATGCCATCTGACCATCGCGTCTCTGTGGAGCGCTATTCAGCGATGGTCCCTCAATAGTGTTCTCCAAAATGACACGACACGATCGAATTGGCACGACACGATGTGCATGTTGACACGACACAACACGAATACAAAATTTACACGACACGATCGTGCTATCATGACTTGTTGGGATATTAGAAAGTTTCATAATTTGACACGCAACACGACACGAACACAAATTAACACAAATTTAATTATTAATGTTAATTATTTAAACAAAATTAATACTTTAAATTCAATTTATAATACTATATCATATTATTTACCATCATTTGACTCATATTGTTCTAAGCTAATTACTATTTAGTAATTTTTTCCTTTACTTTAATTTTTTAATATTTTTTTATTTTAAAAATAATAAAATAATTTGACACGATTTGACACGACTAACACGACATGACACGATCGTGTTAGTTGTGTCGTGTTAGAATGCGTGTCGTGTTGCATATTCTCACAATTTAACACGACACGACATGACACGAGACTCTAACACGACCGTATTTGACACGACACGACGCGACACGCACGATTGGAGAACCCTATCCGGCTATCCCTCACACCCAGGGCACTAATTTTGTATATCTAAATGTTCAGTTTAACAAGTACAAATGTTATGTTATTTAAATATAAATGTTCAGTTAGTTGTAATAAAAAAATAAATGTTATAAGCAAAAATGTTCATTTTATTAAATAAAATATTTAGGTTAGTAAGTACAAATGTTCAGTTTAGTAAATAAAAATGTTCAGTTTAGTAAATAAAAATGTTCAGTTTATTATTTATAACCGTTCAGTTTAGGAAGTATTAATTTTCAATTTAGAATGTCTAGTTTAGTAAGTGTTTAGTTTAGTAAGAACAAATGTTTAATTTTCGCAAGTACAAATGTTCATGTTTTACATATAAATGTTTAGTTTATTAAGTATTATTGTCAGTTTTTTTAATAGGTGCAATGTCAAGCGAAGGGGTCACGAACCGGAAAAAAACCACATGAAAAAAATTAGAAGGGATAAAAATTAAATTTTTTTCCAACTCCGCCCCTGGCGCGCCTGTCTCCAAGGCTGACACGACTGACGCGTGATGACGTATTTAACTGAACACTTTTGATTATTATACTGAACACATTTTTTATTATTAAACTAAACATTTATAACATAAAGTAGCGATGACGCGGGATGATTTTTTTAACGATGGCACTTATCATTCCTGAATGCTCTATTAAAAGGAGTATTTTTTTTTTCTAAATTAGATTTCAATCAAATCACATGACTTCACACTTGTTAGACAAGAACGAAAGAATAATACGAACTTATTATTGTATAGTGTTCAAAATTATGCCTGCCAATCTGAATTAGGTTTGAAATTAGATTATAGAGTAAGATTGCAACTAACTAATTAAACGAAATTTCATTTTTTTTTTTACCGTTTATTTTGGGTTCAGTTTGGATCATACAGTTGGTTACAATAATCTGTAATGCTCTCATTTTTATTTTGTTGGCAGTTGGCACATTACAAGTTTACAACCATCACCTATCATCCAGTACTTTAGTTAATATCCCCACATTTAATGCAGCAACTTCAATTAATGCTTAATTAGCACACTTTATTTAATCCATCATTTAACCCGGTTTAAGCCACTTGATTATTAAATAAAGTACTCACATGTTTATATTTTAAACCTGGCCTCGCCTAACAAAACAGCTCACAAATAATTCAGATTTTAAATGCCCAAACCCTGAAAGTGAAAACACGTCTCAATAACCGATTTCAATTTTTTTTTTTTTTACCTTTGTTAAAGATGACAAAATCGGGTTTGTACCGGGAGGTAGAGTGGCTTGTTTTGCATGTTTTGATTTGTGAAAGAAAGAAGTAGGAATTCAAAATCATATTACTATTTCAAGCAAAACAAATATCATATACTGTCATATTACTATTTCAAGCAAAACAAATATCAGCGAACATCAATTTTTTTCGATCTCCTCAAGACTACTGACTGTTGGAACTAAACCTTTCTCTATGAGATTCCTAATTTGCACACGAGTACTGGGATCTTTGTATAAGTCGCCAACAGCTCTCTCTATAAGCTCGGTTGTTTTACAATTAGCAGAAAACCGAACCCCATTCTGAAAGAACTCAAAGGCCTTGACAGGCATTTCTTCCGAAATTAGAGAATTTACAAGCAAAAACTGGCCATAAAGATCAATTTTAAATCCCTTCTCTTTTATCTCAAGATAATAAGCGAGTGTGTCTTGTGCTAACCCAAACTTGCACAAACTATGTACCAGAACTGTAAGTGACCTTGTTTGGAACAATCCCATTCTGTTTCATCTCATCCCATACATTCATTGCTGCCTCAGGTTTGCCGGCGTTTAATAACCCATAAATCAAACTTGTATAGGTTATTACATTAGGCAAAATTTCTTCACTAACCATTTTCTGGAAATAGGATAAGGGCTTTTCGGCATTGTTAGCCTTAAACAGGCTACCAATGATGAGATTATATGTCACAACAGAAGGACTAATCCTTTATCCAACATTTCTTCCAGAAGACCTTCTGCCTTATCCCAATTGTCAGATTTCAGAAATCCATTGATTAATATATTGTGAGCAACCACATCAGGTAAGTAGTGATTGTTACGTAAATCCTGAAAAAGTTCTATTGCTTTGTCTGCACAACCAGATTTGCACAGACCATCAATAACTGCAGAGTAAGGTATCATGTCAGGTGCAAACCCAACTTGCGCATTTCATCTAAAAACAAGGAGCCTTTTCTGTTCTACTATAAAGGCATAGTTCTTGTACCAGCATGGTACAATGCTTTATCCACGGACACACATATGTTGTATCAAAGCCAAAGCCTCCGAAGTATCTTTTCTTCTGATATGGCCATAGAATAGTGAATTGTAGGAAAATTCAGTCGGCAGAATATTTAACTCCATTTTCTCAAAAAGAATATAACTTTCCTCCAGTCTATCTGATTTACAGAGCTCATCAATCAAATTATTGTACATCAAAAACTTTCCTTTGCATCCAAATTTGGCCATGTCTTTTATGAGATTCAAAGCATCATCTAGCTTTTTGTACTGGCACAAACCACATATCACGATGTTAAAAGAATCATCATTAGGTTGTACACCTTTAATTAAATCTATCAGTTGTTGATCTTAACTTTTTCCAGATACATCTAATTATCCTTCAGTAATCATAACTTTCAATAAACAGTAAGCTTGAGCTATCTGACCAGAATTAACAAACAGTCAAGAATGGCATTACAGATTGATACGATACTACCTACTTTCAGTCCCTTGGTATTTCACAAACAGTAAATACCAAACAGTTTGCATGCAGTTTCTGTCTCTCCTAATTCACAAAGGTGGAAATTATTTTTTTTGTAATAGTCTTGTGTCTGGCAATATGCCATTTGATTTCATCTCCCCAAATAATTGTAAAGCCGCAGTAACATCCTTTTTCGCACATAATCCCTTAATTAAAGCAATATAAAGGGGCAAGTCAGCATCCAAGCCTGAACCACTCATTTTGTCAAACATCTCTCGTGCTTTGTCTACTCTCCCTTGTCTTGCAAATTCAGAGATCAAAACTCCCAAAGTTTTTTCGTTTGGCAGCACGCCAAAAGCCTCCATTCTCTCAAAAAATTCACATGTTTTTTCAACCATTCTGCATTTGCAAAATGCAACCATAAGTATAGTTAAGACATGCATGTCAACCCAACCATTGGACTCAATTTTATTAAAACTCTCCATGGCATTGTCTAACTTAGCAACATTAGAGTAGCACCTCAAGAGAGACGTGAGTGTAAACTTATCAGTTTCTAGACCGGGCCTTGATTCCATTTCCCGCAGCCTTCATTCCAGCAAGTTGACCCCCCTGCAAGCACCTCAAACTAACAATTATATGTGTAAACATTAGGCACACAACTCAATTTTCCCGCACGGATCAAACACAAACTGTGCCTCTTCAACCAAATTGAGACTGCCCAGACACCGTATAAAGAAGCCCAATGCACCAGGAGTCATGGCACAGCCACCGGACACCAAACCATTGGCCAACGTTCTCAGTTCAGTATTTCTCTTAGCCTATGCAAGAGTTGACGCCAATGTATTGTAAGTGTAACAGTTGTGTTTGTACCGGGGTTGGAATTCGGCCCAATGAAAGAATTCATGTGCAGTTTTCCATCCCCTTAGACCTTTTAAGACTGATTCTACAGTGCTAGGAGTAAAGTGGAGGCTAAGGTGCTGGAGTTTGTCTTGGTCGCGATGTGGTTTTGGCTGGGAAAATTCGTCGAACAGCTGGCGGCCGTGGTCGCCGAGTGGGGTAAAATTATGAAAATTGATTTTAGAGCGGCAGGAAATCAGTCTGAGAGACCGCTGAAACATTGCCTGGGTAGTAAGAATATTTTGTGGACATATTTATTAAGCGTTTTTTTTTATTTTAGATAGTAATTCGCAAATTTAGAAAATAAACAAAAAAAAAAAAAAAAAATTGATTCACTTCATGTGCCGTATGCCCCGTATCGCCTATCCTCTAGTCTTAGTTCTTTATTTAATCTGCCGTGATCACATAGCACTATAGCAGCCATAGCTTGTGTGCTTCCATTCTCCTCTTCTCATTTGAAGCAGATGTATAATATTTTTAAGTTTAAAAAAGAGTTCTTAAACTAATACAACTCATCTGTGTGTGTGTGTGTGTTTTCCAAATTTATGTGCGAATTAACATGCTATATTTTATTGAACAGATCTTTGCTTTTAAATAATTTTATGTGTTCAAAATTTATCAAATACAACTTCTTAAGAAATCCAAATTTCATCAATAGATATTTTTCGAAGCAAAATTCCACAAATAGCCTTAGTTTATAAAATTTATCTAGACAAATCTTGTTCTTTACTCTTTATTATTGAAATCCAAAGAAGAACTCGAATCCGTGTGTTTGCAAATAAAAACTGTGAGAAATAACGATTAAGATATCAAAAGATGATACATATCTATATTTTTAAATTTGTTCTAAGAGAAAAGAGAAACGTGTTAAAAGAGGTAAGTAAATTCAGTTTTATTTTTTAAATCATAACATGGCTTATTTGATTAGAGATAAACAAATCATTAATTTTCTTACTCTATGAATAACAAATGGAATATTAAGAAATAGGCAAAATTGGATATAACCCCCTCAAATCTTGTCTAACCGGATATAACCCCCTCAAATCTTAAAAACTGGATACAACCCCCTCTAATCTTGTTAATAAAGGATATAAACCCTTTCTATTATATTTAGCAATATTTTAAATACAAAAATCAAGTAATTAATTTTATGTCTGAAATGCCCCTTCTCGTTCTCTAAGCTTCCACCCTCCCACTTCTGAGCTTCTCTAGTGATAGTAAATTGACAAATCAAGGGATGTATAATTCACACAAAGAGATAGCATATGGTATTTGTTAATAGATGCTTCCTGTTGCAAAAAACAATATTTTAGTAAAGTTTATTTTTCTCGCTAAGACAAAGATTTTTTTAAATTATCAAAAGCTTTTCCTGGAGCTGCTTCTTGCATCATATTTCCACTACTTCTTTACCTAGATAATGAGTTTTCATTATTTTTTTTTACACAGTAAGTACTCACTAATTTTTTTCGCTATTATTCAACCATTCATAAATTGTGGTGAAGGTGTCTCCAAGCCATGCAAAGTAAAAGATGGATATTATTTCCAGGTCTTGTTGCGTTCCCTTTGCTAGCAAACTATTGGTCACAATATAATAAGAAAATAAAGAAAGAAATATAATGTGCCCTTCTGCTAGAAATTTTTGGTCACGTTACTGGTATTGGTGTGGGAAATTTCAGATTATCGGAAAGTTATATTAACATCGAACTTATTAGAAAAAGATCAGGTGGGAGAGGAAGAGACTAGGGATGTTTTGGTCATAAATAAAAAAGGTTGATTTTTTCGATTTAAAATATTGTCACAAATAATGAAAATGGTTTATATCCTTTGTTAACAAGATTATAGGGGTTATATCCAGTTTTGAAGATTTGAGGGGTTATATCCGGTAAGACAAGATTTGAGGGGGTTATATCCAATTTTGCCGAAGAAATATGAGTAATGCTAGAATCAAATAGATTAAAGACTTGACTATTGAAATTTCAAACAATCGATCTGAATCTTTAAATAATGTGATCTCCATAATAAAATTATTTTGAAGACCAATTTTTATATTTTTTTCAAAAATTTTTAGCTACATTTTCAGATTTTTTTTAAAAAAAATTGGATGGTTTGAAATTAATTAGATTGAGGATTTTCTAAAATTTAATAGAATTAATAAAAAATAAAAAAATATATAATTTGATATCCAAGAGATTTCATCATGGAGAATAGTTGAGCAGTTCCGATTGACAGTTGTAATTTCAAAAATTGAGATTTGATCGCATTTGACTAGCACATGTGTCAAACACATTTGACTCTAACATAAGTTTTTTTAATATCTCTATTTTCTTTTTGCAGGAATGAGGATTATTGAAGAAAAATTATCTATAGCTAGTTATATGTATGACATAAGCGTAAGAATCCATAAATTGGCACACTCTGACAATAACAATATATTAATATTGTGATGTACTTCCGAAATAATACATCTACGGACTACGGTAAACTCTCTAAAAAGTTACACAAATTGTATGAACCCTTTAACTCACATAAATATTGTCCCGAAACTCATTATGATCCTTGATTCTTCCACTAAGGGTGTGCTCCAAAAATTTTGTATAGTGGAAATGGACGTAGTGGAATGGGATGGAGGTTGAAGGAAAGAGATGATACAAAAGTTAACTTGCTCCAGAACTCAACAGGAGTTAAAATTTGTCACCCGAATCTACAACTATAAATTTTATATGGGGTCCACAGATCATACAACTAATTCCCCGTTTCCACTCCCTACTCTCCGATTTTGGGGATTTCAATTTGTCTCCCCAAACCCACTTTTTGTGCCACTGATTCCCACTCGTTTACCTCCAAATCAATTCTGGAGCAGATTAAAATTTGTCTCCTCCATTCCATTCCATCTGTTACCCTCTTCTGGAGCATAGCCTAAGGTGAAGGTAGAGCTTGTTGTTTTGAATTGTTTGGTTGTGTTTACTCCAGAAAATGATTCTTTACTTGGAGCCAATTTTGTGATATTTTCGCTGATTCTGCAAGCTGAAGGATTGAAGCATTTAGAGCGCCTTTGGACAGAGGAAAATAGGTCTTCAATTGTGATACTTTCAATAAAGAGAGAATGAAATGGTTTTGTGATGCAGCCTAATCTCCTTCCAATCTCAAGCGTGAATAATTTGGGTATAACAACCTTCAAGTCCATTTACAGAAAAAAAAAGTGTTTTAATAAGTTGTACCAGTTGGTAATGATAAGAGTCGTGGGTTAGATTTATAGGACCCGGTAAATTTTGTAAGCAGTTTTCTTGTACAAGTGTTGATACTGTATGGTCATTTGAAATTTTAACTTTTTTTTTTTCTTGATTAGTGAAATTTTAACGGCGTTTGCTGATCCTAAAAAAACAAATTCAACTCATCCCCTTTGAGTATTTGGGCTCACCACTTCATCAGATTAAGAAAAAAAATAAAATAAAACCCAGTAGTAGTGCTTGGACGCACTAGTTTTAATTTAATTTATTTTCTCTTTTGAAAATTCTGGACGGCCGCCGCAAGCAACTACCGAGAACCCCGGCTATTTTTTATATTGGTTATTTATTTACCAAAAAACGAAAGAAAGACAAAAAAGGGTCAAATAAAAAATATTAAAGAAAAACAAAAGGAAAAGCTCTTTTTCCAGAAAATTCGAGAGGTAGGCCTGTAGCTTGGATATTGTATGGTTGGATGGGTTGGTGCTCGCCATCCACTCCAAGACAGTTCCTGTCAACGTTTGTACTCTTCTCCGGCGGCGCTGCGCTTCTCGCTTGGGGGGCCCACCTGTCATACGTCCACATCGAGCCTCAGCGGGCCCGCACTCTCGCTCGCGACCAATTAATGCGCGATCACCTCCGCAAAAAATACGGCAGAGAATTTAAGAAATAGCTTTTGCTTTTGCTTCTTCAAATCTGGTACTGATAAATAAATAAGCTTATTTCTATGGCGCTGATTCCTTCGAGTTCTGTCGATCCTCCGATCATTGCCGAAGTTGAAATGAACGGCTCTGATTTGGGTGCGACTACTGTCAGAGCTACCGTTGTGCAGGCTTCTACTGTGTTTTATGATACTCCTGCTACTCTAGGTATGCTGCCTTGAGCAATACTTGACTTGTAATTTTTGGGGTCTTCTAAAAATGCGTGTACGTATTGCTAAAAAGGCCAATTCCATGTGATCAGCTAAGTCCGAAATTCCACTCTTTTGCTTTTTAAGAAAATAAACGTTGTTATTTCCGATATGAATCTATGATTTGTAACCATCGATTCAGTTTTGTTGTATAAAGAAAGTTCATAGTTCATATACACTACAATTTTGAAACTTTTTAGGCATCTTGGTTTTGCTGGATTGTTTAAGTTATAATTGAGCTCTCATGCATCTTTGATTTGATGGCATGCATATAACTTCTTTTATATTAACCTTTACCTTGAACATGTATTTTCTGTAATTTCAGATAAAGCTGAGAGGTTGTTAGCAGAGGCTGCTTCCTATGGATCTCAATTGGTGGTTTTTCCTGAAGCTTTCATTGGGGGTTATCCAAGAGGATCTACTTTTGGGGTTACGCTTGGCAATCGCTCGGCAAAGGGGAAGGAAGAGTTCAGGAAGTATCATGCATCTGCCATTGATGTCCCTGGTAATGCAGACATGAATATAATTTTAAAATTAACTTTTCTCACTGCTACTTTGCCATACCTGCATTTGGCGATGAAATGTATAGTGCGTGTCTGCCACTCCATTAATCGAGTTGAACAAAGGTTTAATGCAAGCTAGAGTGGAATTTGATAGAACAATTGACACTGGAAACACTTTTTTATATGTAATGAAATAGGTAAAGTGGTTTAACGAGAGTTTTACCCTAAAACTATATGAACAATTGAGAAAATTAAGCATTTACCATTATGCAATATCTTACTTTTTAGTACTTTGGTACGCCTCTGTTGATTTGTTTAAAGTGCAATAATATAAAACTATATGAATACAGGTCCAGAGGTAGACCGATTGGCAGCATTGGCTGGAAAATACAAGGTGTTTTTGGTAATGGGTGCGATAGAAAGAGCTGGATACACTCTTTATTGTACTGTTCTCTTTTTTGACCCTCAGGGGCAGTACCTCGGGAAGCACCGCAAGCTGATGCCTACCGGACTTGAGAGGATAATTTGGGGATTCGGAGATGGGTCAACTATTCCGGTTTATGACACCCCTCTTGGAAATATTGGAGCTCTGATCTGCTGGGAGAACAGAATGCCCCTTTTAAGAACTGCATTGTATGCTAAAGGTTGATTTTCTTAAGAAAAAGTTATATTAGTTTCTTTTCTTGTGAATATTATATTATTATAGGTATTTAACTGTATTGATGACTAATGGTCCAGCATCTCTGACAACTGCAAATACTACTGATTCTGGACTAACTTCTTGCTAAACATAAGCTGCTTTAAAGATGAAGTCAAGCAAAATTGAACACCACCGTTGAATTCTTCATCTAAACTTGATAGCTGACTAACTTCTATTTCTCCCATGTCAACTATTAACTTAATTTGATCCCGGGACAGTTTATTCAAGTAGAGGGAAATTTGTAAACATGGAGCTGAGCCTCTTGTTCATTTAATTAGTATAACAGTTTGGTGTTTGCTGGAAGTCTTGGAAGCTCTGGGAGCTGGAATGGTACTCAGTGTTATTTGTAACCAGTAAAGTGAGGTCTTATTCATGATTTTTGCTATAGTTATGGTGCAACACTATATACGAATTGATTAAACAAAGGCCCTGATCACAATGATTTTTACTCGGGATTTCATTTCATTTGAATTGATTTCGTAAGATTTCATAGGATTTCGTTAGACCTAATTACATAAGAATCCCAACCAAATGACACCAAATCCGCTCATTGTGATCAAGAATTTTCCAATGAAATGAAATGAATTGAAATCCTGCGTTAAAAAAAAGGGATTGTGATCAGGGCAAAAGATGTTCATTTTTTTTGGTCTTTATGTTTATATTTTGTGTCTTCTGTCAGGAGTTGAGATATACTGTGCACCTACTGCTGATGCGAGAGAATCGTGGCAAGCATCAATGACACATATTGCATTGGAAGGAGGTTGCTTTGTTCTTTCGGCAAATCAATTCTGTAGGCGAAAGGACTATCCTTCCCCTCCAGATTATATCTTCTCTGGCTTAGGCGAGGAACCTTCACCAGAGACTGTAGTATGTAAAGGCGGTAGTGTCATAATCTCACCATCTGGCACTGTCTTGGCAGGACCCAACTATGAAGGAGAAGCCCTCATCTCTGCTGACCTAGGTATGATTGATTTGTGTCATCTGTTATCAACAGGCTGGCTGGAGGTCTCTAATGTTTACCCAGAGTTGGATAATATCAGTTGTGGGAGTGGTTAGTTAATTTAACGACCTGGTTTAGGATCTTATTTTGTAAATAGTCAAAGTGTTAGTAAAATCTTTTTAATTCGTATAATAATAAGGGAAATTTGGATGGTATACCGTCTGTCATCCCTATTTGGTAATTGCAAAATCTAAAAGAGTTAGGTTAACTGCTGATCTGAGGTGGGTCTGACTTATTGTAACTAAAGAATTACTGACAAATCTGACCTAGTGCTGACACACATTGGCTTGCTAGTGGTTGATATTTAACTTGTTTGTAACTTTCACAGATCTGGGAGAAATAGTGAGAGCTAAGTTTGATTTTGATGTGGTGGGGCACTACTCTCGACCTGATGTTCTGAGTTTAACCGTTAGAGATCATCCGCAAGATCCTGTACTATTTACTTCTGTGAGCAAGACTGAAAGCTCTGAGAAGCAGTAATTATTTGCTGTTCGTCTGCTTGTGATTTCAGTGAATATCAAATCGTGGTATATTATTGTCTCTCTTCAGAATTATGTAAGTCTAGCCATGCAAAGGCCTTTAAGACTCGTTAAGTCGTTATGGACCCTTTTTAAGTGTTAATTGTATTTATCCACAATAATTTAACAAAATTGTAGATTTAAAAGTTCTGTGTTAAGACAATTGTTCTCTTCCTTTGAACCATGTTGAGTAGAAACCTAGATCTAACTTAATTGTGGATGATGCTGGTTTTCAATTCTTTTGGAACTTTCGCGAAATGAAGATGGTTTTCTTTATGTTAACGTCATCAAATCTTCAGACAATCTCATCTTTTTTCTACTCTTGAACAATTATTGAAAACAACTGTGCCTGGATTGAGCAAGTGGTCATTTCTTACCTTGGTATAATCTTTTTGTATTTTGTATTTTTTTTGTGAGAAAGGACGAAATTTTAAAGGGATTTTGATACGTTATTAATAATCCACTTCTGATAGAGCACACCTGCATTTTACTAGCCAATCAAAACAATAAAATTCTTTCGGGGAAATGCGAGAAAATTAATTATGACCAAATATGCAACTAATAGAACTCAGCATGAAAATGTCTTGGAACAGAAAAAATAAAATAAAATAAAAACAACCCAATGTTACAAAAGCTGAATATAATGGATGGTACTTAGTAATTACTAACGCGCTATTTAATCGCTCCTATAGGCTTCGAAATGAAATCCTCTGCTCACCTTTTAGCACCGTGCTCACCTTAAAATGTGAGCAGAGGATACTGGTCCTATAGGCTTCTATAGGCTGTAGCAGTCGCCAATTTGCTATGATCAACCTGCCAATTCATAATCATTAGCTAGCACACAATTATACTTTATAATTCAGAAAATAAAAACAAAAGACTAGAAATTGACAAGTTGAAGTGCTTACAAGCCATGGGATTATGCAATCGGGATGAAAATAATCGCCATAAAAATAATTGCCACAACTTTGCATGGCTCACGTCCCACCTCCAAACTTTTTGTTACGATATTCTAATTTATTATAAATTGAAACAAGTTTTGTTATTATTATCTCATATATTGGCTTTTATTCCAGATTTATATATGGAATTGATATATATATTTATTTTAGTATAGATATATGTGTTAGTTAAATTTAGATTTTCTCCAATATATCATTAAAAAATAATGAATTTCTTTTGATAATGTAAAAAAAAATTAGACAAAATAAATCTATTATAGGTGGACCATTTAGGTACTTTATGAACCCGTATATTGTCATAACTATTCAAAGTGAATGAATAAAACTGCATATTATGCTCTGCTTAAATTGATATCTTTTTTCTCATGGGCACATAGTATTTGTGCTGAACACATCAGATATAGATGAGTTTAACTAACTGCCCCTGCATACTTTTCTAATGCTAAAAAACACACAGCAACAAGTCATTCAATTATTGCTAATTTTGTAATGATCTAATTTATACAAGTTCCTGAAAGCTAGCCTGTTCAGTTTGTTTATGTTCTTTGTGACGTTTCTCTATTTTCTATTTGGTCCTCATATGCAATCGAATAATTGTACTTTTTTTTAATAGCTGAAACTTGTTTAAGTGCTCATCTGTACCAATTACTCTGATTGAAGATTAAACGGAAATTGTTCTTCTTTAGGTATATGGAGAATGCCATCACCCGATTGCTGTTTTACCCTGAAAAAGAGAAGTATGAAATCTTAATCTCTTATGACTAATATATTGAAACTTAAAGTTCACTTATGTTTGCCAGTAATTCAAATGTCCCAACGTTCATCCCTAATTCTCCATTTGTTGCTCCTGACACTTGTCTTATAATCTAAAGATATGGGTGCCTAATTTCAGGTGCGTACTGCTTTCGGATTGAACATGTAACAAAACTGCTTTTATTATGTGTTGTTATAACGACTAATATTATGTGTGTAAAATGCAGGTTTCTTAGTTCAACCGAAGTTTATATTGCAGCAGTTCCTTAGATTCTCCTGATTTTTTTTAACAAAACTACTACGAGCTCACTTTTACTGATGTAGCAGCATCAGGAACCAGCGCAAGCCATCTTTACATTTTTATGAACCCCAACCCCCATATACTTACTTTTTTTTTTGTGTGTGTAATCTGGGTGTTACATACACATCGACTATAAATGAAGTTTACTTGGTTGAAGTTGCCAAACTTAATTTAAAATATTAATTATCATCTCTATTCAATAGAGGGAAAAAGTCAGTAATTAGTATGGCTTATAATCTTGGTGCTCCACCCTCCCAACACACAAAATGCCTAGTTTATTTTGCTGTTCTCTTTGTTGTGCAATGTAATCTATAATTGCATATATTTGAAATAAAATGCATATAATTGGCAATAGAGGTAACAAAACTAATTCAAACCTTGCAGGTGAGGTCTATTATCATAACCCCTAAAATATTGACATATCAGTTGGTACAGTACCACCAAAGTTCTTTTAGAAAAACACAGGTTCTTGCTCAAGTATATAGCTGCCAGGATAATATTTCAAATCACTAAACCAAAAAGAGAGAAAACGAATGCTCCATTTTTACCCTTCAATTATGCCTCCCATAATTTACATAAGCATAATATACAACGTAGGCAATTCTACTATTATATACCTGCCAAATATGATCGTACTAAATTGATGTGCTAAAATCATATATTTCAACTATGTTTTGATACAATTTTAGGACATGAAAAACAATATAAAAAATATCTCTATCTCTATCAATCTATTTATACTATTCGATTGATTTGATCTGTGGTTAGATATCAATCGCTAGACGAAGCAACAATATATTTTATTTCACTCAAATAAAAAAACAAATTGAGCAACATAACTACATAGATTGAACAACATATCTTTATTTCCTAACCTTATTTTGTTTTTTTTTTTTTTATTTTGCCTACATCTGAGGGCATTTTTTGCTAGTTTCTATCAATAGACTTATCCATACTTGAATGCTTATTAGAACAACCTAAATTTTTATTATGCATTGTGAAATTGATGCAACTTTATCATATTACAAGAATTAAGACTGCAATTACCTTTTCTTAAATAAATACATGATGGAGACACTAAGAGTGGTTGTGGATGAAGTTTTGAACCGTCTAGAAGAAACTTAAAAGTACATAAATAAAGAGAACAGAACAAAAAAAAAAAAAAAAAAAAAAAAAAAAAAAAAGACAACCTCGGAGATAACTTGCTAAAAAAAAGGCAGATCTTACAACCAGTTCACAAAAGACACATTTAAATCCATATGAATTACAAAGTACAAACTCTGATACTGCACAACTTTCTACTTTGTAGATAAAACAGGAATTTACTCAACTTCAGCCAAATAATCATCAATTTCGGAAGAGCTCAGTACCCTGTTTTTGAACCAAAAGTATAAATAAGAAAACATGATAACCAGAAGAAATAGAAGGACCCTACCATTACAGGGATATACTCTATATTATTTTCTTTATATAGCTATGGTAAGGAAGAAAGGACGAGGACTCATAATTTCATATCACAATGGAGCTGTGTACTTTATAATGACCAACAATTTACACTAGTATCATACTCAAATTAAAGTGATTATCTGTACATAGATGATTAGGCTTCATTTTAAAAAGGCAAATGAGAGTTAATTGGCGCCCACCGCTAAAATTCAGCCTTCACCCATCTAAGTCTGCAGTAATCAATCTAAAATAATGGTTCTGGGAAATTATATAAGCCTGGGATCATATCCTTGGTTGGGAACCGACTCATACCATTTCTTTTTAAATTCTACAGAGACAACAGTAATGTAATGTGACATCCTAAAGTACATAAATAGGCAGTAATAAATATTATTAACAGGTACATGCCTGAATTTACGGTCAGCGCTAATAATACCAATTTCAATGTTTTTCCCAGAAATTTGGCCTTCAAATCTGCGATCATAAAAGATAAAATATTGCAGACATCAGTATCACCACCATATGGCAAATCACTATAGCTATCAGCTACTTCAATGAATGAAATTAGAATACCCTTCTTTCAGAGTTAGAATGGCTGTGTGAATAGCATCTTCAAGCTCCATGTCCTCAGTATACCTAAGATCAAACAACACAATTCTCAATTAAAAAACAAATGAACATCTCAGGAAGGGGAGTATATTTTGACGAAGCATAGATTTACTCAACCAAACAAAACATATATAAAACCATAATTAACATGATCATGAAAATCCAAGTTGTTGGTATAGTGCTTATCATAGTAGGTTCAGAACTAGTAGCAAGACTGATCAGTATTTATCTATAAAGTTAATAAAATCAATCAAAATAAGAGTACCTTTTCTCGAGGAAAGTTTTGGCATTAGAAACATTTTTCCCCATAGCAGATGCCTTCCACGAAAAGTATGACCCTGAAGGATCAACCTAACAGACAAAATTTGAAGTTTGGAGGTGAAAAGAATTATAAACTCTGTCACCATAATTCTGTAATTATATTTAACCAAATGATGAGATATAATTATTACCTGGTATAGCTGTGGACCATTGTCATCATACCCCGCAATCAGCAGTGATACACCAAAAGGCCTCACACCACTGTAAAAGAAAAAAAAAATGAAAAAAATCATACATAAGTTGTAATGCATAGTTTTTATATAAATAATGTTCCCATGTGTGCAAGAGACAGAGAGGGAGGTACCCAGATTGGGTAAATTCTTGCATCACTGCAGCTGTTTCTCTGACAAGTTGTGTAACTGGGATTGCTTCCTACATAAACAAGTATACATGTAAACATCAAAAATCAATTCGAAAAGACATACTATCTTAAAAAAATATGTCAGCATGAACAAGTCAATTGACCAGAAATTAAGAGCTAACAGTAACTGCTATAATTTCAAACCAGTACCTTATAGAGCCGGAAGTACTGTTGAGCTTGTTTTCTACTTTTTCTCACCAAAACACGGGAATCAGGGCCCATTCCGCTGTTACATAATGACATCAAGGTCATTTCCAGTAAGCCAAATAATTAGAACAAAGGATATATTTTGGATTAATCTTACTGCATATTTAATTTTAACAAGATATAATGCTGTACTGAATTCTGGCAACACTAAGATTATTAAAATACATGTTATAATGAGTAATACTTATAGGAAATGTTCAACAACAACACAATTATTAGCTAAGATGGCCACAATAATATGTATAACAGATGTTCTCAAAAGAGAAGGTAGAAATATTTTATGCTTTGAACAATAATACCTCAATATTAAACTTATTACACCATTCTTTGGGGGGAAAAAGTTAAAGACAAAGAAAGACACAAGTAGGAAAAAAAAGAAAATGGGAAATACCTGTATACAACTCCAATATTTGGAGTCATCAGCTGAATCTTTTGTACCTGTAATAACACAGACACATAAAATTCATATCAAATATATCCAAATCCCAATAATCAGCCTCAAATACAACTCAGGCTATTAAAACACATGGTACTTTGTACCCATTCCACCAGAAGTAAGTGATTTAAGTTAAGATGTTATTACTTACCGAGGTTTCATCCACTAAAATAGACGGCAGTTTTTTCTCAGTGGCAACCACTACACCATTGGCAGCTGTATAATAAGATAACCAATGTCAATTTACAGAAACAGCTACCCAAAATGTTGAAGGAAAAAAAAAAAAAAAATCTGAGATACATATTATTCTTGTGACGTAAAAATTAATCGTTATTCCAATCACATAATATTAAACAAGTATTTAATTAAGAAAAATCAAACTCAATGACAAACAAAATCTCATTAAATTAATTTCAACCTAGAATAACATAATGAAAGAAAAAAGGAAGGACCTTTAATCCCAAGAGAGGTCTGGCCAGATCCAACGGCCTGAAGTGCATGCTCGATCTGAACAAGCTTTCCCGAGGGGCTGTTACAACAAAAATAAACCAAAAATTAAACACAATTGCAGTAAAGTGGAGAATAAAGCAAACAACTCCAAGAAATAGAGAGGGAGAGAGGGGAAAAAAGAGAGATGGAACCTGAAAGTAGTGAGGGAGAAAGAGTACTGACTATCGCCCATTGCTGAATGCTTTTGGTCTGATCAATCGGAGTCGAGAGGAGAAGCAATGAAAGAAACCTTTGTAGTTTTGTTATTGTTCCCCTTTCCTTTCCTTGAGCACAAGAAAGGTTTTAGAAAGAGAGAAGAAAGGCCTGTTGGGTTAATTCACTTATTATCTACGGCCCATATAATAGTTTTACAGTTTGCCTGTTATTGGGCTATTGTTGTCAATTACAGATGATCAAATCCTTGCTGGATGGGCCTTTTGAAACAAGAACTTTTAACTTTTGTAGTACCAAATTCACGTCCTCTGCTGACCTTTCAAGGTCGGCAGGGTGCTGACCTTGAATCAGAACCGTCCGATCAATGATGGGTGTCCCGTGAATAATACCAGATTGATAGGTCCGAAAAAAATTTAACCGTCGAGATTAGATCTGACGGCTCGAATCAAGAGTCGGCAGCCTGCTGACCTAAAAAGGTCAGCAGAGGATACGGTTCCGTATTTACATTGACAGTCACGATCGAGTTCTCTAAATAAAAATGTAGCACCAGACATTTACCTTGACGGCCGCTCGACAAGTGACAAGCGCTGTCAAGTTCTCTAGAAAGAAAATGTAATACCAGGCATTAAGTAACATGTAGTGACTTGGGCAATCGCTATAGTTATTAATGATCGTTGGTTGTAGAATTGCTGTCATAATGGATATAAAATTTTAGTTAAACAAACTGATATTTTGGATGCTAAATTCAAAAAATGCGCATCAAGGTAAACCAGTCAAATTGGAAACTATTCGAAAAATTGTGGAACTCGATCCTTTAAATTAATCTAATATTCTACAACATTCTCTGGCCTAATTACTATTACTCTCTTCCTATATATTTTGTAATTATTTCATATGTTGATATTAAAAGTTGACAAACAATACCAGCAAAACATTGACTCTATACCAGTATCACTATACTCGTGTGATTGAACTTCCATATCATGCTGTCCAAGATTCCCAAGGAAAATATTCCTTTAGTAAAATTGTGAATCGTCCCCAATGCTCTGTTCCTCTTAAATAAGGAGCTAAATTTATGATTATTTTGCTTTTTCCAAAGCAGTACTTAGGCCGATAGATTGTAATTAAGCATTCTGCTTTAAGGACCTGCCTAAAGATTTTGACATGTTTATCAATGAAAGGCCTCTGAATGGGCTCATATATAACCAAAATATCTTGTCCATGTCACTACACATATAGCACAAACAACCAAGGAATCTTAAAATTGAAACTCACCCACACATGCACATACAATAAGCTTGCGCTGAGAGAGAAATGCATATAATTAGTGACATATTCTTCATTAGGTGCCAAATATCATCCTGCTGCCGCACGTGGTGTTGAATGTTACATGCCTTCAATTTTTCATGACTAAATACATCAAGTTGAACGATACTCTAGCCACTATATAAGGTCCAAAATACTGCTTTGATGTTGATTTCTGAAAATTTATTTGTTTGCTCTTTAGAATTAGCATTTGTCCTGGCGTATATATATTGCTGTCATAAGTGCCTTACAATGGTGCTGCATATAACAAATCATGATTGAGATGTTAAAAATATTGATCGCAATATCCACTTTTTATTCTACCACATGATCATTTGCACCACTTTATCAAGTGTTTGACCACCAAAGTGTAGGAAGGCCTTTCCCTGTTTCTGTCTCTTTCATTGAACCTCAATCTCAATGAGTGCCTTGATCAGTCCAAAAAACCCGTGTAAATTGAAAGTACAAAAATCAAGCTCAAATAAGCGCCCCCCCCCCCCCCCCCCCCCCCCCCCCCCCCCCCCCCCCCACAAAAAAAAAAGGCAAATTTTAACAAATTAAATGTCAAAAGTATACAAGTAAAAAAGTTTCTGAAGGTTTTCCTATTAATGTTGCATATATACTGCTCATCATTCATATTATTTCTATTTTTTAAAAAAAATAATAACCGTTTTTTTTTATCAAATTTATTAGGTTTGCTATCTTTAAAACATTAGCTTTTGTCATTTACAAACTATGTTGCAGTGCAGTCTTTTCACATGGGCTCTAACAGTGACATTTGATATTTTTCCTTTTGACCGTGATTCTATCTTCCAAATCATTTGTTCTCTTAGGATTACGATATTGAAAGGGATGTTATCATTATTGGACGTTACTTCTGACTTTTCTATCAAATTTGTGTTTGTGGTTGACCTTTTTATATGACTGTGATGATTCAACTAATTGATCCCATTGTGTATCTCTAGATGCTGAACATATACTATAATACTAATAATAATGCCAGTACCGAAAGCTAAATAGAGCAGAAGACTAGGAAAGCAGAGAACAGGATATCAAAGTTTGCTTCCTTATTATGCAAGTTATCTTTGACCATTATTAGAAGTTTAGAACACTTTCTATGAACATTTTCAGGAATAAATCAAATATAAGTAAAGCTTCCTGCTGTGATTTTTCACCTATATATTTTTCTCCAAGTCATGCAATCTTGACTATGCTACCCCACCCCCACCAAAAAAAAGAAAAAAGAAAAAGAAAACTAATATGCTGAAGAAGGTAGCTGCTCATTAGCTAAAAAATGCTTGATAACTTCTCGCGCTTGCGTTGGTTTGAATTCTGGGACTTCATGCCCAGCCCCGCGAATGGTAACAAATGTTAGACCATCATATATAACTGTCCATCCTCCAACCTAAATAATATGTAAATAAATTAACAACTAATGATTCTTTTAAGATAATATATGTAAAAAAGGACGGTTGTGAAGATTCTGTACCTGTTGTCCAGAATACCAAGGCTTCCATTCTTGGACAGTTTTTAGGCCAAGTTTATGCAATGTGTACCTCGTTGATGTCACTGGAACTCTGCCATCGGTGTCACCACTGGAATTGAATGAAGTTAATTAAACATTAAGTCTTTCCAGTAAAACCTTGTGATTAATAACTCGAAGATACATTAAATAACCGTTCTTGACACAAACAGATATATATAGCATATTTACCTCATAACCCAAACCCGGAGGCCACCTTTTACTAGCTTATTTAGGGTTGGAACAAGAGTTGATGGCGAGTCATTCCAGTTACCAATTGCATCACTGTAGTAATACATAAAAGAAAGAGTAAATATTTAAATCGAACTTCCATAATTTACAAATTGAATTTGTGTAGTTCACATGACAGCTCCAGACTATTTGGATTACCTGCAGTGAGTCCAATTGTATCCAATGTTTGTAGTATTGGCATGTAGCGCTTTCTGCACATCCTTTCGGTTGAAGTATACCTCTGAATAGTCTGATACACATGGGTCATAACCCATTGGTTGTCTCTGCGAAACATCAACCAATTGTTAGAGAACTTCTTGTTTCTTCTCTTTTCTTTTCTTTTTTAATTTTATTAGTGTAAGAAACTCAAAGTATCATTATTAATTAATATAAGTAGCACAATAATAATCTAGACTCACAAATTTGGGTAATATTGTGGGGCCTCCTGGTCCTTTGATCCGGTGCGATCTCAGTGATCTGCTAGTGGTGCTGTTCTCAACACAAGTCGGGACATACAAGCTATACATGTCGATGATATCGTAAACGTCATAGTATTTATTCAACAAATTGTTGCAAGTGTCACCAGGGTCAACTAGACTAAAGTTGCAATTAATCTTTATTGCATGATATAGTTCATCAGAAATCACTGCATGGTCCCACGCATAATCTATCATGCCCTTTGTATCTGTTTCATCATCCATCCATGCATTTCCTATCTGGAACATTTTTGAGGGGTCAGTTTTGTTTGGATACTACGAAACCTAACTAAAGAATAATTATTCATATATCAGTCATTTGCATCACCAAAGACAAGATGCATAATATTGTTTTACTAGTTGGCAAATATCAAATCTGGCTGTTTTAGTTATTGTTTGACAACTATCGGGAAATTATGGTTCGGCCTTTTGCAACTAAAATATAACTGTAACATATGTTATCAAATGCAAATAGCATTTAAAAGATATTACCATGAAGCCCTTGAAATTAATGTAATTATCCTTTGGACAAACTTTATTATTGTCGAATATTTGTTCCGACAGTTGCGGCACATAATGTCCTGGAATTTTATAAAACAATACATTATTACAACAAACTACGATGAGCTTCATTAAGTAAGAAATGTGCAAAAGAATGTTTTTACCAGCATAGCTCTCTCCAGCAATATAGAAGTCATGGGATTTGAACTGTGGAAATTTCTTGAACCAATTCACGAGAAATGCGTAATTATCCTCAGCTTCATTGCAATATTGCATTGACAAAGAAAAATGTCAAGAAAGAACAGTTTTTTGGTTAGAAGTACAAACTCTTCTTTGATACAAAATTACCTGTGATTTTGTCACCGAGAATTTTCAAATCAGAGCTGGTGTTGGTGTAAGAATAGCCGACACCAACAGGGGATTCCACAAACAGCAAATTGGCCTCTGTAAATTTCAAAAGAAACATTAAGGATGCTTTCAACCAAAGCTTATTCTTTTGTGTCGCATTAATGTAAAATGAGAGATATTTATTTGTGCCTCTATTCCATGATTGTTTATTGAATCTGAGCTCTGGCACTCCCTTTTGCATTAGAAAGGGACCCAATTCCTCTACCGCGCCATAACCAACAGATGAACACCCAGGTCCTGAAATCAAATTGCAAATTTATTTTGGATAATTATTCAAAATAGAGCATTCTACTGTAAACACTTGCTGACAAATTGTCTCAATTTAAGATAATCAGCCAACTTTCCAGAAAACGACCTCACAAGCAAGGTAATAAATGATTGGATAACAGTTCATGTGGCAGAAAGGATATTTGACCTGTATCTCATTATTTTCTCAACTTGGATATACTTCACGTCGGTACCGTGATCAATGGCAATTTGCATATGTCACAATATCATAATTTTGTGGTTCCCATATAAATTAAGAACAAAAATATCAAATATAATGAATGTTACAAAATCAAATATCATTACTTCATTGTAAGTTGGGACCGTTTAATTATTGGTTACGGGACCAATCCTAACAAGAAATGTTTTTAATATGTCAAATAAAATAGAAAGCCAACCAATTGTCTCCCTATGAGTATCGGGCCCATTTTTTGTTAGGTACTGTTTAGTCCATATCTAACTACTATTATTGTCACAAGTATGGTACTTCTTTGTTTCATATAGAAGATGGCATTCGAGTGAGTCAAGTGTTATTGACTTCAAAGTCATAGCCAACTTTTGTTGAATTTTTGTTAAAATGGTTAGGATAACCATACTAGTAGTGATGCTTGGGCAATACATTATTTGAACAAAAAATAATAATAATAATAATAATAATAATAATCCTGTTTTGGTTTTCTTGGTTAAGCATGGTCTTAAGGCCTAATATACGGACTAAGGAAGCAATATAGCACAAAATTAATAACTTAGTGAAAGAGAACAAAGGGAGGTGGGATGGGGCTAGTAGATATAAGATTGTCTGATTTGAATGTCATTTGTATGGTTATGATATTTGATAATAAATATAATATCTACCACAATATGGTCCCGGTACCAATTTAAATGCTGGAAAGCAATATTTTGGCCTTTAGATATTAGTGACATTTCACCTTAGTGGGAAGCCCGAAACAATGCTATGTTTGTTTAGATATGAGTTCATCACAAGTTCACAATTCTCTTTTTTTAATTCAATAAAAGATTCTGTAAGAACCCAGTAGAAATAAACACATCGAAAGGCGCAAAAGTGTAAAAAAATAATATTGCAACATATATTTTGCATTAACACTATCTTTAAATAGAAAAGAATGGAAGAGATGATAAGAGAATACATATAAATTAAATTTCTTTTTTAAGATGGAAGAAAATTATGGGGGAAAATTTTTACCGACGAGCAATATTTTCCTTCGAATTTTCTTCCCGTGCAAATTATTTTAACTATACGCATAATGTTTGTACCTTATTATGTCTAAATTATCATGAGGAACGTGAAGTCGAATAGCTTATCGAATAAATATATTAAATTAATTTTTTTATTCCTACGAACGCATAATATAAACAATTTTACTTTCAAGTATAAACATTTATAAGATGTAGATTAAAAAAATGCAATTAACACATCAACATTTAATACGAATAATATATCGACATAGTTATTAATTCAATCATCGAGACTAGCTTACAATTCACGATTTTTTGGCGTATTCTTATGTACGGCAAATACTGGAAACAGTCAGAGTAGATGAGTCAACCTTCAAAAATTTCTATTCCATTGCTTAAGAAGTTACCAAAAAGTTGTAGATCCCGGAGAGGATTTTGGGGTCGTGAAACGAATTTAGTGATGATCATTCTCGTTGAAGTACACAAAGAGTCTTTTGCCAAGACGGACAGAATAAAATAACATTTGGTTTGCATAAAAAAGGAGATCTTTAGTTGACCCAGCGCAGCATCAAATATAAGTCTACTTAACGCTAACAATAAAATCTCCCGTAACACAAAAGTAGGTCAAAGTGGAAAATTGATTTACAAATATAGTAAGATTTTATCTTTTTGTTGCATGCACTGTATTTTATTTTACCTATTTGTGTGGGCTCAATTTTATATATATTTTTTCCCTAGTTTTCTATGCTCGGTGTAAGAAAGTCTTGGCTGCAAACTTTGGATGTTGGAACTCTTTACAAGTCTATTTCATATTTTCATGATCAAACTATCTAACTTATTTTCAAATTAAAAATTCATATATAAAGAACCTCCTATCGAGAAAATACAGCAATTCTCTTTTCAAAAATACTAAAACAGAAGTTATAGTGTTATCTTAATTATTCCTTCTAGCATATTCGTTTTCTTTACAAATAGGTTAATTTTAAAATGTTCTTTGATTAGTAGTAGTTTTCTATGAGCATTTTACCCATAATAAGTTTGATCTAGTCTTGGCATTTTACTCTGTTGTTTGTTTCTCGTGTAATAGAAAGAAACAAAATTGACCATAAAAGAGAATTTAAAAATATAACCTTAGCTTTTTTATCACATTAATTGTTTTCCAATCTTTTCTTTTCTCCTCTTCATCCTAATTAAACACACTTTAAACAAACTGGACCCGCTAGTAAATATCGTTTTACCTATGATTAATCCTGGATACGTAAAACGAACCACAAAAATAATGTGCCATTATTAATAGTACACACACAAATCAGAACCAGTGAAATTAGTGGATAAGTTCGTCTTTATTACCATATGCTTAAACGATACAACCCAATAAAATACAGTTTTCTATTAGGAGAAATTTGTATACAAATTCTCAAGAAAATTTTCAGTTTCAAAATTGCATATTATGTGTTAGGACTTAGGAAATATTTGTATATAAATTTTCACGTAAAATTTTGAAAATATATCGGTCCACAAATAATAATAATATCGACAATAATAATTTAAGTAGTAGTATTAGTTATGATGATGATGATGATAATATGGTGACAAAAATGATGTCCCTACCTAAGATAGGAGACTGAACACAATAGTACCGCCGTGCTCAGCTACATTTTTAATTATGATATTGTCTTAATGATAAGAATTAGATCTTGTAGAAAATTAATTAATGCCCTCATTGACACTCTGGGCGCCTATCCTTTTCGTCAAGCCCGGAACGCTTGGGACAGAAAAAGCTACAAGATTTTGTAACACGTACGTTTAAAATCAAGGGATATCTCCATTTCTATAAAAATGGAGAAATCTATTGCCATTGAATCACTATCATCAGATTATTCCACGGAGAAAATATCATGGATAAAACAAGTAATCTTTCTCTTCACAGAGAAGAAAAAAAGAATTCCAATGTTGCATTTGAAAAAAGAGCTGAAGTAAACATTAATTACGCTATATTACCCTCTTTGAAAAATTAAAATGATGCTTTTAACTACAGAATATACATAAAGGAATTGAATTTTGGTAAATTAGGATAGGTTACCTCCATTCAACCATAGCAAGAGTGGTTTCTTCTCAGGACTTTTTGTAGCCTCAAAGAACCAATAGAACAGTGCACGACCATGCTCCTCGTTCACCGTCACGTACCCGGCATATTGTTTGAAAGTAACAGCTGGTTGGCCGGGAAGCTGGATGACTCGGTCGGCATCTTGTAGCTTTTGAATTTGAGGGGGTAATTCAGAGGAGGATGAGAGTGCCAAGTTGCTGGAGAGAAAGAGAAGAGTTAGTAAAAGGATGGAATAGGAGAAGGTTGCCATTTGGTTAGCTGTTGGTGTGTTGTACAGGGTTGTTTGTATATATAGAGGATGTTAAGTAGGGAGCATTAAATGCATGATTTTTTTTAGATGCTTTTTTTGTTGTTCTTGCATAAAATAGAAAATGTAGATACTATTTCAAAATCAAATAAATTTTGTCCGGCTAAAAGTAACAATAAGATAAATCTCTCTTGGTACAAAAATCTTTTCAATTTGAAAATAATATCACTCGAAAATAGAATGCAATTTTACATTTATTTTCATATGTATTATTATTATTATTATTATTATTTTGTCAAAGATGAAGTTATCGTAGCATAGGATGGACCAAAAAAAAGTCTGGTGGACTAAAGCTTAGAACAATGGGAAAATGAAATTGCAAATTAATAAGGTACATTGTATGTTTCAATATTATCATTGTTTTTTGCTTGATTAAGTTACACTAAATCTTTTCCTTGATATGAATTTGACATACCTTGGTCCAATAACATTGGGCCGCACATTAATTAGTTTCAATAGGAACAAATAAATTATTAAAATAAGGTTTTTTTTAATATATCTTTGCCTAATAAAAGGGAGGGATTAATATTACTTTAAAATTGAAACTAATAATAACCTATCCCTCTGTACGGGGAGTCCCTAATCCGCTTAAACAGTTAAAAATGCTTTTCTACAAAAATCTCCTCTGTTTTTTTTTTTTAACAGCCGTTCGTCAAACAGTTCAAACCATTTAGTTTTGATCTGAATATACACAAATAATTAAAATTTATACTCGTTAAGATTAGAATTTATATGATTTCGACCAAAATTGTCCAATAAATAATCTATAATGTTGATTAATGCATAACATCAATGAAGTCAAATTTTGTTTTCCTACAGCTAGAACAATTTTTATCATTGTTATCTGAGTTGTAAGTTGTTTCGAAGTTTCACTTCTAATAACATACAGTATGGCTATGTTTAGATTGAAATAAATAACGCTTAATCAGATTCATGATGGTTTCAAATATTGTTACGTAATTGAATTGGTGGATAATTATGTGGAACAGTCGCTGACTTTGTTGTTTCATTATTCCAAACATCCTGTATATGCGTTGGCAGAGCTACAAAGATTTTCAATTGAGTCTACTGAATAATTAAAATTAAATAATTAGTTCCGTACTAGTATCAATAAATATGAAATTTGTATAATTTAGATCAAGAAAGTATGCTGTTGGTCATTCTGAAGGAGAGGGAATGTGGCATCTTTCAATGCATAAACAAAACATTTAGGGATGTTGTTGAGATCATAAATAGCCAAATATGTATGTTAGACCATGAGTGGCTAATTGTCGAACAATGGTTATTATTTGTTGTTGTACATTCGTTATTTTTTTATTGTTGTACACTCTTTTTCTTCATTTAATAAATTAATTTGCAATAGGCTCGACCTATTTAATTCAAAAGGTTCTGTCAATTGTGAAAATCCTATCTTAATGATCCCATTAAATATGCACCAATGTGATGCGTACCCTTTTATATAATATTATACGTAAACATAATATAAAGAGCAAAGAGATCATTTCTTTATAAAAATACCAGAAGCATATATGGAAAACAATTTTAAAGAAAAAAAAAACAGAGGCTAAAACTCAGAAACTGAACCTTCGGTCCTGCAAACAAATATCAGAGAGAAGCAAGATTTGAGAAGTTACATTCTTTTTGCAGAAAAATATAATGTACAAAAGACAGATTTGAAAGCTCCTTCGAATAATTGCAGCCGAAAAACAAAAGCATGTGTCCAATTTTTGGAAGATTGTATTGTAGGCGGTCAAAGACTTAGAAAACTAAAGCAGAATTCAATTCATCAGAATATTGAGTACAAAAACCATTCATAAGTAAAAAAATTAAAAAAATTAAAAAAAATAAAAATAAAATAAAATAAAATCCGGCTAAACACAACCAATCAAACAAAAGAGGTTAGATGACTACAGCGAGTATAAACTCCTTTGATCGTATGACTTCTTCCACACCAATTGTCTCATTAAGCCTGTCCAATAGCAACCCCATCATTTCTATACACTGTTTATAGTCCAAGAGCCTGACTTGATCTTTCTTTCATCCAATTTCCACCCAAACCGGCAGAAAATCACAACCCATTGTATCTCACACTTGTTGATGCTCAAACAGAGTTCTGGAGTGTCTGTAACACTCATACTATGTCACTTGAGTTGAGCGTTTTCAGTCCTTACATGATATAAGACCAAAACAAATGCATTCAAACACAAGCATATGCATTTTCTAGACCAATCTGCCAACTTTTGTGAACCAGAGGAAGTCCTTGCAGCCGACGAGAGATTCTACATCACAGAATCAGAGAGCAATCCATTTCTTATGACCCAGCATCCCAGCTGCATTGTTGTGTTCCATTTCCAAATGTTTCTCATGTAGTCTTCCGGTACTTGAGTTAGTATTATTCAGATTCATTCCACATCAGTCCAAAACTCTGGTACAGCACCAGTACCATAGGAAAATAATTAAACTATCCAATATAGTAAGCACAATACAAAATTAGTTTGACCTTGCAATTTGCTATACAATGCATATTTATGATTATGGCAACAAAAAGTGAACATAATACATTCAGTAAAAGCATTGCTTCATATTACATTTGAAAAAAAAAATGACAGCTTTAAATATATGCTTGGCATATATTCTACATTATTTGATTAAAAAAGACTCAGCTGCACTTTACACTACTAAAGCAAAAGACATGGCTTAAAATTTTATCCAAAATTGTTTAATAATAGCAATAGTAACCTTATTACAACTAGAAACATCAACATTTTGGAAACATGGAAAGATCATTCTCACTGAAAGAACAACAGAAACAAACTGTCAAAAAATGGAAACAGTTGGGAAGAGAAATGAATTAAAACTAACTCCATCTCCTTTCATCCTCTTGTGAATCCACTGGTACATACCATTCTGGCCTCCTCTTAGCATTACTCAACCTGTAGTTCAAATACACCTCCTCATCACATACAATCCTGGTAGCAACCAACACCAAAGCTCTAATTACTGCACTCTCACTTTCCTCAATTTTACGGGAGCCACTCCAGGATTTGAACCAAAACGTACCGAATCTCTTCATATTTTCTGTTTCACTGCCCCCAAATACAACATTTGGTATGTAAACCCTCATGTCCTTTTCACTCAAGGGAAAATCATAAGCACATACCATTGCATTTGGCATCGTATCTTTTGGGGGATGATTTGCAAAATGCGCGAATGCCAGAGGATTTCTTCTTTCAATCAGGTCTCCAAACTTTTGGTTATTACTATCCAAAGGGTTGCTCAGCATTCTCCACATACGATCAGATCCACTTTGAGGTGACTCAGATACATTGTTTGCACGAATGTCAAGGCAATCTGTACCATCCCAATACTCCCTGGTTGACCCACCAGTGCCCCAGGGTTGCGCGTTGATGAGGTTGCCATCATACCGGGTAATCAGGTAGGAATTGGAGGCGTCTATTCTGGGATATCCAGGAATGTAACGATAATAAGCTGGGGAATAAATCACGCCAGGATAGAAGGCAAGAACAGAACCAATTTGGGCCTGACCTGAAATGAATAGGCCCTGGCCTGCATCTTTGTGAGGTACTTGGGATGGTTTAATATCGAGTGTGTACCCGATTTGGTCTTTTACAGCCTGGGATAGTTCATGTAGAGTCAAATGTCGAGTAGCAGGAATAGCTGTGCTGCAGCACAGAAGTTCAGAATTGTTTTTCAGTTAATCTACCTAACATTCGCAATATTTTGCTTCAAATGAAATATTTTTTCATACTTAAGAAACACTACTTTTTGGTCAATTTGAATGGGAACCCAACCACCAAAAGCAAGGTGCAATCACATACCCAAATAAAATAAAAGGGGCTATACATTTATCTATCGATCCATTATAGATTTGTACAAGCTAATACAAAAAAAATAAAAATTTTCGAATTCTGAATATTGGTGAGGATAAAACAGGCTCATCAGTAGTAGGGATGAAGTTGAGAATTTAACAGTTTGACAGAAGATACATTTCACCTGACATGTGTTTCGTTTGCAATTAATCAAATAGAGACCACAATTGCAAACTGATTACTATGCATAAAAACATTCAAGAACATAAGAGAAATAAAACCAATTACCAGGAATATTACTAGATGGAGTTCCTTTCCCAACAGCAAAACTGAGGCCTTTCCTCTGGGGATCTTTTGGGAATACCCTAGTAAGATCAGGTTGATCGGGTCCCACATCAGGAGCAAGTGCTTCGTCCATTGCCTGGCAGATATTCTTAATTTGAAAATGCACATTTTCATGCACCTGTATCTGTTGTTCCCAAACAGATGCCCTGGTTGCCATCTCTATTAGTTCCTCCGCATCTTTCTCTTCTGCATTTTCTCCCAACCTATTATAGCTGAATATAGAATAACATGTTAAATTGTCAAGTCGCAATTATAAAGTACACAAAATATGTGCATAAAAACAATTTTGTCGTAATTTCTGACTGCTCCTACCTTACTGGTACTGATCATTATTATAAAAAAAAGTACCACCATTTACCAATGTAATGTGATCTGGATCATGTCTAATGCCCGAAAGCCATATAAACTGAAAAAAGATATGCAAAAGTAGTGTTGAAGTGGAACAAACCTTGTATAAAGAAATAGCCGATTGATGTCAGTCTCAAATTGAAGATTTCTCGGATCTCGCCCAAACATTGGACTTTTCGCTGCTGATTTGGCAGCCTATTATTCAACAAAAATGCAACATAAAACACTTCTCTTATTGAATTAGAAAATGCTAGCACTTCTATTAAAACCCTTTTTTCAGCAACAAAAGAGAAACTACAGTATTGAAGAAAAAGCGTATAATAGTAGAACCTGTTGGAATTTCCGAAAGAGGAAAGCCATGATACCGCGATCTCAGCTACACCCTTGTTGAATGAGGGTTTTGCGCTGGTGGCGAAAATGGCGATCGCACTGATCTTGAGCGTGCAAAAGAGCTCTGGGATATAAGTGGGCTGGGCTTAATTCTTACCCATTAAACTGATTTCATATATGGGCTACAAATATATTAAATTTCTTTTCGGATAGAAAACACTTGAGTTGAGCCCAATCTAAAATGCAATCAAACTAGCAAGAATGTAACACCTCGTGACATTTTACCTCATTAGTATTGCATGGGAACGCTTGATATTTTTCGTTTTGAAAGGGTAGAAAAGTTGAAAGTAGAAATGATGAATATCATAGAGGAGACGAAGGTGGTAAAGGTTAAATTCAACAATAAGACAATTTCATTTAGACACAATCTAGGAATTAACAAAGAATGAATGTTATGAGGCGCTTAATATAAAAAATTTGATGGTCTACAAGTGTTTCATGAAGAACAGATTTATGTGTTTCCTCAAAACAAAAAAAATCTAGGAATGCAAACAGAATGATCGATTCTACTACCGAGAATTTTAAATAATAATAATAATTTCTAATGTTAAAATCTAATGTTTAGAATGTCATATGTATTTTTATATATATTATGCGAAATAAAAATGACGAAATTTAATGTTAGTTTTAGCATTCATCAAACAACTTAAGCAAATGATCCATATCTATTGATTTATAAAAAAAATAACAAATGTCACTCGCATGAATGAAATTTAATATATATTATAAATAAATTTTAAAATTTAAAATTATTGCCAGAATTATTAAGATAAAATTTGTGTGAATAATTTAGTTGAGAGACTAGTAGTTTTTCTTTTTCAAATAATGTATTTTTTTCCAGCACACACACAAAAAAAAATTAGTTTAATAAATAGAATGATTCACTCTACCCTTAGGCCTAAGATTTTCCTGACTAATCAAAGCATATTACCTCCAAAATAAAAAATTTGAAATTCAGTGTACAAGTGTCCAATGTTGCTTAAACGTTACTCCTCTCCCTCTCATTGGAACTTAAAATACAAAAATAAAAAAGGAAAAGGAAACGGAAAAGATAAAGGAATTCCCAGATTAGGATAATGGATTCCCTCCTTTTGCATCCAGGCAAAAGGTAATGCAGTTTACATTAACCTTCCCCAGGAATAAACTCCCCCTCCCGCAGTCAAAAGGCAATTTTACCAAGCACGTGATCATTCCCTCCCGCACGCGCCATCAAAAGCCCAACCTGTTTTAACCGCCACTCCTCTCAAATAATTACCCACTTCTCCCATTCCTCTCTCTCTCCATCCCTCTTTTATAAAACAGAGCAAGTGAGCAACTCATACTAGTAGAGAGAGAGAGAGAAGAAGAGCAGCAATGGCGCCATTTCTTTGGTGTATCTGTATGGTGCTATTGTCTTTGGTCAGAACCCATGAAGGATTTGAAGCGGATCTTGTGAAGGGGCTACCGGGCCAACCGAACGTCGGTTTCAAGCACTATGCCGGGTATGTGAGTGTGGGTCCCACTAGTCAGAAGGCGCTGTTTTATTGGTTCTTTGAGGCGGAGAGAGAACCGGAGAAGAAGCCACTGGTTCTCTGGCTCAATGGAGGTAAGTGAATTGCATATTACTTGTTTGTTTGTTTGTTTTACATGTTTGTTTAATTAAGGTTTTGTCAATGATTAGGAGACGCTGATTTAGTTTAGAAAAGTTAGGATTGGATCTGTTTGGACCACTGAGATGGGGTCATTATGCGCCATTATGGCTTCGTAAAGTACATAAGATAAAAGGGAATACATTGTGGTTTAACAAACTTTGTTTTATTTTAAGAATTTATTATTTGGGTTGCATTTTTGTCAAGTTAAAATTGTTCTACAGTTTCATCGTCGCTCATAGAAGCTTCATGCCTTCATCTCGGGAGTGCATATGTACACAAGTACATCGTTACATGTTACTTGACAATACAAATTGTTTTTCTGGCTTTTGTTTTTCTTAATTAGTTTTCCTCTCAATGATTTGAGAATATTTTTAAAACACTTCGAGTTTAAAAAGTTTTTCTTTTGAGGGTTGAGTTTTAAAATATTTTTAATTCCTGTTAATATTAAAAATTTTGTTTCTCTTACTTCATAGTGAGTTCATGACTTCATGACAACCAATAGGCAAGACCAGTAATAAGTAATGACTGGTTGCCACTAAGTCTTGAGTATATACTTGGAAAGGAAATTCTACAAAGAGAAATAATCTACATACTAATAATTGAAGAACATCCCATGTTGCATGACGCATTAATAGGCCGAACTCTGACAAATTGAAGCTTCTGTTTCCATACTGCAAAACCCCACCACGTGTGTTTCATGAATTATGTACCTAGTCTCACTGCCGAGATATTTTTTATTTTACACAAAAGCTCATTTAAAAGTTTGTGGGTTAAAAATGAAAGGATCTAATTTATGTTTTCAAGTATCAATTTTATTTAAAAGAGAAGCGGCAAGGAGTGACCTTATCTCCTCAATTTGTAACCGGTTGGGATAACTACAAGTCTACAATCATTGTTCTGGAAAAAAAATGAAAAAATATTACGCTCCTTTATCAAACGTTCATTTTGATGGTAATTGGTATATTAATTATGATTTAATTTACTATATAGATAAAAAATAGTTTGTAACAGACAAACTCCGGATGTTAATTAAAATAATTTAATTGCATGATTTACTATTAATTTGAAAAAAAATATGCTAAGCCCGTTCGCACATATATTTATTCATTTATATGTTATACTTTTCTCTTTCTCAAGCCATTGTAGCCACTTTGTAAAATGTTCCGTTATTATATTCATTTTGTGGTACATTTGTCGCTATTTATGTGCATTTATACTTTTGAATTTTCTTTTGACATAGCTAGATTTTACATCCCGATAAACGCACTTTAAATTCTAGGGTGCTCGTCTCAAAAAAAAATAATAATAATAATAAAAAATAAATGATTCTAGGGTGCCGATGAATATTAAATATTCATAAATTGTAAACATCCTCTGTTATTTATTTCCGCTTTTTTCCATCCAATTCTTTTAAAGGCCCATAGGAACAAATCATATCAACTACATTTTTTACCTTCTCAATAGTCTATGACATAACAAATAGTAGCCTCTTGTCTGATAATATTGCCAAAACTTTACCTCTAATCTTAGGGGTTATAGAGCATACAAAAATACCTAACAATTTTTAAAATAACCTACCTGCAAGCTAGGAACAACAAAGCAAGCATAAGAAATGTAAAAAGTTAAAACAATAGAAGGAAAGTTAAACATTTGGGCACGAAGTCCAATATTTTCCTTATCCGGACAAATTAATAGACTCTCAATCCTACTAAGTAATTCATAATATAAAATTAAAAAGTCTTAAAAAATAACCGACAACAGAGCGTGACGCTGTGCATCTACACTGCGTGTGTGACATTTTCAAATGTGGATTGGACCTACACATTTTTTGTTTTTTGGTACTTGTCATGTGCCTTGGATCATTGTGGCAATGAGCCTGACATAAAATGACATGTATTATCTGATCTTCTGGATATGCGCACCCTATTCACATTTTTTATTCCTAAATGTAGGTCTTATGCTTTTGACCAAATAGGAATCAATTAGGAATTTAGGATACATGTTCTATAGAGTTGTTGTTTAGCCAGTAGGTTACAAGTACAAATGTACAACAGATCTTGATGCCATATAAGCATAGTTCGTTTATTAAACCCGGGAAACAACTTACAACTTACCATCCTTGTTTCTTTATTTTATTTATTTATTTATTATTATTATTTTTTTTTTTGTTTTGCAAAGGAACGGGGCTCGAAATATTTACTAGTCACTAGCTAGCTAGCACAGTAAAAAATAATAAGTTTTATATTACAATAAATCATTAACCTCGGCTGTTTCTTGAGATCCAATGGTTAAAATGCAGAACAGGTGTTGCGTTGGTTGTTGCTACACTATGTCTAAAATGACTAAACAAATTGATCCAACTTATTTATTTATTTACTTTTGGTAATTTAGCCTTCCTATGCAATTAAATTCCCTTTTACTCATTAGTTGGAATTTATAACATTATCAGGGCCAGGATGCTCTTCTATTGGTTACGGGGCAGCGCAGGAGTTGGGCCCATTTCTGATTCGAAATAGTGGGCCCAATCTCACACACAACGCCTATTCCTGGAACAAAGGCAAGCATTTACTCCTTTTACAACATCCCAATTCTCCAACCAAGTAAAATGCTTAATACAAACTACAATGGTTTATTCATAAAGGTATTTGAATTGTAGTGGCAAATCTACTATTTCTGGAGGCTCCTGTAGGAGTGGGATTTTCTTACACAAACAGAACAGACGATTTGAGAGAGCTCGGAGACAAACAAACTGCGCATGACTCCTACAATTTTCTCTTAAACTGGTTTAACAAATACCCACGCTTCAAGTCACATGACTTCTACATAACTGGAGAAAGCTACGCTGGTATAAATTAACCCCTGCATCCTTTCTTTTCAGACTTCTCCTTTATCTTAGCTGTTTTTTTTTTTTTTTTTTTTTTTTTCTTTGGTTTAAATAGTTTCTTCTTCTGGAGGACCAGATGTTGTTTATAATTTTTACTTAATTTTTTTTTAAATGAAGGCCCACATGTCCTTTGCCAGACCAAAAGCTCTGCACATCAGAGCATGTAAATATGTAATTACAGGGGCTCACCAAAAATATATTGGAATGGTGTAGAAACCTCTTGAACTAAATGCTATTAATCATTATATAAAGGCACTTGGACTAAAAAACAACCGTTTAAAATATTTTAGGACACTATGTCCCCCAGCTTGCGGACCTTATCTATGAAAGAAACAAGGGATCAACCAAGGAGACATACATTAACTTCAAAGGTTTCATGGTATGTTATCATAGTCTAATTATTAAATTTTCAGTACCCATATATGTTGTACAAGTTCTGACATATGCCTGGGGCACTTGGCATTTGTTAACGGTAATTGAAGCTTTTCCTATATTTTGGAAAGTAGTGAAATAAAGCGTACAAAGGAAAAGCAAAAATAAATGAACAGTGCACTAGAGAAAAGATTCCTGAGGGATTGTGGTAAAGTGGCAGAGATAACTGTACCTTTAGTCCTCTGTTCTTTTATTCTATAATTATTGCTTTAACAAACTAATTTCGCATTTATTAATACTAAACTTTCAATGATACATTAATGGGCCCATGTGTTTATACATATCTCAATAAAAGCATGCTTGTATAGAACATCCTACAATAAATTAAAATGTGAGAATTTTTTTGTTTATTACTGTCTTACCTTTACTAATTTTATTTTATATATAAATCAAATAAATACATATTTACACAAACATCTCTTTACTATATTTATATAGATAGGAAATGCAGTGCTGAATGATGAGACAGATCAACTGGGGATGCTGGAATATGCATGGAGCCACGCGATCATCTCTGACGAGCTTTACTCGGCAGTGCGAAAGGAATGCAACTCGTTTAAGGAGCAAGAAGAGGGGGGTAAGCCGAGCAAGAGCTGCTCCCCCGCTGTCAAGGCCTTCCTTTCGGCCTATGATGACATTGACATTTACAGCATCTACACTCCCGTCTGCCTCTCTTCTCTCTCTTCTCGTAGGTCCCGTCACTCATCTGATCTCATCATGGCCCCTCGGTTGCTATCAAAACATGTATGCAAGTTGAACAAAATCTTTTTTTATGCATATGTTTATGGTTTTATTTCTTGGTTTGTTTGCTATTTTAAAAATAAAACAGGCTAATTAAATTTCCAGAAGTTTATCCGAATAATGAATATCTGACAAAATAGCATTGTCTAAAATAATATCTGTTGCAAAGGGGGTGATATATTGGAATTATTAATTTTTCTGAAACTTCAATTTTAATTAATTAAACTTGTCATTTATTGCTGCTAATTTGAAACTCAAAACAATAATGAAAAGTTAAATGAATGTATGTCAACCAGAAGACACAATTAGATTATTACCTCACTGTAAAATGGAGACACAAAAAAGATGAAACAAAGTGATAAATATTATATGTTTTTTCTATCTTTCTGAAACAGGGATTCTGGCACCAGCAGATGCGGAGTAAACCGGCTGGATACGACCCATGCACTGAGGAATATGCTAAAACTTACTTCAACCGACCTGATGTGCAACGAGCCTTGCATGCAAACGGGTCCCTCATCTCATATCCTTACTCCCTCTGCAGGTCCCTTTCTCACATTAAATTAATTTGTGTCCAATACAGTGAATTTCTGTTACCCATTATTCCTGGGCTGTCCTTTTATTTAACATTTACTGATAGTTATTCTTCCCTGGCACCCTGTCTTGACATAAATGATATCTGTCTGATACTCCGTGTGTGATGTGCAGTTATGAAGCTCAGTAGTGTACACTTTTGTAATTTACTCTGTTATGTGTTATTCAGTCTGCTATCAACATGCTAGAAATAGAATTAAATTCATCATTTACCACATTAAAATTTTCTTCATTACTGTTTCTTACAGAACATAAATACCAGGATCAAGGCACCTTTATCGTAAATTTCCTAAGTATTTACTTATTTTTACGTGGTTACCAAGAAAATATTCAAAAAAAAGTAAAATTCAATTTTCTCACTGAAGTTTTGAGAATTCTTATGGAAAATAGATTCTAGCTAACAATTGTTTGCCATTTTTCTTGCCCGCACAGTGAGGTGATACGCAAGTGGAATGACTCTCCTTCAAGCGTACTACCAATACTGAAGAAACTCATGAAAGCCGGTCTACGCATCTGGGTCTACAGGTACATCCCTGTATTTTCTGTATTGAGAAAGAACAATTTCAAAGGTACTATATATTTGGTAGAGTAATACTTCCCGGCAAATTTCCGGAAATACAAAATTTAGTGTGCAGTATGAATTAACCAGCCATGTTGCCTAGCTAATTACTGTCCTAATCATATTAACAAACAAATTAATACATGTATACTACAATTATAGTGGGGACACAGATGGCCGCGTACCAGTGACCTCCACTAGATACAGCATCAATGCCATGAAACTAAAACCGAAAGAGAGGAGAGACTGGGGCGGGTGGAGAGCTTGGTATTACAAGAAGCAGGTGGCTGGATGGGTCGTAGAATATGAGAAAGGCCTAACGCTGGTGACTGTTCGTGGGGCCGGCCACCAGGTGCCGGTTTTCGCACCTGACCAATCTTTGTCTTTGGTCTTACACTTCCTTGCTGGCAAGCCTTTACCCGCTGGCCGGTCTAGGTGAACCTAAATTGTTGACTTTGACTTATAATTTTAATTTTTCTTTTTTGCTACGAGAAATGGAAATTAAGAGAAATTTCTTAGTTTCGAAATTCATGAAGTAATGAAATAGGTGTTAGCCAGGTTTGTGTCTTTTTCCTAATTGTCCTTTTTCCTATGATGGAAATGTTTTTTACTCTACTGTCTCAAGACTCGAGAAATATTGTTTGAAAGTGGCACTTAAGTTAACTGGCTTACTTGCCACAAAAAATACTTTTTGGAATTGTTCATAGGCTCAATCACTTTAAAGGCCGTTTGTGCGGTGCACTTCATTAAATCCTTCGATTTCCAAGCACCTGGCATGTAGTGTCGAGACTTGATAATCCAATATAAAAATTTTGCATCAGCTTCAAAATTCACAATGAAGCTCATCTGGACTTAGGGTTATTGGACAATTTTTTTTTTTTTAAAAAAAAGAACCTCATTGTTGGATTCTTTTCCCCCAATTAAAGTGCGACACTTGGGGTGTTCCACTACTTGAAGCAAAATTGGAGTTGTCAAATTGGTCGAGATATTGCTAGATGAAAACTTTGGTTCAGTCTCTCAACTTATCTTAAGGAACATTATCTTAATCATTTGAACAAATTATTTTTTCTACTTTATTTTCTAAAATCGTGAGAATAATTATATTGGGCGGACCCATCCGTCCAATATATTGAACACTAGCATTTTTCAAGTTCTTTTATTTAATAAAATTATTAGTTAGTTATTTCTGAAAATGCTAATGAAATTGTCTTTCAGAAGTTCTTTTATTCGATAAAAATTGCTAGTTAGTTATTGCAAACTAAGGCCCTGATCACAATGATTTTTACTCGGGATTTCATTTCATTTCATTTCATTTGAATTGATTTCGTAAGATTTCATAGGATTTCGTTAGACCTAATTACATAGGAATCTCAATCAAATGACACCAAATTCGCTCATTGTGATCAAGAATTTTCCAATGAAATGAAATGAATTGAAATCCTACGTTAAAAAAAAGGATTGTGATCAGGGCCTAAGTATTTAAGACAAGCATCATCATCATCATCCTTGACACGGCCCACGCCCGGAATTAATCTAATTTGGTGACATTACGGTGACCTATTTGTCCCGACAAATATCTGTTTTATAATTCGTTACCCAATTTGTGTAGGTGCGTCGCCAGAATGGACTTAACATTTGAAATATATAAAGTTGAGACAGAGATTTGATTACTTCAACTGTGTTTATCATGCTTCAGCTGGATAGAGATAAACTAGATAATACTTCTTATTTACTTCGAATAAATATGTGGTTTTGTTTATTCCATCATAAAGACCGGCATTATAAACAAGGTGGTAGTTGAAATAGAATAGAGTATACTTTCACATTTTCCTCCATCCTATTTGCACTAAATGCAATTAGGTTACAAATGTAGATACTCATACTGGTTACAATAAAAGCTCCTCAAATATAACATCTAGTAGTTTTTGTTGTCCCCCCCCCCACCTTCCTTTTTTACCCTCGTTTTTAGAAGGGTAAAGTACGAAATTTGATATGTCAAATTATCCTTTTATTTAGTGCTTAGTGCGATTTTCACTTATAGGTATTATATTTTTTGATAAAATTAATTTATAATTTTCAGCATTCTTTGCATCTTGCAGAATGTAAATATATTTTCTTGGATAAAAACGACGGCATCACACCGAATACTTGTTCAATCCGGCAGATGACGACGAAATAGCATCTGTGAAGTGTTGACATGTGATGAACTGTACTCAGATGATGGCGAGACAATGTTAATGGGATTGATGTAGCGGTCTCATGATGTTGTAATTAATGCATATACATTAGCCATACATATGCACAAAGTCATATTTACCTATTTGGTGCTGCCTAATAAGAAAGGACTGGATTCATATGTGGTGCCATATATGTCTCAAGTAAAGAAAGGACTGGATTGAACTATATATATTACAATGGGCTAATAATAAATTTTGTCCAAAATGTAAATAAATCAAGTGTAATAGCCTAATACGACAAGGCACACTTTTGCTATCACCATAAGTTAAGAGTGTGTTGTGTGAGATAATAATATAAAATCTTCGTAATTTACAGTTTAATTCAATAACTTACTTCCATGAAGATAAATTGGGAAATTATGATTATCGTCTGGAGGAAAATTGTTCAAGGCGCCGACACAAAATTTCACTTGTAAGAAGTAAAAAACCATGCATAATGAACTAGATGCAAATTTAACAATGTGTAAATTTATTAGTTGAGATAAATATCGGCACTATACAAATTGACAAATTATATAAAGTGTGTAATATTTATAAATTGTATTTTATTTTTATGGTTCACAAGTTGAACAAATTCACGCACACACACAGCCACGCATATATGCTCATGCGAGTGCTTGGACAATAATTTAATACTTTTTCTCGAGCCATATCATAAGAAGGAAATTAAACCTCATTAACAATTAACAACTACTCTCATTTTTGCATTGACAAGGACACTTTCTTAGTTTGTTTCGCAAGTCAGGAATATATTTAAGTGATAAATATTCTCCCAGCATTTGAAGGGAAATATACTATATTTTTTATTTATTAATTATTAATTATTTTAACGGGCATGCGAATTGCAGAATTAGAAAGAAGCTTCTTCCTATTAATTAATTTTTTTTGTTTCATCAATTAATTAAACTATCACCAAACGGTACCAAAATATTATATACCTTTTGGATTAGAGCTGGCGCACCTGGCAACGTGAAAGCCGTACGATTTTAATATTAAACAATTTTTTTTAAAATAATTCTGGTTCAGACCACACAGCCCATTAAATAAAACAGATCTCCTTTTAATTTTAGGATTAATAAATAAAATAAATCTCAATACGCCATCCGTGATTCACTCTTTTTATTTAGAATCCAGTCTCTTTCCTGTTCTATGGTTCTTGGCCTGTAACAATTGTCTTTGTGCCACCCAACTGACACAAGTACCTAAAATAGACTCCGTTAACTGCACAAAATTCACGACTCTCTTGTCAGCGTCTTGCACGTATTCTTACATAAATAGGGAGCAGAAAATCTTAATCATTAAAAACCGATCCCTCAACAGACACGATGTTTTATTTTCGGCTATTCTATTCTCCAATCGAGTTGTAGCGAATCTCAAGATTATCGATTTATGACCGAAATATTTGATTGCCTTTTATCGTTCTTATTTACTATCTTCTAATTGTTATATATCAAGAATGCGCATTATTATTATTATATGTTAATATAAATGCATTTAATCTCAGAGTGGGTCCGTACAATTGGAGAGGTCTCGCGAGTCGCGAGTCGCGACTATTAAATACACCCCTTCGCTTACAAAATATTAATATTATGATAAAATAAATATATAAAAGAAAATTAATCGATACTATTAAAAATAGTACTAAAATAACCGCCACATCCCTTTAACCGTCAGTGTATTGTGATCACGCTCACTAGCACCTCTTCATTACAGAGTCTCGTGAGAAATTCATCAAAGGTACTAATCAGACCGATTCTCTTATCTCTTTCTCCTTCTTTCTTTTACTCTCTTCTCCCAATTTGCTTTTCTTCCTTTAAATTTTTCTGTCCCTTTCATGTTGCCAATTGGTGTTCCTCCAACGACTCTTTCTTCTTCTTTCTTTAGTTGCATCGATAACTATTATATAAGCAACCTTATGTTTCTCTGTCTCTTTCCTTCTAGTCAAATCTCTAAACGGTGTGAAAACGAGAAGATGACTGTGCTTGGAAAGGTTGAAGGGAAGAAGAAGCGATGGTGGAGTGGTATTTTTTCATGTTTTGGTGATTCAAATGTGCTTGATTTGGATGGTAAAAGGATGGTGTTAGACCCAAAACCAGTACGCAAGAGGGCTTGGACAACAAGGGCAAGGAAGAGAAGAACTGTACCAATCGAGACGGTTGGAGATGCAAGGGATTGTGAGACGAAGAGACGCATTTCTGATGGAAAAAAGGTTAGCGATTTGTTATTGTTTAAGGTTTAGTATTTCCTTTGGTTATGAAACAGAAATACCATTCTTTACCAGTTCATATGTTTTTCTTGCATTAATTGGTTCAGAAATAATCATCTTATATTATTTAATGTGCGGCTTCTAATGACAAAACAAATACATGAATATGTCTTGTCAAACCTAATTTTCAAGTAATAGTTTTTGAGTTTTTTGGTTGGAGGAACACTTTTTTTTTATTTGTAGTTAGTTCTTTTTTGTTTGTTTTTCAATTGTGATTCAAATAGGATAGCATGATCTTTGTCTTTCTTTTCATAATAATTACTTTAGAGGTCTTGCTGCCTCTAAGAAAATAGTCAGTGGAAGCCTTGAATGCTCGTTTTCTCAGGGTTTCTCTGTTCTAATTTGTGGAAGAAAATATATATGTTAATGGTTTGCTAACCAATATAACTATGTTTGTCAGTTTGTTTATCATTCTCTGTTCTAATTAAAAATATGATAGAATTTCATGGGTAATAGGATCATTATTTTTGTACAAGATAGCAAATATTTTCAAATTCAGTATGGATATATTTTATTTACCAGTACTTTGCAGCCACATTATTTTGGACCATATTATATTGACTGTATTGAATTATAGTTAGAGAATAAATAAATAATCTAAAGGAGTAAAGGGTACCGCTGCATTATCCATGTACATTAATTAAAAAGTTATTCGAGATCAGGACCAGACTACAGAATTTGTTGACTAAATTTTTCATTTCTATTATAGTTTGTCGCATAGTTTTTTTTTTTATATCAATTTTCAAATAATCATACTGTCATATAGAAATAAGTACTACTAATACATCTTTGTCCTGCAAAATAGCATACTGTCAATAACCAAAATATTAATTTTGCTCTTCAATCAACTAAAGTTACATGATTTTTTTCTGAACAGGAAATTGTCTGCAAAGATCAGAGCAAGCCTGATGTGTGTCCAGACCAAAACAAAAAGCAGAAGCAACAAAAGTCAGGTTCATCAAACAAAACTACAAATGAGGATTCAAAAGTATCAGTACAGCACATGAGCTCAAGGTGTGAACTCCTTTCCAACTCAGCACTTCTACAAAGGAAGCTTGATGCAGTACAGAACCAAACACAACTCTCTACCAGTAACTACAACTCACCTGAGTCGAGCCACACTTCCATGCCAGAATCCTCTACTAAGAAAGTGGAACCAGATAGACGATCAGCAAGTGAAATCGAATCATCTAAACTTCTACCTATAATTACTGTGGCCATTTTGGTGGTGCTACTGTTTGGTCGGGGCTTTGCTGTATTGTGCATGTGTGTGTACTTTTACGTGGTCTCAAGATTCAAGTCGGAGTTACAGGAGAATAAAGATCTAATGGAGAAGGGAAATGATGAGATTGATTTGGATTCAGAATTGCATAAAAAAATGGTGGTGCTACGTGGATTTCTAGAACGGGGTAAGAAAAGACCAGCTACTAGCTTAGGACCTTCTTCTAGTTAGTTGAATATTTTTGTGAGTTAGGAGTCTTTATTTTATAATTAGGTAGGCAACTTAATAATTAGGTATGTGAATACTTAGCATCATTATGTATTCTGATTGCTTCCTAGGCAATGGTGTTTATTGCTTTCAAATTTTTTTTTAATTTTATATAACGGAGCAACCGAGCAAGCCATTTTGTAATTGCTTGAGTTTCTTTATTGAACAGCAATATTTTATGTTGGTTATAGTAACAATTCAATCTGCAAGTTAATTTTATCATCTCATTTTTGTTTTGCTGAATTGCATGAGCAGTTAAATCTATAAATATCTTGTTGATTCAAGTATCCGAGCAAGTTAATTTTTATGTCTTCTATATATGTAATCAGAGAGAGGAATATACGTAGTTGAATAAAGCAAATTGTACCTTTTAATTATTCAACAAATGCACTGGAATCCTCATGAATCCATAGTATTGGCTGATTTGCAAACAAGATTCAACGCATAGGACCACAATAAAATGACGCAACTGATGGCATCATTTTTCTCAATTCTTCTCAATTGAGAAATTTCATACATCCCCCATAAGCTCAAACAATTTTTTCATTTTTGATGAATCATATGCTCAAAAATTGTAGTATCTATAGGCACTCCCATGAAAAAAGAAATATGATCTATATTGGTACATGCATTGCATCTAAAATCGGGTGAGAATCGACTGAACACCGTCAAGGTTTTCAACATGGGGTACTCACATGCATAATTCTATGGCGTGGCCTTCCCTAGTCCTAACACATTAACACGTAGCTAGGCATGCTCTCATGGCAGGAAAATGAAGAATTCAGTGGCCCTTCAAAAGGTCGTAGAATATCTAGAGTTCCTTTTCTGGTATCCTGTCTTATTTTGACCTGTGCTTATTGTGAAGCTGGGGCCCACTTGTCAGCGAGAACGATTTTGTTGGCTAAAACGTTCAAGAGTATATGCGAGGAGATACATGCTTAGGACCTTTTAGGATTTTTTTTATTTTTTAGATTTTATTTTCCCTTTATAGTTTTCCTTTTTTTCAATACTCTGTTTCTATTTTTCTGTTCTCTTGTAAATATCAATTTTTAAATAAAATTATTAACGGCACGGTGATTGTCACCTAACCCTAAAAAAAAAAAGTTTCATATGGCTCGATGAACGACCTGATAAACCATATGTCTGTCCACAATACTATGCCACAGAAGATCTGCTGCAGTTGTTCAGCTGTTATCGAGTGTAACTAATTGTCTGTTAGGATGATTAGTTAATGTAATTAATACCACTTAGTTAGCTTAGTTGTACAACTGTTACAGCTGTCTCTACTTGTCTATATATAGAGAAATCACGTTTGTACAATGTATCAGAAATCATTTTCAATAAAAGATATTTTCATTCATCTCTATCTCTAGCTCAGCTCATCTGAGCACACCTGAGCTTTCATGGTATCAGAGACCTTGAATTGATCCATGGCGACAGTTACAGAAACTCCAAATCCAGAGTCACCTAATGACTCTTCTTCTCTCCATCCACCACCGATCTCTCCCATTGTCGATCCAATCGTCTCTCTAAACCTTCCCATTGCATCCAAATTAACTGATGCAAACTTTCTCAATTGGAAGTCCCAGATCTTGCCAATGATCTATGGATACAATCTTGCAAAATACATTGATTCTCCTCCGCCTAATCCAACACGCCACTCCACCTCTGGACAGATCGAGATCAACCCGGCGTACTCGACATGGCACAGGCAAGATCAGCTTCTCCTTGGTTGGATCCGATCATCGCTTTCTGACTCAGTCATGACTCAAGTTGTCTCATGCTCAACTACTCGCGAGCTCTGGCAAACTCTCCAACAATACTTCTCTTCCACCTCTCATGCTCGTCTCACTTCTCTTCGTCGTCAGATTCAAACAGCACGTAAAGGTGATGCATCTTGCTCAGAGTATCTCCATCAGCTGAAGTCAATTTCAGATGAACTTGCCTTTATTGGCTCACCAGTTCCAGAAGATGAATTAGTCTCCTATACGATCAATGGACTTGGCACAGATTACAATTCCATTGTCGCTGCTGTTACAACAGCTAGTAGATCTGATCCCTTCTCTTTCTCTGATCTTCGTGGGGTTCTACTTGGCCATGAAGCATTACTTAACAGTCAAAATGCTCAGCCTGTTGCATTTAATGCTGGTAGAGGTACAGCAGGAAATAGGTTTCGGGCACCACAACCAAATTCACCTCCTGTCAATCAGATTCGACCCGCTAACTCCAACTACAGGCCACCTCCAGTCCAATTTAGGCCTAATACACCTCAACCTTCCTCTCCAGTTGCTGCACCTAAGCCAACTTGCCAAATCTGCTCCAAGTATGGCCATGCTGCAAAATTGTGTTACAGGCGCTACGATCATGATGCTGATTGGGTTCCAAATCCAAGATTTCAAGCCTACAACACCAACACTGCATCAACTGATATCTCCACCACCTCCACTGCTACTGGTAATGGTCAAACTGAGTGGGTTTTGGACTCAGGTGCTAGCAGTCATGTCACAAATGACTTGAACAACCTTTCCTCTTTCTTTGCCTATACAGGTATGGATTCATTAAAACTTGGAAGTGGTACTGGTATGCCAATATCTCACATTGGTTCTACATGTTTCAGTCTTTCTGGTAAATCAGTGTTACTGACTGATGTGTTACATGTACCCAATTTCTCTGCCAATCTCATTAGCATATCCAAATTATTGCAAGATAACCCTGATTTATGCATTGACTTTGCTGCTTCTTCTTGTACATTCAAGGTGCTCCACACCAAGATTAATCTGCATCAAATCTCTTGCACTAATGGTTTATATCTGCTTCAACTGAGCTCTCCTTCTCAAGCCTTTTTTGGTATTCGTGCACCTGCATCAATTTGGCATGCAAGATTGGGACACCCCTCAGATTCAACTACAAAACATATATTGCATTCATTTAGCTTACCTTGTGACTCTAATAAACTTGATTTTTGTAATGACTGTGCTCAATCTAAAGCACATGTACTACCTTTCTCAGCTTCTGTTAGCAATTCCACCTTTCCATTACAACTGGTACACTCAGATGTGTGGGGCCCAGCGCCTATTGTATCTTCTTTTGGTTACAAATACTATGTTACCTTTATTGATGATTTCAGCAACTACACTTGGATTTATTTTTTGAAGCAGAAAAGTGAAGTTACTCATGTCTTTTCTCTGTTCAAATCACAAGTTGAGAACCTTCTCAACACAACAATTAAAACCTTGAGAACTGATGGTGGGGCAGAATATAAGCCAATCACCACTCAATTCCCTCAGATACAACATCAAACATCATGTCCTTATACACCTCAGCAAAATGGCAAAGCTGAGAGAAAACACAGAAACATAGTTGAACTTGCTCTTGCTGTTATGTCTCAATCCTCTATTCCCACACTCTACTGGGATGAGATTTTCTCAAGCATTGTATACCTCATCAACAGATTGCCTTCCAACAGTTCAATTCCTTACAAGACATTATTCAATAAGGACCCTGATTACACATTTCTGAAGGTATTGGGTTGCTCCTGTTTTCCACTGACACGACTATACAATGCACATAAGCTGGAACAAAGATCTCTGCCTTGTGTATTTATTGGCTATGCCAAGTCTCAAAAGGGGTATAGATGCTTGCACTTACCAACCAAGAGAGTGTATATCTCAAGAAATGTATGCTTTGATGAGACCACATTTCCATTCAAGCAACTTCAGTTGACTTCTTCCAATGACACTACTGTTTCTTCTGTCAACACCAGCTTGCCTCTCTTAATTCCCTCCAACCCACATTCAATTCAAATTCAATCAATAAACACAGCCCAGCCAGTGCCAAGCCCAACTCAGCCCAATGCGTCTCCAGTTGCTACTCAGCCCATTGAAGGTTCAGTTGCTGCTGAGCCCGCGCAAAATTCATCTACCCAACAACTTAACGGCTCTCCTGACCGAACACTTATTTCAAATTTTGATCTGACCGTGCCTGCCCGACTATCAACTGCAACACCTGCGTCTTCATCATCTCTCTCTCCACTCATATCAGCTCCCTCAGCTGATAATGCCCACTGCGATGTTCCTACTGACACATCTCTCATCACTCCTGCTACTTCCCGACAAGTCAGCACTCATGTCATGACAACAAGAACCAAAGACAACTCCAGGAAACCAAAGCTATTTCAAGATTATGTAGCTCATCTCACTGACTCAAGCTCAGAGCCAACTACATTTAGTCAAGCCAATACATCAGCTGATTGGCGAGCTGCAATGGCAACCGAGCTAAATGCTCTTGCAAAGAACAACACTTGGACTCTAGTTCCTCCTCCCTCCAATCAAAAAATAATTGGTTGCAAATGGGTTTTCAAGCTGAAACACAAACCAGATGGGTCTATTGAAAGGCATAAAGCACGATTGGTTGCTAAAGGTTTTCACCAGGAAGAAGGGGTTGATTTTCAAGAAACATATAGTCCAGTTGTGCGACCTACTACAATCCGTGTTATACTGTCCCATGCTGTCTCATCTAATTGGCAAGTGAGGCAGTTGGATGTTCACAACGCCTTCTTGCATGGTGACCTAAATGAACATGTATACATGACTCAGCCACCTGGCTTTGTGGACAAATCCCATCCTGATCATGTATGTCTACTCCACAAATCTTTATATGGTCTCAAGCAAGCACCTCGTGCCTGGTTCCAGAAGTTAAGTTCAACATTGATTCAGTGTGGTTTCAAGTCTTCATACTATGATCCTTCATTGTTCATTTCTCATGACAATGGGCATACTATAATAGTACTAGTATATGTTGATGATATACTAGTAACAGGTGACAATGCGAACATGGTTTCTGCATTCATCAACAAACTGCAGAATCAATTTGCCATAAAGGATCTAGGGGTGATTCACTACTTCCTAGGAATTGAAGCAATTCACACAAATAAGGGAATGAAATTAACTCAAACAAAATACATCTCTGATCTTCTTCAGAGAGTTAATATGAGTAACTCCAAACCATGTGACACTCCTATGGCATCAGGTACTACACTCTCTTCTCATGATGATGTTCTCTTTGACAATCCACAAATGTATCGCAGTGTCTTGGGTGCTTTACAATATGCCACATTGACTCGACCAGATATCTCCTTTGTGGTCAACAAGCTTTCACAGTTCATGCATCAACCAACTGTGCAACACTGGTCAGCTGTCAAACGTGTGTTGAGATATTTAAGTGGCACCAAAACCTTTGGTCTCAATATCACCTCCAACACATCTTCTACAATTCATGCTTACAGCGATGCCGATTGGGCCGGATCTGTTGATGATCGACGTTCAACTTTCGGCTTTTGTGTGTTTCTTGGGAAAAACCTCATTTCCTGGTGTGCAAAGAAACAGCCCACTGTGTCGCGATCAAGCACAGAGGCTGAATATCGCAGTCTGGCACTTACTTGCACAGAAATCATGTGGCTTCAGTATCTCCTACAGGAACTCAAGATCTCTTTGCATACTCCACCAATTCTGTGGTGTGACAACATCGGTGCAACGTTTCTGGCATCGAATCCTATGTTTCATGCCCGTACAAAACATATAGAGATCGATTATCATTTTGTAAGAGAAAAGGTCATGCAAAATCAGTTATTGGTTCGTTTTTGTTGCTCTGCTGATCAGTTGGCTGATATTCTGACAAAGCCACTGCCTCTTCCTCGATTCCAGCGCTTGCGATCCAAGCTCACTGTGTCTAATGACACATTGGCTTGAGGGGGGTGTGATAAACCATATGTCTGTCCACAATACTATGCCACAGAAGATCTGCTGCAGTTGTTCAGCTGTTATCGAGTGTAACTAATTGTCTGTTAGGATGATTAGTTAATGTAATTAATACCACTTAGTTAGCTTAGTTGTACAACTGTTACAGCTGTCTCTACTTGTCTATATATAGAGAAATCACGTTTGTACAATGTATCAGAAATCATTTTCAATAAAAGATATTTTCATTCATCTCTATCTCTAGCTCAGCTCATCTGAGCACACCTGAGCTTTCACGACCAATTAATTTTCAATTTACACCAGATTTAATACACAACTTATTTAAATTATAAATAACACATTCATAATTTGGTATTATTTTACAACTGGTTCTTCAATTATTGCTGTTACTTATCCACAGTTAAAAAGAAATCTGAAGTCAGTGTAATGTGACAAAAATAAAAAGAACAAAAGTAAAGAAAAATACAAAGTACATTTACAAATGGATATTATTACAAACAATACAATATCATCCTTTCTCTTACTATTATTAAAATACTACAAGGATTAAGAAAGTAAGACGTAAATCAGTCAGCAAAAGGAAGATGTACGTACACATTACGCACACAATGACACAAGAATATATATATAAAAAAAAAAGTTTTAAGTTTGACTTTTGACTTTCAAGCTTCTTACTTTTGGAGGTAAATGATAAGAACGTTCAAATTTTATTTATTGGTCGTGCTGTTGTGTGAGATACACTCTACGTTTGAAACCATATATAGACTCATTACATTTGGAACAAATTTGTCATCCCTTGCATTTTAGCAAAGCAAAAGTATTAGATTGATTTGCTGCTCCGTAGTATATTCGCATGATTATTGCTTATTGTTCCTCTTCTTTTCTGAACAGGACGTATGTGTTGAAATTAGAAGTTCCAATTTACAATAATTTTTAAATAATGTCATCATTGTAGTTTATTTATTTGAAAAGTAAAGCCCAATGACAAGACAAACCCCAAATACAGTTCAGATTTATTATGGTCAGTTGGAAGCAATTCTGTTCACTGTATACTTGTTGCGTTACTGCCTTTGCGTTGTGAAGAATGAATTTATAGAGCAATTCTGAATATTGTCAATGAAAATTTGGGGTTTAAAATCATTAAGTGCAGGACTGAGATGATAACGAACTTCTAGAAAAGTATTTAGGATTAGGTTCTGTTCGAAAGTTGGGAGATCAGCGCAGATTCGGAACAACTATATTTAAAGTTTTAAACAATACATATAATAAATTATTTCATCAATTACACAGTCATGCATGGTTTTCTTCAGAATATAAAGAACCTATTTCTCCAATCTAACTAGGTCATCATATAATCTCGAGATCAACTCGATGACAACTTTAATGTGTAGATAACTACTGCTCAAGTCAGGGTCCATCCATATATAAGAAATTTTATAAGCTGTTTTGCCTGATAATTATGTGACATCCTTGCTTACCTATTATTTGACAAAGAGAAAATAACAATAACAAGAATAAGACATTGAAGTAATACAGTCAAATATATCCAAAAAAATAATAGTTTTGCTACTTATTCTCCAAGCTTACAACTTTATAATCCAACTCCCGGAAGAAAAATTAAATATCCCCAGTCAATATGAGTAATAATTATCATAATAGTTAATATATTAAACAACAAAATTTCGAGCTATATATTGTACATATAATCCTTTTTGTATGGTGTGGCTAATCTTAATAAAAATAACAACAACAATAACATAACGATGGGTAGTGGTAAAAAAAATTAATTTATTGTTCGTATTGTGCTCTTTTTTCTTCTCCTTTTCTCTAAAGAGTACTGAAATACTGGCATTAAGACACTCGATCGTACCACTTTAATAAACTGAGAATTCTGATTTTACAACAACATAAGGAAAGTCTGGTTTCTAATAATTTTTCATGCTTTCATAAAAAAATGTGAATAGCACCAAAAGTTAAATAGTACAATGTTAATTACAAGAAAAGGAGAAGAAACGAAAAGAGAGGAAGAGATTTCTGGAAAATTATACCTTCTCCATCAACTAATTAAGAAGTGTTCAAGAAAAGTTTGTACGGTTGGGTGAACAATGACAATTTAAAGGGCAATAAATGTTCAAGGATACTCGAGTTATTTCTCCCAACAAATGTTATTGTTGTTTTATACCCGGATTGACTGCCTAAAGTGTTTCAAATTCCAAATAAAAGAAAGAAAGAAAGGAAAAATAAAAAAAGATTTGACAAGCAATTGTAAAGTTAAAAATTTATGCAATACAATCCAAGAATCAGTTTATTTTGATTTCTTTTTTCTTTTGCGACACCCAAAAAATGCGAAGAGCAGGAATTATTTCAATTGAAAGTTTAGAGGGGTGTCTGTACCAATTGGCCAGAGAATATTGTGAGAACCAATATTTTCTAGACTCAGATTGTTTACCCTGTCAAGAAAAAATTAAATAATTTTGTAGGGAGAAACGTGATGCAGAGTCATATTCTGCTCTCTGAAGCTTGTCAAGAAGGATTACATATCCTATATAAAAAATGAGAAAATAATTCAGAAGTTCATCCTAAATTGTGTCGAAATGTCTTCAATTGAAATCCCGTCCGCCCCCAGAATCACCACCAGTGCAAGAATTACAAGGAAGAGAAGAACAAAATCATGCATCTGTCTTTCTTGTTGTATTTTATCTGCTAGAGTTGATTCCGATAGATCGGATTTGCTAGGCCACGGCGAGATCACCAACCAATCGACTGATTCTTCTTCGAATCCTTCATGTTCAAAGAGGTTATCCACGTTACTTCGAAAAATAAGGAGGTTCTTCGCAAAATTAACACCGGTAAACTATTCATTTTGAGTAACCATCACCAAATTATGTTCTCTATGATTTTCACCGTAATTAGTTTATAACTTTCAAGAGGATTTTTTATTATGTTGCATCTGGAATTGGTACATAAGAACAAACCAAAAACTTACAGCGAGTCAGCCACCAATATATTTGACTGATGGGGTTAAAATTTAACGTTTAAGTATTCTATATGACCAAAATAGCAAGCTTTTAATTAATTCATTCCAACTTGTAACTAGAAAAAGGAAATTCATTCCAACTCCGTGAAAGGTTACTGTTGAGTTTGAGTTTCTATATCACCTACTTAATGATCTTGATTTGATATGCAGTGGTCAAGCAAAAAGTTCCACGAAAATTTCATCGTTATGTCCAGGTGCCAAGCCCAACCTCAAGGCCCAATTCAAGTTGAAGTTCCCTCAAGTCAGTTTGTCAGAGCTCGGAGCAGCCGAGGTGGGTCAAGTAGACATGGTGCTGGAAATGAATCAAACAGATCGGAAGGTGTGAGAAATGAACCGATTCCACAAAGGCGTAAATATCATCCTGACCTCAACCGGCTTCAGAGCAGACGGGTGAACCCAGTCCAAGGTCTCTTCATCTTCATCTCATCACTAGTTGTGCTGATGTTTTATGGTCGTAGCAATGCACTCCAATATGCTTGCTTGTGTTTGTCTCTGATCTTCACAAAGAATACTAAGCAAGTCACAGGACCATCAAGATAATTGTATTCATAATGCCACGGTGGTATTATTACATATTGGTGAATACAACTAGCTTGTTTAAATAAATTTGTGCGCTCATTCTGCTCGAGATATCTCCCTTGACTTGAGAAAAGGCAAGACGAACAGAAAAGAGCTCGATCTCCTTGGTTATCATTATTATTATTGTTTTGTAATTTGCAGCTGAATGTAGGCATTCCTAGTAATATAAACAGCCCCTGCACCATGTCAAGCTGAAGCAAACAGGGGACATCAGAAGAATTTTTTCATAAAGATTTTTGTTTCTATTTGGAGTCGAGGAAATGAGAGGCTAAGGCCCCCAACTGTAAATAGTACAGACATGATATACTGAAATTTGAATTTATTCTTCTTGACAATAATCAGCGCTCTCCGTTCTATGATCTATCCTATGTGCAATTCAAACTATCATTGCCTTGGTGTAAAATATTATTATCTTTGAAGAATGAAAGAAGTTAAAAAAAGGTAGTCTTCATAATCTGGTTGCCTTGGTGTAAAATATCGTTATTTTTTTTTTATTAATCACTATTATATATTGGGACTTTGTTCTCCAAAATTAATATGTACCAGTATGTAAAACCACATTGGAAAATGTATGACTTATTTACATGACCTCGAAATTAATATATTTTGAGCTCGAGAGTCAAGACAAGGTTTTCTCCAATCTAGTATATATGCTGCGGTGAAATTCTAGTTGTAGCTGACAGATATAACAAATTATCATGGAGTGACAAATCGGTTTGGTTAAATGATTTTTCTAAAAGCATTATCTTATTATTTTTTTTTTCTGGATTACTTGTTCAAAATAAATAATCAGTTACAGAAAATATCAAATTTCACAGATCATGTTTCAAACAATGGAAATTTGAAGACTGGCACCTGCAAATTTTCAGTTTCAAATCCGATTGAATGAAAAGGTCTTTTTTTAGCAGAGATATGAAAGTGAAAAACAGTATTTTTCTCTCTCTCCCCCCGCGCCACCCCCCCCCCCCCCCCCCCCCCCCCCTCTATAGGTTCTTTTGTGGCACTTGTCTATATTATGTCATAAGTTGATGAAAATTCAGCATGGCCCTTTTAAATTTGTTATTCACTTATTCTTTTATTAGCTATGTACTGTTGTTCATTTTCTGTCCTACAAACCATCAACAACAAATTAGTTAAATAATCCTGATACTTTCAGAGATCAAACAAGAGCTGTGTACTCTTGAAATTGTACTTTGATATGTAAAGTCTAATGTTTTGTAGGGAATAATGGTTGATCATGGGAGAGGAAATAAATAGAGTGATTCAACTTATTATACTTTAACTGTTCTTCAGTTAAGGGAACGATACAACACAATTATTTCGTTGCAGTCAAAAGATAGAAAAGTAAACTGAATGAAAAGCAATTACTAAATTTGGCACTAAACATGAGTAGAATCTGGGCTGTTATTAACTAACTTGGTCTGGGCTTATAGGAGTTTTCCCCTTTTTTTTCCCCTTTTTTCCCCATTATATAACGTAGATCCCGGGCGTTGCTTTTTGCACGGTCCCGTTTTACAATACACGCTAAAACTTTATAAATGACAAAAATATCTTTGTTTTCGATCCCTCCCTAGTCCCTAACCGCACATAATTCTACTTCCATCTCCAGTTCCTACCAAGTCCCCCCTCTTCTTACTTCTCCCAACCTTCCTTGATTCTTCTTTATCCAATTCTCAGGTCACGCCCTTCTCGATAGCTACTATATCAATATTAATTCTCTCATTTTTCTAATCTCAGTGCACTTAATGCTATTACTCTATTTTCTCATTTTTATATTCTCAGTACACTTAATGTTGTTACTCTATTGGTGTAGATAACCAATTTAATTCGGATTTTTCATATCCTCTTACAAACAATGCTAGCTGAATGATATATAAGATCAGCCGAATAAAAAAAAAAAATACAATATCCACTCATCTCCTTTATACTCTATTATACTAACCAATTACGACCTGACAACTCAGCCTCTAGTATTTATTAATTTGGACGGTCAATTTATCTTAGTATGGAAGGAAATCCAACGGCTTAACATATAACATATAAATGGGACCGTGGCACCGTGCGAAATTCACAAGGGTATTTTAGTCTTTACTTAACATTTTAGCGTGCTGTGCAAAATGGGACCGTGAGAAAAGCAACGCCCCGTAGATCCCACTCCCATTGCTCCGTAGTTTTCACTTCCATATTATAAATGCATTCTTTTAAGAAGCAAACAGCTGGAAATAGGAGAAAAAGAAATGGAAAGAGATTTGGAATTGCCTTTCTCCCCTTTGTGGGGCGCAACAGCTAGATATGGATAGATCAGATTAATTTTCTCAAAATAATATTCTCTGGCGATCAAGAAGTATCAATTCTCGCCTTCTCGGTATGAGGGTGAATGCAAAACCGCTTCTTCTCAAGATTCATTTTTTACTATGTTGTTCAGAAAGCTAACAGAGGTGAGAGGTACATATGTTTGATTTTAGTAGAGAAATATATGTATGAATATCCGAACTATATTTATATGCATCTCAGGAGGTGAAATAAATAAGTGGTTCACTACTCAATATAGAAACTATTTATGAGACAGTCAACAGACTTTCTGAATTTTCTGACTGCTGTTCTTGTGTTTCCCCAATTTTTTGTATGTTATTTTCTGAAATTTGTGTGTGCAGCGTATTTTATTTTTAATTAATCATCTAATGCACTGTACTCCACAAAAATTTCCTTTTATGCAGAAATTCAAAAGAAAAGCCCAACTTATTCGGAAAAGGAAAAAGGCCCGAGAAATATACAACAAACCATCTAAAGGTCAGAACCAAATCAGAACCCACAGAACACCGGGCACAGAACATGGGCCACAATATTCAACCCAACCCAGCCCAACTAGAGCTGCATGGTTGTGCCGAAAAAATTACAGAAATTATATACACCATCCAACAAAAAACCATCCAATACCATCCAATTGAACCAGCGCCATCCAACAGGCCAAAAAATCTTTTTTTCCGCGTGCTGACGTCAGCAAGACGCGTGCTGACGTCAGCAAAATTTTTTTACCAATTCCCGAAATTTTTTTGGTGCTGACGTCATCAAATATGCGGATTTAAGGGTTCAGTTACATGATTTAAGGGTTCAATTAAAGATTTTAAGGGTTGAGTTAAAGTGTATAAGTGTTCAGTTAGATGCACCAATAATTTAAAATTTTAGTATGTTGTGTTTAGTTAAATACTTTAAGGGATTATTTAAAAGTATGTATGTGTTCAGTTTGATGCAGCAATAATTTAGAATTTTAGTATTTTGTGTTCAGTTAAATACGTTATAGGGATGAACTTAAAGTATCTATGTGTTCAGTTAGTTGCAGCAGAAATTTGATTTCGTAGTTTTTGTGTTCAATTAAACTAGTTAAATAAAAAAAACAAAATGAACAAATACAACAAACATTGCGAACATTTACAATAACAATAAGAACATTTACAAAAATAAACTGAACATATATAGCTGATTTATCTGACTTTTTGCATTAGATGATCACTTATCAACAAACTAACTGAACAGTTACAACAATAAAGATGATCCCTTGTTTCATCTAAATGAACATATGTACATATGAAATGATCATTTATCCCTTTTCATCTAACCATGAATGCCCATAAAATCCTCCTTTCTTCTCCTTCGTCTCTTCACCGGAGAACCATGGTCTCCAAACAAACCAGCACCACAATCTTCCACAAGATCGGCCTTATCATGGATTAGAAAACCTTAATACTATTAATCCTCTCCTTTCTTGAAAAGAAAACGTGATTAGAAACCCTCAAGTTCTCAGTCCGTTACTTTCTGCATTGGATACCTTCTCAGGTTCTCAGTCCGTTACTTTGCCTTCTTTCGTTTCTTACGACCGGAGGAGTTGGCGCAGGAGGTAATAGGGAAATAGCCGTGGAATACTTGGAGGACGGTGGAGTCAAAGTCAAGGTCGTAGACCTGGTCGTGGCAGGAGCAGGAGAAAAGCTCGGCGCGGAGGAGGCTGACGGAGATGTGGTGGCCGGCCTGCCGAGGAGATGGGGTGGGAGGAGGCGTGGTAGGGACAGAAGACCTGCGCGCATAGGATAGCAGGCGAGGAGGAGGAAGAGGTAGTAGAACTGGAACAGAAGAGGAGACGCGATCTGGATAGGGAGAGAGGAGGGAACGGATGAGGATAGGGGAGGCGCGATAAAATAAAAAGATAGGGAGCGCTGTAGCACTGGATGGTATTTGGATGGTATTTGTTTGGATGGTTGATAGTAATTACCAAAAAATTATAACTAACCTTAATTAATTAAGAAATTTTAACATAATCTTACTTTAATAAAAAATTTAAAATGACCGTGCAGTTCCGATACTAATTCTGCTTAGTATCGGAATCTCAGATTCCGATACTAGAATGAGCCACTCTTTGTCGAAAAAATCCGGAATTCCGATAGAAATTCAGTCTAGTATCGGAATCTCGGAATCCGATACAAACAATCCAAATTTTAATCGGCAAAAAATGCAAAAAAAATTGTCAGAATATGTCGGGGATAGTGGTTGTCCCTTATTTTGTCATCTAATGGTTGTCCTGTATTAGAGAATTAATGGCCATGGTTAAAATTTTGTCAGGTGCTACGATTGATGATTCTTCTATTCACATTCTCGGTCCATATTTGCGGTTACACAAATTTATTCCATTCTTTCCAAAGCTGCTACAAGAAAATTAATTTATTCCTGATCCATATTATGATAATATTAGTCCATGATTGTTTGGATCATGGAAAATAAAAGCATCTTAACAATTTTTTGCAGAATCAGATTATAAGATATAAAACGTGTCAAGATATTGGAAGGCAACAGAAAAATTAATTGATAATTGTATCCCGCACCAACTAGCTTACAGATAAAACGAACTGACCAGGTGAGTAGCACAAAACTCTTATTAAAGTTTAACCAAAACTAGTTTTTTTTTTTAATTAATAATAAATTAAAAAAAAAACGACACATCAGCGTGGTTTAGGGCTGATACAACCAAATAACAAAAAATAAAGAAAGAAAAAATTGAAAACAATAAACTTTATACCTAAATAAATAAATAATAAGCACATAAGGTCATGAGTCTTTTTATATTTTCGGACATTTTTTGGTCTAGTAGACTCCAAGGCCGTTAGATTTTTCCGAGATTTTTAACAATTAATATGCTCTGATATCATTTTGTGATGCCAGTAAAGTAAAATTAACTTTATCTCATCAACAATTTATCCAAGACCGCTTGTTCGATATGCATATAAGAAGTTAAGAACAGAACAGACCAACATAATAATTGGTCTGATTGATTAATAATTTAATATAGTTCTCTTAACAACTATCAATGAGAAGGTGAAATTTTTAATACTACCGTGCTCAAGGCTGCTCTGCAGTATCATAATAAGTATCTAAATTTTTGAGGAAGAAATCAAGAAATGGAGGTCAACTCGGGGCCTTATGATCAGGTATATAATTTCTATGTTTCCTAAATAATATATCCAGCTATGAATCAGCAAGCTAATTAACTTTTAATCACCAAAAAAAAGGAAAAAAAAAGGCAATCAAATAATATGTTTTAACCATGAATAATAAAAAAAATCACAACATCAATTGCATTATACGAATAGATCAAACTTTACTAACATAGTAAACTACTATGCAAAACATGTTATAGTTTTTACTCAATGCAAACAATATTATATAAATTTCATGTATATTGAACTTAATTTTGAGGATTTTTTTTTTGGAGATAAGGTTATTTATTTAGATATGCATAATCCACTGCATAAAACAAAATTTATCACTTTTATGCAGTTCCACGTCCAGTAAAAATTGAACTCGTTGTTTCTTAAATAACAATATAGTCATAGACTTTTCTGTACTGAACTCTCATATTTAATTTCGTAAAATTGCAAAGGTACAATTTAAAAAACTGATCCTACATAAATATGCAAATATGTAAAGTTGCTTATGAAAGATTTGTTCGGTGGTTATATATGGAAGGCCGAATAGTTATGGGAGAAGATGGTTTTGGAAAAAAAAAAAAAAAAAGTCTAAGCTAATTTTCAAGATTTCGTAAAAATTTACCAGTAATTAACCTAGTCACATGACAAAAATTGTGTTTTAGATAGAATTTTTTTTTTTCAATTTTTTTTGTTAGACCAAATTGTTCAAAACACACTTTCTGTTAGACTGAATTATCCCATTACTTATGAAAGCAACGCAAGACTCTAAAAAGTTTAATTGGAGGGTGTATCCAACCTATTATACACAATTTGCATCATTGATTTTTATATTTGATCGAATATGTGGTATAAATGTTAATTCCAAATGAAAATCTAATATTTGGGTTCAAAAGAAAAAAAATTAAGTACGCATTTATTTTTAAAAAGCAAAACATCTACTGCATAAATTTTTTTGAATGATAATGTACTGCAGAATTTATCAACTAAAAATTCAGTTAGGAACTACGTACTAGCCAGGTGATCAATACAATTATTTAAGCACGATTAATTCTTGATGATTTCTAGAATACTAAAATGACACGAGTAACTGAATTTTAAAAATGTTCAACAATTTATCTCACTTTTCTAACAGAAGAATGACGTCGTGTTTGGAATGTAAAATAATAATATTAAGTTTTAACTTGATTACTTCTTCATGACCATTAATTCTCAAATATGGGACAACCATTAGATGACAAAATACGGGACAACCAGTATTCCGACATATTCTGACAATTTTTTTGCATTTTCGCCGATTAAAATTTGGATAGTTAGTATCGGATTCTGAGATCCCGATACTAGCTTGTATCGGAATTTCGGATTCCGATACTAAGCAGAATTAGTTTCGGAATCTCAGATTCCGATACTGCGAAGTCATTTTTAAATTTTTGATTAAATTACAATTATTTTAAAATTTCCTAATTAATTAAGGTTAGTTATAATTTTTTCGGCATGGTTGTGCAGGAGAAATGTATGCACTAGACCCGGGTCATACCAACGAGTGAACCGAAGCAGCATCAGTGGTCTCGTCCGACCGGGTCTGCGGGTCAGATCCAGTGGCGGCGTGGTATGTTGATAATTCCATCGGTGGTGGTCGTGCAAACGCATTACACTATTCCTTTGTGTGTACTTCAGTGTTGCTTAGACAACCTCCGGCTTACCGTTTTGCAGTCGGATGAAGATAAGCAAATTTAAAAATACTGCAAATAGTTACGTAATGTTGTTTTATTGTGATACCTTTTGCATAATTGATCATTGTGTGTGTTACTACATTGTCTCTATTAAGAATTGTAACACACAATTAATTTGAGAGAAAAGTAGTCTTGGTTTACTTTAAAATAATTGTTGTCTACTTGCTGGATTACTGTAGAACAGTATAGTGTACACTAAATATGCGTTTGTACTTGATATTTTTGTTAGCGACAAATCTGCGTTCTTCTTTCAAAGTCTCAATTTTATAGAACACGCTACAGCAGCCTCGACCATGTGAAATTGCTGCATTGCCTTGGACTTATATATCTTTCAACGTATGCGTTTCTTCACGCTCTCTTTGTGAAGTTTTTGAGTGATGGCGAAGAAAAGAAAATGCCCCACGCTAGATCTGAAATCCTTTGGCTTTTTGTGTAATTAATTCTACGAGATTTTTCTTGCTATTCCTTATTCCATGCTAATATAAAGACATTTTAATGCGTGTACAGATTTATTTTCCGTATTTTTTTCAGTTTTCTTTTTGGTTTAATTTGTAAATATATAGTCAAAATTATTAAGTAACATTAGTTTACATTAAGTACACCTATGAAAAAAATAGCATACTCAGTAAGCATTAAACATGTTCTTGCGAGAGAAATTTTGAATATCAAACGGCATAATTGTTTGGGAAACACAGTATAAGGGTTTGTACTCGCTGGAGAATTCAACTGGAAAGAAAAGATAAAGCCACAAAAACGGAACGGACCAAGTTTTATCTGATGAGTTTATCAAATCTCTATTCAAAATTTAATTGTCAGAGTAAACAAAATTTAATTTATATCAAACAAAGTAGACATAGGTTGCCTGTACACCCATAAAGTAGACATAGGTTGCCTGTACCAATTCCTCATTTATCCAGTATCAGTTGGGAGTAGCTGCATTGGACCATTTCTCCATTCAAAATAGATAACAGAACCTTCAGTTCACTGGAAAAGCATATGCTAACAATTCTACAAATGCTGACCTAAACCTTACAGCTGAAATAAATGAATACTTCTCTTTTATCATCACAACAACATTTAAGAGATCTGTAAATCAATAAATAATAACATTACTTGTCATCCTCTTCATACCTGAGAGTTTATGGTACAATAATGTTCGTCAGGGCAAATTTGGATTAAAATTTCTTTCAGACTGCAACGAAGAAGCAACAGGAAGATCAAATTAATACACTTAAGAGTTCTTAATGTTTACTGACAGAGCAGATAAGCATAGTGCCTTATGTTTACTGACATAACTGATAAGCATAGTGACTTCGATCAACTGAATATTTAAAAACAATTCAAGCAGGCTTCACATAAAGTGCTTCAATTACCTAAATTTTCTTTAAACAAGAGGCAACTGAAATCATTGTTATAATCAGTTTCCAGTTTAATCATGCTACAATGCAAACAACATTGAACCCATACAAACCTCCCAAAATATCACATAACAAAATAAGATTAAGCATCTATCACCTAATCCTCCACATCCACCCAATATGCAATAATTAAACAGCGACAGCCTCTTCCGCACCCTTGTTGTTGTCACCACCCCGACCGATAACATCTGCCGGTTTTACAGCATCAGTGATAAGGGAAGATGGACGGTGCTCTATGATCTCATCTATGAGGCCAAATTCCTTGGCCTCTTCGGGAGACATAAACAAATCTCTCTCCATGCACTGTTCAATTTTATCCAGCTGCTGCCCTGTGTGTTTCTGGTAGATCTTGTTAAGCCTATCCCTTACCTGAAACAGTTTAGAAGATTAAGTAATTAAAACTTCAATCAGAGGTGAGTTTTATGAACCCTGAGCATAAGAAAAAGGTTCCTGCACAAACAAGTTTTTGGTACAAAACTCAGCCTGACTTCAATTTCATTACAACACATCTAACTGGTCCCAAATTATGTATTACTGTTGCTGCCTTCAACCTAACACTGAAATATTACTGTTCCAAACACAGCACCCTTTATTTAACCTTTTTAAAATCTTTTTACAGCAATCTAATTTTAATCATGAACGTTACTGAAATTCAATAAACCAATCAATAAGGGAAAAGCCTCCTTAATTTCTGTTTATCAGGTGATTAAGTCTGAATTAGGGATCAGTAGACTCCATTTAATCTTTGAAGTCCCAATAATGTCTGATGAAAAGAAACAACAAATTCAATCAGGCAACCAATCACTAAGTACCGGTCAATTAAACTGCACATATCAAAGAAACACAAACCTTTAAGATCTCCTTAGCTTGAATTGCAATGTCAGTAGCCTGTCCTTGGGCCCCACCCGATGGCTGGTGAATCATAACCCTTGCATTAGGCAAACACCGTCTCTCACCTGGTGCACCAGCCGCAAGCAACAATGAACCCATCGATGCAGCCTGGCCGAGACACAGCGTTGTTACCGGGGATCTAACAAGCTGCATAGCGTCATAAATTGCCAATCCAGCTGTCACCACACCACCCGGCGAGTTAATATACATATAGATCGGCTTTGCCGGGTTCTCCGACTCAAGAAACAGAAGCTGCGCCACCACAACTGAGGAAGTGTTGTCATCAATTGGGCCGTTGATGCACACGATGCGCTCCTTCAAGAGACGCGAGAAGATGTCGTAGGATCGCTCGCCTCTGTTGGTTTGCTCCACGACCATAGGTATAAGCATCGAGGAGATGCTGCGTCGGACGGCCAAGGCTGACTTCCTGGCGCTCGATTTGGGGAAAGAGAGGGAAGGTCGGGAGGAGAAGAGGAGAGGCGATTTGCGAGAGGAGGAAGCGGCGATTGGAGAGGCGGAGGGAGCTAGGTTGGTGGTGAAGGAAGTCGCCATGGATTCTGAGTTCTGAGCTTGGCTTGGAGCAAAAGATTAGTTGCTTTGAAAGGAGAGAGAAAGAGAGAGTTGTATAAAAGGAAGGCGAGGAGGATAAGGCCGTCTCGTGTTAACTCGACTAACCAGTCGGAGAAACAGGATATTTTAACATTTCGTTCGAGGATGGGAGAATTTACGTGTATGACCTTCCTTTTTGGTTTAATTGCGTATTCCATGTGCTTTTTACAGTAGATATTTTAGGAAGGATTTTTTATTTTTTTCGTTTTTCCGAATTGACTGGTGCACCATTTAATGCGTGGGCGTACACTATTCCAAAGAGTTTGCTAAGCGGTGCACGCATTCTGGACCCCACATGTCAGTATACTCCCTTCAAATAATTTGTCCCTTTCTCTTTTCCCCAGCTCCAAGCGAACTCAAAACTCAAAAGTTAATGAGAGAGACACACACAAAGTACAAACCATGGCGACGACCTTTTCTAAACTCGATCGATTCCTCTCTCTTTCCCTCTCGAAAACCTCCATTTCGATCCCTTCACCACACAAAGCTTCACCTAGGACACAACGCACGCTGCTCCGCCACACCGCCGCCGCTGCCATCTCCACTACCTCCAACCTAGTCCCAATGGTGGTCGAGCAAACCAATCGGGGTGAGAGATCGTACGATATCTTCTCGCGCCTTCTCAAGGAGCGGATCATCTGCATCAATGGCCCGATCGACGATGCCACGGCAGCTGTCGTAGTTGCATCGCTCCTATTTCTCGAATCAGAGAATCCCAACAAGTTAATCAGTATGTACATAAACTCTCCAGGTGGCATTGTGACATCTGGGATGGCAATTTATGATACAATGCAATATATCAGGTCTCCTGTCAGTACTCTTTGTCTGGGCCAGGCGGCTTCGATGGGGTCGCTTTTGCTTGCCGGTGGTGCGCCGGGAGAGAGGCGGTGTTTGCCCAATGCGAGGATCATGGTTCACCAGCCATCTGGTGGGGCCCAGGGACAGGCTACTGACATTGCAATTCAAGCAAAGGAAATCATAAAGGTTGATTTTGGTCAAGATTTTAAATGCTGGTTATTACAATTACTCTCTGTATGGATTAATACTCCTTAAAAATTTGGCAGTTTTTTGCTAATACCATTGGTGGGGGTAGCATTTCTTAGATATTTTTTTGATTGGACATTGAACAAGCAAGAATTTAGCTCCTAAACAAACAATAGTCTTCTAGAGATATCTGATAAAAGTAAAATTAGCAAAATTTCCTTTCTTTCTCATAAGAGACTGTTAGGTTGTTGCTAATTTTGCTGAAATATAACTGTTGGATCATTTCAGAAGCTATCCATGAAATAAACCTCAAATGAACAGCAAATGTATAAACTTAAAGAAATCATAATCTGGATACTGTCAAACTGGTGCAGGTTAGGCCACCTGCTATCAACTTTGTTTGTTTTTGCTCTAACAATAGGAACCTAATATGCCAAAACTTTCAGACTATCATTTTCTCTTTGATCACATCCTGTTATAATGCAGTAGCAAATTATTAAGTCCTGACAATTTAACCCCTTTTTCTGAAACATGATAGTTGAGGGACAGATTGAACAAGATATATGTGAAGCACACAAAACAACCACTTGAGAGAATTGAGCAATGCATGGAGAGAGATTTGTTCATGTCTCCTGAAGAAGCAAAAGAATTTGGTATCATTGATGAAGTAATTGAGACACGCCCAACCTCGTTAGTGACTGATGCAGTTTCGAGTACTAAAAACCTAGGTCATGGTGGAAATAAGGGAGCTCAATCCCCAGCCACCTAATTGAAGGATCTGATTTGGTGCATTTTGTCTGTTTCTCTTTTGGGGAATGATAACTGATAACCTGGAAGTGGTTGTGAGAAAGAAAATGAGTTGTTATGTGTGTTTGTATCATGTATTCATGCATAACAAAAATCTCAAATTTAGAAACAAATTTAAGTCCTTGTAGTTTTGGCTGACACTGACTGAGTTATTGTTTGGATTTTACCTAAAAATGTTCTGGTATTAATTACATAACTTGCCTCTTGCTGAGCCCTAATGGTGCACCAAAAATTTTGTGTTTTGTTGCTTGACTAAATGCTCATTGACTTTTCTAAAAACATTTTCAACTAACAGCTCACGTGAATAGAGAATCGAACCTAACTCAGTTTACTAACGCAATGCTCTTTTGGGGGAGATGGAGATTGGTAATTGTAAGGTGGTTTTAGGCGGGTTTAAAAAATATAAAGCTGGAACCTTTCATCAGCTAAAATAAAAAGAAAGGAAATTCGTGTGGACCTTGGAAGCAAAGAATGATTATTTAAACGACCATATTGTTTTCCTATTTTAAGTACAACCTTTTTTTGACATTTTTGCTCTCGTTTTTGATCTTTTACTTATTATCACATTGTCTGTGTTATTGTCTTGTAGACGCCTCCCTTTTGAAGTAAAATTTTTGTTTTATTTTCATGATCAAATAACTCTAATATAGATAACTGCAGTCCAATTGTGAACAAAAAAAAAAAAAAAAATGGGAAAAAGCACGTCGGACGGGCAGAATCCTGTAGCGGATTGAATCGCTGCGAAACTAGCAGTAGGAATTGAAATGGATCAGATTCTGCATATCAGGCCTTCCTAAATTATCTCAGAGTATGAGATCAAATATTGGGCTGATACCCAATGGGCTTATAGTAGTATCAAGTCAAGGCTCGCTTCATATAAGTGCCTCTATGTTATGTAGGGGAGTGATCGCCGATTGATCGCGTGATCCACTTAGAATGGTGAAGAATTAATGTAGCAGAAATTATATACACCATCCAACTAAAAACCATCCATCACCATCCACAGGCTTTAATGGGCCAGCGAACAAATCTGGCGCAAAAATCAGACTCTTTTCCGCATGATGACGTCAGCGAGACAGTTGATGACGTCAGCAACGAAATTTTGCGATTCAGCGATATTTGGACACGGGATGACGTCATGTAATCGCTTGATGACGTTAGCAAAAGTGGTTCAGATAGAAGTCATAAGGGATGAGCTTAAGTGTATATGGGTTCAGTTAGTTGCAGCATAAATTCGAATTTTTGTGTTTATATGTTCAGTTTAATACATTAAGGGATGAACTTAAAAGTATATGTGTTCAGTTAGTTGCAAAAAAAATGTGAATTTTCGTGTTTATGTATTCAGTTTAACACGTTAAGGGTTGATCTTAATGTGTTCATATGTTCAGTTAGTTGACACGAAAAATTAAATTTTTGTATTTTTGTGTTCAGTTATACACTTTAAGGGATTAATTTAAAGTGTTTATGTGTTCGGTTAGTTACAATAGAAATTTGATTTCGTAATTTTTTTGTTCAATTAAACTAGTTAAGGGATCAATTAAAATTATTTATGTGTTCAGTTAGTTGCGATCAAACACAATTTAATAACCATACAATGAAGTGAACAGTGATATATTATTAAGAATGATATTTATTATTACAACAAACTGAACAATTCTTCTCACTAACTGAACACTTATAAGAAACACAACCAAAAAGAAATTAAACATAACTAGTGAAAAACTGGAAACAATCATCTGCAAAAATGAATTGATTTGTTCTTTCAACACCAAGATCTAACAATGGTGATGGAGTACTGCAACAAGCATGCTCGATTACCAAAATCATTGTCATCAATAGCAACTAGTTCCTCTTCTTGCGCAAGTTCATGGGTAGGATTACCATATATTTGACTTCGTTCAAGCATAGAAACCCTGACATTTTCAGAAAATTAAACACTAATCATCAATAATCTTCGCAGATAGAACTAGTCCTAAACAAAATAACACCTACCAGATTTCAAACAAGAGGCAAGAGAACACGAACCTTTGAGAGGAAGTCGAGAGAAATGCGAGTGCCGAGAAGGGGGCAGATCGGAGGAGAGGGTTTGGAGAGGAAGTCGGAGAGAAATCGCCTAGGAGAAGGGTTGTACGGAGCAGGACGAGACCAACGACACATGGATCGTCTTGACAACTCTCTCTTCTTCTTCCATCGGCGAGAAATAGGATTTTTGCACAGATCGGCACCGAGGAACAGGGTTCTTGAGCAGATCGGCGGGGATGAGAGGCAGCAGATGCGGAAGTGGCAACGATTCGGCTAGGGTTTGGTGAAGGAGTGAAAGATAAGGTTTAGAGGATATAAATAGACTGGGCCAGTCGCTGGCCCAATCTGGCCTGTTTGGAGCCCATGGATGGTGTGGATGGGGAACCGCATCCTCTGGACTTCGGAGAGAGAAGTCCAGTGGTCTTCTTGCGATCCGAGCCGTGCGATATAATCTCAACGGTTAAATTTTTTTCGAGCCTATCAATCTGGTACTATTCACGGGGCACCCATCATCATTGAGATTAAATCGGACGGCTCTGATTATCAGAAGACCACTGGACTTCTTTCTCCGAAGTCCAGAGGATGCGATTTCGTGTGGATGGTAATCAGTTGGATGGAGAGTAGTAATTACCTTAATGTAGTATCCAACCTTAGGAACACCAGAGTTCTCGCAAAATTTGTTACTCTCTTTATTTTCTTTAATGTAAAAATCTAAAAAATGGAAAGAGTTGAAAATTTGAATGCACATATTTTTTTATTTTATTATTATTTTTTTAAAGTTTTGTCAATTTTGCTGCCATAATGCTCGCCGTCTGGGAGGCGGTGCCCGTGTGCCCTCATTTCTTCTGTAGTCAGCAGTACTCGGTACACGCTTGATAGAAGTTTATTGTTTTCAAATTTACGCAAGTTTCTGCATGATAAACCCTTTGTACCTCCATCCAATAGCCGGTTCATTACTATAGCGGATTGAACTGTACTGTGGGCAGAAAATGAGATAATTTTTTTAAAATTTAAATGTACATAAAAAAATATTTAAGTCAAATTCCAAATTCGCGATATATGCTGTGTACTGCTTGTTTAATTAAATGGCAACACAAAATGTGGAAAGAACTTCTGTAGCTTTTTTTTTTAATTCATTTTTACATATATATTCTCTTGTGCGCTATTATTTAAAATGGTTGTATATATTAATTATTTACCCAAAAAAAAAGGAATTTTACACCTTGATTTCGACATTAGCTAAGAATATTGTAGTAGTCAGGATAGCCGAATTAGCAAAATGCCAAAATATAACCACCCTACGAGTCCACATACAGGTAGGGGTACAAACGCAACTCGTTTCAATTGTTTGATCGTTTTCGATCGTCAATGCAAAACGGTTAACAAAATTATTTTCTGTTTTGTTTATTAAACGAAAAGATTAACAAAACTGATCTCTTTCGTTTCGTTTATTTTCGTTTAATTGTTTATATCATTTGTATGTATTTTTTAAGTATTCATGAATTGAACACAATTACATGTGAAATAGAAAAATAAGTATAAAAAAATAATTGATAAAAAAATTGATCGTTCCGATCATATTTTGAAACAAAAAGATTAATAAATTTTATTCTGTAACATAAAACACAACAGTTAAAACAAAGTGGTCAATTTCGTGATTGTTTTGCACGTCATGCACCCCTACAAATTACCTTCCGAGGTAAACCTCTTCCCCGCCCTGCATTTTTTTTCCCTCCCTACTTGAAAGAAGAGAAATAATTAGGATCCAAGCTTTGGTGCTCTCGTCATTTGTCGGCCAAACTGTCAATTCGGTATGCAAAATGCTAGAAGTAAGACACTCGTATTATTTTTGTGATACTCGTTCATCTATCGGCATCACATGCCAATTTGTTATGCAATAATACAAGTGACATGATACACATTGTTAATATATTTTTTGTGACACTTATCTCTACGGGATTTTTTTTTTCATAATGGACCTAATTTCTTTCTGAAATTTCACAAAGGGCTTGGATCCCCTAAATAATTGCACAAAGGGCCTAGTTGCGAAAGGCACTTAGTTCGCTAATAAATAAGGTGCATCCGTCCATTAAAAAGTAAATAAAATATTTAGATAATTTTTTTCCACCGAAATGGAAAAAGAAACGAACATTTGAACCCTTCGTAACTCAAAATAAAAAAATTAACTTTTTCAAATAGCCTTAGGAATTATTGGACAACGATAAAATCGATTAAACTTGATATATTGCCTAACTATAATGATAAGTTATTAAACAAATGTTAAACTACTTCAAGTTGATAGATAGACATAAGTTATTTAATTGGGCTATTAAAAATATCTCGATTCGTTCATAAGACACATAAGACGAAAATCAAATTAATTAATATCATAAATAAACAAAGCACGCAAAAATATTTTGGTATGCTGATAAGGCGTAGAAAATGAAAACAAATTATCATTTTCAAACATTGACTGAGCGCAGCCTTTAGAGTCGCCTAACTTTCAGAAAAACAGAATGCGTCGGAGAAGAGCCCAATCTCGGACTTTTGAAGTCCAACATTAGCTAATTTCATATTTTCGAAGATCGATATTGCGTCGGACATTGAAAATCTAATATTGCAATAATAATACTAAAATTTAAACTTCATCAATAATATTTTTAAAATTCTGATTTATTTTATAATATTTCTATTAATTTCTGTCGAAGCCCTTTCTGAAAGTTTTTTGAGAAATTTGGCCCTTTATGGGAAAAAAAAAAAAAAAAGGTTCCCTCTCTCCACTATCTATTTATTAGTATTTACACTAGTTTGCAAGTGTGGACACATAATATCATATCCGGCTTCGTTTAACACGTGGCTTGGATTGATTACTTGTTCTTCCAATACAAGTGCCACATCTTTGTCTAAATGGGCATTTACGTCTCATTGATTGACGATGCGATGGATAAACGTCGCCTCAACATGACACCGACTACTACTCATTAAACATCAAATAGAAACTTATTCTTCTTTCAAATATATATATATATATAGAAACTTATTCAAGTCCCCGAAGTTTTTCTGATTCATGAATTTCATGTCGTGTCTACGTATGTTCAACCGGTGTTAATTATAATTATAGAAGAATTAACTAGCAATGAAAAAATTAAGCAGACAATTTTAGGTATATATACATACTAGAGATGTTTAAATTAATTGATAATATGTTAATGAATGATTTTCTTTTATTGTCACAAATAAAATTTAAATTTTAATTCTTATTCTGTAAGTTTACAATACGAAAAGTATATATTTAATGATTTAGATCAATCGTTTGAAATTAAAATGCGAAAACTGTCACATAGGATCCTCACATTTGTACAATATATAGGACTCTGTCTTGAAGTTTTGATAAATATATAAGAAATAATGTAACTTTTATACGTGAAATTTTATTTCCTTGGATCTTTTTAATGTTTGTTTATTTAAATATAATCGAAAATAGTACCATAAAATTATCAAAGTTATTATCAACGTTCTTAGACCAAGAAGCTCGTAATTTCGCGATCGTCAACCATTACTAGTACAGAATTTTGTTCGGCTTTTGGTACATGAGAGATGGTCCCAATATTTGTTCATCACATCTACGCTGCTTCTCATAGGCCCTGATCAAAATAGTAATTTTTTTAACATTGAGATTTCATTTCATTAGAATTTTTTTTTATCAAAATGGATAGATGTGATGTCATTTGATCGGAATTTCCATGTTATTAGACCCAAAAGAAATCTCAAAAAATCAATCCATTGAAATGAAATCCTGCTTAAAAATCACTTTGATCAAAGCAATAATTAACAATTTGTTCTGGAAAGACACTTTAATTAAATGGACCTAATTTTGTATTTTTATCCTCGCTATCTGACAGATGCGAATATAATTTATTAAACTCCAATTAATGTTGTAAAAAAGTTGGGTTTGGCCTACCACCACTAGACATCCTTTTTTTTTAAAATCAACTTTAATACTTTATTTATATATAAGGGCCGCAATTACAAAAAAAAAAATCCACAAAAATTCCATTCAAATAAAAGTTTGACTGATAGATCTTCGAAACGTTGTAGCTCCATGATGATCATTTTGTAAAAAATATAGTCATAAATCATTTCATAAAGTATGTCGACTTACTTATCCGGGACTGTTTGTATTAGCAATTGACAAGCACCGGAATTGACTTTTCACGCATTATAATGAAAATATTTCATTTCGCGCAGCTAGACCTCAATTTGCTTGCCCAAAAAATTTGGAGGGTTCGGGGTCAAGGACCTGTCATTACAAAATAAAAGCCCTTTTGCTTAGATGGTGGTGGAGGTTGTACACGGCTCAGGACCTGCGCAAAATGAAATATTTCATTTTTGGGTGACAAAAAACCTAACGTTTGTATAGTGGGGGCCGGTTTCTCTTTAACCTCCTGTCCGGCTGCTGATTTTTATAAATGACAATATTATCCTCCTTTTAAGCGAACAACATCGCATTTTTTCTCTCAGCTTTCACCGAACAATCTTTTCGTGGTTGCCAACTACTTTTTTTTTTTTTCTTTTCTTTCAACACTAAGCAGAGAATCCCATCAATCACCAATCGAACTTGAATTCTCTATCACCACTATTTACTCAAACCCTTCTCTTTTTTTTTGGATATGTACTCAAATCCTTCTTTTACAATGCGGAAAGAAAACCTAGAAAGATGCTTGTCTTTCGTACATCCAAGGATTACATTTTTTTTCTCGATGATTTACAACGAGTCTCTATCCAATTCGTGACGTCATCACAGTGTTTTTTTTTTTCGCTTGATTTTTGGATTAATGAATCATTTTATGATTCAATTTAAGGTCTAATTTAGTACTTCAATTGAGGTAGTCGACGTTGAAAGTCAATTGGAATTAATCATATAATAATTGAAAGTTTATAGATACAAAGTAGGACCAATTAGCAATTATCCATCCAAACAAATTCTCAACACAATTAAATCATTGAGAAGAAATAATTATTTCTTTCATAATTATACGTTAATTTATTTCTATCAAGGTCATTATTTTCGGTGATTGATCTCTTCTTTATATTATCTATTAAATTGGAATTGTCCTTTTTTCTTTCAGAGATGAAACACACGTATGCACAATCAGATATTAGTATTAATTGTTGGAGTTTGTATGGAGCCTAGAAAAAGAACATACAAATCACTTTGTATATGCTAGTCAGTGCTCTTACTGCTTAAAATGGTTATTGAATGTGAAATTGACCTACTAAATTATTACAAAATATGTCCAAAAAAATAGAAATTTATGTATGACAATACCACTCGAAACTACAAAATTCCTTGACATAGTTTTATGCAATACATATTTAAGTCAATCCAATCATGTCCGCGCTATCTTAACTCTTTCTTAATGTTAAAACGAAAATGCAAGAACAATTTAGAAAAGCATAATTAAAGGAAGTTAAGTTTTCTAAAAAAATAATTAAAGGAAGTTTATGAGGGCTATAACTAAATGGAGTTATTACGGTAATTTAGATAACACAATATTTCATAATAATTAGGGGCACTTTGGTCATAAAAATATTAAAAATGTTGCTCGGACTAAATTATTTGTTGTGCGGATCAGCACCCCTCCTGTCCATCTCTCTACCTTATAATTTTTTTAGGGTAATTCTATGGTGGATTGAAATTTTAAACCGGGCTTAAATCTGGATCGTTCATTTAAAATTATGAAGGAATTTGGTTGATCATGATTCAAGCCCGGTTTGAAATTTCAGTCCACCATAGAATTACCCATTTTTTTTATTATGGAGCAAAGAATAAAATTTAATTAGGAACTGTCACACCTGAGCCTATCAACGGTACAACTGTTACCGTTATGCCATTCCATATAATCGAAACAAAACGGATAACGGCACCAATTTTTGTTTTGTTTCATTAATGAAATGACAAATGAAACACAAATGTGTGCCATTTCGAACAGCTACGTCTCGTTTTGAACAAAAATACGTGTAATCTTTAATGTGGAACAAATAATGGCACAAAATCCTATTTTATTTTCAAAACAAAATAGTTTGCGAAATGGAATGTTGTACTATTTTTCTTAACGGAACGGCAAATGGAACGACATGTTCAGTGTTTTTTACCACGTTTGGAAGGCCTGGTTACACCTCCTCCTTCCATTATGTTTTCTCTTCTACCTTGTTCTGGAGCAGTGCCTAAGTAGCGTATTGAATTATTGATAGATAAGAACAAATAAATTACAAACGTTGCATCTTGTAATCTAAGAGGCAATTAAAATCAAAATTATAAATAAAGATGTGTGAGTGTCAAGACCGTTTAGTTAAATGTAGCCTGACACTCCAAGCATTGTGAAATAACATTTTTCCAATTTATGTAACGTGATACTTTATAACTATTTGCTCATAAATCTTACCCGATTCACACCCATACAAATAATTTGACACTGCATTATTTTATTTATGATTATTTGACCTCTTTCTATTTTCATTTTCATCATATCTTTATCTCTTTTGTGTTGCTCAGAGTCCTTCTCCACCTTTCTTTTCTCCTTATCCATCTACGGTAGCACTGCCTCATTTTCATGCCCTTCTTTTTCGTCAATGTAGTCCCACCATACTAAATTTAATTATCTTCATTTTATAATTTATATATAACTTAATTATAAGAATAAAATAATAATTAATACAATAAAAATTCATGTATCAAGCGAATCTCGATGAGACCCTAGTTTTGCACAAACCCTTGAAAAATATTCATCACTGATATATTTTTGGATAATTTTGTGGCAGACATAAATTTTAAATCAAGTTTAAATTCTTGTCATTCATCTCTGTTCATAATTTCAAATAAACCATCTAGATTTAAATCGGTTTAAAATTATGTCCGTAGCAGAATTTGTCTATTATTATTATATTAAAATCTTCATAGAACCAAAATTTACATTATTTTAATTCGTTTAATTATTTTCATATTTCCAAAATAATATCAATTGATCTATGAATTATGGACACCGGTAATAGTATTTCGTTAAAATCTGGAATAATAATAATAATAATAATAATAATAATAATAATAATAATAATGATAATAATAATAATAATAATAATAATAATAATAACAATAATAATAATAATATTTCAGAAAATGTAAACGAAATTCTTCCAAGATATCAATATGGAGATTATGTAATTATAATATTTGAAGGACACAAGTACAATATCAAATATCTTTCAATGATCATTTCGACAACTCTATTATTTTGAATTAGAGCCGAGAAACTTCATAAAGCTTGTTTTCTATGACACTTTACGTTGCGTTGTATTTTTCCAGACCAGCTACAATTTTTTCAGAGAAATAACCATCCATATTTACAAAAATAACTATCCAAAGTTGCAAATTACTTATTTTCCTTATTCAGAAAATTTTTAAATAAAATTAAAATACTTGTGTAAAACAGTAAACTACAAAAAAATGCAACAAATTGCGCACGTGGACATGGACTGTTCAAAGTATATTAAGCAGAGATGATGTGTGAGTCATTTTCCACCAAATAATGAAAGCCGCCACAGTCCAGTTTTTCAAAAAAACTTGATTGCTTGACATAACGCCAAAATTCTCACTCCTTTATAAACCAAAAAAATAAAAAAGAAAAAAGGTAAAAGGAGCATTAATGTCGGCATTCATGCCCTAGTTAGTTCTTCTGTGGCGCTTTTGTTTGTACTTGCTTGTTAGTTTCGAGGCACGATACATGCAGCCTAATAATATTATTTGATGGGCGTTTTCTAGCAGCCATACAGCTCAAGATAATAAGTTAAACAAAGCGCGCATTTATTTTATATATTAAATTTCTCTCGGCAACAAAAAACTCGTGGAGGACCGGAAGGACAACTTTTTCTTTTTATACAGTCTTGGCAGCGCCAGTGCCAAGTAAATAGAGTTGTATCCGATATGGTACATGTATTTTTCATATTCGTATCAGTTAAAAATTTTTATTACCCAAATTCTATTCTTACCCACTAAAAATTAATTTTATCCGTACCTACTCTTATCCATTAAGAAATTTCAATAACGTTAAGATAAAAGATAGAAAACAGATTATACTAATCATAATAATTCAATGAAAAAATTAAATAAATAAATAAATAATATTAAATAAAAAAAGTGCAACATTACAAGCCGCGATTGACGCCAAGGAAGAAAAGAGAATCAGCGAAAAAGAACAACGCACTTTCACTGAAATTTGCGAGTTCAAAATCCGACTGAGAGTCCTTTCTAACATTAATTTAATTTAATTTAATTCGAAATAAGTTGGAGGGATTGACCCATCTTATCTTCAAAAAAAAAAAAATTACAACATTAAATAACTCTTTAGATATAATAAAACTATACATAATCTTGTCAGGTCAATTATCTCTAAAAATATATATATAACTAAGTACTAATCATACAATATAAAATGGAAAAGCTGCAAATCAATTTTTTTCATCAATCCAAAAAATAAAGATTATAAACTTAATATATAACGATAAGGGTAAATAACGATACAAAATATTCTTATCTGTACCCTTACCCAATAAATTAATAATTTTTGTAGCAAAAATAAAATTTTATTTATACCTGTCTTAATAAATACGATGCAGATCGAATAACATTTAATAGATACTATTGTAAACAAAGGTGAAGAAACAAAAAGTTAAAATGCAACAAACTTCCTAAAAACCTTTTTGTGCAAGTAGAACTTTTACAACTATATTGGACACGCGTCAATGGCGACCAAGGTTCATAGGCTAACGTAAAAAGTTCAAAAGTACCCAATCCAAAAAGTATATGTAAAAATTTCAAGGGTAGGAAACTCGAGTATCTCTTTAGACAAAAAATTGCGATGCTTAGTATTTTCTATAGCATACTTTTTTTTTAAAAAAAATAAGCATGGACAAAAAAAAAATTAAATTTAAAAATTCATTAAAATTATATGAATATCTAGTGAATTTCGAATCAGCATCCTCCGTTGGTACATGACAGCTTTAGGCATTAACTTGATTCTTCAATAACAGATCATAATAGATGGGCAAAAATTTAATTAAAATCGTAAATTCATGTTGTCATTACATATTCAGTGACCTTAATCATTTGTAGTTACTGCGAAAATAATCCTTTTTAAAGAAAATGGAAATATATTCAGTGACCTTGAAATCGTTTTTAATGAAAATGCATGGAATTGTGATCAAGGAGCCGTCCTCATCATCTTCATATATAGAACTTGCTATCCAGCACATGAAATTGACTTCATCAATTTATGATTGAGTCAGACCACAAGCAACAGGCAATAAAGAAGGAAGAAATTAAAAAAAAAAAAAAAACTCCACCTTATTACAAAGTAACATTTATTAGCAAATTATAGGGACGCATGTCCAGCTTGATGGCCTTATATATAACCATATAAACCAACACATATTATGATCACAAAAACCGGATTTACATCACAGTTCTTTCGCAAAACCAAAACAAAAATGGGAGCAGAACCAATTAAACCAAGAATTGTTCTGGTTCCCTTTCCAGCACAAGGCCATGTAACTCCTATGCTACACTTGGCACATGCAATTCAATCTCATGGTTTCACCACTACACTAGCTGTCCCCGACTTCATACACCGACGTCTCACCACAAATGCAAACCTCTCCTACTCAACTGTGGAGTTGATTTCGATACCTAGTGGAGAGGGAGATGGCGGCGAGCTAAAAGATTTTCAGTCAATTGTTAATGCCATGGAGAATTACATGCCCGGTCGGTTTGAGGAGATATTGAGAGGCTATCGGCCGGTCACATGTGTAGTAGTGGATTTGTTAGCTTCTTGGGCTATACTGGTGGCGAAGCAATGCGGTTTGGCAGTTGCCGGTTTCTGGCCCGCTATGACGGCAAGTTACAGGGTTATATCAGCAATTCCAACGTTGATGCTGGAGGGGATCATATCTGAAAGTGGTATGGATATATATGTTGCTCTTTTTCCTTTTATGTTCTTTTTTTTGTTTTTTTTAACATCTTGGTCTTTACTTTATCACACTTTATGCTTAATGTGGAATGATATGCCGCTTTTTCTCAGAGGGTAGCTATGCAGGATTAGGCTCCTCCCAAATAGTACGGAAATTACTAGAGTCCCTAATAGAAATTCTTTATTACAAATCCAACGGTCAAGATCAAATGAAACTTTATTTTGATAAATTTCATCAAATTTGGCAAATAAAAGATAGTTATTCGGTCAAAACTGATAGAAACAGCCGGATCTCAAATGAAGGTCCCATATTAATTTGTGTTGAGCCTCTAATAAAATTTGCACAATTTAGAGAGGGGTCGAATCCAGCTAATACATGCCAGCATATAACATGTCAAAGGACAATGTTATGGACATTTCACATGACTCTGCTTGCTTTTCGTGCAAATAATTTTTTAATTTGCCTTTGAGTGAAGCTGAGATGTTCTCTTAAGATTTATTAGTTAAAAAGAGATTTGAGTTGGTTGGTCGTAATTTTTGGATCGTATTTATGATTGGTTATTATAGAAAAATTGACTTATACATGCACGTCGACCCGTATGGTACTCATGGATCATGGTCATGCATGTGTCTTTGTTCTTCACAATCCCTCATGCATGAACCTTGGTAGTTGAGAAAATGTACATTTTTTTTTTTGGTTCCTTTTTTTAAGCATACAAGCCCATTGAATTTGAGAAAAACATTTTTTTAGCACTGGTTTCTTGAGATCTTATTAATTTATTAATCTTATTTAATTGATTGTACTGTCCTATATTCAATTCTAAATTCAAACCAAACAAGTTGAGGTCAATCCGTTGTACTGGTGTTTACAACCAACAGCTAATAAGGGGAGATGTTATTTGGATCATCTGATTAAAACCCATGGGTTTAGATCTAGTACTATCCCATTGTGGAATGTTGACCCCCCTTGGAGCTTTTAAAAAACACTACCAACGTGCATTAATCCCCGTTTTTTTTTAAATTGAAGAAAAAGGTGCATGAACAAGTTAGCATACGCAATTGAACTATGGAAGGGACAATAAAGATAGACAATGACAAGTGGGGATTAATAAGTACGGTTGTTGGGGCAGGATAAAGAGTTTCTTTGGGTGAAAACAATGATAGAAGAAACAGAGTGCGACCAGGGTAGAAAAGCTGTGAATGAACTGGAAGAGAGAAAATAGACACGGAGATAATTCTTAATCCAAATTAGCTGCCTATAAATAAATTTGAAAAATTCAAATGTGACCGCTATAAGGATAGTGTAAATTGATGCAATGAGTTCCTCTGTTAGTGATTCCAGATAATTAATTGCTCCTTATATTTTGTATATTCTCAAAGTTCATGGACAAATATTTGGCATTTTAAGTTATTTAGATTATAAGAACATATGCAATAATTTATTTAGATCGGAACATATGCAGTAATGCAACAATTAATGCAAGCACATACAGATATAAAAAAAAAATATTAAGGAAGTTAGCACGATCATATTAAAATTCTTTACTTAATTTGTGTAAGTTGGCTTCTGGCAGGGATTCCTCTGTGCAATGAAGATATAGAGCTTTCTACTGAACTCAACTTACACAATGATGTACTGGTAAAACTAACCAGCAAGGAGTTGCCCTGGCTGGTCGGTGATTCTGCTACCTGCAAGTCAAGATTCAATTTCTGGTCGAAGATCATTGATAGGACCAGAACACTGGAATTCATCCTGAACAATTCATTTCCTGGCGAGGAAGGTAAATTTGACAAACAGTTTAAGAATGACACCAGAAATGCACCGCAAGTTCTTCAAGTGGGGCCACTACTGAAGTACAACAATTCAAAATGCAACAATCCCACAATGTGGCAGATCGACTCGTCGTGTATCAAGTGGTTAAACTTGCAACCAGAGAGGTCAGTGATATATGTGTCTTTCGGCAGTTGGGTTGGGCCTATAGGGTCTGAGAAAATCAAGGAGCTAGCACTGGGCCTGGAAAACTCTGGAAGGCCATTTTTGTGGGTTCTAAAGAAGGAAAAAGCATGGCAATCTGGCCTCCCCGAAGGATTCACAAAGAAAATCGAGGGACGTGGAAAGATTGTCGAGTGGGCCCCGCAAGAGGAGGTTTTGAAACACAAGTCTATTGGATGCTATATAACACACTGTGGGTGGAACTCTACTTTGGAGGCAATACAACATGCAAAACCACAGTTATGTTATCCTATATCTGGAGATCAATTCATAAATTGCTCTTATATAGTTAAGGTTTGGGGAATTGGGATAAAGCTAGACCAAACTGAGCAACACGCTGTACAAGACTGTATACAGAAGGTGGTAGAAGGAAAAGATGGAGAGGAGATGTTGGAAAGAGTGTTTGTATTGAGGAGAAATGTTATGGAGGGAAGTGCAAGTGATGAGGCTAGGAATAACCTTAGAATTTTTGTTGATTCTTTAAGACGAGATGTTAGAATTTGTTAGAATACTATTATGTGCAATCTTAACGAAAGTTTATCTGCTCTCAACTGGTCATATATCCCTCTATTCAATATTTCCATTTCCAATCTCTACCACAGGTAACAGGTGTTTCTCTTGGAAATTGATTATCGCCATCAGGAGATAAACCATCGCGCGCCATTGCTGAGGCGCTCCCTCAACGATGGTCTCTCACCCAGCGCAATTTTATTTCATACCTAAATGTTCAATTAGATAAGTACAAATGTTCCATTATTTGCGTATAAATGTTCAGTTAGTTGCAATAAAAAATATAAATGTTATAAGCAAAAATGTTCATTTTATTAAGTATAAATATTTAGTTTAGCAAGTACAAATGTTTAGTTGGGTAAGTACAAATGTTCTGTTAATTGAGTATAAATGTTCAGTTAGTTGCAATAAAAAAAATACAAATATTATAAGCAAAAATGTTCATTGGATAAGTATAAATGTTCAGTTTAGTAAGAACAAATGTTCAGTGTAGTAGGTACAAATGTTCAGGTTATTAGATATAAATGTTCAGTACTACTTTTCGATTTTTTTAATAGGTAAGCGAAGGGGTCACGAACCGGACAAAAAAACAATGAAAAAATTAGAAGGGGTCATGAACCGATCCGGTTCAAATAAAATTTTTTCCGATATTGCCCCTGGTGCGCCTCTCTCCAAAAAGATGCGCGATCTATATAATAAAATTATTAATTGACGCATTTAATTGAACACTTTTGACTATTAAACTGAACACATTTGATTATTAAACTGAACATTTGTAGCAGACACATGTTCCGTGCAGCGATGGCGCGCGATGGTTTTTTTAACGATGGCACTTATCATTCTTGGTTTCTCTTTATTTGCTTTTTTCTAGCCATTTTTGTAATCTAAACTTGACAAATCTTAAATACCTCTCATGGGCTTAACAATGAGTCAATGAGAGGGAAATAATTGGGTCTTGAGTTTGTAGTTTGGGCCCGTGGGCTGATGCTACTAGGATGTCATGCCATTGCCACCAAAGAAGTATTATTAATTTATTATCAGGATAAAACAAGGGAAAGCACAAAGCAGGGTTTACAAATCTCTTTCCTTTCATTTTTCTTTTAATTTTTTTAAAATTCAGATCAAAATCTGGACATATTAATACCTTTAAACATAATGTTTTTTTTTTTTGCTAATGTATATAATTAGATAATTTGACCACGTAAAATTAAAGAAAATAGTAAAGTGAACAATCGTTCGCAAGCAGTTTTCATTTTCGGGTTGATAGTATGACCCAAAAAGTACTCCTCATGCCTCATTTCATGGCCTTCAGTGACAAGTAGTGTTTCAGTGTTTTGGTGTAGTTGGTTTGTTTCCTTTTTTCTTTTTCTTTTGTACTAGATAGTCGCTATTTAGAATATCTAAAAAAAAAAAAAAATTATCATGAGAAGCCCTTAATTTCATCATCCATCTTTATGAGATATCAATTTTTGCAAAAGAGTGCATAATCTTCTTTTGATCTACTCAGTGCCAATACAAAAATTAGCAGTTTAAATAAAGGTATCGTACATAATTAAATATTTAAATAGCAGCCGTTGTCATTTATGACAAAATTTAATGGGGACACGCTAAGGTTAATGATAACTAGAGCAAATCTCGCGTGTTGCGCAATTTATTTATATAATTTTTTTTACGAAATTCAGAACGTTATATAAAACAATGCTAGAAAAAATTAAGAATACTATTCAAATATTATATGGAAGCCGCCGGAAAAAATCCTAAATACTGTTTTTACCACAAAAGATCACACGCCACAAAAAATCTGAAGCACTGTGCTAACTTCAGTGCGTCAGTGCCCTATGTACCTCTCACGCGGGCCAAATTTTATGTATGTATAATTATATATGTATAATGTTTTTCGTCTCTTCGGAGACATCCGATAATGTTTAGTAATATGTAATATATATATAATCACGGTGAATGAAAAGAGAAACTGAAATTACATCAGGGAACATGCAGAGCTTGGTGAGGACAATGTAATGCAAATTGCGTACAACATTAAATTAAGGAGTCCAGGACTATGATGGAATATAATCCAGTAAACAGGAAGCAGCCAAAAAGAAAATTAAAGGGAAAAATAATCAAATCTAATTACAAAGTTTTTATCACGCAGACGTATAAATGTAATAACACCAAGTGAGGATGTTGGTTTTGTCATTTTAAAAACAAGAAAGAAGAAAAATCTTTAACCACAAAGCATCACAAGTCATAAGTGCATTTAAGCACACACACAAGTAAATTAAAGAAACAAAGCCAAACCAGTCTGTTTGACCATGAAAGAACAGAAATAAACCATAGCATATACACTACACAACCAAGCAATGTGTCCCCACCAGACACAAAGGGGGTGCTTTGTTAATTGGTACGAATTTTCACTTACAGTTCTTCTTCACAAGTCACTGATAGCTGATTCAACTGAATTTTATATATTTTCTCAAAAAAAAAAAAAACTGAATTTTATATATAATAATTCACTCATCCCATTTCCGGTAGGGCCCACGTGTTAGCGACTCGTAAGAAATATGGCTGTAGTTTCCGTTTATCACACATTATCCCTCGTTACAAAAACATAATACGAAATTTTTAAAAAAAAAGAAAAGAGAAAAATTGAGTTTTAAAGCAAAGAAAAATATTATAGCCAAGTGGCATCAAAGTGTTTATTTCAATCAGGTGGTTTCTTCTCAGCAGGTCCATCAAATCTTATATCTGATCTTCAGAATCTCTCTTCCTGATGATAAGGATCAAAGGTTGGTATGGTAACTATATGGTTGTTTTTGGTATTCGATAAAAGCTGTGTTATCTTTGGTAAAGGCACGAATATGAGAGAACTGCTCGATTACCGGCCAATCTGGACCTCCCAAAAGGCATCTTTGTATAACTGCCATGTTACAAAGAAAAAATATTTTTATATCATCATTGCTGTGGTGTTGGTTGAGGAAATCTGGTAGCCACTCCGGAAGGTGATCCACTGATTCATCTTCCAAGTAGAGGCTTTGCAATGCATCTAGATTCTCCACGCATCTCAAAGCTGAACATCCAACCAAACTTAGATGTTTTACTCCAGGGATATTGGATAATTTCTCACAACTACTATTACCAATATAAACTGATTTCAAATGCGATGTTAAGTTCTCAATTTCTCTCATACTTTGAACACCCCTTATACACAATTCCTCCAAAGTATGTATATGCTTCAATTGTTCCGGGAGTTCTTTTAGCTTTGGACAATTCTCAATTTCCATTTTCAAGAGAGAAGGGAAGAACATTTCAGTAACTAGGTCAATAAAGGACCACTCTTCCCAATTGGGCATTTCTTCGATTCTAAAGAGTTCAAGCTTAGGGAAGCATGGTGTCATATCAGAACTTCCGCTTATAACAGTACCCATAAACTCTGGACCTATTGATACAATTGAATGTGCCCCAATTATTCGAAGACATTTTAAGTGTCGTAGGTTTCCTAGTGGAGGAAGGTGAAGACATGATATACAATTTACAAGAATCAACCATGTTAGATAAGAAAGATTCTCCAACCAATTAGGAAATCGACGACCGAAAAATTTCCAAAAAACTAAGTATTCTAAGGATTGGGGAGGTTCTAATTTGTCAAAGGTGTATTCTATATTTCTGCAATCCTCTTCACCAGGTAGATGCCCAGAAACACCACCAGGCAATGTGCATGACAATTGCAATGTTTTCAGATAGCATTTTCCTGCTAGTACTAAACTCTGTATTCTTGCATTTTCTAGCTTGTCTAGCCTTAAGCATCTTAGTTGGGTCAATGGTTCTAACTCATCCAAATGCCAACCACTGTGCATATCACGAGAGCATTGTTCACTGGTTACTATAAACCCTTTCAACTCATTTAGAAACTTCAGCCTACAAATTCCTTTGGGGACAGAAATCAGAGGTGTGTCTTCAAGACCGAGACATCTGAGGTTGCTTAGTTGAGTTATGCCTTGGGGTAAAACCCGTAAAGAATGACAGTCTTGGATGTGCAAAATTTGCAGAGAAGTGAGTAAACATAGTGAATTTGGAAGCATTGATATGCTAGTGCGGTCAAGATCCAACATTCTCAGATGTTTTAGTTCTCCAATAGAATTTGGAATGTTCTTAATCCCAGAACCATTAAGTACTAATAGTCGCACATTTTTTATCCGATTGAATATATCATCCTGCACTATTGGTGGACTTGAACAGAGTATTAAGGTCCTCAATCGGAGGGAATTTGATTTATTTCCTGGTATTATGGCCACATCACCTTCGCGAGCAATCGATAAGCGGTGAAGTTTTTGCACGTAGTCTAAACTTAATGATGCAGGATTGCCATAATGGTTATCACCTTGTGCTACATACTGAGCAAAGGTTCTAACTACATCATGCATTTGGCACTGACGTTCAAAGTCGATCAAGCCTACTAGTTTCAAAAAGAACCTCTGAGGCTGCAAGAGACACCTTCTAATAAGTTCATTATAGTACTCCTCTCCTGTATCTTCCAAGAATTGATCTTCGCTTTGTTTTATAATGCCTTCAGCTATCCATGATCTAACAAGATCTTCGCGTAGCATAATAAAATCTTCAGGAACGAGTGAACAAAATAGGAAACAATTTTGGAGGGGCGTTGTCAGGTCCTCAAAACTAATCCACAATCCTCTATGTAGCTCTTCAGAAATCGCACTATTAAACCAAGCATTGTTTCGAAGGACCTTTTCCCACTCTCGTCTATCTTTGTTCTTAGTAGCAAGCAGGCCACCAAGGACCTTGATTGCAAGAGGCAAACCATCGCATTTTTTGACAATCCCCATCCCCACATCTCTCATGTTTAGCATATCCTCTTCGTCTTCAACGTATGCTTTCTTACAAAGAAGTTCCCAGCTGGAACGCCTGGATAATTTTTCAACCTCGTGGACATATATCTCACCAACTCCACTTGCAACTGTTTTATCCCTAGTAGTTAGCAAGATCACTCCTCTAGCCGCAAATTGAAGTGGAATCTTTAATAAATCTGTCCATACCATGGACTGCCATACATCATCTATTACAAGAAAGAAGCTTTTCCCCTTTATTTTTAATGCAAGTTGCTCATGCAGTTCACTAATGGTTTGAGCTTCTCCAATATTGGGTTTTATTTGCCTAATAATACTTTGAAGCAATTCTATTGCTGAATATTCTTTGGAAACACACAGCCATACTCTTTCTTGGTAAATATCACTTAATAATGGGTCACGGTAAACATTCTGAGCAAGTGTGGTCTTTCCTATACCTCCCATCCCAATAATTGCTATAACACATAATTTTCTCTGGTTATGATTTCTAGTAACCATTTCAATCAGTTTTCTGGTATTGTATTCAATCTCCTTTCCTACAATATCAGAGTCAATGATTGAGGAGGTTTGTCGAGAATTTATGGACTGGATTCGATTCACATCAACATTAAAAGTTTGTCTATTTTTATTTATCTCATCAATTTTCTTATTTAGTTCAATTATTCTATCATTGATCACAAAGAGTGATTTAAAAGCAGAATACCATGTTCGGGGGTTCAGCTTGCTCGCAATTTGGTTCACTGACCATGATGAAGCTCCATCCTCGGATTGTTTCTCAAACTGAGATCGAAAATCATCTATGATATCATCAGCATCATGCATCACATCTATTAGCTCATCAATCCAAGTTCGTGTGACCAAATCATCCATCTTCCTCCTTTTTGTGTCGGTCAGCATGCTTTTGATATATTTCATTTTATCTTGTAGCTTGTTGAATTCATCTCTTACACCAAAAACTGACACCACCTTTTCTGCAAGGAAACCCTTCAGTTTCTCACTGAAATCATCAACCAGAGCATCTAGGAATTTTGGACCTCGAAACATTGCCCGAGGACCTTCCATGGATCCAATTTTTTTTTTCTTTGATTATTTGAAAGGAAATGGAAAAATACGGGGATTTCTTAATCTCAATTGGCGAGAGTTTATAAGACCTTACTAGAGAATGTATGAATTTTTCTAGAGTAGAAAAGGTTTGTGTCATTGTTATGAGAAAGAAAGAGGTTAATTAAAACAAAGATAATGTTAGGATAGGTACAGGGTACCTATTAGCTAGTCATGCAAAAGTATTAGACTATGCACAAATGCGGGGCCCTTTTTTTGAGGGAAAAGTGTCAGAATAAAAAAATGTACTTCAAGAAAGCAACTTTTTGGTGCATTCAAGGCTCGAAAATAAATTAGCGGCACAATATAAAAAAAAAAGCACTTGGAGAAAGTAAGTTTTGGTGCAATCAATGCTTAACATTTTTTCTTTTTTTCTTTTTTTGGCGCATTCCGAATATTGAAAGAAGTACCACAGATAATCTACATAATTATATCAGGAAAATTGATAAGCCGCCAAGTGCGTATATTGCTCAGCAGCACTTTAGAACAAAAAAAGAAAAAAAGAAATTTTATAAGCTAAAGATAAATATGATGATTTGTTACTAGAAAGGAAAGAATGAATCACAAACATCAATTGATTAGAATAAGAATAATCAAACTAATATGTTTAAGATAAAACGAGAAATTCAGTTGGAAACGTCATTTAACAGGAGTAAACTATTTTTGTTGACGAGTCCAGGTAATGCACATCTTGTGTGACAGTTCAATCCTGGAAGTATCAATCCCCAATTTTACAAATGAAAAAGTCAATGGGCGTATGCAGGGGAATGCGTGTATCCCTAACAAAAGGATTTATTTCTAACAAAAAATAGAAAAATGATTTGAATTTATCTTTGTTATTTTGAATAATCGAGTTTAGGCTTTGATGATGACATATACGTGGTGAAAGTACAAACTTTGGGTTTATATCAGTGGTTTTGATGATGACATGCTGCATCAGCTTTCTTTAATTACCCGCGCTGTTTCGATTAATTATTCACTTTTGTTAACTTGTGGCAAGTAATTAACAAAATGCTACTAGTTGGACCTTTTAAAAGACAAGTGCCAGTTTATACCTAGTTTATTTTGGACTTTCGACTAAGTATACGATGAGGGTTTTTTCTTTAATTCTTTTCTGAAACACTAAAGCCCTGATCGGAAAGGTTTTCTAATGGGATTTGGTTTCATTTCATTGAAATGGAATTGATAGGGGATGATTTCAAATTGAAATTTGGTGATCGGAACCAATATTAGAAAAATTGTCGGAAATTGAAATTTTAGTGATAAAAAACCAGGTGTCGTTTGGGATGCATGAGAATTGGCCAATTCCCGGAATTGGCAATTCCATTCCCCAATTTTTCATCCAAACGGTTTTGGAATAGCTAATTCCATTCCTAACACAATTTTCAATAACACTTTTCTCTCTACTTTTCACACTTCCCAACGCTATTCCTAAACTCACCATCTAAACAACATTTCCAATTCCCGGAATAGTCAATTCCCACAATTCCAGTGAATAGTGTTTTTCCCTAAATTTATGCTATTCCTATCCTATTCCTAACCCATCCAAACGACACCATATGAATACGAGAAGAAATGATTTGATTTTTTAAAATTTGACCCTTTTGCCCTCTTCCATTATTTGAGAAAAGCTCAGATATCTCTACGACTCAACCTCATATTTTGGCTGTCAAAGACAACGGTGTTGTTGTACCGGTAATAACTGAGCTGTTGTACCAGTAGCAACTGTATATTTTGGTTCTCATGACAAGTGTTTGTCGACCTTTTGGATAAACATGCTATCAATGCAATTATATGTATTGTTCCAGTGTACTAAAATTCAAGTCAGCAATGAAATTGCTAATGTAGCATCTCATTAGTCCTTATCTTCATTACACACACATATAAGCAACTTCTAGGCGGTTTAGTTCATTTCAGCAAGCCTCCTTGTTTGTTTACCTTGGAACATGCCATTTTGATAAGAGGAGAAAAGTGCAACTAAAAAGTGATGCCCACAAGGTGTTCGAGGAAAAGCCTAAGAACAAAACTGAGAAGTTATATGGTTTTGCCACTTCCAGCCTCCCAAATATGAAAGTAGCGTGGTTTTCGTCCAAATAAAGAATGGCACCGTGGTATTTGTACACTAGAAGGTTCAATAGAGAATTAGAAAACAAAATGAAACGACAAAGGAGAAAGAGGGAAGAGATGAGGTTCTGTGAAGAAGAAGAAGATGGGTGGATATGAAGAGAGAGCTCACAGGGCATTTTGGTCCAATAACAAAAAAGCGCTTCTCAAATTGAGTGAAATCGCAGCAAATTTCTTGCTTTTTCACGGTATTCCCAGACGGAAAATTTTCTCATCGATTCTCGAAATGAAGTAATGAACTGTCATTTAACAACCGGTTCTGATCAGAAGATTTCGTTGAAAGGAAAAATCCGTTTCCAATTCCGCGGAAAAAAATGGTTTCCGATTAGGGCCTAATTGAAACATAAAGATTTACTTTTGATCAGGCCGGATGACCAAAAGTAAATGAAAGCCGAGTGCCACTTGGCCTGGCGGATCCAGAAATGTTTTAAGGGAAGGCATAGACTAGACACAATCATAATATAATAAAATTTAAAATTTAAAAAATAAAATCATTTTTTAATATATATAATTTTACTATTATAAATACATCATTTTTTCATAAATCTAAATACATCATTTTTTTCATAAATCTAGTCATTTTTCCAATCTTAATTTATCTCTCTATCTATCGTCAAAAAGCACAAAAAGTAAAATCTAATTTTAATTTTGTAATATAATTAAAGATATTTTGCGCAGCTTCATAGTTTGAAATTGTGAGAATCGAAACTAATAAATGAGCACATATGACAATCTAAAGAAAAATAATTAATGAGCATAAAAAACTTTTAATTACTAGATGCATTTGCTCAGGCAGGAGAATAATAAAATAAAAAACAATAAACGAAATTTTATGTTGTGATACACAACTTACCAAGATTATTATTTAAAACTCAGAAGTTTAAAACTTAATACATTTTTTGCAAGTGGTTAATTAGCATTTACTCATTTAGCAATAATTTAAATCAAGTTCAATTCTAAATACTAGCAGCAGTGCCAGCTCAATGTGCGGGCAGACTTTGAAATATGATATGTGAAAATGAAACTATCAAAAACCAAAATTAACATATTTTTATTTTCGATATGCTAAATCTGAAAATAGGTCAGGTACTATTAAAGATCCATGATATAAACACATTGTAATGATCTTTTTAAAAGGTCCGTGTAAATCAAGCTTGTATATCTTGTTTTATTTCGTGTATAAACCAAGCATACATCTTGTCTTTTCTCTCTTAATTAGTTTTCAATTGACCGAATAAATCAAGGTACATGAGCTGCAACCAAATCATCTTTACAACTCTTGCGTCTCTTCCATTTTTGCCATATAAAGAGTTGCCTTTCTGATTTTGTTATTAATGCATCATCTCTCTCTACTCATTGGAATTTGGAAATCAGATTTTCACAAAAAGAAAATTATTTATGTTGATTGAAAATAGATTTTCACAAAAGGGAATTACTCGATTTGCAATAATAGGAGATTACACCAATGTTTTCTTACCCGTGTAAACAGTAGGAATTAATTCCATTTTTTTTCTATACGAACATTAAAGGAAAAGGAGTAAATGAGGCTTCCAAATGTAGTACTGAATAAATAGGAGAGGAAAATCAATATTAATACGTTACTTTTTAACCCAATTCGTCTCTAGATATGGCAGGTTATTTTATAAAAGAAAGGTGTTAAACATGAGATACACACTAATTAATACGTTTCTTTTTCAGCGGATATTATTAATACATTTCTCTAGATATGGCAAGATACATGAAGTTGCTGTATATACATCCATAAATTTTATGTAGTGCTACCTGAAGGATTTCATGATGCTAATCGGGTAATTTTTAAAATTTTATTAACCGATAACATCTAGGATCGTTCTTACTATTGCTAACTTTCTTTATTTATTTGCATCGCAATCAAATATATTCCTATAAGAAGGATTGTAGAACCATACCTATGGTCTTTAATGAAGCTCTGTTCCTATTCGGTTCACCTTGAATCCGAAACAAAAATGACAATCGAATCCGTGCTAGCGAACTCCCCGTCAACACCTAGCTCCGTCGCCCGTATCTTAATCGATTTCTTAATCGATAGAATATTTTAACAAGTATTTAGAAGAAAAGAAGAACAAAGCTTCAACACATGAAGACTTACTTGTCTTCTCAATTTTTTTCATCAGTTTTTACACAAAAACATCTGAATAAAACCTCTCAAATTCGTATAGCATTTAAAGCCACTAACCAGAAATTAAAACAGCACTTTAATTTCTGACGTTGCAGCACTAAAACCTTGATAACTCTCTGTAGGAAACTCCAAACGTCCTGAAACTTCGACCATTGGATTCTACACTTCAAGGGCTACAATTTTCATATATCATTTGCCCAAAATGGTTATCGTTTGCTATACTATTTTTCTGTTTAAAGTTGGCTCAAATTCTGACCCGAATTTAAAGCCTTCTTTCTTCTTCATTTGTTAAAATAATTGGGCTTGGGCTTCAAATAAATTTATACATTTCATAATAATATTCATATATTATTATAATATGTGAAACTTATATTATCCTCATAATATACACATATTAATAAATTTATTCTTTGCTAGTTATTCACGTCATGTGATATAATTTTCTATTTGCACTTTATTTCATGCAACATGAAACTTTGTACATAGAAAATATATTTCTTGTTTCCCATTCAGTTGGTGTGACCTATGTTGAGGATCCATATTATGTTGGCAATGGAATAATTATTTTATTCCATAAACTGTAAGCGGTACTCTAGCATACATTACAGCTACCCAAATAATATAGATGTTTAGCAAATCCTTTTACGAAACACGATCCTTCTAGTAATGTTATTAACATTACTTGTGTCTATTCCTTGCCATATGATATTATGACTATTATACAAAGTAGGGCTGTGTCATCTTTGTATTATAATCTTTTCTTGATCTCTAACAAGTAGGATTATATAATTATAACTGCACTTCAGTTATATTGGATCCATTTATAATCTCACTTTACCAAGGGGCCCTTTATAATATCATTCCTCAATTAATGAGTGGCAATTAGCTATTGACATATATATTTTCCTCCTACACAAGTTACATACAAAGAACTATTACTTTTATCACCACTTGCTTCAAATGGCTTTTAATAATAATTACGTTGCATATTCCTTATGTGAAAAATATATCATATCAATCTTAGAATTAACGACACGATAAAAATATTAATGACACAAACACAATCCATATAATATTTTTTATCAATTAGGTCTGTTCAATATATGAAACTTTTCATATACTCGTGTTATTAAATGATAATCCTTTATCAACGTTTACAGAACTACAACGTACTTTTAATCAACACGACAGTCTTATATGACATATTAGTGTTCCTGCTAATATTCAAGACCTGTGAACATTTTAGAGATATATATTCATTTTATTTAGAGTTCTGCGGTTCAAGACCAAGAGCATCTTCTTGAACACTTCTAAATATGAATATAAACTCATGGAACAAAATGTAATAACATCCAATTCATAAATATAACATATAAAAGTAATCACTATAAGATAACTTTTAGAACACAATTCCAACAATCTCCCACTTGTTCTTAAAGTTACTTCTTATACATACTTATGTATTAACTCTAAGACTAGGGTTGCCTTTTGACTCATTTTGTTATCTCTATCCATTTTCCATGCATCTTCAAACACGTGGAATCAAAGTGGACTTTGCCATTGGCTTGAGAGTAAGGCTTTGTTGGTGGATATGTTGTGTTATTATCCGTGTTCACCTTTAATAATTTTAATCTATCTTCTTTAATGAAGTATTGAATGACAAATTATTTTTCTATCCATATGTTTGATCTTGTGGTGTAAACCACATCAAGTTCTTCAATGAACTCCTTGATCAAACATTTACTTTGTTGGCTTTAGCAACAACCATCACTTCTGATTGGATGCTTGAGTCAGTTGTTTGCTAATTGTTTGAACCTTTTCAAACTAACAACACATCCATTCAGACTAAATACATATCCAAATTGCGACCTTTTATCATAATAGGTTGCAAAACTCGCATCGGTGTAGTCTTCTACAACGAGTTCCCGTTTCCCTCCATACACAAGAAATTTATCCTTAGTTCTATTATGATACTTAAGGATATTCTTGACCGCACTCCAATGTGCAGGACCTGCATGGGCTTGATGACGACTTGTCATACTTAGAGCATACGTGACATCAGGTCGTGTACACACCATAGCATACATGATAGAACCAATTGCAGAAGTATATTCTACATTCTTCATGATTTCAATGTCTTTACGTGTCACAGCACATTGAGACTTGCTAAGTGTTACACCTTGACTCATTGGTACATTTTCTTTCTTAAAATTTTTGCATGCCGAATCGTTTCAACATTTTGCCAATGTATGTACATTGACTTTAGCCAATGAGTCTACGTGACCTGTCTCTACATATCTTGATTCCCAAGATATATTGGGCTTCACCCAAGTCTTTCATTGAGAAAATCTCTTTCAATGAAATTTTTGTTTGCTCCATTAAGGGAATAAAGTTGCCTATCAATAATATGTCATCAACATACAAAACCAAGAAAAGTATATAGCTCCCACTGACCATCTTGTATACACAAGTATCTTCCTTACTTTGAATAAATCCAAGGCGTTTAACCTCTTCATCAAAGCGCTTATTCCAACTCCTGGATGCTTGCTTCAGTCCATAAATAGACCTTTGAAGTTTGCATACTTTACTGCCATTATTTGGATCTTCAAAACCTAGAGGTTGTACCATGTACACATCCTTTTTCAAATTCCCATTCAGGAATGCTGTTTTGACATCCATTTGCCATATTTCATAATCATAAAATGCGGCAATGGCTAGTAATATCCGAATTGACTTAAACATTGCAACAGGCGAGAAAGTTTCGTCATAATCAATTCCTTGAACTTGACTAAACCCTTTCGCTACAAGCCTTGCCTTGTATGTTGTCATGTTTCCATCCATGTCCATCTTTCTCTTGAAAACCCATTTGTTTTGAACAGCTTTCTTTCCTTGAGGAAGATCTACCAAGTTCCATACTTGGTTATCATACATGGATTGCATTTCAGATTTCATGGCTTCATACCATGATTTTGAGTCTTCTCTTTTCATTGCTTCTTCAAAGGTCTTTGGATCATCTACATCCATTACCAAGATCTCATGAAGCCCTAGATATATATCAGGTTTCTTTCTAGATCTTGTTGACCTTCTTAGTTCTTGTGGCTCTTCATGTTCATTATGAGTATCTTGAACCTCTTGCACAATTTCTTGTGGAATTAGTTCAATACTCGATTGAACACTATGTGGTGATGCGTGAACCTCTTCCTCAATAGGCTGAGGAACTTGTACACTAATGCTCCCACTAGCCGTCGGAACTATGGTTGGGTTATTTCGATCTACATGGTGTCATCCATGACCTGATCGAGGTCTTGTAATGTTTCTTGAGTTTCCTCAAGCGTTACACTACTCCCATTACTTTTGATTCTTTCGAGAAACTCTTTCTCTAAGAAAATTGCACCTCTTTCAACTAATATTCTATTTGTTGACTTGTGCCAAAAGTAGTATCCTTTTGTTTCTTTCGGATAACCTATAAAGAAGCATTTTTCCGCTTGGGGTTCTAGTTTGGTTGACATCAATCGTTTGATGTAAGCCTCACATCCCCAAATTTTGAGAAAAGATAATTCAGGAGTTTTTCCTGTCCACAACTCGTATGGAGTTTTCTCGACAGATTTGGATGGAACAATATTCAATGTGTAAGCCGCAGTTAGCAATGCATGTCCCCAAAAATAAAGATGCAATTCTGTTTGGCACATCATTGATCGAACCATATCAAGCAATGTTCTGTTTCTCCTCTCAGATACACCATTCCACTGAGGTGTTCCTGGTGGAGTCAATTGTGGTATGGTACCACACTCCTTCAGATATGTACCAAATTCATTACTCAAGTATTCTCCTCCACGATCAGTTCGCAAAATCTTAATTCTCTTATTAAGTTGATTTTCGACTTCATTCTTGAATTCTTTGAACTTGTCAAAAGATTCACTCTTGTTCTTCATTAGATAAACATAGCCAAAACGACTATAGTCATCTATGAACGTAATGAAGTACCTAAAACCATCTCGTGCACTAGTTCTCATTGGACCACATACATCAGAATGTATCAATTCCAACAAGTCTTTTGCCCTTAAACCTTTCTTCTTGAAAGGTTTCTTAGTCATTTTACCAACTAAACAAGATTCACATGTCTCTATTGCATCGCAATCCATGAGACCAAGAAGATTACTATCTTGTAATTTCTTAATGCGTTTCTCGTTTATATGACCAAGACGATAGTGCCATAAGAGAGTGTTATTTTCATGAGATATTTTGAGTCTTTTGTTATTGACATTTAGAACATGTTTATCATTCACTTCTAGCAAATATAAACCATCATGAACAGTAGCATTTGCATAGAAAATTCCATCTTTTGCAATACTCATACACGAGTTTGCAATAGTAAATACATAACCATCTTTGTCCAAACACGACACAGATATAATGTTCTTACATATAGATGGAACATAATAAACATTATCCAAATTAATTAATTAATAAACCACTAGATAAATGAAGGTTTATTGAGTAAATGGCCATTGCCGAGATACTAACATCATCGCTCACCTTCAAAGTGACTCCACCTCACTTGAGATGTCTTCTATTCATTAGTGCCTTCATATTTACACAAATATGAGCACACGATCTAGTATCAGTTACTCAATCGTGAATAGATGTGGTTAAATTAATTTCAATAACATAGATACCGTTTGGAACCTTGGGACGCTTCCGCTCTATTATGCCCGAGTCTAAGTCAGCCTTGTACTTTGGACAATTCACCTTGAAACGTCCTTACTCATGACAATCTCAGTTTGCGGAGTTAGCAAGTTTTTTTTTCTCTTGCTTTTGGAGGTGCTCGCTTGAGCTTCTCCTTTCCCCTTGTTCCCTTTAGGCATCTTCTTTTTGCCTTTCTTTTGAACTTTCTTGCTATTGCAAGAACATCTTGAATGAAGTTCCATTATCTCTTTTGGAGTATGGTTTATGAACTTTCTAGTAAATTCAATTACTATACTTGCCAACATGAGACCTTGAACATCCAGTTCATTCTGCAATACTTTCACGCCAAACATTATTCTTCATCAGAGGGTTCCGTACTTAGTATTGGTGCATCGTGCTCCAATACATTTACAAGATCCTCCTATCTGATGATACGTTGGAGTTTTACTTTCTAATCTAGAAAATTGGAACTAACATTTTCCAACAAGCACTTTTCGAGTTATGGATTGGATAAGTACGTTGTTTGTCATTCTATAGAAATAAAATTAAAGGATTTCATGTTAATATTTATGTAACATTTCATACTACATATTTAAATTTGTCCATTATGCAGCATATTCAAGATCCTATCATAAATAAAGCGAACTCATCCGAATTATAAAATCAAGGTAAGTAATCTTTTACTAATCATAACCTTTTAGAAAAACTTTTGCAATCGTTTGCAATTTTCTAAACTTTATGACTCTTGTTGTTTATTAAGAACCTTTTCTTACTAAACGATTTTCCCGGGACTTCAAGCCTAGATCTTGACTTCCCTTTAAGCAAACTTATTTTATTGGTCAATATGTTCGGCTAATTATCTCCATAAAATAAATGTACCAAATGCCTCACATTTAATCCATTTATCAATGGCCAGATAATATGTCCTAACACATTCCACGATTTCTAAAGATTAGAAATTACACTCATGCATCTTAATAATCTCTAGCTTAAAGTGGATAAAATAAGAAGGAAAAATACTTAATTTTTCATTGGACATTTCAAATGTGACTATAGTTTGGTAGGTCCTGTTTCCATACACCCATACCTATCCTAACATATCATTCACATATAATCATAAAGCACATAACATAAAACAATCACAAAACATTTGCGAGTTTGTATGCCTCTTGCGCTTCTCTTCATCCACCGCTTTGTCTTCTTGCACCATTGGATGAAAAATTGCATAAAAATAAATATGCTGCCCCAAACTTTATTATGAATCCTTTCAAAAATAAAATTTGCTAAGTGCAAGTATTAGGAACCCATCTCATTCTCACAATGCATATGATGTAATAATAAATAAAGGCATCCTTTACATAAATTGCCTTTTGTGCCTAATTAATAAACGCTTATTAAAATTGCTTACAATCAAACATGCACATCACATAAAATTTACATCACACAAGGCATTGGAATGAGACATACAAACTCAGTTCCCTGCAAAACAAAATTATAATAGGAATTGCATACCGATGCACTATTTTGTACCTTTTAGTTAATTTCCATTTCTTAAGTAATTGCGGTTCTCTAAATCATTTAAATCCCTAACATGATTTATAATTCTCTGTTACAATTTGCACCATAGTTTGAAAAATAATCTTTTAATCATTTAAAAGAAAATACAAACCGTTATTGTGTTTTGTCACAGAAAAACTGCGTACTATTGCTGTTTTGCCTTTGTGACGAAATTTCATAAAACTTTTGTATAGGAAAGTTTTATTATTTCAAAACTAGACTTCGATATCTAAATTTAGAAACTGGTTTCATCAAAATATGTTAATCCATTTGAGAGAAATCGTTATTTTGATTTCAGCAAAAAACTGCTACTGCTGCTGAAAAATTCCAGCAGCGCACTATTTTCTTTATTTTTGTTTAATCTCATAGATCTGTCCAAAAACCTTGATCTATATAATTATCCTATTCTAAACTTCTTCTAATATAGTAATAATTTTAGAAAATACACAAATAATTAACCAGTTATCATATTACAATATTGCAAAACGTGTAACAAAAATTCAGCACGAATTTAGAACCGCAAAACAAAAGAACAATTAACTAAGCACTTATGTAATTAAAATTACATAATAAAATAGTCTAATTAGCAATAATAAAGAACCTATGCTCTGATACCAATTGAAGGATTTCATGATGCTAATCGGGTAATTTTTAAAATTTTATTAACCGATAACATCTAGGATCGTTCTTACTATTGCTAACTTTCTTTATTTATTTGCATCGCAATCAAATATATTCCTATAAGAAGGATTGTAGAACCATACCTATGGTCTTTAATGAAGCTCTGTTCCTATTCGGTTCACCTTGAATCCGAAACAAAAATGACAATCGAATCCGTGCTAGCGAACTCCCCGTCAACACCTAGCTCCGTCGCCCGTATCTTAATCGATTTCTTAATCGATAGAATATTTTAACAAGTATTTAGAAGAAAAGAAGAACAAAGCTTCAACACATGAAGACTTACTTGTCTTCTCAATTTTTTTCATCAGTTTTTACACAAAAACATCTGAATAAAACCTCTCAAATTCGTATAGCATTTAAAGCCACTAACCAGAAATTAAAACAGCACTTTAATTTCTGACGTTGCAGCACTAAAACCTTGATAACTCTCTGTAGGAAACTCCAAACGTCCTGAAACTTCGACCATTGGATTCTACACTTCAAGGGCTACAATTTTCATATATCATTTGCCCAAAATGGTTATCGTTTGCTATACTATTTTTCTGTTTAAAGTTGGCTCAAATTCTGACCCGAATTTAAAGCCTTCTTTCTTCTTCATTTGTTAAAATAATTGGGCTTGGGCTTCAAATAAATTTATACATTTCATAATAATATTCATATATTATTATAATATGTGAAACTTATATTATCCTCATAATATACACATATTAATAAATTTATTCTTTGCTAGTTATTCACGTCATGTGATATAATTTTCTATTTGCACTTTATTTCATGCAACATGAAACTTTGTACATAGAAAATATATTTCTTGTTTCCCATTCAGTTGGTGTGACCTATGTTGAGGATCCATATTATGTTGGCAATGGAATAATTATTTTATTCCATAAACTGTAAGCGGTACTCTAGCATACATTACAGCTACCCAAATAATATAGATGTTTAGCAAATCCTTTTACGAAACACGATCCTTCTAGTAATGTTATTAACATTACTTGTGTCTATTCCTTGCCATATGATATTATGACTATTATACAAAGTAGGGCTGTGTCATCTTTGTATTATAATCTTTTCTTGATCTCTAACAAGTAGGATTATATAATTATAACTGCACTTCAGTTATATTGGATCCATTTATAATCTCACTTTACCAAGGGGCCCTTTATAATATCATTCCTCAATTAATGAGTGGCAATTAGCTATTGACATATATATTTTCCTCCTACACAAGTTACATACAAAGAACTATTACTTTTATCACCACTTGCTTCAAATGGCTTTTAATAATAATTACGTTGCATATTCCTTATGTGAAAAATATATCATATCAATCTTAGAATTAACGACACGATAAAAATATTAATGACACAAACACAATCCATATAATATTTTTTATCAATTAGGTCTGTTCAATATATGAAACTTTTCATATACTCGTGTTATTAAATGATAATCCTTTATCAACGTTTACAGAACTACAACGTACTTTTAATCAACACGACAGTCTTATATGACATATTAGTGTTCCTGCTAATATTCAAGACCTGTGAACATTTTAGAGATATATATTCATTTTATTTAGAGTTCTGCGGTTCAAGACCAAGAGCATCTTCTTGAACACTTCTAAATATGAATATAAACTCATGGAACAAAATGTAATAACATCCAATTCATAAATATAACATATAAAAGTAATCACTATAAGATAACTTTTAGAACACAATTCCAACACTACCTTTTTGGGTTGCTTATCTCCATCTCATTTCTAACTGTCGTACAATTAGACAAACATTGTGCAAATTATTGCCCTAAAAATAATATAATTCCCTCTAAATATTTTTCTAAATTATTACCTTATCTCTTTAATTCTAACGTAATTGGCTTTAAATATTTTCCATTGTCGTACAATTAGACAACCAGTCCATATTCCATTGTCTCTATTAAATATTTTCCTTGTTAAGCCATTGAGTACTTGAATGCAAAATTACTTTCCTTATGAGAAGGTCAGATCCACTCTATGAGTCAACTGCATGCATCAACCAGAATTTCAACCTAGTTAGTGAGGAATTGTTTTACATAAATCTCAATTAATAGGGTTTAAAGTAAAAAATGAACCTGAATACATGTATTGCAGCAATACTTCCCTCTTTGAATTTTCCTGAAAACAACAAACACCCAATAACCTCAAACTATTTCAGTTCAAAGGAAAATTGAAATTGTTCTTTTGGTTTCAACAACTGGTAAAAAGATCTTGATCTTTGACGAGTACAAACAATATCAAATCTACTTCTCAACTATTCAGCTCTACTGCCTACTTGATCTTCTACGCAAGAATTAGAAATTTATGTACTTAAATGGTTCATTTCAAGAGACAGTACATTTACCAGGAAGAAAGAATCAAAAGCTTGTCCCTTTTATTTCAACCTATTTTGTGATAAACTGAAATAACAAGAAATTAAATAAAAAAAGATAATTTGAAAAATTCAGATACATAGATAAAAGAAAAGGATATGAGAAATAAAATTTAACAAAAATGATTTTGTACCTGAAATGAGGAAAAGCGGTGCGAGAATGGATGGTTAATATAGCGGCGGAAAAATTATCGAACGACAAAATATAAAAATTAAACTTGAAAATCATCGAGCAGAGAAAAAAAAAATTCGAAATCCTCTTTCTATTTTTCAGCCAGCACAAGATAAAGTTGGAGGCGGTGGCTCAGCTAGGTTAGATAAATATAAATGAAATACAAAGACAAAGGGAAAAGAAAGAAAGGTATTTTGATATCTAGCAAGGATCTTTTAAACTTTAGAGAAATAGGAAAGAAGATCGTGGAAGAAATAAGAAAGAAATCGATTTGTGTTTTGGGAAAGAAAAAGGAAAGGGTTAGGGGTCGTGATTGGTTTTTTTTCGTGTCGTTAAAACAAAGCGTAATACCGCTCCGCAACTTGTTAACTTGTTAACACTACGTGAAAGGTTTAAACCTTTGATCTCAATATTAAATCCAAAGCGCCGATCATAAAAGTAGACGGTCTATATTGCATTGGGTAAACATTTGTTTACAACTTTCGTTCAAAATTAAATAGACTTTTGGATTGGTGCATTTATAAGTAGTAGAGATAGAGATAAATTGGGACTAATCGGGACGATGAAAAATTCAAATTAAATGAATTGAGAAGGGAAATTCAAATCAAATTGAATGAAAAATATAAAAGCAAAAAAAAATACGGATGGTGTGTGAATCTGTCTCACGCGGATTCAAATCCAGTGGAGTGAGGATCCATTATTCTTTATAACTAGTTGCCTTGCCGTCGCGGTTTCGTCGCGACCAACCCCTAGGATGTATGTCCGTCGATTAATACCTGTTCGCGAAATGTTGTCGCTGAGATAGTCAAGCAGTTTGGTTTGACATTTGTTAGATTGGTTAATAAAAGTTAGAACTTTAGGCGCCAGTGCGATGAACAGACGAGAATGTGATGTCGTTAGAAAAAAGAATTGGAGGTGCTATGAATTGTTTATTTTATGGAAAGAATGATACTTTATATGAATATGTACTGAACAGTATGTATCAGTTCATTATGTGCTTGATGCTTTATATAGAAGGTTACGAGTCTAATAATGTACCGAGCTATATAAAATGGGCATGAGAAAATGATACTTATAACGTGGAATTTCTGGATTTTAATTCTGAAAATTAGTGGTTAAGTTGTTGATTTAAGAGTCGTGCTTGGGCTGAACTTTAAATTTTAAAGTGTGGTTGGGGTTGAAAGAAGATTATTGTTTCTCCCATTATATCATTTTTTTTTTACCATTTTCTTAATTATTTTTTTTTTAGTTTTTCTGCTTTTTTGTACACGGATGAAGGATTTTTTATTTTCTTTTGCCTGCATTTGATGCACCTTGTATTTTTTTTTTTTGTTCAATTTGCGTTTTTTTCTTTCTTTTTTGGATCTATTCTGTGATTCGTGATTTATTTACTTCGTCGATTTCACCCCTAATTTGTTTTTGAGTCAAGTAAGAGGTCATGTAGAAGAAGATGACATACGTGTTATCTTAGTATGATAATTACATAATATATATTAATGGTTCTTTTATATTTGGAAAGTAAATTGTTCAATTTCATGAATTTAAAACACATAAAGATATGTTTAAATATAAATAAACATTTAACATGCATAATTCATTTTTTTTCAAAGTAAACGGGCGATTGTTATTAGGTTAGGAATGAATGATGGCATTGTGCAAAAATATATAGTCGCATTTTGTATAAATTATGTATTAGAGTAAAAATGGAGCAAGAGAAGACGATTATAGTTTTTTTTTTTGTATTATTTATCTAGGAGGTGTATATACGTGCAGGTGAATAATTAAAGAGAAGTATACAAATTTGTACATGTACAAGTAGCAATAGTATATTCAGGTAAGTAAGTTGCGTCAAGTATAGAAGAAATTAAAAATAATAAATAGGTAGGAAGCTTTATAAAGAGAGTTATTGTAAGAAAAAAGTTGAATAAACCGAACGTATAAATATGTCAGAAATAATAAAAAAATTCAATAATTTACATCAAAGAAATGATAAAATCATAAATACCAGCAATAAATTAAATATGTAATTTTATGGCATTACAATATTCATTTTTCATTTTAATTACAACAACGAACGTCACAAATTAGTAACAAACATATGTAGTAATAAAGACAAAATTTTCGACATCTTATTTACCGTACTTGTTAGTAAATTATATATCGTCTAGTATAACATCTCGAAAATAAATTCAGACATTCATTCATAAAATATTCTTCCAAATTGTCTAACCGTTCATTTGTGCTGAAACTGGTACATAACTCCAGATAATGTGTTTACCAGCAACATTATTGTTTTACTTTGAACTCTTTTTTTTTTGAGAAAATCCACCCAAGGAGGGGTGCCTGCATACTTTATTGATGCAATAATTCAATAAAAAAACAGCATCAGGTAAAAAACAAATAACCTGAAAAAGTTATAGCCAAAGAAAAAAAGCAATAAAATTCCATAAGCAAAGAACTAACAAACATATAGCTAAACACCACACAAAACAGAAGACGGGATTAATCACCAAGCAAGTCCTTATCTGCTGCAGCATATGCATCTGTACCAGTGATGATGTGGCCTGTCATATTGCTTCTTAGGATTTGAGCTTCAGCTCTGAAGTGCTGTTCCAGACCAGTTGAAAAACCTGTCCAAATAGTATATAAGTGCAGAGTTGAATAAATATTGTAAATGACCGAATTACCCTCAGTAGAATTGAAAATCCTTATGTTTCTATCGTTCAAAATTATCCAAATCCAAGCAGCCAGTAAAGTTTTTAAATCAACCATATTCCTATTATTAATGTTTCACTCTGAACTCTTTTTTTTTTTCTATTAGAGCCTTTTATTGAAAAAATGTTGGCCCGCTATTGTTTGCCCTTTTTTGAAGATTTTGAAGATGAACTCTTTAAGGAAAAATATAGTTGCAGATATGTGTGGTGGAATCACAACCAATTAAAATTAAAATAAATAATAAGGAAGGCGTAACTCGAAACAGACAAGGATAGCTAGCTCTTACGATAACAGCCTTGTAGATGATCTGACAACAAATGTCCCAAGAATCACATTTACAAAAACCATTAAATGATCAACACCAAAACTTGGTCAGGGAATAATCACAAAATAGAAAATGCATAAGGATCATTCTTAAGCAAGTTTTAACTTAACTGTCTTTTAGAATTTGCATAGGGTTCAAGACAAAAAAAAGATTTTACTTCATGTATCACAATATTTAGATAGAACAACTACATTGACACTTCTCCCTCAACAGTTCCCAAAATATCAATTTAAAAGTTCCACATATATATATATAAGTTTCAACCAAAGACAGTAAAAGCATCACACTCAGAGACACAAAATATTTTCCAGAAATCTCAACTCCAACAGCCATAACAACATTTTAGACCTTCCAAAGTATGAGATTCTCGGTTTACAAAATTACCCTTCCAAAACAAAGATTTTAATAAATCTAAAGGACATAGTCCGTCAATAATTAATTCCAATAGCCCATTTGTAAAATAAAACTGAAAGTCTTAAATCATGAACATCATATATATACTTCAAAAGAGCCCAACATATTACTTCGTAGATTTTAGAGGTTTGTGTAACATTACAAGAAAAGAATAGGTTTTAACCCAATCCAACAAAATAATTTATTAGTCGTGCATAGTCTGTCATAAAATAATTTGTTGTCAACTTCAAGTTTTAATCCGCCATGCATTCAAGGGAGGGATTGAAGCTCCAATTTCAGACATAATATAAAAAAAATATATATTTATAATTTTCTCACTTTAACCCTGCCTTGGTACTAAAACGAATAAATTTTCTTCTCTTTATCACAAAAATGTTTAAATCGAATTTAATCAAGAAGGGGGGGAAGAGAAGCAGTACCCAAAATTGACGCGATCAAGCATGCCAACGATCGACTTCACCTCCCTCTCCTCCTTCTATTATAGCATCTTTGCTCTTTTTCCAATGAGAAACATACAGTCGCATACATATGATTTATGGTGAAGTTTTCGGTTACAGTTAGGTCGCTAGCTTGCGGGACTATATATGCAAGATACGTCAGAGGACATTGTAAAAATATGCCACACACTTAAATCTTAAAAAAAAAATATCCGTTTAATTATAATAATTAGACCCTAAAAAATGTAACTTTCACCTCAATCTACACACATCAACAGCAGCAAATTTAATTGAGTAAAACCATTTCAAAGAAACTCCATTCGATTCTATTAAACTTTCCTAATTCATCTATGTACCAAAAGAACTCGCATTACAAAATTTCAGCAATTACCAAGAAAAAATATCAAGTTTCATGCAAGCATACCATATTTGTGTAAAGGAAGTTGTATCAGAAACATTGTTGGATAATAAGACTAAAAGAAAATTTCTAATCTAAAGGAAAAAAAAAGCTAAGAATTTTCCCGAAAAAGGGACCTACTGACAACCGGTGTTTCCTGAATCAAGGTCAGACACAAACACATGCTCCTTTCCTCCGCGAGAAGGGCCGCTAGGGCGTCTCCCATGCGTGCCCTCCCACCGAGTCCTGCCCCGGCCACGTCTCAATCATCGCCGGGTTCTATTAGCATCCCAGCGCCGTTACTAAGGGCTGGAAGTCCAACCCCGTCGAGTTTGACTCCGTCTTCAACCGCTCCCGCCACACCATCTCCTTCGGCAGCCCCAAAATTGTCTCCATCTTCTGCTCCTTTCTCCCCCACTCCACCTGGGCCTCCTACCCTCACCACTTCGAGGACTACGCTACCACAGACGCCTCCTTCTTGGATCAGTTTAAAAAAAATGGTGCTGGTCGGAGCTCGCCAAGCACAGCCCCCTTTTCCGACCACCAAGCACAGCCCCCTTTTCCCTTTCCCTTTCCCTTGGTCTCTCTTTCTTTCTCCTCGTAAGATAAGGCAGAGAACGACGTTGCGCAAATGTTATAAATAAAGGCTTCAAAATATCAGAAGAAAGAAAAAACAACATCGATCCTCACTTAAAATTGTACACCTGGTCCGCTCAATTCAGTAGCATTATTTTATTCTATTAATTACCACCGCCCTATGCGGCCATGCCGCAGAGTCATCGCAAGATCCCACCATCCAATTACAAATAACGGTCCCGATAATTCAGGATGAAATAGAAAAGGAATACTGTATCTATACCATGTGATCTCCTGCGCCCATAACAATAAAGACATCACTTCTGAATGGGTTGCACAACCTGAAATTGGTGCAAAACAACAGACCACACGTTGGGCTATTGAAAATCTAACTTATCTCCCATCAGCACCGATCCTAGCAAATCCATGTAACTCAAACCCAAAAAAAAGGCACTGTAGCTAGTTGACCTTGTACTGTAATTGCATCAACGTAATTCAAACCGAAAAAAAAGGCAATGTAGCTAGAAGACAAAATTAAAACGTAGCTGACTTTTGCACGTAATTCAAAGGAAAATTCAACCAAAAAAAAAAATTGTACTGTTCATAAAGAAGTTGAAGGGGGTATCCAGCATTAATATGTTCAAATACAGAGCTACTAAGGTCTCTTCGTCTACTTAACAACCATCGTCAAGCTTTTCTATATATATATATATAAAAAAAAGGTCTCTTCAGGAGCCACGAAGCGAAGGAAAAGAAGTAAAATTTAAAATTCAGGCTAAGTCCAACGATTTTTGGATTAGAGCCCAGGCACTCTTCATTTTTAAGCCCAGACACTATCTCAATTACTATAAAACGATCCTTATTCTTCCTAAAATAACCCCAGGCAAGTATTTGGTTTGATACAATATGGATCTGACATTTCAAAAATAATAATAATAATAAATAAATAAAAATAGTTTGGATGTCAGCTATGAATAGTTCTTTTGATGGAACTCCGAACTCAAAACGAATAATCATATAAATTTATAATGGTGAGTACTAGTAGTATAAATAGATTCAATGAAAACTACAAAGAGCTGAAGTTGTACGACTAAATAGTTCTAATGAAAATGTCACCGCACTAAAGAATGTTGAATGCTCCGTGCTAGCGCTGTCAAATGTCTAAAATGGACACGGAATAATGGTATTATGTTTTCGTTCCGTTGCAATAAATGAAACAACTTTTCTATTTTGTTTTCGTACGTTTCAGATTTTCCGTTATAATTTCTCATTTCTACATTCCGTTTTTCGAAAACAGTATAAATTCTAGTTCCATTTCTGAAAATGAAACTAATTTCCTCTTATAATTTCGTTCCATTTCAGATGGAACGGACTGTAAATGTGCGAAACGGTATGATATTGACGGTCCTACTCCGTGCCTTTCAAGGAAGTGCGTTGACCAATCAAATATGCTAAACATTTTTTGGATATTGTATTTTGAGACTATTATAAAAGAAATGAAATTTGTGAGCTCAGAAGCTTTATTTATTCTAGTTGACATACTTTTGTTATTGAAGAAATTAAAATCACGTTAAGGCGGATTGTAATTTTTCACTTTGTCAGCATAACCAGATTCGCCCTTTTTTCAGGCCTAAAATCAGTGAAAGATCATTTAAAATATTCTCTCCTTGACCCAACTACTTGATTCGAATAGAAAGGTTTTATTGGTTTTGTTTAAACTGATCAGCCAATCCAATAAATGGTGCGTGTTTTGCAAACCATATTGAGCCTCCATATTCTTTTCCCCTTTTTGTTGGCTTGAGCCTCCTTAACTTGAGATCCACTATTTCAACAAAAATGATACTAATAGATAATACATTATTTTGCTGATATTAATACCTAAAGAAATGATTGTTACAGGAATGCAATATATGTTAATTAGGCGACAAGTGAGGCCAAGAAGGTGGGAAAAATACATTCTCTATTCAGGGATTATTGCTATGGAATTAGCCCTAATTAATTTCATCTCTCCTCTCAAGGAGGCAGCATATCTTCAGAAAAGGAAGGTGCAGCATAAGAAGTCACAAATATTATTGCAACACTCATAGAAACATGTGCAGCTGCAAAAATATATGTTATCCAGTCAGTCGTAACTCATAAGTCATAACTTCACCAAGAGAGGTTAAAAAGTATTTGCTCATTTTCTTCGGGAAAGGAATGAATCATTAATTCAGTAATGATCGGATGCATCCATCTGTGAAACTAATTCTTAAGTGAACCTAACAAAGAAAAGCTAAAACTGACCAACAATTAAATAGAAAAAAATTTATTTGATTTATTGCCACTTCTTTTAGGTGCTTTGTGTACTGATCTACACGGCTACACCATTATTTGTACTGAAACTTTCTACTGTGAAGATGCATACCCAAAAATTCAGTGAAATAAAAAGGCAAAGATAACAATATTTGAGCTGAAAGATTTGGATCAACAAAATATAATTAGAAAAAAAATAAAAAAGGGTATGAGATAATTACCATTCATCAGTTACTTTGTCTTGGAAATCATCGTCTTTGGACATCCCTTGAGAAGAAGGTGCATCCATCTTGTCCACTCTTTAATTCCTTCTCTCCCAGTCGCCTCTGTTGTTCAAGACTGGAAGCAACCTGGTACAGTGGTACTTGGTATGTAGTGCTCCAAATAGGAAAATGGGAAATGTGGGAGGGAAACAAAATAAAGAATTTGGCGCACTTTGATGGGTTGATGACTTACTAGTTGATACTTGATACCCATGTGGCCACTTTAGAATCTAGTGGGGAAGGGCTTATTTCAAAATTAATTGTTGTCGGTGGCGTTTTGCCCAAATTGATTTAATGACGATGGTATGAAGCTGGGCGGTGCTATCCTGGTGCATAGATTACACCAAAATAATTTTCTTCAGAAAAAGCAGTAAAGGGCTGAAAAGGGTTAGAAATGCAATTAACAAATGTCCCGGCAAAACCGTAGGTTTATAATTACTATCATAAGCATGTACAAATAGTAGTGTTTCCTATATATATTTCATAAAAATTTGTACAATTTTTTTTTTTGTAAACTAATTTTTGGTGTATTATTTCCACATATTTGGTACATTTTTTTTTGCAACATAAAATTCCGTACATAAAATGTCAGCAATCGTATTTCTAGGACAGATAAAACTCCCTGCAAATTTTATTATGATTTTTGTTATAATGATTAGAAATAAAAATCTGAAGCACACACGAAAAATGAGGAAAATTGTTACAATCAGAATCGGGGATAAGGTATGCAATTGCAAGTTATTGTCTCTGCGTGGACCAACCTATTGAGTTGCGCATGCGCATTTCCATAGCCGCAACTATTTTTATTTTTATGAAGCATAAAGTCGATAAAATGACCCAAGCTGACTCGTGAAATCCCAAGCTATTCTGATCTGACTCAATTACTTCGCTTCTCAATCCATATTAAACAACTTTTTTTTTAGAATTAAGCTTAATTAATTAATAACTCAATCATAGGTCCTGTACTTCTGTGCCAATAAAGAATCTTGTTAATATATGATTCTTCTTCTTCTTCTTTTAACCCATGATTCCCATCTAAATATCTAATATTGCCAAAACTTGAACAATTTTAATGAGAACTAAAACAACAAAATGCACAACTATGGTGTATTCCAGCTTCGAGAGATTTTAAATTTTTAACATTTTTATAATTCTGTTGGTAATTATATGAATAATTTTCACAATGTTTTCAGTATCCATCGAATGACAAATATTATAATAAAAAATGAAGGGGCTTAAAAACTATAAGATTTATTTTAAGAACGCTGCTATCTGCTGCCTGCCTTTGCAGCGTCGTGCCTCGCGTGATTCCTCATCATTGTTTATCTTAACAAAGAGTTTCTGAAGATTAAATCATGTAATATTCTGTGCAGCAGGTAAATTTCTGACAATCTGACTCGTTTGGACCAGATATATATTGCTCATGCCACAAAAGATCTGAAAGAAGAGCTACCCTAGCATGCTCCAGCAGTGACTTTCCTTTTAGGAGCATCAAAGAGTTCTATTGTTACGGGCTAATGGCCTAATGGATAGATAACAAGAGTAGATAAAATAGAATCACACTTATCATCCTGTCAATAGTCTTTTTTTTTGGTAATAGTAACGTCACGTGGAAATTAAAGATCCGTATTGAGATTACATACATATTTTTCCAAAAGGCGAATGAAATACCTGTCTAACTAAAGGCAGAGTTTACCTTTTGACTTTGAGTCTTTGAGATAATATATCTAACTGTAAGTCTGTAAGATTGCAATTCGGATAAAAAATCAGGAGAATAAAAAAAAAAAAAATTTAGCTCATGAATACACACAAGCTATGACACGAGATGAAAGCCTTACAACACCTTAAACAACAAATCAAAGCGCATGTAGAAAGGTCTCCATTATAGAAAGCACACAAACAACTCTGCTATTAATTAAGCAAATAACGTGCTTTCTGGACAGATCCAACAGAGGAGAAGAGCCTAAAGGAAGTATCTTTAGCCACAACAGAGGCAAAAGATTTGGCTATATCATTTTCAGCTTTTTTTCAATAAAACTAGAAATAGGCCTAATCACAATATTCATCAAAGAAATTAAAATGGAATTAGTTTGAGGGCCCAGGTCATTTGGTTTAAACTTTACTGACCTGCACTGGTCTTCTTCATAGTTGACAGTTTCTTTTTTTTTTTTGTATTTTGGGTCAGTAGTTGCCAATCATTTTGAAGAAAGCAGAATCATCAGTCTTTAAATTATCCTTACATGAGAATAGCATTATCAGCAAGGTGCTGCACAAAATGTGGAGGAAAACGAAGATCTCCTTGAGTAGTTTTTTATACTGTTTTGTGTTCTTGTTGGTTTTATGCTTGTCTTAATTAAACTCTGGTACTTTGTTGTTTTGCTTTTTAGTTTTTTGTTGTTTGCTTTCTTGTAATCACTCTCTGTGTGACTTGACTTTGTATGAGCTTTAGCATGCTTAATGGATGCAGGCACCTTGGTTAGGGTGCTTTTATCAAATAATAGTAATAATAAAACATTATCCTAACATGACCCGCTACACAAATTGTTTCACAGAAATGAAATATAAAATCCATGTTGATACTATTCAGTATCCTTCATCAAGCCCTCCCAAATTGTACTTAGCGTAATAAGACTATAAAAGCTACCTTGTATAAAACAAGAACTTGAAGTAGAATGTGAAACAAATCGAGAGAAACTAGTTACATCTTGGTGTCAATTGATTTTTAAGATGTTGACGGTTCTTGTCATGGTTATAAGTGTTCACTCTAAGCTTTAGTAAAATTTCTGCTTTCATGAAAAACACTCACGGGACAGTTTTATGAATCCTTGGCAGTATCTGCCAAGATGTCTAAAAAAAGACAGTTTTATGAATCCACGATTCAAATATCTACATCATTTAGATCGTCTCATATGGAAATCCGATATTCTTATTTCAAATTAACCGAAATGATATTATCCAAGTGTCCTTTTTCTCTCTCTATAAATTTTTTGACAATAATACTGTTGCGTTTTCTTATGAAGGAGTTTGCGGAGACCAAAATAAATAATAGTTGGTGCGGAAGGGTTCAACAAAACAATCATTGTGTGCCAAGCCAGAACCGTAATCCCTTATAAATCTTTAAAAAACTGATTTTCATAATTTTCAATTATTTAAATTAGATTTTTAAATATATTAATTTCAAAAACAATATTTTAATTGAAACCCTGTTTGTGGTTGTTTATAGATATTTTGAAAATAAGCTTAGGAGGCTTGACTTTCAATTTATCATTTAAAAAATATTAATATCTTTAAAAAAACTTTTGTCCTGACAATCAGGGAAAATGTCGATTAATTACTGAAAAGTAAAAATTAAAAACGCTGTAACAAATCCTAAATCTCAAATTTTATAAAATCCAGCTCCTCTGGGCCGGGATATCTAATCATAGTAATCCTGACCCAGAGGCCCATACGAAAGGCCCAAAAATCTTCTTCCTCTATACGACGCGCCAGTCGCCGACGTGTCAGAGTCGTCGAGTAGTACGCAATTACTTGAGCTTTGTCGCCTAATTTCCATCTTTCCCGCGCTCCTCTTTGCTCTCCCTCTTCTCTCTCCATTTCTGACTAGGGTTTTTCCGATCGAGTCATGTACGCGAACCACCAGGATGGCGGCGCCTCACACTTCTATGGCGGCGGTTTCATGCCCTCGCAAGCTACTCAGACACCCGACCAGGCCGGCTCCTCTAAGGTCTTTACTTTGTTTACTTTCCTCCGCTCTGTGCATTTTCTTTAATTCAGTTCTGATAGGTTATTGCACCGAAGATTTGTTCTTGGTTCCTTTTTTTTTAAGTATGGGTGAGAAAGCGAGTATATTATATAGGAATTGAAATATTTTGTTCTAATAGCAGCAGTAGCGTCTTCATTGTGAATTAATTTTTTTTGGGCGGTTGAGGGTGGTGAGTCTTAATTCCGGACCCTCTTATATTTCCCAAATGATTTGGTGGTGCTGTGTAGACTCTAATAAGGATGATGCTTACAGCAATTAGGAACGTTAGAATTGAGAGCATGTGTGCTGGCACTGGGGTGTAACAGCAATTACTGGTCATCAATAGTTAGTTACCAGCTGTAGGAGAGAACTAACGCAAAAACATTCTAAGCTTATAGAGCTTATCAAGTGTGTCATGATTTGCAACATTACAATTGTTTTTTTTTTTTTTTTTTTTTTCTTAAACCCTCGTCTAGAAAGGATCTAGGGTTTACTAGTAGAATTCGATACAGATTCATTTAATTAATAAAGTTGGTTCTTTACTTGAAGGTTAATTTTGGTTGTGATAGTACGAATTGACTTAGGCTGGTCAATAGTGGTTTTGGATTCATTGAGAATGCATCTTCTTGGCAGCCTTGATAATGTTTCTCAAATCAAATAATAAAATTAAACAATAGAAGTTTCTAAATATGATGCCACCCTTTGTTGTGTCAAATTTCATACAATTTGGGTGTCATTTCATATCCTTATCAGAGATTGATAAATATGGACCATTGCAAATTTCGAGTCAATTAATGAACTGTAAAATATGGATATTTTTGTTCTTTTTATGTGTATGATATGCATAACTATAGATCACATTTTGAACTGTCGGGATTTCAAAATTATAAATTGAATATAACAGTTGTCAAAATTGTTAAGATAATCCGTTGTCTATGAACCCAACCTTAAATAGTATGTGAGACCTAACTTTGGTTACTTACATTCCAAGGAACTGCATTAATATTTGACCTAACGCCTTTTTTTTTCTTATTTTAAGAGTCGAACCTCAAGTTCCAGTACAACAGTACCCCTGACCATTAAACAAATCACTGAAGCGCATCATTTAAATGATGAGAGAGCAGATTTTCTTATAGATGGAGTGGAACCATCCCTTGTAAGTTATTCAAATGCTGTTTTTGTTATATTAATACTAACCCCACTGTCAAGGCTCTTTATAGTAAGTTCTGTTGCCATCTTCTTTTTTTTTTTTTGGTTCAAATCGTAACACTGGGAATATCTAAGTGATTGGATTCCTTAAATGGGTTTTAGTAGTTTTGATGCACGGATGATTGGATCTTCTTATTCTAGTTTTGCAATCTACATATCTCAGGAACTTATGTTGATGGTTGTAGGTGAGGCTGTTGGGTCGTGTTTTAAATAAAGCAGAAAGAGTCACTGATGTATCTTTCTTACTAGATGATGGGACTGGCAGCATTGAAGTTACCCGATGGTTCTCGTCATGTTTCTATGTTTTTTTTTAAATAGTTTTGTTTACTTAGTTATATTATTCTCTTTCAGTAGTAGTCTCTTATCTATTCTGTCCCGTGTGATTTGGGGTACATTTTTTATTATCCTTTTTTTTGTAGGGTATCAGATCCTTTTGATACAAATGAAATGACCAAAATTGAGTAAGACTTGCAATCTCCAGTTTTAAAGTATTTATGTTTGAACCAATTTTCATATTGTTTTGCTAATATGAGTTTCTTATCCCATTCATAGAAATGGAATGTATGTCGTGCTTATTGGCAAGTTGAAGGCTTTTCAAGGAAAGCGGCACATAGGGGCTCATGCTGTTAGGTAAACAACATGACTATGCAGCTTTTGTTTGCTTTGTTCAAAGACCTTTTTTTTATTTTAAATTACATCAAATTAACCACATCTTCAAAGACCTGTGCAGGACTTCAACCAAATCACACTACACTTTATGGAGTGTATCCATGCTCATTTGGACAATAGCAGAAAGGTAATTGGGTTTCTTTCCATTTACATCGCAGTCTTAACTTATACCATCTAAACTTTGATATATAACATTCCTGTGTACTAATTTTCTAAATAATACATTTGAAGATAGAATGTTTTACATTACCTTTTTGTTTTTTTTTTTGTTTTGTCCTTTTTTTTTTGTTGTTGATAAAAGGCTCATTTGTAAGGTCATGCATACAAAGTTTTATGCTAATAGAGTATAAACACGCAATAATAACCTAGATTTGTATGGTTTTTTGTAAGAGTCCCTTATGATGTTTTTTAGAATTAATTTCACCAGTTAATTGCATCTTACATCCTATTTTGTTAACCCAACCTTTTTTTCCGCCTGCAACCACTGAAATTTTCACTTTGATCCAGATTGGGTCCTTTGTCCATTCTAAGTTAAATCTATAAACTAATTTGTTAAATATTGAATCAAGTGTGCTAAAAGTCAAACGAATTTTGTCGTAATTTCTGAGGAATTATGTTTTCTATATTTACTTATATTCTAAAAATTTTAGAAATTGTCAAAATTAAGGACTGTATATTTTTTGAGAGAAAGTGTGAGATTATCCGACTCTCATCTGAAGTTTATGTCCTGATATATAGAGGGAGTTAATATTTGAAGTATTAATTTTATAATTTCAGTGTAATTTAAATATTTAGTGATCGAACTTTGATCAAAATTAAAGCTTAAGAATGGTTGTTTGGAGAGATGAATCCAATTTGTATTGACCAAAATTGGTTATAGTGTGATGTTCAGTCACCTTTGCGAAAGTACCCTTATTTTTTACTCATGCGGTGTGCTTTTATATTATTTTCTTTTTCTTTGTTTTCATGTTTCTGGACAGGCAAGTGCTATTCCAGCCACCACTTCTGCAATGAATGACATGAGAGCACATCAAACTTTGGTAAACCCTGTTACACTTGAGTTGTTTGTAATTTTTCACGTACCTATTGCATTCACTTGTAATTGATATTTTTGTCATTTGTTTGGTGCAGAATGTTGGGACAGGAGCAAGTGGTGACATCCGTGAAGTGGTCTTGAGTGTTTTTCAGGAGCCAGCCAGCCTGTAAGTGCTGTTTCATATCTTCCTTTATTTATATTATAAATATTCCTTTATTTGTTTTTGTTAATAATGAAAATAATCATATTTACCCTTTTTTTGGAAGGGCACGTGAGAATGGATTGCATGTAAATGAAATTATCAGAAGAATGGGTTTACCAGAGCAGAAAATCAGGTAACCCCACCCCTTCCCCCAAAAATAAAAAAAAAAATAAGAGAAGCTTGATGAGGTTGCCTTATGCTTTCTGCATATGTGTGTGTGTGGTATGAATTTGTTGATTCCAAGTTGCTGTATTTTCTTGAATCAGGGAAGCAATAGAGTATCATGTTGAAGTTGGGAACATCTACTCAACAATTGACGATGATCACTACAAATCTGCATGCAATGGCTAGCTGACACATAACTTCTAAAAGTGGCCTCCTGCCTCTAGTGTTGTATTAATTGTGTTCTCTTTTTGTGGTCTTTTGTGCCGTCATGTGTGTATCTGTGCGCATGTGCGCATTCTGTAGTAATATTATTGCCCATCTGTAGGATGCATTTTGTTTATAAGCTGTTAGAATAGAACTGGATATAGTTACTCCCGAGAACCTGACGCCATAACTTGTTTCTGTTGATAATTATCATTTGTTTTTCACTCTAGGGTTAGAATTTCACGTATTGCCATGCTGAACGCCAAAATGACAGCCATGCTAAGAAATGTCTGTTTAATTTGAAATCTTTTTGTTTTTGTTTTTTTTGTCTTGTGTTTTCTCTGTAGTGAAATATCTCGCTGGCTAGAATTTTGTGAGCATGAGATCCGAATATACTGGCCTTTTGTGAATTCGTACTTTAGAAATGGGATGTAATAGTCATCACAACGCTCTATTTTGTTTGGTTTGTAGCAAACTTGGCTAGTTCAGCACAATTGCGTCTAGTCAACGCTGAACAACGAAACTAATTCTGGACCAGTCAAATTGGTTTTCTCCAGATAAGGTTCCATACTATGTTAGAAGTTAGAACAGAGTAAAGAACCGACTGAATTGTAAGTCTCTCTCCTACACCAAGCATGGCCAACTCCTGTAATTCTATCCCAAAATTCATCACTTCTAACAAATTCAACTTTCCCCATGACAGAGATCTCATCCGAAGTCTGAAATTACTAATTCGTTCTAAACTTCAGTTCCAAGCTTATGCTTCGTCTAGAGGGTCAAATAGAAAACAAGATAGAAAAGAAGCATCTGAGGTTTAACACTACCGTTATGTCTACAATTTAGGAAAATGTAGCGCAAATGTGAATTGTCCTTGTTCTTTGTTTGTAGGGTTCTGTGCCGGAAGTAAGAAAAAGAAAAATAAAGAGGCGTAGCTTAATCTCAATATCACCTGCTGGTGAAAGATGGGATTCCCAATGGGACTGTGACTATGTGTTTACATTAAGTGAACTAGAGCTTGAGTATCTTGCAGCAGATGGGGAGCAGGAAAAAGAAGTGAATGTTTCCGTCACTTGTCAACAGGTAATTTAGAGTTTTGTCGTTGTCTTTGTCCTCCAAAATTTTTGGCAAAGATGGAAAGAAAGAACATGAGCATCTCGGTGCTTCATTATGCTGAATTTTGTTTTATACTACTGTTCTCCCAATTGCATCTTTTTTCTTGCAAAATTGCGATTAAAAGACAATAAAAAAAAAGAACTTGGCACTCATCTTGCATGTTTCATTGGATTGAATTAATCAAAATTGGGTCTTGTGCTTTCCAGCATACTGGGTTTGGCCTATCTATTCATGGAAACATTGTGACCGCCTTCAACAAAGAATGCAGCTGGTGTTCCAAAATATTTTCCAAAGAGGTACATAATAATTCAGTATTAAGAACACTTTTCAAAAAGGGTTACTAAAATAATCTTACCAAAAAAAAATTGAAATTATTGCAGATTGATACTTCTTTTGATGTTACAGTTCTGCCTGAACAAAGGAAATCTGAGTTACCTGAGTTAGGAGGAGATGATTCAGTAAGTTTATTCTCTTTTTTTTTTTGGCTAAAAGAAAAGTCCGAGCAAGTGAGACAGAGACAGAGGGCGTGAACACACCAATGTACTAGGAATACTTACTTCTTCATATTTTGAATAACAGGTGATCTATGTGAAATACGGATTTGAAGCTGAACTTGATTCTTTCATCCAAGATAAAATATTAGTAGCAGCCCTAAGTCAGGTAATCAATTTCCACTTTCCTCCCAAATGAAAATTAATAATAATTTAAATATAAAAAAGCAAAGGATAGCGAGCATATTCTTGATGGACCACTAAACTAACCAATGTTTTTCTGCAGGATACTTGCTCAGAAACATGTGGTGATACACCAATCACACTATGTAAGAACCCTTGCTTCATATAACACTTTAGAGCACTTATAGTGCCCGAAAATCAAAATATTAAATTTCTGCTGGTCTCCTTGTCCTATTATTTAGGGATATTTTGTTAAGACTTTATGTTAGAATTTACTACAGTTGGAAGAAAATTATAGAAAAATAGTATATATTTTAATATTTTGTACGACTGTTTTGTTTTATTTGAAACAAAATGCAGACTTTGATGAAAAAGAAAAAGATTATAAACCAAGGTGGCCACAGCTTCTTCAGTTGAAACAAGCACTCTTGGAAAAGGAGACTCAGTTCGGCCTAGAAAAAGGATCTGATGAAAATTCTAAATAAATCGGATAGAATAACATTGATTTAATATTTTGTTAAGTGTGAAGGTCTTTCTTGTCTATAGAATTTTCATACCAAGAACTTCTTAATGCCTTACCCCAAAAAAGGAAACGTCTTAATACATTATGCTGGGGACAATAATAAAAAGATCATAGATCTCATAGACCACATATATTGATCACTGTTTTGTTTGTATTATTGAAACCATGGATCTGTCATATTTTTCAAATTATAAAATATAAACAAGGAAAGAGGGAAAATCTTGAACAAATTTTGTTTCATAATTAAATCTACTTAAGAGTGCTAATTTTCAACACTAATGCGGTATGCTAAACTCAACCCTACGTGGTTAGACTACTACAAAAATAAAGATAAGAAGAGTCTTAAAGATAAACTACATCGTTAGAATTTAGACCTGACGATGAGTTTTTCTTCTTTCAAAATAAAAAAACTAAAAAAAAAAAAAAAATCTAGCAGAACCGAACCTACCATGGTTCATGTTTGAATGACTACAATGTAGAAATGAATTCATCAACCCGTGCATTCATCTGTCGGGATAAAAACTTCATGCAAATTGGAGGATTAACCTTGGCCAGAGAAAGAATTGACTGTGGCAAAGTCCACAGCCCATCCCCACAAATCAAACCAGAGGCTACCGCAGATGCGAATTGATCAGCCTTGGCCTTGTCAACCATCTCCCAAATAAACAAAATCAAGCTACCTATGCACATGTCAATTGCAAAATATGATCCGATGTAAAATGGTATGGCCATGGCCATGGGAAGGGGAATGTACTTCCTGAGCTTTTCTGGGGCCAAGTCTCTTAACAAATTAATCACAATCGCTGCAGCAAAGAACACAAAGCAGAGTGTAAGGCAGTTTTTCGGGAGGGAACCTAAACCTTCTACACCCAGAATAGCCATGTTGCGGTACACAATTGCGTAGGGTGCAGGATAATTGCTGTCACTCAGACCAATGTCCTTGAATGCCTTGTAAAAAAGCCAAAATACACATGGCCCGATGAAACAACCCATAACTGCGATGGAAATAGTATCGGAGATTACATGATATATATAAGAAACATAACAGCTTGAGTGGATTATGGATATCCTCGTGCATTCATACCTGTGCCGATAACCTGGCTAACAAACATGGATCTAGGGGAAGTCAGGGTCATGTAGCCAGTCTTAAAATCTTGCATTAAGTCAGCAGCAGTAGAAACAATGCTCATCATGACGCCACAAGATGACAAGCCAGCAACAACACCACCTTCTCCCTGACCAGCCCATGCACCAATGCAGAAGATGGCAAGCTTTCCGTACGTGGAAGCAAGGGACCAGTCAGTCAGGCCGCATCCATATGCATTACAGAATGCAAGGACTGGTGCCAACACGTATGCTACCGCGATGTAGTACCTATTTAAAGATGAGACGTTATATATTTTGATTAATTAAAAAATACACTATTATTGAAGGACTTGTAAATGAATAATTTGTTGACCGAAAATTTTACAATGTGGAAGGGGCCCAAAATTTTACTAGGTAGATCTGAACGTTTTGTATTGTTACTTTCAACATATAGTATTGCTATAACATATTCTGTTGAGGTTTTAAATGATGGTCAGAAACAGAACCTACAGATAAGATATTGTACAGATGTCATACTAGTGAGTGGTAAAGCAGCCGTTATAATATGGCTAAGTCAAGATAATTAAAACATTTAGGTTGAAATAGTCAGATAAAAGTACCATTTCAGGGGTTTGAAGATGATAGGCAGAGCAATAATGGAAATTATCGCCACACCAATGTAACCACATAATGCAAACCATAGAGGAATCTGGTCCTTCAAAAAGAGCTGAGTCCTCTTTTCATCATCAAATGATATCGGCTTAGGAATTATATCACCCCCATCACTATCTGATACAGGAAGGGCAGATCTCTTCTTTTTTATATTTTTAGCAACAGTCCAGAGCATGTAGAGGACCACCTTTCCGAAGTTATACAGGCCATCTCCAAGGATCATGGCTATGGATATGAACACCTCAATTACAGAACAAGTAGATTTTAGTGTGTGTCTATGAAGTTTTAATCAATAATGATTGGTTATTACTGAAAATAAGGATATGTGCATGAACTTTAAGGTGTCCGTTCTGATACTCTGAGCAAGCTTCTTGCTGGGAGTAGGAGCACAGGGTGCCGGTGTCCCTTTCTTACGTTTGAAAACATTTAACCTTCAACCAAACAACTTAGTGAATAGTGCTTTTGTTTCCGGATAACTCTAATATTTAGGTTCTTTAACTCATGAGACAAATAATCATACAGAATTTCAAAATGTTTACCTTATAACCTTGCAAACCTTGAAGGCTAGTGGAAGAGATATCGTCTGGGTACCAGTCTCCCCTTTTCTTTTCAATTAGAGGCCACATCAAACCCCAAGAAAGAACACCTCCCAATAGCACTGATAAATTTACAATGTATGGGCAGATCATCCCAACTCCAACATATGTCGAAGAGAAGTCAAAGAAAAACCTAGAAAATATAATAATAGGAGGGTCATCAGTTGCAACTTTCTAAAATAAAGCGGGACTTATCTGCGGGGACAGGATTCAGACCAAGACCGATATGCAGTAGTGAAACATGAGGATAATTAATTTTGAAATACAGAGAATGTTTCATGTACTTCCGAGAATAAGCCTCTAGGCCCAATGTAGGGAAGCTTGTGAATCCACAATCATCTCCTCCAGTGTAGAACCATTGGAAGAATCCCCAGAAGAAGCTTCCTGCAAAGAACTTCCCTAGCATCTTTACTTGCTTCCTACAATTGTGCAATGCCGTTTTTAAGTATGAAAAATATATTGTTAAAGGTTTTGAATAACTGCTCTATGATGTTGAATAGTTGTAAAACTAATTTTGCTTTACTTTGCCAATTTGGTACCCTCAGGAGTATGAAAGCCGTTGATAAGATGAGAAGTTGCTGTGCCACTTGGGTAGATCAATTTGTAGTCAATTATCATTATCTGAGCACCAAAAAAAAAAAGATTGCTGAGTAAATTTTTAGTTCTTTCGTTAAGGCACAAAAGAGACTTAAGATAAGTGAGAGCAGAACAAAATGCTTAATTTTTTACCTTCCTTAGGGGCACAAGAGCAAAAAGTCCGATGAAACTGACACAAAACATGAACCCAATCATCCAAGTCAATTGTGGATCCTTGATATCCTTGGCATCATTTGCTTCTGGTGCTTGATTTGCAACTCTACTGCTCATACCAAACAAATAGCTTCCAAAGCCACCTGTTCACAAATCCAAAACTGTCAACTTCATAAGCCAGTAAAACAGATTAATCTCTGTTCAATTTAGAGAAGATGCATAGGGATATCTGTGACAACTGACAGAGAATGGATCCAGCCCCTTCTAATTGTACAGTATTTATTCAATAATTCTCATCAGATCAGGATCGTTTATTTCAGGTCAGATTCACAGATCGATTTGAACCAAATAACTGCCTATACCTACCAGTTCTGTACAAGTTGTGGGCAAAAGGATTTGCTGTAGACTGTCTGATCTGAAATAAATGGACAAGATCTTCTTGAAATCATTTTATTCAACCAATGACTTCCCTAATTATGAAGTGCAGCCTAGCCCCTCATATAGAACAGGTGATGTATATCTTTTGAATCAAGCCAATAGAATTATCATAAAAAGAAAACAAAAATACAAGTGAACATACCACTGAATGCCAACCCATAAGCTGCAACCACAGCAGTCTGAATGACTGTATTCTCCTGTCTTGTAAATGGTTGTCTCAGCATTCCACACCTCTCCAACAAACCTGTCCAAACCCGGACGAAGAAAAACCCGAGCAAACCAGCAGAGACATTCAGAGAGGGTATGATACCCGTCGTAAGATTAAGCTTCATCACAATAACGCTGAACAGCACAGCAAGGAACAAGGCTACCACAAATGCACGAAGGGTGAGCTGTTCTTTCCAGCTGGGTACAGATTTTGATTCAAACACCTGTTCAACTGAAAGAGTGTAGGTCTCTTCTTCATCAATCTCTTCATTTTCGGAATTGGCATTGTTGCGATGCCTGAGGGTACTCATCTCCTGCATTCCTTCAACTTCCCTACGGACATTGGGACTTGATGGCTGGTTTGGATCTCCACTAGTTTCCATTGGAGATGAACTTGGTGGTGGATAACCGTGAGGAAGAATCTCAGGGATCAGATTTCAGAATTTTCAGTTAAGAACCTATTTATGTGCATATGAGAGGACAGTATCTATTATTTTTAGGGTGCTATATTAAGAGTGAAACATAGGTTTCCCTTAAAAAATAGAGAAAATCGGCCGTACACCCCTCTAATCTTCTAGAGTGTGAATACCTAATTTCTGGGTGGTATTATGAAACGAAACTGAACATCCTTTAACTTCTCGAAAATTAGTTAATGCTGAATTCAGCATTAATCTTTTTTTCAAAAACAGGAGCACAAGATGCTAATTTAAGAAGAAGCATACAAATATGTTATTCGGATACTATTCTTAAGGCAAAATTGACTATTAAATTCTAAATTTAACATGAATTCAATGCCAAAAGTACTCCAGGATTATATAGAGTTGCAATAGGTAGTGACAGCTAGACATTCAAGTTTTCATGGTCAGTGACACCAAAGCTAAAAATAAATTGAAGTTCATTAATTCCAAAATACAAGAGAGCAGGTTACAGTATAATGAAGAGAGAAGGGTTTATTGTTGGTTAACCTATCGGTCCTTCAAAATTCCCCTTTTACCAATGAAACATCAATCAATATATCGAATTTTGCCAATAAAAAATAACCATCTTTTTCTTTGTCCCCTTTTATTTTTAGGTATAAATTTTTACTTTAGTTTACAATTAATCTCTATGGATAAATTAAATTCGCATTTTAATTGTTTTCTTTCATTCTTGTATTAGTTTCATGAAGAAAGAAAAAACGAAAAAGATTAACACATTTTCGTTGTTTCTTTTATTCTTCTCAACGAGCATTGTAGGAAAAACCTGTACCCATACTGTAATCAAAAGTTGTTGAAATCCCGGCGTGACAAGACTGCCAAGCTACTTTTTGTAAGAATAACAAAATACTTAGCGCAAAAAATGATCACAGATTACCTAAGTCAATATCTTAACTCAATCAATAACGTAATAATGAGAATCTCTTATTCCCATGAAAAAAACTGCCATGTTGCAACTGCGTGAGACGTGAACTAATAGAAGTGCAATAACCATACGTTTAGAGAGATGGCTTGACGTCAGAATCTAATAGGCAGTTTTATTGACAATGTTTCGGGAGATCGGAATGTTGTTAGATATCCTTCTTGTACGCTCTTATTTTCCTTGTTGTATTTTGATTTTCTTTAAAAAAAAAGATAGAGGCATTTTACCACCGAATTAGAGAACAATTACAAAAAATTAAGAAGGCTAATTCAGTTTCATATTGAAATTTATTTACAGTATTTTCCAATGTCAACACTTTTAACATCAAACTAACCCAATACTAAAAGTATTAAACCCACCACAAACTTCTCTTCGAGAAATGAAACAACCAAAAAAGAGAAAGAAAAGGAAACCAAAGCACATACATAAAAACATATAACCAATAACTACACAACAACGAAGTAACCCAACACCAGAAAATAAACCATTTTTGTCAATTTGACTCACAAGGAAGAGATGAAGTCATCAACCTTTTCATTCACCTTGCGAGAAATAAACTTCATACAAATTGGTGGATTAACCTTAGCCAGAGACAAAATTGACTGAGGAAGAGTCCACAAACCATCCCCACAAATCATCCCTGAGGCCACTGCAGGCCCAAATTGATCTGCCTGCACCTTGTTAATCTTCTCCCAAATGAACAAAGTCAAGCTACCGACACACATGTCAATTGCAAAATATGGACCAATGTAGAATGGAATGGCCATGGCCATAGGGAGAGGGATGAATCGGGAGACCTTTTTTGGAGTAAAATCTCTAATCACATTGATTAAGATAGCCGCAAAGAAGAATCCATAGCAGAGTTTGAGGCAGTTGTGAGGGAGGGACCCAAAACCATCCACACCAAGAATAGCCATGTTACGGTAAACAATAGCATAAGGTGCAGGGTAATCACTGCCACTTAGACCAAGGTCATTGAAGGCCTTGTAAAACAGCCAGAAGACGCATGGTGCAATGACACATCCCATAGCTGTAATGGAAACATTTGGCAATTAACAAAGTGAGGTAAGACGGTATATACATACATTCCATTTGTTTCTATTTTTGCAAACTATACATATATTTGTGAGGATTCACAAAAAAGTCCATATATGTTGGTATTATTCCTGTCCCAGAAAGGATGATGCAAATAAATTGAAGTGGTCTAAAATGGATAACATTTTCACTAGGTTATTGGGCTAATTAAGAAGCATTGATATTTGGGCTAATAAATTTTATACCTGTACCAATAACTTGACTGACAAACATGGATCTAGGGGATGCAAGGGTCATGTAACCAGTTTTGAAATCTTGCATTAAATCAGCAGCCGTAGAGACAATACTCATCATGACACCACAAGCTGCCAAGCCAGCAAGCACGCCACCATCTCCTTTACCAGCCCATGCCCCAATTGTGAAGATAGCAAGCTTGCCATAAGTGGAGGCAAGAGACCAGTCAGTCAGGCCACACCCATATGCATTACAGAAGGCAAGGATTGGAGCCAACAAGTAAGCAACCAGGATGTAGTACCTGTTAAAAATAACAATTGAAGGAAATGCTATAAAGAATGCTTGATTTGGTGGTGTTCTATTGCATTGTGCTGCTGCTCCCCACCCCCCCCCCCCCCCCCCCCCCCCTTTTTTTTAAACAGCAACTGGTTAACCAAAAATTCAAAGTTGGTTGAGGCCGATAAGTACAGGTACCATTGCAAGTGGGAAAATTCTGGTTTGGTACTAGTTTCTTTAGAACTCCTTCAATCTTGTATCTTATTCACCAGAAATTTCACAAATTCTGGAGAGTGGGATGCACAATATCTGTCTGAAGTTGGATTAAGTTTGGTTCTGATTTGAAATAAAGACATCTTTTTCTTCATTCTATACAATTTGTTATTATAAACTCCTAAATATTTTGTAGTCCTTTGTGTAAAATTTTGCTCGTCCCTTTTTCTTTTTCTATAGTCAGGAATTAATTTAGACCTTGAGGCATTAAGTACTGAAATACCATTTGAGAGGCTTGAAGATATGCGGCAGCGTTATGATGGAAATGATTGCCACACAAATATAACCACCTAAAGCAAACTTTTTAGGGATCTGGTCCTTCAAAAAGAGCTCAGTCCTCTTTTTATCATCAAAGGAGATAGTCTCAGCAGGCACAACACGGCCATCACTATCTGTGATTGGTAGTCCAGACTTGTTTTTGTATGCTTTGTAAATAGCAATAAGGGTGTGGGAGAAGACCTTCACAAAGTTGTACATGCCATCTCCTAGAATCATGGCAATGGATATGAAAACCTACAGGTCCAAAAACTTAAAACTTAGTAAAGGGTTATTGCAGTAAATAATAACAAATGATTCTTCCCAAACTGACGCTAATTTGAGAGATATGTTTAGTTATTAATTCACTCTCCAAGAACTAAAATTTTGCTCCAGGAAAAGCTGATAGGACAACTTTTAATATTCCATATGTCATTTTAGTAACTAATTATTTGGTTGGTGTAAAAATCCATTTTTATATTTTCTACAAATTTCCTTTCTGTGCCTCACATGGTGGCAATAATAGTCCAGTTTTAAATATGTACCTTATAACCTTGCAAGCCGTGAAGACTGGATTTAGAGAGATTGGCAGGATACCATTCTCCTTTTTTGTTATTAATTAAAGGCCACATCAACCCATAAGAAATAATACCACCTAAAAGGACCGAGATGTTCACAATGTAGGGGCATATCATCCCAACTCCAATATAGGTAGGAGAGAAGTCAAAGTAAAACCTACAAAAGTTTCAACAAAAAGACTGTCATCTAGAGTTACAAACAATGTCAAATGTTTTTACAAAGCTTGGATGTGTCCTTTACTTATTAGCAAAAGCCTTTAGGCCTAAGGTGGGGAAACTTGAAAATCCACAATTATTTCCTCCAGTGTAGAACCATTGAAAGAACCCCCACAAGAAGCTGCCTGCAAAGAACTTGCCCAGCATCTTTACTTGTTTCCTATAATAATGCAGTTAACATGAGATTATTAGACTTGTAATACTATAGAAATCTGGAATTACGATGTGTCTAACTGTTGTCGGAATTGTTTCCCTGGCCTTACTTTGCCAATTTAGCACCCTCGGGAGTGTGAAAGCCATTGATAAGATAAGCAGTAGCTGTCCCACTTGGATAGATCAACTTGTAATCCACAATCATAATCTGAAAATAAAACAAAGTTTGTTCCTGTAGTTAGTAACAGCTTTCTTTTGGAATACTAAAAAAAATCAGGATTAACTTGTTTTTTATGTATGGTCTGAAAAGTTTTACCTTTCTCAAGGGCACCAGAGCAAAAAGACCAATGAAACTGACGCAAAACATGAACCCGATCATCCAGCTCAGTTTTGGGTCTTTGATATCCCTTGGATCATCTGCTTCTGTTGCTTGTTTTGCAATTCGACTGCTCATACCAAACATATAGCTTCCAAAACCACCTGATCATATACATTAACTTGTTAAGATGCTCAGTAACAATAGATAGATTAACAGTTTAACACATTTCTGACAGGAATTATACACATGGTTACACCATATGTGCCACATGAAAACCATACTATTGCTTGCTGGGTTATCCAAAACGGCGGACCCATCAGTAGTGCTATTAAACTAATAATATTTATGTGCATCACATCACTATAAAATCCTTCGTTCACACCGTGATCATAGAAAATAAATAAAGTGGATTGCCCCACTTATCACTCCAAGGCATGCTTCCTAGTTAGAGAGTCAACCAAGAAATCAAGCCAACTATGACACACCGTGGACCTGATTTCGTTTTTTTGTGCCAATTTGCATCAATTGTGACATTCCACCCGCTATAAAGCATTAAATTAACAACCAATCTTTCTCTCACAAAATGGCTAAGATTTACTCCATTTCCCTAACATAAATTTACATATCAAAACATGCAAAAGCACTAATTTGGACTGTTGGAATCTGTGCATAAAAAATGCGCCTTTTGAGATATGGCAGCAACAGCATAAGATAAAATAAATTAATTAATTATTTGATATTCTTTTTTTTTGGCACAGGCCTCGAAGTCTGAAGCCTGAAGGCACGGAATGGCAACAAAAAGATCACATCAAATTAATTATATGATTCTCCATCACATCCTTAATATCTAATTCTAAGACCAACTATTTAATTGCCAATTCTGACAAAAGGTGTTATATATCTCACAAAAGTCTTTTACAAAAAAAAAAGATAAATAATAAATAAAGTAGGAACTGAATCAAAATGGAATTAGTTGGGCTGTTTAATATAACAGTAAGCATCAAAGATGGCCACTTGCATAACTCTTAAAAAGGACAAATTAAACGGTTGTAATAAAACAGTAAGTATAAAAATAATACCTAATAAAATTAATGTGTAGTTTCAAATTTTTTATTTAATTAAAATAAAAATATTAAAAGTAACAATAATAATGTGCTTTTATAGAAAAATGAGTTGGAAAACAAATTTGTTTGCCTAAAAATGAGCAAATTTCCAATCAATCAATAAAAGGAAATTATCCTGCGACTTGCCAGCTACCTCAACATTATCGGTAATAGCCAAATAGGGAGGACAAAAAGAAGGAAGTTCCATTAATTGAACATATTCAGATCATCTCCATTCATCAAAATAATGGACTCATCCATTCCATCCCTCCACTCAGCCATTTCCATCTCAGGCATAACAGCACAGGCGAAGGACATGACGTCCATAACAAAACAAAACAAGACAAAAACAAACATTCTATTTTAGGAAGGTGAGCTTACCGCTGAACGCCAACCCGTACGCCGCGACCACGGCGGTCTGAATGACGGTGTTCTCCTGCCTCGTAAAGGGCTGCTTGAGAAATCCCCACTTGTCCAAAGCCACGGTCCACATCCGTACGAAGAAGAACCCGAGCAAACCAGCGGAGACGTTGAGCGAAGGAATGATACCGGTGGTGAGATTAAGCTTCATCACGATAATGCTAAAAAGCACAGCGAGGAAGAAGGCGACGACGAAGGCGCGGAAGGTGAGCTGCTCTCTCCAGCTGGGAACGGGTTTGGATTCGAACACTTGCTCCACTGAGAGAGGATTGTCGTCGGTTTCGCCGTTGGAGCCGTTGGATTTGTTGCGCTGCCTTAGTCCTGTCGCCTCCACCATCTCCTCGCCTTCGTACGCGTCGGATTTGGGTTTTGTATCCTCGCTGAGCCCCATTGGAGCTGAACTGGAGTTCAAGAGGAGGTTGATGAGAGAGAGAGAGAGAGAGAGAGAGTTAGAGAAGGGTGGTGGGAGAGAATCTGAAAAGTTGGGTTTGAATCTGGGGATGTGAATCTATTTAATAGGGGAGGAGGTGAGTAGAGTCTGTATTGTATTTTAGGAGGGAAATGATACGCTTCTCCAGGCTGTGTCCCTGCAAGGGTTTAAGCTGGCAACGTCGTAATCTGGAAGTTTCTAATTGTCATTTTTTTAAGCAATGAAATTATGGTTTGCCCTTCCCATTTGGGAGGGTAATATATTTCTGAATTAAGGTGGTTGATGGGTCTAATTTAGTAATTATTTTATTTTTATAATATGTTGGTTTAAAAATTAAATGAACTAGCGTTATATACGCGCTTCGCGCGTGAGGTGTTATTGATGTCTGGTCAGTTAAGTTTGGAGGTGGGAAAGTGGAAAATAATACACGAAGGATGAACTTGATTAACATGATACATCTATCAATGAATATCATTTAAATTATGTAAATATTGATAGATAAATTAATATATTAAATCTCTAAAAAATATTAATTTATTTACGTAATTTTTGAAGACAATCCACAAAATTTAATACAAACAAATCTAGAAAAATTTTATAAACAACTAAACAAAAGTGGAAAGAAATGTATAAAAGAAAAACCTATATCACTTTGATTTCATATAATTTTTGTTGATTCATATAATATCATTAGAATATATTATTATAAGATAATTATAATTACTAATAGTCATATTTAAATATTTCAGGAAAAATGTTGTGTTAAAAATAATTTGTGTCTCGAAATAGAAAAAGAATAAAATATTTACAATTTAGATGAAAAAATTAGCATTTTGTTACGCGCTTCGCGCGTGATGCTTTGTTATGTTAATTAAGGAGGAGTAAAAAATTAGATTGGTTTTCTTACGTATATAAAATTTTATAAATCAACAAATTTTGGAAAGGTTTAGAAACAATGAAAAACAAAATTATATTTATGAAACAATAGAATTGAGTAATCAGATTTAAAAATTTGACAAAAATATGTTAGAACTCTTTAACTATGAAATTTTATATTGCAGGGTATTTCATTTTTTTTTTATGAAGGATATAAAATTTTATGGTCAATTGAATTAATAAATGTCATCAAATAATTTTAAAAGCACCAACCATATTCCATATTTCATATAATTATATGATTAAATTAAAAATAGCTCAATGGCACGATTGAATTTGTTATAATCTTCACATCATTTATATAAAATTTCATACACTAATAAAGTTGTAAATATCTTAGAATAATTAAAAACCTGATGACATTTATGAAATTACGGAAATTCAATTTTTGTGAGATTCAAAAAATTATTTAAAATATTTATAGGTTTGTAACTTTAAAATTTTACATCAATTAATTGTTCATATATTTTTGAGCAAGTACATAAATTTTCATAGCCAAATGATTTATTCAAGGCCTCCAAACAATTTTAGAAACTTTTATGCATATTAAATTTTATGAGATTCATAAAATTATTTAAAATATTTTCTAAGTCTATAATTAAAAAAATTTACATCTTTAAATTCTTTACATTTTTATGAGCACACACATAATTTTTCATAGTCAAATGAATTTTTAAATGTAGCTAAACAATTTAAAAACTAAACTATATTTAATCTGAAATTTCTGAAATGGAGGTGTCCATTGTTTTTTCAAAATGGAGATATGATTTCATCCAAAGTTACTGTAGATAATGTACCCAATATTGTAGTATTGTTTGATTGATGATATCAAAATATCGTCCCATGACTTGTTGGGTAATTCAAAATGGTTGTTAAGTCGATGTTTTTTTCACACAATTTATTGTTCATTGGTTGGAGTTGTAGAGATGGCAGGTGATATGCAAAAGATAAAATAAGATATTTTGAACTGTAACTATAATTAATGGAAATACACAAGATGACAGGAATTTCAAATTAAAGACGCATTTTGAGTTTCAAATATAATTTTTTTTGAAAGAATTTGTTAATTATGTTGTGACGAAATTTTCAACTTGATTTACATTTGAAAAGAGTGTCTTCACACTTCCTCGAACCTTTTATCATACACATGATAAAAAGGTCTTGGAACTTTTTAATTGTGACAAAAATTAATTAGCATTTCTAGTTGTATGACAAACTTTAAGTATTTTTTTTAGCTTTTATTTACACAGTTGGGCCATTAAAAAATTATAACTTTGTAAGCTTATATTTTTTTTTTTAGTATTTATCATTAACTCATTATTCGAACAAAATATAATCATTCCACGTAATAAATATTTTGAGACATTAGTTTTGAATTTAGAATTTTTATAAGGATTCATGTATATTTTTCGTCCTATATTAAAAAGGTTCTGTGGAGTTTTTTCTTTCACAAGATCAGAAATTTGAAATTTGGTTAGTTTGTTTTCACAATTATAGAAAAATATATATATATATATATATATATATATATATCTATGCTAGTGGGATAATATGAACGTATTTTTTTTTCTTTCTAACAAGCATTTTTTTTCCAAATTTAAATGTTATAATATTGTGGTCTTGAGTTATTTTTAATTAAGTATCGTTGATAATTAGATCATATTAGTTCTCTCGAGCTACCTTTTTAGATAATAGCTATCTTAATTTCAAAAAAAAAAAAAGATAATAGCTATCTTGCTTGCAATTAAATTCCTTCACCATAGTTGACTAAATAATATAAATTTACTTAATACAAAAAGGTGACCCTGCGATACAAACCATGTTTCTAGATAAAAATATCTTATAGTTCATGTCGCTTTGTGAAGGACTTGTTTTTCCATTTCACTCTACATCATGTTCCAATTTATCATACAATATTTTATAAAATGGCATAAATATATAATATTTTTTTTTTTAAATAAAAGGCCATTGTTTCTTTCTTATCTGTCAATGTCATAGCGTCAATATTAATAGAGAAACTTTTCAAGCAAAATATGATAAACTCATTCTTAATTTTATATAAATTTATTTATTGTAGTTTTGTTTCTTCGAAGTTCCTACTAAAATAAATATTATGTGAAAGCATTAGCTTGTTATAGAGAATTTAAAGCTTCGTACATAACGGTTTCTTTTCCCAGTTCTTTTAAAATATTTTAATAAAAGCGAATAAAACATAATGCAAGATATTGTCAATTCAAGATAAAATATAAAGTTAATGTCATCTGTTAATTTCCTCATTAACTACCTCCCTAATATATATGAGCACATGTCGCGATTTGGAATTCTGGCTTTTCTACTCCACAAATTGCTCGCATTTTTGTCTGATATGTTTATTATATTTAATAACTGCAAATGCATAAATAAATAATCCCAATTGGTAGAACTTCTTAATATTTGTTTGATTTGTTAGAACAAACTGGAAACTATTATGAACGTGATCTCTGTCCCAGATGATAAGGGACACCAAATTGACGATAAACTTTACAAGCCAAAAAGCAAAAATAAAAGACAAAAGGAAACACACGTGGTAAAGATTTGGAGGAAAGGATGGACGGAGGGAACTAGAATTTGGAGTGATCCACTTTTCCTCGCATTGTTTGGCGCGGAGGTAGCATTGTAGGTGTATTGCTGACAGCAGCATTCATTATTATTTATTAACTACTACCGAATTTTTTTTTTTTTTTTTGGTCCTCGACTTAATTTCCTTCAGTATTATCAGTTCAGTTTATCAGATTTTGTCGGATGGTGTTCCTACTATAAATCAAACGAAAAGATATTTTTGTATCTGTCGGCTTTGAGTTTTAGAATGAACGGTCAGGATTTTGTCCATGTGAATTATGTAATTTAGTTTTAAAAAAAAGAAAATTTTGTCAAAAGAAAGTTGTGTGTTTGAGGGAATGCCTTGTCCTCCGTGTACATGTACGAACCACACAATATATTCATATTCCGACTTACTTTTTCTTTTAAAAAAAATTCTGACTTATTTGTTTGTTTATTTGTTTGCCTTTTTTTTGGGGGGTGAAGGTCTGAACTCTGAGTCTGGAGGAAGCGTTTGGAGTCCTCATGGCATATCTTGTAGTGGTAGTAGTAGAATGGAACTCAATCGCCTGCTTTTTTTTTTTTTTAATCTCATTATATACATACAATATGATACTCGGTTATTAATCTCATATTTACAATATATTTTTTTATATAAATCGTTATATTAATTTAATATTTGATATGATTTTTTTTAATTAAAATTTTTTTACTCCAAACCTTTTGTTAAATTTAAATGAAGTTATATTTAAAACTAATTTAAGTAATTGGAATGATATTCGTATTTGTTTGGCAAAGGAACAAATAAAAATTTAAATGTGATGAAGTTAAAAAAAAATTGAAATTTGATGAGAATTGTGGCTCTCTTTGAATTTGACAATTGGATATTTCCAATCTCCAATCAAATCGCCTTGCCTTTGTAGTCTTGTAGATAATGGAATGCACCATGATTGGTCCCAACACCGTCCTAACTCCTAAGTTCATGCAATCATGCGAGTTGATTGCTCTTCAATCAAGCTCTCTTACCACCGTACGATCTGATGTCCTTGCTTTTCTAAGAATTCAACAAAAATCAAGGAAATGCTTCTGGAACAACCTTACAGAAATGAATCAAGAAAAAGTGACATAAAAAATGAGAAAAAGACAAAATAATAATAATAATAATAATAATAATAATAATAATAATAATAACAACAACAATAGCTACTCTTACTTCTTATGACAAGTATATATAAAGAAGAAAAGAGTTTAAATGATGTGCACGGACCATCAAATACCTGGAGTTATTATTATATTTTCCAGACCTCGTAGTTGAATTTATACAATTATTTTAATAGCGTGATTATAATCTGGACAAGAGAAAGGAACTTTGGCATGCCTTCTCAGTTGTATGCTCTGACTATCTCTATCTTCTTTATTAAATTAATTAATAAATAAATTCCTTCCGTATCACACTGGGATCTCAATTTTCATTTAATATATTCTACTGGTTGAAAGACGATCATAATTTCTTAATATACTTTGTAAGACACCATTAATTCAATGCATCACAAATTCCAAACATAGAACTCGTATCTCTTTATTGTTTTAATTTAAACAGACCAGAAGATAAATAAAATACTATAAAGGACAGATGCCAAGCAAATGGTTTTCTGTCACATTTGTACAATAGATCATTGTATTGCGAGATTTGAAATAATTAAAGAATACTTTTGTAAAGCAATGCTCCTCCTGGGTAGTAACTGGCTACAAAAGTTCCTATTATTTGATACGCCACATAAAACTTAATTAATTAGTGACTATTCAATATTTGCCAATTTCTAAGTCAGAAGTCCAAGGAAACAAATTGCGGAGCACTCTTTCTCTGACTCCTCTAACTGTTTCTGTTTCGTGTTTCCTTTTGTGAAAGCATTAAGCTGCCAAAGTGCCAAGCCGAATTCTTGCAACGAGAGAAACAGTTTCTTTATTCAAACTCAAACATGATCAAATGCACGCTGGCTACCAGCCTACCACACATGACACATCAGTCAGATTGACCGTATTCTCTATTAGGATTTTTGTTTTTAAATATTTTCTAAGCAGAGATGTTTCTATTAAAACTTACATGCATAAACTAGCAAGTCCTTTCAAATTTTAACCAGCAGCTTAGTTGCCTATTTATAAAATTCGATGGAAACAAATTAATATATAACGTAGTCAAATAGAAATTCATGCAGCAAAATATGTTTTTAATTTAATAACTTCTTCAAAATAAAAGGGACAAACAGTTTATTCAAAGTACATGTAATTTGTACGTATATGCTTTTTAAATATAGAAAATATCAAATGTCTTTGTTTTCATGTCTACATCATAACTCTAAATTTTTAATTAAAAAATCAACCCAGAAATTGTCCACTAAAATGTATTTTTAAAACCTCTTCATGCCAATATATAAAATTGAGAATTCATAATTGTTTACATGTTCATTGAGAAAATAAGAGAAATTTTATGGTGCATTATGATACATAGGTCCTTTTATGCACCATGACTTTATTTGCCGGATTAAAGTTATAAAAAGGACCATGACTTTATTTGCCGGATTAAAGTTATATTGATAAATATAATTAACTAATTTAATCTACTTATTGAAGTCACATAGCAAAAACAATTTTATATTTTTTGAAATTTGTTTACTATTATAATTTTTTTTTAAATTTTTTTTTCATTTTTGGATACAAAATAACAGTAAAAAAATTTGAAAGTAGTAAGTTTTTAAAAATAAAAAATAAGTAAAACGATATAAAATTTGTATTTCTATTATTTTAATATATAGATTGAATCAGTTAAAATCTAATTGTTATCTAAGGCCATGATGCACAAAAAAGTTATATTGATAAATATAATTAACTGACAAATGAGGTCGATGAACAAAAAAGTTTATATCATAATACCATAATGAAATATAACAATTGATATCTAAATTGTAAATTTGAGTTATTACAATTTAAAAAGACACATCAAAGGCATGAAATTGCGGAAACTCGAATATGTATTAAAAAGTCCATAATACCATATAGCCCTAGGAAAACAAATGTCATATTATTGATCCACTGGAATATAAGGAGAAGTACATATCACTGCAAATCTAATGAGATATCATTAAAGTCAGTATTCTCGGTACTGTACGTGATTGTAATTTGAGATTAATTAAGAAGTCAAAAATCCAACGATCATGGTTTCAGTACTCCATCAAAATCATATTTATTGTTTTACCAGTATTTACCAATTAAATCTCAAAACATAACATAAGAACTCATACTGTTGGTTCATTTTACAACAAAAAGCATAAACCGTCCAACTAATCAGACTTGATTTCTACGTACAAAATAATTGAGGATACTGATATATAATTAGAGTAATGCTAGAATGAAACATGTTTGACTTCAAACACGATTCGAACGACAACTGTTAAAATTTCAAACAACCGATTCGAACTGCTCAACGTAATCTCTATATTAAAATTTCCTAACAAAATAAATTTTATATAATTTAAAAAAAATTTCACTATTTTTTTTCCAAATTTTTATAATTCGAGGGTCAATAACTAATTAGATTGAGGGTTTTATGAAATTTTAAAAAAATAGTAAAAAATTAGAAAAAAAATAAAATTTGGTCTTTAAGGAGATTTTATTATGGATAACAAATTGAGAAGTTTGGATCAGCCATTTTAATTTCAAAAATTGAAATTTGATCATATTTGACAAGTATACCTGTCAAATATTATTATTTTATTTATGGAATCTTATACATTTTTTTTGAATAATGAAACCTTATGCTTTCAATTAGCATGTCAGAAATTAATGACGACAGTCATTAGCAGAGACATACATCACATCGCAAAATAATATTAGACCACAATATAAAATATTTGGCAATAATTTCCCTTCTATTTCTTATTTCATATGAAATGTTAACAGTCAAAATTTTAAACATAAAATTGCCTATATAAAAAGTAAATGTGTCAATATCACCACCTGCTAGCTAACTGTACTACCACTTTTGGAACTTAAGATAAGCCCACTGGAATTTTATGAAAGAGGGCGCCAAAGACAGTTGGTTACATATGTATTTTACAGGATAAATTTCTTTTCACATTTTGTTAAATGTGTTGTGTTCCGACTTCCGAACTCCGAAGTAAGTCCTTGACTGTAACAAGTTGTGCATTCTATTCTCACAACGGACGCACGCCGAACAACTTGCAAAATTTGTAGCTTCACGGACTAAATTGAAGTATCAATGAGGATTACATCACTGAAAGGACAAATTGAAGTCGTAATATAGAACAGTTGCTTAATGCGAGTTCATTTGCGCACTGGCACATGTATAAAATGCAAGAAAAGCATGTGTTTTTTGTGTGCGCCCAAGCTATACGTACGTAATTGTTTTCATGAATTGGTATTTTTCTACTCACTTTTGAAGAAACAATTACTGCTATTAGTAGTTTTTTTTAAAAAAAAAAAACTTAACAGTGTCTGTCAAGTTAGTATCTTTATCTTATTTTGTATTTTCAAATTGTATAAGCCAACGATATGGTTATTTCACTCAACTTGATTAATTTAACTATCGATCACAAGTTTATAGTCTAATAAATTTTGTTTGGACATGTTTGATGTTTTGTAAATTAGAAATTGAGAAATTATTTTTGCCAATAGATAATATATAAAAAGAATAATTTAAAAGTTCATATCAAAGTAAACTACTAATAGTTACCATAGGGGTCGTTTGGATACACTAGGAATAGGCCTATTCCAGGAATTGCATATTCCTGGCGTAAATTTTTCATCCAAATGCAATTGCCAATTACAGGAATAGCACTATTTCCAATAACACTCTTCCCAACAATACTTTTCTCTCTACTTTTCATCCCAATAACACTCTTCCCAACGCTATTCCTAACTCACCATCCAAACAATATTCCTATTTCCGGAATAACCCTCTTCCCACGCTTCCCGAAATCCCACTTTTTCCTTAAATTTAGTCCCGGAATTGCTATTCCTAACCTATTCCCCACCCATCCAAACGACAGCATATAGATTGGATCGGCATTTTATTCTGGAAAATTCCGAATTAGCATTTTGTTTTCGGATATTAATAATTAATATTTATGTGTTAATTTTACTTTTTAAGCGATAAAAAATCCATTATCCATTTGATTAATTATACTTGCTAACTTAGCTAATCGCAATCGATATTTCTAAATTAAAGACGTTGAAAAAACAACCAAAAGGTTGCGTGTTTACCACAAACCCGGCGGGTCAGACCCGACCCGGGATAAACCCGGACCTTGGATCGGACCAGCTCGACCCGTGCTTGGACCGTGATGGACCGAGGGGGTTAGACCGGGAAGGGTTTATCAAGGGTTTGGGCCGGCCATCTTGACAAAATCCGTGTTAAACCCGTCCCGCCCAAACCCGTGGACCGGACCAGACCTTAAACCCATTTTAAACCCGTGAAAAACCCGCCCAAACCCGCTAGAATTCGGACAAAACCCACGAAATTCGGACAAAACCCACGGGTTATTTTAGACTCGCATTTTTTTTTCTTTTTGTTCTTATTTTTGCCATTGAATTTTAAACAAAATTTTAAATATTTTTGAAATTTTAGATTGCAACTCTATCTTAATCGTCCCTCAAGTTCAATATTCATCTCATAATTAGCTTAATAATAATCGGCAGGGCCAAAAAAAAAAAATGAACTAAAAAAAACAGCAAAACAATAATAATAAAACCGGACCGGACCGTCCTTACCCGTGGGGTTTAGGACCGGACGGGTTTAGCAAGGGTTTGGGTCGAGATTTCTAGAATGGACCGTGATAACCCGTCCCGCGATAACCCGTCGACCCGTGGAGGACCGGACTATCATAACCCGTGGACCGGACTGGCCCGTTTGGTAAACACTTATGTACTAAGATTTTATTTTTTTCGTTCAAAGGTCAACATTATTCAACTTGTCATGTAATTTTATAAACTAGCGCACTAGACTTTGAGTATATCGTACCAATTTATTGTTAGGTTATTAGCTGTTTAGATTAAGATTTATATTTGTGAGTATATATATACTCTCGATAAAAAGAAGAAAAAAATGTACAATTGCCATCTTTTTCTTGTTCTTCCTTGCACGGCAGAAGCAGCCAAGCATTTTGCTTAAACCTGATTGATCAGCAAAGCATTACGACGATCAATTGCAACAGTTGTATTCTTAATTACTAATTTGCCAAAGATTCCCATCGTGATGTTAACTAAATGATTGTATACATACAACAAGCCTACAACGGAGTCAACCATTTTGTTTTATCTGATGGTCAGAAAAAAAATCACAAATCCGGGAAAATCCCAGATACCTTATTAGTTATTATTAATAATTTAATTAAAGATTCTGTCACGATGTTTACAAAAATGATTTTGTATATTAGGAATAGAGCCCGGACCAGGCAGATACTTGGGTGTCCCCCTGAAATGCTGCTAGTTTTGTATGTCGTAATTAATAATGCCACCTAGCAGATTCAGTGCTATTATTGTCAATGGCGAAACATTTAATATGCAAAAAATTGGTTTTGTCCATCGAAAACTTGTAAAATTACATGGCCCCAATTTTTGTTTTGTAAGACGGATTATCGTGCCTTCTTTTCCAAACAGTTTGTATGAATATTCAATATTACTCCTATATATTTTTATTAACATACTAGTCTCAAACATGTATGTAATTAAGGTATTCAACTTATTTAATTAAAATAACATTAAGAAATGATATTTTGGTAAGTTTTAGTTGACATATAATTGATTAAATTCAGCATGATGTTTACTATTTGATATATTTATATGGGACATTTTGTCATGGACCAATATTTTTTATCTCGATTTGAGTCCTAATCAATAACATATTAAATTTGAAGGACTAGTATGCATTGCAGCTTATATAAAACATTCGTTCTAATGTAGCCTATTACTCAAAAGAATATCTGTAGTTCGTACTATTATTGTCAGAAGACAACTCAGAGATGATCTCACACTTGGAAGCACTCGGAGTAACTTTTATTAGGACTTAATAGTTCCATATAAATCTCATTTGTAAGTTAAACTATCATGTTTGGAATAAGAGAAGAACTTGCCCCATATTTGGAATAACTTTGACATGTGATAATTACATATTTAGTTTAATTTTTGACAAAGATATTTATTTTCAGTTCAACAAATGCACATATAAAAAATGCACAAGAAAAAAAAATTGAATATCAAATTATCCAATCAAACGCTGAAGAAACACGGAGTTATAAGCAAGAAGTAAATGCCTTTTCATAGTACTTTTTGAAAGGTAATATATATTATTTTTAATTTTGACTCACAGGAATACGGGATTATATTAACATTGCAATCTCATAGACAAATAATGTCAAACATCTAGAATTCCGATTACGCTCATATTCTTTTTATCCTTTTAAATTTTCTCTAAATGTCAAAATCTCACAACTTGAAAGAATTTTGTTTTTGAGCTAAGAAGCTCCAAGATTAAGAAATTAGTTGATGGGCCTGGCCCGGAATATAGGGATTGGGGAACTACATAAAATAGGCCGAACTTGTAATTTTCAAATGACAGATACAATGAAGCCCATACCAGGCCCATATTTAATTCTCTCACCCATTTCAATTGAAAGCTATTTCACTTTTCCTTTCGTCGATCGCTCAATCCCCGACCAAAACCCTACTCGAAATGGGAAAGAAGAGCTCAGTCGCTGCCGGAGGCGGCGGCGGCGGCACCGATCAAATAACAACCACCAGCTGTCCTGACAACCTGAAAACCTTGATACACGAGCATTCCCTCTTCTTCGATCAGCTCGTGGAGCTCATCCCAGCGCGCTTCTTTCTACCTAGTTACTCCGACGACAAGCCATGGTTCCCTGGCCTCTCCAAGTCGGAGAAGAATAAGTTCAAGGCTCAAACGCGCGAGAACATTATCAAATCGCGCCGCGACCGCCTGGACCCGTCACAACCCTCCTCCACTCTCGACCTGTTGAAGAAATCTTTGGCTGAAGAAAATGAATCGTCCGAAGAAGAAGATGATGATGATGATGATGATGAAGATGAGGAGGAGGAGGAGGTTGAAAAGGAGGCGGAGAGGGCTCAGAATAAGGCCACGTTAACTGGTGATCGGCCTGTGACATATGAAGAGCTACGGGAACGTTTGCACCGGCGGATTGCGGAGCTCTCAGCGGGACGCAACACTAGGCCTGAGTCGCGTCTGAAGCAGGAGAGGAAGAAGGAGATGAAGAACAAGAAGAAACTCAAGGGTGAGGCTAAGAAGAACAAAGACAAAGACGCTGCCTCGGGTAGTGACAGTGGCAAGAGAAAACGAGAAGATGGAAATGATGAGACCTTTTCAAAGAATAAAAAGAAGAATAAGGTTGTTGAGCCTACTAATATTACATTCGGTCAGGTTAGAATTGATGGGAAAGAAAATAAGAAGAGAAAGAAGAAGCTTTCAAAGGAGAAAGAATTGGAGAGAGCAAAGAGGCTCGAAGAGGTCAAAAAGGATCCTGAAAAGGGAAAAAAGATATCTTGGAAATCTGCTGTTAGTAAGGCGGCAGGAGAGAAGGTGCATGATGACCCCAAATTACTGAAACAGAGTATTAAGAGAGACAAGAAGAGGCAGCAGAAAAATGCAGAGAAGTGGAAAGAGAGAGAGAGGACTGTGGCAAAAGCAAAGGCTGAGAAGCAGAGTAAGAGATCTGATAACATAAAAGAGAGGATTCATCAGAAGAGAATGCGAAAGATTGAGAAGAGAGAGAAGAAGCTGATGAGGCCTGGGTTTGAAGGGAGGAAAGAAGGGTACATTAATGAATGAGCAGGATCTGAAGGTTTGTTATCTTTCATTCGTTCACCAAATATCAGTTGTTTGGGGTGGTATCTGCCAGTATTTATGGTAGGAGTGTCTCTCTTCATGTCTGATAACGGACAATGCTGGATCCCACCATTCGTAATGTTATTGTAATGTGGATTTGGTCTGTCTGTTGTAGATCAGTTGGACCACACAGTGGCATCAATAACAGCTGAAATGAATTGTCATTTTTTGTTAATTGAAATTTATTCCCCCTTAGTTTTCAACTTTCAGGGCTCATTGAATTCAATGGTAGCAGAAATTTCCTTTTTTTTATTTTATTTTTTTTATGGAAGTTCACAACTATAAAGGGAATTTTAGATTATTTTTTTATTTTTTAACTTTCTATGGATTTCATATTTGTGATATGGCTAACTCAGACTTTTTTTTAATATTTGACAAAGCCACTTTAAACTTTATTTCTAAAGAAATGATCCAACTAATTTAGTTATATTGTTTAAACAAGAATAGTAAGAGACAGCATTACCGCAATTAATGGCATGATTGACCTGCAAAGCATACTGGTAGATTGATACCTGACACAAATGTGAGTAGAAAATTTGTAATTATAGATAGCATCGGGATTTTTAAATCTCAGATAGAAAATAATTTGAACCAAACTTTACTTTTGGAACCTATAGATTTCAAATGTTATTTGTTAATTTAGAGATTTAATTTACTATTTAATATTTATTGAACAAAAATTCAAATATAGAATGCCAAGGCAGATATACCTGCACTGTCGTAGTGCATAAAACTCCACGAACAATTCTACTTACATGAGATAATCAATATGAATCATGATCCTAATCTTGGTGAACTCACACTAGTCTGAATCTCAGTCGTTAATTTTAATGGATGTCTCGGATCTGTGACTTGTTTCTCAGTTTCTGCCCTTCTTGCTCTGTTGGTCCCTTTCTTTGTTTTATCATCATACTTTCTAAAAGCTTCTCTTATTGTTAAAAATTGAGTTGCTTCCTAAAATTTGGAATTTTTCATGCCTCATTTTAGTTGCTTAGATTTTAATCTGGATTATAGGACTTTTGTTTGGAGAAGAGAGTAGGAGTACACAACTATTGCACACGGTGATCAACACTACATTTTAATCATTAACAGAGATTATCTACAGTTCACTAGGACATTCCTAGACTAAGATTAGGAGATGTAATAAGCATGGTCACTATCATTCCGGGAATCAGAGAAAGAGAGAGCAAAAGTGGCTATTGCATTGAAAGCCCTTGTTACTATTATAATGGCTGTCAGAGACGGTGGAGAATGAAGGTGTGCTGGTGTGGTCTGTCTATATCCTTAAGTTACTCATATTGTGTTTGAATTATAGCGATCCTTCAAATTGAGTCATTATTGTAAAAATTTTGACCTTTGAGGATGATTGAAAATGTAAGCCTTGTTCAGTTCCTTTTCTTTTTGGTACTAGTACTGCTTGGTACGAAGTAACAGGACAAAATTGTATGAATCTCCAGTTATCAAAGAAAGTCATGGTTGCAGAAATTAATAACCTCTATGAACAGTACTGTCAGTACATGCTGCTCTGGTTACTGGTTTTTGAATGTAAACCCTCAAATTCCAACTTCTTAAAGCAGTTCTGGTGATCTCTTGATAGCAATCAAGGATATTTTTATCAGCAATTTTTGTGTTAGCAAACATTTTTTTGCTGCTCTTGTAATATTTGCGATCACTCATCTGATTCTTCTGTTTTCATCGTCTTTGGATGTTTCTTCGTCACCTGAGATACATCTGAAGTTAGCAGCCATCTTAAAAAGAAATATGCGTCACCATCAAGGGACTATCTGTAGGCCTGTCAAACGTCTGAAACGGACACGGAACAGGCCTGTTCCGTTTTCGTTCTGTTTCAACGACGGAACAAAATATGCGTTTCGTTTCCGTTCCGTTTCGTTAAACGAAACAAATTTCAGTTCCGTTTAACGTTCCGTTCTTCATTTCCCATTGATTTCAATCCATTTTCGTTGTTCCGTTCCGTTCCGTTCTAAAAACGTTGAAAAAAAATCTGTTTCGTTTCCGTTCTGTTTCAGAAACGGAATTGATTTCTCCTTTCGTTTTCTGTTCCGTTTGGACGGAACGGAAACGAAAACGTTAAAATGGCCCATTATTGACAGGCCTAACTATCTGTGTGGTACTGTAAAGCTGCAAACTAAAGAAATTGGCCCGCCAAATTTATGAATTTCTTTTTGAAAATCTGTTCATTGGTTTTGCATTCATTTAGATGATGGTTTAGGAGACCCATTGAATTGTTGGATAATATTGCTTTACGCTGTTGCTATTGCTGTTGTTTGAAGAATCCGTTTCTTGGATATAATAATACCGTGTAATATTATTGTACCAGTTAGGTTGTTCCACGGAGACTTGCTATTGTCTGGTACTTGGTGCTCATTTACTGATTTGCTATGAGACGGTATCTATATCTTCACCTCTGACAACCAATAATTTCTTTTACAGTCGACACCCCCACAAAGTTATCGACAAACATTTTATGACAATAACGTTTTAGGTCAAGCTGTTCTGGTTTCAGCTTAAGGCTTCTTGATATTGCGAGTTCGGTTGTCTATTCTTCAACGGCTTTAGCCAGCTCACAGAAATCCCCCTGGTCCTGAAGTTACTGCACCATTCGGGTCTTTGTTTGCATAACGCTTTCGCACGCTAAGTTATGTTTTGTCTACTTTTCCTCTAATAAAAGTTCCATGCATTTTTAATTGAAGGGTCAAATCATACATTCTTTATATAATTTATTATTCCAACAGTATGTAAGATCCTTTTCAGAGGGGAGCACCAAGTGGCATTGTATCTTTATTCTATTTTATTGTTAACTTTCAAAAAGGAAGGACAATTTGAAAATTTTATACTTTTTTGCTTGTTGTACTTACCGACGTTACAATCCGCCTTTGACACATGTTTTATTAGAAATGTGGAACCTTTTGCTTTGTCGCAACAACAATCAATCGTGAACTTAATATATTCCCCATTCCTAAATCCAGCACCAACCCAATCGCATAACCAAAAAAAAAAAAAAAAAAACTAGCTAGATGCGTCACAATCAGATAACTAACCATGCAACATTGCAATGAGGTATCATTTTCTGTGGTTAACATGTGTACAAATCCCTTTTATTACATGAAGATCACATTGATTATGTTTACAAATATGCTGTATCTAATATATATTTTTTTATTTCCATTATCCATGACATAAATATTCCTCTTTTGTTTCCTTTCTGCTGAGGGATATATTCTTTCTTTAAAAATATTACGGTGGCATGCTAGGCAAATCATTAAAATTGAAAAAGGCGCCAGAAAGAATTTAAAAAGAAAGCCTTTGTACCTAACTTGGGCAGGTATACCATAAAAAGCTCAGTTTAAAACACATCTTACTGTAGAATTGGGGGCTATCTCTGTAGAGCAATTAAGATTTCTACCTTAGAATCAACAACATTCCACCAGAGAGAAATCATGGAGCCTCTAATATTTGTCATGCTTGTAGCAGTGATGGATCTAGTAGGGTTGGCAGCAACAACTGCAGCTCCCAGGCAAAGCCTACTAAATAGCAAATCCCTCCTCCCCACTGCTGCCAGCCCATCTCCTTGCCCTAAAAAATGCGGAGATATGAACATCTCTGACATCTTTGATGACCCACAAATGCATTATCCTTTTGGCATTGGCTCTGGCTGCTTCAGACCCGGCCTAGAACTCATGTGCAATCAATCAACTAATTCGTCAAAGCTCTTCTTAGGTGATGATACAACTGAGGTCGCTATAATTGGTAATGGATATGTTGTAGTGAAGTTCAATATTCACGTCATGCAACGCACAGTTAGCTCCTACAGCGGATCCTGGACTCCAGGTCGATCTTTCACCATGTATGCAGATGATACATTAAAAAGTAGGTTTATTGTCATTGGATGCGGAGTTGATGTGTATTTGTGGGATGAAAACCAAAAGAAAGTAGGTAATTGTTCAACATTTTGTGAGTCTGAGAAGGAAACAAGAATGCATATTGGTGACTGTAGTAGAATTGGCTGCTGCAGCATTCCTATTGATCGCCAACCAAATCCAATCTTTTTTAAGATCAATCGAGACAAGGAGAAAAGCAAACTTGCCTTACAAAATGTGAAGGCCTTTATGCATTCATATACAAAGGGCAGTTCTGATACCTATACCGGTGATTATATATATACCCATGAAGATCTGGAGTCCAGTGATGCTGTACAAGGCATGGATTTCTCTTACGTGGTGCTGGCATGGGGTATCAATGATCAACCAACTTGTGAAAGAGCAAGAGAGGAAAATGCAACCTATGCTTGCGTGAGTGAGCACAGCGAATGCACAAGCAATACAATGGGTATAGGGTATACCTGCTCATGCTCTCAAAATTACAAAGGCAGTCCATATATTCTAGGGGGGTGCCAAGGTAAGTCTACTTTCTTGCCCCTGTGTTTCAGTTGTCCTATTTTCCAATTTGAAGTTGTGCATAATTTGCAAAAATGAATATTAGAAAAAAAACAGAATTGTCTGCTCTCGCATTGAGCACAGAACAAGATACCAAACCAAAAATAAGTGAAAAAATTTATATGTAACGTATATGTCAATGTATGTACTGTGTGATGAAATTTATTTCTGTTTATTTTTTCTTTATTTTAGCCAAATAATTTCCAAAAGGAAGAACACCTCCTAGATCACAGGGGCAATGCTGGTAGAAGCATAGGAAAATTAAATTGGTTTCACACGCAGTTAAAAGAATTAAAGAAACAAATTTATCCTTATTTTAAAAGGAAAGATGAGAAATGGCTACTCTATCAAAACAAATATATATATCAAAAACAATCACAGACAACACAAAACCAAAGATATTAATCCAAATCCAGCTTACGGCATTTGTTGTCTTTTATGAAAACTAAACTATGAATAATTTTGAACTCTTAAATTTTGCTCTATCCTTTTAGATTCGAATAAAGTACAGAATCAAAGTCCTGACGCCCACAGTTACAAATTTTGATTAAAGAATTTTTCATTTTGAGCAGATTTTAACGAATACAATATAAGTTGGCCTAACTCAAATTGCACTCGAAAATGTGGAAATGTTTATGTACCATTTCCTTTTGGACTTAAAAAGGGTTGTTATGGCAGAGAGAGCTTCCGACTTGAGTGCAAGAATGAACAGCTCTTTATTCCACATATAGTTGAAAGTGAAAATTTCTGGTCCCCTGAGGCAAAAAACTACCAAGTCATGGATGTATTGGTGGATGAAGGGCTCCTGCAAGTGAAGATGCCTCTTAATAAATCCTACTCACTAGCAGTAGAAGACAACACATATACCTCGACTGGACAGTGGGCCAACCTTAGCTGGGTCATAAGTAACATAACATGTCGGGCAGCAATACAGAATAGGAACCATTACGCATGTGTCAGTGGCAACAGTTCCTGCCTTTATATCAATGATGCTAAATGGGGCCCTCGAGGGTATCGCTGTAAATGCAACCCTGGCTATGAAGGAAATCCTTATGTTGCCCATGGCTGCAATGGTACTCTTTTTCTCCCTCTTTAGTTACAATTACATGTTTTGCGGTTCACATGAAAATTAAGTGATGGTCCACATTTTCTCTTTTTAGTTACATAGATAGTTCTTGGATAATGAATGCAATATCTATTTTGATTCCTTGAGTTTCATTTTTTTTTATTCTGGTATGTATCTAAACCTTTGAACTTATGCAATTTTCTCATTCAAATGATCTGTGTAATTAAACTGAATTAACATTTTTCCATATATTTTTCAATAAAAGAATGAATCCCTCCATACCATTTTACGTATTTAGTAATTGAAAATATTGCAGGGACCAAAAAAATTGCAATAAAATAAGCTAGCAGATCAGCAAAGGATTATTGAAACTTTACAGATCACAAATTTGTTATAACAAGATAATTTGTAATTTTTTAATGTTATATGATCAATTATGTGGAGACATTTCCGACTTTATATATATATATAATAGAAGAATCAAGGATGATTTTGGCCTGCTAAACACAGTTGTATAAGTAGGAAAAATAACACCACAGATAACTGCATCACATGCATAATTCAAGATACCTGGATCATTTGATCCCTCGAAAATTCATAATTGTAAAGCATTGTTACATATACCACTAATTAATTTCTTTCATGGGCAATTGCAGATGTAGATGAGTGCTCACAGTCATTCCCTGTTTGTGATGAGATGTGCAGTAACACTATTGGCAGTTACATATGTTGGAAGTGCCCAACAGGAACCGATTTTAACCCAGTAAAAAGAAAGTGCATAAAAAATGGACGAAGATCCCTTCTACTAGGTATGTGTATTGTAAGAAAGTTGATTTTTAAAAGAAGTGACAGCAAACACATGCTCTGACTTAATCAAACTGTATATTTAGGTATCATAATCGGCATCAGCAGTGGGATTGGCATTCTTCTTTTTGCAGTTTGCATAATCCTTATAACTAGACAATTGAAAAAGGATGAGCAAAACAGAATAAGGAAAAAACATTTCAGCAAAAACCAAGGATTACTGTTACAACACTTAATTTCATCTGATGAGAACATTGCCGATAAAACAAGAATTTTTTCTCTGGAAGAACTAGAAATAGCAACCAACAACTTTGATCAAGCTCGAATTCTTGGTCAAGGTGGTCATGGCACAGTTTATAAGGGAATATTACTAGACCAACGTGTTGTGGCCATTAAAAGAGCAAAGTTAGTGAATGCAAGTAAGATCAATGAATTCATCAATGAGGTCGCATTGCTTTCCCAAATCATTCATAGAAACGTGGTTAAACTTTTTGGTTGCTGCCTTGAGACTGAGGTGCCACTGTTGGTTTATGAATTTATCTCAAACGGAACACTTTATGATAAACTTCATAACGGCCCCAATAAATTATGCCCATTAACATGGGAAGACCGACTCCGGATTGCTGCTGAGACTGCTGGTGCACTTGCTTATCTTCACTCTGCCGCATCTATATCAATCTTTCATAGGGACTTGAAATCCTCAAACATACTTTTAGATGATAATTACACAGTAAAGTTGTCAGACTTTGGAGCTTCGAGGTCCATTCCAATGGATCAAAAACAAGTAGTTACAGCTGTGCAAGGTACTTTTGGCTATTTAGATCCCGAATATTATCATACAGGGCAATTATCAGAGAAGAGTGATGTATACAGTTTTGGAGTTATTATTGTTGAGCTTCTGACTAGGAGGAAGCCAATATTTACCAACAGCTTCGACGAACCGGTAAATTTATCAAATTTTTTTCTTCAAGCATTGAGAGAAGGCTCCTTTGCCGAGCTCCTGGATGAGAAAGTTCTGGAGGAATCTACAAGGGAAGAGATGACAGCAATGATCAATCTAGTTGAGGTGTGCTTGAAGATGAGAGGAAAAGAGAGGCCTACTATGAAGGAAGTTGAGATGAGACTACAGTTCATACGAACTAGTAGAGAAAGACAACACCATTCAGGTCAAACAAAGGAAGAAGGGAATCAACCTCAGCTGGTGCCTAACCTGATTTATACCTGCTCAGATAATATTAACTGGGTGAACCAAGATACCGCAGACCAAGATAGCTTGGAGAAACAATTCATGGTATCAATGGACTTTCCCCGTTAAAAGTTGTGCTCCTATTATATATATCCTCTATTCTTAATTAACTAATGGCGTTAAATCTTGTGTGTACCTTAAATTCTTCTTCTTTTGTTGCATTATCTTTGTAAATAATATTGTAACTACCACCCGATTTCTGTAGCATGTATTTTATGAAAATGATTGCAATTCTAGAGTTCAATAAGTGATACAATTATCGTAGTTATATTATTGCAATGAATCCCACTTGCATAAATTTCAATATGGAGTTGCAACGTATAAACAATGTTGTGGTATTTTTTTATTATTTTTTATTTTTTTTGCGTATGGCAAATGTCGTGGTATTTGCATGTCAGGAACAGTACGTTTCATAGAAGGACCGCATGTGTTCATCAGTTCATGTTATGGTTATATTATTAATTTGATTTGTGCTTCACATTTGGTATGATAAGAATTAACACCATTTCGGGAATATTGTACTGAGAAGAAAACGGAATATTAGAAATGTTATTCTTCATTGATGAGAAAGTACTTAGAAAAAAAAAGCAAAGAAAAAGTGGTGGAGACTTTGTACTAGTTTCAAAAAAAAATAATAAAAAAAATAAAAATGAAAAACAATTAAGTCTTTTGTCCCAAATAAGTTGGGCTAGACTAGAAGAGAAACCAGCAAGATGAATGTCACCAAATCTAAAATAACAGTAATAAAATTAAAATAATAGTAACCGATTAACTGGATATGAACATGGAGGGAAAAAAAAATACATTCCTTAACCAAACTCATGCTCGAGACTGATGAAAGAGCACAAGGAAAAACAATATATATATGATGTCTCAGTTAGTAATAGTGGCCTGACACGGAGAGAGATTTGCACCAAGGGGGGGCTCGTGCTCATTCTTATTGGCTTGTGGAGGAAATGCCAATTGTTGAGTTGAAAGATTACCCGGGAGGTATTGATATAGAAGTATTTCCTTATGTGTCAAAAGTTGCTGGTTATACTGCAAGGGATGAGAGCATGGGAATGTCGTGGGAGGCTGTACCAGAGGTGGTTAATTTGTGGCTGTGCATATGAGACGGGGATAGCTTCTGTGCAATAAAGCATCAGTTTTAAGAGTATTTCGCGCATGAAAGCGTGCCAAAAATGTGTTTGACATATGCAACCAGTAAAAACTCCCAACTGGTACTAGAGGTTCAAAGGGGCTAAGTTCATTTCTCCAACTTTACCAGCATTAAATTAATAGCTTTCAAAATTAGTTAAAACAGTGTTTATGCCATCGGTTTAATACCATGAGAAAGAACATGATGAAATTTTTTTTTAACAAACTTTTTATAATCGATCCCTAAAATGGATCAAATCAAATTTCGTGTGGAACCTCATTCAACATATATGACAAATTAACAGCTTACTACTAGACTGGTACGGATTGGTTGGTACCTTATCTCTAGCAGTACAATCTAACAAACAAGGGGTATCTGTGTAGATCATTGCTGAAGAACATCTCATACAAATTCCCAACATAATAAGCCAGCAATGCAGCTATTACTACCAATTCAAAGCTCAAAAACACTATCATGCACCGCAAAAGGTTTTGGGTCAAAATCTTAATCTAAAACTGTTATTAGCCCCTTCTTATTTTAAACCTAATAAAAGCTCCGTCAAATTTACCAAATGAGCAGGGCAATTACCAACGTTGCATGCCTGTGACGGGGCAATCACTAGTTATCATCACCAGTAATGTAAAAGAAAATATTACATACCATAATATGTACTAGTATAGATATAAATACAAAATTAAGCCCAAAAACATGAGACCTTGAGCATGGTACATCAAAACGATTACCAAGTGCAGCTACAGTACAATGAATCGATCATGCATTAAATTAAGCCTGACAAACTTCTACCAGATGCTTTTGATTTTATGCTTGCTAAGGGTTTTATCGGAATGAGCTAAAAAAAAATCAATTCATTTTAATAGAATAAAGTTCAAAAAAGATGATTTTTAATTAAAATTTGGTGATTGAAAGCAATATAAGAAGAATTGAAGAGAATTGGAATTTTGTGATCAAAATTATGTAAACACAAAGAAGAAATGATTTCAACTCTTAAAATTTAACTATTTTAGCCTCATTTGAACTATACAGAACCACTTAAAGAGACGAAAGAACAAAAACATCAGGTATGCTACTACATGGTCCATATTAAATTAAAAGATAACAAATCATTTAGTCGTTCTTCACTAAGCTACTTAATACCACAATTAAGTAAACTGATACGAGCTGTTTAACATCAAAGTAGTCTGGCCCTAAAAAAAAAACACATCACAGTAGTCTACGGCACAACACATAACAAGATAAATGAAAGTACCTTTTGCCAATATACTTCTCATTTCCATTATGTTAGTTTCTTGTCTCCATAGTTCAGAGCTCTCCTAAATTTTGTTCATTGCAAAAAAAAAAAAAAAGGCAATCTGTAATTAAAAACAAAAATTGATTAATCTATTTTCCAGGAACAGTCAACAAATTTTGGTGTCTGGCCACAACTCTCACCGGATCGGAATGAATTTGCAGTGTGGGAAGCAACCTAGTTTCCAGGAAACGTTAAACTATTTCCAAATTTTGACGGCATTCCATGGTGGTGGCCCGGTGTAAACCTAGACAAATAAATTAAAGCAAACAAAAAGGCTTGATATTTTATACTATTCAAATAAAAACACTTCCAAAAAAAAAAAAAAAGTTCTGGACTCCTGGTACATTGAAACAATATTTCATCCAACAATTGCAAACCTAACAAGATCCATACAATTTCACTATTTTATATATTGCTTCAACAATTGCAACAGTATATACCATTAAAAAAGAGCAGTACAGATAATGTTCTAGTACATAGGAAAAAGAACCAATATAAGCAAATAATGTTCTGGTACATAAAGAAAAAACACAAGTGTAACTAAAAAGCACCAGTTCAATTTTAGTTCATGTGCTCATGTAATCCAATTTTGTTTTATTTATCCAGTTAATTGGATAACGAGTTAAATTGATACATAATATTGATTTTACAGAATTATAAATTAGATCGATGGTAAGAAAACATTGCCTGTTTAGACAATGGGAAATTAGGAACTACTCAAGCTATAGTCCCGACTCCCAACGATTGAAATTACAGTATAATTAGAACCAATATTAATCAAACAGGGCTTACTCAAGCTAATTTAAACTTAATTCTTTAACTAATTCAAGCTTATTTTAAATCAAACCTATTATACTCAAATCCTAATTAATCTACATAGAATTTGAAAACATTTTCGTTATGTAAATATATTATGGCTGAAAGTGAAAAGTTATCAGCTTATAAAACAGGAAACATTGGAGCGACCAAAGAAGGGTATGCAATGGAGCCATGGAGGCATTCTGACGCTCGGAAGCACAGTATTGCTACAAATAATTCTGAAATCAAAAGAATGCTTTTGATTCAACCATTTCCCAAGCCCTCGGCTCCTCTCCGAGTCTCTCTCTCTCAACAGCAGAGATGAAGTGTATCAGATTGGTCCGACTGTTTAGCGCATCACTTGATCCGCGCCAAATTTCTACCTTTTGGACGAGAATTCATGGAAACGATTTTCTTCTCGCTAAATCATGAATATTGAAATTGACTATTTACCGCCTATCCAATCCGATCAGCAAAATCGAAAAAAAAAAATATAAATAGATTCTATTTCTAATTATCGCTTTGTCTCTCCCGTCCCGATCAAAGAATTATCTTTCACTAATGGAAAGTAAAATGATTAAGTGGAAACAACAATTAACTGGGTTAAATAGGTTTAAGATTAGGGATAATCACTAAATTACTCCATCTTTACATAGCTTAATCAGACTGTAATTATGCGGGATCTTAATTATACATGATCTTAGCTGAAGCGTCATGTAGCACCAATTTAGTAATCGATGTCGCTGGTACCTCCCGAATTTCTTTTTTAAGTGGTCCGTCATTTTCTTTTCTTTTGTTTTTTTTTTTGTTTTTTTTTTTTTGTTTTTTTGTTTTTTTTTTTTTTTGTTAATGCTCCGTCATTTTCTACTTTTCGAAAGAAATTAAGTATGATTGGTTCCAATAATATATATGTACTCCACACGTGCAAGGTGCATCTACTTGACTGGTTGACTGACTTCAGGCGACAATTTTACCAGATAATTAAAGTAGGAAACTTATTTTTCCCTTTTTTTCGAAAGGAAAAGATATATAGATTGGATAGAATTCCAATACCTTGCACGTACGATAATTAGAATTTAGAAGGTATGACCGTATGTCGGCAATATGCACTCGCGTGGCGATAGTTATCACAATCGAAATTTTATTTTGGAATTTTTTTTACAAAATACTCTTATTAATTCCAAAATTTTATAGCCTGCCTCTAAATTTTACGACAAAATATTCATTTAAGTACAAAAAATCTTGACTATTATCGTATTGTTCCTTCCACTTTCTTTTCCTACAATCCTACTAGTAGTTACATGGCTTCACAATTTTCAATCTTTTATGAAGTTAGAATTTTCATTTTTCATAAGTACAGGAATTTTATAATCTTATTATATCATTATTAAAAACATTTAGTTAAGTTTTTTTCTAATATTTTGTCAGTTTGATATCCAGAAAATACAACGTTAAATGAAACAATTTATATATTTTGCTTCAAAAAATTTAGTACTTGCAATTGATGAAAAAGTTTAAATTGAGGACATGTAAGTTTACAGAAGTCAAATTTGAATGTAGAAAAAAGATTTTCAATATATATATATAGAGAGAGAGAGAGAGAGAGAGAGAATGGCTATACTACTATTCATATGTAAAGAGCTCTTGTAGGCTAGTTTTTTGGACGGTTGGATCGCTTTAAGATGCGTGCGACGATTTAACTGGACGGAGGAGATATGGGCGCTGGCTCCTCTGTGAGTTTAATATTTTCCGTTCGCTGACTGTTAAATCATCTCTGTCTCCATCTTCTCTCCCTTCGTTCTTCAGTTTCTTCTTCGAAGGAAAAGAAAAAACCTAGCACAGCACATCTCCGCCTCCGTCTTCTTTTATTCGGAAAATAAAAGAGAGAAGAGGAAGGAAATGATCAGGAAGAGAAGGAGGTCCGACAAGGCGTGACTGGTGGCTGGTGGTTGGTCGCCTGGTCTCGCAAGAGATCTCACTATTTTTCTCTCTCTAGACCCTCCGTCCCTCCGCACCTCTTCTTCCCTCCGCGCCTATCTACACTCTTCTCTCTTTGTTCCTTTCTCTATTTACTACGCTTGTGTCATCAAACCACGAAAGAACTGTTCCCTGCTCCTTCACCGCTCTTGATTAGCACTGGCAATTTAAATTTTCCCGATAAGATACAAATTGATGCCTTTTCCTGGTAATTTCGGAGTCTATTGTTGACATTTTTATTCGATTAGTGTGCTAGAAATTCCAAGACCTTGGTCAGCTTTAATACTCTATGGTTTATATAAATAACTATACTATTATATTTTTGCGTAACTATTCAAACAAACCTTTAATACTCTATTGGTTTATAAATGCATACTGAATACAACAAATAAATTTCAGAAGTTCACGATATAAATAGTACAATATCATTACAAGTATATAAAAGAAAATCTAAGAATGATAACACAAAATCAAAATTTCATTATAATAAACAAGATTCAACTTAATTATGACACTATGTATCTCTTCATTTCTTCAAATTGCTTGAACTTATCATCCAACTGCCTTCTTTTTTGTATTTCTTCAACTCGCTTCTTAATTTCTTCCATCCACTGTGTTGGCTAGTTTGAGTGCTAATTTAATATCCTAAAAAGAAAAAAAACAAATAACAAGGATTAATACACAATTTACCAAAAATGCATCCTCCATATTTCATGTTTCATGAACAAAAATGCAACTTTTGGTCTTGTAACACACTACTATTACTACAAAAAAAAAAAATAAAAAACCTACAATACCGGTTCTTAAATCCATTCTGCACCAGTCCTCAAATGAACAAGAACAATATCAATTTGCAAAATTTAAGGCCAAAAGAACAATTTGAAACCTCCAATTGCAGTGATGCAATTTCGTTTGAACATCTGACTTACAAGAAATATAGTTAGTAAATGAAAAGAATTTTGAAAGTCTTAAAATGTCATAACATGAGCAGCATATCAATTTATTTTGCACCAGTAAAAAGGTTAAGTGCCTCGCACATGAACCAATTTCTCAAACTTTTGTAATATTTTGTACTTCTTGCAGAATTAAGGTAACTAAGGCTAATTTTTGAGATAGAAATGTATGGACATGGATAAAATTGGCCTAATATATCGACAAGGTAGATTCCAGTTCCTTCATACCTCTTTAAGTCTTTGCCTAATCAGTATGGGATAAACCTAAAATAGGAATAACAAAAAGGATTGCAAGCTGCACAGAAGCATATTATTCATTTAATCAAATTGTTAATTTGAGATGACAGGTATTATGTCCATACTTCTTGCGGCAATGCCCATCTCTCATTTGCTTGTCCTTTTGTCCTTAGACCACGACTTTCCTTTCCAATTAACTCACCAAGCACCATCCAATTAACTCATGGAAGATCAAACTAATTCCCAATTTAGCAAAATTTCTTAGAAGAAATAAAAAACAAAGAAAGGAGAGAGGGGAGACGCTTTAGTACCTCTGCATGCCCTTCACAAACCCGCAAATAAAGAGACGGATTTTAAATTTAAGTTTAAATAGCCTACAAGTAAGAGAGATTACTAGATTAAACATCAAAGATAAAAAAAATTATCCAAAATTGTCTTCAGGTTAACCAATAGAACAATTAAACTCATACCAATTGCAACAAAATTTGAGGTGACGAAGAGCTCCGCCAAGGGATATTCTCCGTTGACAAAAATTAAGATTTTTCACGGGGGAGGCAGAGAGCAAGGCGATAAGACAATAAAAGAGAGAAGAGGAAGGAAATGATCAGGAAGAGAAGGAGGTCCGCAGCTAGGGTTGCGAGAAGAGACTAGAGAGGCGAAGACAGTTGTGCGAAGCGAAGACGGAGGCGGAGATGTGCTGTGCTAGGTTTTTTTCTTTTCCTTCGAAGAAGAAACTGAAGAACGAAGGGAGAGAAGATGGAGACGGAGATGATTTAACAGTCAGCGAACGGAAAATATTAAACTCACAGAGGAGCCAGCGCCCATATCTCCTCCGTCCAGTTAAATCGTCGCACGCATCTTAAAGCGATCCAACCGTCCAAAAAACTAGCCTACAAGAGCTCTTTACATATGAATAGTAGTATAGCCATTCTCTCTCTCTCTCTCTCTCTCTCTCTCTCTCTATATATATATATATATATATATATATATATATATATATATATATATATATATCAATGTCGAGAACTTTAAAAGCTTATGTATATAATTATTTGAAAAACTATGTATATAATTATTTGAAAAACCTAATTTCCATATGTTATTCGATTTGGGGGAAAAATAATATGAACAGTTGTGTTTTGAAATATTACATTCAAAAAGTTGAATAAATAAAACTTTAAATAATAATAATATTTCAAAAATTGTCAAGTAATAATTTCATATTAAGTTTTGATTAATTGAAAAACTAATAACTTAACTTTGTTTTCTGAAATATGAAAATAAAATATCAAGAACAAAAATCAGGGATATTTACAATTTTTTATATTCAGGGGGATAAATCATGTAATTTTATTGTTGAAAAATATTGAAAAACTTAAAATTATCAAATAGTAAAAGTATAAACCTTGTTATAGAAGGAAATTAAAAAAGAAAGTGAAGGAATGTTATATAAGAACAGATTTTATGAAAATCACGATGCCATTTCGGGTTGGGAAGTTTCGACTTTGGAGACTCATATATGAGATTGTCTAAAATTACTCGCTACTTAATTAATCGGAATTTGTAGAATTCTAACAGCCAATCCAAAATATATCCAAAGTGATAGTTATATAAAATTTAGTTGAAAACCAAATTTATATATTTTTAAAAATATTTTATTATTTTTACAGATGTTAAAAAATGTTTATTGGAGGAGGGTCTAAAATTCTCGAATCAATTAATTTTCTATAATTCTGTAAAATTTTATTTTCAATAATAATTTATGATGACCAATTTGGACAGTTCCTTGCGACTGATCTTAAACAGTCTTCAAAAATATTTACTGAAAAATATAACACGTTTTTATTATAATAATCTCAGGAGTCTGTTTTGACACCCGTCGAATGTCGAATAAGAAGAGCGACGTGACAAGGAGACAGACCAGAAGTGTGTAACATGCTTGGCGATTTTATAAAGAATAACTTTAGTCAGACACTGCCGGCATATTTAATTTGTTCCGTTGACACAATGGAAGCGTTTATGTGATAAAATTGAAATGTTAAGTGATAAAATTAAAATTACCATTTTAGTTTATCATTAACCTAAACATGATCACTTGCTTAGGTTTAAAAAAGAGACAATTTGAAACGACATGTTTAACAAAATCTAATTTGATTATAAAAAATGGAATTTGATTACTGCCATCCTTCGAAATGCCATCGCTTAGCCAGCGATCCCCTCAACCAGCACATCCTTCTCTCATCCAGCGCATTTTATTTCGTACGTAAATGTTCAGTTGAATAAGTACAAATGTTATATTATTTGAGTATAAATATTCAGTTAGTTACAATAAAATATAAATATCATAAACAAAAATGTTCATTTTATAAGTACAAATGTTTAATTTAGTAAGTACAAATGTTCAGTTAGGTAAGTACAAATATTTTATTAATTGAGTATATATGTTCAGATAGTTGTAACAAAAAATATAAATGTTATTAGCAAAAATATTTATTTGGATAAGTATAAGAGTTTAGTTTAGTAAGAACAAATGTTCAGTTTCATAATACAAATGTTTAGGTTTTTACATATAAATGTTCAGTTTATTAAGTATTACTTTCAGTTTTTTTTAATAGGAGCAATGTCAAGCGAAGGGGTCATAAACCGGACAAAAAACACATGAAAAAATTAAAAGGAGTCATAAAACGGTCCGGTTCAAATTAAATTTTTTCTGACTCTGCCCCTGGCGCGCCTCTCTCCAAGATTGATACGACTGACGCGCGACTCTATATAATAAAATCATTAGTTGATTTATATAACTGAACACATTTGGTTATTAAAATTGAACATTTGTAACAGACACCTGCTAGTCACAACTATAACGCATGATGATTTTTTTTAGCGATGACACTTATCATTCCTGATAAAAAAATATACACATAATGTGACACATAAAAAATATACACGGTCCGTACTCCGAAGAATTTGTTGACCTGCATTATAAGCAAGGACATGTAGATCCATTACTAGAGAAAATCCTATATAAATTCCCAGCATTATAAGCAAGCAGTGCTGCAAATAACTAACATGAGTGAGGCAAAACCTTAGAACAAACTGTTAATTAACCCTTCTTAATTTTAGTCAAAATTAAGCCCCATAAAACACATAGCATAGGCGAGGCAGTTGAAAAGTTTTACTACCCGATGTATTAATGGTGCCTAATCATGTTTTACCATAAACATCATGTATTTTCTTAAATGCCTGATAGGATGTTGAGATTTTTGACCTTTTTTAACCCATTATTTCGTGTGAATTGAGTAACCCACACTTCTACACGGTTGCGAAAATAGTTTGACAACTAGGTTAATTAGGCTATCATCTCAGATGCAAAATGGAGTTACAAATTTTGCAGATGTAAACGGTTGTCATGATTGACAGAATGCTTAAGTGAATAAAATATAATGATTATTCATTATTATTTGTCCAAGTTTTGCTGGATTTGTTATACATATTAAATCATAGATATAACAAAAGAAATATTGATACAGTACAGTGAAATCTATCTGGCACTATATTAAGCTTGGCAAACTTCTGCCAGATACTTCTGATATGTATCATACTTGCTTTAAAAAACAAGAGAGAATTATCTTCAGTAATCAAAAGTGGAAAGAAGAATTGGTTAGATAGGTAATAGATTAAATTATTCTATCTTTACATAGCTTAATTAGTCTCTATTTATGTGGGATCTTAGTTATGACTTATGATCTTAGCTGTAGCGTCATGTGGCACTAATTTAATAATCGATGTCGCTAGCTGGTACATTGCCTAAAGAAAGGAATGAGGATTCTGCTTTACTTTAATAGGTAGATGCTGCACAAAATTTAAGAGGTATCTTATGCTCTCAGCTGCAGCGTCATGTTGCACTAATTTCTGTTATTAAGAAAGTTTAAAATATAGCTTGACAAGATGAAAGCATCCTGAACTTCCTTTTTTTTTAAATGGTCCGTCATTTTCTAATTTTCGGAAAGAAAAAGAAAGACTTTGACTGGTACCAATAAAATCATTCAACAATGTCTGCACAGCACAGGTGCATTCACCTGGTTGAATAACGACGCGGACTTAAAAGACTCACAGCTCTATACAAGCTGACAAGATAAACTAACTAGCTAGGCAATACCTAATTTTTTTTTTTTTAGAACTAATATGATGTGTTAATAAATTTTTGTAGGAATAAATATATAGAATATAGATAGAATAGAATTACAATTAATATAATTAAATAATGTATCTGTCCGTCAGCAATTTCCTCTACTATGTGGCCGTACGTAATTTCGCTGCAGATGACCAATGGAATTTTACAAATGTTCTTATTAATTCCAAATTTAAAATAAAATATTCTTGTCTCTAAATTTTTTACAACATAATATTATATTCTAAATGCTTGATTCGTATTTTCCTTGCTCTTTGTTTTCCCTCCCTGTTACTCGATCGCCTAAACATTTCATGCTTTTCACAAATTAAATTTTCCAGTGTCATTTATTTTAACACTGTTATCGGTTTGATATTCAGCCGATACAATGTTTAATGGATGCCATTGTGAAATATTAAATTTTCACCTCACTTTTAAATACTTGCAATTGATGAATCTATTTAAAATATGGAAGATGATAATTACGTAAATCAAATTAAAAATACAAAAAGTGAAAACTTGTAAATTAAAAGGTATGAATGTTGAGAACGTCAGAGCTCATTTATATCGTATAATGTTCATCGAATTTTAGAAACATTACTTCCATATACTATCAATCAATTTTTGAAGAACAATAATTAGGTTTTAAAAATATTGCATTAAAAAAATTTGAATTATTAAAAACTTAAAATTAAAAATTAGGATTTTTACCAATGAAATGGACAAAATAAGGAGAAATTTCCTTTCACAAATCAACAGGGAAGAAAACTGATCCTCATTGGTTGGGACAAGGCTTGCACTTCAAAAAAAGTTGAAAGGCTGAAAGTGCTAGACCTAGTGCCTCTCAACCAAGCTCTGCTAGCCAAATGGATTTGGAAATGGTTCTTTGACCAATCTATTAGAAACTAAATTCAGGTGTTCAATTTTAATTTTTAACTACTAATTAGTCTTAATTAATCATCAAACACCAAAAATCTTGCTCAAAAGTCATTCAACACATCAATTCATGAGAAAAGGAAAGGAGGTATACCTCTCACGAAATCGTATTCGTGGGGCTCAAATCCTAAGCTTTGGAGACGATGGCGTGCCTTTTCCACCACCACCACCGTCAAGTCGCCGACCTCGATCGAGTCCACTAAGGAGATTAACCATGTTCTTAAGGTATATGCTAGCACACTCAAGAGATCAACCACGTCCACTAAGGAGATTAACTCACAATTACTCGGTTGAACCGACCAATCCGTTGGATATTTTAAACAAAAAGATATTTCAATACTGTAATTGTGAGTCAATTCAGCATATGTTCAATTCTTGAAATTATTTCAAATAATTTGAGGGATTTGATAATTATTTCACAAGGAGTGTACTCAATGGCTACATCTGCATTGCATATTCTTCACTCAGACATTCTGCATAATTCAGCTATTACTAGAACTTTGAGGGACCTTTTTGCAATCGTTTTTTTTTTTTTTTTTTTTTTTTTTTTGGCCATCTAAAGAGAGAGGTGCACAAGAGGAGACTACTAATTAAAGAGGCTTCTGATTTGCTGCAGGAGGTTTTACTCGAGTGAAATTTCTTTAAGAAATAGCTTTGCTTCTTTTTCTTCCAGCATTTTGTTTTTATTTTTAAAATTTGAGGGGTTGCTAGTTTTCTTTTTACAGATTAGCAACTTGCTAATGTTTTTATTGTAATTTCTTTCTTTAATTATTAATAAGATAGTGCTTTACCCCTATTTTTCTTAAAAAAAATTACGGGAAAAATATAACACGTTTTTGTTTATAATCTCAGAAGCTTGGTGTCTTGATGACAATCGAGGGAGGGGTCAAGTTAATTTAAAAAAGCATCTGACAAGTTAAGGAACAGATCAGAAGTGTATGACATGTTTAGCTACTGTATTAAAGAAGCAATAAGTTTAGTCAGACACTGTTGCAGGCATATCTATTCAGACAATACTAAGTTAAAAAATGAAAAATACTTGTTTAATATTTTATTAATCTTAAATGTCACTTGCTTAGGCATACGTAAGAGACAATTTGAAAGAACATGTTTAACAAGTATCTAATGGATAATAATATATATCTAGGATATTTAGTTCATGCTTTCTATGCATTATTTAGCATGATAGCAAGTGGCATTGTTCGAGTGCTCTACTTTGTTCAACTTTAAAAAGGAATGGTGATTTATTTGAAGTTTCTTAGTTATTTCCTTGTCGCACTATACTGACGTTACATTCGTATTTAACTTGGTTATATATATATATATATGACACCATTAATTGGTGATGGGCTGAATAAATTTCCCTTCCCTAAATCCAACACCACAAACCCCAATCGCATATATAACCAATAATAACAAGTAGATGCATCGCAATCAGATTACGATCCGTACAATATATTTTCCTCAACGCACTAGTGTCAATTTTGTGTGGTTCACGTATTATATCTACAATTAATGTATTTTTTTCCTCTTTAATACATCAAGTCTACATAATTAATATAGATATGTGGTTCATCTATACATCTTACTTTCATGTTATATCCAAAAAGATAGCTACCTCAGTACCAACAAAATTGTAGCAGAGAGATATCATGGAGCAACGCAAAGTCGCCATGCTTGTAATAGTGATGATGCTAGTAGAGTTCACTGCAACAACTGCCGCTCCAAGAAAAAACCTGCTAAATAGCAAATCCCTCCTCCCCTCTGCTGCTGCCAGTCTGTCTCATTGCCCTAAAAAATGTGGAGATATGAACATCAGTGACATCTTTAGTGATGACTACTCACTGATGCATTATCCTTTTGGCCTTGGGCCTGGCTGTTTCAGAGCTGGCTTTAAACTCATCTGCAACCACTCAAGTTACCCACCAAAGCTCTGCTTAGGTGATGGTACCACTGAAGTCACATGGCTGGGTGATTATTATGCTCAGGTGAAATTCAATATTCACATCATGCCACGCACAGTTAACTCCTACACCGTATCGTGGGCTCCTGGTCAACCTTTCGCCATTTCTGCTGATGATATGTTACAAAATATCTTCACGGTCATTGGATGCGGAGTTGATGCATATTTGTGGGGTGGTGTAAACCAAAATGAAATAGGTAGTTGTTCAACATTTTGCGAGTCTGAAAAGGAAACAAGAATGCACATTGGTTACTGCAATGGCATTGGCTGCTGTAACATTTCCATTGATGGCCAACTAACTCCAATCGTTTTTAAGATCAATCGCAACAAGGAGAAAAGCAAACTAGACATACAAAATGTGAAGGCCTTTATATATTCGCAACTTAATGGCACTTCTCAACCTGTTGGTACCAATTACAATAACTTTAATTATACCCAAGAAGATCTGGAGTCTATTGACACTGTACAAGGCTTGGCTTTCTTTTCCGTGATTCTGGCATGGGGTATCAACGATCAGCCAACTTGTGAAAAAGCAAAAGAGGATAACACAACCTATGCTTGTGTGAGCGAGCACAGTAATTGCACAAGTAATAAAATGGGAACTGGGTATACGTGCTCATGCTTGCAGAATTACAAAGGCAATCCTTATACTGTGGGAGGGTGCCAAGGTGTCTAGTTGTCTACCCCCCCCCCCAAGTTTTCAATTGTCAACTGTCCTTTTAAAAAATATCACCCAAAGTTGGGTGTAATTTTACGAAAAAATATGAACATAAAAATGGTTGTTGGGCAATGTTACGATAGAAAAAGTGGAAAATAAATATGCTCCGCAAAAATTTTAAAAAAAAAATTTCAAAATCCAGCTTCTGGCCATTTGTTCCATGTCTTTGCTCCTAACACTGACAGGATAAAAATTTTTGCTTCTTCATTTTAAATTATAAAAATATTGAAAGTCCGTACACGTCAAAATTACTATTATTGACAAAAGGATAATTCTTTTATGCAGATTCCAACCAATACAATAGAAGTCGGCCTGAATCAAATTGCGCTCGAAAATGTGGAAATGTTTCTATACCATTTCCTTTTGGACTTACAGAGGGTTGCTATGGCAGAGAGAGCTTCCGACTTGAGTGCAGGGATGCACAGCTCTTTATTCCACATGTAGATGAAAGCAACTCTTTCTGGTCAGAAGATGAAAGTAAAAACTACCAAGTGATAGATGTATCGGTAGATGAAGGGCTCCTACAAGTCAAGATGCCTCTCAATAAATCCTACTCACTAGCAGTAGAAGATAACACATATACCTCGACTGGACAGTGGGCCAACCTTAGCTGGGTAATAAGTAACATAACGTGTCGGGCAGCAATACAGGATAGGAACAATTACGCATGTGTCAGTAGCAACAGTATCTGCCTTGATATCACTCATACTGCATGGGGAACTCTTGGATATCGTTGTAAATGCAGCGAAGGCTACCAAGGAAATCCGTATGTCATTAATGGCTGTACTGGTACTCTCTCCCTCCTCTTTAATTTTGTTTTACTTGTTTCACAGTTCAGAAGAAAGCAGAGCAATGGTGCACGGATTTTCTTTTAAATTGCATAGATATTTCTTGAAATTTGAATTTAATTTTTGTTTTGCCCCCGAGTTTCAAATCTTGCCTAAATTATTTTGCAAATGATTTCAATCAAAGAATGAATCACTCCATACCCGTCTCCATAGTTGTCAATGGAAGATATTACAGGTAGGGTTCTGAACATGCCACTCGAGCATGCCTTTGTAACACTCAGCTCGAGTTAGTTTGATGTTACAGGTAGGGTTGTCAATTGATGTCAATTTGAGTTAGTTTGGGCTTTGAGTTGACCCAGTTTCGTTTGAGGAACTGTTCCGAGCTGGCAAAATAAGCTTGAGTTTGGTTTGTAATTATTTGAGCTAGCACAGTTCAGTTTTGTCAGTGGCTCGATTTGCATGGAACACTTCAATTAAATTTGCATCCAGTAAAAATGTAAAATACATTGACCTTAAAGGCATCATACATTCATACCATGACACAATACAGAATTTATGTAAAAAAAGTGACAATTCCATTGTTTTGTACAAAATTCTCAAGCAAATAAAGCCTCATGGGATATACTCACTGACATTTGATAAAAATTATGTGGCAAATAAATCTCATTCTGTGACGTAATTAAAAAGTTGCAATAAATAAAACTTCAAGGCCAATTTTGTGAATACTATAAGATTATTTTGTCATGTTCTAATGTAAGATTTATGATCATTTTTGGGAGCCATTTCCGCCTAAAAATAGCAGTCTAGTTAGGAAAAGAACACCAGTAATTAAAACATAATATAATTCAATATACCTTGAACATTTGACCATTACCATATTCATAATTGTTACAATTCTTATTATAATTAATTTTTTTATGAGTAATTGCAGATGTTGATGAGTGCCCACAAGGAATGGAATTTAATCGAGTGAAAAGAAAGTGCCTAAATAATGGACGAAGATCCCTTCTGCTAGGTATGTGCCCCGTAAAAGCGTTAATTGTGCTACAATTAAGTGACGACAGACTTATGATCTGACTCAAGTACTTAACCAAACTATATGTATTTAGGTATCATAATCGGCATCAGCACTGGCATTGGCTTTCTTCTTCTTACAGTTTGCATAATCCTTATAACTAGACAGTGGAAAAGGGATGAGCAAAAAAGAACGAGGAAGAGGCATTTCAGCAAAAATCAGGGTTTACTGTTGCAACACTTAATTTCATCTGATGAAAACATTGCTGAGAAAACAAAAATTTTTTCTTTGGAAGAACTAAAAGCAGCAACCAATAACTTTGATCAAGCTCGAATTCTTGGTCAAGGTGGTCACGGCACCATTTATAAGGGGATATTACTCGACCAGCGTATTGTGGCAATTAAGAGAGCAAAGTTAGTGAATGCAAGTGAGATCAATCAATTCATCAATGAGGTCGCCTTGCTTTCTCAAGTTGTCCATAGAAACGTGGTGAAACTTTTTGGTTGTTGCCTCGAGACTGAGGTGCCCTTGTTGGTTTACGAATTCATCTCGAACGGGACGTTGTATGACAAACTTCATGACAAACCCGATGAAATATGCTCGTTAACATGGGAAGACAGACTCCGGATTGCTGCTGAGGCTGCTGGAGCACTTTCTTATCTTCACTCGGCGGCATCTATATCAATCTTCCATAGGGACTTGAAATCTGCAAACATACTTCTAGATGATAATTACACAGCAAAGTTGGCAGATTTTGGAGCTTCGAGGTCCGTTCCAATTGATCAAAAAGAAGTAGTGACAGCTGTGCAAGGTACATTTGGATATTTAGATCCCGAATATTATCATACCGGGCATTTATCAGAGAAGAGTGATGTATATAGTTTTGGAGTAATTATTGTTGAGCTTCTGACTAGGAAGAAGCCAATATTTACCAATAGCTTCGGCGAACCAATAAATTTATCAAATTGCTTTCTTCAAGCATTGAGAGAAGGCTCCTTCTCTGAGCTCCTGGATGAGAAAGTTCTGGAAGAATCTACAAGGGAAGAGAGGACAGAAATGGTCAATTTAGTCGAGATGTGCTTGAAGATGAGAGGAGAAGAGAGGCCTACTATGAAAGAAGTTGAAATGAGACTACAGTTCATACAAACTAGTAGAGGAAGACCCCAATCAGATCAGACAAGGATAGAAGGGAATCAATTTCAGCTCGCGTGTGACCTGGTTTATACCTACCCAGACAATATTAGTGACTTGGCTATGAGCCAAGATACCATAAGCCAAGCCAGCATGGAGAAACAATTTATGGTATCAATGAACTCCCCCCGTTGAAGTCAAACCACTATCATTAATTATCATATCTCTGTTCTTATTTAACTATATTTATTCCCTTTTTCTGCATGTTATTTGAAATAATATTGTAAGGCTTAATCTGAATTCTGTAGCAAGAAGAGAACGAAAATGATAATCAATTCTAGTGATCAATAAGTGATACTATTTTTATGTAAAAACAAAGTAGTGCTATTTGTTGATTTGAATCCCTCTAGCATAAATTTTTCAATATGGAGTTGCAATGTATAAACGAAGTAGTGCTATTTGCATGTGAGGACTGTAAATTTCGAAAAAAGAACCAACATGTTTGCATGTTATGATTCTATAATTAATAATTTGAAAATTTATGTTCGACTTTTGGTGTGGTAAGAACTAACAGCATTTCAGGAAAATGCACGACGACGAAAGATTGATATAGCGTGAAAGTAATTTTGGAGGAAAGGTCTTTTGGAGCCAAACGAACTGACCATCTGAAACTTACAGCGTGAAAGTAATTATATAGCAACTCAAGGTGCGTTTTGGTGTCGCTTTAATTTTCCGTAATTTTTTTTTAGAGAAAAAGTAAGCACGATTCTGGAGTCCTGGTTTTTCTTTTTCACTTTATTATCATTTATTTATTTATAGAGGAAGGTTCCGTTACCAACATTTTGGTTGCCCCCAAATGCCAACATTTCGCTATTTAGTTACTTTTTTTTTTCAAATTTTAAAATTCAAACGTTAAATGCAAACCGTTGATCTTATTTAGTTTAACGAGCAATGCGTTTTCATATAAGTTTTGCAAATTTTGGAGTTTATGTGATACTCGATCGAAGGCTAAAACATGAACGTATTAGAATGAATCTATCATAGTTAACGAGGTTCGTTTGTTTTACTATCACTTGATCGAGTATCAAATAAACTCCAAAATTTGCAAAACTTATATGAAAACGCATCGCTCGTTAAACTAAATAAGATCAACGGTCTGCATTTAATGTTTGAATTTTAAAATTTAAAAAAGTAACTAAATAGCGAAATGTTGGCATTTGGGGGCAACCAAAATATTGGTAGCGGAACTTTCCTCTTATTTATAATATTTTCTTTTTGGTAGGCTGCTAAGTATTAGTTTTCTCCCCATTTTTTTTAGAAAGCAGTGGTGAGACGTTCGCATATTTTGTACTTCCCTATCTCGCACTCTTTCCCTCTCTCCCTCAATCAGTTCGCACAATCCTCAATTAGCAGCTCGCTCTCTCTTTTCAAGAGGCAATCAATATCGCTATATTTATAAGAAAAATATTGTAATGGTTCTAAGCATCCAATCTGGCATATTTATTTTAGATCCGAAAGTCCAGACCAGAAAAACAATGTCCGCTTATATCTGTCTCGAGAATAACAGTAGCTAGATGCCTGTCAGCCTGTCCTCAAGAGTTGCCACACTAAAATTTGGTGGCGTCTGTGATTTCATCGATTATATCGCTTTTTCTGGTCTTGCTGATTACCTTCTCACTTAGCGTACCTTGCAAATGTACAAAAATTTTCAAGACCAATGATAGAAATGAACTAGTGAATTAAGTTATAAGCTCTCTCACTCTCTCTAGCACACATACGCGCGCGCGCGCACATAAGACCAATGTTTGGGACTTGTCTGACCAACCACTTGGACCTGTGAGCACTAGGAGGGCTTGTGCGTGCCAGCATAAAACATATCTGTGATTAGAGGATATTTCAACTGAAATAATGTTTACTGCTGTATAGGTTGTTCCATAGTACCAGTATACTTTGCAATTTTGTACCTGTTATTTGTGTTGGTTGTTGCACATAGCAGCTAAGGCTCAAATTTTGATACGCATACCTCGTAAATTTGAATATTCACGTTAGTGATATTTCACAACTACAATATAATTCCATCCCATAGCATCGTACTTTTGTTATTTGGATCTGAGTCCATAATATAGATTTCACACGATGATACTCTGATTGTAATACCATACTGAATACTAAATTCCCAATAGTCCACAAACTTCATAGATTGAAACAAAGATTTCTAAACAAAAGTAGGAAAACAGAAATCATTCTTTTATTCAAAAAATCAACAGAAAAACAGAAACTGCACTGAACACAAACTTTGGTTACAGAACCTGAGCATCTCTAATGTCAAAACAAGTGAAGTTAAGAACAAAATAATGAACTTCATCAATTGCTTCAAAATTTTTGTCATATTGATGTGATACTATTTTCAAAACTTGGAACCACTTGATATGGCTATTTTATTGGTCTGCCACAACAATTTCATGGACACCTAAAAAAACACCTTGAAATTGATATTTACTGCCTACATCTTATTTTAGTTATGGCTGGAAACAGCCAGCAACACACAGTAAAGAACAATTACCATCTTGGATATTATTGTAATTAAGCCCCAATCTGCTCCGCATCAGTTGAAGATCATTTCTATAGAACACCAGTCAGTTGAGCACCAGTACAAGGCTTCAAGCTGCTCAGCACCAAGACAAACGAGTCAAATGCATCAATATAATGTTTACACATCAAATCACTCCACAGATAAAATAAGCTACCTCACAACCAATACCCATCCTAAGACTCCTCTACCTCCTTCCACAGATTAGTCCACCTCGGTCGAACAGTTGTTACCTCTTTTACCACCTCCTTTGCTGCGTCCATCTTCCCTTCCTTCACCAACCCTTGTACAAGCTTTCTAAGCACCGGAAATTCTGGCAGCTTACCCTTATTACTCAAACTATCCCTAAACACTTCCAGTCCGGTCTCAAAATCCCCATGACGACACAAAAAACTCAAAACATTAAAAAATGTAGCAGCATCAGGAGAACAACGCCCCTTCTTGGATTTCATCGTTCTGTAAACCTCTTTCACATCTTCGACACGATCTTTCTTAGAAAGGCAGCCTATCAAATAATTGTATGTGACCGTATCCGGTTGGGCTCTTTTAAAACCAGCTGCTTCCATCTCGCTAATTACTTCATACACTCTTTCAGTTTCACCTCGAAAGGCATGACACCATATCTTTACATTATATGCAGTACAATCAGGCTTATTATACCCAGCGGCAAGCATCTCATCCCAAAGCTGATTAACTTCTTCGCGTTTCTCACGACTGCGAAGCGAAACTAAAAGCAATTCATAGATCTGATAAGTCAGCACAATACCCTTTTGATCACGAATATGTTTTAGTGCGGTAAAAGCATCATTCGATCTATTAGATAAAAAGAATGACTTGATGAGTAGTCCAAAAGAGACTGCATCTGGTTTGATTGAGTGCTCCTTACAAAGCCGGACAAAGAGATCCGGCACTTTTCGGTGGCATCGCGATCTCATATAGGCGGAGAGGAGAGCATTGAAAGAGAGGACGGATACTGAGCTCGGATCGCCTGCGGCGAGGCGGTGGCGGAAAGCATCGAGGGCGCTGCGAGGGAGAAACGCAGAGCCGTAGGATATAAGGAGGGCGGCGAAGTCTTTCTCGGAGGAGGCGAGGGGGATGAAGGAGTCGAGGAGGTGGGAGCGGGCGGTGGGGTCCAGGGACTGAGAGAGGCTGCGCAAGGCGTGGTCGGCGGCGTAGCGAGCGCAGGACTGATCGGGGAAGGAGAAGAGGGTCTTGATGGCACGGTGCGGGTTGGGTTCGGAGCAGAAAACGGACTCCTTTACGGTCGAGAGGGATGGACTTGATTCTGTGTCGGAGGTGGTGGTGGAGGAGGAGGAGGTGGTGGAGGTGGTGGTGGAGAAGAGGTGGCGGAGGTGGTGGAGAGAGCGGTGGCGGCGGCTGATGGAGGTTAATGCGAACATCATTCTCTTTTTTCTCTTTCTGTTTCTCTCTCTGGGTTTAGATCGGGTTTAACAGTTTAAGAAAAGGTTTCTCTTTTTTTTTTTAAATGAAGGCCCGGACTTTCTGTCAGGCCCAGTTCGACCCAGACTATTTTTTTTTTAAATAAAAGCCCAGACTTGCTCAATCGGCATGGGCGTTGTGAATTGTGAATTTGTGATATCGTGTTGTTAAATTTACTTCATTGGTACTTTTTTTGTCTCTGACTTTCAAACGTTCAGCATACACGTTTTACACGTCAAAATGTAATACTATGTATTTACTTTAGAAAAAGGTTGTGTAGATTACGTACAACTGTGTACATGTTTAGTAAATTGATACTTGAAATTTAAGTTACATGATTCATTTGCCAAAACTTTTTTTTATTAAATTAGATTTTTAATTAGTTTTATTCTCAATAATTTAATTAATTATTACAAAATGTTTCAACATGTTTATAGAGCTTAACCGTCCGTGAGTTATGAGATGATCTACGGTATGCAAAATAATCTGTTTGTATTACTTTTGTTTCTTTTCTCAAAATTCAAGAATCAAACCACCGATTCAAATCATTTGATTGACTCTTCACATTAAATCTTCCAAGAAATCAAATTTTACTTTTTTCAATTTTTTTCTATTTTTCTATTAATAAATACTTTATAAAAACACCGTTATACAAGACTTCTACACCATCCAATTTAAAAATTTCAAATATACATCTATTTAAAAAATATATAAAATTGGTTTTTAAAGAAATCTTCATTGGGGAAAAAATGAACAGTTTGCAGTAGAAGCAGATTCCGATCATTCCGAAAAATGAGATTGAGGGACAGATTACTTTGCAATGTACCTAATCCATCTTGTGAGTTTTTTACTGGTATAGAGTTTAGAGTAGATTGATTTTTTTTTTTTTTCCCAATGAAATTGAACAGTTGGTCACTTATGATTTTTCTTGCCTACTCAGATCGGTTATAGCTAGTCTATAGAGTACAGCTTTTCGTGTTCCAATAATCAGATGGTATTATGTTTCGGTGTGAATGGTATGTCAACGAGATATTCAATTCAGCGTGAATAAATCCATTAACGAGATATTTAAATGCATTAAAAATCCCAGATATGGCTTGACTGCGAAAAGAAAAAAGCTAAAAAACAAAAGAAAATATCTTTTTTATAAGATATTGTAGAGCTATTAGTTGATAAAAGAGACAAATATCTTTAACGTCTCAGAATTAAATCTATCTTTTAATAAGTAAATAATAACAGATTCTTTTATTTTAAAAAGTAATATTTTCGAATCAGGATTTTTAAATGCGCTCAAAATCAAGCCCAGATGTGGCTTGACCAAAAAAAGATATTTTGTTAAATACAATAGATCCGGCAACTGATGAGAGGGACGATTATTTTTTGGTGTTTCAAAATTTTGATGTTCTACTTTTGTGAAAGTATTGACGAATAAATATTTTATAGGAAGAGGATCAATATTTTCGAATGAGTCCACATATGCAGACATATTAAATCCGAAGTCCAAGATTTTTGTTGCCTTTTGTGCTTAGTAGATAGATAACTTCGCATCTACTACCATAACGGCAGATGTGTAAATGAATCGGATATATTCATCCAAAAAAAAAAAGTAAATGTATCGGATATTATTTGATTGTGTATAGATTCAAATCTGGTATTTATACTAGATATAAAATATCTGAATTTGAATAGTTTCTAGGGGATATGCTTGCAGCATATAAGAATACGGATGTAATTTTTAAGTTTCAAAGTAAATACTTAAATAAATATTGTTTACATTTAAATTTTCATGATTTTTCTGAAATCTGTTGGTAGATCCGCGAAATTTTTTATTAATTGTGACAGCTCAATTTTTTAAAAAAGAATCCTGCACTATTTAATATACCAAAATTTCAAATGTCCAAGTGTCCAACTAAAAGTGTTTGTTTAGCAATGCAAAAAATAAAAAAATAAATAAAATGACAAACTGAAAAAGACAAAAGTGGTTGTGAATTGCCCAACGATAACGTACCAACATTGTTTAATAATAATCCCCAATCATGAAACAAATTTCAAAAGCTGAGCTATGTTCCAGAGAAAAAAATAGAACTAAGATAGCAAAAACTCGGCTCCTGCTGTTTCCTTGCCTTCCTTGATTCTGACTTTTGACCATTCAATGTACTCTCCTATAGTCCTATTTTATTTATTTTTTCTTTTGCAAATTAATGCGCTCAAATTCAGCCGCACACGCTGACACGTCGTCATGATAACCTTCCGTCCTTCCGATACGAAATGGATAGGTTTTGACTCTAGTCAAACAAACAATATTCCCATATTATCCCTATCTCTACACATTTCTTCCATTGCACTATAGTGTTAAAATAGTCTTTTCCCCGACCTCTCCTGTCTCCTTCGAACCACCATTCGTGTATTTAAATCCAAAATGAGCAGCTGAAGTACCCTACATGACGATTTTCTCAATCGCAATATTTCCTTTCAGCTCAGTTCCTTTCCATTTCCCCAAATCCAATATCATGTCACCTACGGAGAGTACTAGCAACAACAACCATTCAAAACCTCCAAACCTCAATCCCTCAAGCCTCCTCTCTCCACCACCAACATCTCTCTCTCACTTCTCCGATTCAATCGACTGCCTCGCTGCCTCCATATCCAGCTCCTCCACACCTACTGATTCCTCTTCCTCCTTCTCTTCCCGTGATGCGTACCTAGACTCGACCATTTCTCTTCTCAACACGTGCAACACCATCTCGGCTCGTATCGAACAGCTTCGACTCGGCTGCCTTCGACTCAAATACGCGCATCACCTCCTCTCTTCTCCGAGCGACGACCACCTCAGCTGTGCCACGAAGGCGCTTTCTGAGTGGGAGGTGTTGTCAAATGATGCCAATTCAGATCTAGATCTTTCTTCTGTAGAGGAGGTGGAGAAAGCAAAAATGGCTGTTAGGAAGTTGCGTGAGGCGATTGACAAGAGTGAAATTGACGGCGTGGAGTTGCGACTTGCGGCTGTGGAGATGGAGAAGTTTGCGGAGGAGCTAACGGCGAGTCTTGACCGTTTGGCTGCTGCCGTTAATAAACTTTTGACTGTGGTGATGGGTTCAAGAAATGAAGTCTTGGATAGCTGCAAAGTAGGTCCCAAGAGTTGTAAATAGATGAAAGGAATTTTTTTTTTTTAAACTTAAGATGAAAGGAAATGATAGGTGATTTTAATACTGTAATTCATGTGTATATATATCATTTTTTGTTGTTTGTGAATATAAAAATGTATGGTGTCGTTTGGGATGGTTTGGAATAGAGTAGGAATAACATAAATTTAGGGAAAAATACTATTCATAGGAATTGTGGGAATTGGCTATTCCGGGAATTAGAAATGTTGTTTGGATGATGAGTTTAGGAATAGCGTTGGGAAGTGTGAAAAAGTAGAGAGAAAAATGTTGTTGGGAAGAGTGTTATTGAAAATTGTGTTAGGAATGGAATTGGTTATTCCTAGGAATTGGCCTATTCTACTCATCCCAAACGAGCCCTATGATATTTTATTTATTCAGTGGAAGGGTGGGCCATTCTACCCCTAAAAAATTTTGTTATTTGTTGGACCTTTTTGATGATGAATGTTTGTTCTGTCACTCATTAAATATTATATAAACTTTAGTACAAAAACTAACTGTATTAAAAAGATCAGGAAGTCAATGTCAAAATGTCACTAATTATATATCATAAACTTTAGTACAAAAAAATTCGTGATTTGTTCGAATTTGATTCACTAGTTGCTTGTTTGAATTAGTTTTGAATTGCGAACAAATCGAAATGCTGACGAAACGAGTTCAATCCGAGCCGAGCTCAGTTAAAATCAACCTAAACTAAAATTTTTCCAATCATATTATATGCATGTATTATTATGTTGGTAACAAAGAAATTTCGCAGTTATTTCAGCCCAACCCCTTACCTAGATATTAGAAAACAAACATATACCTTTTCAAATCCAAAAGCTGCTATTTCAAAATTCAAAACCCCTCTATTTTCATTTTTGTGTGTCTGCTAAAAGAATTTAGTTGTTTCTTATTTTACGATCTTATAAAATAAAAAAGAAAACAAATTCAACCTCTATAAAGATTTTTCGTCTTTTAAGACGTTCAGATGTGTTTGGATGTACAGTAATAAATATGAAAACAAAAAGTAGAGAAGAAAAAAAGAGCGAAAATGTAGTCTGCTAGAGAAGAAAATCTATCCATGAAGATAAAATATTGTTTTGATGTTGTCGAAGAATAATATTCTTTTTTTTTTTTCTTTTTAACTAAACCTAATTTAACGTTTTTCTTTGACATTGATAAATGATGTTGATGCTAATAATAAAAATTTTCTTATAATAATTAAAATAATAATAACAAATAATATTTTAAGTCACAAAATAAATAAATTATTTTTCCCCTACTTAATTAGAACATAATACTAAATTTATATTCATGAAAAGGAAGTAAAGGACTGAAGTTTGTGACCCACTTTGAAGATTAAATTTACTTACACATACAAATGGTTTTAGAGAAACATTTCGTTGTTTTATTTTTTTATTAGTAACAGTAATTTTACTTTCAACTCATAAACACGAACCTGACAGAATCAGAATTTTTTTTTTTTTTTTTTTTTTTTTTTGGAGAGAACCGAATCAGTAATTTCGGTACCATTTAGATTAAGTTATAGGTCGGTTAAAACATGATTTCTTTCCTTTCCATACGCAATATTTTGTACCAGCGATGATGAAGAGGCACTCAAGCGGAGAATAAGGAAGGGCGCTTTGGCGAAGCACCGCACCGACCCTCTCCTTCTCTCCCTAGTCCCTCCCGCCAATTCTCACCTCTCTTTTACTCTCCTCTCAGCCCAAACCGGCTTAACTCTGCGCCGCCGTTCTCTTACCCTCCAATATCTAGGTTTCCGATCCACGCCTCTCTCCATCTTCCTCTCCCGCAGCTCCTCCTCGCCTCTCGGGTACAATTCTCTCAATTAACTTCTCTCCGGAACAAATAATTAAGTAAACGCAATTATAATAATCGAAATATAATTCCCGACTATCATCCTCTTTTTAGTCCTTGTACCAGAATGGATTCCCTCGTCTCAGCAGCGCTAGAAGAAATATGTTCACACTCTGCTGCAGGAACTGTTTTACCAGAACTATGGCCGTCGCTTGTCCAGTCTGCATCTGCCAAAGGCCTGCCACTGGGTCCCACTGTCAAACAAGCTCTTTGGACCCGCCTTCGAGCTCTTCCTGTGCTTAAGTTTGAGTTAAATGGATCTCCAGTTGATCCTTCTGACCCCTCCATACAATCAGTTGACGAGGCAGACAAGTTTAAGTTGAGGGTTGTTGCTGATGATAATACCAGAAAGAGTTATCTAGGGATTTATGATCTCAAGCATTGTGAGATTTCTAAGATGCAGATGTCGACTCTTGAAGAAGTCGGTGCTGCCAGGTGATTTTCTTTGAATTTATAGTCTAAGATGTCAGATTAAATGTATTTGAGATCTAGTACTAACCTTATTAAGAGTTGTATTTGTTTATTTATTGATTTTCCTGCTAAAATGGCGGTCCTAATTGATGTTTGAACAATAAATCTCAGGCAAAGATACTGAACAGCAATATTTTACCACACTTATACAGTACTCAAAAATAATAGCAATGACAGATCTTAAACCATATCTATAATTCTCTCATTTACCTTCTCTTACATTAGGTATAAAGGAGTCACACAGAGAGACCTATGCGACAAATTTGGCAAAAAAGGAAACAACTTCCATTATGTAGTGCGGTTTCTTGAGTCACAAAGGCTGATAATGCGGCAATCAACTTTAGTAAGGGAGAAAAAACAAGGAGAGCATGTAGATTCTGGAGACCCAACCTCTGTCGTAAGTACAAAATCACTATACCTCCCACGGTATGGGACGAGGTTGAACTTGAACTCTCAGCAGAGAATTGAGATTGTTAAACCCAATTGGAATGGAGAAGGAGATGATGGTAATGAAGAAGTGTCTATTGAGGATCCGCGACCAGCCATGAAAGCCATTTGTGATAAACTCGAAGAAGCCAAAGGAAAGGTCAGCATTTACTGTTATTGTCATTACCACCTCAATATTATTATTTATTGTCAACACTGTGGTGCAAACATTGTTGTTGTTGTTGTTGTTGGTTTTTTTTTTTTTTTTTTTTTTTTTTTTTTTTTTTTTTCTGAAGGGGGCAGCTGGGTTTCGCTGGGGGTGGAGTAATTCCAAAGGAATGGAATAATCTAAATCTTTTTATTCTATCTTGGATTAAAGAAATAATTGGAAAATAAGGAGGCAGGCTATGGGGGTGGGGGTTGTTTTCTGGTTGTGCCTAAACTTGCATTTATACAATTATATTTATAGGAATTAGGAAATGACTGCAACTGCACTTTTGTTCTGATCTGAAGCTGTTTCCTTTCTTATAGGTGCTCGTTGTGTCAGATATAAAGTTAGCTCTTGGCTACAGGCTTCATCGAGGACACAAAGACTGGACTTTTGTGAGTTTATCTGTGAAAAATAATTCCTTGCATATGTGTCTTGTACCACTCATCTGGATTTACCATGAATATTTGGAATGCAGATCGTTAACAAACTCAAAGCTGCTTCTCTGGTGGAAGAGTTTCGAGCCAAAGTCGAAGGCAAGGTTATATTACCATATCCTTTGTAATCAATTTAGTATATTTGTGTAACTGACAATTTTGGCACTTCATATCATTTTTGTTATACATTGTCTTGTTATAGGAAGTCTCATGTTTGCGGCTAGTGAGGTCATTCAACGAAGATGAAATCCAGTCAAAACTTGGCATAAGCAACTCCAAAGGAAAAGGAAAAAGTAGCGAGGTGACTGACCAATTTGTGGAGCTTCCCTTAGAGCAACGATTGTATGACTTGATAGAGTCTGAAGGGTCCAAAGGAATAACCATTAATGAGGTATATTCTAAATCGTTACCAGTACCAGTTATGCAGTAGCACAAGTATTTAGGATTTCATCATTCATTTTCTTGGGAAAATTTCATATTCTCCTGGAAGAACATCAATGTGTGATGTCAAACTCTACGAAAAAAAGAACTTTTTTGGTTTTACCTTTTAAATGGGAACTATCATGTACACATTTTATGCCTTATGAAAGCAAATAGCGGAGGGTTTCTTCCGGGATCTCCGCTAGTGTGGAAAAGGAACACAGATGTGTTTCACTCTTCTTAGTGTGTATATGTTTTTTATGCTCTGGGCATATGCCTTGTGTTTTCTGTTATGTATTTTGGGATTGTGCTATTTCACTTGACAGGGGTTTACACATCTTTTTTTTTTTTTATTTGAACCAGATAGCTAGTCGGCTTGGCTTACGTGGAAAGAAGTTAGAGACCCCCATGGCCATCTTGCGTGTAAGGTTCAATATGGTATGGGAAAGTGAAACAGTTGACAAGGTTAAACAGTATCGAATTTGGACCCGTAAAAACTATGCAATGTACGAATCTGCAAGCACATGCAGAAAATCTGAAATGGTTCCATCAACTGAACAAGCAAGTTTAGTTCAATCAACAGGTTTGCCTCAAACTAATGCTGACAATAGTCTAGCAGTTGTGGTACATAATTTAGAGAATTCTGAACTTGACTCTGGCGTGGCTGAGCAACCTGTTGAATCAAGAGGAGCTCTTACTCTTTCCGCTAGCAGAGGTGCTGAGCGGAAAAAGGACTGGAGGTACCAGTTCCCTTCCAGAAACTCATCTGCTGCCATGAGGGAACAAAGGATTCTTGAAAAACTCAAGGTTCATTGAAATCTAAAATTCTTAATCAAATTAAAGAAATATTGGTCAGAATTATATTTTCTAATGTTTATTTTTAAAATGAAAATACTTCTAATGCGTAGTGATTTCTTCTGCAGGATGAGAGATTCCTTCTGGTAGTTGAGCTACATAAATGGCTGGAAAGCCTTGATAAAAAGAAGACTAGCTCAATGGACAAGAAAACCCTAAAGCGATCCTTGAAAAAACTGCAACGGGAAGGGAAGTGCAAGCTCATACAAGTGAGCATGCCTGGCGCAACTAACTGTTGCCGTAACCGTGTGACTGAAGTCGTACTTCAACCTTCAGCTGATTCTTCATCCGCTGAGCTTCTTGATCAGGTTCAGAAAAGATTTAGGAAATTTGAAGTTGAGAACCGTAGGAAAGGAATTGCAAAAACGAGGCAAAATCATAATTCTGTTCATACTGTGGAGATGCCTACTACGAAGCTTTTAGTAAGGCCCAGGGATGAGAATGTATTTATATTAGCCATGCGCGCTAATGGTTTTTTGATAGCAAAAATGATCCGAGCAAAACTCCTGCATATGTTTATATGGGGATTTGTTATTGGATTAGCAGGCCAAGGTGATATAACATCTGGTTCTGAAGAAAGAGAGTCCTGCCATGTGTTTGATAGGGACAAGGTTATAAAGGAAATGCCGCTAGAGTTGTTTCTACAAGTTGTGGGGTCTGCCAAAAAGATAGATAACATTATCTCTAAATGTAGGCTTGGTTTGAAGCTCTCTGAGTTACCGCTAAAAGACTACAAGTCTTTGCTAAATTATAACGCAACTGCGCGGCTCTCCCGCATTATCGATATGCTTCGTCGGTTGAAGGTGCTGATCCTACATGCTGAATGTATTTTTTTTTCATTTCATGTATTTCCTCTCTTGATTGACTGCATCCACTTTTGTTTTCTAGCTGATCCGCCTTGTCAGAGGCTCAGAACCCAAGAATGATACAGGTGAGACACCAGCAGCTGTTCTTTATGATGCGCTAGAACTCCGGCCATATATAGAAGAGCCATTTCTGAAAACTATTCCTTCAACAAGTGCCCGGTCTGGTTCCCAGCCAATGATTCGGCATGATTTTATACTTTCAAAGGAGGCTGCCGTTGATGCTTACTGGCAGACCCTTGAGTATTGTTACGCAACGGCAAACTACACTAATGTATCACATGCATTTCCTGCTTCTGCTGTTCCCGAGGTATTATGATTGAACTGTGGAGATCATGTAGGGATGTCATTGGGTTCAATGCGCATAACTTTTGTAATAAGTTTGTAAACAGACTTGACCTGATTTGGCTTGGGCCAACAAGTCAACCCAACCTGACTTGTACAAAATTTAAAATCTACTAATTTATTTAAGTTATTCTCCTTATTTGTGCAAAATGAGCAGAAAAGTGTTTATGAGTGTTGGCATATTGAAGGGCATGGGTTTGAATTCACACTAGAACTATTTTTTATTTTCCTTTTTGCTTTTTCATTCAAATAAGCCAACAACACAGAAACAGGTTGCATAACTCTTATACAGGTCTTGACCTTAAAGGAGGAAGGTTGGAAATTTTTTCCTGTATCTGACCTATTAGTTAAGCAGATAAGTCTTAAACGGGTTGTCTTGTGTTGATACCCTGAATTTATGTGTAAATAATGTTATGTTAAAATGTCATAAATGTATCATTTGATGTGGTTATAAGCATGACTGTATAATAAACAAAATAATAGGTGTGTATGAAACGTGCATGGACATCATTGTGGGTGATGACTACTGAGCAACGTACCCAACTTCTGGAAAGATTAAAAAATGCTGGGATTGAAAAGATTCCATTTGAAGAATGTGTGCAGATTGCTAGGGAGTTGAATCTTACTGTTGAACAGGTCAATTATTTTCTTAAAATTTTTAAGCCTAGATAGTGAAATGCAATCGGTAATCCATAATTTCCTAGCTTGCATATAATTTGTAGTATATAGTGGTAGTTGAAAACTTCCAGATTGATTTTGTCCTTCTCTCTCTTACTTTCTTGATGGTGGCTTTACAACATGGCAACATGGAAGAAGAGAACTCTGATTAATAAATGACTTCAAATAAGAAAAAAAAAACTCTTGACTTTATGTTATTGTGCTGATCTTTAAGGTTTTACGGGTTTCGCGTGAGAGGCGGTATTCTTGTCGGAAATTAAAGACTAAGGAGTCAGGGGAGACTGATATGATTTCTGCTAGTGTGGCCACTAGAAAGAGAAAGAGATCAGCATCACAATTTGGAAGTGTGTATGGCCTTTTCAGGAGAAGGCCTGTTAGGGGTCAAAGGTTCAGTTGGACTGACGAGTCTGACAGGTATTACTATTACTTATATGCAGTCATTTGAAATTATTTGGATGGTTTTCTGTGCATTCATTTAGAAGTCTAGTAATGAACTGGCATTTCTAATGGCATTGTTATCAGTTTTAGCTTTTCCGGGATCTTCTTTTTGCTGGCCCAAATCATAGTTGATAATTACAAGTAAGAAGCAGACAAGATAGTTACAAGTTGATTTCTAGCTCTGGCAGCTACAAATTTCTTATGCAATTTTGACCCAACCTGCAATCTTGTGTTGATCAAAATGCATTTTTTCTTAGAATTATTATTTATGTCCTTTGTTTACTTTGTAGTTAATTTATTTTTTCTCTAGGAAATTAATAATGCAGTACACCAGAAAACGTGTGGTTATGGGAGCACGGATCCATCGTGTGGATTGGAGCTCCCTTTCGGACCTTCCAGCACCACTTGCTACCTGCAGGAGGCGCATGGCTTCGTTAAATAAACAGAAGAACATTAGACGAGTGTTGATGCGTCTCTGTAATCACCTCAGTAAAAGGTACTTCAGCAAGAAATGAGTAAGATGAATAAATTAGAAAATATTTTCTTAGATAATATCATGCTTGTAATTTAAGCTGCACAATTATGGATATGAGTGATGCACGAATTTCCAAAATTTTAAGATATGACACATAAAAAAAGAAAGTTCAAAAGCCTTTGTCCCAAACAAGTTGAGGTAGGCTAAAAATGACACCCCGACCCTGGTCATTTCTTTTGTACATGGCTTGAATTTTAAGTTGCTTGCCAAGCCTATCGCAAGCATGCGGGACTTGAACCCTTGACCTCTTGGATGTCAGCCCAGTGTTCTTTTTTACATATATAATTTTTATTTTCTGAAGTTTTGAACACAAAATACTACTTACCAACATAAATAATAGCACTGTTTTATTTAAAGTATAAACATGCTTAAATTTTTAAAAAAGAATGTATATAAATTTTGTAAAGTCAATTTTATGTACATACAAGGAAATAAATAAAATTAATATCATAAATAAACAATCGAGAATAACTGGGGAGAAAGCTGTGTAAATAATTAACAATATTCACGAGAGATCAAGTGTGAAGTTCAAGATTTGATGGGACTCAGAGGTTAACTGAGTGTGCTGTTTAGTCCAACAGGCCTTTCATATGTAGGGATATAAGTGCAGATGCCTATTAAAGGTCCTCTGTAGCATTGTGAATTATGACGTTGATAGTGGGTCTTAGAAAGCAACCCTGATGTGTGGGGGTATATATGTGGGGCTATTATATATGTTTTAAATTTTAATCCAATATGCTATATTTGATATGCCATCTGTTGTGTATCCAAACATGTGGTATACATGTCATTGTTTGAATCTTGATGAGACATCTGATACAGGTATATTATTTGTTTTGTTTTGTTATATCTGGGTGGTGTAGCTTGTAATGGTTGCCTTCATTGCTCAGCCCAGAATGCTCAGTCTCAAGTGTGATTAATATGCATAGTTGAGAAAAAAAAAATTGTCTATATGTGGGTGTCTTAGGTATGCTAAATACTTGGAAATGATGAGGATCAAGAGGAAGGAATTGGCTGACAAGGATCTAGAAGATTCGTTTGATCCAGGCCAGATCGACTTCTGTTGGGATAATTTTGAGGACTCTGAGGTGAAAAAGATCCTGGACGAAATACTTGAGTACAAAAAACTAGCTAAGCTGGCAAATTTGTCCAAAGAAAAACCTGTAAGCAGTTGTCTTTCCTAATTGTTTGTGAAAGTTGTTTTTTAGTCTTAGAATGCAAACGTTTTGTTGTTGCTGTTGTTGTTGTCTGGAAGTTCTCTGACCGAACCTGTAAGTGAAATGAGGCCCATGTTAAGTAGAAGAGTTGCTAGCAGATTAACATTGCAGCATGTAAGTGTTTACTGCAGTTACAGGTCTATTAAGATAATTGTTCTTTTTAATGTTTAGGGTTAAAACATTATTATAAACACAAATGCAGGGTTATACTAAAATAAAATAAAACTTCATTAAATAGTAATATTTATTGATACTTTCTTGTAGGTTTGAAAAGCTTACAACTTTTTTTTTACAGCAATAACATTTTATGATAGGTAATTAGTTTTCATAGCACTCAGTCTGTTATTTATTATTACCATGCATGTAGGTCTCCCAAGGTGTGAGAAAGGGAGTTCCGCTAGGAACATCAGAGAAGCAAAAGATAAATGAAGATGCTGACTTCACATGCACTAGAGATCGCAGAAAGGAGAACTTTGAGAGGAGGTTTGGTGATATTTTAAACAGCAGGGGTGAAATAGTGAAAAAGACAGTGAAGAAGTCCTTGGCAGTTGCCAATGCTGTGGAACTATTGAAACTGGTTTTTCTGAGCAGCGCTGCATCAGAAAATGTGCAGGCCTCTGTGGCTGCAACCCTTCAGCTGTACTCCGAAAGTGATATCTTCACAGCTTTAACATATCTCAGGGACAAGAATCACATGGTTAGTTGATGTACTGCCAAATTTCATTATTACCTCTTTATATTTTCCAGGTGAAATTTTTAATAGGAGTAAATCTTTGATGAGCTTGAGCTCACCAAGGTTATTTGTGAGCTCGACCCAAAAATTTATCCAATTGGTTCCAGATAACTAATTCAAATAAATTGAATTGATCTATTTGATGAGCGATGTGTTCACATTCTAGTTCTGTAAGTTTTTAGTTTTGAAAAAAGAAATTGACAAAAAATGATAAAAAGTTTACACATTTATAATAAACTTTTTATATTTCATTTTTGACCAGCTAATTTTATTAATTGAACTCAAAATTTTGATGTACATGCATAATTAGTATTGTAATGGTTTTCTATGGTTTGGATTGATTGTTGGAAAACCATGTACAATACATAGCTTGTTGAATTGAACAATATTAATGGTTTGTTGTAGTTTGAATTTTGAAAATATTAATGAAACTGAGTAAGTTGTGGTATTTGTGGCACCAAAAACTTGTGGCATTGGAACCGTTCTCTTTAACAAAAAGGTGATTGTATTGTTTTATATTGTTTTTACATGTTGGCAGGTTGTTGGTCAAGGGAACCAGCCATTCATCTTTTCTCGAAAGTTCTTTTACAGTGCATCTAGTTCCCCATTTCCCATTGGTACGGGGAAAAGGGCACGCGAACTCTCATCTTGGTTACACCAGCAAGAAGAAACCCTTAGGGTTGAGGGCGTTTCTCTCTCTTCAGACCTTCAATGCGGCGAGACAATACACCTTCTCTCTCTAGCCTCCTCTGGGGAGCTAAACATTACCCCATGTGTCCCTGAGGAAGGCATTGGTGAACCTGATGAGCAGGAGATGCCAAGTCCATCAGTGTGCCTCATGGACCACTCAGAAAATGCCAACAACCACAAGCGCAAATTTGATGAGGCAGATCTGGGGGATGGTGGTGAAAGATCTAAGAAATTGAAACATGTAGATGCCCGGTTTTTAACCCGCAAGGTAAAAGGCTTTCCTGGAATCAGAGTTAGAGTAACTCGTGAGGTGGCACCACTAGATTATCATGCAACATCTGTAGTGGCTGAAGAAAGATTTGATTCAATTTCTGCTACACTGTCTTGTGGCAGTAAGAATCAACATGAGTTACATGCATCTGTTATGACAATTGGTGAATCCTGTTTGGATGATATGAAAGCTCATTTTTCAGCTCTTTCAGCAACAGATATTTCATCTGATATGTTCAGATCAGTGTTGTCTCTTATCCATCAAGCTGGTGAGAGTGGGGTCAGCATGGAAGAGATATCTGATGCCATCGGCACACAAGGTACTACCTTCTTTTCTCTATTTTCTTTCCATTTTAGGTGGTTGGGTGGTCATGTTGTCTTTTGGCTTGTTCAGTGGCTATGGATGTGCTGCATTCTACTTTGCAATTCACAAAACTTGAAAAAGTTACCTGCACAAAAAGTGTATATTCTAGCCTTATCCTTTTCCTTTTTTTTAACACTCTCTCTATTTCTTCTTTTACTTATACGAATGACCAGGGCATACTGCCGAGTTAATTGTGGAGACAATTGAGGCATTTGGGTTTGCTATCAAGGTTAGGATCAAATTTTTGTCATGTGACTTCTCCTTTTACCTATTGAAACCTCTAACTTATATTTCAACTAATAATATTTTTGAAATTCATTCAGGTTAATGGATATGACAGAGTTCAGGTTCTTGATTCTTCTTTTAGATCCAAGTATCACATCAATTCACATACGAGCTGGAAAGGCAATACACAAGTTCTAGTCAAATCTCAAATATCAAATTTTGGTGCATCTACAAATCCTGATTTGGTGGCACCAACAATAAGCCTTGGTGAATGTCACAAGGCCACTATAATCGATGGTCAAAACATCCAGGCTGAAGGGGTAAGAGAATGTGAGAGCAATGGAAAAGAGGAGAATGAAAAGAAAAGAGAAGTGGAGTCTGCATGTCCAAGTCATGTGTCATGGCCTATATTACCATGGTTAAATGGTGATGGCAGTGTGAATAGAACTCTTTACGAGGCGCTTACCCGTAGGATTCTTGGCACTGTTATGCAGAAACCTGGGATATTGGAGGTATAATACTTAATTTTCTGTGCTTTCTTCTAAAAATTTTTTCATGGATGAATGTAAAATTCTAAAATAAATTTCTACTAAAATAATAAATATAATCCCTGGACTTTGGAAGGCTGAGATAGGAACTCTCAACATGAATTTATAAATATGGCCCTTCAAGGGGCATTTCAAAATTTAGCCCTTGCAAAAGCTAGGATTTCAAAATCTGTGACCCTTGAAGGGCCAGGAGTTAAAAACCCTGGCTCTTTCCTTGGTGATTTCAGTCCCACCCTTGGGACGGTAGGAATTTCAAATTCCATCCCTCTGTGCAAAATATATATATATATATTTTTGCTTATTTCAGATCTATTCGGGACTGGGATATCATATCCCAGCCGTCCTAATTCTGAAATTTGTTACTTATTTTCTTTATTTAAGTTATTCAGCAGGAAATCCAATGCTTTTTTTTTTCTTTGTTTAGAAACAAGTTGGTTTTCAAACGAAATGTTGTCGGGGTAAGCACATCATCTCTAAAGTGATATGTTGGTGCATAGAAACAGCTACTATGATTAAGAAAATTGAAATTTCCCATTTGTAGAAATGTTTCTTAGCTCTTTAGGTCTTTAATAATATTAACAGGAGATACCTCTGCATGTACTTAAGTCAGGTTCTGTCCATTCTATTGTACTTTTAAGTGAACTAAAATGAAGCTAACAGATTTATTGGAAATGCTTGTTTAAATTTGGTCTGTTTCTTGTGCCCAGGAGGAAATTATTCGCGCAATGGACGTTTTGAATCCTCAGGTACCTTTTTCTTGTCTCATGGTCTCACGATTATTCTTACTGAATATGGATTCTTGGCAGAGTCCCTAGAGAAATATGAGATGCAGTTAAATTTGTGGTAATCTTCCACAAGGAAATTAGTGTTTCGAAACAATAATGCCTAGGCTCAAGCCAACTGGCTCTCACAATGTTTTGTCAAAATATGCCCATATTATTATCAAAAAGAAAATGCTCACATTAAGTTTTGTGATATTATGTAGAGTATGTAACTGAAAAGCCTATATTTCCAAATATTTGTACCAATTGATCATACTGTGTATTTCAGGTCAAATAGCCTCCAAATGTTTCCTGAAATCATTAATTTTTCAAGAAGAAACAAATATATTCCCAGATAAAATGTAATGAAATATTATGTAGAAGTCTGCAACCAAAAAGACTATATTTTCAAATATTAATATTTCAACTGGTCACAACTTTACACGTGTACGTCTATCATAAAATACCATAATCATGACTTAGTATTACTATACTGGAATTTGGTACTTGACTCTTTTGGGATCTGATTTATTGGCACAGGGCCATTTGGGCTTAATATTTTGGCCTGGCCTGTAAGAGCTATTTTGTGAATTTCGGCTGGAGTTAATATTTACTGGTTACTTTTACATCTCAATACATGATTATGACTTGGACAAAATCAATAATTTTTTGCATGCTAACTTTATGTAGAGCTGCAAAAGGTTGTTGGAGACTCTGGTTTTAGAAAAGCACCTTACAGTGAGAAGGCTTTACGAAGTGCCCTCTGGCCCACCAAGTATTTTGCGAGGCCTTTTTGCATCCAGTAGGTCCACTGAACAATCTTCGGTTTGTAGAAAGCATTTCTTTGCTAATCCGTTGAGTACTTTCTTGCTGTGACAGTTGTTGCCTGAAGGCTAGTATATACTTTGCCCACTTTATTTATGTAAAAATCTAGTGTTGGCTTATGGGATTTTTAGTTATGATGGAATGTATGTATCAGGAAACAATTTGAGCATGCTAACATTAATCAGTTGTATGATCTCAATTAGAACTTTCGTTTACCAGTAGAAGTATATTTTATAATAACTGAATAAAATTGCCAGAGCTAAAATGGTTGCTAGGAAAAAAAAAAGAAAGAAACCGATGGTAACGTGATATCAATGGACTTGTCAAGTGATCAACATAAATTTTACCCAACGAAAGGGTGTATTTGTAATCTTTTTTGGCGAGGGACATAAGAACGAAACATTTCCGAATTCCGAGTCATTCTGATTGTTAGGTGGTAATGAGTGTTCGTGAAATATTTTATGCATGTTTTAAATTTCTACCTATTATGGCGATTGGGATCCTCAGCAGTCGTTTCAAACGACGGCTGGGAACAGCCGTACTCTTTTTTGTTGATATAAAAAATTTTTAAAATTCAAATTACGAATCCAAACCGTTGAACTTGTTCAATTTTACGGACGATGCATTTTCATATAAGTTTTATAAAATTTGAGGTTGATTTGATACTTGATTAAGTGTTTTAATTATGAACGTATTAGAATTAATCAAACCAGATTCGTTCATTTGTTGATCATTTGATCAAGTATCAAATCAATTCAAAATTTTATAAAACTTATATGAAAATGCATCGCTCGTAAAATTGAACAAGATCAACGGTTTAAAATCGTCATTTGAATTTTAAAAATTTTAGATATTAAAAAAAAGTGCAGGGTTGTTCCCAGCAGTCGTTTTAACGACTGCTGAGGATCCCAGTCCCTATTATGGAGCTCATATATGACTTGTGTTTCCGATTGAACACACTTGAGTTTTGGTATGCGAGTCAATATTGCTTACTATTTTTATTAAAAAAAAAAACAATAAATGCTTGTAAAAGCATTTGGAAAAGGGAAAAAAAAAGGTTTCGTCACGGTTATCTCCAATGGTTAGAAAGGACATGATGTAACAAATGCGGGCATATGTCAGTACAAAAGCGGCACAAGCTCTTCAGCCTCTTAAATTTTGACCAGAATTTTCTCCCATTAAAACCTTTTTTAAGTTATAGTACCAAAAAAAAAAAAAAACCGAGTTGTCTACTGCACCGGGCTTCTCTCGAAGTATAAAGTTTTTAGGTTTTTTTTTTTCAAAGTCATGTATAGCTTAATCTTGATAAATTAAATTAAGATATTAAAAAGTCCTAATTTGATTTAACTGTTCGCTTACATACTTAATTGAATCCTAATCTGATGTCTAAATTTTCAGCATCGTGTTTACCTTATTACAAATCTCTAGAAACCATACATGCCTTATTGGTAGACGATTTTAGTCTTTTTTTTTTTCGTGACTAATTATCAGTATGCCCCGCTAGTAATCGTCTTCCTATCCGTACTGTTAAAAAGTCTTATTCGACTGAAGAAACTCAAGAGAGGCGAGCAACAACGCACCACTATCACCAGGTGTTCGACGAAATTCCCCTCATTCGGTATCTCAAACTAAGACGATGTTCGCCAACTACCCAAAAGCGCGAAGGTTCCTGAGGTGAGATTTAACAAACCAACCAACTCGTACTTCTTCGAAGGTTAAATCAAACTTCATTTCAATGTGTAAGAGTGCTTTATTGATTTTCACTTTATGGGTTTTTTTTTTTTCCAGGAATATTGGGTTGGGAAAGGAGGATATGTACTTCTGGAAGCAGATGGGAAAAGCAGTGCTGTGCACATACACTCTCCTTGGCGCTGCTTGGCTCTGGAATGAAACCTCCCCTCTTGGCTGGTGGACCCTCAAGCCTCGCCCCAAGGTAATTTCATCCTTTTCAATTGTACAAGCAGTTTGTTTTCTTTTGGATGTTTAATTTGTGGTGGGTTTTCTTTTAGTCTAGTGTCTAATAAATCAAAGAAGAGAATTACACAGATCAATGTTCTTAAGAACAGTAAATGTAACGAAGAAGTCAGAATGACAGTGGAATTGCTGTTTCACCTACTGGTAGTTGGGATTTGTTTATCAACTCTTCCATTCAGAAGACAATAATTCCTGATTAGCTGATTTTTTTTTTTTAAAAAAAAACTGCCATTCATTTTGATAATCCACTAAATATAAGCTGGTATTTTGAGTGCAATATGCTAGGTATTGTTTCTTATATCATTTACTGGTAAAAGATGGATGTACTGAAAAACTGGAACAAGAGTTGTGCTTCTATGATTGATTATTCTGATCAATCATAGTTATGACCTAAAAGTAAAACATTTACCATTTTGATTCATCAACTGTTTATCAGTTTTCTGTCATTTTCTTTGTGGTTTGTGTGCATGTATTGCCATTAATGGTTTTGTTTGGAGTTTGTGTGGCAGCAGTTGGCAACTTGATTGGATAGGTTTTTTAGCAGTCCTTGAAAATTTCTCAGTTTTAACAGTGCTTTGCTTGTCTGAACTCACCTTATTAAGGGTTTGTTTTGAAAATGTTGCTCAAAATTGATTTTTATCAAATGGTTGTTATCATTTGATGATCATATAGTTACATTTAACTTGGTTTTGGAAAAATATTTAACAATAAAGATTAATTGAGGGTTTTATCTTAAACCAATTAATCTATCATGGAAATTTGATTTTTGTGGATCAAGTAAGGGTATTGGCTTAAACTGATTAAGTGAAAGCTATGTCAATTTGCTGTTAGCTACTTTGATTATCAGACTAGTTTGATGTTTGACTGAAATTTCTTAAGCTGTATGAAATTTAGACTTTGTATTATTAATCCACATATGGGAGTATGTATCTCGTTCTGTTGGACCTGATATCCTTCCTTTCCTGAAAATTTGAGATTGTTGTGTTAGATAAAATCTGAATTAACAGTTTAATAAGGGTTTTGCATTCTTTAACTACTGGTACCAGTCAGTGCTGATGTTCCCAGTGCTTTGGTGCTTTTCATGTATTTTCTTGTTATATCGAAGATTAATGGTAAATTTTGGATTAAAAAAGGCTTAAATGTGAAATCAAAGAAATTGTGCGCTTACAGGTTAAATTTGGAGATATTTTGTAAGTTGATTCCAGCACTAATTGTGACATGTAACAAACAATAGGAATGGCTGAGATTTGAGTTTTGTACCATTTCGTTCTGACAGAGTCTGGCTAATAATTACGTGCTGTGTAATCAAATTATATAGTGCATTGGTACTTGTCTATGTGTGCTGATTGTACTAAGTGGATTTGTGGTTGAGTGCATAAAATGCTACTACCAAGTTTGCAATACTGCCCTTGGTAGCTACTACCCAGAATCTCTAAAAAAGAAAATAATAAAAGTGTGCAATACTTCAAGTGCAGCAGTCCATAGTATCATTCATCAAAACATCCAAACTGCGTGTGGTAGTTATAAGATGCATTTAGATATGGGTAAGTGCAGCTCCAATTGCAGAAAATCAGTTTCGAGATTTTGACTTACTTCTGTAGTTTATTTTTTTTAAAGTTAATTTTTATTTAAAGGCTGACTAGTGTAGTTTCAAAAGCAACAGTGCAAAAGAACCCTTAGTATAACTTCAACACAAGCATAAATACAACTATGACAAGAACAGGCCATTTTTTGCTCTGGATGCTTCATGATATGAATGCAAACAAGGAGGTTGCGTTGGTTTCAGACTTTGATTGCTCTTCTAAAATTTTTCTAATAATGTGCCGGGTCTGCAAATGCCGAGAAGGAACTTTTGCAGATACTGAAAAGTATGTGCATTTTGAAATTCAGGATAAAGAAGGTTTCATTTTTCTGTCTCTCTATTTTGTCTGAAGTTGAGGAACTAACATTATCTTTTTTGAGTTTCTGACAGGAAGAGAAGGAGATGGCTCACCTATATGAGAGGAGAAAATTCCCATACCCAGGTGATAAAGAGGCTATTGAAGAGTTCATAAAAAGTGGAGGCTCTCTTGGGACGACTATTGGCCCCAAGGGCTTTGTGGAGTCCAATATGGATTCTGACAACATGCAGAAGCAGCTTCAGAACAAAAAGTTCGAGCAGGAGGCACATAAACTCTGGTTTCGCATGAGAAATGAGGTTATTCAAGAACTCCAGGAGAAGGGGTTTGATGTCGAGTGAAAGCAGTTATTTTGCCCGAGTCTGAGTTCCTTGATTGAAAATAGCCACAGATTTTATTGATGGCCACGGTCAAAGTTTTCCTTGAAAAAAAAGGGGGGCATAGACCATATCAGTAATACATTCTTAATAGGTTAATAATAGATCATTGAAATGATGTGAGATGTGATAAAATTAATGTAGGCACTTTTAAAATGAAGATTTACATATTCGGATGCTATTAGGTTTGATATGAAATTCTTTTTTACAAGTATTTAAGTACTTTTTGTGTGTTCCTGTAAAAGCTTAATTTATTGAAAAATTACAAAACAAATGCTGAAAAGCATTAGAATTTTAAAAAATTGCAAATGTGAGTTAGTCCATATGCTTTATAGAAAAATATAGCAATTAATGGTCATGTGATAAAAATATACGAGTTATATGTTTTGTTTTTATTTCCTTAACTGAAGAAGATAATAATGGAAAATAGATTTCAAGCTAAAAAATGATCCATAACGTTTTAACTTTAGGAACATATATATTATTTTTTAATAGTGTATAGTATTTAATGTTAGAACCATTAACGCATCGCAAAGTATAGAAAATGTTAGGAAAAAGTACATTTTGAAGGCTAAAAAAATTGATATTATCTTTTTTATTTTTATATGAAATTGATACTGTCCAACTTAGGTAAAATAGACATAATCAATAATTTACATGTTTAAAAATAAGAAAATTAATTGTCATGATCCATAAATCACAACAATATATATGGATAGAAAATTTACAATTTGAAGAGCATAAAGCATTAGACGGAAGCATTAGTAGTTTAGTACTAATATTTAAAAGTTTTTCTCAGTCAAATTGAGGATCATACTTTGACATTTAAAACTCTTATTCTTTGTTATTTCTATAATGGATGAAAATTGGGAAAATGTACTTGTATACATAATAATATTGAATTTGAATTTTTATAATACTGAATTTTTATAATACTAAGACAAATATTGGAATCATATAGAGTGAATATGGTCATCAAATTCTGATGCACCTAATTATCTTAAATTAACTGGACTTGCATTAATTATTATAAGCCGCATTAAATATTCCAACATGGTACAGTTCATATCTATCTAAGACTTCCAATTGAAATCCGTTTACAAATAGCAAAGTTTTTTTAATTGCATTGATTTCGTTAAATACATATTTCACGATTTTCTATACACAAAAAAGTGAACTATGTTATAAAATTGTACATAATCGTACATAGTTCGTTTTCTTTTGCATAAAGAAAAATAGGCTGTACATTAGACAAATTTCTTAGCTAATAATTAGCTGACATTTACTTTACTTTTTGTTTGAATCTTGAATTTTGTTTTAAATAGTACTACGCAGTCATAATTAGCCTGCAACACTGCTATTTGGGTCTCATGGGTAATGATACTTGCTCGTATAGCCTCTTGCAATTTTGAGTTTTCGGCCACAATTAGAGGGGCTATTATTGTTATTATTAAATTAAAAGAGCAAAATATTCTTGATGCTTGATAAAATTACTTTGACCTTATCGATTCAACTTACATTTGAACATTAGTAGGATTTTAGAACAAAGAAAGAAACTTAATAAACTGTTTTAACCACACTGAGTTTATATATAGCACCTTCCACCTAATAAGATAAAATTAGCAAGGATATTAACCAAAGTTCCATCGTAGTCTGTTTGAAGGTTTCTTCTTTTTGTTGCTGACACAATTAAACCCTATCCAAATAAAATATGGAAGCGAAGAAAATAATAAAAGCAGAAATTAGCAAAGAAGATATAACAGGCAGTTATAATAATAGGTTAAAAATAAAAAAAAGGGACTGAACTACCAATGACCAATCTTATCTTGTTGCTCACTGTCTCCTATTTAAACCCCTCTCCTGACAGAAAACACAAGAACAAAGAGTTTAAGAAAAGATGGAAACAGTTCAAAGAAATTTCCTCCTCTTGTTTGTGTTGATTTCTCTCAGTTGCGTTGTGCAATGCACTGATGTCAGTCATGATGGTCGGGCCCTGATCATCAATGGCGAGCGCCGGATAATCATCTCAGGCTCTATTCACTACCCTCGTAGCACTCCTGAGGTAAACATGCACTTTATTATGGAACAATATTTTATAAAATCAGTGTTTTTTTTTCAGTCTAACAAAGTTCATCACATCACATATTTTCTTTTTTCCCTGACAAACAGATGTGGCCTGATTTGATTAGAAAGGGAAAAGAAGGTGGTCTAGATGCCATCGAAACCTACGTCTTCTGGAATGGACATGAACCCCTGAGACGTGAGGTTGGTATAAATATATTTTACATTAATTTCAAAGCTGGTTTCATTAATTTATCTATAACATATATTGGTTCTTTTTGTTTTTTTCAGTACAACTTTGAAGGAAACTATGACCTAATCAGATTCATCAAGGAAATACAAAATGCAGGGCTTTACACCATCCTCCGCATCGGCCCATATGCTTGTGCTGAGTGGAGCTACGGGTGCTTAATTAGAAATTTGTCAAAACAATTCATAGACTATGATATAGATAAGAATATATAATAACATTTTTTTTTTTTTTTACATTTCCTCTTTCAGAGGGCTTCCTGCTTGGTTAAGAAAGTATCCAGGGATGCAATTCAGGACTAACAACCAGCAATTTAAGGTAAAAATTCTATTGAAGAACATTGTTTTAATGATCTCTATATATATGTACGTTATAAGAAATAGTGTTATACCATGATATCATGAAAGTCTGAATCCTGGATATAACTTACCTATAAATAGGATGAGATGGCAACATTCACCAAGCTTATAGTTGACATGATTACCAAGGAGAATCTTTTGGCAACACAAGGAGGCCCTATCATCCTCCTCCAGGTATGAGACGTATGCATTATATTATTTTTTTTAAAAAAAAAGAAACGTATAATTAAGAATAAGATATTCTTATTAACAATACTTTTCTTCTTTAATAGATTGAGAACGAATATGGTAATGTAATGGGTCCATATGGTGATGCTGGAAAAGAGTATATCAAATGGGCAGCAAACTTTGCTGTCTCCCTCAAGGCCGGTGTACCGTGGATCATGTGCCAGCAAGACGACGCACCTCAACCCATGGTTGGATATATTAATAAAATTCCCTGATTAAATTATCCTTAAACTTTATCTCAGTTCATCTTCATTAATAAATATTTAATGACAACTTCATTTTGGACTGAAAAAAAGGAAATTTGGTAATTCTCTTTTTCTGAAACTTCCTTTCATTGAATAGATCAACACTTGCAATGGTTTCTACTGTCACGAGTTCACGCCTAATAATCCCAATAGTCCTAAGATTTGGACTGAAAACTGGACAGGCTGGTAAGTATTTACTCTTGTTTCATTCTTTATATGTCTAAAAAAAAATTTTTTTTTTTTTATGGAAATTACAATTAGAAATGACATATTCCAGGTTCAAAGCTTGGGACAAGGCTGATCCACATAGGCCGGCTGAAGATGTGGCATATGCCGTGGCGCGTTTCTTCCAAAGGAATGGAACAACACAAAACTACTACATGGTTAGAATTTCGTGGCAATTTACATCTTATATCCGACAAATTTCTCTTTCTAAAACTTGTAACATGGACTGAATTATATAAAAAAATTGTTATATTTTCTAGTACCATGGAGGTACCAACTTCGGACGTACAACAGGAGGCCCCTACATCACGACATCCTACGATTATGATGCTCCCCTCGATGAATACGGTATAATTTTGCTTAAATACTTAAATTTCAATATCCACTAGAAGAATTAATTATTTTATTAATTATTCAATGATGTTTCTATAACAAATAGGAAACCTAAGGCAACCCAAGTGGGGCCACTTGAAGGAGCTTCATGCTGTTCTAAAAGAGATGGAGAAGGCCCTTGTGTACGGTGACTACTCTAATGAAGATCATGGCAATGGAATTGAGGTAGAATGACTGTAGCAACAAACCTAACAGACGAAGACTATCTTTGAGAATGGCTTGTAAAGACTTCCTAAAAAGAGAAAACCATACTAATTCTGACTATCGTTTTTGTCATTAGGTCACAAAGTACAAACTAAACACCACAACTGCATGTTTTATAAGCAACAAAGATACAGCCAAAGATGCAACTGTGGACTTGAATGGAAGCAAATATTTCGTCCCTGCATGGTCTGTAACTCTTCTCCCTGACTGCAAAACTGAGGCCTACAACACAGCCAAGGTATGTTCTTTCCTCTTATGACGATCGTATACTTGGATACGGAGTAAGATCACACGTTGTAATTAAACTATTGTTTTGATGTAGGTTAAGGCTCAGACCAACATAATGGTGAAGAAAGAAAACACGGTAGAGGAGCCATCAGCACTACAATGGTCGTGGCGTCCCGAACCTCTAAAAAAGCAAGTTGAAGACAAGCATTTTAGTTTCCAATCAAATCAACTACTGGAACAAATTACCACCACTTTTGATGAAAGTGACTACTTGTGGTACATGACAAGGTAATTAAAATTTATCTTCATGTTAAGAGTTGCAGTGCCTTTCTATGATCATAACTATGATGGTGGAAGTGGTGGTGATGGTGATTATTGAAGAATTGTGATTTCACTCTGTTTCATTGTTACAGTTTTCATCAGCCACACAAGAAGCAATTGAAGCTTTCTGTTGGCACAACTGGTCACGTTCTTTATGTCTTCCTCAACAATAGGCTTGTGGGTACGCATGAAGAATTAAACATTTCGTCTTTTCATTCCCAGAATTCATGATTTTGATTGTACAGTTAGTGAACAACTAATGTCAATTTTCTGATGCATATTATAGGGAAACAATATGCTCCAAATGGTGGGTTCGAATTTACATTCGAGAGGAATGTAACAGTCAGACATGGAAAGAACAAGCTTGCTTTGCTTAGTGCAACAGTTGGCCTCAAGGTTCAATAATTTTCTTACACGGTTATTAGTCACCATTTAGTATTCATCAGATAATTAAATTATTCACTTTATAAACATTCTGCAGAACTATGGATCATTTTATGAACAAATGCCAGCTGGCATAGCAGGGAAGCCGGTCAAATTGATCGACGGGGATAACACAATCGACCTATCAAACTCTACATGGAATTACAAGGTTTGCATTATCAAATTTATCATAGCTTAGGAAGTACCTTATACATACAGTGATCCAGTGCTCTTTAATCAGATCAGGAATTTATTCAATATTGCTTTTAACTTATTTACTCAGGTTGGTTTGGTTGGTGAGAAGAAGAAGTTCCATCTTGACTTGAGACCCTATAAATGGATCAGTGTCATGCTCCCCATCAATAGACCCTTCACTTGGTACAAGGTAAGTCTAAATAAACTGAAACAGAATTCAAGCCAATCTATTCATACCAATAGTGAAAACTAATTGTTCTTATTCAACATCCTATTTGAAGACCACATTCCAAGCACCATCTGGGACAGACCCGGTAGTAATAGACACATCTGGTCTGGGAAAGGGTGAAGCTTGGGTCAATGGAAACAGCCTTGGCCGTTACTGGCCCTCATACAATAATACTGCACAAGGTCCCTGTGGAAACTGCGACTATAGAGGCAAATTCAGTGAGGACAAAACATGCAGGACTGGATGCGGCGAACCTGCTCAGAGATGGTATGCTATGCTATTGCTCTGATATTTTGCATCCTTGGTTTTTGAGACGTATTCATAAGCAACTGTTGAAAAATTTCATACTGATTCCATTTTACTTCTTAGGTACCACATCCCACGCTCATTCCTCAAGTCCGGTGAGCCAAACACATTGGTTCTTTTTGAGGAAGAAGGTGGCAGTCCAGAGATGATTCAATTCCGAACAGTGACAGTTGGTAATGTTTGTGCAACTGCTGAGAAAGGCCAAATCCTAAACCTATCATGCCCAGTCGGCGGTTCAATCTCTAAGATCGACTTTGCTAGCTATGGTGAAGTACACGGTAAATGTGGTGCGTTTCAGAAGGGTTCGTGCGAGTCACAAGACGCCTTTAATGTAGTTTCACGGGTACTAGTCAGAAGATTAGTCAATATTTTTCATCACAACTAAGATAATGGTTTTATTTTAACTGTTTTTCTGGTTTATTATCTTTTTCAGGCTTGTGTAGGGAAGGAATCATGCTCAATCTCTGTTTCAAAGGAGACTCTTGGCGCAAACAACTGTGGTGATATTCCCTTTAAACTGGCTATCCAAGCAACGTGCTAAAATAGGACCTCTCAAATTTTCTTTTTTTTTTATTTATTTTTTTTAGTTACAATTTTTTTTATGTATCCAAGCAACATGTTCTGAAAGAAGTTTTAGTTATTTCTTTTCTTACAATTTTTTGATATAGAATGGGCTTGATTTTACTAAATTACTACGACGGCGAAAATTGAATTGATTTACTACGACGACGACAATCGAATTGATTTTTTCAATGACTAACTGGTGACTGTGTAAAAACTTAAGAAAACTTTGGCATCCACGAAAGTTTCTTTCTTTACTATTATAGGGCAGAAGGGGGCAAAAAAAAATCCTATTGAGGCCTTCTATATCAGAGAGAGGCGACAAAATAAAGAGTCAGGTCACGAGGAAACTTTTAGGTTAAAATCATGTTCAGTCTGATTTTCAAAAAAGATGTTCAGTCTGGATCAACTAGTATTCCAAGGGCATAATGTGCTTGAGAAAGCACATATTTGCAATTGATCTCTCTCTCACACACACAAACACACACACACACACACACACACACACACACACACACACAACACATGAACAATCAACTGACTTTTCTTTTCTTCTGACCTCATTTTTCTAAAGAGAGCACATTTTTCTTTTGACTTAAAAACTGATTCTTTATTATATATGATGGCATTTTAATAAAATTAGCTAGTTTAATAGAAGGACAGAAAAGAGCATAAACCATTTTCCCAAGTATTCATAGAACATTAATCAAATATTCAAACATTAACTCTAAGAAAAAAACATCAATACTACAAAGGAGAACCATGGAAACAACAAGAATTACGGTGCACATAACAATAAAATACAAAAGTCTTCAGCATTGCTCATGCTACTTCTAATTATATAAGTTATTATACAAGGGTCTCCAGAAACAACAAAATAGAATTACCAAAAAGTTTCTATTACTTAAATGTTAATTGCTAAATAAAGCAATGAACTAGTTTATTTAAGTTCCACATGAGTACAATTTCTAATGTGAGAAGACGTTTACCTTATTTTGTAACTTCATTCATTCAGGTTGGAGTTTTAAGGGGGTAAATGGGTATTACTGATCTGTGCGCAGGACAAAAGAAATAAGTCGAATGGAGGGAGGCACAATAAGAATGCTACAATAAAAATTATATTAAATTAGAAAATTAGAAAATTTCCAATTTACCACACTCAAAGAATTTAATAGAAAGCAATATGCTAAATCATAGTACTTAATTTACCATGCCAATGCATGGCAGAGTTTTTTTTTTTTTTTTTTTTTTTTTTTGGTGTCATACGAGCACACTCTCATCAGTAATCAGTCATGGCCTCATAGGCAATAAATGACTTGGACAACACCCAAAAACAAAATAAACACATAAAGTTCTGAGTTAGCACCAAGAAATGCTACTTTTTCTCTAACCTGTTATTACCATCAAAATTCTGTAATCCCATACTTAGATCGAGGAATAAAACAGTATCATAATATGCAGTAGTATGAATTTTCCTATTCACATGAATTATGCCAAGGGATTGATTGGTTTCACCAAAATTTCTGTGAGATCAATACGATTTTTATTTCAGTTATTAATGAGACTACTTAATCTGAAATCTTATATATTTAGTCAAACATCATCAATCAATATTATGTGTAAGAAAGCATCTTAGGACGTACCATAAATCACTGAACTCCACTCCACCGAGCCCAATCAACAAATTGCATGCCCCCATAAATATTATTTGCAAATCTAATTCCAATTGTAAAAGCCATGGCAACAGAAGGCACACTTTTAGCTACAGGAGAGGCCTCAACTACTTGCTCCAAACCATTTATAATTTGATACCGGGTGTTCGAGGACACCGCAAGGAACACACCTGTTATATTTTGATGTTAACTTATTGAAAGATTGAATATATAATCGGAAAACATATTTTAAAAAATTGTACATACCCCAAAGAGCTGCACTTTTCACTAGAGGTGGGACTGGTATATCTTCTTCTGATTTTTTTACACTCCTGTGCAACAGAATCCAGTTGATGATACTAAGTCAGTTTATGCGCCCTTGAAAATAAACCGTCCAATCTATTGAATAAGCCACAACAATCTGATAAACTGATACCCACTTTTTTTTTAAAAAAAAATACGAAGGGATACATTGATACCTTTTAGCAGTCATAATTGTGTTAGCAATTCCTTGACCAATAATGCCACAGACAAAACCAACTGAACCATACAAAACTCCCTGCATAGTTAAAATAAACATTGATGGTTAAACAACAGAGTTTTCAATAAGGCCAACCAGCTAATATGGCAAATTTGGCATCAACGGACAAAAATGCATACCTTGTAGAAGTAGGTTCCAATTCTTTGTCCTAGAGTAAATTTGCTTCCTGGCCTCTCAGCCTCAAATACACTGAAACAAAGTATTTGTCACCAAATGGTTCTAACTCCCTATTAAGCCTGATGAGATTGTCAGAAAAATAAAATTTGCTAAAGAACTTCACCTGCTAGGCAAAGAACTGCATGCACGATTTAATCTTGCTAGTGGGCCAAAAGAGAGTGGAGGACGGCCAAATCTGACATATGGGGCCAAGAGACCAACAAGAGCAATATCTACAACAATACCCACAAGAAGATCTGCTGCATACAACTCAAACTCATTCCAGAAGTCTTTTCCCCTCTTTTGCACTTCAGCAAAGGTAGCACAGCATGAATCTATCGCTACCTAGGAGCATAAAAAAAAATACAAAAAGTGTGGGGAAACTAACCAGATAGCTATTACTTTAAAGTGAAATACAAACGGTAGAGTAAATAAGGTAGAACAAACGAACCTCAGTCCCAACTTTGAAAAGAAAAGAAGGGTCGGCAAGCATCCTATTGCGAAGCAATGCAAATGATCTAATGGCTGCCCCAAGAGGCCCAGGCAATGCCTAATAACCATAGAAACTCACATTTCAAACGGATTTTTAGCACACAAGATAATTAACTTCCATTAAGGCCTAAAAAATCCACCTAATATTCAACTTGAGTTCCAAAAGCATACATGAAGGAGCAAACTTTGTAGATCAATTTAGTATGGGATAAAACCTTTATTCATTTTTTAGCCCATTTATTAGAAATGCAGCAATTTAGACAAAAGAAACACCATAGAATCAAATTCATCAACTCTAAGCTCAGCATTGATTAAGCGTCAGAATTTGAAAAGTATACCAAAGTCTTACTTTTATTTTATTGAAATAACACAATAATAAATTAATTCAAGTACTCAGCAATTTATTGGTTTTCAACAAAACCACCTTCCGAAATAATCAATTACCTGGAGATCAAAGTATCTGAAAAGGAGAAGCTTTCTGATCCCTTCAGTCTTGGCGGCCTCAAGCATGTCACTGGGCAATTCAATCCCACGCGCCTCAGTCTCTCGAATCACCTCATCAAAACGCATCAACGGACCAAACTCCATCTCCTCGAAATCGTCACCACCACCCCCAGCGCCTTCGTCGCCTCCGCCACCACCTCCTCCGCCGTTTCCAGGCGGGCACTTATTATCACCTCCGCCTCCGCCCACAACAACATCTAGTGGTGTGGAGGTGGGAGACTGGAGAGGCTTCGAAGCGCAAGACGATAAAGAAAAAGAGAAGGGATGGAGGTTTAGTTTGGGTAGAAGGAGGTTGGGTTTGAGGCGCGTCGAAGGAGCATTGGAGGTGGTGATGAGTTTGGAAGAGGATTGGGAGAGGAAATTTGAGAGATCGAAAGCTGAAGAGAAAGCCATGGAGTTGGAGTTGGAATTGGAGGTGGAAGCTAGCAATGAATTGAATGGGGCTCCTCTTCAGTGGGGAATATTTGCAATTAATGGAAAAAATTGCAATCGAGGGTTTTGAGGGTTTTAGGTCTGTTGCAAATCTGCTGTTACTGCACAATGATAAAAGGATGCTTCTATTCAAACTGGACCGTCGGATATGATGATCTGTTGTAGGTCAAATTGATAGATGTAATTTTGATCAGATCGGACGATCTGGATTTCTTGATAGATGAATGGAATGTATTGGGAAGTATCCGAACAGAGGACAGTGGCCGTGTAAGACAAGCTGGTCAGGTTTGCCGTTTGCGTGACATGAGCATTGACTCGGCACTCTTGGGTCTAGTTTAGTTTAATTGGTTTGATTTTGATCAGGCCGTTCTTCCGCCTAGTTGAATGGGTTTGGTTTACTTTGGTTTTTATAATTTTGATTATTATTATTATTATTTTTACTTCTCTAGCTGCAAACAATATTTTAATCGTACTTAAATGTGAAAATGTGTTATAATCATTTTAAATATGAAATAAACAATGACACTTAACACATATGTTTATTTCATTGGGTCAAGTCTTGTACTATGTTCTATAACATACAGTACATATGCAATTAAGTTGGTAACTCCTTACCTATGATGTGTAGAACTTAATCATCGCTTAATTTGCATACTAATCTTATTTGATAATTAATGTTCCGTGTTAATTATCAAGATTATGGACATCTTTAGATTTATTATTGTCATTTAAGAACAAATGAGTTATAGAGATCTACAATTCAGATCATCAACCTGAATGATCTATCAATAAATAAATCAAGAAACAAATGATAAAATATCATTAATAACATAAACCACAGAAGTAGCCAGAATGATTGGCTTCTAGGACACAACTCCAACACTTATGGGGAGCGCGCTAGTACTAGGGCCCTCAAGCCAAACACTCGGTATAACGGTTACCATCCACTCCACTTAACATTCAATATAATCACTAACCACTTTTTTTGTCATTCATTTAACAATAATGAGATGAGCATGCATTCTTCTATATATGCCATGTACATTTAGGATGCAATTTCATGCTTACTAAACTTTATCCCATCAAGCAGATATACAATAATAAAGAATCCTTTAAATCAACTATTTAATAGAAGTCTGATGCAACATGCCATTCAATAACAATTTTCATAAAAACTATATGCACAAGAACATATGTAATAAACTTTACAAAAATAAAAATAAACTATATGCACAAGAACATATAAGTAAATGCACAACAAAATACATGGACAATAAAAACATAATCCAATTAATTTTAAAGAATACTTACAAAAATAAAAACAAAATACTAATAATAATACAACATAAATTATCATATGTATACATTGTCAAACTCAATAACTTAATAATATAAAAAAATAACACATATTGAATTTTCTCTCTATTTTTTTTTCTTTTTTCTTTTTTTTCCCTCTCCTTATCTTGCCGAAACCTCAATCTCTCTTTTTTTCTCTCTTTCCATCTCTCTTCTTTATTCTCTTTATTTCAGCACAGAATCCGGCGCAGAAATTGAGAAAATGCGAAAAAAAACGAGTCCAATTCGGCCACGCGTCCCTGTTTTGTCGTTTTTCCAATTGCGCCGTTTTGAAGGGCGCAGTAAGCCTTTCAGCGCCTATTAGAAGGGCGCAATCAGTATTTTCCATTTACGCCTCTGTAAAAAGGGCAATAGCTGTGCTTGTATTAAAATTTTCGTATTAGTTGTGCCTGTATTAAAATTCTGAGGATTTTTTTTTCTTATTAAAAAATCTCATCAATAGATCTATTTTTGTTCTTGAGCCTATGCCAGCGACTACAAATGAGATCATTATGCCACAGAGGAACTGGGGCATTTTTAAACGCTTCGTACTTATCAAAGTTTGCCATAAAGGTATTCAAAATTACTAAATAATTAAAAGTTATTACCCTAAGTATTGCTCTGTGTAGCAAATTGGTGAATATGTTAGGCTATGGTAATTGGTTGTAATCTAATTTGTAGTGTCTATATATGGTATATTGTTTATCTATACATTTGGATTTTTTTGTAAATTATAATAAATATATATATTTGCTACGCCATGCGATGCACGTGAGTTATTGTGGTAAGCACGGTAATTTGAATTTTTTGTGACCCATAATTATTTGCGGAAAGCATAGTATTTAATATTTTGTGGCAGATTTCATATAATATTTGAATAGTATTCTTAATTTTTATGTAATTAATTATATGATGTTCTTAATATAAAAAAAAATTATATGAAAACATCGCGCAATGCGCGAGATTTACTCTATGGTTATTAATCTTGATCACAAGGTTGTCCATTTCATCTTATGATAAAATGATTTCTAATATTGCATGTTTGTTTGCAAAAAGTTCCATAACATATTTGCACTCGCACTAATTAAGAAATCATTTAATAACATATTCGTCTAAGAATGAATTGTGCAACGCACGAGATTAGAACTAGTATACTATAATATCGACCAAGAATCAACCCCTCCTAATAGCTCTGTGTTTCCCTAATTCTTTTATCTGATTTGGGAGATTAACTCAAGTCGATTATGATTGGTTGCTTCTTAGATATTGATACTTTGAAGACCCGGTTCCTATCGTATCCTCTCGTTACCAGCAATATGCTCTTTCGAATTTAAACTATTGTATATTATCTTATCGAATTGAATTATTGGCCCGTGCTCGCATAACCGATGCTCAGCAGAGGGAGACGCTCCAAAAATTAGCCCTTGAATAATTATTTTGTCATGTTGTGGGAAATTAAGTATATTGAAGTACGATAATACTATATGCAGTTATGCACCATATGCTTACAAACGTCATAATTTATGTAGATACCAGAATTACAAACAAGTGAAAATTAGTCAACAAGAGAGTACAAGGCACTATGTGGGATTAAAAGCTATTAATTTGATTGTTTGATATATAGTTTGCCTTTGAATGGATGAATTTAAATTCAGAAGCCTTTAAATTTTATAGGATCATTCAGAGAGAAAAACCAAATGACGACTATTTCTTAAAGGTAACCAAATTAATCTTATAGAACCATGGAGAGAAATATTTCTTTGATATTTCTATAATTTAGATCATAGTGAAATTTAATCTTTGTGCATCAAGTCCTTGCTCTAGCTATTAAATACAAAGAATATAACAGGGTTGCTTCAGCGGTGTAAGCATGTTTGAAGAGGTTCCAAAAATCAGAGAATATCGCAATTTTTTTCTCTCTTTTTTATAAGAAAGAAATCGGAAGGGAAATCGTGGGAATATTAATCATCAGATGGCTGGGGTATTTTCGTCCATGAGTCTAAATTTTGACTTTTCAGATTCAAAATATTATTCAGATCAATCAAAAGGGTAAATTTCTATAGTAATCATGATTAGGAGGGGATATGTCCAATTTCAAAGATTAGGAGGGGATATTTCCAATTGGCTAAGATTGCAAAGGTATATGGCTGATTTTCCAAAAAAAAAAAAAAAAAAAATGTAACCACTGTTACACTACCTCCACAAAACTTTATATGTCCTTTTACCATGATCAATCTACTTATGCATCCAATCCAACAAATACACTCTAGAAAAGCTACTTTATATCTCCTGTTACCATGATTTATCTACTTCTGCTTCCAACAAAAATACACCAACTTACAACATTGAAATCGCCTTTTTGGAATCATATAAAGTTTTTATTTTAAAATATTAAAAATTTTTACTACAAGTCCTAAATCATGTTATGTAAGACAAGTTTTGGTTTAAACATATGGGCCTCAGGTTTACTTGATAAGCCCATTAGAAATAGCTCGGGCCTATAGCGCTCCAACTACGAATTAACTGTACGTAGCACATGAAGCAAAAAATCGAACACTAATTTTTTATATCAGAAATGACGTATCATTCTACAAATGAGGTATAGCCGTATAGATCAGATCTTATTATTTATTGTATCAAATTGCTTCATATCATTTGACCTTGTAAATATGGTTAAAATCCCTATAATCTTTTTACCTAAGAACTAAGAAAATATTAAATAAGCCACTGCCAAAAGGAAAAAGAAAAAAATTGATTTGCACTCCTAGCAAGATCACACCAAATCCAACAGAAACTCACAAGCTTAGAAAATATTAGATAATACAACATTGCCTTTTTAATTTCACACACATAATCTAGTTAACATTTCTAAATTCCCCTTTTCCAAAATCTCTACAAAACCAAAATGAAACAAAAGAGGAAAAGTTAGAACAACACTATAATATAAGGGCTATTTTTCAACAACAGGTTCAAAAAACATCAATGCAATCAAAAGATGATCCAACGGCGATTATCGCAACACACTGTTGTAGAGGCGTGAAACATCATATAGTTGGGCCAGCTTCAGCAAAAAAATCATCAACCCATTCCTCCAAACACCTTAGCAAATATCACCAATACAAAACAATTTCAACTTATACCAACAGAAAGAAACAGTTTCTACGAATTGACAACTTAAAATTGATTGTTGCAAGAAATAAAAGATTCATGCTCACCTATTTATTCTTGCTCTTCCCCATGCAAAGGAACGTAATCGGTAATATGAATGCTACCATCAAGAATGCAAACTTGATCTTTGTCTAACCATTCTAATTTGTAACCAAAAGCAAACATTTCTGGAAGTATTGATTCTTCAGCAATGTAAGGATCTTTCCTGAAAGTATTGATTTTGTGAAATTTTTCTTTTGCTTCTTTAGATGATAGCCTTAGATTTTTTAGGTCCCAGTTTAAATATCTGGGAATTGCGCCTTTTCGTGAGGAGTATTTATCAATAGGCCAGTGGTCCAGAAAACAAACTACAGGGGCAACGGCACATCCACCAACAGTTAACTTATTCTCCTTTATAGCCAAATTAAATTCGTGAATGATAACTCGATGCACAATTGTAGCCCATGAATATTTATGCAGGCTATCCAAATCTTCTGCACAAGGCAGTAAGCCAAAGTTGATTGTGGTATTGAAAGTGGGAAACAGTAACGTTGAAAATAAGTACAATATCATCAACGACACAAACTCCTTCACTTTGTCAACACGTTTCACGAGTTGTTTCAATACATCCTCCAGATATTTTATTTTTTTTGATTTACCAGCAAAAAATTCATTGTAAAGTTCAGAATTTATATCCAACATCTTCTTTTTCGCACCATTATCAGTATAGAACTTAAAATCTTGACCATCTAACTTCAAACCTACAAATAGAAAATGAAAACTTACAATTTGTAGCTCCTACATAAAAAAGTAATAAAAATGGTAGTTAACAGAAAAACTTACCAAGTGCACGTGCAACCTCTTTCTCACTGAACTCCACTGTATTTCCATGAAATTTGAAGCTACCATCAATAGTATCAAATGTTTCTAAAATCTGTCCCAACAAATTATCTGATATGTTGGCAGAAGGCATGAGGAAAAGATGTGCAAGCGTTGTTTTATTGAGCTCTGTCCAATGCTCCTTTGTCAAGTACGTCTTAATAAGATTGAAAATGCGCTGACATTTCCTTGCATGACAAGCTGAAAAATACATGACAGACTTATATAAGTTGCTAGTTTGCTACAAATATCCACAGCTTAGAAAAAATTTAGCAAAATAAAATCTTATTGCAATAAAAATGAAAACAAAATCGTTTGCAATAAAAAAAAATAAATTAACAATCAAAGAACACAAAATCTTACTGAATTTTCTTTTCGAGGCCTGTGCTTTTCTTTTCGAGCCTTGTGCTGATGAGGTCTCGACGGAAGTTTCTATTAAGAGGGAAAAAAAATGAAATTAATAAGATTGAGTAATATGAATGCGAGATCTTTTTTAAATGTAAATCAAACCCCTGACGGCTTCAAACTGGAAATCATGGCCAAATTAATGTCCACATCAGAGAAATAGTGTTATACCATGTTACACGCATTTCTGAAGCTACTTTTCCACCAGAAGGACACCCAAAAATGAACCAAAATAGAACCGTAAACCTAACATTAGAAAAAGAAATAGTAAAGAAAAATACCCTTATATTTGGATTTACGGAGGCTGGTGATCACTTTACGGTCGACCAAACTATCATCAACGGCCAAGACATGTGGCTCCTGATTAGAACTCCCCTCACCACCGGTGCTCTTACCCCCAGAGTACGATGCCATTCTCTTCTTTCCTTTTCTTTCTCTTGTAAATTTATCTGTGAGTTCGTCTGAGAGTTTTTATGGCTTCTCACTAGTGGCCGGTGGGTGACTGTTTAAATGATGTGTTTGAGTTTATATAGGAAGAAATGAGACAAGTTAAAAATATAGTAGCGAGTCTACCAAGAGATATTACCAATCCACTCCCCGATACGGTACAGTGGTAGTGTATCCACTTACGATTCTCTCTCTGCTCTCTTCTTTAATACAAACTCCAAAGTATATAGATATCTAATGTTTTGTATCAGATCCCGAATAAATACAGCCATCAACAACTCATTGCCTTCATCTCGATCTTCCCCATTTGAGTGAATCTTTCTCTCTCTCTCTTCGTGAAATGAAATTGAATTGTATTGCAAACAATGGGGGACGTGTTGAGAGAATCTAATAGGATCTGCACCATAAATGACATGCATGTTCTGATGGTATCAGTCATTTACTTATTTTCTTATTTTTCTTTTCGCATTAATGAACTATGTCTATTTATTGATATAATGATACTACATCGAGTCAAGAGAGAGAGAGAGAGAGCCACTGACACAGGTGACGGAGAGAAAGCGATACACTGAAGATCTTCTCTGCTCGCCTGAATAAATGTGGCCATTATGTCGAAACGTGTTCCCAATGCCTTCTAAAATGTTTATTACTATACAAATTAATTTGAAACATAATTGATAGTGTATTGGGATTTACTTTACAGTAAAAGAATTTTAAAATTGTTAAAATATTACTCTTTAATTTTAAATTATTATTAAAAATATGATATTCTATATTTCATCATGAATATGAAAAAAAATTGTAAAAATTTGATTGGTATAAGTGTTACAATTTATCGACCATTGTACTATGTATGATACTATATTTCATCATGAGTATGAACATTTAAATCTTACACGAGCTGATGTAATATGTTTTATACTATAAAAAAAATTATGTTACTACTAGAATGACCTAATTGTATTAAAATATTAACCATGCATCAAGGTTTTAAAATGCGGTTTTTGCGGTATGACGATACAGAGTTGATTTAGCGATTTAGTATTATATCGGTGATATAACAAAAAAAAATGGTGTGTATAAAAAGACAATTATATATACAACTAATCTATGTTATAAGTTACTTGAAAATATAAAATATAAAAAAATAACAAGTCAAAAGGCAAAATAGACAAAATCAAAGTATTAAAAACTAACCGAATTAAAGTTTTTTATGAATTTGTATGAATAGTATTTTTTTTTTTTTTTACAAACACAAAATCCAAAAGATAGTTGACAAATGGTTTTAAGCGTCAATTAGTCATGGTATAATAACTCACTTCTTTTTTCAAGCTACTATATATGAAATTACATTAAGAAGGGACGCCTCTGGAAGTATAGACGACAAATCAATATACATGCTTCTACTATTTTAAACAAAATCATACAAAATTTGTCATGACAACTAGAGACAGGTTCAAATACAGGTTTTACATCCTTGATATAGTAGCTAGATACATATAATGATAATAGAGAAACGACAAAACAAAAATTAGTCCCAAAGTCCAAATATTCAAATAATATTTTGTACAGTACACTTCCGTTAAATCAATAGATAAAATGAATGTCACAAGAGCCAAACAATTAGATTTGGTGGCACACAGGAGATCACACCAGCTGAAAAGAAAACCAAAGGTCTTCTCTAAGTATAAGTAAAATTAACTGGCAGCGGACTTCATTAAACACAAGATCTCTGACGTCGTAGTACCTTTGTCACAATTGTCTTGTCTGGTACTGCTACTGCCTGATTATATATCCTATGCAAGACTATTCACTGTCCATCTATCTTTTCCCCAAATGAACCATATATTAATGCTGACTGGATACAAGTCAAGCAGCACTCAACTAGTCGTTGCAAGGTCAAAGTGCTATTATTATTTTCACCAGATTTCTGACGTCAAAATTGCGACGGCAATTTGTAGAGTAATACCTGTAATTATGTACCTAGGGTAGGCAGAGATCTTGGACAGTGCAAAATTTCTAATTTTTTTTTTCCTTTTTTGACAAAGGACAGCTCAAGTTGTACGCTCTTGTCTATATGTAGATCCCTGTAAAATACGCATGGATCCTCTTCTAAAAAAATTTGGTATTTGTTTTTTTTTTTCTATCTGAATACTTTTGTTAAATTTGTCTATCTAAACTTAAATAATAGATATATGTCAATAAAATTTATATAAAGTATATATGATTTTTACACAAATATTTAACCTTATAAGAAAATAAGGTCTAGTTGACATGAAGAGGATCAAATTATCTATCCTATTTTCAAATCTTTTAATTCATTTCAAAATACTCTATATTCCCTCTTTGTAAATCGTGATAGCGACATCTAATGATCCAAGTAAAAAATAGAGGTTCTAGTGTCATCATTTTTTTGGAGAGGTTATTTGAGAGATCCAAGGCTGAGGAGAAAGTCATGGAGTTGGAGTTGGAGGTGGAAGCTAGCAATGAATGGGGCTCTTCAGTTGGGAATATTTGCAATTAATCGCGAAATTGCAGTCGAGGGTTTTGAAGGTTTTAGCCTTTTAGGTCTTGAGCAAATCTGCTGTTACCACACTATGATAAAAGGATGCTTCTATTCAAACTGGTGCGTTGGATTTGATGATCTGTTGTAGGTCAAATTGATAGATGTGATTTAGATGAGATCAAACAAATCCGGATTATGCGATAGATCTTTGGAATGTTGTTGGGAAGCATCGGAACATAATTGAATTGTGGCCGTGTAAGGTAAGCTGGTCAGGTTTGCGTTTTGCTTTGACACGACCATTGACTCCGCTCTTGTCCAGTTTAATCATACTTAATATCTTGAAATTTTGAAGGAAATACTTGCAATATCCGAAACTTCAAAATAGTTAGTTCAATTTTTTTCCATAAATATGCCCAGAAGTTTAAAACTACTAGAATAAAAGAGAAATACGAAATATAAAAAATAAATTAACTATTCTGATTATCGTGTGAAATAAAGTGAGAGAAGCATCATTATTCCTAAAATACACATGAGCCTAATTCCAATATAGTGTTGGCTCGGATACCATGATAGAAAATAGAAATTGTATTGAATTTGTTGTTGAAATGATTACAATTATATGGGTATTTGTAGACTAATCTAGATGGTACTACTCAGGGGCGAATCTAGGGGTGGTGAGCATAAGCTGGGCGCCTACGTCGAGAAAAAAAACATCAGTGTAAAATGTAAAGATATCGTGCTAATTTCGTTATATGATGTGTTCGGCCTATTCTAATATTGAAAACCCAAATTACTTTTATGTTGCAATCTTAGTTCCACCCCTCGTATTACTAACTATCTCCAACCATGCATCTTCTATACTCTCCATTACATTGATAATGATCTCCAATATTATACAACCTCAATTATCTCCAACATAACCATTACCTAATACAATCATACTCTAATAGTCGAGCATCTCTGCAACATCAATTTTCCATGCTTAAATCGCCTCACTTTCAGGTTAAAATTATATTTTCTCATCCTTATTTAATTATATAATTATGGTTCTTTTGCATCAATTGTCTAATGTAAACTCAATGTTCTTTAAATTAAGGCTTTGTGTGACTATCTGGTTATTTTGGTAATTTATTGCGGGGTTCCTATATTGATAAATTTAAATCTGGAATTGTTATGACTTGTGAGATTTGGCTGGAAGATTTGGGTTTAAATATAGCTTTAGTGGTTTTTGAGATGTTTGTCTTTCTAACAAAATTTGATATTATCTTGTATATTAGGGGCTTTTCCCTAGATTTTGGATACCTTGGTTTATTAAATGCTAGTAATGAGGGGTTTAGTGGGAAAAGTAATACTGTGTGACTTGTGTTAGACTTAGAGAACTTCATGGGACTTCATGATCTATGGTTGCAATATAAGTATATAACTAAATCTCTTCTAATTTTCAACCATAATATATAACCTAATCTCTGCTTAATTAAGGTAGAGGCTACATATAAGACATAGCTATTTTCTTTATTTATTTACCTTGATTAAATATTAGCTGTGCATATCTGTGTAAATCAAAGCTTAAATTTTATGTCGTGTTATATTTTAGAGTACACAATGAACATATACTATATGCTAGTAGTGCAACCTCTCTGCCCTTGTTTTTTGTTTTAATGTTTATACCCTAGGTTCGTTATTAATTTCACTTGGTGGCCTTGTTTTACTTTAAAACAAATTTTTAAGTATAAATGTTCATAAAAATAAATAAATAAATAAAAGACTACAACCAAGTTTTCACACTTTTTGAAGCTCTTATTTTATTTTTGGTAGAAGATGAAATAAATTCTGCAATTTCCAACTTGAAGGCCTTTCTATAATTCCTTGGAACCAATTTGTCAACTTTACTTCTTCTTTTTTTAAAAATTTGCAGAGAAGAAGCAACTTATGAGGCTGTTGAGAAATATAACATCAATCATTGGATTTGCTCTAGTAGCTATCAGGAATCTCTTAACAGGGTAAAAATAATATAAATTTTGTTTTTTCCACTGATTGATGTCTCTTCATTTATACATTTTTTAATTTATTCAATGTATATATAGTAAGTATTTTTTAATAGGGTAAAAATAATATAAAGTCATGAAGGTGGTTCTCTACAACCTTGTATTGTATTGTTAGCGAATATTAGCAGACACTTATGCTATTACTACTCATCTGATGTTTTTATTTTGTACCTGGATGTTTATTCTATTGTAGCTCATTTTGTTTTTTGGCCTCTATACTCATTTATATTATCTTAATATATTAACCAACTATGAATAATTATAAAGAAAAAAAATACTATCATTTGAATTTTTTTTGGTCTGGATTGTTCAAATTTGAATTATATATTTTCAAAGTAATTATAAATTTTGTACTTTTCACTATAATCATTGATTTCCTTCAATGTCACAATTTTAGAAACAGCTACGGTTCTATTATGTTTTTCTCTAATCAATTGAATCAGAATTATGGAATAATCTCGAGGGTTTGAATAGGTGCATGGCATGATGGCAATGAGTTAAACATCATAATATATGATGAAAATGAGGAAGCAAGAAATATGAAATACATGACTTAGCATGACATTTAACCATGCATCAAAACAATCTTTATTGCCATCATGTAGTTTTGAAAAACATAATTTTATTTCTGAAACAATAGAATTTAGTCATGAGATTTAGAAATTCGAAGAAAATATTTTAGAACTCTATTATTAAAAATTGTATATCATTGGGTATTTCATATTTCTGCGATGAAGGATATAAAATTTTATGGCCAATTGAATTAATAAATGTCCACAAATAATTAAAAAGCACCACATATTTTATATCTCCAAAAAAAATTAATATGATTAGATTACAAATAGCTCTATGGAGTGATTGGATTTGTTACAATTTTTTGATCAATTTATATAAAATTCCACGCACTAATAAATTTGTAATTCTTTGAAAATTTAAAAATCTAATAATATTTTTGAAATTACGGATATTCAATTTTTATAAGATTCAAAAAATTATTTAAAATATATTATTGGTCTATAATTATAAAATTTCATATCACTAATTTTTTTTATATACATGTGAGTAAGTATATAAATTTTCAAAGCCAAATGATTTTTTGAAGATCTCCAAACAATAAAAAAAACGAAACTATTATGTACATTAAATGTATGAGATTAAAAAAATTATTTAAAATATTTTATAATTCTATAATTTAAAAATTTTATATTTATAAATCCTTCATATTTATTTGAGCTCGCATATAAATTTTCATAGACAAATGATTTTTTAAAGATACCTAAACCTAAACAATATGAAAACTAAGTTATATTTAATATGAAATCTAAAAATAGAGGCTTCTATTGATCCGTGAAATGAAGACGAATTGATTGCTAATGTCACGCTGACATCATCAATGTACTTTAGATAAACCTCCCCACAATATATATTGTATAGATGGTCTATTACTAATTCAATGTGCTTCGCCGGGTTTAGAACTAATTAAATCTTGTGTTAATTATTTTCGTTTCAAAAAAAATTTCATGAGGACAACTGTTACAACATTATTTGTTTCCCTAAAAAAAGCTAAAAGCCCGTTTTATTACTCAAAAAAAATGTAACCAATGTTACACTACCTCCACAAAACTTAATGTCCTTTTACCATGAGCTATCTACTTGTGCATCCAACAATAAACTCCAGAAAAGCTACTTTATACCTCATTTTACCATGATTTATCAACTTCTGCATCCAACGAAAATACACCAACTTACAAGTTACAACATTGAAATCCGCTTTTTGGAAACAAAGTTTTAATTTTTAAAATATTAAAAAAAATTTTAAATTTTTACTACAAGTCCTAAATCATGTAATGTAAGACAAGTTTTGGTTTAAATAATGGGCCTCAGGCTTACTTGCCCATTAGAAATAGCTTGGGCCTATAGCGCTCCAACTACGAATTAACTGTAGCACATGATTACATGAAGCAAAAAAGTCGAAACACTTTAATTTTTTATATCAGAAATGACGATTTATTCTGCAAATGATTTAGAGATTATATCTTATTATTTATTGTATCAAATTACTTCATGTCATTTGACATATCTTTATTAAATATTTTTACGTCCGAACTAAGAATATATTAAATAAGCCTCTGCAATAAAGAAAAAAAGATTGCCACTCCTAGCAAGATCACACCGAATCCAAAAAGCCAAATTCAACAGAAACTCCCAAGCTTAGAAAAATACAGATAATACAACATTGTCTTTTTAATATCTCACACATAATCTAGTTAACATTTCTAAATTCCCCTTTTCCAAAATCTCTACAAGACCAAAATGAAACAAAGAGGAAAAGTTAGAACAACACTATAATATAACTTTTAAGGGCTATTTTCCAATAACTGGCTCAAAAAACATCAAGGCCATCAAAAGATGATCCAGCGGTGATTATCGCAACACACGATTGCAAAGGCGTGAAACATCAGATAGCTGGACCGGCTTCAGCAAGAAATCCTCAGCCCCTTCCTCCAAGCACCTGAACAAATGTCACCGATGCAACAAAATAATATCAGCTTATACCAACAAAAAGAAACAGTTTCACACAAATTAATAGCTTTAATTTGATTGTCACGAGAAAAGAAAGATTCATGCTCACCTATTTATCCTTGTGGGTACATTCTCAGAAGACATGATCACGACAGGAATTTGGCACAACTCGGACGACTCCTGCAAAATTATTGAACAATTTTAAAAAAACAAATTGCATGTGTAAAACTTGTACTGGGAGTAGCCAAAACAAATTGCATGTGCATAATTATTGATACATATTTTGTTGGCATTTATTACCTTCACTTTCTTAAGGAGTTCATATCCTGTCATTTCCGGCATGGAGTAATCTGTAATTATCATGTTGACATTTGGCTCCTGCATGCATAATAAGAAAAAATAATTGTTAGAATGAACAAAAACTAAGTTATAATTGAAAGAAAAAGGAGGTGTCTTTGAACTGCATACCGTGTCAAGTAATTCCAATGCCCTCTTGCCACTGTCAACGGCTGTCACTGCAGAACAAAGTTAAAAAGAAAAGTGAGTCACGGATCCAAAAAAAAAATATTTACTAAATTATGACAGGGGTCCTCTATATATATTGCATGTGATATATAGTATATCTTCATGAATCAAGTTTCCTTTTTTTTGTTAGTGGTTCAATGTCACATCCATATTTGAAAAGATACACACTGAGTTGGACCTAAACCTAAGCTTACCATGAAAGATCAGAGAAAAGTATGCATCTTGAAAATCAAAATTTGTCATTTGTCACAAAATCTGTGGTTTTAACTGCTAACTTGAACTTAGGGGAAAAATAAATGATAATAATACTCCATGCAAAGGAAACAATGTTACACGCATTTCTGAACATACATTTCCACCAGAAGGACACCCAAAAATGAACCAAAACAGAACCGTAAACCTAACATTAGAAAAAGAAATAGTAAAGAAAAAAAATACCCCTATATTTGGATTTACGAAGGAGGCTGGTGATCACTTTACGGTCGACCAAACTATCATCAACGGCCAAGACATGCAGCTCCTGATGCGAACTCCCCTCACCACCGTTGCTCTTACCCCCAGAGTACGATGCCATTCTCTTCTTTCCTTCCCTTTCTCTTGTAAATTTTCTCTATGAGTTCGTCTGAGAGTTCTTGTGGCTTGTCAGTTGTCACTTGTGGCCTGTGGCTGTGGGTGACCGTTTAAATTATGTGTTTGAGTTTATATAGGAAGAAATGAGAGAAGTTAAAAATATAGTAGCGAGTCTACCAAGAGATATTACCAATCCACTCCCCGATACGGTACAGTGGTAGTGTATCCACTTACGATTCTCTCTCTGCTCTCTTCTTTAATACAAACTCCAAAGTAGATGGATGTCTAATGTCTTGTATCAGATCCCGAATAAATACAGCCATCAACAACTCATTGCCTTCATCTCGATCTTCCCCATTTGTGTGAATCTTTGTCTCTCTCTCTCTCTTCACGAAATGAAATTGAATTGTATTGCAAACAAATGGGTACGTGTTGAGAGAATTTAATGGGATCTGCACCATAAATGACGTGCATGTTCTGATGGTATCTGTCATTTACTTATTTTCTTCTTTTTTTTGTTCTTTTCGCATTAATGAACCATGTCTATTTATTGATATAATGATACTACATCGAGTTACAAGAGAGAGAGAGCCACTGACACAGGTGACGGAGAGAAAGCGATACACTGAAGATCTTCTCTGCTCTCTTAAAAAAAAAAAATAATAAATAAAAAAAAATCTTCTCTGCTCGCCTGAATAAATGTGGTCATTATGTCAAAACGTGTTCCCAACGCCTTCTAAAATGTTTATTACAAATTAATTTGAAACATAATTGATAGTGTGTGGGGATTTAATTTACGTACAGTGAAATAATTTTAAAATGGTTAAAATATTACTCTTTAATTTTAAATTAACATTTAAAATATGGTATTGTATATTTCATCATGAATATGAAAAAAAAATGTAAAAATTTGATTGGTGTAAGTGATACAATTTATCGACCATTGTACTATGTTTGATTTTATATATCATCATGAATATGAACATTTAAATCTTACACGAGCTGATGTACTATGTTTGATACTGTATAAAAAAATTTTATGTTTTTTATTTGAATAAAAAAAATTAGCATATAGAATTACTTAATTGTATTAAATATTAACCATGCATATAGAATATATCATCCCGTGATAATTTTCAATTAGAATAGTATTTTTTTTATAAACACAAAGTCCAAAAGATGGTTGACCAATATTTGTAAGCGTCAATTAGTCGTGATATAATAACTCCCTTCCTTTTTCTACTATGAAATTGCATTAGAAGGGACGCCCCTGGAAATATATATAAACGATAAATCAATATACATGCTTCTACTATTTTAAACAAAATCATACAAAATTTGTCATGACAACTAGATACATGATCAAATACAGGTCCAATTTTACATCTTTGATTTAGTAGATAAGTATACTATAATAGAGAAACGACAAAACAAAAATCAGCCCCAAAATTCAAATATTCAAATAATATTTTTTACAGTACACTTCCGTTAAATCAATAGAAATGAATGCAACAAGAGCCAAACAATTAGATTTGGTCGCACAGGAGATCACGCCAGCTGAAAAGAAAACCAAATGTCTTCTCTTATAGTAAAAGTAAAACTGCCAGCAGACTTCAATGAACACAAGATCTCTGACGTCGTAGTACCTTTGTCACAATTGTCTTGTCTGGTACTGCTACTGCCATATTATATATCCTATGCGAGATTATTCACTGTCCATCTATCTTTTCCCCAAATAAACCATATATTAATGCTGACTGGATACAAGTTAAGCAGTACTCAACTACTCGTTGGCTCGTTGCATAAAAATAGAAAATGGTCAAAGTGCTATTATTATTTTCACCAGATTTCTGACGTCAAAATTGCGACGGCAATTTGTAGAGTAATACCTGTAATTATGTACCTAGGGTAGGCTGAGATCTTGGACAGTGCAAAATTTCTATTTTTTTTCCCTTTTTTGTCAATGGACAGCTCAAGTTGCACTCTCTTGTCTAGATGTAGATCCCTGTAAAATACGCATGGATCCTCTTCTAAAAAAACATGGGTATTTGTTTATATTTTTTTTCTATTTGAATATTTTTTGTTTAATTTATCTATCTAAACTTAAATAATAGATATATGTCAATAAAATTTATATAAAGTATATATGATTTTTCCACAAATATTCAACCTTATAAGAAAATAAGGTCTAGTTGACATGAAGAGGATCAAATTATCCATCCTATTTTCAAATCTTTTAATTCATTTCAAAATACTCTTTATTCCCACTTTGTAAATTGTGATAGCGACATCTAATGATCCAAGTAAAAAAGAGAGGTTCTAGTGTCATCATTTGTTGTGTTGCCAAATGTCACAACTTTATATTTCATCAATAATTTAAAATATTTAAGATTTAAACTTTGAACTTATTCAATTTTACGAGCGATACAATTTTATATGATTTTTTTAAAATATAGAGTTGATACGGTAATCGATCAATAGGTCAAATCGTGAGCGTATTAAAATTAATTTGTCATAGTTAACCATATTCGTTCATTTGTTGTCATTTGTGGACCTCTTGATCAAGTATTAAATCAACTCTAAATTTTATCAAACCTATATGAGAACATATTGCTCGCTAAATTGAACAAGAACGATAGTTCAGATTAGATATTTGAATTTTTTAAATTTTTAAATATTGATGAAACATGAAATGGTGACATTTAGTGGTACCATAACCCTCCTCCATAGAATTTTATGCTTTTGTGATGGCGATAGATCTCTCAATCTATTCATGGTGTTACTGACTAACAATCCTTTGACATTGATATAAACACGCATAAACACGATCAAAATCTAGAATAATTACATTTCAGAAACACTTCTGTATTCAAAATACGAACTAAGTTCTACATGCAAACATAGAGGTAAAATTTTCAAATTGCAAACATTAGGGTTATTTTTATTACTTCTTCCTGCTTACCTGCTATATGGTTATTTCATTTATCCTTATTTTCCGCTCTGAGGTGGTATCATATCTTTCCATACTACGGAAGTTTGATTTGATCAAGTTCCCAGGAGTTGTCCTTTTAGAGATGCAGAGGATCCTCTTACCAAATAGGGAATATACATTTGCATCTAGTATAGTTAACACCTATAAATCCATTTGATAGATGTAGAAACAAATTCAGAGAGAGGTACTGTAGTCTCAAATGGAGACAAAGAGTACGTACGAGACGCAGCAGGGCATCTCGTCCCTTATTTATTTGACCGAATGACCCGATGAAATGACAAGTAGATCATCATTTCTTAACTCAGAGATCCAGTCCTTTTTTTAATTCTACCAAAGCAGCATCATTATCCGAATCAAACTTCTAAGTTTCCACGAATAAAGCCCTCTCCAGTTTTTGCAAAACGGATCGTCAGATTTCCTTACATTGATTGATTAAGAATCAGAGGCCACTGGCCACATCAGACGAGCGGCCTGTGATATTGTGATGGGCTACAAGCTGAATGGGCTTTAATCTATGTAGATATATTGGGCTGTTGATCTGCCTATAGTTAAAGAACCAACGTTTTTTTTTTCTCGGAAATTAAATCGGATATTCTATAGTTCTATATATACTAGATCCTTAAATTGCGGCTCCGCCGCAACTTGGATCTTTATGTCTACATAGTCAAGATGAAAAAAGTTAAAATATTGTGTCAAAATTAATATCGTTTATTGTTTTATGTTATTTATTAACATCACCATGATAGTAATAGTTGTGAGACATAAAAATAAAATAAATAAAATTAAATAATTAACTTGCCTACAGAGGAGATTTGAAGAAGGGAGATGTCTCCTTTCTTCCATTCAGTCCAATACAAAAATGCGGAGCAATAAAAAACGGAAATAAAAAAGTGGGAGAGGCTCATCATTTATTACCAAACTTGTCATGAGGGGCCTAAAAAAAAGCTGAAAAACAATAGAAGAAGGATCATAGACAATATTAGAACAGGAGCACTGATGAAAACAAAAATCTAAATACTCATGAATCCACCACCATGCAGCCTAATCTGTAACGGATCACAATGACAATAATTTTTGACTAACAGTCATTCAGTTAACTACATATATATTAGCCACACCAAATCAGAGTCATTCCAATCCGTACATATATATGGACATAGAACAACAAAATTCTGATAGACTAATTGAAGCACTGGCCCCACCTTGTGACAAGGCAGAGATGGGTCTTGCTAAAGAAAGTTGCACACAGTGCACAACTGCACATAAATAAAATCAATAAAAGAGCACATCTCCTCCTTCTAAAGAAGGACACATGAACCTGCCCTCGTGGAGTCCTCCATACAACAATTCACATCACTCCATTCTATGGGCCATTAAGACTCGCCACACATAAGCTGCACAACGAATAGCCATAAAAAACACTGCAGAGCACTGTCATTTTCATTGAAGATATATGGTTTTTTAAATAACTGATCTACGAGGCCTGGCTTCCTAAATTTAACTACTGAAAATGAAGTAGAGTAATCAAGTGTTCATTCCGTGATGTGGAGACGTGTATTTCAGCAGTAATTTGGACTATAGCAGCAGTGCCCACCCAATGTGTGGGCGGACTTTAAGACAAGAAAATTTTATTTTACACGAATATGTTGTCCATTTTCAATATTTAAGATCAAAATTTTCCTGATTGGCGCAAAAGGTAGCAGCAGTAGTCACAAATTTAAGCAAGTAGAATCAACAAAAGTAGATATGTGAACAACTAAAAAAAATTATTCGATGAAAATAAATATGTATCTCAATAAAAAAAATTACATAAAAATATGTCATCTGAAAAATAAAAAATAATACAATATGACAAAAATTCTTGGATCGCTCTTACTGCACTATTGTAACAAACAATGATCTTCTCAAGACGAAGACCTCTTATTTTAAAACAAAAAATTAAGATAATTTTATGTGGTGAGTGCATGTGTGAGTGTGATATGAGAGCAATAAATATTAATTGTAAAGTTAAAATATCGAAATTGTAGATCATTTAAATTAACACATATGTATTAACATTTAAATTCTTTAAGATACATGATAATCTTTTGGTTGAGAAAATAAAGTTTGTTGTATATATGTCGTTCCTTCCACTTAAATAAGAAGGAATTTGACATAAAGAATTGCAGGCAAAGGATCAAATCAAGCATGTACCTCTAACTTATTAAAATGAGGAAAGATAGAAAACAAACAATAAATGAACAAACCATATGAAGTTACCTTGGTAAAAAAAAAAAAAAAAAAAAAAAAAAAAAAAAAAAAAAAAAAAAAAAAACGTAACAGACCAGATGAAATTACTTTATTATTTAGGTTTAAAAAACGAAATGAAAAAAAATGAACTGAAGTTACTTTTGTAATTTTGGTAAAAAAAAAAGAAGAAAATGAACATACAGCTTAAGTAAAAATAAATATTAAAATAATAACATATGTATGCTTGGATATTTGTTTAATACGTCCAATACTATATAATAAAACAAGTGCGATCCACAATTCTAGTTGCTTAAGTGAAGCAAATGATAATATAAAGCAGGGCTGATAAGGATCATCCCCAATATTCATCATCCCCATCATCCCCGATAGTTAGTTTAATTGCATTCCATAAAAGGATGATTCCCCTGGCAGTTATTAACGCGTTTTCCATTTTTGGATGAGGGGATGACGGAAGGAAGGGATGAGCGAACAGAGGAGAGGGAGGGGAGCGACACAGAGGGAAATTTATTTAATATACCAACTGTTCCAGAGCTAGAACAATTACTCATATTAACTAGAACAATTAGTTTCAGAGCTAGAACAAATACTCATATTAACTAAAACAATTAGTTTCAGAATTAGAACAATTAGTTTCAGAGCTAGAACAATTACTCATATTAACTAGAACAATTAGTTTCAGAGCTAGAACAATTACTCATATTAACTAAAACAATTAGTTTCAGAATTAGAACAATTACTCATATTAACTAGAACAATTACTTATTTAATTAGAATAGTTAGTATTTGGAACTAGAACAATTAAGAGGGAGGGGTGGGGCAGGGGTTAATGACAGAAAAAAATGCGTGCCAGGGGAAGGGGAGGAGCGAAACAGAGAGGAGGGAGGAAAATATGTTGATGGGGGACCAGAGACATAAATGGGGACCAGCGTTTAGGAGGGGATGACACTGGATTAATTGTATTCTGAAAATAGATAACGCATTTTCTAAAAATGGAAAAAATTAAACGCGTCAGTAGGAGATGATAGGGATGATGGATCTGTGGGGATGATGGAAAGCAATTCCCAATATAAAGCGGTTCTTTATAAAAGTTTCTAGTTAATCTTGTCAGAAAATTGTATTGTGAGGTTCATGCGATTCCCTATTTAACAAGTAATTTCCATATATGTTTTTGTCAAAAAAAAAATTCGATTTTGTTTCCATATCTGTATTTAACTAAATGCGTTGTTCAAAATTTATTATTCATTAAATATGCCATCATCATTACTCTGATTTCCGTTCTATCCAATGATTTCAAGTGATATATAGATTTCTATTTTATTATTAATATCTTTCTTTTTCAGCTAAATTCAAATCAAGAGAGGCAAGTTATGGAAAAGATCAGCGTAGATCTGGTGTACCTAATATAGGCGCCTAATCATTTCTCAATAATAAAATATGTTACTTTATTTTTAGTAGCAGGTTAGTAATTTTGATTGACCAATTAAAGATCATGTACAGATAAAGAGAGGTGAAACCAGCGCAGAGAGAGAGGGGTTCCGACACGCAATAATTAATTAGGTAATTATTATTAAAAAAATTAACTAATCAATCAAAATAGTAATTAATAATTGGCATAGATTTTATTTGAGTTTTTTCTGCAGGATATTACAGTAAAGAAAAAGCATTTATTATTGATTCAAGGGTTATATTATTTATTCATCAAAGGATAAATACACCCATCAACTGATAAAGCCATCAGAATATTACATTGATGCACCTGGAGCTTGTCGATCATGTAATAAGAAAAAAAAATTAAGAATAAAGCACATAAAATGGCAAAAGCAAGTGCAGCAATCACTCTTTCTATTATCCACATGTTGCGGTCCATTCTCTCTCTTTAACATGGCTGCCAATATTTTCTTGCTCTTCCCCGTGTTCTCGTCTACTCCATGAAGCCACATAAGATATATTTTAGCCTTTAAATTACAAACAACGAATCAAGTAGAGATCAAGAAATAAGAACCAGTCAGGACCTAGCGTGATCACACCAGTAAACCAAAGTTTACTAAACAATAATTGAGCATGTCTTGTACTGAAACTGATATCAGTAGGTTATAATCTCCTTACCATGACACGCAAGAAAAGAAAGTAGAAATGTTTTATACTCATTTGAACAAATGCCATAACTTTTTACCATACAGCAGTTTAGAACATCAATTCTATTCCAAGAATGATATAGCATCCGCAGGTTACTGTTGGAAATTCCACATATGCACCACAAGTTAATTATCGACTGGAAGTTTTGAAATTTTCTGAAATGGAGTTTGTTTTCATCTGGTCTTGACTGAGTCAAACGATATTAAATCCTTTACAAAAAATTATTTTTTAAAAAAGAAACTTTTAATCTTTGTTTGTTTATATTTATTCATTACTCATTCTATTAAGGGGAAAAAGTAACAAATATATCATACTTGCACACATTGGTTAGAAGCTCGTTTAAAGCAAACAAAGAAACAATTACTGAAACTATCAATGATTTAAAAAAAAAAAAAAGTAGAATGCCTGCTCATCAACCGTGGTACTCAATTGTGCATCATTTATCAGAGACAACAAGAAAATGGCATAGTCAATGTCAATATTATCAGAAAAATAAAAATCTCAAATTCTACAAAGAGAAAAATTATCAGAATTAAATTATTAGTTCTCAGAATAAAATGGTACCAGAGTGCAACAAATGATTTGGAATGGAGATATACCAGTTTCCATGATGACCTTTTGGATGTAACCTTGTGTCAGTAGGAAAATTATCTAATTAAAAAATAAGAAAAGTCAAGCTAACCTTGTGTCAATATCCCAAAATATCTCCAAAATATGAGCCATCTTTATTTATATTTTTTTTAATCTTAAAACAATGTGTGAATGATTGAGATAGCATTTTGATAAAAAGTATAGAGTACAAATAAAAGACTTAATTTATTCCTAATAATGAAAAAGACTTAGTTATATTTTTTTAAGCTTAAAACAATGTGTGAATGATTGAGATAGCATTTTTATAAAAAGTATAGAGTACAAATAAAAGACTTAATTTATTCCCAATAATGAAAAAGACTTAATTTTGATATGAAAAAATCAAGAAGAACAAAAGAATAAAAAGTCAAGTACCTCACATAACTAGATAAAACGCAGCCAGTGGTTGGATTTTAACAGTCACTACCCTACTCCTGCTCTTAGCATGTTCGTGTTATTGCTGGTGTCTGCTAGCCGCGCACCTCAACTGTCTCATTTGTGAAGATAATAGGTCTAGAAAAAGACAAAAAACATATCAGTCTCACGCCTAGATATGTCATGAAGTTATGGGTGAAAATAAAATATTTTATGTAATTCCAATGTTGCTTGTCCCAGAAAATCTAGTAAATTATGTATGATCTGTTTATAACTATTTAATTGTTTCTAAGCATACTGAAAACTATGGTTTTTTTGCTAAACTGACAACACCATTGATTATTTCCAACAATGCAATTGGTATTACATAAAATAGCATGTATGTGAACCTAAAAATAGCTGTATGTGACTGCCGGAAACAACCATAGTTTTTAATATGCCTGGAAAGAATCTGGTGGACTGGTAAAATAGCATGTGGTAAAGAATCCAACCCCGCAATCCTTATATATGGCTATTTCAGAAAAAGAGAAATAAGATGTGAACTACCAGTAGACAACACCAACTTGATAACGGCACATAATGGCAATAATCTACCATTTTGTACTCGCTATCCTTTGAAAAAATTATGTAAAGCTGTTCATGTTGCGCCGTTGCCACCCTTATGATTTTGTATGTACATCAATCTGTGTGTAAAATTCCTGCAGTATGGACCTTCAGAAGGACATCTTTATGCACAAACTGATATCATCTATAGGCTGCATCCTTTTTAGAGAATTAGCTAGAGAGTGAAGACCAATATGTTTTTATCTTTAATGATATGCCAGGCCTCATGACCTCTTGTTTATGGGTCTCTGACTCTCTGGCATCAAGTTTTCTTTGCAATTTTTGAAAAAGTACCAACTCTGCTCTCACTCTCTCTTTCTAGGTTTTGAAATATCTTAAAATCTCTCTACCTCATAAATTAACACAGCAAAAGCCAATTCAGAGAGAACAGAACCCTTTTTTGGCTTTCCCTAAACTCTAACATATAACAACTATATATTTTATAAGAAAGTAACCTATGATAACTATATAAACCTAAGGTAAGTAAGTGCTAATAAGCTAGTAATAGACTAATAATAGTAGCATATATAAATTTTCCTTTACTCCTATATGTTAAAATCTTTTTTTTTTCCTGTGTGTAAATTTTGGTTCAGTTAAACAGCCTTGTACAAAGTAGGTCGTACCAGAAAGTAGGTCGTACCTATAAACAGCTTTGTACAAGGTACATAAAGGCCAAGAAACACAAAATGGTAACAAAATACAATCATTGCGAAAAGCAAAGGTACAATGGAAATACCAGTACAATGCAGCAAAAGAATTCCTTACCCTGAAATACCAGTATCGAGTGTTAGAAATTAAAATATTAATTCATAATAATATTTTCAATTAACAACCCAAGATCATGTATATTATATAAAATCAATAAATCGTAATAAAAACTCACAGATTTGAAGAGCAGAAATGGCGTTAGGCAGAAATTTCTGACCTTCTTCAATATTCCTTAGTCCAAAATGATGGTTTCTTGAGGGCGTTTTTACTCTCTTCTATCACTTTTCTTAATTTCTTAATGGCAGAAATTAGGGAAAGGGGTGCCTCTCTTAATGACAGAATTTAGTATATATAGACTAAGGCTATTGAAGGGATCAAAAATGAATGAATCTGGTCCATTGATTTTTCATCAAAACCAATGCACCCTTTAATTTAAAATTCATAAATAAACTTGGTTCAAATTAAATCATATAGGCCACATTAATAATAATTAATAATATTAATTATAACATTCTCCCACTTGGCCTATAAAATATCATAATGAAACACAAATTCATAATTGGCCAATAAAAACTTAAACCTTGTTCAGTTAGAAATACCAAACTAAACTAATATAATCAAAATAACTATTATTGTTATTTGATCCCTATTAATTATAGAATTGGTATTCTTTCCAACAAATGGTTGATATATTTCATTCGATCCACTTAAGTAAATTTGCTTAAATTAACCATAATGCGCAACATAAGAAATAAGCAAATTTCATAAATTCAAAGTCAAGCCATTAATGAAGCTTCACATCATTACTTAATTCATAATTTAATACAACAAATTTATAATTTAGTAATTGAACCCGTGCCGGCAAAAATGGGTGGTTATACTTTAGAGAGAGAATTAACATAGTTCTCAAATTAATATGTTGTATTACTACAGCCATATTTTTGACTTTGTATATAACAACAAAATATTTAATGTCGATCCATTAGACATGTCACTTGATTTGTTGTTCTTAAAACACAAAATAGCAGTCGTGTTGTAACAATAGTGACCGTAGTATGGTAACTAAGTCCTTATCTGTCTGAAAATACCAATAACTGGCGGTATGATCAAGAAATTAAATTAAATAAATTATTGCAACAGTAAAAGTTGCGGGATTTTCTGATCTGGGAACATGGAAATGTTCAGTTTAAATTATGGAATTTTTCGGTATATTTGCCACCAATATCTGACTTCTGGATTAGACTAATTGATTTATTTGAGGAATAATAATTAGAATTAAGGATATGTCAGTTGATTGCTACACCATAAGCCACACTATTTCTGCCACAAAGGATCTGAGGGTATTTTAATAAAAATTCCGAGAGACACTCGTCTCTCCTTCCTCTCTCTTCCGACTTGGCTTTCTTCTTCTTCTCTCGATTGTTTCGACGCTCAGTCGAGCCCACTTCTCTGTTCTCCTCTCTGTGTCGTGTGTTGGTTGGTTGAAATTGCGGCGCCTCTGGGCTAGCCACTGAGCTGTAGCCACCTCCTTCTTCTTCCTTGTGTTAGCACGAGGAGTTCACCTCTTCTCTCCTCCGATCGATGTGGTTGTCAGAGAAATTAAGAGGGAGGGGTTACGTGGATGCCATGCGGAGCTCCACAGCAACTCCCCGTCTTGTCCTCTTCTCCCCAAGCCGTCGAGGTAAGTTGCTTTATAGGGTTAGGGTTTCGGATTGGGATTGATTGGGGAGGAGGAGATACGAGGGTTGAGTCGGCTGTGGAGACGGTAATGGTTTCTTTTCCTTTGATTTGTCAAATCTAATGTCAATTTGTTAAGAAATTGATATCAATTTTTGGTTACTGTCGCGAGGGATAGGTGGATGGAATTGGGCTTGTTCTTGATTTGCTTGACCCTGATCTTGGCTTTGGTTTTGCTTGAATTCCTGAGACGATTTGCTAAATCCCCCGAGATAGGTATAAATCTTGGTCCTTGTATTCGATTTCTCTGTGCTTGGCTTGTCATCTGTGTTGGCTTGTAATTGGTGGCTATGTAGCGATAAAACTGATTTCCTTGATGTATATGCAACTGTAACAAGGTCACTTTAGTTATCTTGCTATATACTAACTGTAGTTTGTTTAGAGAGGGGTGTACTTGATGATTTCTTATTCTGTGGGAGCCTATGATGAGGTACTACTATTCTGAGGCTAATTGAAGTCTAATAAGGGTTTTGGCAGTTTCAGATTTCATAAACATGTGCATATAAGCATATACTTGGGATATAAGTAGAGATATATATGTGCATCATGCTGTTTAGAACATTAAATTTTGATCTGATGATGAAGACAGTGGCAATTGAGCATGAGGTATTGATTGCATAAGGTTCATGCATATTAGTGCTATTAATAAGCATATATGGCATATATAGTTGCTATCTGTCATGGGTACATGTATAATTGGGTATATTGTGTATTGCTAGCTTGCTACTTCTTATGTTTGAGTTTAAGGTGCATACTTGGTAACCTGATATGATTATGGCTATATGATAGGAACTGTTAGCTGATAAATTGTGCATATTGAGTTGTTCATGCTATCTATCATAAGGATATCACTCATATATAGTTTTCTCATGTGTTATATTAACTGTTAGTGAGGTAATATGCAACCACAGAGTCTGAAATGCATATAAACATGTTAATCGATGGCTGGAATGAAGCAATAAGGCTTATAAGATGCATATATACATGTTGGATTGATGACAGTGAAGGAAAAGCATTGATATAGGTTATTATATACATAAATGTGCATTTTCGGGCATATAAGGTGTAAACTGAGGTATCTGAGGGTTTATAGGCATATAATTTGCATGTAGAACGCATAAAAGGCTGATTTGTGACTGTTGGAAAGTTGGTACCAGTCACTGGTACGATATCTAGTGATTTGGTGCGATTCTGGTAAATGCAGCGATGTCCAGGGACGAAGTTGTAATAAAAATAATTTTCTGAGGGCTGCTTGGCAAAATCTGAGGGACTTATTTGTGACATTGAAAGCTTTTAATAAAAGTTGTGGGTTAAACTGAGAAATTGATGGGCTTATAAATTTCTGTGGGCTTATATGAGAAAATGGCGACTTAATGGATCGGGTTGGATTTTTGTTTTGTCGGACCCGTTGCGGAAGTGGTTTGGTCAACCAAACCCTTTGACTGGGTTGAGTCGGCTGGTGTTGGGTTTTGTTTGTGGGCTGCGTTTCTGTTGGGCTTTGTCTGTTCCGCTGTGGGCTGAAAAGAAAGGAAGAGAAAAAAAAATATAAAGGAAATTCATTTTGGGCTGGATTTTTCTGTGGGCTTGATTTATTTCGGAAATACATTTAATTGTGGGCTAATTAGATATTGATTAAGATTAGATTTTCGGATTTGATTAAAATCTAATATCTGTATGCTAATGACGGATTTCGTTGAGCTTGATATAGACTAACTGTAGTCTAATATTATCTGTGGGCTTTTTAGGGAAATGATGATAATAGTCTGCGTAATTAAAGAACAGATACCGTGGCAAATAAACCAGACTTTCTGATCCCGCTAAAATAAAATAACTCTGATTTATATTTTCTGATTTTTGTTTTAATTGTGTTTAACGATTTCCTAATTCTGTCTGATATTTCTGTATTCTGTATCTGATGATAATTTTCGATATTAGGAAATAAATGTTAAACATTGTTTCTGATAATTGGAGAAGTAACTAAAGTAAATTTAATATAATTATGGTAAACAAAGGACTTGGAAAACCAACTATGATGGTCACGGTTAAACGTTAGAAACCAGATTCAGATTAAAGGAAACCCGTTAAACAAATATTAATGGTACTTGATCTGTGATTTGTAAACAGGCACGGACCCTGAAACTCCAAGGGAGCAGTAAGCAGCAAGGTGCGGAATTTACGCGGTTTCTTTGTTCAAACTCGGATATCGGTATCTTTAAATTCATGCATAGCATGTTGAAAATTCGGTTGCATTTAATGCATATAGTTGTTAAGAAACCCTAAATACATGGAACTCATGTTGAATCGAACTGTTCGTTTGATTAGTAAGTAGTATGGATCTGACTTATCATTTCTTTGATAACTTTAAGAAGTCAGAATCCCAAAGACTGGAATGGCTTCCGTAAATTGACTATGTTGCATAATCTTCGTGTGTAATCGAAGAATCTGACTCTGAATTAAATCGGACCATTCTTATTCAGTCTGAATAGCATAATATAAACTTGAATTGTATTACTCTCCGGAGTATGGTTTGGCCACCTACCCGGCCAGGATTTTAGCGCTATTATTTCTGGAAATTTCCTCTGAAATCTGTACCTAGGGTTGGACCTATGGTTTGGGAAAAATTCTTTCTGAATCTGACCGGCCGATAAGAGCTTGAGTTAATGCAATTACTGTGAAATAATTATGCTTAGTTGTTTCTGTGCATATCCATGATGCAGTATGCCGGTCATCGGACCTTTTCGTCTGGTACCAACGGTATTGACATTTTCTGTAAATAATTTCAAGCATTATTAATTGATAATCTGAAAAAGGGGAATAGATTCCGTTACACGGTTCGTACTAGGATCCGCGTACTGGAACTAAAACCCGTACTGAGATTGTATCTCACTCTGTGCTTTGTTTTGCATGTGTCCTCATCGCTTGGGGGTTCCAGGAGAGACGAAATGGAGTGAGGCGTAGTACTATCGCTACTATTGAGTGTAGTTACATTCAGTTTGCGGTACGGATCCCAAGTCTGAATTGTGAAGCTGTTTTGTGCATCTGTCTGGATGAGCTGCCAGAGGTACTGGCTTATCTGTATTTTGAGATGCCTCCTGCATCTCCAGCGTCCGAGGCCGAGGTTGAGCCAGAGCCGGAGGCTCACTCCCAGGAAGAGGAAGCGTTCTGATCGCTAACTTCTTCTAGGAGTGTCCAGTGTGTGTGTGTTTTCTCTGGTGTGTCCGTTAGTAGGTTTTGGGCAGTATCGATTTTTGGTATTGGTTTTCTTTTATTTTAAACTTGAGTTTTATTCCGGGGTAGCGGTCATGGCATTCAGGAAAGTTGGGTGGTTTTTCCTACTTATTTTGTAGCATATGTAAATAACTAGCTTGAGAGAACCAGTCCTTTGTATATGAATAAGCCGGGATTGGTAGCACTGTGGTGTGATTTGCTTTTCTTTTGCCAAGAACTACTTATGTAAATAGTGGTTTGAAATAATGTAACATACTTTGGTGTGTTCATCTGTGATGTTGTGTGAATTCTGGGCCGTAATCAAGAAAATGGAATGAAAAAAAAAATAGTCTGTCTGTCTGTTCGCCTTACGGGAGCGGGAAACTGTTCTCGTGGCGGAGGAGGTGTCATTCCCTCAGGTCGGGGTGTGACACGTGTTATTACAAAAATAAAAATATGTGACTCTAAAATATGCCACAAATTATGCTTGCATAATGAAAGAGTCATTATAGACTGCTTAATACTCTTCCATAATATTAATAATCAAACAAGCATAAATAAATAACATCATGTGAATTTCTTAGCGACTAATAAAATATCATCTAAATGCAAAATGAGAATGATAAATATACTCCCACTAACCTTGAGATATATGCATTGAATCATAATATTTTTCTTAATTCCAAACTTAGTTATGACCTCATCAAATTTGAGATATAATTTATCAAAATTAGTATTTCATCCTCGCTGCCTTTATTGATGATTACAGCGAGATCTTTTCATAATGTCTAGTTTAATTTCATAAATACAAGACAAATCTCGATTGGATCTTTTCAAGTTGGAACAATTAGTTTTATCAATGCTATAAAAATTCAAGAAAAAATTAAGGTGGATATTATAGCCAACTAAAATTCACATATCATGACAAAAGAACTAACATTTAAGTAAACTGAAATAAAAAAAAAACAAAAACGCCAAACGATATTTCAGTTGTGACATAATAGTTCATCATTTCATCAATTTATATCACCGTTGGGCAAATAAATAAATTGAAGACAATGTGACAATTCTATTTAATAAACTATAATGTCAATTAAAGTTGTTCAAATTGACATCCTTAATATTTATTAAATATAAACATAATAGTGATACATAAACTAAAATATCACAAATAACACAATAGAATTAAACAACTATGAGGATTAATACTTAATTAAACTGAAATTAATAATTAACAATTTTCAGTTTTGACAAAATAGTTGTTCCATAAAATCAATTTGTATCACCGTTGGACAGAAACAAATTGGATCATAATGAAATTTCACTTAATAAACTAAAATGATAATTAAAGTTGTTCAAATTATCAATCATAATTTATTAAATGTAAAACTTTATTGTGATACATGGACATAAATATCACATACTTCCTTTTAATAAAATAGTAATTACAATTAAAGTTGTTAAAATTGATAACGACCAAATTATTAAAGGTAACTTAATATGGTTAAATTTAATTCATATGCAAAATTTATGACAAACTTCCGTTGGACCGTTTGTATACATAAGTGCATATGAAACAATAAATTTAAAGATTATATATCTGCATATATTTATTGGATGCATAAGTATTGTCCAATCATGATGAAATTATCTATATATTCATAATTAAGATAACCGACTTCAGGGGCGGAGCCAGGATTCTCGAATAGCATGGGCCAGAAATTATAATATGGATTCTTTTGAGTTTTTAGAGTGTGCTAAATAAGGATTTTGTTATATTTTAAAAGGACTTGCATGGAATTTTTAAACATATAAGGGACTATTTTGAAAAGTTGGAGTGTGCTTGGCACACTTTACCTTACACTTGGCTCCGCCCCTGACCGACTTGAACATTGTTACTCAAGCTGTCTACTTCGTGAGGCAATTAAAAGGATACGAATTAATAAAATTTTAAACACATGAAATTGTGTTTAAATGAAGCACAATCAAAATAATTAACGCGGCTCAATCCGAGAGTGACTCGTGTAACAAACGAAACATAATTTGTTTTTACTCAATATTAAATTGAGCCTTTCGCGTTAATACAATTTTAATAAATATCATATCTATTAGTCCAATGCATCCTTTATAGGCATTAAAATCCACCGTAAATCTTAATGTGGACATGAATTCAGAACTGTTAAGCCAATATAAATAACGTTTGAGATCATAAGTTAAGCCAATTGTATTAACAGCATAATATATTATGGATTAATTTTATACAACGAGAACCCACAAAAACATAAATATTTCTTATTTGTTGACAAATTAAAACAAATAAAATTTACTATGGTGGGGACATTAGATCAGGAATAAAAAAAATGGCATAAGCGTAAACATAATCCATTCCAAATTAAATGAAATAGGACAAAATCCTAATATTTACATTTAACTAAATGAAAATTCTCGTGAACGAGTAAAATCGTAATAAAATTTCAAAGTCCAAAGACTTTTGATTGCATCAGTATAGCAAGACCCATAAATTATTTCTTTATTTGTTACCAAATTAAAACAAATACATAAATATGGGCTTGGCATAAAAAGGCGTAATAAAATTAGTGTAATTACTAAAATTAATCCATTACTAAAACTAGTGCACCCTCGTAACTATTTATATACGTAATTTGAATATATGATATTGCTTAATAAAAATAGTCCAATTAACAGATCCGTCTATAGTTATTTTATTAAGCAATATACAAAATCCCATTCGAAATGGAATCTCATTAATAAATCCCACGTAAGTGATTAAGGAAAGAAAAGAAATTTAAATAAAATTTCCTAAATTTTTCTTGGGACCACGGACAGCGTGAACAGGCGCAAAGAAAATAAGTGCAGATCATGAAAACTGATGCTGTGCAACTTAATAGCATGAGATTTTGTCCTTACTATATCTGTGCCTTTGAACAATAGTTAAGTGCGGCCATTGTTGCCAACAACAAAGGCAAAGATAGAAGTTGGATAGAATTAGTATACTACACCTTTGTATGCAATCAATACAAAAAAAAAAAAAAAAAATTCTGCCTTTGATTTGTGTTGTGCGCCACGTGATGGAGAGAAGGAAAGAGATTTATGTATGTTATTATAATAAGGGAAGAAATAACATACAACTCCGCAAGATGCACACAGAGTTCAAAGTTCCAGAAATTGGAAATATGCGAAAATAATCAATTAAATTCCAGTAAATTCCAGAATTACTTTATATTGTATTTTATACGAAAATACATACTGCTCTGATACCAAATGTTAGAAATTAAAATATTAATTCATAATAATATTTTCAATTAACAACCCAAGATCATGTATTTCATATAAAATCAATAAATCGTAATAAAAACTCACAGATTTGAAGAGCAGAAATGGCGTTAGGCAGAAATTTCTGACCTTCTTCAATATTCCTTAGTCCAAAATGATGGTTTCTTGAGGGCGTTTTTACTCTCTTCTATCACTTTTCTTAATTTCTTAATGGCAGAAATTAGGGAAAGGGGTGCCTCTCTTAATGACAGAATTTAGTATATATAGACTAAGGCTATTGAAGGGATCAAAAATGAATGAATCTGGTCCATTGATTTTCCATCAAAACCAATGCACCCTTTAATTTAAAATTCATAAATAAACTTGGTTCAAATTAAATCATATAGGCCACATTAATAATAATTAATAATATTAATTATAACATCGAGCCCAACCAATATGGAGACCGAAATATGCTGGAACAAAAAACGAATCAAATTAATTGGGCAGGAAATTGAGAAAATAATGCAAAAAGAAAAAAGAAACAGTGTTATATTCAGAACCATAGATTCACAACAGATGGTAAAGAGGTAAGAAAGAAATATTGAGTAAACTGTTTTTTCTCACCTGAAACAACAAAATCGGTGTGTTTATTATCCATCGATTTGCTTGTTTAAATAGGCAGCAGAATAGAGAGCGGCAAACGAAATTCAAACCCTAGGACGAAGTAATTAGGGAAAGTTAAATGAGCGCCAAATGAAAAATTGAAATTTCTGTGAAAATTTGAATAAGATGCACAAACCCTAGATATGGTGCAGCCTTGATTTGTTGTGGATTTTCCTAGCGCTTCCTTGATTTGTTGTGAAAGCTTTCCTTATATGGCTGCGATGGGGAAGTGAGGAGAGGGGAGCGAAGGTGAGAATGCGCAAGGCGCTGCGAAGGTGAGAATGCGCTGCGAAGGAGAGGGGAGCGAAGGTGAAGAGTGCGCACTGCGCTGCGAAAGAGAAAAAAGGAAAAAAAAAATAAAGAGGTGCGCTACGCGAATCGAACCGCTTACGCGGAGCTTTCAGTTAAGAACCATCCCACCGCCTCACCAGTTTCAGATAAATTGCTAGTATTTTATCTGATAAAGTCATCAAGACCACAGATCTGATCAAATCAACAAAATCAATGACCAATATTTGATATTAGGGACATAATACAACCTTTATCTGATTTTTATTACAAGGTTTGTTAGGTGCATTTATAAGTAGTAGAGATGACTGTTTGAGTGGGAAGTTTATTCACTGTTCATTTTGTTTGTTCACTCCGTTCAACCTTTAAAGCGAGTATTATATTAGAATATTAGAATGTCACGCCGACTTAGAATTGTAAATGGAGGAGTATATGGAGTAAATAGAGTAAGTAATTAATTCACTTTACTACAAATTTATGTCATGTTTGGTATGAAAAGGTGGAATAAATAAGGAAAAAGATATGAAGTTAACAATTATAATTAGAAGTGTTTAATTAAGAATCATTATTATATAATTAAGATATGAAACTCTAGTTTCCACGAATAAAGACCTCTCGAGTTTATGTAAAATAGATCGTCTGTTATTATAATAGATAATAGATAGATTAATATTTAAGGTAATTGCTTCATGTCATCCATTCAAATGTCGTCCATATCATCTAAACTCTCCTTTATCTTTTTTTTTTCCAGTGCGATCCGTCCATCTATTCCTTCCGTATCTCGTCTCCCTCCCACCTCTCCTTCTCGTTAGCATTCTCGTCTCGCTCCCTTCCCTATATCCCTCCCTTTAGCCTTGTTCTTCTCTATGTCCCTCCTTTTTGTGCGCTTCCTACTCCCTAAATTTTTAGTTTGTGTTTATTAAAGGTGCATCTAATAGACGTAAGTATTCAGTTAGTCATAACAAGCAGTATCTAGTATCTATTGAGTCAGCAGTACTAAAGGATTATACGATAGGTGTATTGGTTCACTTTGTTTATTATATATATTCACTTCGTATGTGTATGTGTTCATTTTATTTTTTTTGGATGGCGTGGATAACATTTTGAATATTTAATAAGAATAACGGGAGGCACCCGCATTAGAAAAGAGGCCTGTCATATTATAATGGGCTACAAAATGCCTGAATGGGCTTTAATTTTATTAAATTTCTTGGGCTTATGATTTGCTCTATGATTAAATACCAACATTTTTTTTACAGAAATGATAACTGCCATCGGCAGATTTACCATCGCGAGCCATCGCTGAACAAAAAAATATATGTGTCTGTTACAAATGTTCAATTTAATAACAAAATGTGTTCATTTAATGATCACAAGTGTTCAGTTAAATGCATCAATTTATGGTTTAATATAAAATTGCGTGTCAGTTTTGAGAGAGGCGCCCCAGGGGTATAGTCGGAAAAAATTTAATTTGAACTGCACCGGTTCATGACCCCTTCTAATTTTTTTATGTGTTTTGTGTCCGGTTCGTGACCCCTTCGCTCACCTATTAAAAAAAACCGAAAAGTGGTACTGAACATTTATATCTAATAACCTGAATATTTGTATTACTACACTGAACATTTGTTCTTACTAAACTGAACATTTATACTTATCCAATAAACATTTTTGCTTATAGCATTAGTATTTTTTTATTGCAACTAACTGAACATTTGTACTCACCCAACTGAACATTTGTACTTTCTAAACTAAACATTTATACTTAATAAAATGAACATTTTTGCTTATAACACTTATATTTTTTTATTGCAACTAACTAAACATTTATACTCAAAATAACGGAACATTTGTACTTATCTAATTGAACATTTAGGTATGAAATAAAATTGCGCTGGGTGAGAGACCATCGCGCCTCAGCGATGGTGCGCGATGGCAATTTGTGCCGATGGCACTAATCAATTTCCATTTTTTTATTCTACAAAACTGATCTAAGAGGGCATCGCCCCACATCTACCAATTTTTAACCTATTTTATTCTGTGGCGTGGGGATGTTTGTACTTCAGAAGTGATCTGGACTAAGAGTGTGGAAGTTTAAAACAGTAAGGATGCATCGGACAATTGTCATGTATTCATTCTGCAATAGCCAAATGTACATTTTAGGAAAATTACAATAATGAATTTGATTATTTGAATGATGATTATTGCTGTTGGCAGGTGTCAATTAATGTGTAATACCTATTAACTGTTGTGCGTTAAGTACTGAAAAATAATTATGCATTGACTAACATGCTAGTATGTATAAAATAAGGTGAGCGAACATTTTTTAATGGTTGACTATGCAATATATGATTTATGAAGAATGTACTAAGTGTGTTTGAGATGCAAATTCTTGGTACTTATATGGCATTCATAAAAGCGGAAAAGGTCATTTAACCTTGCTTGTGTGTAAAACATGCTTAGTTTTTCTTTTACTTCGCCAAAACTTACACAAAATTTTCAAAATCCTCACTAAATTCTTCTCAGTAGGTTTCCAAGATGCCCTTCCTTAAGAAACGATTTTTAACAAAGAAAAAAAAACAAAAGAAAGCAAAACAAGGTCAAAATTTAAAATCTACTACTTCAACACTACCACCCTACCTCTAAAGTCTAAATTTCTACTACTGCTCTTCCAAAATACCTAATCAATATAACAACAATTAATATTAATACTTATATATCACTCCTGCAAGTCAACAGTGACTCTGGGAAATATGCCTTGACCAGGCGCAAGAATGTGAAGCGGGTCGAACTGGGCTTTCCGCTCTGCGAACCTGGTCCATTTTGAGCCGAAATGCTCATGCCAGGCAATTCGAGAAGGATGGTGTGCAAGATATTGCCTGGCGCCAATGTGGGGCCTTGATGCAGCCTGAGCTATCTGTTGGTGTTCATGAAGGATCTTGTTTAGGCAGTCCATCTTGCAGACTGTTGGATTAATGGATCGAAGCACGCCTACCACATACATAACCCGCTCCTTTCCGGTTTCAATTGCTCGAGGTAGTGCTACTGATGCATTTATGTTCCACCTGAAAATAAACAGCATGGACTCTCATATTAGTTATGGGATAAAATTTGTAGTGAAAATCTAAGAATGTCAATACAACACAGTCCGAAATGCAATAACCTTAACATGCTACAATGATACAGGACAAAGGGATATATATGTGTGTGCGCGCCCGCTCTTCAGATGATTCTGCCATTAAACAAAGATTCAGTTGAGCTTCTCCTTTTTTCCTACTGAAATAAAATGACACAAACTTCACGCGGATTGTGACAATGATTACTTATACAAATTGTAACATGTTCATAACAGCACATGATACAAACCAAAAGAAATGTTCTTAATATTCTAGGAATAGGCCAATTCCATTCCTAAATTTTTCATCCAAACGGTTTTGGAATAGTCAATACCATTCCTAACACAATTTTCAATAACACTCTTCCCAACAACACTTTTCTCTCTACTTTTTCACACTTCCCAACGCTATTCCTAAACTCACCATCCAAACAACATTTCTAATTCCCGGAATAGCCAATTCCTCCAATTTCTGTGAATAGTATTTTTCCCTAAATTTATGTTATTCCTATCCTATTCTTAAGCATCCCAAACGACACCTATAGGAAACATTATAAGTGAGTACGGAATTAACATACATATATATTTTCATATTCATCATCGATCATCCTATACATATATAATAAGTTCGCTGTATATGTGTTCCTAAATTTACTCGATAAGGTAACAAAATGTCTTTCTTGTATTAATATTAACTTTATCTTATATTTACTATTAAAATAGTCTTATATATACCCATGTTATCTAGTAAGAATAAGATATCAAATAGAAACATTTTATTGACCCCTCTAAATCACTGTATTGTTCAAAAGCAGATTTGGACCATCCAATTTACAAGTAAAAACAGGACCGTCCATTACTGTTGATCCAATAAGTGCCAATTCGGTATAAAGGGGACAAATCTTTTGAAACCCTAATCCAAGACAAAAAGACGGTACTTTCGAGAGAGAAGAAATTTTGATCAAAAAAAAAAGAGAGAGAAGAAATGAATAAGGAGAAGTCAGGGAGTATAATTGGTGGAGGAGACTGCAGAACAGAGCAGAGCAGAGGAAAAAATGAGTCTACATCAGTATCACATCGAGGTCTCTATTTAAGACATGACATTTATTCTTGTGCCCCAAAGAAACAACTGTCACCTTAAAGCTGCACTACTGCGGGGCATCTGGGATTGGAATCTGCTTACATATCCTCTCCTCTTTTCATTTCCACTACTTTCCCTAAATATTGCATACAATTGCAAGATTGTTCCAAATTCAACTCCTCAAGAAGATGAAAATTAAATTATGTATTCTCAAAAAAAAAAAAGATGAAAATTAAATTATGTATTCTCAAAAAAAAAAAAAGTTTAGTATGAATTAATTACATATATAAACAACAAAAGAGTTTTTAGAGTGCTGACTTCACAGCATTATTATGTTGAAAATGAAATTATATTAAGAAATATATGATGTGTTTTGCTGGCCATAAAAAAAAAAGAGAAAAATATGATGTGGTACTTTATTGAAGAGCATAAAAAGTTCATGTATAAATTAGACAAATTTAATTTAAAAAGTTAGATGTTAATAAGTATTAATGACAAATTTATGGTTTTTGAATGATAATAATAAAATGTCAACTATTACCAAAACAGTGGATGTGACTTTGTGTCGTCAACTATTACCATAATTGTATTGAAGTATGTATTATGCAAAAGCACATTAATTCTGGCACGAGGCATCAAGTTTTTAATTTGTAATAATATTATATGTAATTACAAAGACAATTTGGTAAGCCATAATTTTACTTTTTTTTTTCAAGCATTCTTATTGCAGGGAAATAACAAAATTGTGTGAACTTCTGGGCATAGATAAAGCAAGCTTAGATCTTCTACTAGCTTCCTCTTTATATCCTAGAAAACTTTATAGGACGGAGACCTACAACACATCAATTTTCTGTTTGACGTAAAGAACAACAGCAGAGCTATGTTTATCTAGAGGGTAGATTCCTGGAGATAAATAGAAGGGAAAATATATTGATAAAGCCTATGTTTGACATAATAGGGGAAAGAGATAGAGATGGGTGATAAGAAAAGCAGAGCAGAAAGTGTCCCAATTTGGGTAGTACAGTATACCTAGTATACAGCTCCAAGGTGACAACCAAATGGCTTGTGAAAAAAAGGACCAACATGTTATGCTTCAAGGTGGCAGACCATTTGGGGATAAGCACAGATAATATAATAGTATTATTTAAAAATTGGTTATTATTCTGTCCTTGTACTTTGTTTTAGGCTTATTTTGTTGCACTCGATTTTGATTTTGTTAAAACAAAAGATCATAATATATTCTGGCTGGAGCATTTATTTAGAAGGAACAGAAATATTTTAACTAAAATCAACAAACTAAGTCTGGTCATGCTTTTTAATAAAGCCCACTCCATTGGTAAACTTCAAAAATTTCATATCTCCTCATATACCTGATTCAAATGGACAGTTCTTTCAGAGTTCAGCCTATTCAAACTATTAAAAAAAAAGGAAAAAAACTATCAGTATAAGAATTAGATGGTCCAGATAGTCCGGATGCTGATGACCTAAGAAGACGCTGACTATTTATTAGTCAGGACAATTATGTACTCTGGTCCAAAATAGGACTTGGTGAATGTATATAAAATGATACTACTCAATATAACTGTGTTCATTTTACTAAATCGAAGACCAGTACAATGCATTTTTTTAGTACTAATATGGTAAGATTAAGTTTAATTGACGTAGCAAGTACTAACAAAATGCAAGTCAAATCATATTCAAATGGAACCTTACTTGTCACTTAGAAGAGGATAGACTAAAATGGGTCCTTCAAACTCATTTGGTGAGATACTTTCCATCAGAAAATCCATGAACTTACTGATACCAGATCTTGGTACAAACATGTTAAGCCAAGGATGTGGCACCTCCCAGAGGCCTTTGCTCCTAAGGCTCTTTTCTTCCATACGTACTCTATTCAGGAAATCAAGGTAAGAGACCTCTACACTGTACAGATGGGATTGCATGTAACTTAACATCCGTGAAATTTCCTTTACAATCTGAAAAATTCGCAGTGAAATAACTTGTCAGGATTTTAATTAGCTCTAACCAAGGTTAGTTTTTCTTTATAAATGAAGGGAAGCATCATTTAGTGTACTTTCTCCCAAGACTTGTTTTTCCAAAACCCCAACAATTGTTAAATGTCAAGGATGAGAAGCATACATTAGTGTAGAAATCTAATGTTATCAGAGTACATTTTGTACTAAATTTTAAGAACCATACAATGAAAAATATTCAAGGAGCAAATACATCGCAATTACTTGCTAGGTTTTTTGTATGATATTCCTCTAATAGCATAACACAATCCTGCATAAGGTTTGACTGTAATAAAGATGGAAGATAGTGGAATTGTGTGGAAGAGAGTGTGATATAATATGAGTGAAGATAGTAAAATAGAATGTGATAATGATAAAATAAGAAAAAAAAATTGCTAGTAGACCCTCTCTAATTTTCTAATAAGATTTTTCTCCATTTGGAATAAGATATTTAATGCGGGATACTAAATATCCATTCTATAGAGATAATAATTTGAGAGAAAAGATAATAACTAGACGAAATTGAATATATTACACTCTTACTATTTATGAGTTAATGAAGTGAAAATGCTCCCTCCTTTCTATTTTTGGTTTTACAATTTCCAAACATATACAAAAAGAAAAGATTAGTATATATCAGAGAAGTTTTATTGACCTTTTCCACGTGGATGCCTTCAAGCTGGTTGTCATGGATTGCAAATTCGATGCAATAGTACACGTTGAATCTCCCATTTTTCACAAACTCTGGCTTAAATTCCAAATGAGCAGGAAAAGCAATCGAAGAACTATGGAGAGATTGCTCATTTAGTACAACAAACCCCTCAACATAATCCACCAGTTCAGGAATCGAGATTAAAAGCTCTTGATCTTTAGTGAAACTTTCAAAATCATCATAAAAGACTCTCTGCCATCTCACCTAACAATTCCAAGAAAGATAAGAAATTCTATAAGTATTTATAAATTAAGTAGAATATTAGTAAAAAAAAATGTTTTCATTACATTTAGTTGCCCTTTTCTTCGTATTATTCCTCCTGGTTCTTAATAGGCTGAACTATTGAGTACCAGACAGTAGTTATTGCAGACTTACAAATGGAGAACAATTTGAAGATAATATATACCAGTGATTAAGATATGTACTATTCCCATAGAATGCATTTTAGTGCACTGTTTTTAAAAGTTATGCTGACAAATGTAAGATATTTATCTCTTAGAAAAAAACACGGTTACCTTTTTTGGAGCTTGTTGCAGCGGAATCCTTGCTCTTGTAATAATTCCAAACTGCCCCAGACCCCCAAGAACTGCATAGAAAAGGTCTGAACTTTTGGTGGGAGAGCATGTCACCATCTCTCCTTTTCCTGAAAATAATTTGTACCAGTGAATTTGTTAAGATCTATCCATTAGCTTATCACAGTACTTTATAACAACAGCATTGCAACAAAATCTTAGACAAATAAATTATTTCAGTCTGTATTTTTCTGATAATATTAAGAGAGACCTTACACTCAAATTTGTTCTCTTTTTCCTAAGCGACATAGGTCACTCAAAAATAATTAAACTGAATAAGAGAAAATATATTTTTCCATGTGGTAATTACAAATATTCATGAACGGGCTTCTACTAAAACCACAAATTTCGGCACACAAAATTGTCGCCAGCATCAGAACATAATGTTTTCAAAGATTAAGAAGTTTATTTTCTTTTTTTAGCAAAAGAAGGATGTAGCCCTTCTATTTTTTTTTTTTTTTTATTTCTTCTCTCTTATATTCTAGCTAAACCTGAATTTGAATAAGCCAGATCATTTTTATGAAGAACAATACTTAACCAACTACCAAGTCTTTATAGAGCAAAAATGCTCACATAATTTTATTTAATATTTATTGCTCCTTTTGCCAATTAATCACATGTTAACACAGAAATATAGTGCATGTTAGCAAAATCATGTGCATAATCTTCTCATAACTTATATCCTGTTTTAAGGACGTTATTTTTTACAAATGAAATTAATTGTCCCTATCTTTTTACTGTTTAACAGAGTACAGGCTGGAATAAATTTTTCATTGTGATCTTAAACTCAACAATAAAAATTTACTTGCATGTTACTTCTCTCTGTTAAACAGAGACAGGATTTTATTCTTGAACGATTGAACCCAACTTTCCTTGCATGCATATACTAACATGATAAATCTTACCTGTGACCACATCCAGCTCAAGGACATTAGCAATTTGAGGTCCATGCTTGAAAGTTTGACCACTAATGCCTCCATTTGATAGCGTACCACCTATTGTCAGGTATAGGTAGTCGGTCCATGACCTAGGCGCCAATCCAACTTTCATGGTCTCCTTCAAAACCTCTATCCAAAGAGCACCACCACTGGCATCCACATAAGACAAACCCCTCTCCATTTCTCCATTTTCGTGTACTTTAATTTCAAGAGGAAGAGAACTCATTTCTATCACAATGCCATCCAGAGCTTGAGCTTGGCCGTGGATGGAATGCCCCGCCCCACGTGCAGAAACAGAGACCTGAGAGAATGATGAACTGGAGAGGAAGCTGAGCAGGAGAGAGATGTCTTCTGGTGTTTTGGGTTTGAGAACTGAAGCTGGAGGGTTGAATTGGAGCCGGCCAAAGTCGGTCGAGGCTGTGTCGGTGGTCTGAAGGAGATTCAAGGAACCAAAATCAATTGGTTTCTGGATGATTTTGTAAGGACTGGAGAGGATTACTAGAACGATCAAGGCATTTACTCCACTGTAGAGAAGGCTAATCTCCATTTAAATTGTGGTTCTGTGCATGCACTTCAAAAGAGAGCAGAGTGTTAAGGTGGTCAGACTCGGAGTTGGGTATGAGAGGGAATTAACAATTGAGCTTAGCTCAGTTTGCAATGGATGGAATAGGCAGAGGGATTGGATTTGGATATCTATTTCTTTTTCTGTGTGGGGATACTATTTATAGCAAAAGCGAGGATCCTTTAATTCAACTTGGAACGTAATTAATGTGTAATGTTATGTAATGTAATGTAAACCAATTCTGAGGCACAGGAATGTATGCATATGGGCCCCACTAGTCTCTCTCTTTCTCTCTATCTGTGTCACTCTATATTGGAGGAAGTTGGGTACCTAAGATCAGGGAGGGGTTGATAAAGACGTGCTTTCAAGGAGAAGATCTTTGCTGATCTGTTTTTCAGGAATCCAGTTCCTTATTTAATGCTGTGCAACCTAGATCTTGTGTGAGGATTAATTTAGTTTAAACATATTGTCTTATTCATCCATTATATCTTTTTGTGTATGGCCATGTTCTTTGCAGTTCTGACTCATGGGTAAAAAAAATTTCGCTATAATTGTTAATTTTACATGATTAATTAGGAGCTGGGAGAAAGCATATTTAATTTTCCCTATATTTTTCATTATTTAAATAATAGTAAGTTTTTGGTTCATATGTCAATTATCTTATTAAATTAAACATGAAGTGCTGATTATCTTATAAAGCCTGTGCAATAACGATAATGTCCAAAATGATTCGAACTAATAATATTCAAGATAATAATATAAAATAGATAAAGAGGTTTGAGTACTAAGTAAAAACAATATAGACACTTACAGGTCTCTTAAACCCATAGCGCCCACTACTGATGCGATTCCATGTCGTCATGTCATAGCAACAACAAAGCCTCTTAAATCTTCTGAGTTTCACTATAAATCCTACTCTCACTTTCGAAATATTCTAATAAGATATTCTATTTTTATTTTAATATTCCCAACTTAAAAAATATTTTTTGTCATCCTAGTTTTCTAGAGATGTAGACCATTTAATTAATAATAAGTAACTAATCAGAAACAGTATATCAAAAGAAAAAAAAAAAAGGCTCGTTTTTCTTTCAAATTCCATCTAATCAATGTCGAAGGAAAAGGTTTAATTCCTTTTTCACTTAAAAATTTGCACATTTATAAGAGAAACACTAAAGCTAGTATATATTGTGGATAACTGGATATACACAAATTAATATGTACAGACTAAGAACTTTTTAAATTTCAGGAATAGCACGAATTAATATTACACAATATAAGCAGAGAAAATTGTAGCTCTTTTGGACAGTCTAATTTATATGATACAGCTCAATATAAATTCTTCTTCATTCAAAAATCACAAAGAATTAAAAAACCAAAACTATTCGCAATGTAATTCAAAGTATCATGATTTATTAATATTTTTATAAAATTATATTATTGTTTGTCATTAATTTCAGGGAAAAATTTTTTTAGGAAAATCAATAAAATATTCCTGAAATCTTACTAATTCGGAAGTTTACCGCTTGCAATCTTTGAATTTGTTTCTTTAAAATTAATCATCTCGAAGATGAAGCCTCACTGAATATATATTATATGTAAAATACAAGTATTTAATTGTGCGCTATTTAAAATGCCTCATAGTCATAGTGGCTCAGTATTTCCGCTTGTTCAAGTTCCCTCTTTTCATGCATAGCCTAGAAGATTACAATAATAGAATACGTTCATTAGATATATCTGATCGTGTGATATAGAGAAGAACAGTAGAATACGAGCTTGTACTTCTATGACTGCATGGAATTCCCACCTTTTTTTTTTCCCCCAAATGTATGGTTGCAGGGAATGCAGGCCCACCGTTTGACACGAAAGCGAAGCTGTAACGTGATTACCGCAATCTGGGCGTTCCGAATCGATTGAATCAAATATAAGCATGATCACAGAAGATCCTGTACTTGTTGTATTTTTGGATTGATGAACTCAAAACAAGCTTTTAAATTTCACCGAAATAACACTGTTATGACCGAAATGATAGATTTTTTGAGCAAAACGCATCAACGTTACAACGATCAAGCACGGTGTTATTCCCAAAATGACAAATTTTTTGAGCAAAACGCATCAACGTTACAACGGCCAAGCACGAAATAACAGTTGCGTTATATTTCTGAAAAATCGGCGATATAACTTAAAATTATTGCATTTTGCAGCATAAAAACGGACGGGTCATGTAACTTAAAAAAAAAATTGCTGAATACAAATCCATACAAAAACTCTAATTCGTTTAATTTTTAATACTTTGATTTTGTCTATTTTGCCTTTTGACTTGTTATTTTTTTATATTTTAAAATTTCAAGTAACTTATAAGATAGATTAGTTGTATAATTTTTTTTTATACACACCGTTATTTCTCCGTTATATCACCGATATAACACCGAATCGCTAAATCAACTCTGTACCGTCATACCGCAAAAACCACATTTTAAAACCTTTGACTCAAACTGATATCATCTGAAATCATATTCATGACAAGTAAATTATACGGTTACAAAAGTAATATTAGAAAAAATCTTAAGATAAGTAATAGCATGGAAATAATTTAACAATTAGTATTTTATAAGGTCTATTAAGATAATATTGTGTGTTACGACGAAGGATAAAGGAAACAAGACAAAAATGATTAAGTAAATTTACGAAGGTATTAATAAGAAAACGCATAAGCAAGTCTCTCACCTATTTCGATTTTCCATTTCACCAGTGGGTTAAAAAAATTAGTCTCAAAACTATTTTTATCCACAAAACATATCCCAGTTATTATTCTTATAACAACATTAATTTTAATACAATAATTTATCAAAGTAGAAGATTTATTTTTTAATAGAAAATAGTTAAATATAATTATTTTGTTTGGCATCAGATTAGTTTAGTATAGCATAGGCGTTTTGCTGAGTAATATAAGAAATTTAAAATTTAATATGTAGTAAAATTCAATATCACAGATTTTATTTTAAATATGCATGGCTTAGCAAACTTATTTCTAATAATAAATAAATTATGGGAGGCGACGACGAGACAAAGAAGACTCCACCACCGAAAATAATGGTGAAAGGAGGTGGTGTGCCGATCGATACCCCATGTTGAACCATGAGAATTATGGCTCGTGGGCTATAAAAATGAAGATTAACATGCAATCCCTGTGTGTATGGGAAGCAATAGATGGTAGCGCGTCGGTTGATGTAGAGAAGGTTCATGGTGTCATGGCAGCGATCTCTCAAGCCGTGCCAGATGAAGTGAAGATGGCAATTGCTGAAAAGGAACTAGCAAAGGAGGCGTGGGAGGCAATCAAGGAGATGAGTATAGGTGAGGACCGTGTCAAAAAAGTAAGGACACAAATCCTGAAGAAAAAATTTGATCAACTTACGAAGGAGAGAGCATTTGTGGCAGAAAAGGAAGAGCCATCCGATTTTGAGGAGAAGAAAAAGGAACAGAAAGCACTCGTTTCTCTTTCGAGAAGGAAGAGATATCAGCGAAGGAGAAGAAGAAGGAACGGATAGCACTCGTTCCTCTTTCGAGAACGAAAATCTCCTTTGTGCAAGGGCCATGGTGGCGGCAAGAAGTGCCTTTATGAAGGTGGGGATATTTGCCCTAACATTGGGCACAAACTTTTGTGTGGCGCATAGTAGAGGCAAACATTGTAAAATTGATGGTTGTAGCAAGAGGTTATTGTGGAATTTATGAAACTGCCTCTTTGTGTGTTGGGTACAGATCTATATTGAATTGTATGAATTGCCATTTAGGCAGTGATTAGCGAGGTGGTGTGGATGAGAGATCTGTTGATACGCCAAGCAATGTTGAAGGTATCGAAGTTGAGTTAGCATCGGTCAAACCTTCAAGAAATATTGAAATTGTTGATACTGCTCAAGGTATTGACGTGGATGCGGTAACTGTTGATATGTCAAGTAATGTGAAAGATGGAGATGCTGATACAATGTCAGTGGATCTTTCGAGCACTGTTTCAGCATACCGACACAACTAGCCTAGGGGAGTGATTGTTGGAATAAGCTAGTAGCGTCAGAATATTGATATACTTTATCTGATGCGTTGATATACCGACACAGAAGAGTGCATTTTTTGTTAGTAATAGTTTTTGGTAATATATTATATTTTCTTATTACTTAGAGATTTAGTTTTTATTTGTAGCTGTGTTTTTATTTCTTGTTGATGAGGCAATTGGAAAATTAGAAATCAATTGTTATTTTAGTAAAGATTGTATTAGGATATTATTTATTTACTACCATGTATTAGTTGTAAGAATAGTATAATAGTAATGAGAAAAAAAAACAGAAAATGGCGTAGCAAGATTTACACACCACAAAAAACGTTCTCTTCTGTTGCTTTATTTTTCATTTGTGCTTGTTGTTACTCGATTCTGGTTGAGATTTTTCCAACAAAGGTTATGGATCGTCCAATAACATCGATTTTTTAAAATATAAAAAAATAGTTAAAAATTTCAAAAAATGTGAAAATTGATTTTTTTTTTTTTGTATGTTTTCAATATAGAGAACATTTTGATCGGTTTAGATCAATCGTTTGAAATTTGAACTGTGAGAACAATCATATTGGACGGACCTCATCCCTCGTATTAGACACTAAAATTTCTCAAGTACATACACTAGAGGGTGCATTAGTAACGTCTTCCGCCGTCATGCCCGCGTTGGATTAATAAGTAGTTGGTCAACAACTGAAAAACAATTGGTGCCAAAATGGTCCACGGAAGACAGAAATTGGGGTAGAAGTTTCTTGTATTATGTTCCTAGCTCGGGTTTGTTTGGTGCAATTATCCGTTCTTTTTCTTTGATATAAGCTTTGTGCATTTAAAGATAGAGGAGCGTTCCAGTGCCTCTAAATTAGAGTGCCCCCAGATGTCCCACATCAGGGACCGTTGGATCAACAATTGATAAGCGGTCTAGATTTTATCTCTACCAAATGATCTCTTCCTTGTAAATTGAAAAGAAAAGAACGAAAGGGGAACCAAAATCATCTCCCCCACTCCCACTCGCTGTCTTCTTCCTCCATCGGCAACAGTTGGGTTTCTTCTCGACTCTCACCTCTGGCCAACTTTTTCCCTCCCGTCACCTCTAGCTTTCTCTTCACTCTCGTCTCCACTATCGCGACTCTAATCGCTCTCGCACGAAACCCTAGATTTCTCCACCACCGTACTTTGGCCGTCCACATCAGGCTGCGCTTTATTCATGAACTCGCGAGGAGCTTGAAGTACTTCTTGGCCTTATTGTCTCACCTCTTAAGATGGTACTATCTCTTTCCCTCTGACGCACAGCACACTGCTGACAGAGAATAAAAAAATTGCTTTAATTTTCGTCATATTTTTTGGTGCTGGTTTTTAATTTTTTGCTGAAATCATTTGAAATTATAATTAGTGCCAGCACTAGTTAGATAGTAGAGAGGAGATGGATGTATTTCAGTTCTGGAACTCATAGCGTAGCTTTAACTGTTGTTGGTTAAATTAATGACACAAATATTATTTTACTACTTTGATATGGTCTAGGAGAATGAAGTTTGAGCAAATAAAAGCCCGCATTTTTTTTCCTAAAGTAATTAAGATTTTTAGCAATGTGTTATTTGTTGTTACATTTACCTTTGATATGTGCTAGGAGAATGATGTAATAACCCAAGAGATGATAGTTGAAGGGTCATGATGAAGCAACAAATGCAGAACTGATGCAATGCAAAGCTGTCTCAATTCTAGAAGCACTAGAGTGGCACAAACGCATACAGTGCAAAGTTTTAATTTCTTTTTACTTGATTTTGTTTCAACTTAGATAAGAGAAGATGTTTGTTTTGTGTATGATTTTGTTTCAACTAATTTTGAGACTTTTCTTTTATTTTGTACTTGGCTATTTTAATTTATTGAAACAGGTGTTTGACATATCTAGCACATAATATATTAGCATGTCTAGCACTTACTGGCATTCACTGGCATTGAACCTGACACATAATATAATCACACCAATTTTATAACGTTGATAGCAATCCAACAAAATAGAAGTGACAAGTGATTGAGATTTACAATATAATCTCTATATTTTAATAAAGTCGGCTTTAGATACATCAAGCTTATAACAAATGATTCAATTTTATAACTGGTTCAAGCTTACATTCAACTTATATTCTAGTTGAGAAAACAACAAAATGTGTATTTAACCACCAAAATGCAACAGCCAAGCAAATTTAACCACCAAAATGCAACAGCCAAGCAACTTCATATCCTGAGATTAAGAACGCACTCCAAAATGTAGCAGCACACGCACCAAAATGTAGCAGCAACTAATTAATGCTCTGAAATCTGAATCTTCAAAAAATAGCTGATAACATCAACCAAAATGGTCAATAGATCTCATTTCAATATATATTTTTTTAATATAACTTGGACTTAATTAAAGTTTCCAATTTTGACCTCTACTAAACTTTGTTAACCCTGAATCAAAAGCCACATTTATGTTTTCGTATGTTCATCTTAGAAAAAAAAAAGTGACAAGCACATTACCCCTTAATAGTAGCACAATTTCTCAATCTTCAACCTGCAAATAATACATTTTTGTAAGCATCTAATTCAATTTCAATCTAAGAGTGCACCACAACTAAAAAGTAAATTATAAATTAATGACAGAGAACTTACTTTCTTGATTGCGATGCACACATGTTCTAATATCGTGGCCTAATTCACTACAATTAGAACACTTTCTTCTTTTCTTCATTGATACCTCAAGACCACTCATGATACGACCTTTTCGCGAGACCTTTGCAGAATCTTTCTTTCGACCTTTTGTTCGAGAGACACCTGGATCTTGCAATGGAGCCTTGTCATTGAGCTCTTGGTCAGTTGGTTCTTCAAGTCTTTCCATACTAATGGGACCTTCTATTGCAACCACCTTATTATATATTTCTTCTATAGAATTCACTATCAATTTGTAGGTTTCCTCTGATGTGTCTAAATATATTGACAAATGGTTTACCATCCGATAAAACACCATATTTCTCAAAACTATAGGCAACTCTTCACAGTTTCTTTGAAGTGAAATATCCATGTCATAAATTATCTCTTTTGTCCAACGAGGCAAAATGAAATGAGCTGGAATTTCTTCAACATCTCTCTTATGAAGTACTCCTAAGATATGTCGACATAAGATACCTTTAAACTCAAATAAGTGACACTCGCACCAGCCTTTTAGTGAATCCAAATTAAGATATACATGAAACTTTTTTTCTGGCTTTTGGAAACATGATACCTCATAAATGGTGTAGGTGCCATCTGTTCCAATTTCATTTGTTCGCATGTAGATACCTTTAGTAAGCTGATCTTGAAATAAGTTGAAGATCTTTCTTGTGTACACTGTGGCTGCATGAAGCTCTAGTGGAGACTTGACTTTTGTCGAAAATTTGTACTTGGAAACAAACTGCTCATCTTTCTCATCTAAGTAGCGGCATTCAAGAGCCTTCTCATACTTCATCACAAACTCACGTAAGGTGGTGCCGCTGTTGACAAAGGAATCAAAGAATGAGTGCATGCTTTCACTTCTTTGTGTCGTGTTCATGCCCGCATAAAATATGGTTTGATTATAAACTGGAATCCATGAATGTCTTATTTCATACAATCCATTGAGCCATGTATTACTCTCTAACTTGTATCTCTCAATGATGGTTTTCCAATCTTTTTCAAATGCCTCAGGAGAAATTGATTTTCTAATACAATGTGCAATTTCTTTTTGAAATCCAGATCCCGTTTTGCAAGTTCCAATCTTTGTCGGAAACTTACTTGTGATGTGCCACAAACATAAACGATGGATAATGCTAGGAAAGACCCTTTTGATAGCATTTCCAATCGCTTGATCTTGATCAGTAAGGATTGAAATTGGTGCTTTTCCATGCATGGCCTCTAACCAAGTTTCAAAAAGCCACACAAAACTTTCTTCTTGCTCATCCTGAAGTAATGCACACCCAAAAAAGATCGATTGCAGGTGGTTATTAACACCAACAAAATTGGCAAATGGCATCTCATATTTGTTGGTTCGATAGGTTGTATCGAAAACCAACACATCTCCAAATTTCTCATAGTAGAGGCGTCCCTTAGCTTCTACCCAAAAGAAATTAATCATCCGGCCCTCCTTGTCACAATCAATTGCATAAAAGAAATTAGGATTCTCACTTTGTTTCCTTCTACAATATTCTACAACAGCTTGTGCATCACCTACAACAAGATCTTTCCTCCTTTTATCTCTCATGTGGTTATAACAATCCCTCTCATTAAAATTCACGCCTTCCATGTTACCCAAGATTGTTGGAACCTTTCCAATTGGGAGACCAGACTCATTAAATTTTTCTACAAGGTTTTTCGCCACTGTCGGCATACACTTATTGGCTATAAGATAGCATTTACTTTTAGGACTTACCATGTTGTGATTGTGATCATTACTGAACTTGTGTGCTATCCATATATTTTTCTTCTTGTCCCATTTGACAACTAACCTGGCTTCACATCCACATCTACGAGTTAATGTTCTTCTGTCCACCTCTTTTGCAATAGATAACTCCTGCTTTTTTTCTATACAAAATCCTTGACGAGAACACACAAATTCTTTACTGGAAATGCTTTCTCTTCTTCCAGGACGAGTATTTTTAATCCGGACAGTGAATCCATTAGCTTTGGCAAAAGCTTTGTATAAGTTCTCAGCATTTTCTAGAGATGTGAATACCATACCTTCACAAAATATGAGACCATTGATATTTTGATCAACATGGTCTGTGTTACCAGCATCAATTCTATTTCTTTTGGACTCAGCCTCAGTTAGATCATCTTCATTTAATTCCCTAGTATTCATGAATTCTTCATTATCCTTCGGCAACAACGGCTCCTGAGTAGAAAAAAAAACACCAAAATTAATAAAATGTGAAAAGTACCATATTATGTCCAAACTAAAGAGCATGAGATTAATTAAAAGGAGGCATTGCACATTAATTAAACAGTGATGACATCGGGATGGTTAAAACTTTATTTTTAAGAAAAATTGTAACATACCATTTGTTATTTCAAATGATTTCAGCAAAAAAAAAAAACCAGCACCAAAAAACATGACGGAAATTAAAGAAATTTTTTTTGTTTTCTGTCAGCAGTGTGCGTGCTTGAGTGTGCGTCAAAGGGAAAGAGATAGTACCATCTTAAGAGGTGAGACAATAAGGCCAAGAAGTACTTCAAGCTCCTCACGAGTTCATGAATAAAGCGCAGGCTGATGTGGATGGCCAAAGTGCGGTGGTAGAGAAATCTAGGGTTTCGTGCGAGAGCGATTAGAGTCGCGATAGTGGAGACGAGAGTGAAGAGAAAGCTAGAGGTGACGGGGAGGGAAAAAGTTGGCCAGAGGTGAGAGTCGAGAAGAAACCCAACTGTTGCCGATGGAGGAAGAAGACAGCGAGTGGGAGTGGGGGAGATGATTTTGGTTCCCCTTTCGTTCTTTTCTTTTCAATTTACAAGGAAGAGATCATTTGGTAGAGATAAAATCCAGACCGCTTATCAATTGTTGATCCAACGGTCCCTGATGTGGGACATCTGGGGGCACTCTAATTTAGAGGCACTGGAACGCTCCTCTTAAAGATATGGCTATGGATGCCAGTGTACTTGTGTCGTTAGCAGCTTCCGTCCAATCCGTTTGGGTTTGGGTCAGTGCAGTCTCGTACTCTCTTTTATTCTTTTCTCACTTTGTCTGTTGTAACAATATAATAATAATAATAACTATGGTTACTACTGCTATTATCATCATCATTTTTATTATTACAAACAAAGAAAAACAGAAGATGATTATCTTTGCATTTTAAAATATGCACTGCTTTGGATCCCCTTCAGTTGACATTTTAAACATACTATGTAAATTTTTTTTAGCATTAATTAACAATCTTGATATTTTTTTTTTTTTTTTTTTGAGGGACGGGTGGCAAAGAACAATCTTGATATTTATTCAATAATAATTTATAAACTACATTTTACGCGTGCTAGGTACATAAAAAATGAAGAAGTCTGGTGTGTGTGCATATATATAAATCTGTCGTTTATTGGCAATCATATTACATGAGATTTGAATATGCGTTCAATTTATAAGGCCAACAAAAACATACCTATAAAATATTTTCTATTTTTAATTTTTTTAACTTGATATAAGAATGTCTTTCGAGATATTGTTGCGTAACTTTTTTGCCTAGCTATTAGCAGACATACGAGCTGTTTTGTATTTGGCAGAACTTCAGAAGTACGGAGGGATAAAAAAAATTATTTTTAATATATAATTTTCCAAACGATATAGTGTTCCTATTTATATACGCGCACAATTATTCATATTAAATGAACTTTTTTTTTTATCATTCCAGTTTATAACTTATGTGTCGATAACACAGTTCATTAAAAATATAACAAAGTTCATCGCAACAAACTGTATAGTTCATAATTCAAAGTAACTTTGATGATTATGTGGATCATGCAATTAGTTGGCGACTAATTAAGCTAGTTTGGCGGTTTACTTGGTATTCAAACCATTGGATCATTATTTATAGTTCAAATTATATTTTGAAATATTATGCAGATTATGCAAACGACTGATTAAAGGTGGCCAGCTAATTGATTTTGGCAGTTAATTGGTCATTCAAAATTGAAAAACATCCTTGAATTAATATAAGTTGTCATGACAGTATGGCCGATAAAATTTAATTATTTGGGTGACTAATTAACCACGAAGATCATTTTGCAACACAAAAAAATGTTGACTTAACAGGATTTTTAGAAACTTTATTTAAATATGATTGCTCCAATATTTCTGCAATTGGAGGGGAGCAGATCGAACTCAATGAAACCAGCACCATATAATTTTTTTTAAACAGGAACTGAATGCCCACAGACAGGATCAGAACCAGCCCCTTAAAGCACAGTGATGTTGCATGCAATTTTTTTATGTACCTTTATCTTTCCCCCATTTACTTAATTATTTAGCAAACAATATTGCTCTTCCGAAATTCCAAGCAATTTTTTTATTAATATAATGTGTTTTTCTTATTATATAAAAAAGACACTGACCAAAAATTGAGAATACAAAATATCATAAGATGTCATGCATCGACAGATATCTTGTAGTACAGATTTAAAAAAATAGATTTTTACAGTGGTTAAATTGAACGTTCGATTTTAAGGAGTTTGCAAGTAGAAACGTATGTCTACGTGTAGACAATTCTATAAAAAAAAAAAAAAAAAAAAATGGGGAAAAACGAAAGATGTGAAATTTTTTAGTCTGTGTCAGTTTTGACTGGTTTGACTAAAGCATTACCACGTGGATGGAATTCGCAATAAAAAATCTTAATTTTGACCTGCCTTCAACTTCTTCAAGGGACCCTCTTTGCTTGCATATCTTAATTAAATCCGAAATCTTTTTTATCGTCCCCATTTTGCATAATTTATACAACTCTTATCAGCCTGCAGGATAGGATAGCTACCTCACCACGTGAGACATGACTGACAACTCCAAGCTTCGCCTAAACTCTGTGGTTCTTTTTGTCTACCAACTTTGCGTAGCGAATTGCTGTGTAAATCAACAATTATATAAATGGATGATACAATACTAATCAAACTTAATCGACCATTTTTAATTTCAGACGAAATATTATTTAAATTATTAAGTTATATTGTAGACGCAATTTATATAGTTTTAAATTGATTGTAATAAAGTTTGATGATCTATTGCGTGATAATACAACTACAAGGTTATTTTTTTTCCCCCACAAATCAGCTGATGGTGAGCGATCAATTTCACCGTCATATTATTCTTAATTAACATGCAGTCTATATTTGTAAGTTATGAATAACATTTGAGTAGATTTATTTATTTGTTTATTAATATTTTCTATAATTGCGTTCATCCATTATCATGATATTCAATAGAAATATATCTCATATATAATGCGTTACAAACCATTAATGTTAGTTTGGACATTCTATACGTAATTATACAAGATAAATAGAGAACGAAAAATAAATCGGGAATAAAAAATAACATGCTTCTCATTAGTACAAAGCTGGGTACCGAATTTTTGGTTTCTAAATTTATTTCACAAAAAGAAGTTCTTATTAAAAATTTTGCTGTTTCTGGATTAAATATAAGATAAATGGGTCCAATAAATTGACACTTGTAATTTATTTATTTATTATTATTATTATTATTACTATTGATACTTGGAATTGAGATTATGTTGAATTGCATAATAAAACTTATAACGAATAAATATTTTGGTTTAGGAGGAACGAGAATCTAAATTGTATGATACGACAAATCAAATAATTAACTATAGCATTAATAAATACTAATATTACTATAATAACAACAAATGTCAACAAATTGTCATAATATTGGGCCTTTAAAAAATGGAGAGTGTGATTTTCAAATGATGGCGAGTCGCTACAATGCGTGGCGCATCATACCATCACCAAATGATTCGGTGTTAATTATGATGGATTTATGAGAGGAACAAAATCTTTGCACAGAGAACACGAGGATCTGCTCTCTGGACCAACAAAATTTTCGAACCTTTATCTTCTATCTCCTGTAGTCATGTTAGTACATAGTTACTGTTCATGCACCCACCAATGGCACTATCATATGCGGATCAGCGGATGCATAATATATATGCCTCGTGAGCATATCTGTTTGTATATCTTTTACATTTATGGCTCCTATTTTCTTATCAATCTTTTCAGAGACAAGACTGATTTCAAAGCTGTGCATGTCAATCTTCTTAACTTGGTACTTGGTTAGGTTCATAGAACTTGGAGATGGGAGCTGTATTCAGGGATCATTGCAAAGAACTTTTAATGAGACATGGTTTTCTTTTTCTACCTTTTTTCTCCTGGTATGGGGCCTCGAATCAAATCACTAGACAACGAAGTCATTGGATACTCATTGCTAAATGCATCAAGCATTCAATGCATTGGTTATTTAGATCGAATGAATTTCGTTAATCAAGCTTTAGTAATTAAATTATAATAACAAACAGCATTACAGCACTAATTAATTATGGGATTAGGACAGTAATTCTGGCATACATGCATAATATAAAGCTTATGTTCCTGTTGAATATATGCTAGTATATATTCAATGAGTAGTTGAATTTATGATGTACTATAAAACTTAAATTCCTGTTGTAATTATTCTGACAATATATTTCTTGTTATCTTATCTTCGGTTACAATTAATTTCAACCAATTAAGCCTAGAATCTAGCAATATTTCAAAATCTTATGATATTTGTGCTAATTTAGTTGCGTGTTTATTGTCTTGAATTGATAGCTATTAATTGGCAAAGAATATTAAACCTCGTCACTTCGTATTAACTATTGATCAGGATAAGTGCGGAGTCAAGCACACAGAGTCAGGGAGCCACTTGTCACATGTGACAAAAAACATATTCACTTTTGGCGTAATTTATTTAAAAAGAGTTGCAAAAAAAAATATTTGTAATTTTTAAAATTTGTATACTATATGCCACCCACGGTTTTTCCCGACTCCACATCTAAGTTGAAGAAATAAAGACGAAAGAAATATGCACTATGCAACAAATTACGCCACCTATACAATTTTAAAATATGCACAAATTCGAGTGATTTGAATTTTTCAACATCTTTAAATTGACTACTTTTGATACATCAACAAAAAGTGCACGATCGCATGAAATTTGATTATCATCACTTTAATTCTACATCTGAAAAGCAATAAATAATTTGAAAAAATAGTCAAGATTGTTAAAATAAATCAATGTCAAGTATATACGTTGGCATGAATATATATTCTATTAGTACTGCTCAAAATTTAAATTTTCAGATCTTGTTAGGTGCTTTGTCTAATCAGAAATATCTTGGCAATTAAGTAAAAAGTTCGATATCTCGCGCTGGACAAAATACCAATTAAAAAAAGAAAGCAACAAAACCTAGGTGGATGCGGCAACTTCCTTGTAAATTGCAAAAGGGTAGTTGGAATAAATCTAAAGAAGATCTTGGTCATCAACAAAAAGAATTAAATACATATTAAATACAAATCCCTATTGCTTAAGCACATCAATCAATTTTCGGTGTAACCTATGGACCACGCTGACAAAACATAGAAAATCCAGCAGAATCCCCACAAAGTTGGACAGAAAGCGACTTACAGAATTTAATTCAACCTAATTCATAGCAACCAAAAAAATTAATTTGGCTTACACTAATTATTAAGGATAAGAAATAAATACTTCAGTGCATGGTTTGCTTTTCCAACCACCAAAATATCCTTGATGTCTACTTTAAATCTTAACTAACTGGAAATTTTTTAAAAAAGGTCTTCTCTTTTAATTAAAAAATTATGAAAAGTAACATTCTAATATACAGCAGTTATTTTCAGAAACATTTTTCATCCTTTTTCCTTTATTATCTCTTTTTGTTTCTTTTTGATATCTTTCCAAAGTAAAGAGATCTGTAGTCAAATAAAACAAGTCCATTTCAAAGCCTACTCTAAGATCCAGTTCCTTTTGTTTCATTCTAGCCCAGCCCCAAAAACTCTCTCTCTCTCTCTTTCCTTATCCATATATTCATCTTTCTGTAATGACGTAAGCCCAATTAGTCGCCCAAGAAGAGCCCAACCGCCATTTTCTCTCTCGCTTCATTTCTTCATTCTCGCTCTTCGGTGAAGTCCGAAACGCGACTGTAACAATATCGAATAAACCCTCAATTTGATCCATCGACGAGCAAAAGAGGAAGGAACAAGAGTACAACCAGGTACTGATCCTTTCTACACTTCAATTTTAGGCTTTCTCAAGTAATTCGAGTCAATTGCTTCATTTAATTGGTATTTTGTGCAAGATTGAAGAGGAATGGAGCGTGCGGAGGAAGAGAGCCGCCCTAACAAGCAAGACGATGAGGTAATTCTTCAACTGTCTTTTGTCCAATACTTCAATTCTCTATTAAGTTTGTAGATATGAAGCATGCTGGGGTTTTTGATATTTATACAAAATTACTTTTACTCTGGACAGAATATTATGAAGCTAGAAATGGTAACAGATTTTTCCCATGCCAAATTTCTGATTAAATTGTTGCCATATGCAGGAGAGCATTGCTCGGCTGCAGGAGTTGAAAAGGATGATTGAAGTTAAAATGGCTCTAAGACAGAGCAATCTTAACCCTAATAGGCCCGGTATGTTTGATGGAATGATCTGTTGCTTCTATTGGTGCCTCTGTAATGAATTATTACGTTGTAATTATTATTATTATTTAGTGCAGATACAAGTTTTCTCAGAACACTTGATTCGAGTATCAAACGAAATACAGCTGTCATTAGGAAACTTAAACAAATAAGTGAAGACCAGAAAGATGCTTTGATAGAGGAGTTGAAAAGTGTTAACTTGAGCAAATTTGTTAGTGAGGCTGTGTCTTATATATGCGAGGCTAAACTCAAGACTTCTGACATCCAGGCTGCTGTTCAGGTAAAACTATAACATGCATTTATTAGTGTTGTTTTGAAAACATGCCACTACCGTGTAGCTGTTCAGAGAAGCAGCAATTATTTTGGGGTAGTTGTAAATAGTGCAATATCTAACATAGATGAGTATTAACAAAAAAGATACTAGAGACCAACTTGCCAAAGTTTCTATGTAATTTGAACCCATTTAGACTATTATGGCCCTAAGATGGTTTCCTCTTCAAGTTGAATTGATTTCCATATTTCCTTATGTTCCTCTTGTACTACATCATTTTGAGGAAGTCCTAGCCTAAACCGGTGTTTAGCCTAAATGTTGCTGGAGAGAAAATATTTTCTGTTATATTTTTCCTTGTTTGTTAAATATGAATGTTTCTACATATTGCAAAAATCAAGGTTGGTATTCGCAAATGCCATAAGTGATGTTTTTTAATTAGTTCCTTCCAAAAAAAGACTGACTATTGTATCTTCAATTTGTTTTGAAATTTTCTAGGTGTGCTCCTTGTTACACCAAAGATACAAGGACTTCTCACCTTGTCTGATCCAAGGCCTATTAAAAGTATTTTCTCCTGGTAAAACTGGAGAGGAGTTGGATAACAATTCTAGAGCCATTAAAAGAAGAAGCACTCTTAAGCTTCTGATGGAGCTTTATTTTGTGGGAATAGTCGAAGATGCCACCACTTTTATTAACATAATAAAAGATCTCACGTCAACTGACTATTTGAAAGATCGAGAGGCTACTCAGACTAATCTCTCTCTCCTTACTAGTTTTGCCAAACAGGGAAGGTATCTATTGGGACTACCACTACCCGAGCGTGACGTTCATGAAGAGGTAATATTTTATTACTCTGTCAATTTAGGTTTCATGTTTGAGCTATCGAAATAACTGTCTCTTTGTCATTGTTTTGTTCTTGTGTTGCAGTTTTTCAAAGGACTCAACGTAACAGCTGATCAGAAAAAGTTCTTTAAGAAAGCTTTCAGCTCATACCATGATGCAGTAGTTGAACTACTACATTCTGAACATAACGTATGTTTTCTCGTGTCATTGCATATTTTAACTATTTATTTGCAAACGTCACCATTATTTTATTTTTATTTTTAGTCATTGAGACTGCTGGAACTGGAGAATGCAAAGGTATTTAATGCCAGAGGTGAACTAAGTGAAGATAGCACAGCATCTTATGAAAAACAAAGGAAGTCTTATGATCAATTGCTTCGTAATGTCTCTTCGTAAGTTTTTCTTTTCTTTTTATCAAACTTGCTGTGATTTGATGATTCATTCTTATGGGGTGTGTTTGGTTGCACCAAGAATAGAGAAGAAGGGAGAGGGAAGAGGGACTAGGGAGCTTATTCCTCATACCACCTCTTCATAGGAAGAGGGCAGAAGCCTTATTCTCAAGTTTACCCCTTGTTTAGTTGTGCCTATTCCTTCTTCCCTCTCCATAGCTTATGCATCCTTCCTGTTGTGAGAAATTTGCAAATTCTATTCTTGGTGAGAATTTGATGATATGACCATGACATTAAGTGCAATATATAAAATCAGAAAAGGTTCTCTCCGAAGGATCGAAAATCTGTCATGCAATGTGAAGATTTGGAAATGTGTAAGCTGTTCTTAACTTCCTGCTGCCTGTCATAGAAATTGTTTTTTCTCCCTCATAGACTGCCCTAATTTGTGATACCAAATTTCCAGTGAGAGATTTCCTAATTGAATTTGAGATTTTTGTCTTTGGTCCATAACCAGTGCAAACCTCGTTCTAATTCTTCACGCGTCAAATCTTGCTGACATCAGCGAATTAGCATATCTTTACATGAGATACATACTCTAATAACTGAATCCCATTCATTTGCTATTTAAACTCCACACCCATGAACTGAAATTTCATCTCTTCATTGTGTAGTTTGGCTGAAGCTCTTGAATTGGATCCTCCAGTTATGCCTGATGATGGGCCGACTAGGGTTACTACTGTAGCTGACGGGTCCTCTCATGCACAAGGAAAAGAGGCGCCAGCCATGGAACCTGTTTGGGATGATGAAGACACGAGGGCCTTCTATGAGTCTCTGCCTGATCTCAGGTTAGTATATCTTGTACACCTGACAAAATTTTTTTGCTGAATGAGTTTCTGAATTATCTTTTCTTTTTTTTTTTTTATTTCACGCCTATTTTGGTTCGTAGAGATCTCTATTAGTATTAGCGTATTTTTTTTACAACAGAAATGTTTGCTTAAACGGTAATTAATAGTTTCGTTTATTTATTAGCGATAAGACAGATCACAATACATTGCTAGGTCTATTTCTTAGTGTCCATAGAATACTATTGTGGTAACTTGTACTGTAATTATTATATAATTTTCAGAAAGAAATCAATTGAATAGACCCTTATTTTAGTTTTATTTATTTATTTATTTGAAAAAGTGGGAGAGACCCACTGATTTTATTGAGATCAGTTATAGTATAAAATATTACCAACAAGCTGGTACCAGCAGAAAATCATCTGTAATACATCAACAAGACTAACTGTTTACTCCTGTACTTATTAAGATGTGATCACCTAAACGTCACAAAAAGCATACATTATCACTACAGATTCAAATAACAAACCAGTCAAGTTTATACATTAAAACCCTGAAAAACACTAATACAGTAGAAGTTGCAAAATAGCACACACCTAAGTATGAGGAACTCCATTGTCAGTTTCTCATCCTGGCCTGAGACTGATTTGCAAAGTTTCTATGCTGCACAGCATCTGATCCTCGTCCTCCATAGTCCATATTCACTAGTAAAGTGAGGTCCTCATTAGTGCATGGAAAAAGTAGTGTTATTTTGTAACTATACTACTCGGATTCGCCTATAAGACAGAAGCACCGGTACTGGGTGCAAATCGGGTGCGGGTTCGAGCCCGATATGGCACCGGTGCGTACCGGATTCGCCAGCTGGTGCACCCCATTATTTTATTTGAGTTTGACCATCCAATACGGTCACGATACGGTGCTGGTGCGCGTATCGGGTCCATTAGATCACGTATTGATTCACTTTCAGCTTTATTTATTTAATATAATTTATTTATATTACTTTATAATAGGAGGGCCCACCTACTTGTCATTATTCCTCCTAAGTGCTGGCCTATGCACATCACGTGCAGCTCAGAAAGGAATTCCACTTTCGATTCAGCGCTCTAAGGCGTACCTTATATACTATGCATTTTAGCCATAAAAGTTCTATGTGGGACTAATATTGTCTTTCAAAACCGGACAACCTTGTACTTGTAACATAGGCTCCGGACAAAATATAATATTTTCCTTTATTTTTTTACTATCTAGTCTTTTAACAAATTATTATGAATATATATATATATATATCACCGCACCCTTATCGGAGATTTTTGAAAATTTTCGAATCGCCGCACTTGCACTGCACCGGATTCAGCTCTCGAACCCAAATCCATGCAACATAGTTTTGAAATAAGAGGTATAATTTCTGGATTGATACCAGAATGAAATAATATTCAAACCTAGTAATCTAGGAGTCTTTCATTTCCCTCCCCTTGAAACATAATTTATTTCTTGCATTCCAAATTATTCACAATAATGCTCTTTTGTTGGTTCTTGTAAGTTTTTTTAATCTTTAATAGGGATGCTATAGTCATGTCCAAGGAATTATTAACATTTAATCCCATCTAAATAGCTTGTTATATCTGCTATTTAACACAGAATAGCCCTAATAGAACAGCTGACAAAGAGATGATCAACTGTTTCAGGGAAACCACAAAAGACAGGCATCAGACCCTAACTGGCCTTTTTTAATTAAATTCTTTTTAGTTTAAAACTCTTTTTCTTCTAACTAACAAAGAAATATTTTAAGTTTCAAAGGAATTTTAGATTTTCAGGTAGTTTAAGCAAAGGTAGAAAGAAACGATTAATTGTCTTTTCAGGTAGCAGCTAACATGCCTAGCTAACTGTTTATTAGAAGTAAAAGATTTAAGGTTATTATTAAAATCATCGGCAACAATAGATAGGACTGGATGCAATTTGAAAAGATCAGGAAAATGCTACTTTGGGAATAATCTTCAAAGCACCTATCATTCCAAAAACTAGCAGAAATACCATTTCCTAGTTTCTTAATTAGTCTAAGTTAATTACTTCTTCATCTTTCAGGATCGAATAGGTCCTTATGGACCTTCTTAATTAAACATTAATACTTTTTCTAACTTTGAATCATTTCCTAATTTCTTGTTAATGTCTAAGTTAATTAACTTTATCTTTCAGGATTGCAGAAGTCCTTATGGACCTTGTTAATCAAACACTTATTATTTTTTTTAACTTTGAACCAATTCATTATTTTTTTTTTATTTGACAGAGCTTTTGTTCCGGCAGTACTTCTTGGGGAAACTGAACCAAAGACAAGTGATCAAGAGGGAAAATCTAATGAGCAGCCAGTAAGATTTTGAATTACTTGATCATGGATTTTAATGTTTGATCAAGAAGTGAATATTCATACGACTGTAATCTGATCTTTTTTGGAAACTAAGTATATTACTTGAAAGAGATGTTGCTTGGTTTTACATGATTTTCTATATGTTTTACTAACTCATTTTGGAAATGAGCTATGGTCTAGTGTACCTGAGACCCAAAATTGGTGCTAAATTATCGTGTTATTTTCATAAGGAATCACCAAAAGAGTCAGATGATACTCGAGCAAATGCCACATCTTCTTCAACCTCTGAGCATCACCCTAATGGAAAAGCAGAGGAAAAAGGCAAAGAGAAGGAAGAAAGACAAAAGGAGAAAGACAGGGAGAAAGAAAAAGGGAAAGTTACTGAGAAGGAGAAAACCAAAGAGAAAGACACAGACAGAAAAGGGGAGATCGAGAAGGAGAAAGTTAAAGGCGCTGACAATGCGAGTTTAGATGCATTATTGCAGAGGCTTCCTAGTTGTGTTAGCCGTGACCTGATCGATCAACTCACGGTTCGTTTGTTTTGTTCTCTTATAGTTGGTTTTTTGTTAAGATAAGTGGTTCACATCATCCCATTTTACAAAATTGAGTATTATGTCAGTCCAACTATTAATGTTATCACATTTGCATATTATATAGGTTTATTAATTAGTTATATTCCTCTGGTTTACACATGGTTGTGTATTGTTGTTATTAGTGTGTGTACATATATTTACAATTTTGTATGGTTAGGTCCCGGTTTATTTTTGTGTTTGGTTGCACAATAGTAAGGAAGAGGGAGAGGGATAAATAGGCTTATTCCATATTCCATGTTTGGGTGTGGCAAATTTCCTCTTCCCTCTTCCTTGTTCTTGCGCAACCAAGCACATCCTACGGGCACACTAAATTTATCTGTCTCGGTCCTTTATTCATCTCCATCACAGAATATTTGTTCAATGCAATACTTTATTTTACATAGAAAACTATGGTCTGGCAACATTATTTTAAAATCTTTTCTTTCTCTGATATCTGTCACCCTAACAGGTGGAATTCTGCTATTTGAATTCAAAAGCAACCCGCAAGAGGTTGGTGCGTGCACTTTTTGGTGTGCCAAGGACTTCTCTGGAGTTGTTGCCATACTACTCTCGGATGGTTGCCACGCTTGCCACTTGTATGCGAGATGTCCCTACCATGCTTCTTAATATGCTCGAGGAGGAATTCAATTTTCTTATTAATAAGAAGGTTTGCCCCTTTACATAGCTAGCCGCCAAAAGATCTTAACAGTTATCTAAGTTTAATTTTATCCTCTGTTAAATTTAGATTGTTTTGCCGTCTCTTTCTTTCGCAGGATCAAATTAATATTGAAACTAAGATAAAGAACATTCGATTTATTGGAGAGCTATGCAAGTTTAAAATTGCATCTTCTGGCCTCGTCTTTACTTGCTTCAAGGTATATTCATATTTATGGTACATTATTAGTATATTGGACTTTGTTAGTTTATTTTGAAGACTGAACTACGCTCTGATTCCTACGAAGTTAAGAGAAACTGTGAATTAAATTAGGGATCAATCAGTTGTCCAAGGTACCTTTCCTCTACCATCAGGTGTATAACTGTACAGCAGTCAGTTTACTCCTTATGAAACCAAGTGCTAGCTTACTTATCTACTGGTTTACTCCAATATCCACTTCCTGTTTTTTTTTATACGACAGCAATGTCTAGATGATTTCACTCATCACAACATAGACGTGGCATGCAACCTGCTGGAGACATGTGGAAGGTTCCTGTACCGATCACCAGAGACCACGGTCCGCATGGCAAATATGCTCGATGTAATGATGCGCCTCAAGATTATTAAGAACCTTGACCCCCGCCACAGCACTCTGGTCGAGAACGCATACTACCTCTGCAAGCCCCCTGAGAAGTCTGCTCGAGTTTCTAAAGTTCGGCCGCCTCTTCATCAAGTAAGCCAATTTACCTATTGTATTTCTTTTTTGAAATTAATCTCATGCATATTTATACTAATAAAATATTCCTTTCTTAGAATGCATGCACACCATCAAATACCTGTTTAATAGGATATTCTTATTCTTATTATTTTTTTTGACCTTGCAAACACCCCGTAGGGTAATAGGATATTCTTATTGGATGCAATAATGCTGGGGTGATGCATGTCCTGAATGTTTACATTTGTTGTTTAATCCTGGAAATAATTTCTTGCATGGAGTCCATTAAATGTTAAAACATGTTTTATTTGATGGAAATCATCTTATGCTAGATTCATCTTTTACAGTGTACTCATGCAAATTCTAATTTTTATAGCAGCACACTCAGCAGATTGTCTTTTCAGTATTTTAGCATATAAAATCATTGTGACCACACATGCAACCTCAGTTGTCCTTGAACAATTGAATATCACTATTTTCTTTAATTGTGCTCTTGCACAACTAGTTCTGCAGATAGCAAAGATTTAAATAGTGCATAGTGGCCCTGCTGGGTGTTTTGTTCATGTACCAAAATTTAAGCTGAGGCATGGGCCTAGGCCTGCGACTGTCCATGCACCAAAAGGTGCTGCTATATTGGCAATCTTTTAATAGTGTAAATGCAAATTCTATTTAGTGTATGGCATTATTATTTGAAGACTTAGCAACGTGTTCCTGGATGTTACATATACAATCTCATGACTCCATATACAATTTTAGTTAGGGCTTGAATGATTGAATCTAATTATTTCTTCTAACTTTTGTGTGCAGTACATAAAGAAGTTGATTTTCACCGACCTTGACAAGAACAATGTAGAATATATTCTTCGACAGCTACGCAAGATGCCATGGGGAGACTGTGAGCAGTATATCCTGAAATGCTTTCTCAAGGTTCACAAGGGAAAGTATAGCCATATCTATCTCATTGCACTTCTCACTGCTGGCCTCAGTCGTTATCACGATGATTTTGCTGTATCTGTTGTCGACGAGGCAAGTCAAAAGCATACAAATTTGTGAATATTGGTAATCATGTTATTGTTTTGATTATTATATCCTTTTTGTGAATCTCTTTAGGTGCTTGAGGAGATAAGAGTGGGGCTGGAACTGAATGAATTCAACATGCAACAAATGCGGCTTGCGCATATGCGGTTTTTAGGGGAGCTTTATAACTTCGAGCAACTTGATTCTTATATTGTATTTGAAACACTCTACCTTATACTCATATTTGGCCATGGAACCCCTGAAGTAAGTCCACATGCTACACCTCTTTGTTGTGTGTTGTATAAAAGCATGTGATAATATCTAATGTTCTAACATTAACCTATCTGTTGGTTTCTGTAGCAAGATATGCTGGATCCGCCAGAGGATTGTTTTCGTATCAGAATGGTTATCACACTTCTCCGCACATGTGGCCACTATTTCAACAGAGGCTCTTCAAAACGGAAACTCGACCGATTTTTGCTCCATTTTCAACGATATATCCTCAGCAAGGGGCAGGTTCCCTTCGATATTGAATTTGAAATTCAGGTTAATAATTTCCTCTAAAATTTAAGTATTTTTGTAAATTCTAAAACTATATTGTCAGGCTTTCTTATGGATGTTGAGCATTTGCAGGACATGTTGGCTGAACTGCGGCCAAAAATGACCCGCTATACTTCACTTGATGATATAACAACTGCGCTAGTTGAACTTGAAGAGAAAGAGCGTCTTGCCAAGAATGCACCCGGTGGAGTTGAAGAAAATGGGACTGGGCATGCGAGAAGGGCCACACCAGGTGAAAGTGACAGCTGTTCTGACAGGAGCAGCATCAAGGAGGAAGATGAGCTACTGTCAGAAGGGAATGATGAGGGTTCTGATAGTGAAAATGGTGATGACGAGGATGAGTATGCAGGTCCTGCTAGGTCTGAGGAGGATGAGGTGGCTGTCAGGAAGAAGAGGGCCGAAGTAGATCCTGCTGAGATGGAAGATTTTGACCGGGAGCTGAAGGCCATGATGCAGGTAATGATTTATAATCCTAGTTGCATCCCTACCCAATTGAGGGATGCTGTTGATCCATATATGCCGTGTGGCACATCATGGATGAGTGGGGTATGTAATAGTTAGATTTTATTCTGGATCAGAAAGGTCTGCATATGCCTAACTCTATGTATATGAAGTTTTGTTGACCTTTTATTTTTATTGGTTATGGATGAATAACCATATCTTCTGGTGGCTTGTGGTGCTGGTGCTGAATGTTACAGAATGACCAGCCTGTAATGAAAAGTTGGCCAGAACTAATGGTTGGAAAATCAATGAAGTTCTATAAAAGTTTCCTATGTTCAAAAATGAAGTAGGATCTCATTGGCGGGGTAGGCCAAGGTCGTTAAGGGATCAGCATTTTGCATCCATTTCTTAAATTCTAAACTTCTTTTGACATGGAGATACTAATAAAATTATACAGGAGAGCCTGGAGTCGCGCAAACAAGAGCTTAGAGTCCGTCCTGCGACTCTGAACATGATGATACCAATGAACTTATTTGAGGGAGGCCACAGAGAATCTGAGAGTGGTGAAGAAACATTAGATGAAGAGCCTGATAAAGTACGTGTAAAGGTATTAGTTAAGAAAGGGAACAAGCAACAGACTAAGCAAATGTATATTCCTGGTGAGTGTTCTCTGGTGCAGGGAGTGAAAGAGAAAGAGGCAGCAGAGATGGAAGAGAAAAGGGATATTAAAAAGAAAATTTTGGAGTACAATGAGAGGGAGGAAGATGAGGGAAGTGCAGCTTTACCAACTAACTGGCCTTCACTTGGCAGTGGTGGTACCAGTGCAGGATCTGGTGGCTCTGGAAACATTGGTAGCGGTAGCAAGTCTGGTGGGCAAGGTAAGCCAAGGTCATTTTATGTGGCTGGTGGATATCACCATGGGTATGGCAGAAGGCGATGACCTCTTTTACATTTACACTTTTCAAATTTGAAAAATATCAAGAAAAGGAGAAATGGCATTTGAATTTGTAAGTGTAAAATGGGATCCGAGCAAATAGTTTACTTTGTAATTAGATCTGCTTGATTTTCTGTAGTGCAGTGTTATTTATGGAATTCTCATCTATGGGCAAGTATATTACTTCAGTTGTTGTTTCTTTTATCCTTGGGAAATTCTCATGTTTTGCCAGTTTGTATTGCTATACAGTATACACAAAACTGGTTCCTGTCAGTTCCCTGGTGGACTGTTGGTTGAGATAAATTTGGGCTGTTGTGGGTATAATCCTATCTAGCCTTGTATATAATGGGTTACAATAGTTTCAAATCCTAGAGCATTTGGGCCAGACATTTTCTGGATTGAATTAGCTTGGCTTTCTATTGTTCAGCTTTAAGACTTAATTTCAGGCGTTTTGCAGGTTTGTCCAGAAAATCTTTTTTTTTTTAAGCAAAATGATAATTTGAAATTAGAGTTTAGTTTTTGGGATTTAGGTCAGTTTATCTTATATTCAGGTGGCAGGTGTAGGTCACTTTTCCGTTTGAAAGTTTTGTGCCAAGTGGCTCGGTATTGGGTTGAGGAAGTGTGTGTAGCTTATTAAATCAGGTCAGATTGTACTTGCACCGTTACTTATATATGCCAACTGTTATAGCTTGATCACTGCACGTGTACTTTCTGGTCCAGTGCTGGTATTATTCACTGGTATACATTGCATTATCATGCTACTCAGGAAAGTTCTTGTTTCTGTGACTGCAGATTTGAATTGTTTTCCAACTTGCAAGTAACTTTTGTACGTCATTATCGTTCAAAGGCACTACATATAAGCAGAGCAGTATATCATAGTGAAGCATCTCATGACTTGCTCGGAAAAGTGAAATCATTATTTCTTTGAAACTGTAGCAAATCCATTATCAATATTTGTACCAATATTTTTTTCCAGTTTTTTATTGGGTTCTTGATAGGTTTGCTATACCGCTTTAGTGCTTCACTATATGTTATTAGGCTTCTAGCAGCCTAGTTTCCACTTTTATTATTTGTTATATCCACTGGTTTCCCCTTTCCTAAAGCACCTTTTCGTCCCTCATTTTACGCAACATAGAATAAAAAATATGTGGCAAGCATTTCATTGCAACATATCCGAAATGCTGAAATCTGGTATGAGACATACGAACGATGTTACTGACTGATTTATTTCTTCTCTCCCTATACTTTTATTATTGCTTATAATACATTTTTAGTTTCTCAATTCCCCTGCAATTCAATATTTTTACATCTCCTTTGTGTGAATATTTCTAGCCATGATCAAAAGTTCATATGTGCGAATTGTTTTGGATAGATATCATATAAGTCAGGTGTTGGCTGGAGAAGTTAATCTGGCACTGACTAGAACGCCGGTACTAAAATATGAGGTCGAAACTCTTACATTTTAGTTAGATTTATCCCACTCGTAACTTTGTTTTACTACCATTAAATTGTCCTTTTATAGTTGTGGCTAGCTTTTTGTGAAAAAACAGTAGGAAAATCTTTAGCTGTTTATTTACATTATTCTACCATACTTTAACATCCATTGACGCTGGAAAGAAAGGCAGGTCCATATGACCAGTGCCTTTATGGCAAATACTTTTTCTGAAAAACAAAAGACTAGAAAGAAGCATTCAGAGCCGTTCATAGTTGCAAAGGCACTAGAAATGGAACCGGAATCTCTACTATACAAATGCATCTGTTCCAATAGAGAAATAGAGATGCGCCATTAAGGGAATCTCTTCAAGTGGATTCTCTCAATGATACAAGCTTTCCAGAGAATCCATTTCTTCTACTTTTGTCGGTTAGAACCGATTTTTCTGGATTCCCTTGCGTCATGAGATACACTAACACTGCTAGTGCAAATGGCACCCCAATTTCATGGGTGCCCCTCTTGAAGGAATAAAGGCAGATTCATGTAGTTCTTTAGAGAAGAAGGTGATTCCCTTTTTCTTGGTGGAATGCAGTATGATCTGTAAATTCCTCAATCCATTTCAAGAGGTGGACTTACAAAAGAGGGGAGAAATATCTCTAGATTATGCAACTTGTAGTTAGTACTCAAATTTTACATGTACAAGATGGAACAAAAGTAACAATACAATTGTTGCTTCAATGTTACTAGTGCAACTAGTGTGGTTTTTTGTCTAGCTCAAGTTTTGATGTATGTCAAAAGTTTCAATTGAACAACAAAAGTTTTTTCATCTTCTCTTTTTGAAAGGGAACCACAAAAGTTAAAGAGAATAATTGGGAAAGTAGAATCTGCTCGTACCTAACTGGTATGTCTTCAGTACGGCCCAGCATATAACTATTCTGTACAAATATCCAAGGAGGCCCATAAAATAACAACTCGTTACACAAAGTGCGGAAGGTGACTGCCACAAGTAATCAGAATAAGTAGGCATAAGAATGTTTATCCCTGTCAGCCTCTCAGGTCCATCATGCATAGATCAGAATCTAACAAAAGCCACTACCCAACTTTAAAAACAGAACTTACAAAGGAACAAAACAATTAAGAGCCGGAATCATCGTGTAGTCTCAATAGAGATCATGATAGTGTGGCGAGTCACTGACATATATTACAAAACCTTATGCGAATATCTTGCTACATGTGTTACATGTCATAAGAGCAACATAGAATCAAATGACAAATATGAAAAGAGGGGAGAAAGAACTCTGCAAGGCCAACTGTGTTTGGTGTTGGAAAAGAACAAGGCATGAGGGTGGGGCCCAAACTTTCTCATATAAATATGGAAGCCCAAGTTGGTTGAGGCAGGGGCCCACAGGAGAGGGGTGTGTATGTATTTAGACTTACTTAGTGGTAATAAGTGGTAACCAGCGAGGAATGGCAATGGGAGGAGAGTGCTGCGCATTTCCACCCAACTGGGAGTATGCATCTCGACTTGCAGTACCTGCACCATACTCCAAAAGGTGGAGATTGGATTATATGTGTCATTTTTTCGGTGTGGTAATCTGTGTAGAAAGTTTCTGGTAAAAGATTTGGTAGGAGTATATGCTAAATCCTTTGTTTTTTTGTTTTGTTTGGTTTAATTTTGTATGCGTTTCATTTTATCAAAATGAAACTGGGTGGCGCTCCCACCTTTTTTCAAAAAAAAAAAGGAGTATATGCTAAATGGAAATAAAGAAAATTGATATTACCAGCTTTAATGGGACAATTCTGCCATGAATGAGCTTTCTAAGATCCATTCAAGCCCTTATCAATAATCATCGTTCATCCTTCTAAATGAATTATCTAGATTTGAGCCTATGTAAAAAAAAATTCATTCATGACATAATTTTTCAAATAAAAAATGTAGAGAAAATGCAATATTTCGATGTCGATAAATCTAACTCAAGATAAAAGATGAACTTTTTTATTTTAGTATTTTTTTTAGCCTCAGATAAACCATGATTTGTTTGATAACATTTTGATTGAAAAAGAGGTAATTATTTAGGAAATAATTAAACAAACTAAGTATAATAAATTTGTAGTTTTATCGTTTTATCGAGAATGTAAATTTATAGCATCTTTACATGCATGCTTGTACAGGATGTAATACAGGTTCAGGCCACGGGAGAACCTAACGATCAATATCCATTTCAAATGATGAAGAATTGTGGAATTGTTATTTTCTTGCTTCTTGTACTGTGACCATATATGGGCATGTTGCGAAAGTCAGAGCGTTGAATTTCGCCAGATTACTTAGTGCATGCAATTTATATATTCTTAAAACAACAGCATGCCTGTTCCTGTAGATTGACTTGAAAAGTAAATATTACATCTTAGTACAATATTTACAGCACTCAATTTAAAAATAAGAAGGCACTACTGGAAAGTACTGATTAGGAGGTATTCAATTATGGTCACTCGTAGATGGAGGCGAATTGTGGTCAATAGCATGATTCTTTATATACAAGATCAATTTGCTACTTTTAGAATTTTTTATGAACAATATGTGGATTAAATTTGAGCACGTCTACAAAATTTAAAATAAAAAATATATGTCAAATAGCTCTTATTTCGTTCATGTAGATCTATTCTACTTTTGAATTTTTTTTTTTCATTTACGTGTGAATATGATTTAAAACTAAACAAGAAAAGTTGTCTATTATATAGCTTGTAGCATAATCCGTAAAATATTACTGATAAAACTACTTTTTCATCTATGATTTTTCTACTTAGACTATTTATAAAACATGACTGTCAATAAATTGCAACAAATTCAATTTCAAGGACCTGTAATAATAAATTGGGACCCTGGATTAGGTCCTTTTCAGGACCATCCATCTCAATACTCAGGTCCCATAATTTCCTATATTTATATCTGTTTTAAATATACCCAACAAAACAAGATAGATATTGTTTTCTGTTCTATTGATGAAAATTTCTCTGCGAATCCCTCTACGGAAAATAATTTCTCAACATGCGGATCCCGTTATTTAAATTTAAATTTTATTTTTTGTTCGTTTGACCGAATATATACTTCAACCTTTGATACAATACCGACCCTTTAAAATTATGGACCTTCATTGTTTAAATGATCACATGTTTGAAGTTTCTGAGCATTAATTATTTTTTTATGGTTGGAATCAGCCTTAAAAATGTTTCTTAGGGAAAACAGTTTGCTTGTTCGCTCGTAACATGCGCAACAGTACTCATTCTGTCTGATTCGTCTGTGGCAAGTGGTATGAAGTATTTATAATGCGAGTTAAAACAGTTATGTACTTGTTTGTACATTCTTTTATATTTTATTTGAGTTAAATCAGTGTTTCGAAAGCGGTCGCAGCATTCAATTGGTCAGATCAACAGTTCGATTAGATGTCAAACTGTCATATATACTGTATGTTACCCTGTTAGGGATAATTCATTTTTCTAAACGATAGGCTATCAAAAGTTATTAATCAACTATATCTTCATTAAAAGTTATTAGTCAACTGTATTTCAATTAATCGGAGCATATATAATCAGTAAAATAATAAAAATATTTGTAAACAATTATTTTTTATTTTGAAAACCATGTAGACCACCAAAACTACTTGGTTGTGATTAGCAAGCTGTATAAATAATCTATAGTAATTAAACTATACATAGTGTTGTTGATTTCATTGTATTTTATTCGGACTTATGTTATCATCATATAATTCTATCTGAAATTAAATATTTTTTTAATTAATTCATGTACTGGTATAAATAAGGGTAGATATATTTTATTCGGACTTATTTATCATCATATATTGCCAAGCGTAAGATTGGATCAAACTATCATCAATAATTAAAACTGTAAAATTATAAACAATTTTTTTAAAAAACAGTTTAGCTAAAGTTTTCTGTGAAATTTGATGTAATATGAGACTCATTTGGGAATCTATTAATTGTTGTACAAGCTAAACTATTAATTTTTCAATCGCTTGATAGATATCGATTAATCATTGTTGCACACAGTTAATCTATGTAAACTATAAATAAAATGTTATAAATGTGTGTGTGTGTGTGTGTAAATTAAATTTGTTATCTGTTTGATCGATTGTCGTGATTGTCAAATAAATTCAATTTTACATAACACCTATTACGGGAAGAAGAGAGTCATACTTTTTGAAAAGATAATTAATCAGTTATATATTGATTAATCATTTAATGAAATCTTACTCGTCACCAGAGGCAAAACGATCTTTTAACAAAATGACTAAGATCGTTAATAGATACAAACAATCAATGTACTTACTCCTCCAATTATTTAATTTCTCAAATTTTGGTGCTATCCCTCTAGGAAGCGCACTACACACGTGTCACCTTACTTAGAACCATTCCATTCCTAAAAAGCACAATTAATTACTCTAACAAAATATTAATTTATTTTCTTTCATGTCGCCGCCTCAAGTTACCAATCATCACACGAAACGTCTTTCGCATTACGCGTGCTGAACTGGCGGACCCAACATCTAACAAAAGCCTTCACGATGACGTGGCATCTCTACATACTTGCCACGTGGTGGTTGTTGGAGGGAACGAACCGAAGCCGTGAACGCCAGCGCATGCGTTGCATCACTCGCGTCACTTCTGTTTGTTTTTTCCTCTTAGTCTAACTCGTTATGTATGGTAATTAGACCGATTTAATATGTGGATATTGGATAACCATCAAATGTGCTTGCTTGATTTGGATTGATAGTAGTGCAATTTTAATATTTTATTAAGAAAGTAAAACTAATTTGCAAGTACAAATGTACAATTAATTTATTCGTCGGATTTCAAGTTTTTAAAGCAGCGAGCCAGCTCGTTCGGTCAAATTGATGGGCACCGTCAATTTATTTTATAATATAAAATAATTTGTAGAATGCTACTGTCAAATTGATTTGATGGAATGCTATGTCAAACTCTATCTTGTATCAATATGAAAATTTCAACTGATCGATAAGAACCGTCTAATGTGATCTTTATTTTGAAAAATCTCTTTACTTTTTTTACAAATTTTTGTTTTTTTTTCAGATTTTTAGAAAATTTTCGATGTAATTAGTTTTGTACATCCAATATCAGCAATATTTTGAAATTAAAAAATAGTTATATATATATATATAATTTGATCTACAAGGAAATTTCGATACGAAGATTATATTCAATAGCTCGGATTGTTCATGTACACTTCTCAAATTGAAATCTAATCGAGTTTGACAGAGCGATTCTTCTAATAATTTAATCGTAAAATTTCTCAAATTATTTAAAGGTTTATGTTAGAGTCTTCTATTTAAATTCCAAGTCCATAATATTTTTATAAGCTGTTTCATGGAGAAAATTTGACATAATCCGACCCAACAAAACAAGCAATAGACTTCTGGGATGTCTCAAGTTTCATCTTCCATGAGCTCGAGATCTACGTCGAGCACTCGAGCTTGAACATATTGATGTAGAAAATTTAGCGTAACAAAAATAGATTTTTATTTTTGCTTCTTTTTGTTAGATAAAGTGGGGATGAAGGCTTGCAACTTACTTTTTAAATTAAAAAGTCATAAAATACCAGCCTAGTAAGGTTTCAAACTTACGACCTTTCGCTCAATGTGTATTGTCTTTTACCATCAAATTTTATTTTTAATGTTTGAATATCTAGATCATATGGATATTAACTCTCGAAATCTACATTAGAAATTAATGTCGGATCCAGCTTTTAGAAATTATAGACAAAAAATCGTTATTATTATTAATGTAATAAATTTTATCCTTTTTTTCTTTTAACAAAGTTAGCCACGTCACACTAAATCATTTCATTTTATTTTTATTTAATTTTATTGAAAGGTATATAAAGCATATTAGTTGTCTTCAAAATCAAGCATAGGTAAAATCTATGTTTCCCCATGTCATTTTTTGTGATTAATTGAGAGTTTGGAGGATTTAGTGTTGGAGGCAACCTTTTTCTTTCACAAAAGTCAGCAGAAATTTTTCTTTTTGAATTTTATAAAGTCAACATAAATTTTCTGCCATCAAGCACTTCAAATTTTAGCACCCACCATTATAGTACGAGGGGCGAAATAAAATAATGAAAAAGTCTGAAATTTATCCAGTCATTCCAAATTAGTGATCGGCCACAACAGGAGTTGATGTCAAGTCAGTACAAAAGTCAAGAACCGTACCGTTCGTGAAATCAAGATCATTTGGTACCGGAGATGGTGCTAGTTGAAATTCCTCCGACAATCTGTCGGTTACTTTGTCATGATCAAGGACCCTAAATTATAGGGTTTTTTTTTTTCCCCACGGCCTGTGTAAAAATTTTGTGCATTATTAGGTGCACCAGTTTGGATTTCATAGTAACCCTCCGTGTGCAGTATGCAACCATATATATGTTAAATATAGATGAAGTGAGTGTGCGATATCACTAAAAATATAAGTGCAATCATATGCTAAAAGTTAAGATGCACGTACTGAGGAAAACGTCTAATTAAACACAATTAAATAAGACATACGTACGGCTTCTGGTATTTCCCACACACGCAAAAAAAAAAATCCACTATTTACTAAAACATTGTGTACTCTCTATCCGGAAAACAGCTTTACGTACAATTTTGACCGGATAAAATGGCAAAAATCATTTTAGTCCTCCGATAGAAAATATGAGGTTAGAGTTTCATGGTTCTAATATATGGATGGCGCAAACTCAAAAGGCTACAATTAAGTCTGATTTTTTTTTTTTTTTTTTTTTGGCCTGCAAACTAAGTCTTAATTGGAAGTTACAATATTAATTTCTAGAAAGCTTGTTGTGCGGTTGTCGCGCTGGTGAGTGGTGACAAAGAGCGTGCAGAAATTCTTGAAGCCCTGAAATGGATCAGCTGGTAACTGCGAGAGACGAGCTGGATTTATAATTTATATCAACAACCATGAATGTCGTGTGTTGTGTTGTACATGATATAGTCGTATGTCGAACATCATATTTTGTATCATGATAGTGCGGTTATTTTTGTAAACTGTGTGTATCGTATCGTGTCATATTGTGTGGAAGAAAATTCTAATACAATATAAATTTTGGCACGGATGACTTGACATGTTGGCACACCACAACATACCGTGTTGGCATTAATATGTATCAGATTTCTTTTTTATCTTTTTATTGACTGAAAAATTAGAAAAAAAATTCGTTTTAATCGCTATGACAGTGTTGGCACAATACTATTCAACCATGGTAAATATATCATGAATTATTTGCGAATTATATATATTTTTTTGTTATTGTTTCAAATAGATAAAGTAAAATGATTTACATATTTTATCCATATTAAAAATACGGCATTTTCACACATCATACTTTATATATGTTAGATAATTTTTTATTTTAGCTTTCTATATTAAAAACATCATTGTGACGCTATGAAACGGAAATATTCCTATATTTATTCTTACCATATCTATAACAGGAAATTTAGATTTGATATTGAATATATACCTGATTTGAAGTTTTTAATTAATTCATGGTGTCAAATAAGCTAATGGCGTGTCTAATCAGTTAGATCAATGTTGGTGTCTAATCATCTATACGAGAAGCTCGAGTTCAGTATCTAACCTAGTTCTGTTTCAATATTACGGGAACACAGGTTAATTATTTTTTCCTTAACCTCGATGTTTTAGGCGCAATAAACGACGTAACATACTGATATCCTAAATATAGTTTTTCTTCTTTTTAGCGGGAAAAAAATTCTAGTGGTGTCAAATCAAGTTAATTATATGTATTCTACACTAGCTTTGTTTTGTACTTGATGTGAAAAGTACTGATGAATGCTTAGGACAAGAACAACAAATTTGATGGTTCTTGGATCCAATCATCCTAGCTAGTAAGTAGTAATTACATATCTACCTCATATAGTCATACAGTATATCTGATTTCAGAAACCCCACCTTAAATTGATCAAGTTCGTAATAATTGTAAATAATCATACATGTGTCATTTCGATGCGGACACCTATCAACTCTGATTCTATAATTTTTAAATTTGTCAAATTTATCATGTGCATGCTTTTATTTAATCAGAACCCCATAATTTTCAATTATAGAAGTGGTGGTTCCCGGTCACATTTTTTTTCATAAAGAAATCATCATCTGTTCATTTCTCTTGTATTTATATGTACTGCTCGTTGATGGGGAGGAGAAAAGGAAGTCATACTAACTTAGTTTCTCACTAGTTTGTTCTATATTTAAGAAGTCACCTAACACAGAAATTATGTTTCGTTAAATAATTAATGGGAGATAACATGTTATTTAAATTATATACTTTATAAAGTAAAAATATCAACATAAACAATTGAGTACAATACGTATACAAAGCGAATAAATTAGAAAACATAAAATAAAATACAATAATAATAAATTATAAAAAGAAGACAAATCCGCCGGACTAATGGGCAAATGGCACACTAAAGTCGTATATTTAATCGGAAAGTATAAGCTTCTGTCAAGTGGAAGTACACCAAAAGACATCCTTGATGGACACTGACGCAAATGCTTTTCCACTTTTATTCCTATTCACATTTCTTGTTGAACGACCTCAAGTTTTTTTTTTTTTTTTTCAATTCAAATATGATAGAACTTTAAGATTCCTCCAACTTCCATGCTTCCGACCAGTTTTTAAATAACCAGTTAATTATTAATTATATTATCTATTATCATTTAATTTCACTATATAGAAAAGAGCAAGAAAATTATCATTAAGAAGGTCAGAAATGTGAAGATATAATAAAATAAAATGTATTTTATGAATGAGCATGTTTCTTGAAGTAAGTTGTTCTCATTTAAAAAGGAGACAAAATTATAAATTTGTTCTAAAATAAAAATAATCATGTAAATTAATTCAATAATTTTGGAGCCAGGGGGCTCCACCCAGCCTCCTTTAAATCCGCCCCTGCTAGCAAAGAATATGTCCAATCAAATAAATGTATGAAAATTAATATTTATTAGAGTGATAAAGCAGTATGAAAATTTTAATACAAATACAGATTTTTATAATTAGAAAATACAAATTTGAATCAGAATTTTCTTACAAATTCAATTAATATAAATCAATTTATATTTTACAATTATTAAATTAATCACAATATTAAGATAGTTTTAATTCTATGCAGCATCAATGAAAATAAATAAGAGGAAGATCCTACAATAAATGTATCAGCTTACTCGGAATACAAGGACCCACGGAAAGAGAGTCGCATAAGAACAGAATTTGACCAACGGTATATTGTATCCATGCAGCTTGCATAGATTCGCATCACCAGGAAAGTGCACCTTCAAAGTTGAAATGCTGAAAGCTACGTATCATTTTTTTCTGTTGCTATTTATCCTACATAAATAATAAGAATAATCGAGAGCTTTTTAGCCCACTAATTTTTGTTCTGTAGCTAGAACTGAATTTTCATTGATGACATAAATGTAATTTTCTAAAACTTATCACAAGCTAAATTAAATTTTATAAGTATGGTTTTATGGAGGACGCAAATATGAGTAGATATCAATCTAAAATATGTTAAGTTTTCATAATATTTTAAAATTTCTTAAATAGTCGTGTAGCACTGTAATTTTTAATTTTCAAATATATTTGTACAAATTAAGTATAATTTTAAGAGACTTAAACTACGAATATTGAATGATTAATCCAAACAACTCAATATGGATTTTATATTAATTTTTTCCATAAATCAATTTTAATATTTTAAAAAACTTTTATACTATATGTTTTGAAATTTTCTAAAAAAATGTTGTTATTTCCTGTTCGAAATCTTTTGTTCATTTGGTTTTCTAAATATCTAGAAACATATATATTAGTTTGAGAAAAATATAAAATTTTATTTCAATGAGATTTAAATATAAATATCACAATGAACGGTTCTAATCGATCATTTGAGACTTAAAATTGTGATTTGATCAATTCTAGTACTTTTCTAGTCATTACTATTTTCCTCATTAGTTCACAACTCAAATAATGCAAAAATAGAATTTTGTATACTTTTCTTACAGTAAATATATTTTATTCTATTTTTGGAGGTTGTCTTCAAATCGAATGCACACAATAATCGATTTTCTTACATTTATGCATGTAGAAAAGTGACGAATTCGGAATTAGAAACTAGATGTACACAACCTTTCACGCAACCATTGCACGTGGCCATGGACACTTGACACTTGTCCTTTGCATGGATGTGTTGTAAAGTGTCCAAGACTATTACGTGTCGGCTCTAAAAGCTCTCCGTTACAATCCACACATTAATTTTATATATAATGCCTCAACTACTTTATATTTGCGGATAATTTATTAATTTAAAAAACAACTGCATTCTAATTTTTATTGTATTTTTTGAACTTCTAATAAAACTAAACTATAAATTATATTCTAATAAATTCCATATATACTTGATCTGAATTAATTTTTATGCATCCAAACTAAATAAACCAATTCTGTGTATGAATAATGAATTGTGGCTATCCGACTGTAAGGCTATATCAATTCTTGCAAAGGCTAATTAGAAGAAGGAAATGATTATATAATAACTGCAATCGCCCTCTTAAAATACCAATTTCTGAAATCGGATTGTCGCAGTCCAAACTGGTTTCTCTGAATTCCAGAGAGATACTTGTTTCTCTCTCTTCCTTTTGGTACCAAATACTGTACCAATTTTGGCTGCCTCTATATATATGGAGAAGGGCCCCATGTACCTTTCCCTTTCCTAGCCTTCCCATTGGAGAAGACAAAGCCGAGTCGGCTCCATAAGAGCTCTAGTGCTTTCACCATACAAAACCCAAAATTGAGAGAGAAAAAACAGAGGATAGATTCTTAAATTGCCATATTGGAGCCTCACTTTATCTCTCCCTCTCTTTCCTCTCTCCCTTCTGAGATCACTCATCAGGTGTCCAGTTAGTGCCAGGTACGAGCTTTCTTCTCTCTATTCAGGTGCGTGATTTTGGGACTTTGTTAAAATCTGGGATTTTTCTTTTTGTTCTAAAGTGGAAAGAGTTGCCTTTTTAGTGGCTTTTTGATTGTTTGCACCATGAGAAGTTGAGAACTCGAGTGGTTTCGAGAAAATAAGCAACAAAAGGTACAGAGTGAGACGAATCTTATCATTGCCTTGTGGAAAGCTTCCTATTCCTATCCATACATAACTAGTATTGACTCGCCGAGGTTTCTCTTCCTCCATGTCATCGAGTTACTATTTTTATTGCATGTAATTTCCTTAAAGTTTGGTTTCTGGTTAATTATTTGCACCCATGCAATTTCACATTCTATCTCATATTCTGTGGAGTTTGAATTAGGATTTTGTTCTGAATTAGGAAAAAGATATTTCTTCGTACTAGTTTCTGAATAGGAGGTATATCAATGCATTCATGGCAAGATATTAGTTTTTTTTTTTTTTTTTTTTTTTTTTTTTTTTTTGCCCTTTGATGTTCAAAGCTGTTATCTTTTCCGTGTGTAGCTATTGGTAACTTTGAATTTTGTTAATCCAAGAATATTATCTATTATTTTTTGGTTTGGAATTTGCCTAAGTTACATCAGAACATAGAAATTATAAATCCTGGTTCAAAGTCCAAACCTTGCTTTGTAGGTTTTTCACTTTAACTAGGAACTCTCCTTCTTAATTTACTTGAGTGCTTTAATTGCTTAAAATACCAGCAATTATTGCTTCAATTGATCAAATATCAATTATATCCCTTTATGTAGGTCTTGTCCAAGAAGCGTCTTAACATCACCGAAATAAGGTTGGTAGTTGAAGATATGTTTGGAGTAAGAATTCCCCAAATTTGGATATAGTCTATCTAAATTCATCACCACTTGGGCTATACACTGGATGAAAAAGATAGGAGAATCTTTCCCAAAGTTTGACTCATCTTCTTGAACCTTAGAGCAGAAGAAGTGGTTTTGGTACTCACTTGGTTGCCAGAGAAACATAGATTTCTCCAGTGTTAATGCAAATGGCATCAGAGCAAAACCTGAATTATGGGTATTTTCCCCAATCATTCTGCAATCAGAATGTGGTTTCCTTTCAGAATGGTATGGTTAATAATACCAGTTTAGGGATGGTACCAGTATCAGCAAATGAAAGCATTGAGGCCTCAAGTAGGGTTGGAGGCATGCCAGGAGTTCTGAATGCAAGCTGTTCCATGGTTGTACCCATGAACAATAATATGATTGGTACTAGCAGCATGATCGGTTCCAGTGACGTGGGTAATTCTTCTGGGTTAGACCAGTTACATCTGAAATATGGGTCTTCTATATCAGTCGAATGGTCTCCACAAGAATTGGCTATATTGAGGGACGGACTTGCAAGGTAATTGATAATCTTCATCTTGATTTGTTATTCTTATTAATTTTTAGTGATTATAACAATATTATTCCAAAGTTGTGGCCAGAGAAGAATAAGGTACAAGCAATTCCACTTGGAGTTTTGTCGCTTTATTCTCATTTCGCACATCCACAGATACAACAAAGGAATAAGAAAAAAATAGAATAATAACCCAACTATACAAGAAAATTGATTCACAGTCTTTTTTTGCACCAAATTGGTGTAAGGACAGATCAAATCTTAGTCATAGATCCCATTGAAAGTTTAAATAATGGAGATGCTTCAAACTATAAATTGAACACCTCCTGTGTAACATGTTGCTTTGCCGTTTGTTAACATACTGGTATTGGTGCTGAACTAAACCCTGTGTATTATTTATCTCTGATTTCCATGTCAGGCATGGTAATGAACAAAGTATACTGAAGTACATAAAAATAGCAGCTCGGCTTCCTGAAAAAACAGTAAGGGATGTGGCCATGAGATGCCAGTGGATGATGGTAAGTTTCTTTATCATCCCCGTCTATACACTCTGCCTGGACATACTGGTTGATCAATAATATTATAGGGCAAGCTAGCCCATACAATCTTGTGCTCATCCTCAAATGGGAGGATTTCAGATTGTACATGCTGGTGGCTAACCAGTAGTAGTGCCAGAATATGTTAATTTAATGCCTTGAATTGTGAGCACCTTACAGACTTTAATGGCTCTATTTTAATAGAGAAGGGACAGTGCAAAGAGACGAAAGGCTGAAGAGTACTATACCAGAAGAAAGATGAAAGATGCCAAGGTAAAACATTCTTCTAACTGGTACAATATGATGTCTTTGGAGAAATATCTTTGAAATAATTTGATTTGTTTTTTAATTAGGACCCGGCAGTGGAGTCAACCTTGTGGGCCATGAACTATCCTGAAAATGTGGCTTCTCAATCTTTTGTTGGGAATAACACAAAATACAGCAACCAATTTTCATGTGGAGGTTGGTAGGTCTTTATTAATCTCTGTTTATAACTACTGTGATCTACATATATTCCCCAGTTGTTCTCTGATCGCAGCATTTTTGGTGGAAATTAAACATTGGATTAATATTTTTTTTGTAGAGTCTGAAATTGACTGCGCAATGAGACAGGTACTAGAAGAAAACCATCAACTTCTTTCTCAGATAGCTAACAATATTGAAAAATCCCAGGTATAAGATTTCAGAAGTATTTTCATCTTCTTTTGCATGGATGTTTGTGTGTTTTGTGTTTGTTCGTTTCCTGAAATTATTTGTTTGTCATATTTTGTCCAGACCCGGAGTAACATTGAGCTCTTTAATCGCACTCATAAGAATATCAATATCATGCTACAAAGGTACAATGACCATCCTTTTTCTTCACTGCTAATTTAGAAGCTGGCGATAATTTCTGTGACCATTTTATACTTTATTTATTTCTGCAGCATAATTCAGATGCCAGGTGCCATGAGCAATATGCCACCATTGCCTGTAGCACCAGATGAGCAGCTTGCGAGCTATATATTACCCAATGTTAACCTAGTAATTTTCTATCTTTCCAAAAGTGCCCCTATTTAGAAAATGGATTTTATCTGCATCTAACTTGACTATGTTTATAAATCTGAAGGCAAATGTTCCTAGAATTAATCAACTAAATGACAAGCCGCAAGGTTGGTGAGCTAGGGAGCAAGTCCATCACTATCTTTGCAACATCCTTTGGAGTATGCTTAATTGCAAACAGAAGTTGGTACTTCACCTAGCACTACTGATACAGACCATGAAGTGTGCTTGTGAAGATTGAAGGTGGAAATAACAGCTGAGCTTTTTTCCATTTCATGCTAGCTAGTACCATGACAAAACTTTTCTTCCTTTTTCTTTCCTTAAAAAAAGTTAAGCAAGCCATGCTTGGTTGTATATGTGAGTGCAGCGTTTCTTGTTTACATTAATTTTCTCCTTTTTTTTTAGGGGTGGATGATGGGGTTGCTGGGTACTTTTTGTTAATCGAGGATAAGTAGTCTTTTTGCGTTTATTTTTACTTTTTCTTAAGTGTGTAGTTAAAGCATATATGCATAGGAAGTTGTATGAGGTAGGAGATATATTCTATTATGATAGCTACCTGAAATTATAGAGAATGGAAACAGTCCGTTGTTCCAGTGACAACTGCTATAATTATATAGAGCAATCCATTGTTCCTTGGAAGATTGGAAATTTTATATTCTAGCAAAAATTTTATCCAGAGCTCCAACAATGTTGTCATAGCACTCTTGTACTTGATTCTCATCCTTGTCTCGTGCAGCATATTCTAACTGCATAATAACCAAAACAAGAGCAGTGAACTTGGTACTGAATTTCAAACCGGAGACAAATCTCTTTCAAATTTCAAACTCCGCTCATGTACTAAACAGACGTGAGAAGGAGAGTAAATTGCGTGTATAAATGAAATTTCTGACTTACATTTGTGACAATATTGAAGAGATCAGTATAAAGCCGTCTTAGCTCACGCCTCTCACTGGGGGGCTTGGTCTGAATTATGGTGTATAGATCCTGCTTTAGTTTTGCCGAGCTCTCTCCAAGCGCTGTCTGTGCCTCCTTCCATGATTTTAAATCTAAAAATGGCTTGATTTTCAGTAGATTTCCTGCATGAAGTCTTACTTTTGTATTAGCTTCTTCTGGCGACTGGTCGGGAGCTGTAAGTCGAAATTCCACAGCTGAAGCAGAACTTGATAAGTCAAAATCTTTAAATAAAACAGTAACACCAAGCGATACTGAAGTAAAATATCGTCTGCTGATTGACAAACTGTCAGGGGCCTTTCTGTGATCTGATATTGAGCACGTCCTGAATGAGGATTTTGTGGTGGTTTGTGAAGGTGCTCTCATAAAATTTGCATAGTGCTTTTTGAAGGTGTAGCGTGAAGAAGCCATGGAGGTGTTTTGAGGTATATGTTTCCACGATATATATCCACGTGTTTTGGATAAGATATCCAAGGATACAGACAAGTTGAATAAAAACTGGAGGTTGATATAGAGAGCTATTTCCTTCTGATATTACCCATTTCAATCGTCAATTTCTGCATTTTTACAATGGAATTAAAAAAAAAAAAAAAAAATTTCAACCTAAATCTGGTCTGTAACAAGGGTAACAACTACCTTCGTACCAAATGCATGTTTTCCCTTACTCGAAGTAAATACGAAGATGTTGATAGCATGAATCATATATCAGAGGGGAAAAAAAAAAGAATACAATTAAACACAAAATACAAAAACCAGAACCACTTTACTAAACCATTCAAGCGTATATCCAGCCCTAGGATTTCTAATCTGACATGTGGCTAGCTTCAGCATCTGGCAAAAACAGCACAAGCACTAAGAAGCAACAATACCACTTGACTAAAACAAAGTGAAAGCAAAAACAGAATTTTCTGTTGCCATCATGAAAATACCATGTTTGAATTTATGAAGTCTCAATAGCTCTACTAAGAATATAGACTAATTCTAATTCTAAACAGGTTAGCTTTAATAGTCATCTTCATCATCTAAATCAGGATCATTTGAAGGACGAGCCCTCTTTGCATCTCTCATTGCAATCCTGCCACCTTTTTTCGGCTTCCCTCTGTTAGATATTTAAATATTTAAAAAAAAAGTCAAATGTATCACATGAATGCACAGTGTAAACTAGCATAGTCATAAAAAAAAAAAAAAATACTTACTGTCCATTTGCAGCACTGCCGCCTCCCTTTGACCGTCCAGGGCCATAATCACCTCTTCCATCTATCAAAATAGTTTGCTGTAAGAAGTTGCAACTATACAAAATAAAAAGATAAATTGAATTATTAAACATTTCAAGGAAGCCTACCCTCTCTTCCCAATTCTTCTACCTGCAAAAAAAAAAAAAAAAAAAAGTAAATGTGTCAGAGCAAGAGAAGTATGGCCAAAGCAGCATGGATAAATATGGATTTGCTACATAACCAGGCAAACTTATCCAGCCAATAATTAATATACTGCTTCATATTAGTAAGTTTATATCCATTACATAATACCATAAAAGCAAACACGTAACAGATTTTAAGACAGAAGGTGTTTATAAACAAACAATTGCAAGAAATCATGAATTTTAATATTTTGTAGACTTATAATTTTCTTTAATATTTTTGAATCCTTATAATTTTCAGAAAGGCAGACACTGCACTTACAGCAGGTGAAGTAACTGATGATAAACTGAAGAGTCTATCATCTGCCTGGAACTTCCTTGAACGCTTCAGACTGAAAACAGAAATAAATCAATGTTCAGTTCATTTCAGTGTTTGATAAGAACTGCCATATTCATACAATTTCTCAATTTAACATTAGTGACCATACTCTATTTGGTAACATGTATAGGCTAAGTTATCAAATAGCATTGTTCCCAGTTTTCTTGGATTTACTGATAGATGAAATCATGTAAGGAGAGGACATAATCTTACTTAGCAGTGCTCTTTGATGAAGACAAAAAGCCTTCAAAACCTTTCAAAACACTTCCAAACTGATTCGATTCTTGCAAATAGCTGGTCTCCAATTCATACACCTTGTGGAATTACAACAATAAATCAATACCAACAAAAAGACTAATGGATAGACAACCCACAAACAAATCTTTACTATAATTCATTTTAGCAAAGCCTGGTAGGAATGAGTAAATGACATTTCTTCGCCACATCTGATTCAAACTTTCAAAGAAGTGTAGTTGTGCATAGTATAACAAGTCATATCACTGTTTCTTTGTTTTCTTGTTTATAAATATCAGAATTTCAAGATACATAATCATATCATATACTTAGTAAATCAATAAAGCTGAAAGTATACCAGCTCACAAGGTTTCCCTTCAGTTAAGAGTCCCATTAAAATCAAAATTGCAAGCTTTAATCATCAATCATCGCTTACAAGTTATCAAGAACGAATTATATCTGTACATGCGAACTGGCATCAAGACCAAACTGCTAACGAGGGAGTAATAACTAATAACAGTAATAACCACAGTTATATATCTCAAGTAGGATCAAATTGCGCCAAAAAAAAAAGAAGAAAAAAGAAACCTGTTTCTCTATATTTCGAAGCTCTTCTTGCAATTTAGCCCTTTTGCTAACGAGAGCCGATAGACTGGCAGAGGGATTCAACCCGGCCGATTTTGCCCCTGAATTTTACAACCCACTTCATATTCAATTCGAATAAAATCAGAAGGGGGAGAAGAGAACACTCGAAATAAACGAGGAAAGAAAGGAACCAAGAAATAGCGAGGATTTGGGGATTAAAGCGAATTAGGGTTTGGAGAAGGTACCTTCAGTCTCCATTTCCTTGCGCGCGAATTGAGTTGGGTTACGGTCAGTTTGGTAACCTATGAATTTGTAAATCGGTCGAGTCGGGTTCAGGTTCAACCGTGTCAGATTTGAATGGTTTGTCAAATTTCTTTATTTGGGGACCTGAAACTTGAAAGTCAACATTCCCTATAGGCTGATGGTTTTTTTAACAAAACAAGTCAAGAAAGGAATCCAAACATTAACAAAGAATTACTATTATTTATTGACAGGGAGATCAATTGGTGATGAATTATAACGACATTTTGGCAATATCATATCAAATTAACTAAAAAAAATTACAGGCATGGATCTTATTAATTAATGTCTATTAAATTTTTTGTAATTTTTAGGTTGTGATCCACAACGCTATTAGAGAAGATAAGGAGCTTAGGCGAGACGAGGGATGACGGGATGAGCTCACTCTAAGGGTGTGCTCCAGGAAGACCTTTTCGAAGGAAGAGAAAGGTGAGTAAGGGAAAACCGTCCTGTTTACTCGCTCCACTAAGAAGACGAGAGAGTAACGGAGAGAGAACTGAGGTGCGCTACTTCCTTCAAATTCTTAATTTTTGTTACTCCCAAATCGGAGTGTAGGCAGAGCAAGGTCCGTTAAATTACAAAAATGTCCTCAAAAGCTATTGATATGGACACAATTTCAGAGGACAAAATAGTCACCTCAGTATATTATTGTTTCTTTCTTCCTCTCCCCAACTCTGGAGCGAGTAAAATTATTTAATTTAATCCCTTCCCCCACCTTCCTCTACCTCTCCTGACCTCTTCGTTCCTTCCCCTTTCTTTAATACGTGGTTCTGGAGCATAGCCTAAATGATTAAATCGGAGATCAAAGACGGAGAGTAATTAAATTTTTCCTCTGACTTTACCTTATCACCTCTCCTTTTATTTCGTTAAATCCCCATTCTGGAGCAAGTAAAGTGCTTCGGTTAGTTGTCTCTTACCTCTCCTTCTTTAATTTCACCATCTAAATTCATTTGTAGAGCACAGCCTTTGTATCATTAATTTTGTGTACTTTTACGTCCGGAGGGCTTACTTATCGACTACATACCCACGATTCTTTTCCGCCGCCCCCTTTCTCTGCAACACACACCTGGTAATTCAGATCCCTCAAAGTCCCGACTATTCGCGGAAGATGAAAAGTAGATGAATAATAATCTGTTTCCGGAAGAAATCGAAGAATTTCTTGGGAATCCTACAAGATCCATTCATTCTTTTTTCTCTGACAGATGGTCAGAACAGAAGTTATATTCCAGCAATTATTATTCAGAAAGAGGTGGAGGCTCTAACATTGAAAACAAAGTATGCATTAATAGGAAACATAAAGACAAGTATGAAGAGGTCCTCAGCCGCGAAAAAATCTTTGGACCCATAAAAGGTGGATTATGTGCGTGTGGAATTTATCATGTTGGACGCCGCATTTCTCCTGCCACATCAAGCTCTAGTGCCGGTGCTTTAGAGGTGTGTATAGAACTTATTTGGATAAGCTAGATAGTGGCTATCTAGGAATAATTTTGTGTACTTGTTAAACAATATATTTGATTGGATAAGGAATAGTCGTTTATTTATATTGATAACATATTTTAGCTCGGATTTCATAACCAAACACAAAAAATAAAATTCAAAACTGTATCGTTTGCTAATTCGTCCAAAGATAAAAATCAGTAATGTTCTGCAGTACAACTAAGAGGGAGAATTTTGACTTTGGAAGAGCCTTTTACTTGAAAGAAAGTGGGGTCCTGCCGTCCTGGGCTGTCCATGAGGACGACGTTATGTAACGAGGACGATGTTATGGAAATCTGATACCGGTTCACCTATTAGGATAGTAACTGATTAGAGATTTCGTCTACAAACAAAATAAAGACCAAAAAAAAATGATTAGAGATTTTAGACTTACGTTATTAGGCGATGATACCTAATTGAAGAAGTTCCAAATGATCATAGGATAGGATCATATAACTTTTCATACACTCTAAGCTATCGAATCAACTTTTCTAATACTATAAAGGAAATGTATAATAGTGCACCATGTTGACTGAAAAAGGTTGCTCTTTGTGAGTTGTCACATGAATACCAATCAAATATTCATAAACATAAGAGTTCGTATCTAGATATTATATCAAAATGTTTTAAGATGTGCAACGAATTCATTTTTTAAATTCATACCAGTTGGATATCATCATTATTTTAAAGTGATTAAATATGATATCATCATTATTTTGAAAAGAGAGTCTCCCTGAATGAAATAGTTTGCAGATATTCCTCTACGAAATGGTATCATATAAATAAGGTTAACAACGCTCTAACAATCAGGAATTCTAATGACAATACCAGATTACCAGTATAAGAGCAGTGTGCGAAAAAAATTAGCAAACAAAAAAGCTAAATACAGGAAACAAAATCTGAAAATCGATGTACACTGACAACAAAAATGACACTACCAAACTGTCCGAGCTACTGAGACAGCTAGTAGCTCCGGTGGAGCTTGAAATACCACCAAATTTACACTTAAGTCTATATCCAGAACATTCAAAATTAAACGGATCACCATATTTTACACCTAAACCAAGTAACTAGTTCTGAACACTCTTTTGAAGCAGGGGGAAGGAAAAAAAATGAGTATCACCACACACAAATACACCTTTGTAACAAATTTCATTGAGAAATAAAACCTTATTTTTCTTCTTTTTCATTTCCTTCTTGGTTTTCCTTGTTTTCTTTGGGAGCATCTATCTCAGGCAACTCCTGTTTCACAGGTACACTGCTCACCACTTCACTATCTGTAGCAGTAACTGAACTTCCACTTCTGCAACTGAAGTAACAGGATTTTCTCCTACAGAGCCCCAGCAGTCTAACTTCATATTGATTTGAAGTGTTTAGTGCATTGCAGTGAGGACAATAGTATGTTGTTATGTGCGGAAATCTTCCTCGCCAAGCCTGAAATTTCATTTCATGAAAAGTTAAATTTTCCATTACATTGATTAAAATTCCATCTAAGCTAAATTTGATATATGAAATATAAATGTCTTGGATTGGTTAATCTAGGATCTGAAAATGTTACAAACCTTTTAATTCCTGTATAATATATATGACACCAAACTAAGATATCGCTCAAAACTGACAAGTAATGATCCAACAAAATTAACATGTACCAATCATCAAGGAAACCAATTGTAAATGATGCATTTAAAATTACTAATTAACTTTTAATTCCACAAAGCAAATAAAATGTTTCCATTTGAAAGTAAAATATGATGCAGCAGAAGCAGTATTTGTGATAACTTTTTAAAATTGTTCACTAAAGCTGGAATCATGAAAATGTAGTCATATTCAAAAAATATACAACCAAATTATTCCAGGAAAATTAGTTTCTGTACAACAAAATTAAAATAAACCATGCAACAACATAAAACAAGTTTGCAACTTTAGCAAATCTACCAAGTATCTTAGTTTTTAATTGATGCACTTCTAAACTTGGTAGCCTCTACCAAGTATCTCTAAAAAAAAACACTTTAGCAAATCTTATCTAAGATACGTTTTTATAGTGACCATGAATATCATAGCAACGGTGACAGTGTATAATATATCTCAGATACCAAAATAACACTACTAATTCCATGTATAACCTTATATTTATTATATATATCTCAGATGCCTTTTAAACACTGGTAGATGCCAGTTACAGGACAATTTTCCCCTCTGTTACTTTCCTGATTTACCAAGAGATGAATGGCCAAAACGAGTGGTTTCTCAGGTGACTCAATTAAAAGTTACCACTAAGGAAATACAACTGACCTTTTCTGTCTTGTGCACTAAGAATGGAGCTAATATCGATACAATTTAAAGTACAATAAGGCTTACCATTGTGCATATGGCAGTTGCCGCAGATAAGAGCATAAGACTGGGTCAGATCCTCTCCAACTAGCAATGCAGCAACTCGGGCTATCCATCCACCATCATTTAAATCAGGGCCGTTATAATGGCCGACTACCATCGGTCCCTGTGCTCTGGTCATCTCCTGACCATCAGGTCCAACTTCATGCATCCCAATGTTCTGCACCACAGTTGTGCTTCCCATGGAGTGGCCCCCAGCTTGAGGAAGCCTCCTGTTTCTCAAGCCAGCATTGGATTGGGAAAGTTCTCTGTCACTGCTCCTAGGCAGTGTAGGGTCAGCATTTGATTCGTCCCCGACAAAGACTTTGAGCCCTGAATCGGCACCTAATTTGGATGCGAGAACTATTGCTGCAGTAGCCTTGGCTGCTGGGTCCAGGTCATATTTCTGTAAAGATAAATAACAAGGCTCAGTGTTGGATTTTGGAATAGAACATGGTCTAGCACCGTGTTTCAAACTGGTATTGCAGTAATATTACCAGACACTTGGAATTTCATCGTCTATCTTCCCAATTTTTCTCAACGTGTTTTAAGTTGAAGCATTAAAGGTGCAAATTGTTAATCTTAAGTTTGACGGGTTATAAATTATAACTCAAAATCCAGGAGCTTGTTGCAGATCAACCAGGGGGCAGAAGTGTAAAAGTTCTTGGAAGAGAAAGAAGCTTCAGTCTCACCTGAATAAGTTGTTGAGTAGTGTAATAATTTGTCCTCTCTTTGAGCTCATCTATCTTGGCCTTTCTCCCAGCCCTCAGTTTTTCTAGTTTCTCTCTTTGAGCTCATCTATCTTGGCCTTTCTCTCAGCCCTCAGTTTGGCTTGTTTTCACATTAAGGACGGGATCTTTGAAATATCTCCTTTGCCCAGATTTTCTAGTTTTGTTAATTCTTCCTCCAGTACTCTCAGCTTGCTTGGTACACCTGATGATTCCAGATCAATTTTCCAAGGAGCTTCTCTGGAAATTTATAAAATTGAATGTAGATTAATTTTTATTTTCTCCCAAATAGCAATGAACTTCTATGTTTTAGAATTACCTTGCTATTACATGCATTAGATCAACAGAATCATAATTCAGGCTCTACAAGATTTGTGTATGTTAGGAAGATAGATAATAACTTCTACTGTTAAAATAACTTGGTTAATTTCACTTGCATAAAGCTGCAGTACCGTGTAAGGGAACTCATATTTTGATGTAAGGCAGAGAAGTAAACAAAGTGCTAAGGTTGCGAAACACATGGGACCACTAGATGGGTCAACAGATACTGTAACAGTCCACAACCTCTAATTTTATTTTTTTATTTCTCTTTACTTGGTTGTAGTTGCTAATTGGCCATAAAATGCAGCTAAACAGTGAAGAATTCATGGAAACTAGAACCCAAATTACTAAATAGTAACATTGGCCAAGGACTTGACAATGACCAGTACAAAAATCAAATGCATGTGCCATACCACCAGTTTGATGCGGCAGTGGCACCATTTCCCCAACTAGCAATAATGGTTCCTATCATACTAACACATGCTGACCTACATGTAATTTAATGACCAGCCTTACATGGACAAGCGAACAGTAATAGGTATTACCACAATGAGAAACTTTCATGCCATAAAACCAAAGGCACAGAAACAATACCTGCCAAGGATTGTAATCAGGAATGGGCTTGGCAATTACATTGGATAGATCATACCAATTAGCACCAGTACTGTGAAAAATGGCGTTAGTTTGGGGCCCAAGGCCATGGCCATCCATTAAAAGTAATGGCATTTTCAAACTTTGTTGATAGAAGATAGCCGCCATCTCATCCAATTCCAACCCTTCTTCACCCCCCTCTTCATACAGAAGCACCCTTTCCTCTTCATCCACCTCTTCCTCACTAATCTCACCTTCCTCTTCCCTGTCCTCCTCTCCATCTTCTGTCTTCTCCCTTCTATCAACAGCATTCTCACCAGAAGCCACAACGGCATTTGATCTGGCAACTAAAAGTTCTCTTTCAAGAGATTTGACCTGAGCCTGCAGCTCCGATTTCACAGCTTGTGCATCCTCGAGGTGATTCAGAAGGTTGTGCTCGGTCTCTAGCCAAGCACTGCAATGCTCGGCTAATATCTCTGCTGCACTCGCATTCGCACGGCCATCCTCCTTTCTCCGAGCTCGTATTAGCCTCAATTGATTTTCTGCCTCAAACAACCTCAGTGCCAAGACCCTATTTATTCAAAGTACTTATTGAAAAATTTACAAAATCAATTGATTGATAAAGAAAATTGGATAGAAACTGAGGATCAAGTGCAGATTGTGAACTAACCTGTTCCTGAACTGGAGAGAGGTGACATAGGGAAGATAATACTTCGGGAGGAGGCCTAACATAGGTATGTTGTCAGTTCCTTTTTTTTTTCTTTGGTTGAAGTACTAGTACTACTACTACAGCCACCATAGCAATTTGAATTAGGAGAGACCCTTGGTTTCTCTTTGATTCCTTATTCATCCGACATTATAGCAGAGTTTCACCCTTTCCACTCGATTGTTGTTGTTTCTTTTCCCGTGTGTTAGAGAGAGCAAATGGTCTGGACTCTGGACTCGATTGCAACTGATGCAGAGAACTAATACAGCAAGTTCAAATTGTACAACACCACAGGCTTTTGCTTGAACCCATTGGCCCAAATTATGGCAGCATTATACAGCATGTAACGTACAAAATCATAGAAATAGTAGCAATAGAAATTAAAAATGTCAGAAATAAATGCTTAGACTAATCTGCCGATAATAACTTTTAGTTTTCAAGTGTTTTTAGAGGTTCATAAAAACCTTCATTTGTTTAATTTAAAGATAAAGATTAACAATGAAAGTTACAACAAAGAAAAAATAAATAAAAATCCTAACAAAGAAGTTCAATCTAACTAACAAAAAAACTACCCTAGAGTGCTTCTTTGAGTTGGAACATCTTAAGTATAACCCTAGCCCCATCATAATCATTTAATGCAACCATCATCTTTTTCAATCTCCGTGCCAACCCACGTACCTCATTCTCATCCACCCCTGATTTGCGCCTCTTATCCAACTTTACCCCTAATTCCTTCACAAATTCCACCAAAGGTTGAATTTTCTCAGTACGTTCTCCTCTTACACCAGCACCTGATACAAATCCTGATAATGAATCCACCACTCTTTCTAACCTTAGAACTGCATCATGCAGATCCAACCCGGAAGATTTAAGATGCGGCAAGACCTTAGCCCTTAATAATTCTCTAATAGCAAGCTTTTCCAAAGCAGGACCTGCCAGTATATCTTTCCACAAACAAATGTTCCTAAGCAAGCGGACTGACATGCCAAAACGGTAAGCAGAGAACTGACCAGCACCAGGTACAGCTTTTATGACATTTGGGCCCCATACAGGCACATCTAGGGCATTAACTGCCTCTGCCAAACGGGTATTTACCACTGAAAGTAGCTCATGCAAAGCCCTGGTAGAGGGAGAAAGGTAGCTTATGAGCATATTAGTGGAGGAAACAGCATTTTGGGTTTGTTTTGTGCTGAAAACATCCCAACAATGGGCAATTTCATGGTGGAATATAGGAAGTGCAACCTTCTCAACTAAGCTTGGTACCAGATTCAGATCTGAATCCTCTAAATCTTCATCTTTTGATTCACGAGAGCCATAGTAACACAATTCCTTGTGCCACTCCATGTCAAGAAAATCAGTGGACTGGTAAAGCGGATCCCACTTCACGAGCTCCAATCTAACAAAAGGTGCAAAGACAGCTAGTACACTGTCTGAAACGTAAGCATTGCGGTATACTGACGGATACCGACGTTTCCAACCTTCGAACCTCTCTTTAACATCCTTAAGATTTGCATACTCATTTGACGCATCACTAAATATCTTGTCAGCTGTCTGTAAATGCTCACCACGGCTTGACAAATAGGCAGCACTCTCACTATCGCTCTCATCAGTGCTCAGCTCTCCTTCGATGATGCTATTGTTTTCATCAACTTTCATGCGTTTAGATTCTTGCCGAGCTAATCTTCTCTTTCTACTGTCTGCTCTGAGTTGCAAGGTCACTCTCTTTTGCATGTTTTCGTCTCGTCCAAACTCATCCAACTTCACAGGTAAATTTCTAGAAGCTTCCATAGCTGTGGTTGCTGCAGCCTGAGCAGCAGAAATAGCTGCTGCCAGCTGACTGGAGCTGCTCAAGCTTCTAGAACCATCTAAAACCCTCATAGCAGCTTTTATTGCTGGCTCAATAGCTGATGACTCATCAGCCAGGTCTGCATCCCGCCTCTCAGAGATGCTTAAGGCGCGATCTTCATGCAATTTCTGCATTTCTTCCTCTAACACTTCTATCAGAAGTGCTTTCTCACCCAAAAAATCAGACAAAACAGAAACGTACTCCCGCAGCTGCTGAAAATAAACATATTTGTCACCATCTTCTTCCAATGACTTTTCCAAACTGGAGATCTCCATTAGAGCCTCAGTAAGAGATGTTTCAACCTGGACCAAAGAATCCAGCGTTGATTTGTGAGACTCCTTGAGCTTGTTCATCATGGCATGCACAGCCTGTACGGCCACTTTGGCCTGCTGTGCCAACGACATAGCCTCAGCACTGCGACTCACAAAAACTGAGGACTGTTGAGGCTGTACCTGTGATGCAAATACACTAGATTGGGTACCATTTGGCATAAACCCACCAGCTCCAGGGGTGGCAGAGTCATCTAATCTGCGACCCAAACCCTTTCTAAACTGTTCTTCCTCCCACCTTCTCTCTTCTTCGTCATCTTCCTCCTCTTCATGCAGCTCTAAGTCTTTAAATTTTACATTATTCATGGACATGTTATTATCTTTAGTGCCCTCAAAAATACCCTTATTTACATCTCGTCCAGGTTTGTCTCCTAATAGAGCAATTCTTCCATTCAACTCTTCATCTTCCTCTTCATCACTGGACCCTCCATTACCGGCAGACTTCCGGCTACTAATTACACCGCCACCGTCAAGAGAGATGAAGTCAGGGGCAGCATGTCGAGGCTGTTGCAATTGCTGGCGCCTTGCCCTAATTTTTTCTATAGTTGCCTGATCTGGAATTACTGGCACTTTATCTCCCTTGTCCAATTCCATCTCTTCTTCTTCTTCTTCTCCTTCTTCTTCCTTTTCTATAGCTGCAGAAGGTGTCATAGGCTTCACAAGACCTTTAAGTACAATAACAGGCTCAGGTGGCTTATCAGGTTTTGGGGGTTTTGGTTCCGGAGCGGAAAGAGGAGATGGTTTGGGAGGTCTTGAAATACTGCGTGTATTTTTTTGCAGCTCAAGTAGTTTTTCCGGTGTGTATTCTCCAGCCTGAGACAGTAAATTTGAAGGCAAAGAAGTTGTAGAATAGGCTAAGCCCTTGGCCTTAAGCCGGTCCTTTGATGCTGTCAATTTGTGGGATGAACCACCAGATAAAGGTTTTTGTTTTCCAGGTCGCTGAGACCTGCTCGGGCGGAAGCTGGTGTTATCATCTTCTTCTTCATCATCAGCAAAGCTGAGGCGGGTATGGGTTTTTACTGGTTCAGTTTTGGGCTTGGATTTCTGGGATGCAGATTGGGGTTTAGGGCTTGGGTTAACATCATCTGCGTTTGAGTCAGCATCTTCAGATCTGCGCCTGAAATTCTTACCTCGTGCTCCACTACTCATTGTCAATTTTATTCTGCGTAGGTAGAAATAGAAATTAGAAGAAATTGGGTAAATTTTGTAGAAAGCCAAACCTTTCATGCAGCAACAAATCTCAGGGTGTAAACTGACTGCACTCTTGAATTAAGATAAATTGTGTTTGCAGACAGGCCTCAGATAGACTCTCTACAACTAATTAATGATCTGAAAGTACAACTACTCATTAATCAAATTCTAAAACCCAAAGAAACAATAGAAGATCAATAAATTGGTGAAACTAAGGATTATGTAAAATGTAAACAAACAAGTCAATTTATAATATATAAATAGAAGAACAGATCGGCTCATTTTCAAATTCAGGTCAGTTAATAATAAGATTACATAGGTGAAAATAAGGAAATCTAAACTAACAAGTTTATATCAGTGCAGTTGCTTAATATATGACAATATACAGACTCATTTGATACAGTGCCCACGACACTAAAGGGCCTTTAATCAGAACTAGATATGCATCTCCAAAACATGGTACCGAGATGAAAAATTAATTACAATGATAATTTCAATTTCTACTTACACTAAGCAATTAAAACAATAACGGCTAGTTAGGCACTGAGATATATTTGAAATAAATGAATGGTTTAGGTTTAAGGTAAAAACTGTACCAGTTCCAAACCAAATCCATGCTAAACTTAGCCACCACATTGTTGGTTCATAACATAAATCAAACTAAGCTTCCGTGATATTCTTTCTGATATGCACACAGTGAGTTATCTCAAGTCCCAATTACAAGCTATGAACAGTACGGTTGCAGAGACAGAGTGACCCTATTCTATTGTATGGTTTGTTTGAAATTCTGGGAACATCATGAAAAACTAAGAATATACATAAACTATGGCCAAAGATATTTAAATATAATCGTTGACGGGGATCCAGAGGTCAAGACGAAGAGAAAGAAGAGCGTTGCTTTTTCTAGGGTTTGGATAGTAAAATTAATAGAAGGGAAACAGAAGCAAGAATTAACTAGCTACTGAAAGCAAAAACGTCGTAAGTGCCAAATCAGTAATTGGCACCAGTGAAAGAGAACAGTGTCAATCGTTGTAAACAAGGTTTAACCAAAAAAAGGTTACAGAAAGTTACTGACAAATAAAACCAATCGGAAGAGCATAGATTACCTGATGAGATTAGAGGGGCAGTTGGAGTGAGGCGTCGCGTCGCCGCGTCGGGAGAGAAGTGGAACTCCGAACCCGGAGAGGAAAGATGTGCGATGTGTCGCTGGGTCGGCAGAGAGGGGCGCCGAGAAAAAACCTAGGAGCCAGAGGTTAGGGGAAAAGAAAGACGGAAAAAAGAGGCGGTGGGGGGAGGCGGTCCCACGTGTAAGGATTGTTTATGCTAAAATCTGGTATGGTATTTCGTGTTTCAGCCGGACAAGTTTATTTTGATAGGGAAATTAATTTGGGCTATGTTTGGGAGGGTATGCGAACTGCTTATTGCGAACAACATTAGTTCGCGCGAACCAAATAAACTCTAAAGTTACGAACAGGGAACAAGCCCCTAGTTCCCAATTCCATCTTTTTGGACGAACTACGAACAGCGAACAAGGACAGGGCTGTCATTTGTCCTTATCTCTTGTCCTTTGTTCCTGGATTTTACCAAACACGTCCTTAATGAACAAAACTTAATTATTTATCTTGATAATTCGTAATAATATAAATTTGATTCAACATTTTAAGAATTAAATGATAGAAACATATAAATTTAGAATTTATTATCAGAAATCGAGTTGTCACAATTCGAGTAAAGCCAACTTGTGGCAGTCACGATTTGATTTCGAGTATGGCCCAACTGGATCGGTCCAAACTCGTTACTCGTTGTTGTCCAAAATTTAATACCCAAAAAATAGCTCAAAGCACATTTCATCTCCTAACCTTATGCTCCTCTCTCCCGCATAACATTCTTCCATTCTCCTAAATTTTTCTGCAGACCTCCTTCACAAAACACTCTTCCTCTCGCTCATTTCTTCGTTTCTTTTTGCCGCACAAAACTCTCATATGATTTCACTGTACATATGATTTCATCTAGATATTTGTGCATGGAAAATTGAAGATAAGTTTTGGTTTGGTGTTGATCCGAGAAACAAGATAAAAGTTTATAATATTTTTTAGGTACTAAAAATGTTATATAAAATAATATATGAAATTATGTCTTGTTCAGTGAACATTCGCTTTTTTTTTTTGCTCGTGCTAACTAAACTGGTAAATACAGTCGGTTACCAACAATATATATAATAAAATTATTACAGTTGGTTGTGTAATTGGCATGTATTTACCTTTAATATGAAATTATTTAGGATGATAAAAGAAATTTGTATAGAGGCGTGGGTTGATATATTCTAAAATTAAGGTCCAGTAACTATTATTGTGCATGCGTAATTACTAACTTGTTACTGAAGTTTTAAATCAAACAAAATGAAGTAGTATAATTTGTTTGGATTGGTAATTAATTACTAAAAATTTATCAAAATGTAGTCTTTAACACATTACTGAACTTAAAAAATGGCATTTAAATTTCCATTGTCAAAAGAGGTTCAATTAGGTGGATGTTGCAATTACTAAAGAAAAGTTTATTACATTTCGTAATTACAAAAATAAATTAAAAAAATGCTAACCTTAGCATGCGGAGACTCTTTGCAGACGATATGAATTCAAGTTGGAATTAAGCGAAAAATGCTAACCTTAATATGATGAGAAACTTTGCAGGTAATTTGATATCAGTTAGAATTTTTTTTTTTTCTAGCGGAGACGATGAATAGTCAATCTAAAGTATTGAATAAGAACTGAAAATGTAATTGAAGACATAAAACTTGGTATGTAGGCACAAAAAATTGCATGCGCATATATAAATTTTTATGATAAAAAAATCTTTTTAGGAATCCAAAATTAATCCATGTAAGGCTTATTAATGAGCAATAATTAATACTTTGACAGAAATTGGAGGTGATCATTTATTTAATGCTAATCGTCTTTGCTTGGATAATATTTGCATATTTTGTTAAGCTAGAATATTTAAAACTAGTGATTTATTTGGATTTGTTACGATAACATGTGCCGATCATTTGTTAAATTGATTATCAAAGTTCAAGCAAGTAAAATATATTATTGACAATTATTAAATTATTACGGTAGCGGAAAATTTTATCGGTAAACAGTTTTATGCATTGTTATCACATTTCTAGTGCAGATGAATACCACCTTGTTAATTTATCTTTAGCCTTGCTACTGACAACATCAGAGTAAAATTGTGCTTCAAATTCAAAGCATGTGAAAAAAGTTTTGTTTTATTCAGTCAAAAAACACATCCAGAAATAAAGTTTCATAATCCTATAACAAAATAAGCAAAAAGATAGAGAGTTCCAGCACGCCTCATCCAAAAATATCAAAAGGCATGGGCCCACCCCCAATAAGTTCTCTCTATACATAATGACTATCCTCGAGTAGCAATCCATGCAGTCTTTTCCAGCGGGTTTCATTCCATCTTCAAATTGACCCGCTACATGAAGGTACACTTAGAAAATTAACTGAACATTGTGGCGAATTTTCATCCGTGAGATAAAGATCGGAGAAATTTTAGCAGGCATGAACAATGTTTCTTCACGTTCATCACTTGACATCACCGAAAACTCAACATTATATATATACAATGAGGACGACTTTATGCAATGAGGACGATGTTATAGAAATCTAACACCGGTACGCCTATAATAGGATAGTAACTGATCAGAGATTTCATCTACAAACAAATAAAGACTAAAAAAAACGATGACTTCCGTTACTATGCGATGATTCCTAAATGAAGAAGCCGTTCCAAATGACCAAATGATTATATAATTTTTCATATGTGATTCCTAATTGAAGAAATCGTTTCAAATGACCATAGAATCATATAACTTTTCATCTACTCTAAGCTATAGATTAACTTTTTAATAGTATAATAGTGCACCATGTTGACTGAAAAGGTTGCGCTCGTCAGTTGTCACATGAATAACCAATCCAATATTCATAAACATAGAGTTCTGCGTCTAGATATTTTATCAAATGTTTTAAGATGTTCAACTAATTCATTTTTTTAACTTCATACCAATTAGATATCATCATTATATAGAAGTGATCGAATATAATCTTCACGTATTTAAACTCTTTAAATTATCTCAAATATAATTCAGAGCTCACTGATTATAAAATATTTGATTATACATATAAAATATGCATATAATTATCAGATAAAGCTTATTCTGAGCAATAATTGAGCATTTAAGCGATTCTGCACTCATTTTAAGTCATTCAATCATAATAATCTACATTTAAACTCCTTATTTTGTCTAGAATATAATTCAGAGCTTACTTATTATAAAATATTTAATCATACATCCAAAATATGCATATAATGAGCAAATAAAGCTTATTCTGAGCAATATTTGAGCATTTAAGTGATTATGCACTCATTCTAAGTCATTTAATCATAATAATCTATATTAAAACTCGTTATATTATTTACAATATGTTTCCGATCTTACATATTATAAAATATTTGATTATCCATAAAAAAAATATGCACATATTAAGTAAATAATGCTAATTCTGTGCATTTTTTGAGCATTTCGACCGATTCTGCACTCAATCCAAGTCATTTGAACATATGAATCTATTTTTAAACTCTTTAAATAATCTCGAATATAATTCAGAGCTTACTAATTATGAAATATTTGATTATAAATATAAAATATGCATATAATTATCAGATAAAGCTTATTCTGAGCAATATTTGAGCATTTAAGAGATTCTGCACTCATTATAAGTCATTTAATCACAATAATCTACATTTAAACTCTTCATATTGTTTACAGTAGGATTCTGATCCTATATATTATAAAATATTTGATTATGCATAGAAATTATGCATATATTTTGTTGATAATGCTTATTCTGTGCATTTGTTTTAGCTTTTCAAGTGATTCTGCACTCAGTTTAATTCATTTGAACATATAAATCTATATTTAAACACTTAAAATTGTGTCGAATATAATTCAGAACTTAGTAATTATAAAATATTTGATTATACATATAAAATATGCATATAATTATCAGATAAAGCTTATTCTGTGCAATATTTGAGCATTTAAGCGATTCTGAACTCATTCTAAATCATTTAATCACAATAATCTATATTTAAATTCTTTATATTTTTTACAATATGATTCTGATCTTATATATTATAAAATATTTTATTATGCATAGAAAATATGCATATATTTTGTTAATAATCTTATTTTGTGCATTTTTTTAGCATTTTAAGGTATTCTGCACACAATTTAAGTCATTTGAACATATAAATCTATATTTAAACTCTTTAAATTATTTCTAATATAATTCAGAGCTTACTAATTGTAAAATATTTAATTGTACATATAAAATATGAATATAATTATCAGATGAATCTTATTCTGTGCAATAATTGAGAATTTAAGCGATTCTGCACTCATTCTAAGTCAATTAATCACAGTAATCTATATTTAAACTCCTTATTTTTTCTAGAATATGATTCTGATCTTACATATTATAAAATACTTGATTATACATAGAAAATACGCATATATCGTGTAAATAATGATTATTCTGTCACTTTTTGAGCATTTCAAGCTATTCTGCACTCATTCCCAAGTTATTTGCTCACATTAATCTACATTTAAACTCCTTATTAATCACATTAATCTTATTGATTATAAATATTAATTATACATACAAAATATTCAAATAAGGAGCAAATTAAGTTTATTCTAATTAATATTTGAGCATTTAAGCGATTCTGCCCTCATTCAGAGTCATTTAATGGCAATAATCTATACTCGTTATATTGTTTATTATATTATTCTGATCTTACATATTACAAATATTTGATTATACATAAAAATATGTATATATTTTGTAAATAATGCTTATTCTATGAATTTTTTAAAGCATTTCAAGCAAACCATCACTCATTCTAAGTCATTTCATAACATTAAACTATATTTAAACTCCTTATTTTGTCTAGCATATAATTCAGTGCTTACTTATAATAAAATATTTAATTATACATACAAAATATGCATATAGTGTGCAAATAAAACTTATTCTGAGAAAAAATTGAGCATTTAAGCGATCGTGCACTCATTCAGAGTCATTTAATGGCAAAAATCTATATTTAAACTTGTTATATTGTTTATAATATGATTCCGATCTTACATATTACAAAATATTTTATTATACCTAGAAAATATGCATATATTGCGTAAATAATGCTTATTCTATGCATTTTTTGAGCATTGCAAGCAAATCTGCACTCATTCTAAGTCATTTCATAACATTAATCTATATTTTAACTCCTTATTTTGTCTAGAATATAATTCAGTGCTTACTTATAGTAAAATATTTAATTATACATACAGAATATGCATATAATGACCAAATAAAGCATATTCTTAGCAATATTTGAGCATTTAAGTGATTCTGCTCTCATTCTAAGTTATTTAATCGCAATAATCCATATAAACTCTTTATATTGTTTATAATATGATTCTGATCTTATATATTATAAAATATTTGATTATACATAGAAAATATGCATATATTGCGTAAATAATGCTTATTCTGTGCATTTTTTGAGCATTTCAAGCGATTCTGCACTAAATTTAACTCATATGAACATATAAATCTATATTTAAACTCTTTAAATTATCTCAAATATAATTCAGAGCTTACAAATTATGAAATATTTGATTATACATATAAAATATGAATATAATTATCAGATAAAGCTTATTCTAAGCAATAATTGATCATTTAAGAGATTTTGCACTCATTCTAAGTCATTTAATAATAATAATCTACACTTAAACTCCATATTCTGTCTAGAATATAATTCAGAGCTTACTTATTATAAAATATATAATTATAAATACAACATATGTATATAATGAGCAGATAAAGCTTATCCTGAGCAATATTTGGGCATTTAAGCGATTCTGCACTCATTCTAACTCATTTAATCCCAATAATCTATATTTAAACTCTTTATATTGTTTACAATATGATTATGATATTATATTTTATAAAATATTTGATTATGCATAGAAAATATGCACATATTTTGCTAATAATGCTTATTCTGTACATGGTTTATAGCATGCCAAGCGATTATGTACTCAATTCAAGTCATTTGAACTTATAAAACTTTATTTATACTCTTTAAATTATCTCGAATATAATTCAGAGCTTACTAATTATAATCCCAATAATCTATCTTTATAAAATATTTGATTATACATAGAAAATGTGCATATATTGCGTAAATAATGCTTATTATGTGCATTTTTTGAGCATTTTGAAGCGATTCTGCACTCAATATAATTCATTTGTACATATAAATCTATATATAAACTCTTCAAATTATCTCCAATATAATTCAGAGCTTAATAATTATAAAATATTTGATTATACAGATAAATATGCATATAATTATCAGATAAAGCTTATTATGAGCAATATTTTAGGATTTAAGGGATTATGCACACAGTCTAAGTCTTTTAATCACAATAATCTATATTTAAACTCTTTATATTGTTTAAAATATGATTCTGATTTTATATATTATAAAATATTTGATAATGCATAGAAAATATGCATATTCTGTGCATTTTTTGAGCATTTCAAGCGATTCTGCACACAATTTAAGTCATTTGAACATACAAATCTATATTTAAACTCTTTAAATTATCTCGAATATAATTCAGAGCTTACTAGTTATAAAGTATTTGAATATACATATAAAATATGAAGATAATTATCAGATAATGCTTATTCTGAGCAATAATTGAGAATTTGAGCCATTCTGCACTCATTCTAAGTCATTTAAACACAATAATCTACATTAAAACTCCTCATTTTGTCTAAAATAAAATCCAGCGATTACTTATTATAAAAGATTTAATTATACATACAAAATATGCATATAATGAGCAAATAAAGCTTATTCTGAGCAATATTTGAGAATTTAAGCGAGATTCTGCACTCATTGTAAGTCATTTAATTTCAATAATCTATATTAAAACGCATTATATTGTTGACAATAGGATTCCGATCTTACATATTATAAAATTTTTTATTACGCATATAAAAGATGCATATATTTTGTAAATAATGCTAATTGTGTCCATTTTTTGGGCATTTCTACCGATTCTGCACTCAACCAAAGTCATTTGAACATATAAATCTATATTTAAACTCTTTAAATTATCTCGAAAATAATTCAGAGCTTACTAATTATAAAATATTTGATAATACATAAAAAATATGCATATTATTATCATCTAAAGTTTATTCTGAGCAATAATTGATTATTTAAGCAATTATGCACTCATTCTAAGTCATTTAATCACAATAATCTACATTGAAACTGCTAATTTTGTCTAGAATACGATTCAGAGCTTACTAATTATAAAATATATAATTATACATATATAATATGAATATAATTATCTGATCGAGCTTATTCTGAGCAATAATTGAGCATTTTAGCGATTCTCCACTCATTCTAAGTCATTTATTTATAATAATATACGTTTTAATCCTTATTTTGTCTAGAATATAATTCAGAGCTTACTTAATTTAAAATATTTATTTTTACATACAAAATATGCTCATAATGAGCAAATAAAGCTTATTCTGAGTAATATTAGAGCATTTAAGCGATTCTGTATTCATTCTATGTCATTTAATCACAATATATTCCATTTAAACTCCTCATTTTGTCTACAATATAATTCAGAGCTTACTAAGTATAAAATATTTAATTATACATACAAAATATGCTTATAATGAGCAAATAAAGCTTATTCTGAGCAATATTAGAGCATTTTAGCGATTCTGGACTCATTCTAAGTCATCGAATCACAATAATCTACATTTTGATTCCTTATTTTGTCTAGAATATAATTCAGAGCTTACTTATTATAAAATATTTAATTATACATACAAAATATGCATATAATGAGCTAATAATGCTTATTCTGAGCAATATAAAAGAATCGATTCTGTACTCATTCGAAGTAATTTAATCACAATAATCTACATTTAAACTCCTTATTTTATCTGGAATATAATTCATAGCTTAATTGTTGTAAAATATTTAATTATACATACAAATGTTTGCTTATAATGAGCAAATAAAGCTTATTCTGAGCAATATTAGAGCATTTAAGCGATTCTGCACTAATTCTAAGTCATTTAATCACAATAATCTACATTTAAACTCTTTTTATTGTTTACAATATGATTATGATCCTATATATTATAAAAAATTTGATTATGCATAGAAATTATGTATATATTTTGTTAATAATGCTTATTCTGTGCATTTGTTTTAGCTATTCAAGTGATTCTGCACTCATTTTAATTCATTTGAACATATAAATCTATATTTAAACTCTTTGAATAATCTCGAATATAATTTAGAGCTTACTAATTATAAAATATTTTATTATACATATAAAATATGAATATAAATATCAGATAATACTTATTCTGAGTAATATTTGAGCATTTACGATTCTGGACTCATTCTAAGTCATTGAATCACAATAATCTACATTTAGACTGCTTATTTTGTCTAAAATATAATTCAGAGCTTACTAATTATAAAATATTTAATTATACATACAAAATATGCTTATAATGAGCAAATAAGGCTTATTCTGAGCAATATTAGAGCATTTAAGCGATTCTGCACTAATTCTAAGTCATTTAATCACAATAATCTACATTTAAAATCTTTTTATTGTTTTCAATATGATTCTGATCCTATATATTATAAAATATTTGATTATGCATAGAAATTATGTATATATTTTGTTAATAATGCTTATTCTGTTCATTTGTTTTAGCTTTTCAAGTGATTCTGCACTCAGTTTAATTCATTTGAACATATAAATCTATATTTAAACTCTTTAAATAATCTCGAATATAATTTAGAGCTTACTAATTATAAAATATTTTCTTATACATATAAAATATGAATATAAATATCTGATAATACTTATTCTGAGCAATATTTTAGCATTTACGATTCTGCACTCATTCTAAGTCATTTAATAAGAATAATCTACATTTAAACTCCTAATTTTGTCTAGAATATTCTTACTTATTTTAAAATATTTAATTTTACATACAAAATATGAATATAATGACCAAATAAAGCTTATTCTGAGCAATATTAGAACATTTAAGCGATTCTGCACTCATTCTATGTCAGTTAATCATAATAAACTACATTTAAACTCCATATTTTGTCTAGAATATAATTTAGAGCTGACTTATTATAAAATATTTAATTATACATACAAAATATGTATATATTGAGCAGATAAAGCTTATTCTGAGCAATATTTGAGCATTTAAGAGATTTTGCACTCATTCTAAAAGGTCATATCTCGCAATAATCTATATCGAAACCTGTAATATTGTTTACAATAAGATTCCGATCTTACATATTATAAAATATTTGATTATCCGTTGAAAATATTCATATAGTTTGCAAATAATGCTAATTCTGTGCATTTTTTGAGCATTTCAAGCGATTCTGGACTCAATCTAAGTCATTTGAACATATAAATTAATATTTAAGCTCTTTAAATTATCTCAAATATAATTCAGAGCTTACTAATTATAAAATATTTGATTATACATTTAAAATATGAATATAAATATCAGATAATGCTTATTCTGAGCAATAATTGAGCATTTAAGCGATTCTGCACTCGTTCTAAATCATTTAGTCACAATAATCTACATTGAAACTCCTAATTTTGTCTAGAATATAATCAGAGCTTACTTATTTTAAAATATTTAATTTTTACATACAAAATATGCATACAATGACCAAATAAAGTTTATTCTGAGCAATATTAGAACATTTAAGCGATTCTGCACTCATTCTATGTCAGTTAATAATAATAAACTACATTAAACTCCATATTTTGTCTAGAATATAATTCAGAGCTTACTTATTATAAAATATTTAATGATACATACAAAATATGTATATAATGAGCAGATAAAGCTTATTCTGAGCAATATCTGAGCATTTAAGCGATTCTGCACTCATTCTAAAAAGTCGTATATCGCAATAATCTATATTAAAACTTATATTGTTTACAAAATGATTCCGATCTTACATACTATAAAAAATATTCTATTATGCATTGAAAATATGCATATAGTTTGCAAATAATGCTAATTCTGTGCATTTTTTTAGCATTTCAAGCGATTCTGGACTCAATCTATGTCATTTGAAGATATAAATCTATATTTAATCTCTTTAAATTATCTCGAACATAATTCAGAGCTTACTAATTATAAAATATTTGATTATACATATAAAATATGAATATAAATATCAGATACTGCTTATTCTGAGCAATAATTGAGCATTTAAGCGATTCTGCACTCGATCTAAATCATTTAGTCACAATAATCTACATTGAAACTCCTAATTTTGTCTAGAATATAATCAGAGCTTACTTATTTTAAAATATTTAATTTTTACATACAAAATATGCATACAATGACCAAATAAAGCTTATTCTGAGCAATATTAGAACATTTAAGCGATTCTGCACTCATTCTATGTCAGTTAATCATAATAAACTACATTTAACTCCATATTTTGTCTAGAATATAATTCAGAGCTTACTTATTATAAAATATTTAATGATACATACAAAATATGTATATAATGAGCAGATAAAGCTTATTCTGAGCAATATCTGAGCATTTAAGCGATTCTGCACTCATTCTAAAAAGTCATTTATCGCAATAATCTATATTAAAACTTATATTGTTTACAAAATGATTCCGATCTTACATACTATAAAAAATATTCTATTATGCATTGAAAATATGCATATAGTTTGCAAATAATGCTAATTCTGTGCATTTTTTTAGCATTTCAAGCGATTCTGGACTCAATCTATGTCATTTGAACATATAAATCTATATTTAATCTCTTTAAATTATCTCGAACATAATTCAGAGCTTACTAATTATAAAATATTTGATTATACATATAAAATATGCATATAATTATCAGATAAAGCTTATTCTGAGCAATAATTGATCATTTAAGCGATTCTGCACTCATTCTGAGTCATTTAATCATAATAATCTACATTGAAACTGTTTATTTTGTCTACAATTTAATTCATAGCTTATTTATTGTAATATATTTGATAATACATATAAAATATGCATATAATTATCAGATAAAGCTTATTCTGAGTAATAATTGAGCACTTAAGCGATTCTGCACTCATTCTAAGTCACTTAATCACTTTAATCTACATTTAAACTCTTTATTTTGTCTAGAATATAATTCAGAGCTTACTAATTATAAAATATTTAATTATACATACAAAAATATGCATATAATGAGCAAACATTCTGAGCAATATTAGATCATTTAAGAGATTCTGCACTCATTCTAGGTCATTTAATCACAATAAACTACATTTAAACTCCTTATTTTGTCTAGAATATAATTGAGAGCTTACTTATTATAAAATATTTAATTATACATACAAAATTTGCATATAATGAGCTAAAAAGCTTATTCTGAGCAATATTGGAGCTTTTAAGCGATTCTGCACTCATTCAAAGTCACTTACAACTTCTTATATTGTTTAAACTATGATTCTGATCTTACATAGTATAAAATATTTGATTATGCATATAAAATATGCATATATTTTTTAAATAATGCTAACTCTGTTCATATTTTTTTCAGTATTTCAAGCGATTGTGCACTAATTCTCAGTCACTTGAACATATAAATCAATATTTATACTCTTCAAATTATCTCAAATAGAATCAGAGCTTACTAATTGTGAAATATATCTGTACATATATAATTTGCATATAATTATCATCTAAATCTTGTTCTGAGAAATATTTGAGCATTAAAGCGATTCTGCACTCATTCTAAGTCATTTAATCACAATAATCTATATTTAAACTCTTTATATTGTTTTCAATATGATTCTGACCTCAAATATTATAAAATATTTGCTTATGCATATAAAATATGCAAATATTTTGTAAATAATGCTAATTCTGCACATTTTTTGAGCATTTCAAGCGATTATGCAATCAATCAAGGTCATTTGAACATATAAATCTATATTCAAACACTTTAAATAATATCGAATATAATTCAGAGCTTACTAATTATGAAATATTTGATTATACATATAAAATATGCATATAATTATCAGATAAAGCTTATTCTGAGCAATATTTGAGCATTTAAGAAATTCTGCATTCATTATAAGTCATTTAATCACAATAATCTACATTTAAACTCTATATATTGTTTACAATATGATCATGATATTATATTTTATGAAATATTTGATTATGCATAGAAAATATGCACATATTTTGCTAATAATGCTTATTATGTGCATGGTTTATAGCATTTCAAGCAATTATGTTCTCAATTCAAGTCATTTGAACTTATAAATCTTTATTTATACTCTTTAAATTATCTCGAATATAATTCAGAGCTTACTAATTATAAAATATTTGAATATACAGATAAAATATGAAGATAATTATCAGATAAAGCTTATTCTGAGCGATAATTGAGAATTTAAGCAATTCTGCACTCATTCTATGTCATTTAATTACAATAATCCACATTAAAACTCCTTATTTTGTCTAAAATAAAATCCAGAGATTACTTATTATAAAATATTTAATTATACATACAAAATATGCATATAATGAGCAAATAAAGCTTATTCTGAGCAATATTTGAGAATTTAAAAGAGATTCTGCACCCATTGTAAGTCATTTAATCGCAATAATCTATATTAAAACTCGTTATATTGTTGACAATATGATTCCGATCATTCATATTATAAAATTTTTTATTACGCATATATTTTGTAAAATATACATACAAAATTTGCTTATAATGAGCAAATAAAGCTTATTCTGAGCAATATTAGAGCATTTAAGCGATTCTAGACTTATTCTAGGTCATTGAATCACAATAATCTACATTTGGACTCCTAATTTTGTCTAAAATAGAATTCAGAGCTTACTTATAATAAAATATTTAATTATACATACAAAATATGCATATAATAATCTAGTAAAGCTTATTCTGAGAATTATAAAAGCATTTAAGCCATTCTGCACTCATTCTAAGTAATTTAGTCACAACAATCTACATTTAAACTCCTTATTTTATCAAGAATATAATTCATAGCTTAATTATCGTAAAATATTTAATTATACATACAAATTTAGCTTATAATGAGCAAATAAAGCTTATTCTGAGCAATATTAGAGCATTTAAGCGATTATGGACTCATTTTAAGTCATTGAATCACAATAATAAACATTGAGACTCCTTATTTTGTCTAGAATATAATTCAGAGCTTACTTAATTTTAAATATTTATTTTTACATACAAAATATGCTCATAATGAGCAAATAAAGCTTATTCTGAGCAATATTAGAGCATTTAAGCGATTCTGGACTTATTCTAAGTCATTGAATCACAATAATCTACATTTGGACTCCTTATTTTGTCTAAAATATATAATAAAATATTTAGTTATACAAACAAAATATGCATATAATAATATAGTAAAGCTTATTCTGAGAATTATAAAAGCATTTAAGCGATTCTGCACTCATTCTAAGTAATTTAGTCACAACAATCTACATTTAAACTCCTTATTTTATCAAGAATATAATTCATAGCTTAATTATTGTAAAATTTTTAATTATACATACAAATGTAGCTTATAATGAGCAAATAAAGCTTATTCTGAGCAATATTAGAGCATTTAAGCGATTATGGACTCATTTTAAGTCATTGAATCACAATAATAAACATTGAGACTCCTTATTTTGTCTAGAATATAATTCAGAACTTACTTATTATAAAATATTTAATTATACATACAGGATATCCATATAATGAGCTAATAAAGCTTATTCTGAGCAATATAAAAGCATTTAAACGATTCTGGACTCATTCTAAGTAATTTAATCACAATAATCTACATTTAAACTCCTTATTTTATCTAGAATATAATTCATAGCTTAATTATCGTAAAATATTTAATTATATATACAAACGTAGCTTATAATGAGCAAATAAAGCTTATTCTGAGCAATATTAGAGCATTTAAGCGATTCTGCACTCATTCTAAAAAGTCATTTAAACGCAATAATCTATATTAAACTCGTTATATTGTTTACAATATCATTCCGTTCATACATATTATAAAATAAATAAATATACATATAAAATATGCATATAGTTTGCAAATAATGCTAATTCTGTACATTTTTTTATCATTTCAAGCGATTCTGCAATCAATCAAGGTCATTTGAACATATAAATCTATATTCAAACTCTTTAAATTATCTCGAAATTCAGAGCTTACTAATTATAAAATATTTGATTATACATATAAAATATGCATATAATTATCAGATAAAGATTATTCTGAGCAATATTTGAGCATTTAAGTGATTCTGCACTCATTCTAACTCATTTAATCGCAATAATCTATATTTAAACTCTTTATATTGTTTACAATATGATTATGATATTATACTTTATAAAATATTTGATTATGCATAGAAAATATGCACATATTTTGCTAATAATGCTTATTCTGTGCATGGTTTATAGCATTTCAAGCGATTATATTCTCAATTCAAGTCATTTGAACTTATAAATCTTTATTTATATTCTTTAAATAATCTCGAATATAAATCAGAGCTTACTAATTACAAAATATTTGATTATACATATAAAATATGAATATAACTATCAGATAATGCTTATTCTGATAAATAATTGAGCATTTAAGCGATTCTGCACTCGTTCTAAGTCATTTAGTCACAATAATCTACATTGAAACTCCCAATTTTGTCTTGAATATAATTAAGAGCTTACTTTTTTTAAAATAATTAATTTTTACATACAAAATATGCATACAATGAGCAAATAAAGCTTATTCTGAGCAATATTAGAGCATTTAAGCGATTTTGCTTTCACTCTATGTCATTTAATCACAATAAACTACATTTAAACTCCATATTTTGTCTAGAATATAATTCAGAGCTTATTATAAAATATTTAATTATACATACAAAATATGTATATAATGAGCAGATAAAACTTATTCTGAGCAATATTTGAGCATTTAAGCGATTCTGCACTAATTCTAAAAAGTCATTTATCGCAATAATCAATATTAAAACTTCTTATATTGTTTACAAAATGATTCTGATTTTACATATTATCAAATATTTTATTACGCATTGAAAATATGCATATAGTTTGCAAATAATGCTAATTCTGTGCATTTGTTGAGCATATAAATCTATATTTAAGCTCTTTAAATTATCTCGAATATAAATCAGAGCTAACTAATTATGAAATATTTGATTATACATATGAAATATACATATAATTATCAGCTAAAGCTTATTCTTAGCAATAATTGATCATTTAAGCGATTCTGAACTCATTCTGAGTCATTTAATCATAATAGTCTACATTGAAACTGTTAATTTTGTCTAGAATTTAATTCAGAGCTTACTTATTGTAATATATTTGATTATACATATAAAATATGAATACAATTATCAGATAAAGCTTATTCTGAGTAATAATTGAGCACGTAAGCGATTCTGCACTCATTCTAAGTCACTTAATCACTATAATCTACATTTAAACTCCTTATTTTGTCTAGAATATAATTCAGAGCTTACTGATTATAAAATTTTTAATTATACATACAAAATATGCATATAATGTGCTAACAAAGCTTATTCTGAGCAATATTAGAGCATTTAAGAGTTTCTGCACTCATTATAGGTCATTTAATCACAATAAACTAGATTTAAACTCCTTATTTTCTCTAGAATATAATTGAGAGCTTACTTATTATAAAATATTTAATTATACGAACAAAATATGCATATAATTAGTTAAAAAGCTTATTCTGAGCATTAAAAACCGATTCTGCACTCATTCAAAGTCATTATAGACTCCTTATATTGTTTAAACTTTGATTCTGATCTTACATAGTATAAAATATTTGATTATGCATATAAAATATGCATATATTTTGTAAATAATGCTAATTCTGTGCATATTATCAGTATTTCAAGCGATTGTGCACTAATTCTCAGTCATTTGAACATATAAATCAATATTTATACTCTTTAAATTATCTCAAATATAATTCAGAGCTTAATTGTAAAATATTTCTGTACATATATAATTTGCATATAATTATCATATAAATCTTGTTCTGAGCAATATTTGAGCATTAAAGCGATTCTGTACTTATTCTAAGTCAATTAATCACAATAATCTATATTTAAACTCTTTATATTGTTTTTAATATGATTCTGATCTTACATATTATAAAATATTTTCTTATGCGTATAAAATATGCATATACTTTGTAAATAATGCTAATTCTCAACATTTGTTGAGCATTTCAAGCGATTATGCAATCAATCAAGGTCATTTGACCATATAAATCTATATTCAAACTCTTTAAATAATATCGAATATAATTCAGAGCTTACTAATTATGAAATATATGATTATAAATATAAAATATGCATATAATTATCAGATAAAGCTTATTCTGAGCAATATTTGAGCATTTAAGATATTCTGCACTTATTATAAGTCATTTAATCACGATAATCTACATTTAAACTCTATATATTGTTTACAGTATGATTCTGATCCTATATATTATAAAATATTTGATTATGCATAGAAATTATGCATATATTTTGTTAATAATGCTTATTCTGTGCATTGTTTTTAGCTTTTCAAGTGATTCTGCACTCAGTTTAATTCATTTGAACATATAAATCTATATTTAAACACTTAAAATTGTGTCGAATATAATTCAGAACTAAGTAATTATAAAATATTTGATTATACATATAAAATATGGATATAAATATCAGATAATGCTTATTCTGAGCAATAATTGAGCATTTAAACGATTCTGCACTCGTTCTAAGTCATTTAGTCACAATAATCTACATTGAAACTCCCAATTTTGTCTAGAATATAATTCAGAGCTTACGTATTTTAAAATATTTAATTTTTACATACAAAATATGCATACAATGAGCAAATAAAGCTTATTCTGAGCAATATTAGAGCATTTAAGCGATTCTGCACTCATTCTATGTCATTTAATCACAATAACCTACATTTAAAATGAGCAGATAAAGCTTATTCTGAACAATATTTATGCATTTAAGCGATTCTGCACTCATTCTAAAAAGTCATTTTATCGCAATAATCTATATTAAAACTTCTTATATTGTTTACAAAATGATTCCGATCTTACATATTATAAAATATTTTATTATGCATTGAAAATATGCATATAGTTTTCAAATAATGCTAATTCTGTACATTTTTTGAGCATTTCACGATTCTGCAATCAATCAAGGTCATTTGAACATATAAATCTATATTCAAACTCCTTAAATTATCTCGAATATAATTCAGAGCTTGCTAATTATAAAATATTTGATTATACATATAAAATATGCATATAATTATCAGATAAAGATTATTCTGAGCTATATTTGAGTATTTTAGCGATTCTGCACTCATTCTAAGTCAATTAATCACAATAATCTATATTTAAACTCTTTATATTGTTTAAAATATGATTCTGATCTTATATATTATAAAATATTTGATTATTCATAGAAATTATGCATATATTTTGTTAATAATGCTTATTCTGTGTATTTTTTTTAGCATTTCAAGCGATTCTGCTCTCAATTTAATTCATTTGAACATATAAATCTATATTTAAACTCTTTAAATTATCTCGAATATAATTCAGAGCTTACTAATTATAAAATATTTGATTATACATATAAAATAAGTATAATTTTATCAGATAATGCTTATTCTGAGCAATAATTGAGCATTGAAGTGATTCTACGCTCGTTCTAAGTCATTTAGTCACAATAATCTACATTGAAACTCTTAATTTTGTCTAGAATATAATTCAGAGCTTACTTATTTTAAAATATTTAATTTTTACATACAAAATATGCATATAATGACCAAATAAAGCTTATTCTGAGCAATATAGAGCATTTAAGCGATTCTGCACTCATTCTATTAATCACAGTAATCTACATTTGAACTCCTTATTTCGTCTAGCAAGTAATTAAGAGATTACTTATTATAAAATATTTAATTATACATAAAAAATATGCATACGATGAGCAAATAAAGCTTATTCTGAGCAATATTAGAGCATTTAAGCGATTCTGCACTCATTCTGAGTCATTTAATCACAATAATCTACATTTAAACTCCTCATTCTGTCTAGAATATAATTTAGAGCTTACTTATTATGAAATATTTAATTATACATAAAAAATATGCATATAATGAGCAAATAATGATTATTCTGTGCCATATTTGAGCATTTCAGCGATTCTGTACTCGTTCTAAAAAGTCATATAATCGCACTAATCTATATTAAAACTCGTTATATTGTTTACAATATGATTCCGATCTTAAATATTATAAAATATTTGATTACGCATAGAAAATATGCATATATTTTGCTAATTCTGTGCATTTGTTGAGAATTTCAAGCGATTCTAGACTCAATCTAAGTCATTTGAATATATAAATCTATATTTAAACTCTTTAAATTATCTCGAATATAATTGAGAGCTCACTAATTATAAAATATTTAATTATACATATAAAATATGAATATAATTATCGTATAAAGCTTATTCTGAGAATTAATTCAGCATTTAAGCGACTCTGCACTCATTCTAAGTCATTTAATCAAAATAATCTACATTGAAACTCCTAATTTTGTCTAGAATATAATTCAGAGCATACTTATTATAAAATATGAATATAATTATCAGATAAAGCTTATTCTGAGCAATAATTGAGAATTTAAACGATTATGCACTTATTCTAAGTCTATTAATCACAATAATCTGCATTTAAACTCCTTATTTTTTTTCTAGAATATGATTCTGATCTTACATATTATAAATATTTGATTATACATAGAAAATATGCATATATTGTGTAAATAATGCTTATTTTGTGCATTTTTGAGCATTTCAATCGATTTTGCACTTATTCCAAGTCATTTGCTCACATTAATCTACATTTAGACTCCTTATTTTGTCTAGCATATAATTCCGATCTTATTTATTATAAAATATTTAATTATACATACAAAATACGCATATAATGAGCAAATTAAATTTATTTTGATCAATATTTGAGCATTTAAGCGATTCTGCCGTCATTCAGAGTCATTTAATGGCAATAATCTATATTCGCTACATGAAGCTACACTTAGAAAATTAACTGAACATTGTGGCGAATTTTCATCCCTGAGATGAAGATCAGAGAAATTTCAGTAGGCATGAACACTGTTTCTTCGCGTTCGTCACCTGACGTCACCGAAAACTCAACAACATTATATATATATATAACTAGATTCGTAAGTTGGGAAGCCCCAACTTGCATTGGAACATGTCAATAAAATTTGTCAATAAAAGATGGAAGTTGTATTTGGAGGCCGAGGTTAATTCTTTTTTTTTTTTTAATGAAGGGCCGTTGGAAAGACCGAGGTTAATTCTAATTGAATTGGTTAGAAGGGAAAAAATGGTTGGATTTTTGTAACGAATTACATACCACGACCATGTAAGGAATAACAAAATTACATTTCCAGATGTAATGGTCACTATGCAATTTATCCACTTTCTAATTTAAAGTTTTAATCGAACTTTTGAGAAATTAACGATACCATCAGCGATATTGTGCTAGTACGTACTTGATTATGCAAGTTAATTGGAAAATTAATTATTTTATAGTTTCAAAATATAGGTTCAGAAATAAATTTAGGAACTGTTGAGAGTTTCACACCATATATGATTTTAATTGCACAGTATAATCTATAGAGATATAGAGGTGAATAAGGAACTAGCAAGTTGATATGGGATGCATAGCATATTTGGCCCAACAAAGAAAAGTAATGGAGCAAAACGGACAATTAACTAATCGTGTTTATGTGATTTTCTCTCTGGAAAGAAGTTTCAGTGCCATTTTTTATGAAATTATATTCTTGGTCGTAGGTTTATTGAAAAATTAAAAGGGTGAACTGAGAAATCTTATAATATTGTGTGATCTGGAATGCTTGAGGCATGGATTGAGGATGAGATTAGCGTGATTAAATTCTTCAATGTCATTTAACCACTCCATTCTTCTCAATATCAGAGGCATGGATTGAGGATGAGATTAACATAATTGTGGCTAACGGCTTATTTCGAAAAAGAATTTGGAGATGAAAAAAAGGGAGCACGAGAGAGAAGCTGGAGAGAGAGCAGGAGAGGTTGCGACGTCTCAGAGAGAGGAGGGGGAGACAGAAAATACGGGAGAGGAGAAGATGTGTTTGGAAAGCGTGCTATTTTTTGCTTTTCATTAAATGTTGAGAAATTGAATGGTTTTCGGATATAAATCAGGACCCTTGATCAAAATATAATCCCACGGCCACTGATGTGTGGCAACTGGGGGCAGAAAAATTTGAGGCAGCGGAACGCTGCTCGTAGGGCAAAGCAGAAAAATTCAATTCAGGCCCAACTTGTCATTCACTAAGTGAATCATTTGTTCCAATGCACCAAAAGCAGCCCACCATTCAAACGCAAGCCCAAAAATGTGCACCTCTCCAGCCCAAATCGTATGGCATCATAACCATCCAATTCTAAAACTGACGGCATCTAACAGGGGTGAACTATTCATTACTGTTCATCACCCTATTCCAAATTCAAATATTGTTAATGTGGACAACTTTATGTAATGAGGACGATGTTATAGAAATCTAACACCGGTACATCTATTATAGGATAGTAACTGATTAGAGATTTCGTTTACAAACAAATAAAGACAAAAAAAAAAATTAAAAAAAACGATGACTTCCGTGTTACTATGCGATGATTCCTAAATGAAGAAGCCGTTCCAAATGACCAAATGATTATATAATTTTTCATATGTGATTCCTAATTGAAGAAATCGTTCCAAATGACCATAGAATCTGAGAATCATATAACTTTTCACACTCTAAGCTATAGATTAACTTTTTAATAGTATAATAGTGCACCATGTTGACTGAAAAGGTTGCGCTTGTCAGTTGTCACATGAATAACCAATCCAATATTCATAAACATAAGAGTTCTGTGTCTAGATATTTTATCAAATGTTTTAAGATGTTCAACTAATTAATTCTTTTAACTTCATACCAGTTAGATATCATCATTATATAGAAGTGATCGAATATAATCTTCACGTGATTTCGAAATAATGATGCTTGTGAGAGACCGCTTATGACATATTCTGCTCACACGCCAAAATTCATTAAACGATATATGAATAACCGGTGCTTGAAAAATTATAAATCTCCTTACTAATTGCTCCGAAACCTGATACCGTGAACTGATATAAGATTCGGTTATAAATTAGTCAAACAAATATGCCCAGATCCCGTGCCGTGACCTCCTCAGGTCTTTTCCTGGAAACTTTCTGGCAAACAGTTTGATCAGACCAGCTATAGGTTCAGCACTCAGTTTATCCCATATAATTATATAACAAGTCAGACTATCATGTTTTTTCTTAAAAAAAAAAAAAAAAAAAAAAAAAAAATCAGACTATCGTGAGACTAACAGTTTCGAAAAGAGAGTTCTTCCTGAATGAAATAGTTTGCAGAGATTCCTCTACGAAATGGTATCAAATAAAAAACATAAAAAAGTTAACAACGCTCTAAAGATCAGGAACCTAATGAGAATACCAGCATAAGAGATGTGCGAGAGAAGAAAATTAGCAAACAAAAGCTAAATACAAGAAACAAAATCTGAAAAATTGATGTACACTGACAACAAAAATGACACTACCAAACTGTCCGAGCTACTGAGACAGCTAGTAGCTCCGGTGGAGCTTGAAATACCACCAAATATACACTAAGTCTATATCCAGAACATTCAAAATTAAACAGATCACCATATTGTACACCTACACCAAGAAACTAGTTCTGAACACTCTTTTGAAGCAGGGGGAGGGAAAAAAAATGAGTATCACCACACACAAATACCCCTTTGTAACAAGTTTCATGGAGAAATAAAACCTTACTTTTCTTCTTTTTCATTTACTTTTTGGTTTTCCTTGTTTTCCTTGGGAGCATCTTTTTCAGGCAACTCCTGCTCCACAGGTACACTACTCACCACTTCACTATCTGTAGCAGTAGCTGAAGCTTCCACTTCTGCAACTGGACTAACAGGATTTTCTCCTACAGAGGGACTCGGCAGTCTAACTTCAGATTGGTTTGAGGTGTTTAGCGCATTGCAGTGAGGACAATAGTATGTTATGTGCGGGAAATCCTCCTTTCTCGCCAGGCCTGAAATTTCATTTCATGAAAGTTGACTTTCTATTACATAGATTAAAAATTCCATCTAAGCTCAATTTGATATATGAAATATAAATGTCTTGGATTGGTTAATCTAGGATCTGAAAATGTTACAATCCTTTTAATTCCTGTATAATATATAAGACACCGAACTAAGATATCGCTCACAACTAACTAGTAATGATCCAACAAAATTAACAAAATGTTAATGATGCTTTTAAAATGATTAACTAACTTTTTATTCCAGAAAGCAAATAAAATGTTTCTATTTGAAAGTAAAATATGATGCAGCAGAATAACTTTTTAAAATTGTTGACTAAAGCTGGAATCATGAAGATGTAGTCATACTCAACAAATATATAACCAAATTATTCCAGGAAAATTAACGATGCAACAACATAGAACAAGTTTGCAACTTTAGCAAATCTACCAAGTATCTTAGTTTTTAATTGATGTACTTCTTAACTAGGTAGCCTCTACCAAGTATCTCTCTAAAAAAAACACTTCAGCAAATCTAAAAATCTAAGATACATTTTTATAGAGACCATGAATATCACAGCAATGATATTGACAGTGGGAGTATTTTCATGCATTTACCAAAATAACACTGGGAATTCCATGTGTAACCTTATATTTATTATATATATCTCAGATGCCTTTTAAAAACTGGTAGATGTCAGTTACAGGACAATTTGCCACTCTGTGACTTTCCTGATTTACCAAGAGATGAATGGCCACAACGAGTGGCTTCTCAGGTGACTCAATTAAAAGTTACCACTAAGGAAATACACATGACCTTTTCTGTCTCGTGCACTAAGAATGGAGCTAATACCGATACAATTTAAAGTACAATAAGGCTTACCATTGTGCATATGGCAGTTGCCGCAGATAAGAGCATAAGATTGGGTCGGATCCTCTCCAACTAGCAATGCAGCAACTCTGGCTATCCATCCACCATCATTTAAAGCAGGGCCATTATAATGGCCGACTACCATCGGTCCCTGTGCTCTGGTCATCTCCTGACCGTCAGGTCCTACTTCATGCATCCCACTGTTCTGCACCACAGTTGTGCTTCCCATGGTGTGGCCCCCAGCTTGAGGAAGCCTCCTGTTTCTCAAGCCAGCATTGGATTGGGACAGTTCTATGTCACTGCTCCTAGCCAGTGCTGGGTCAGTATTTGATTCGTCCCCGACAAAGACTTTGAGCCCTGAATCGGCACCTAATTTGGATGCGAGAACTGTAGCTGCAGCAGCCTTGGCTGCTGGGTCCAGGTCATATTTCTGCAAAGATAAATAACAAGGCTCAATGTTGGATTTGGGTTAGAACATGGTCTATCACCGTGTTGTATACTGGTATTGCAGCAATATTACCAGACACTTGGAACTTCATTGTCTACCTTCCTAATTTATTTCAATGGTTTGAGTTGAAGCAGATACGTCATTTAAGGTACAAATTGTTAATCTTAAGTTTAACAGGTTATAAAAAAAAAAACTCAAAATCCAGGAGCTTGTTGAAGATTAACCGGGGGGCAGGGGTGCAAAAGTTCTGGGAAGAGAAGAAGCTTCAGTCTCACCTGAATAAGTTGTTGAGTAGTGTAGTAATTTGTCCTCTCTTTGAGCTCGTCTATCTTGGCCTTTCTCTCAGCCCTCAGTTTTTCCAGTGTAGTTTGGTCCTTGCTATCCACTACATATGAAAAACCAAATTTAGCATAATCCAAAAATATCAAAGTTCAGGTACTAACCAATGTAGGGAATTCATACTTACACATGCGTGTCAGTCTTATTAATGCTGAATATACTGCCGAGGATAGAAATGGTAACAGAAACATGGGTAAAACTCGAACTGCTCTCATCTGCCAATCCATGTCAGGTGCTCTGGTTGTTGCTATAGCATAAATCACTGCTACAATCTGAAATTAAGTTAAAAAATCATTACTAAAACTGTTCTGCCTCGACTTTGCCAGAATATTTAAAATGAATACATTTAAAAGAAAGGGGGTGTCAACATTGAAAGTTGGTCAAGATAAATATCAAAATACACGAGTTGTTCCAATAAACAATACACAGCATAACTCCTCCACTCCAAACATTCTATTGGTAAACTAAGAAGAGGTCATCTAAATTACTCAATAAACTGAAATCAGGTAATTATTATTGTTATTCATTAATCTCCTTAAGCAATGCGCAAATAATTACAAGAACAAAGATTATCAAGTGTTAATTTGCTTGTGTGCATATTCCCATTGGTTGGGAGCAATTTCAAGTGAAACTATAACTTAACAAAACTTGCTACTTCCGAAAGACAATTCCTTTATACCAGAACGACTAACCCAATCTACATCTATCATCACACTAAACAAAACAATAGAGAAATAAACAAAATTAAAAAAAAAACAGACCTCAGATATAATTGATATGAAAATGAGATTCCGAACCATGCGCCTTGACGACTGAGCTCGCTTCTTAATTCTAGCATGAACAGTCGCCTCCTCCTTGGACAAGTACTGAAGCCTCTTCTCGAAATCCTCGCTTCTCATCCCGCCAAAAATCCCGCGCCAAATTCTGACGAAAAACCCGGGTTTCCGTTTCTTGGTCGGCGCCTCCTTGGAAGCGTCCTTGATATCTCGCTCCGCCGCCTCCGTCGGCGCCGGAGGAGGCGCAGAAGCTTCATCCGAAGCCATTGGTACCAATCGGAAGTCGCTCGTTCAGATCTGGAGATTGATGTTTGGATCGATCGAGTGGAATCGATCGGATCGGATTGGGAGAGAAAGAGGGAGAGAAGAAGCGTTGATTGGTGATTGGATTGATTGACGTGCTTTTGAGGGAAGGAGAAAGAAGTGAGAGAGGAAGTATAAAGAAGGAAGAAATGTTTGTGTTTTTATCTATTGGAGTTTGGAGGTGTGGCCGAAGAAAGGCATTTTATGTTAAAAGGAAGGTTAATTTATTAGGAAAAGAATCATGTCTGCCAGTAAGTAGTAACTGATAAACAGATACAAGCAAAATTAATTAATTAATTAAATTGTTAGGCAGCTTTTAAACAGGTAATAATTAAATTAAAATTAAAATAATTATAATTATTTGAAATATAAAAGATATGTGGCGTTAACCAAAATAATTGTTGAATGTGAAGTCCATTATATTTGACATTCAGCATTTTTTAATGCTTAATTATACGTATCAATATACACACAGACCAGAAAGAATGTGTAATTTGCTATACTCTTTTTACTTAAACCCAAGGCAATGAAAAACAAATTCACTTTTGTAGTAAAGATTATCTAGAATTTTTTTGAACTTCTAAACTCAAACCAAAGAGAGCTTTTGTGCGAACAAAAAGTAAATACTAACTAAATTCTTTTAAGCAGAGTAACAACCAATGCAATAATCCATAAAATTATTTATATGTACGCTATAATCTAGTTAGATAAAGTATTTGAGAATATTGTTGTTAATTACTTATTGATAAAACTAAAATACTAAATTTATAAATTGTTCAGTTGATCATCGACTTATTTATCACAAAAAATTTATTAAAATTTGTTACAATGATATCTCGCTGTTACCGATCATGATTGTTGCTAAATTAATCTGTTATCGATATAATCTACCAAGGGAAAAATAAGGTAAATTTTCTCTATTTGTACAATGTATATGAGAAAATAATAAATAGACACGATACGTCGATATCTTCTAATTTGCACGACGAGAAGAATAATTAAGTTGTACAAGTCAATGATAGGGTACGAAATTGATAATGATAATCCAGTCTAAACAAACAAATTTTTTACTCTCTGTGTACATAATATCATAAAAAGACAAATTAATTACGTATATGTTGGCCTAACTATTCTTTTAGAAAATATAAAAATATTGCTTACTATTAAAATATATGAAAAATTCTATGAACCAATTTCACCAAATTAATATTTTGTAATTGAATAAACGATTGAAAACTTGTCATATATGATTTTGTATTGTTTAATTAGCTTACAAGTAACAAGATAAAAAAAAAAAGTATAAAAGCTCTCATCTCATCTAAAATCAATAACTTATCGATTTTTTTTGTCCGTATCCTTATAAGATAAACCCACCAAAAATATCCTTATATTTATACGCATTTACAAATATGATATTCACACCCCCTAAGTTGTATGTACTTTGTTTTAATTTCCGTGTTTTCATCTATTAATGAAGAATACATACTGCACTCGCGAAGCCGACTGAAAAGAATGTTTTTTTCAATTTGCATGATTGTCAAATAAAATGGAGCTTTCAGTCGTAAGGAGTATCCAGAATCTCTAGATATTTCATGATTCTCGAGTGAGAACAGCATTCGCATTGGTCTAAGTCAAATTAAAGCAAGTTTTATATAATTAAAAGAAGTCTCGAGGAATATACATACTGTCAGCTATTCTTGTGGGGACACATTACGCGGACCTATTGCAGAGATTGTAACTTCATTTGGGGTTAGGTTACCGAAAGTAATACCCCTTTGAAGTAAGATTTGCGTCTTGATCATGTCCAACTATAGCAGTGTGCGGAACTGTTAGATGATATCTGAACCACCAATGTCGAAGCGCGTAATTCATAATCATTAATCAAGAACCGTTCAAACCATGTCGCCATACATCACATACGTCCCTACAATTGGAGAGGAACTGGAGGTAAAGATTCAAGAGAACGGGACCCAAAAGCAGCTCCGCGTTTCTATCAGCTGTATATCCGAACGAGGGAGCAGCTCACACGGTTACACACTTACACCAGGATTCTTTATTTTTTTAGTATTTTTCTTGACAGCTGGATTCTGTAGAAGTTTCTCGAACAAGAAAATAAGTCCGGACAGAGGAGGAGGTTAACTTAATTGCTGATGGACTTGGGATTTGCTACCGACATTGGCCATGACCCCTTTTAATGCGGATCTCCATGGAAAATTGGAAACCAACCTAGCTAGTTAGGCTGGACACTTAAGTGAAGTGATGATAATTCTCCTGCTAATCAGGGGCGGAGGCAGCAGGGGCGAAGGGGAGCTTGGCCCCTCTAAGATTTTAATTTTGTGTGAATAGGTTTTTTCAATTATATGCTAAATCTTGTTAATATATAACATATTGCATCCTTAATAAAAGAGTTCAAATATAATAAATATAGCTCCAATACATTCTAGTTAAGTTTATTGTTTATTCAAACTAGTTTAATTATAATTTTTTCTTTTAGAACAAATTTAAAAGACGAACAATCACAAATAAAATATTGCTCAAATATAAAAATCTTTGCTTATTATTGTTTTAAGAAAAAGTTACTACTTTATTGTATTTGATACAATTCATGTTCAGAAAAATTTACTACTATAGAATGATGCAATATTTATTTTTTTTTTTGTCAATTTTTTTAACTTTTTAAACTTTCAAACTTTAGTATGTCTAAGTCAAATTTTGGCCCTTCCAAAATCAAAATCCTAGCTCCATCCTACTGCTAATGAAAATGAATGTTTCAAAATGTATATAATAAATGAATACAATTGTAACAATTTTTTTTGTATTTATGTGGTTAGAGACTGGCTTGGCCTCATAGCAAATTACGTGCAATATATTTTTTAATTTTAGTTGGCTCAGAATTATGCATAGGAGAAAATTCACACAATATATAAGATTATCACGAAGAATTAAAATTTCCATATGGTTATTATTGTCCAAAATACGATTCATAATTAACTAAGTCAATAACATTAAAATAAAACGAAATTTTCAGGGTTAAATCACAAAAGAGAAAAGCAAAAAAGAAAAAGAAAATGCAGAAAAGTTAAATTACAGAATTTAAAAAGCCCCATTCTAAGAATTAGAAAAAAAAAAAAAATCGATAGAATGCTCTCCTGCAGGTTAATTAGTTCATTGTTTTGTTCCTATTCCCCTTCAGAATGCTGCTAACTTAGTATCAATAGCAAAGGGAGACAGGTGAGTAGGTTCAAATAAACACACCAAATTGTACAAATCCGTTGATATTGATGTACAGCGTACCCCTTAGCTAAAATTGCTGAGCATATTAAATCTAATATACACTTGGCACTTCTCAATCAGAGCTTCACAACTGCCGAGTAATTAAGGATGACGAATGCAGGTGACTGCATCTGTTAAGGCTTGTACTGATTAGGTCCATCAGAGGAATTACATGAGCCAATGTATCAATAGCAATTTAGTTTTCTATTCTAATTTTTCTACATAACACAGTAAATGACATGCAATTAAGCTAATTAATGAAGTTCTTTTTTTTAAAAAAAAAAACCTTGACAGAAACTGAAGCTAACTAATGAAGTTGTATTGCTCTCTTTAGAACTTTACATGAATTATACGAGTAGTACTAGAGCGAAGCATATTTGAAATCAAATCAAACCGAACCTCAACTTTTAAATTTTTCAAATGGCCGATCTTTTGCCTAATGACAAAAAGTTGTGTTATATCAGTAGGTTTGTAAAACACTACACAGAGCTTGTAAAATTGCCAGGTTGATTATACTGGTACGTCAAATGAGGCATTGCCCTTATCTAGCTTGATCATTCTAAAATACCTTTTTAGAAAATGCCACCTCACATATGCTGATCACAGGTCTTGTCCTGGATAAAATCTGCATTGTTTCGGCACAGGATTAGCAGTCAGATCAGAAATCTAAACTGCCGAATGGATGAGATTTGTAGCAGCAACCTCACAAAAACCTGGAGAGCATCTCCAAAACCGAGAGGCAGATAACATCTGTTGACAGGCGTCAGACTTCCTCACTGTCAGATCCAGATGTTGTCGGAAAGGAAATAAGAGAAGCCACTGAGAAGCCTATGGAGGTAATACTCGATGACAAGAGACTATATTGAATCCCGGTTCTGCCACTATTGTTTATTATATACAGTAGCATCAATTCTAGCCTTAAATTTATTATATACATTTATTATTAAATTCTGGCCTTAAATTTTTTATTAAATTTGCACTCAATCTCTTTAGAACCCCTTGTGGTTGGAAGATGCAATGCTCTATAACGGCTCTATTTCTTTCTTTCCAAATCTGATTGTGTACGCAAAAAATTCTAACCCCCCCTCATCCAATCCTCTGACAATCTGTTGTATGGCCTGGTTAATATCCAAAGGGAGGTCTACACATATCGCAAAACCTGATAATTTAGAACTTCAAAACCTCATAATCTAGTACTTGAAAACTAAAGTTGGAGTGTTATCTGGTCATCTTCAGCTCAGATGATCTTGTACTATTTTAAGATTCAAGCTCAGCAGCTGAACTGTGACTTCCAAATTTAACAAAAAGGCACTCCAAAAATCTACAGTTGCTAACTACATGAGAGTTGGTAATTTACAAACAAATGCATCTCTGCATACAAATTATCAGTTTATAACTTATAATTTTGAAATCTACCACAAGTTGGAGTATTCCCTCATGCGACTCATACCCTCCAAATCGCCCAAAATACGTGCCAACCATACTTCCAAATTTCTTTGAATCTCCTTGAAGTTGTTTCTTATTGAATCCAAAGATCGCCTTGTCCTGAGCTTGGCCTCGGGGCTGAACTCTTCTCCAAAGCTATATATACTGATGTTGAGGGTTTCGGATTGAACAGTGTTGAGTTTGACGCGAGTCTCTGTTGCACGGTGTTGCAAATGTTTTGCCTCCATCAGGAATTCCGTCTGTCTCTGTATGCGCAATTCTGCTCCTATGGCTGGATTAGAGGGGTCACTAGCTCGCTATGAAACAGGGGAAATAAAATAAAAAAATAGAACACTTGTTAAGTTTTATTATTGTTTCAAGTATTGAAATGTTGTTAATTTGTTATTATGCAAATGGACCATCTCAACTGCTCAATGCTGCTTCTAAGTACAATAAATTATATAAAAATGAAAAGATAAAATGTACCATTCTTTTGCATAGATCGTCAATTCTCACAGCAAGTGATTGGTATCGTTTGGCTTGTTTTCGCATTAAGGACGGGATCTTTGAAATATCTCCTTTGCCCAGATTTTCTAGGTTTGTTAATTCTTCCTCCAGTGCTCTCAGCTTGCTTGGTACACCTGATGATTCCAGATCAATTTTCCAAGGAGCTTGTCTGGAAATTTATAAAATTGAATGTAGATTAATTTTTATTTTCTCCCAAATAGCAATGAACTTCTATGTTTTAGAATTACCTTGCTGTTACATGCTTCAGACCATCCATTGGATCAACAGAATCATAATTCAGGCTCTACAAGATTTGTGTATGTTAGGAAGATAGATACTAACTTCTACTGTTAAAATAACTTGGTTAATTTCACTTGCATAAAGCTGCAGTACCATGTAAGGGAACTCATATTTTGATGTAAGGTAGAGAAATAAACAAAGTGCTAAGGTTGCGAAACACATGGGTCCACTAGATGGGTGAACAGATACTGTAACAGTCCACAACCTCTAATTTTATTTTTGTATTTCTCTTTACTTGGCTGTAGTTGCTAATTGGCCATAAAATGCAGCTAAAGAGTGAAGAATTACTAACATTGCTGAAGGACTTGACAATGACAAGTACAAAACTCAAATGCATGTACCATACCACCAGTTTGATGTGGCAGTGGCACCATTTCCCCAACTAGCAATAATGGTTCCTATCATACTAACTCATGCTGACCTACATGTAATTTCATGACCAGCATAACATGGACAAGCGAACAGTAATAGGTACTACCACAATGAGAAACTTTCCTGCCATAAAACCAAAGGCACAGAAACAATACCTGCCAAGGATTGTAATCAGGAATGGGCTTGGCACTTGGATTGGATAGATGATACCAATTAGCATCAGTACTGTGAAAGATGGCATTATTTTGGGGGCCAAGGCCATGGCCATCCATTGAAAGTAATGGCATTTTCAAACTTTGTTGATAGAAGATAGCCGCCATCTCATCCAATTCCAACCCTTCTTCACCCCCCTCTTCATACAGAAGCACCCTTTCCTCTTCATCCACCTCTTCCTCACTAATCTCACCTTCCTCTTCCCTGTCCTCCTCTCCATCTTCTGTCTTCTCCCTTCCATCAACAGCATTCTCACCAGAACCCACAACGGCATTTGTTGATCTGGCAACTAAAAGTTCTCTTTCAAGAGATTCGACCTGAGCCCGCAGCTCCGATTCCACAGCTTGCGTATCCTCGAGGCGATTTAGAAGGTTGCGCTCGGTCTCTAGCCAAGCACTGCGATGCTCGGCTAATATCTCTGTTGCACGCGCATTCGCACGGCCATCCTCCTTTCTCCGAGCTCGTATTTGCCTCAATTGATCTTCTGCCTCAAACAACCTCAGTGCCAAGACCCTATATATTCAAAGTACTTATTGAAAAATTTACAAAATCAATTGATTGATGAAGAAAATTGGACAGAATCTGAGGATGAAGAGCAGATTGTGAACTAACTAACCTGTTCCTGGACTGGAGAGAGGTGACATAGGAAAGAGAATGCTTTGGGAGGAGGCCTAGAAACACAGAGAAACTCAATCCCAGGTATGTTGTCAGTACCTTTTTTATTTCTTCGGTTGAAGTACTAGTACTAGTACTACTACAGCCAGCATTGCAATTTGAATTAGGAGAGACCCTTGGTTTCTCTTTGATTCCTTCTTCATCCGACATTATAGCAGAATTTGTTGTTGTTTCTTTTCCCGTGTGTTAGAGAGAGCAAATGGTCTGGCCTCAACCTGGTCGTTCTAATTCCCACGCAGGCCCTGTGCCTGGCAAGACAGCCTGCCTGGTCGGCCCATGGGCTACGCCTCGACGCCCTGTGCCTGCCCGCAGCTGCCTGCAGTTGCCTGTCGTGAGAGGTGAAGAGTGAAGACTGAGAGCAAGATTGAGAGAGAAAGAGAGTGTGTGCGTGCAGGATGGTGGGTTGCGAGTTGCGAGAGTGACAAAGCAGAGGAGTCTACAACTTTGATTTTCAGATTCGCTTTTGGTGCGGCTAGGGCAAATGAGAGAAGGGTTTTGACATAATTTTTTTTTTATAGAAAAAGCCCAATGGTATAATACTTTAGGTTCAAAGAAGAATTAAAGCCATTCGAAATAAATGAAAATAAGTAGGGTATTCTATTGTTACTGAATTTTTTTTTTTATTGTTCTAGCAATCTTATTTAGTACTATTCATTTATGCATTCACTTTATTAAAGCCGCTTAATGCATCTTGCCAGCCAATTGGCATGCACTTTGCTGCTGTTAATTGTTTTTTACTACTAGTAGGGTATGTGAAATAGCATTTACTTCATGAATTCTGATCTTCAAATTAGGTTAGCTATTGTTCAAAATAAAAGAGGCACCATTTCATTTGGAAATTATTTTGGAAGTAATTGTGTGCCAAGGTTTGTCCAATTGTTTCTCTGTCTGCATGTTGAAACTAAAAGAGTCAGCATTCAGGGGCCTGTTGTGAAAATTTTTAAATGTGATATTGCTTGATTTAATCTTTCTGGAAATTAGACCGTATTTAATCACAGAGGATGTGAATTAGAGATTAAGTTGAGACTGTTGGAGGGTAAAATAGAAAATTTGTGTCGTTTGATTGTGAGACCGTATTTAAGTTGTCAAGTTCTTTGTAATCCTTTTTATATATAAAAGTTTTGGGGCTTGACCCCTTGCTTTCTTCAAAAAAAAAAGTTGTCAAGTTTGGAGAGTATAGTATTGTAGGCCGTGTTTTTTTGCATCTTTATATCTAACTTCTACTTATATTTATATCCGTTATAAAAGTTATTGTTAATTTCATTTTATTTTCTGTTGTCACGAATAATTTTATAAAGACTGTATTCGTTCCAGAACTGATATATATGTGTTTTTTTTCAAAAAAAAAAGAAGAAGGAAGGAGATAGAATGGAAATCTAAGCTTCTCATTTTTCAAAAAAATTAAATAATCATGAAAGATCTCGATTTCGAACTTTGTTAATTTCCACAATAGAAATCCATTTAAAAATACAGCATCAACAGATTGATCACCTTATATGAAACACAAGGATTGAATTCCTTTCCTAACCTCACTTCATATTCTAGGAATATACCAATCAGTAATATATTTCTCGATGGAAAAAAAAATTGAATAAATATAAATTAAAGAGCTCCACAGAAGGCAAAACTATCACAAACTAGTGCTAATCTCGCGCGTTGCGCGATTCATTCCTATACGAATATATTATTAAATAATTTCTTAATGAAATCAGCAACCGTGTGGTCAAGATTGATAAATATAGAGCGAACATCGCGCATATATTTTTTTTGACGAAATTCATAAAACTATATAAAAAATGCTACAAAAATTGAGAATACTATTGAAATATTATACGAAAATTGTCATAAAAAATCCACAGCAAAAAATTATGCCGAACCAAAAATCCAGCAGACTGGCCACAGAGGATCCGCACGAGTTACTGTGCTTACCACAGTAACTCGCGTGCCTCTCACACCGGCCAAAGTTTATATATTTATTAGTGCTAATATCAGACGTTGCGGGATCACACTATTTATTTTTTCATTAATTATTCATAGCTTTTCTAAAATTTTGCTAAATGATGAAGGGGGCGAAAAAAAATCATTTAGAATATTGCTTAATAGGTGATCATAGCAGCAAAATGCTATGCTATTATCTCAAATGGCGAAAACGGTTGTCCATTACCTAAGCTAGGTTCGATTTTTAAGGAGGCTCATCTCACCCTTATTTTTACATAAAAATATAAATCTATCGTGCACTGAATAATAAAAATGAAAAGCTGAAGAACAACAAATTGTTTCATGTTCCAAAGTATGTGTGAAGATAGAAAATATAGATGCACTTGGAATGTCAACATCGGATGAAAAAATGCCAAAAAATATAAATGAGCCACATAGACCGGGAACATGTAACTCTACATGCAAATATATTTTGTGGGACCCGCCTGAGACCATGTGCCATGGGTTTCCTGATCCTAGATTTCCATTCTTTCATATGAATGAAGCGGGTCATTTTCAGTTTTGAGGTGATCCGACATACTGAGTCTGTAAACAGACTATAGCATAAAAAGGGACATTGCTTTTAACCTATGTATTATTTAACACATAAAATATCGATGGCTTAGATGGAATGGAGGAAAATTAACGGTCCCGATTAAATACTGTACTAACTACAGTATAAAGTCACCACAGGTGCATATCACGCTGGTCCAAGTTAATATAGTTATAATTATAATATAAGTGCAAGTGTGCAACTGATGCAGAGAACTAGTACAACAAGTTCAAATTATACAACACCACAGGCTTTTGCTTGAACCCATTGGCCCACATTATGGCAGCATTGTACAACATCTAACATACAAAATCATAGCAACAGTAGCAATAGAAAATAAAAATGTCAGAAATAAATGCTTAGACTAATCTGCCGATAATAACTTTTATTTTTCAAGTGCTTTTAGAGGTTCATAAAAACCTTCATTTGTTTAATTTAAAGACAAAGATTAACAATGAAAGTTACAACAAAGAAAAAAAAAATTCCTAACAAAGAAGTTCAATCTAACAAAAAAACTACCCTAGAGGCTAGAGTGCTTCTTTGAGTTGGAGTATCTTAAGAATAGCCCTAGCCCCATTGCATTATGGAATACATTTGATTATTTTGATGAATTGTGCGAGAAATAGAAATAGAATCGAATTTAGAACAAAACTAGAATGCTTTGATGTCGCGGCGAAACAACTGAACTAGACTACTATAGGAGTCTTAGGACTGGGCAACCTGATATATGTTTTTATAAGTAACTCGAAAGTGTATAATTAATTAATATGTGATATAATTTGTTGCAATTATTAAGTTGATCTAATATAATAGTCTTAAGTACCGAGGAGTTGGGTGGACGGAGTAAATGAGACGATTACGCAGCTTTGAATGGATACAAAATATGAGATAAGATTCAAGAACGGAACCAAAAGCAGCTCCGCTTTTCGATCCCAACGGGGGAGCAGCTCACACGGTTACACCAGGATTCTTTATTTTTTTAGTATTTTCTTGACAGTTGGATTCTTTAGAAGTTTCTGGAACTAGTCCGGACAAAGGAGATGGTTAACTTAATTGCTGATAGATTTGGGATTTGCTACCGACGTTGGCCATGACCCCTTTTAATGCAGATCTCCGTGGAAAGTTGGAGACCAACCTACTTAGCAGTTGGCCTGGGGTCCTGGACACTTGAAGTGAAGCGGTGATAATAATTATCTTGCTAATTGAAAATGTTACAAAAATGTGTTTGTAAGAAAAAAAAAATTTTAGAATAGATTTATAACATTTTTTTTATTATATGTGGTCAAAGACTGGCTTGGAGTTAAGCAAATTACGTGTAATGGGTTTTTAATTTTAAGAGGCTCAGAATTTGGTCCGATTAGAATTTTTTTTCACGCGGAATTTTATTTAATTAGAAATTCTTTGATGAAAATAAACATTTGATTTGATTTAATCGAAAATTTTATATAATTACACCCAACGAAATTCTGAAAAATCAATTATAATTAAACGAAATCCCATATGAAAATCATTTTGATTAAAGCCTAAGATTTTACTGAAAAATGAAAATTTCCATATGGTTATTATTGTCCAATGTACGATTGATGATTCAATTAGTCAATAACATTAAAATAAAACGAAATTAGGGTTCAATTAAAAAAAAAACAGAGAACAGGAAAAGGAAAAGAAAATGCAGAAAGTTACATTACAGAACTTAAAAGCCTTATTCTAAGAATTAGAAAAAAAAGGAGAGAATTATCTTCCCCTTCGGGATTCTGCTAATTCAGTATCAATATATAGCATAGGGAGATGGAGGCGAGTAGGTTCAATTAATCCACCAAATTGTACAAATTTGTTGATATATATGTACTTCTTAACTAAAATTGCTGAGCATATTAAATCTAATGTACACTTGGCACTTCTCAATCAAAGCTTCACAACTGTCGAGTAATTAAAGATGACAAATGCAGGGGACTGCGTCTGTTAATTAGGCTTGTACTGATTAGGTCCAGAGGAATAACCTAAGCCAATGTTCATTGGCAATTTAAGGTGTGTTTGGAAGTGAAAGTGAATAAGAATGAATAGCCTATTCGTGAATAAGAGATGTGAATAAGAATTAGATAGAATGGTCTATTCATGAATAAGGAGTTGTTGTTTGGATGGTGTGTTGTGAATAAGAATAGAGAAGAAACAATATAATAATGATTTTATTTTGTTTTAAACTATTTTTCATTAGAAGAATGGATGAAAATAATATAATAACAAATTATATTCATAAATCATAATAATAATAATAATAATAATAAATATTTTATTAATAAATCATTAATAATAATAATTAATTAATTATTAAAATAATAATTAACATAAATCATTATAATATGTATCATAATAATAATTATTTAGTGAATCATTAATAATAATAATTACTTAATTATTAAAATTATAATTAGCATAAATAATTATAATATGTATCATAATAAATAATTATAATATATATATATTTTTTTTTTTTTGAAATGGCGTAACTTCTTTTTTTTTTGGCGAATGGCAATTTATGGCAGAGATGGCCGGGGTAAAAGAAGGCCCCACGTGCGCACTGCCAACCCATGTGCACACTGCGGAAAAAAATTTTTTAATCAGCGATCGTTGTTCCAGGGTCTTGTTCCGTGGGTTGGCAGGAATTAGTATAAGACGTTGAATTAGAATTTCGGCCTATTCAAAATTTGTTTGGTTCCAACAGAATAAGGGCATATTCTGAATAAGGCCTATTCAGACTTATACCAGATGCATCCAAACACACCCTTAGTTTTCTAATCTAATATTTCTACAATACGACAGTAAAAGACATACAATTAAGCTAACTAATGAAGTTTTTTTTTTAAAAAAACCTTGACAAAAGGTGAAGCTAACTAATGAAGTTGTACTGCTCTTTTTTGAACTTTACACAAAGTAATATTAGTAATGCCAGAGGTGAACATATTTGACGTCAAAATTCGATGTGAACCTCAACTATTAAAATTTCAAAAAGCCGATCCAAACTGCACAATGTGATCTATATATTGAAATTTTTTTGGAAACCAAAATTTACAGTTTTCATATATTTAACTTTTTTTTCTAAATGTTTTAAATTGGATGGTCCAAAACTAATTAGATCGAGGATTTTTAAATTAAAAAACAGTAAATATTTTAAAAAATGTAATATTTAGTTTTCAAGGAGATTTCATTTTGAAGAAAAAATCAAGCAGTTCAAAATGATTGTTGTGATATCGAAAATTAGAATTCGATCCAGTTTGACAGGCACCGTGATACACTCTAGCATTACAAGTTATACATTATTTTTTATGGGCTTTTCATGTCTTAGTGACCACTGCCTATTTCCTAACTTATGTACTAGTTTACTAGGTACGGTAACTATTATGACTATATAAGCACAGAATAACCATAATTAATAATGACTGGTTAATTGGTTGATTATCAATGTGCTTAAGTATAGGGACCAGATCGATTCGATCAGTTATGGTGATTTTGAGATCATAAAAATGATAGACTTCTCATTCTTTCTTATCATCAGTATTCTCATCACTATCGTAAAAGCAAATTAACAGAACTGTTATATTCTTTCTTTGGGCAAGGTTTGCATATTTTCCATGGATACAATTTTAAAAAGAGATTGTTAAATGATAACTGAATAAATTTTCTTGGATTATGTATAAATATCTCTCTACAAGTTCCTCTATCCTGCAACTTGTTTTCCAACATCAGACATACACATTTTTAATCAGTGTGTGCATGTCAGCATGTGGTGTGGTATGTGTTTGTGTGAGAGTCTACACTAGAAATCTGGAGAGGCCAAATTTCTTGCCAGTTCTCTTCACATCATCTTGAACTTGTTTCCTGTACTCTCCAAAGGTGAAGCTCCTGTACCGCGACGGCTGTGCATAGGCACCAATGGTTGAGTCGTATGAGGGGCAGACGAAATATGCTATGGAGTATCTCTCTCTTTTGGCATTCGTAACTACTCTGTGCTCCACACTCTTGTATGCATCATTGCTCCATGCCTACATATGCATAAATAAATATTCACTCAGTATTCGCAACTTGCAAGAACCCGCCTCCTCTTTTTCTGTTAAAAGACTTATTTTACTAGGTAGCCCAATAAGTCCCTAGCTTAATTGGGCTTTTGTTTTGCTTTGCACTTTTCTGGGCCGAAGTGGCCCAAAAGTAAAACGCAACCCAAGCTTAGATTTTTGAATTTGGTGTAAACTATGGACATATTTTAAAAGGGGTCGATTTCTGCATATCTTTGGACATCCGGCTTAGAAATTGGCGGCTGAAAACTTATGTATTGGTGGGTTGGTATATTAAGTTCTAACCAATACCAACAGGAAAAAAAATAAAAATAAATGAAGGAAGAAAGAAACAGAAAAAAATATGAGACCTGAAAGAGGTCTCCAATGTTTACAATAAGCGCATTGCGGTTGGGTCTAACCGCGACCCAGCGAGAGTCTTTCATGACCTGCAACCCTCCAACATGGTCTTGATATAATACTGTCAGGTAATCACTGTCAGTATGCGACACTAAGCCACACGCTGCTCCGGTTTCTGGCCTGGAAAATGGACATGGAGGGTACCTATTTAACCTAAGAAAGCATGTTTTTTCATCGCAGTTTTGGGGGAAGTCGTGGCACGAGTAACCCAAATTTTGGGCCAAAACACCAGCCAGTGCGCGCCCCAAGTTAGACATTGCCATTCCAAGATTCTTCATCAACTCTCTAAATGGAAAAAGAAGGATTGGTGCATATATCAGCCAATTGGTATACGCACTATATATACACGGTACTTTCAGAATAATTTTGTCTTGACATGATCATTTGGAAAAAAAAAACAAGTATTAGGCTATATCAGCGTGAAATAAGCAATTTTGATCAGCAACTCTATATTATCTTTCCAACGATAAGGAAGAAAATAAATGCTAATGCAAAAATTTCCTTGCTAAAAAAAGAAAGTGAGAGTGTACCAAAGGCAGAAAGATATGTATTAGACAAAATAATTGCTGATATTATACTAGCAACATAATCTAACTACTAATTAAGGACATCGGAAAGAGTTGAACAAAACATTATAAACTAATACAAACTATTGAAGATATTACATGTTCACGACTAATGCAAGCATAAGTGAATTTTTTCATAGTTTATTGTTTGATATATAATCATGCAAACTGCAAAGCTTCTAAGAACAAACAGCAACGTAAATTATCAAAAGAATGAAAACACTAAACAAAACAAAATTAGCCTTTTAATTATATGTAGCATATCATTGATCCCAGACTGTCATACATGATAATATTGGTTGTTGCCTTCTGGGTAACAAATTAAATACATACCTTAGGGAAGTAAACTCTCCATGGTTGCAATCTTCATCAGAGATCTTATCAAGGGGCACATGAAACGCCTCTGACCAAGAAAATTGATTAACTGACACAGCTGTAGGATTACCCCACCGGTACGAGTCATTCAGAACACCAGAACTAACCTTCTTCTCAAAAGGCAGCCGAAATAACTTCACTTGCTCTCTCTTTATCTCTTCCAATAGCTCAAGGCTTATTCCATGATTAAGAACTTGAAAGAATCCCCAGTCAGATGCTGCCTTAACAATTTCTTCTGCACACAACCTTCTCTTTTCTCTATTTTCACTTTGTAGATTGCACAAGTTAATCATGGGAAGGTCTATTTCTTGTACAACAATGCTTTCGGTTTTAACGTGTGAATGGAAGTCATTGTTTTGTAACAAAGCTTGGTAGCTAGTTACTAATGGCGGTTCTGATATTTCTGACCTAAGCACTTCTTTCATGGCCTTAGTGCTTTCTAGCTCTTTTGTTGGAGAATTATTTTGCAAGAAACTTGTGAAGTACACAATGAATTATGTATAGATCTAGTGCTCCATAATAGGTGGGAGTTTTATAGTGTAAAAAAGTGTACACATGCTCTGCAGGAATAAACGAAGTGATGATCCCAGGTCCCAGCTAGAGAGAGAGAGAGAGAGAGAGAGGGAGGGAGGGGGGAAGCGCTAGCATTTGCTAGCTAGTTTGACACTTGGCACAAAGTCAGGGGTGGAATAAAAAGTTGTCGGTTTGACTATAGGTCAAAGAAAGGTAGATCATGCATGGTTGTTTTAGAAAGACTTTCGAGGGAAGGGATGCAATGACAATGTGGTGGGTGCAAAGCGGTGAAATTTTTAGTAGTTTGTAGACTGTCCCTAAGGCAAGTAACAACGTGGCAGGACTTATATGGGTACGTTCTAGAGTTACTTTTCTGTTAAAATATATTAAATAAAGCATGCACCTTTTGAATTTCTGGGATGGGCTTTGTAGTTTGTACTTGCGGAGAATCTTGAGATCTGATGGTTTAGCGCATATGCTAGAATCATAAATGAATGATTGAAGTTTTGTCCCTCGAAAAAGTATGATTGAAGTTTTCCCTTCGTTCTTTCACCTCTCGCAAAAAAAAAAAAAAAAAAAAAGATTAAACGGCGAAACAAAATTATTTCTCTGGTTTTTAACCAAGCATAGGTGGTAAAATGGAAGTATTAACCGTGTACGCAGTGGCCATAAATTTATTTGACTAGGTCACGCTCACGCACCATTAATTAGTCGATTAGAAGTTTAGAACGGAAAAGCAATCATAGTTAAATTTTGTATTTCTGCATGAATCATGTCAACACTGTTTTTCTTGGAGAGTTGGAGGATAAGGTATTTCAATCTTTAATTATCTATTATATATTGATATAAAAAAATCTCCAAAGTGGATCAATTGCCCGTCTTATGGATGTAATTTGACTTTGGCAATTAACTCCTTACTCCTATATGGAAAGGACATTGGCAGAAAAAACTCTTTACTAATTTTCTTGCAAGAAGTTTGTTTTTCCATTAGGTAAATTATGATGCACATTAATTTTACTATGTATTATATATATTGTTTGGTTGATTAATTTGCTTGGGGCTTTGGTAGGAACAACAATATAATAGTCTAAAGGTAGAAGAATCAGACTGGTCTTTGATAAAGAGTTGGTTCAAGTTCTAATTAAGTGGGTAAAAAATATCATGTACGGTTCATATTGATTTTCATTTTGGTAACAAAATTGCATATGCGGCTCTTTTTTAAAAAACAATATCACTTAATTTACGGAAATAACTGGTGGTTTTTGAAATGTTATTGTGCGTACATATCTTTTTTTTTTCTTTCTCTTCTTTTGTTAAAAATCCGTGGGTGGAAAAAATCCGTATAGGTGGAGGAATGGTGGATTTAATTATTGAAAATATTGGAAGCAAATCTGTTTCTTACAGCAAGGCAGGGTCTTTAACAAATGAAGGAACGAGTAGGCGCGCGTAACCTTAATTAACCTAAGTAAATGTGAATGAAAGTACTAAATTATCAACTGATTCTCTGCAAAAGAAAAAACTGAGAAGGCAAACTCAGAAACCCAGAAAAGAAACCCATGCCAAAATTAAACTCCAAAACCAGCAAAAATAAAGTGCGGACCTGTTTTCAATTTATCACAGTAGTGGTGTTTGCTCAGAACAGAAAATTTATGAAAGTTGGTGGTAATAGATTTTCAAATGATAAAATTAAAGATAACTATGCATATTATGGTAACAGTATTTTTTACTAATTTTGAAGCACGTACTATAATCTAATAATCTCACATTCGTTGTCATAAAAAATATTGCAAAAAATATGTCAAAATTAATTATGAGTTAGATGATGATTTGTTGAAACAATTAATTATAATCGGATGACTTGTATGAATAAACACAAGATACGGACTTCTTAACCAGTACTCATTTCTCATGCAACATAAACCGGAGCAGTTGGATCTATATATCATCTATCAAATTAACCATTGATTCATTGAATCCTAGTGATTTCACACAGCTGGTTTAACCTGATTCGCTGAAATTAATCTTGTGCTTATATATGTATGCCGTTGTCATCCTCCATCTTTAATAGCATGTTGAATTGGGATGCTAGAAGTACGTAGCCTATTGGATATATATAATACATCAGTCCATAGAGATTAATTTTGCTGTCTAAATATTTTTAACGTGCAGGGCACTTCTTGTTTCTTATTTTTTCTTTCTTTCTTTTGCTTGGGTGTTTTAAAGGTAAGCTTTGTTATCTTTTAAAAAGAAACACGTGTCATAGGATCATTGATACAATTTAAGGATTAGACGATGTATGTCAAATTGCGGTTATTTAATGTTATTATTATGTTTGCTGAAATGGAATACTAAACTTATTCTAGATGCAAAGATACATCTTTATGCTCTTTTTTGGAATTTGGAGCATCTCAACCCATTTCTAAGAGCAAAAGATATATAATTCTTTTATTACGTTAACGACTTTTAGCAATTAATCCTCAGGCGATTTCATACTTATCTTTATCTTTGCAATTGGTTTTAAACTTTAATTAATTTCAATTGCATGTATAGAGGATATCTTTTTACAGAAATTAAAATTTCTTCTTGATCTTTTCTTTCTTTCTTTCTTTATTTTTGTTTCTGGATAATTTTCTTCATTATTAATTATTTTTTGATAACTGCTAAAGATTAAAAGATTGGATATCAATTTTTTATATGATCCTCTGCATTTGACTCGATAGGTAAATGAGTTTGGGTACAAACCACGAACTTTTGACCCGTTTATAAGTAGAGCAAGTGGGTTATATAATAATATGTTACCTTTAGATATAATGTTTTATGATTAAAAAAGTTAAAAATTATATGCAAAAATAAATTGTGCAATTTACCTTGAGTGCTATTAGATTTATTCATTATTGTACTTTAATTTTTACAGAAAGTTTATATACAACATATTTCTAAATAATTTTATTTTTAAAATAGATCAAATCGAGTATGATCCGTTTACAGAATAATATAAAACAATACTATACGATGAGATACTAACCCAGACAACCTGATCTGACCCCATTGGCCAATAGTAGAACATACATATATTACGCCAACAACAATTAATTAATTTAACTGCCAAAAAAATTAATTAATTATATATTAGTACACCAAATTAGTTAAGAACTCCTGCAATTTATAATTGACTAAATTAGCTAAGGACTCACATCCATTCCATATAGAAAAATGCGTTATGTTATGTTATGTGGGTACGTGATCATCAGAACTAGATCAAACATATAATGTTTGAAATTCTTTAGAAGCTAAATAAAAAAATATTTCCCCAAAAAAGTTGATATACATCTATCCATCTAATTTTTATTATCAAATGGATTGCAAGCATAAATAGAAATTCGCACTTCCACTGCTATTAAAAAACTGATTGCAAAAGCAAACTCTTTAGTTAAGGGCCGGGGTAAATTTAAATTTAGAAAAGATGGGATGCCATCTTCTTGGAATTTCTTTTTGCCTCTTGTCAATAGCACCTTCAATTACAAATATATCTTTTAACCAAACTAAATAGATTCTTAGCAAAGGTATAATTTTGCATTAAGGTCTCGTCACATGCTTGAAGCCTTGACTACCTTTAAAGTTTAGTACTTTTCATGAATCAGATCACATTCTGAAATTTGAGATTCAGATAGAAACAGATGCAAGCAACCCATTTGTGAGAACATGGGAATGTTTCCTCGATAGAGAGTTTTTTCATGGACCATTGTTTCCTAGGGTTTTAATTAGTTACTAATAAAAGCATGAAAAGCGCCAATATGTACGTTCTAACCTCCATTGTTGACAGTGCATTGCTAATGACGAACAAAGAAAGGAATGGTTCTCCCTGCACAAAAAATTCAGGCCGCTAATTTTCCATTTTTATTCCATTCCAGACGAAAAAAAGGCATGTGGTTTGTTGTTTGATATTGCATTTGTCTTTGACTCGTCAACATCGATCAATTTATAATTTTATATACATGCATTGTAACTGGTCAAATTATTCCGTCTTAGCCTCCTATTATTTTACTTAAATATTCGTATGAAATGATCTTGAGAATAACTACTTATATATACAATAAATTGCAGTCTGCGTCGGTTGTCATTTCTAATTTTCTACAATGGAAGTATGTATATATATGTTATTATGCACTATAAGTTGTCTGACAAATTTTACACTCCAAATTATATTTTAATTGTTAAAAAGTTTTTATCGATCCTAATGATGATTCACATGACTATCGTGCATGTATGATCGATGTTTAAGTAATTTCGCATTTGCTATGAATATTTCTGCAGTAGCAGATGGAGTAACATAATGTATATTCTTTAATCACTTCAAAATATGGTTTTATATTTTCTGCTTAAAACTATTTTCTCAACCGCCTTAAAGACGGTTTAGGTCCAAAGCAAAGTTCAAATTCAACAAATGAGTGCTCGCCCTCCTTTCCATTAAGGTCAAGTTTCTTTAGAAGGAAGCAGATAACTTGATAATAATTAAGTTAATGTGATCACTTTCACATGGGATAGTTCTAGTATTAATTATTATCCTAACTTATTTTCCTACTAAATACAGGTACGCATGAGATTAGTAGGGTTAGTGGTATAAGGTTAGTACTTTTTGGGATTTTCAATGTATTTTTTGAAATTTCGAGGTAGAATAGTGAGGGGATGAGATTTTCGAGAGAATCCAACTAAACTCGCTAACCCCGCTCCCCCAAACACACCTAACTTTTGTGCTTTTGGAAATTTCTTTAATTGTTTTTAACTTTATATATAAAAGTCGTCAACTTAATTAATTCATTATAGTCAAATGTGTCATATCTCATTGATTGTTATCTGTAATTTAAGGGTAATGAAAGATGCATCACTGATCAAATACAGGCAAGTTTATTTTAATGCAATGAACATGCACATGTTGGAAACTCACACAGTTGATCATAAATTTGCATGAAGCTGCATCTCTGGGTAACGGTGAATTTTATTTTTGATAACGTCGCATTGTGATAGCAGAGATAGTTAATTCAAATTTAAAAGGATTGAATAGGAAAGATAGCTATTATTCCTTTTGTAATTTTCCATTAGTAAAAACCAGCTAATTTACTCTGATTTTATATTTACAGAAAAAAATTGGCCATATTAACTCATTTTGTTGTAACGTTTTTATAACTTATAAGATATCTCATGTTTTTATCAAGCAACATGGAATTAATAAAACTTACAAGAACAAGAAGTTTGGCTACTATTATTTTTTCTAATCAACTGGAGAATGTTCATGACACCATAAGCATCCACAATAGATATGCCTCACAAAGAATTGAATTAAAAATTCATTAAAATATGTTTGCACTTACCGTCAGGTGATTGATTAATCATATTTTTATTTTGAGGTTGTGGCATTTATCTTAAGTAAATGAAAATAATAAACAACTTCTTTAGAATAAAGGGAAACGTGATCAGAAATAAAGAACTTTAATGACGTTGGCAGATTCTCTCTTTTTATTTTTAAAGAAAAGAGCAATTTAGGTCTTGGTTTCTAATTTTTTTTGGCGGTTATTTCTTTTTAAAATTTAAAATCCGAATAATAAATAATTATATAGCAGATCTTTTTGACTAACATATTATGCTTAACCAGAGATTAGTGCATTGGAAGAATTAAACGATACAAAAAGAAAGAGTTCAAAAAGTATAACTAAAAGATGCCTTATGGTACTTTCTTTGTTTTTCTTACTTAAGTAATAAGATACTCAAAAGAAAGAAAGACAAAGTATTATAGCTGTGTAGGCCATGTGATTCGGCTGATTGTTTGGAGGCTATTACTTTTAAATTATACATTCATGTTTGGTCACTGAATCTATGTAATTAACATACACGTACAGATACACTGACGAACTCTTTTGACTAGATTTACACGAATCATTGCTCGACACCGTACATCTTTAAGTGTAACATCACGTGCTAGTATCTGCCTTTTCTTCTCCATACAGACATACAGGCCCCACAAAATTGACAACCAATACGCTTCTATTAATTTCTATTGTTACATCAACGTGAGACAGCTCTAAGCTAGCATTATTTGGCTAATAGGAGTTTTTTTCTCTCTCTCTCTTTGTTTTGTACTCACTAGATAGTCTCTATCTAGTCTATCTGAAAAATACATGGTAGCATTTGACTGTTCGGCCAGACGGCCACATAAATGGAGATATTTTCATAAAATTTAGGTTTTATTTTAATTTTGTCGAAGGACATGTATCATGAAATAATAAAGAATTGGATGTGATGATGCCTGAAATAAAATAGAATTTGGATGTCGCCCACTTATATTAAAATTTTCATCTTTTAAGATCCCCTTGACCTCTTATATATACTTTATGATTTTTTTAAAAAATAATTAGACAGGTTTTCGTTTTCATTTATGTGAATATTTTATTTTAGAATGACCCAAACTAGTTTGAAACTTAGGGCGAATTTAGGTGCACGAGAAAAGTGGTTGTGAATTAATAGTGGTTGACAAATTAAACTGATTTTTGAAAGAGTGACGAGAAAAGTGTTCTTCTAGGATGGAAAAGAAAAGTGATCTTTCCATAAGAGTGGCTATTGTTTGAATTAAATGTTTAGAATGAGACATGGAGAGAAGAATTAAAATACAAGTTGGGTGATATTTTGTTTTGTTTTTTTCCTTCTTGCAAGAGAAGAGTCACTCTTCCATCTATTTGTTGGAAGAGTAGAAGAGAAGTAATGCATGAGAACTGAGAAGAGAATTCTTCTCAAAAGAACACTATTGTGCATCCAATATTCCAATAACGCATTGTTAAAGTACCAAAATTCAAATTGGCTATTCAAATTTTATTCTCGTGGGATTTTTTTTTTTTTTTTTTTTTGGCTCAGACGAACGTGTATTTGAAAATTCCACAAATGTAAATTTAGAATTCAAGATAATTGTTGGCATATGTAACAATATATAACAATTATCAACATGAGTTAGTTACTAAGTTTCAACTAAAGTTATGTATTTTGATTCAAATAGGTACACACTCTTACATAACCCAATTTGAAAATATACTGAGTTGAATCTCTCTCTAGAAGGCAGCTATTTGGCCACGATGACTTTTGTTATTAAATTCTATATTTTATTAGTTGAAAAATAGTTTATTCCTATAAAAGATAGTGGAATTAGACCTAAACATATATAGAGAGCAAAATTTTAAAAATTCCTTCAGTAGTGAAATTGAGCCTACTCCACTTGTCAAATGAAATTGGACGAGAAGAGACTAGTTTATTTATTTTTAAACGCAAGCATTACCTTTGTCTACCATAAAGTATTAGATTCTCAAGAATTTTGAGGCTGGGTTTAGGAGAAGTGTCAACATCTTCTTACAAAGGTTATATTCCAAACTGAACAGTAGCGACTTACAATAAAATAACACTGTTAGAGTTGGAATAAACTCAATAAAGTGAAAATTTTGTAGATAAGACTTTCCTTTTATTGATTTCTCAAATAGTTTATTTTCATAGGAGGAGGCAGAATCCGACATATTTCAAACAGAATTGAAAAAAGTTTCTATCTGATGTGAAATTCAACCTATTTCACTTGTCGAATTTAATAGGGAAAAAAATTGACCATTGCATTAAATTCAAGCATATATTAATTTTTTCACCATCATTTTATTTCCCAAATTTTTTCACCATATCATTCAACCCAGCCATTTTTTATTTCTAAGAATATCTTAATGATCATTTAGCCTTATTTTTATGGAGAGTATATATGATGAGTAGAAAATAAGATGTATGTGGAATTGAATTTGTACAATCTATTATGAAAGCCAATTTTTTGTTTGTTCTACCTCATTATTAATTGTCCAAATATGGTATATATATAATAACGTTAATACATGGGATGTTTCACAGTGGACTAATTTTTTCCAGTCTGATTTGAGTCTTGATCAATCACAATCTGTCGTAATTTTAATTAAACAATTTATTTTTTCAACCCATATAAAAAATTCAGTCCACTATAAAATTTACCTTATTACAATTTTGTGTGCACGGATTGGGTCAACTGTACCCGTAATCTAATAGAAGCATAATTTTTTGGCACTCGTATCGGATAGTATTTGACTAAGCTCGTTTATAAAACAATACCTATTTGATCAGAATTTACGTGTGGATACCCATCACACGCAATTTTTGCTTCTCTTCAGTAGTACACGGAAAGAATTTGTTTTTTCTAACATAGATTTTAAATCAATTAAGTTTATATTAAATTGTTCTTATTCTTTTTACATTAAACTCTTATTGAACGAACACAGATATTAATGGTAATATTTTTCATATTTCATACGTTGTTATGTACTCTACTCTGTACATGTTGAAAATTGGACGATTTCCCTTCTATCTACAACTATCAAATGTACCTATTTTAATTGAAGAGGTCACCTATACACCTCCCATGCAGGAGCTTTTATTTTCTTCTGTACAGGGCACATCCTGCCTAGTCTTCAGTACTCTTTACTGTTAATTTTTTCAGGAAAAATAAAATTTTTAAATATGTTTTGGTGCAAACTTCAAAGTGAGAAAAAATAATTCTTGCATAAAAATCAACTGGACTGCCCAGCGGCTCTGCATCTGTACGGAACTAATCTCCTGTAGCGAGATTTAATCACTCCAACCGTTTATTAATTGCATCCTTCATAATAAAAAAAAAATAAAAAGATAATAATGCATCGGCTGCCAAAGCCAGACAAATTTGCACGTCTTCCTCGTTTCAGGCTTGAAGTTCCGAGGAATTTAGTTATAACAAATATAAAATAGCATGGAATCATTTTTTTTATTTTTGAAGATCAGCAGCATTTATTTGATTTTTCAACATGCCAGCCAATGCTGTACTTCTTTTTCCTTCAACCAATGGGTACCTTCTCAATTATATGGTAATTAATTGTGGTGTACTTGAGCCAGCTATGTTTTCCTCCTCGGGAATGAAAGAACTGTTATGGGAATCTACACAACACAATTCAAAGAGGGTTTAATCGACCAGCGGCATGCACGCCAGCTTGTTTTCTGCATCTGCATGCAGAAGAATGCATTATACAATTGATACATGACCTTTGGATCCTGAACAAATGTGAACTAACATGAAGGTTTCAGATGGGAACCAATGGGGTACCTTTCTTTATATACCTAGCAACTTCCAGACTAGACGCGTGATATTATTAGTAAATTATTTTTTCTGTAATCGTTATAGAAAAGCATGTGCATTAGATAAAACGAAGTTTTCTAATCCTCATATCATAGCATATTAGCATTGCACTGAAACGAATGCACCCGATAAAATAATACTTGACTAAAGAGTTTATCCTGCATTTAATCTATAGTATTAATTAAACCTCGATACGCTATAATTTAATTAGATATTAATCAGAATAGACACTTCCAGAAAAACCCAGTCGTTGTTACATAGTGACAACAGTCTTATCATCATATTTAACTCATATACTGATAGTCTGATATACATACTATTATACATGATGCTGCTTTGCTGCACCGCCTGCTTGATTTTGAACTTTGCATTCTAGGAAAAGCAAGGCAATTTTACTGTAGCAAGAGAGGCAAGGAAAAGAGGAAATACTAAAATAAGAGCAGAGGGCCAGTAGCTCTTGGGCTGTTCGGCTTCTGTCTTCACAATGGTAAATGGTAAAGGACTGAACTGAACCCGGCCCAGTCCAGATATTATTTCTAGTTTGCTGGTCTGAAGTCTGAACAGGGGTCAGGTCCTGTACGGCTGTACCTGCAGCTTGGTCGAGACAATTCGACACGGGGGGTTAAAATGAAGACTGCTGTTGCAAATTTCATATTCAAAATATATATATAATTTAAGTTGCAGCATAAAAGCATTGAACACATTAGCATGAACATAAGGCATTAGCAGTTTCCTATCTCACACAATACACGAAGCAGCAGCTAAAGAAAAATCCTCCATATCAACTTTTTTTTGAAGTAAAATAATAAAGGCAAAATGAAATCAGATCGCGTGCTAACATGTTCAAAGTTGAGTACATGTTACAGATGCCACAAGTTTTGCAAGATTCTTTCACTAAACTTCTAAATTTGAAGGGCATCGGCAATTGAACCAGCAAGGCTGAGCACCTCAAATGGAGCTTTATTTTCAATGGCTTTAACTGTAACAGGGCACGAGTCTGTGACCCAGAAGTAAGCAAAGGGGCTACCTGCTGAAAAGAAACCAATCTTTTAGAGCGCAAAACATACTAACAAGAAGGCTTACATAGATTACGAAACAGTGTTTATGTTTAAAAAATCACTAACCCTCCCCTCGAATAGAACTGTAAGCAACATAAATATACTGGTTTCAGTTCTGCTTCAGATTAGGGGACAAATACCAGTAACAATGGTTATAATTACCCACTTGGTTGTTTTGTCAGTCTAATTTAGTTTTTATTTTTATTTTTGTTATTGATCAATAACCATATTTTTATTTTTATAAGATCAGCGGAACCTGACCAGGGTGAGATCACCTAGATAAATTAATGGAATGTCATAATGTATTGCATTGGTTGCTTAGTTGATTCATACCTGCCCGATTTTGGGTTTAATTGAAAACAGATGCCAACTTGTATGGTGACTGATTTCATGATCTTTTTGTTTTATTTAAATTTTTTCAAAAAATTAAAAAATTAAATCTTACAGTCCCTCTAGTAACATAATGTGTATACACAACTAATTAACCAACAATGTCTGATAATGTGACCAAAGGCCTAACATAATAATTGGAACCAACCAGACATCAATACACCTACTTTCGAACTGGACAATAAGTTAACATGCCAGGCTAGAGCACTTAATGTCCAGGTGCTGGGTTGAATTTAAATGCCCTGAAAATTGTATGTGGAATCAGAGTAAACTGGGGCAAATAACAATTTGGATTGAGCTTAATGGAACAATTGATACTATCGAGCCTCCAAATAACAAAGGGGAGAAAAATTTAAGTACCAGAATTATTAGGGACAAATCGAGACCATGATTGTCTCGGGAAGACAGCATGTGTCACATATGCACTAACTTTTGTGGCACCATGCACAGCCAATACTTTCTACAATTAAGAACCAAAAAAAAAAAAAATTAATCTGTCACATGTGATATTGTTATTACAATAGTCAACAGAAGTTGAATGCTGCAGCATTCTCTTCTGATTGATCCGTGCATTCTGAACATGAAGTAACGATAAGAATTACAAATTGTGAGGCCATCATAAATTTTCTCCCGTTAGGAAAAGTTGCTTTTATTTTGTTTTGTTTTGGCTGCATTGTTGTCCATTTGGGTTAAGTCCTGTTTTATTGTTTTTGACTAACCTAAGCTGAAGGGCCTATTTGCTAGAAGTAAAATCAGATATTTGCCAATGCAAACAAAATAAAAGGTATATAATGAATTTTGGGAAGGACAAAAGAAAAATATTTATTGGGAATCTATAGAACGCATCTGATTTTGGTATTTGCCCAAAAAAAAAAACACCAAAACTGTAAGTAGCACTAACAACTGTTACTCCGAAATTGAATTCCCATTCCTCTAAACCCTAGAACTAGTCACCAGTTCGACTAGTTGGAATTTCTCAACAGCAGGAAATAAAATATTACTTGAATATAATTAAAACCAACAATGGTTCTATTAAAAAATGAAGGGGCAAACTGGTCCTACAAATATCTTGAAAGGCTAATATTTCACTACAGATCTATCTTTTCAGGTTAATAAAACTTGCCCTTTGCAAATACCAAAAGCCAAGGCTGTCATTTGCAAATTAGGATATAAACTAGGTACCTTTTTTGCAAATTGAAAAACAGCGTAAGAATTAATTCAAAATTTGATAAGACACAGCAATATAGTACCTGACACTCAATTAGTGTACCGCCCGATTGTACTAAATCATCAACAATAACCACATGCCTCCCTTCAGGATTCCCTTCTTTTATCCTTACTATCCTCTTATCACCTTCTCTAACTTTTGCACACACCACCTGATATTTTATTTTATAAATGTTAACAAATAGGAGCTTGTTAATTCAAGATGCTCAAGGTAGCCTTTTGGTCAGTTCTAGGGATTTAATGGCAAGACTTTTGGAAACCATAGATTGACAACAACTTCAAACAATACAAATTATGTTTGCAGAATTGCGAGGAACACAGATCCATTAAATTATTGTTTAAATCTGTGAGATAGGTATCCAATTGTGAAATAAGGACAATCAATAAACCTATGTAGTTCCAATAATTACACAGTTTTATTAAGAGATAAACAACAACCATAGGAAAATGCAACAGTAGCTTGTGAAAGCGTTTCCATGCCCCATCATCTGGGAAAGCAATTGTTATCTACAGGAAAAAAATAATGTGCAAGAGTTAATGTAAAGTAAAAGAAAAAGTACAAGACAACAAAGACATAAAGGATAAACGCAAAAGAAATGAGCGAAGTATTTATTCTAACATTGTCAGCATCAGGAAGTTGGCGGAGGCGGTTCAATAGGAGAGGAATACCAGTTTCAAAGCAAGGCAACACATCATCCCCAAAGTAGAATCGTTCCTGATTACAAAAAAAATTGGAAACGAACATAATGACTGATCTGTGAATAATGAAAACTTGATGACAAATGAGACAATACCTGTCAATTTATTTCATTTGTTTACCATTTCATCCAAAACATTGGGAACGACAATAGTAATAGAATTTCACTGAACAAACCCAGAATCTGTAACCATATTTTAATGTTAAATAAAATAACAGAGACAAACCTGCAGTGCATGGATATCATAAGTGACCAGACTTGTGGGCCCACCCCTTGACTTGGGGATATTTGAAAGTATTCTCGCCATTGTAAAGGCTGTTGCCACATCACCCTCCTCCTCAACCCTCTCGAAAGAACCAGTAGGGAAGAATGGTAGCACCAGCGTGAAAGAGGCAATGAACAGTTTTGGCAGTGCATAAATGACCGAAATTTGCTCAAATATGACATCTGGCGAACTGAAGGATGCAAGAAATGCCACATGTTGGCCCCTTATGTCTTGTGCTTTGTTTATAAACAAGTTCGGGAACCCATCATCAAAATTCCTGAGAGAAATAATGTATTTCATCCATCATTAATGGCACAAAACTTTTTAGTGATTGTTATTTGTCCTCTCAAGATTGAGAAATTTTAGATATTTAGTTAATCAGTGCCATTGGAATGTAAATTAAGTCATTTTGAGTTTTTTTGCAAAACTATTGATCATAGATAAAGAATTGCCTACTATATGGATTAACTTTAGAATGAAAAATATCTAGACAAAATTAAATTAAGAACACAAATAACTTAAGCTTTTGGACAGCTGAATAAAAGAGTTAAACACTGCCACCATGTCACTTATTTAAATCAATAAAAAGGAAAATTTAAAAGTTTGCACGTGAAAATATGCATGCATTGTCAAAACTCATAAGGATGAATAGATTGACTACTGTCAAATTTGAAGCCTTTCATTGAACCGCAAATCCTAAGGTTCTTTAAGTAGAAGTAGAAGTTTTGTCTGCTCAAATGAAAGAACCATATCTTCAGGTTCTGATCAGAAGCAAGTCTTGTCCGCTGAAATGAGAAAATTGACTTGGAACTTCTCCAATTTTGCTGATCAGAATGGAGAATCAAGTCAACAGAAAAAAGAATTGTGAGCTAATTCACTATTCACCTCTAAAATGACCCATCTACCCTATGCCTCTCTGTCCTGTTGCTGAAGCTAGAAGTGAAAGCTAGATGCCAAAAACACACCGACACGGTTACCACTCTTTTATTTATTTATTTTTCATTTCATACCAGGTTTTCATTTTTTTCTTATAAGACATTGTTTTCTCTAATTCAATACCAGAAACCCAGTTAGATTTTCAATTGCAACCCTAATAAACTAAAAAAAAAAATATGGACCTTATGAAATCCTTTATTAAAAAATTATTCTGATTATTTGTTACTTTCTGATCAAGAAAAATTCCAAATCATTTCTGTTACATTCTATTCTATTGAAATAAAGAGAACTCTTGTAAAGCTTGCAGCCATTCAGAGCCTGAGAAAGTAGAGTCTCAGTATAATTTTTAATTTAGCAGTGTCAACAAATTAAATTGATCAAACTCAATTCACCTACAAAAGTAATTATTTTGCCAACAACATTCTTCCACGATGCAAAACAATTGGAATGATTCAGAGATTTAAATAAACATGGTAAAAACAACGTATAAATTTAAAATCTTCAACTATTTCATAACAACAACTAGACACAAACCAAGAGCAATGAACAAATACCCAGTATTAAAAACAGTGAGATTATCAAAAGGAAATGGTTAAAAGAAAAACAAACCTCCAAGAGATGGACTGGAGACTGATAGAATCAGACTGTTCTGCGATCTTACGCGCAAGTTCCTCCGACTGAACACAGTAGAACAGTTGTATTTGCTTCTTCCCGTTATTCTCCATGTCTGTCTCTCTTTCGACCAAAAAAGATTCCTTATTAACTTTTCTTTGAGAAATGTGTTGATTTCGCTTGGGAGAAACCGAAACTAGAGCGAGTGGGGAGGCTTGTAGGAGAAAGGTTATAGGCTTCTAGCGTTAGCTTCTCGGGCCTCACGACCACAGAATATCAACCGTCCGATGAATTAAAGAACGATCACGATTCCACACCAAAACTCGCCTCTTCGCGAAAATCGAACGGACCTCTAGTTTTATTTTAAACCGAAGTAACTGATCCACGTGGGCTTACAACAGGGATCCATTTATTTTATTTACATGGGCTTAATATGGGCCGGATGACTCGGTATGAGGTAAAGACTTTTTTTGGTGGGAAGTCGTGATCGTTCGTTTTGTCATCGGACGGTGGATATTGTCTTGTTGTAAAGCCCTAAAAGGGGACGCAAGAAGCTCTCCTTTCCTCTCCAGTCGCCCACCTTTGGATAAGTAGCCTCTCCTTATCTCCTCTCCTCTCTCGTTTCTGCCACGCCGAAGGCGAATCTTCTCTCAATTTGCTTCAGTGAGTGTTTTATCTGTTTTTATTTTGTTGGTTTGAGTTTAGATTATATAAAGTAGTGTTTTTTTAATCTTGTTTATTGTGGGATGGTTGTATTTTATTAATTAATTAATTATAACAGACAGAAACTGTGATTTAAAGTTTAATGACAAGTCTAATGTTTGTTCTTTTGAATCATTTCTGATTGAATGAGAATTTACTTTGTCATATTAAGTGGATCTGCTTTTCTTTTAGTGTTTCTGACTTGAGCCTTTTTTGTGGAATAAAGCTTTGTGTAGCTACAGGATTGGGGTTGTTAATGGAATAGTGAAATGTTTAGATATATTTCTGAAGTAAATATTATTTCCATTTTATGAAGTTTGGGTGCAGTTGGGTTGTAAATGTTTATACTTTATAGGGTTTAAGGTTTTAGATAAATGAAAGGTGATTAGAAGATAGGTGGGGGGAAGTCATACAGATTGAAGTGGTGTTGCTTTGCAACTGTTGATTGTTAATGTTTGTAGATATCTCTAATAAATTGACAAGCGATGTGCTAAAGTGTAGTCCAGAGTTGTTACTGTTATTTGGGCATTTTGTCAAGTAGACTTGAAGCTAAAATGTCAATTTGACTGATACAGTTTGTTTTTCAGAATATGGATAGGGAAAGGCTCATGAAAATGGCCGGTGCTGTCAGAACCGGTGGAAAGGGCAGCATGCGCAGGTTTTTGTTTTTTTTTTTACTGAATTTCATATTCCTAGCATTCTTGTCTTTGCTTTCATACCCAATTGATTGATGCCTCAAATAAGTGTATTATATAACACACTATTATGATGCCTCAATGATTGTAAGAGCAAACTGCTAACTACAAATAGTATTTGGCATATGTTCAAATTCACTTGTGATGTCCATGTTGATATATCTTTGTTTAGATTAATCCTGATTGGTAGTTTTAATTTCTTGTCAGAAAGAAGAAGGCAGTGCACAAAACAGCCACAACTGACGACAAGAGGCTTCAGAGCACTCTTAAGAGAATAGGAGTCAACACCATTCCCGCCATAGAAGAAGTAAACATTTTCAAGGATGATGTTGTTATCCAATTCCAGAACCCTAAAGGTATGAGCCTACAAAACAGTATTTATTTTGGAATTTGTTATCTATTGATGGTGAAATTTGAGTTTATGACTTGGTTTGTCTTATGATGATTGTGCAGTGCAAGCATCAATTGCAGCAAACACTTGGGTTGTTAGTGGAACACCACAAACGAAGAGTATGTTTTAATTTTCACAATCATTTTCTTTCAGAGTAAAATTACTTATGAGTTGTTCTTTATGTTGCACTTTTGTGTTCCTAGAATTAGACAAAAGTAAGAAGTGGGGATATGGCCATCTCTTTTGTACTGTTTGAATTTCTGATTGTTTATCAGGAACAAATTTTTTTCACAACAATTGACATAAAGATAAATTTATTTAGTGAATCGAGTTTTCGAGTTAAATTCTGAACAAACCATTCATTCAATAATTTTATTTTTTTGATGCTACAGAACTTCAGGAGTTGCTGCCTTCAATCATCAATCAATTGGGTATGTCTTCTCTTGCGGAACATGTTGTTAAATTGATTTTGTTTTCTAAAAAAAATTAATGGCTCTTTCTTCCAAGTGCTTAGATCCTAGCTAAAAATTCATTTCTTCTGCTGTCATAAATTTTCAGGTCCAGATAACTTAGACAACCTGAGACGATTGGCTGAGCAGTTCCAAAAACAGGCAGCTGAAGCTGGTGGCGCTGATGCTGCAGCTGGTGTACCTCCAACAATTCCAGAAGAGGACGATGATGAGGTCCCCGATCTGGTGCCTGGGGAGACTTTCGAAGAGGTCGCTGAGGAGAAAAAGGAAAAGGAATCAGCTTAAAGAGGCGTTTTGTGTTTTTTTAGTTCATATCATTTGCCCTCTCTGTTTTTTTTGGTGTTTTACTCGGGTCCATTGTTCTCCTGTTTTTTTGTTCTCATTGGTAGAGAGAGAGTTTAAACCCTAGCTGTAGCATCTGTCTTCATAATTGTTGCAGTTTTATGGAGCAATTGAACGGCTGATATCACATGGTTTTGAGCATATGTTTCTGTTGTTGTAACTTAAGATTGTGTATGCATCGTTAGAATTTAATCCAGTCTTTTTTCGGCCCTCCACGAGCTCTAACAAGTGAAGTGTGCTCTACATGGTGCTTCACAGCCTTAATATCGAGTTAATATATAGTTTAGAGTTACCTCTTATCTACATTCTAGACCTGCAGGTCAGAAGCTAAGAAGCTATGAAGTTTTACTGATTAAATTTTAAGATAAAAGATGTTCATTTATCCATGTAGCCAATCAGCGGCCAATATTTTGTTTGTCTTGAAAAATCAATTTTGTATAATACCTGGATAAATGCACAGGAATCCAATTAGTTATGTTTGAAAAGTTTGCATTATCTTGATCTAGAATTCTCTAATCTTTGTTATGTTCTCTTGCCTATCTTAAAATTTTTTTACTGATTGTAGCATATTCGTAGTGTCGTACTGGGACAGCAATACACGTTACAATATGGCAACATAAAATATACTGTGCAAATGATACTCCCTGCAAAGCAATTTTCACAGGAAAGATATTTGGCAGTGAACCAAAATTTTTTTTTAAGAGTCGTCTCTTTGACAGAGGATGCACATCCCAAAATATGTTCCAGCGCACAATGAAACGCGCAGCTTAGATTTGAAGAGCTTATCTAATTACGTGCATTCAATGGACAAGTTAGTATTATTAACTTTGTGTCAACAAAATTTAATTTTTATGAATAGTTTTCATGACATATTTGGCAGGCTCCATACTGATCTACCGAAAACATTCTACCACTCTGATCAATAATATTTTGTCAGATTTGTATTTCTACAACATATCAGTTATTCGTTGTAAAAAAAAATATATCGCTCCAGCCGATTCAAATAACCACAGTTGTAGATTCAACTCAATTTCAAGGTTTATGCAATTACTTCTAATTGAAAAAAAAAAAATAATAATTGAGAGGCTTCAAACGGACTTCTCTTTAATTTAAGTACATTATGCGTCACTTTCATTTTTTTTTTTCCTTGAAGAAAAATTTGTTCTCAATATAAAACGTGGAGCTAAAACATCTTATTTTCCACTCCATTATAAAAATAATTTTTGTATTTTCGGTTCCAAGAAATGGCCTAATAAATCTTTCAAGCAGGCCAGTAGGCCATCAACCCAATTGCCAATCCGACCCAGCCGTTTATTGTGGCTTACAGTGAAAAAAAAAAAAATTGGTTTCACAATTTTACCACATAACGAAAACAGAAAAAACATTACAAAATATTATCTCGCGACTCTTTTAAATATAACTCGTATTATAGCAAACCAATTTTGCGAACGCATAGAACAATATAGCAATTCCACCCCACCGACGTACATACAACGCATAATTAGATTATTAGAACACAGAACGCATACAATACAATACATATATAGAAGGCATATAATACAATTCCTCGTGCCTTATAACACAAATATCTGAACACAGTATTAAATTTTGTGCAAAATTGTTTCAAACACTCTGACATTGATTCAGTACATCCTCAAAGGGATCGAACAGCCTCCAACAAGAACTTACAACGTCTTCATATTAAAATCCCAACATCAATAAAATAGGAGAGAACTATAGCTATAAAATCATGAGACTAGCAAATACTATGTATGTATTATACATTCTTATATACGTACTCATTATACATATATAAACAGAAATACTGGTACCAAACACATCAATAGCATTACTACATAGGATGCCTTATGAAAGAGAAAGGAGATGGCAGATCGCAGGAAGCAGTTGACGGTGCATCAGCTGCAATACTTGTTATATTTCAAAAATGGCCACGGAAACACTGTTTGCTCATTTTTCAAATGTCGCAATTCCTTGCACATATGGGCCTATTCTGAGATAATATTTGCCGAATAGCTAAAGCAAATAACAGTATGCTCATATTGATTAAAAATGTGAAAAATTATTTCATCTAAGTTGTGAACATAGACAATTTCATGCAACTTCATTTTATACAAAAGAAAAGAATACACACTTGGGTTCTTTTCCTTTTGAGGTTGAAATACAACATGTTACCTTTTCATTAATTTTTTTCATTTCTTTTTGTCCGCCTAGTTGCAGTGCGGCTCGCCTGCTCCTATTTCCTGATTCTCATGATCGCTGCAGCCAATATGCCAGATGACAGTGGTCACTTTGCTTTTACCATTTATTGTCAAACTAATTGGATCAAATCAAGAAAATTGCTCTTAAACAGAGGGCTTCAATTTCAATTACTTCCTATAATTAATATTCGCGAACAGCACACAAGTATTTCCTTTTGCTGTGTTATTTTGAACATTCCTCACCCAACCATGAAAGCAATAACTCAATCAAATGCTGCAAAGAAACATGCAGCACCTATCATGAAAGAATGCCGATATTCTAAAAAGACAATCCATTATTTTCCACTCGACCATGCTCATAAGTACTCATTGCCTCGTGCAATTTATGCAGCGACTCATGCCTTTGTGCAAGTTCCATTAGAACCCTAATTCTCTTAATTGAGGCATTACTAGGCTGTTGACCCTTCTCCAGTAACTGAAATAAACACTTCTCTGCCTCATCTAACCTTCCCTCATCACATAGCCAATCAATCAACACATCTGAAACCAGGGTTAAAGATCCAAAACAATTAAGGACCATGTCTTCCCACAGCTCCAAACCAAACCCCAAATCTCCATGCTTCCTACAAAGCCTGATCAGAAACTCGCAAGATTGTGTGTTAGGCAAGCAGCTATGTACATCTCTCATCTTTTTGTATAAGCTTGATGCATTTCTCATATCATTAACATAATAGAAGCAGCGAAAGAACAGGTTAAAGGTTGTGACATTCGGCATTAGACCCACTTGACTTATTTCATCCATTAGCCCAAAAGCATCTCTCAATCTCTTTGCAATGCAAAAGTTTCTTATAGCAGCATTATAGGCTGCAACATCAGGATTACAGCCAAATTCTCTCATCTCCTTCAGCACCGCTCTTGCCTCATCAGGTTCACCAATTGACCCAAACCCACCAATCAGGCTGGTGTAACTTCTAACATCTGGGTTAATCTCCTGTTCACGCATTTCTTCGAACACTTTGCGTGCCTTATCCAATTGGTGGTTTTTACAATAGACATCAATCAGACAATTGTATGACACCAAATTTGGTTTGATTTCAAAGTCTCGCATCTCCTGAAATAACAACTCTGCCTCTTCTATAGATTTCCAGCCCGACAAGAGGATGTTAAATGTGTTCGCATTGGGCCTGAAGTCGTGCTTTAATGAATGGTATACATTTCTGGCATCAGACATACTCTTCTCCTGACAAAGGGTTCTTAACAGTGCGTTGAAGCACAATACATCAAAATTAATGCACAATTTCTTCAATTTTTTGAAGCTCTCTACTATTTGTCTAACAGAACCACCCTTTGCAATTCGTTTAAGCACAATTGCCACCGTTCTGGGTGTGATAAAATCTGGGTCTTTATGGTGCATTTCCTTTAGTACCCTCCAGATTTCTTCGAATCTCCGGGACCGGCCAAGGATGTCAAGCATAGCGTCATAGGAGTACTGGGTGTGGATAAATCCCCTCTTTTTGTGGATGTAATCAAAGAACTCCAGGGTTTTTATTGGGTTGGCGCGCCTGAAACTGACCAGCTTGAGAACTTGTTCGATTAAGTCCTTTGAAAGGGGAATTTGAGAGGAATTAAGAGACTTAACCATGGAATCAAGCGAAGGAGAACTGGTAATTATGTTAAAAATGGTTGCTACATGTGGATCGTCAGCACTAACACTAGGATTTTGGGTTAGGGAAGAAAGAGAATTTAAAGGAAAGTACAGTCTTGGCACTGTTGGCAGTAAACACTGATAAGTTATTTTGGGAAGATTGAAGAGCTTCAGTGCCATTCTCTCCAACCTCAGCTTCTCTCTCTCTCTCTCTCTCTCTCTATCTCAGACTCTCAGTGCACGCGTCTTTGAACCTTGAAAGGCCATTAGATGTAAATTTAGGATTTAGGGTTTAAGAGGTTTTCATATTGGGCCTCAATTGGCTAATAATTGAGATAGACAGACCCATAAATCCGGCCCATAAAGAAATATGGGTCGGACTGGATTTATGCGTCTTTTAAATAATTATTGGATTATTGGATGTTTACTGTGTTTGACTGTTTTCTGATAGTTGCAACTTGAAAGTTTGCAGTGAATTTGTTTCACAAAATATTATAATGAATGTAATATACTAAATTTCTCGATTTTGTATTTCAATTTTCAACATTTCAACTAACAAAACGAAAGATTTAGAAAACTGAGGGTCAATGAATTATTAACCTGACTACTTATACTGTTATACAGCACATCACTTAAAATTAGAGATTGCATCAGTTCTTTATAAAAACACACAGACGAAAAAGATAGTGCACAGTTCAAATTATATAGTAAGACAATGCATCATAAGAACATACAAGGGAGTGCATCAATTCAATTTTAGTAGCCCATAAAGGCGCATCATTCAATCGGTGTCCCAAACTGAAATCAAGAAATTTAATTTTGTCCCCAAGTTACTGGTAATTTAGTATTTTTCTGTCAAATAACAAAATGTGATGGAGTTTTATCAAATTCTATCTCCTTCTTAGATTTTTGTTTATTTGGAAACTACTGGAAGTCCACTTTTTTTTTAAACAGAAAAGCACAACACAGCTATTACACTTTATCAGCTGAAAATCAAAACGAGATGCAGCTTAGAAATATCCTCTAACTACATTTCTGCACTGGTACCAAGATCCAATTTGGTACCAGTGCACCTTACTTATCTACACCCCACCCTCCCTTCTAACTTCCTCCACATATAACAACTATACTTCTTAAATTTCCATTACCTCACTCCTTTCTCTCGCTCCCCCCACTTCTCCATTATATTTTGCATCTTACTTTTTCTTTGAAGTGGAGACACAGTGAGAAATTCAGGGATTCGTGAAATGACCAATTCCTGATTTAGGATAAGCTTCTTGACTTCTGATGATACTACACTATTTTTAGATCGTAGGCATTCAAATCAAGAGATAATGTAACAGTAATTTCGTCACTGCTTTGGCTTATTCTTACTGTACCTGGCAAAAGCAGCTACTGTGCCAAACCAGTATGGTGTCAACAGAATGAGCCACATATATAGTCCAATTATTAACTATTTCTTTTGGATGTGCTGGAAAAAATTATTCCTCAAACCCCTTTTTTGAGAAATAAAATATATCAAGATATTTTCAGTGTTTAGTGCTGACTGGTACTTTGCATTGCATAGCCTTACTGGACTTGCTTAGTACGTCAAGGACATCTATGATCTGAAAAGTTTGGGTTATACAAAGTTAAATGATTAATTTGTCAAACTTGCCTGATTTCATAAATGTCAAGGAACTGACACAAGTTGAATTTGATCATTTATCAAACGAATACTCTTCCACCGTGGTAGAAAATGTACTAAATTCTAGAAACTAAAATGCTTCTATTCTTCCTTGTACAAAGACCAAGTGGACCAATATAGGTCAATAGATGTACAAATTTTCATACACGCACAATATAATTTAGTTTATGCTGGACCTACAGGTGGGTTCTGCTATTTGGAAGAAATTGGGATTTGGAAAACTGCAAAATTGAAAAGACACCTATATCTGGTTCTGTTATCCACTAACTCAAAATGAGCTCACAGATGAAATGGCAGACATGCACCTATACCCATAGCCCCCACAGAATTCCACTAACATGAGCATAGAGTCTACATAGATTTCATAATGCTTCCATTTATGTATCGCTAGTGATGATTCCCCTTATCACCATTCGGGGTGGTCTCCTTAGTAGTGGAAAATGGAAACAGAGCAACAAAGTAACAAACTCACCAATTCTTATACCAAAGGACTAACTGTTGCTTCTTTACCCACATCTTTATAAATTTGTCAAATCTGTCCAGCAAGTTCAAGTACACCTCTCAAAATGAAAAAGAGCATGTGGCAACTTATTATGATAGTCAAAACTCAAAAGTATTGAGAAAATTACTTTTAATACAGTCCTAACCTAACAAATCGAAGATTTGAAGAACATAATAATAGACGAATATATTCAAAGGTTAAATGTGCTAAATAAAATAACAAAGAAATATTATCCATCCCTTGAAAAATTGACAACCACTATGTAGAGAGGCATCCAACTTAGCTAGAGAGAGATTGGCTCATCTCAAAGGCAAGCAAGCTTTTTCCTGCCTAGACCTGAGTCATTGAAGATTGAAAACTATAATAATGAAGCCACTAAACATAACTTTCCGAAGTTTTTTTTTAATTAATATCAAGCTGACATCTGCCTCGACCTTTTGTTATCTGCCATTATTGTATATATCATCTGAGAATCACTATCAGTCATTAATCTACGCTATGATTGGGTGGGATGATAATTAAGTTGCTTACTAAGAACCCATCAACTAATCAGCAAATCTTTCAAACGCGGTGCAAAAAAAAAAAAAAAGGGTTGTCATCTTCTTTCACTTTTTGGTAAAGAAAGTGTGTTACGAATCACTGCATTGTGCACCTCATGTACAGCGGAGTGTATTTTTATTATTATTACTATTGTTATTATTATTATTATTATTATTATTATTATTACTTATGTTGCTATTATTTGTCATCATTGTCATAGGCTTTTTGATATTGATTGAATGTTTAAATTGAGAGTTTCGATCACAAAACTATAATAAATATTTAATTATTTATATATTTAAATGAATAAGAGTTAACAGTTCAACTTATACGGTATCTTAAGTTAGAAGGGTATGTTAGCTCGAGCATGTGAGCCTTCATTTATTTATTAAAAAAAAAACATATTAGAATATGCTGTGGCCCAAAGAACAAAACAACTACTACAATAAGAAAATAGATGATTGTATTGAAAGAAAAAACATATGATTTTTTAAGGACTTTATGGAAAATTATATTGTTACATAACTTGCTACACAGAGCGCCACTTTGATAACATCGTACTCAACAATAAGTACCTTTTGGTTATCCATTGTCGTCCCACCACGTACAGCCATTTAGTAGAGGTAAAAAATTTTCAGTGACAAAAGTTTGAAGATTGGAAAGGATTCTCACTTGTTATTTAAATTGAAAAAAGGGAAAATTTTGTTTGTTGTGGCTTACACGGTTGGTTTGATGCTTTTTGAATTTGCTATCATGACGAGGAAGATAGCTTTTTTGTTTTCTTTTTTTTTGTTTTGCTTTTTTTTTGTTAGTGCAAACTGAAAAAGGCTAGAGCTACACGTATCACTTTAATTATTCTAATTAAGTAGAGATAATACAAACAATGTATTTTTCCAGTACTTGCAATTTATTAAATATAAGCTCTTGCTGGGCCTGAATGTTTATTCTAGTTTGCTTACGCAGTCTACATATAATGCGCTTGATAATGGCGACAAAGAACTCTGATTCTCCAATATTGGGATAACCAAATACCTAATAACTAATGATACCATAGAAACATACATGGTAAACACTAATTGAAATTAAACAAAATAAGCCAAGTGGAACCATACCAAACAAAAAGATGACAAAAAAGAGAGAACCAAGTTGGTGCTATCACAGGGCAAAGATGCACCGTTGACAAACTGAAAAGAGAAAGAAACCTCAAAAAGGCTAAAAAGATAAATTGGGTGTGGGGAGAGGGGTCATGTGGGGCTTGAGAGAAATGAGACAATTGGATGATGAGATTGGAGAAGAGCACTCACGCCCAAGGGTGGAGGGGTCGGCACAAAGTTGAGGTTGAGAACCAATTGAGCCTCTTCTTTGGATGTGTGGCGGCCAGGTGTTCCCCACCAATATTTATTAGAGAACTCATATCTCCTGTTACAAATTTCCTAAAAAATAAAAAAGTTACCTTCTCAAAAAATATTTCCAAAAAAAAAAATCTCATGTTAAAAATTTGATCGAGATCATGGTATAGATTATAAATAATGAATTTGGAAAATACCTTAGCGACGTAAACCCGGTAGAGTTGAAAGGCATGGTTAAAGCCTTAAAAGGTCAACCAATGTGTTGGAATGCTGGATTTGTTCTCTCTCTCTTTAATACAATCCTTTGGAATAACTGACAAATCATAGAAAAAAAACTAAGGAAAATTACAAAAAGGGTGAAAAATAACAAAAAAAAATGTTCCTTTTCCAGGGTATTTCAAGAATTACCAGGACCAGGTTTGTTTTTTTTTTCCTCTCAAAATTAGTCATTACTTGGGCTATATTGTTTGGTCATTCAATAATTGGAGGAAAATTTTTTTATCTGAATTTTTGGGACTGTCTTGAGTTCCTTTTTTAAAACAGATATATCAATTTTCTGCTAAAACTTTATTCGTCAGTGCCAGTTAAATTTAATAATTTTCTATTGGACCAATGAATTAATATATAGTAAAACGCTATTAAAAATCCTGATAAAGGAAAGCAGATTTGATGCAAAATTCCTAACAGTTTTATTCGAATTTTAAAAATATTTAGTCCATTGAATTGTGTTCTTTCGACAGATGATCTGAACTGACGACTCCAAACCGCTCACCGGTAGAGATGACAGAATGGTCTATACAAAATAAATTAATTAATTATTAAAAGGAAAAAGAACACAGTTAGCTGCCGCCAAAAAATTGTCTCCGTTACAGCATTTGTAAACGGAGGAATGAGGAATGAAATGTGGCTGGGGCCTAGGGGTAGTTGTATAAGAAAACAATCAGCCGGATTTGATGCATCTTTGTCCTGCGCACAAGTCGCTCTAGGCCTACATTTCTACAATCTACACTTCTTTGTCCTCCTCTTAGCCTAGTATCTTTGGAATAATATTTTACAAAATTATACTCTTAACTAATCCATGTGACCAATATGAGGTTCCCATTTTCTTCATAATCTCTGTATACAAGCACACTTCATATGATTATAGGTCTAAACATAGTTTTGATTTTTTTTTTTAATAAAATTTTTTGAAAAGTCTTTTACACATATATGGAAGTAATAGATAGTAAAAGGTTCTTTAATATGCTGAGCAGCTTTTTGATTCATATCTTACTTTATTTTCATACATACTTTAAATTTGATAATCTTAAATTATAAAAACAAAAAATCTAGTTGGTTTTGAGTTAAGGTTCTTACTCATAATTAGGTTCACAATTATATGTGACTAACTATTCTGTAAGTATTTAAAATTGATAAAATTTTCTTCTCGTGATTACAATGGATAAATCAATTATTAGTTATGTTTGGTTCTATCTCGCAGATTCTGGGTTTCGAGTATCTTAATTGGCTCCCGAAGTATCTTGAAAATAATAAATCGAATTTAAGACTTTACAGAGTTCCAAAAGTATTACGAAAGCGTCTCATCAAATTGACTTCTGTGATGCCAGCAGCTGTAGACTGTAGAGGCTTCGAATATGGACTGTTAGCGGATATATGAGACTTTAAAAAAAAGTCAGATGCATTGGGCTGTCAATAAAATCTATTTGCTCGTTTATCCGATTAGATTATGAATAAGATGAATATGGATAAAGTTTTTTTTTATTAGGTACTTGAGTATATGGACAAAAAAAGAGTTCGTTAACTCATGTAAGTTAAAGTATGAATAAGAGATATTTCGCATCTTTTATCTGTAGGGTAAAATTTACAATATATACATATGAAGATAAAAGTGTCTAATATAATAATTTACTCCATATCTTGATAGCAATCAAATTTAATTCATGTTTCAAACAATCGACACAAATACACAATCTTTAAGTCATTACATGCCTTACTTTCAATGTTAATCTGTATATCTTCTACATCTCAAAAAAAAAAAAAAAAATGTATATCTTTTCAACTTCCAACAACTCAAAAATTGTAGATAAAATTCATTAGTCCGTTTACCCGATCCGTATGATATTCGCAAAGAGAGATATGAATAAAATTTTATTTTGTTAGTTTATCGAGTATGGATTCGGAAAAAACAAAATCATTACCTTATAAGATATGGATACGAATAACTATTTCACACAATATCCTACCCATTGAAAATCGTAGAGATTCGTTATTGTTGAGTTATATTAGTTATTATGTTATGAGAAAGATTTTGGTGTGATGGTGTCACAATATTAGAGTGTCACAAAATGCCACAACTTCATTTTTTATAAATATTTTAAAATTTCAATATTGAATTTAAACCATTGATCTTGTACAATTTAACGAGCGATGTGTTTCCATATGAGTTTTATAAAATTTAGAGTTGATTTGATACTCGATCAAGAGGTCAAACTATGAACGTATTACAATTAATCTGTCATTTAATGACAAGATTCTTTCATTTTAAAACCTCTTGATCGAGTATCAAATCAACTCCAAATTTTATAAAACTTATATGGAAACGCATCGCTCGTTAAGAAGTACAAGATCAATGGTTTGGATTCAACATTTAAACTTTAAAATTTTTAAATATTGATGAAAAGTGAAGTTGTGGTATTTGGTGGCACTCTAATGTTGTGACACAAGAACCTTCTTATGTTATTTATAGAAGTTATGCTGTTTGTAGAAGTCTAGGATCTTATTTATAAAAGTATGATTTTTTATTAATATAAAAAGGAAATCTCTGGCAACAGAGGCCATAATCTCTAATTTTAACTTAATATTTCTCTAAACCACATGGTATCAGAACCGTACGACTACGCTTAATTCTCCCACATGGTTTCGAGGAGGGTCTTTACAACTTCGGTGTGACAATAAATCAACAATCAATATTTCAAACAATCCGGTTCAGTATAATTGAACTAAACATATGGAGATTGATCATTTCTTCATCAAGGAAAAGTTAAATGATAGAGTGCTGACTTTGAACTATGTGAAAGTTGGCTGATTGTCTAACTAAGAATTTAGGTTGTAAGCAGTTTGAAGGTTCTTGTAACAAGATGGGGATGATTGAAATTTATCGTCCATCTTGAGGGAGAATGTTGAGTTATATTAGTTATTATGTTATTTATAGAAGTAATGTTATTTATAGAAGTTTAGAGTCTTATTTGTAAAAGTATGATTGTTAATTAATATAAAAGGGAGCCTCTGACAATAGAGATCATAATCCCTAGTTTAAACCTAATCTCTCTCTAAACCACAATTATAGTCCCTTTATGGTAGTCGAAAATGAGATACTATAAATTATTTGAACCAGATGTTTCTGTGAAAAAAAAAATCAATTTGAAAATATATAACTATTTTTATTTATTTACACTGAAATAATATATATTTTTTTAGGAAATATTGATTATCGTTGTCGTCGTTATTATTATTATTATTATTATTATTATTATTATTATTAAAAGTAGGGTCAAAGCTCACAACGTCAAATTCCCACCAGGATCTCATAACCAAGTTTTTCAAACACACAAAAATTCTACTCACGATGTCAGATGTGTTTTTATTAGTTACTAGAATTAAAATTGATTCTGTAGGCATAAAAATATTTACGAGCATCTAAATGCGAAATTGAAGATGTCATATTAAATTTTAGGGGAAATTCTATGATTGTTGGTGTCAATAAAGTGAAATATTTTAAACATATTTTTTCCGGTTAGTGATATTCTCAATCAAAATTGACATGATAACTTCTCCTTTTACACTTTGCTTGGGCTTTCAAAACGCTATTGAAGTTGGTGAACATACTGTTTACTGTTTTCAGGAAAATAGAAAACTTTCCCATTTAATTGAATATTATATTGCGTAAAAGTTAATAAACTTCGAAAAACCATTAAAAGTCCGCGGGATCGTAATGTAAAACTTATTATTGTAGATGAAATATAATGTTGTGCAATTATTTTACAATTGATTATCAAAATTAACATCTGGATGAAAAACTTGTCTAAATAAGCAACATAATTAAGGTTATCTGCTAAAAGGGGGAAAAAAAAAGACAATACTAATCTTCATAAGACTATAGTTCTCAATCTATGGTTCAAATTCTTACTTTCTTCATTTTTTTTTGAGACACTCACTTTCTTTAATTAAAAGAAGGAGATCAGGATATTAATGGAATATATAATATATAAAGAATTGAAGAATGTATTGGAACAAAAAGGTAAATTAATAAAAAAGCACTCTGTACATACGTACGTTGGACCAAAGCTACGTTTAGTATATATATCCATTATCAGATTCAATGATGTCGAAAGCAAATTAAGACACTTTCTTGTTTTCTTCGATATTCCGTTTCTAGTACAGATGACCATTAAAGCGAACTACAAACAGGGGCGGATCCATGTAGTGGAGTGCCTTGGCAAGTGCCTGGACTGAAATATTAAAAATTTCAGCCTAGTATATGAAGTTTTTAGGCTGTGTCCGGGCTAAAATAAAACTTGTGCCTGGGTATATTACGATACTTGGGTGTGACTATGCCTGTGCCTGTGCCTGTGCCTGATACACATTTAACATTTTCTTCCCTCTGCTCTTGGTTCGGACTGCAAATAGATACATAATCCGTTAATTATTTGCCTCTGCATCCGAAAGGTTTCAATTGGCAGAAATTAGGTTTTTCTATTCTGTCGCTGATTCGTGCCCACCAGTCCACTACATTTCTCTGTGACTCTATAGAAAATCGTCTCCTGTGCTCTCCATCTCTGAAAATTGCTGATCCATCCTTCATTGCTGCACATGCCACGTTGTTGCCCTCTTCAGTCTGTACAAAGTGCGCTTCTTTCTCTTTTAATCCATTTTTATTATAAAAAATTCAATATGGAGTATAGAAATATTTTTAATCCTTGCAAACTACTGCTCCTTTCAAAATGCAAATTAAATATTACTCCTCTATCCTTGTAAACCATGCGCCTCTTTCTGTTAATTTTTTTTATTCAATTTCAATCTGTCATGTATTATAGGCTAAATACTCCTCATTTGTGTTATTATTGTTTAATTGAAGGTTATTAAAGTTTAATCGAAGGTTTTCCCATCGAGTAATTTAGTTTAAATTTATTATTTTATATATGAAGAGGTTTTTCCAAAAAACAACTTCATTATCAATTGGAACTCAAGAGCAAGAATCAAATCGGAAGCTAACACAGCGAGTGTTGAAAAGAGCATTTTCAGCCATGAGACTTATTAAAACTCGTTTGAGAAGCTGAATGGGAGATGATTTTTTGAATGATAATTTAATTACCTACATAGAAAGAAATGTATTCAAAAAGTTCCAAGGAAAGCAATTATGCAACGATTTCAAACCATGAAGTCACGCAAATGACTGTTACCTCTATTAGAAAATTAGAATTATATTTTTTTTAATACTTTTTGGTGATTGATAGAGAACTAAAGATCATGAAAAGTGATTCAGTTTATGAAAAGATGATGTATTTTGTAATATTCCAATTATATACGTTTAGAATAATTTTTTTAATTATTATTTACTTTATTTTTATTTTTTTTAAAAATTTTGTTATATTATAATTGTGCCTAGTCTAAACAAATTTCCTGGATCCGCCACTGACTACAAACATAAATAATATTAAAATAGCAGAATGGAAATGAACTTTTTTGGCTATTATTCATTAGACCAAAATAATGGTAAAAAATTACAAGCAGTCAAAGTTTGATATTGCCCGTCGTTGGTTAGGACTTAAGAGAAGCATTGCGTAGTATGTACACTGACTTTGTCCGTTTGTCGCCAAAATAATGCGTGCACCCTTTTATTCGTTGAACTTGTTGTGTGTAAACACTAAACAGTTTGACCATACTTGTCCAGTGTTAGAAATTATTTAGAAATAAGGAAAGTGTAATTAATTAACCATATCTAAATAAGTCAAATTTAAATATGCCTATGAAAGACTTAATTATGCATTGTATAATAATAATAATCAGGAAAAATATATAGTTTACAATACATCATGCTAGATAGTGTGTATGAACTAAGAATGTAATCCCTTTATATGATGACGTCTCCATGAACAGTTGATCAAATCAGATTTTACAAATTTATTAAGAGGATGAATATCTGTTGAAAAAAAAATTATATGTTGATTTATTTTCTTAAGTCATAATTACTCACTTGATTAAGTTACTATTCTAGCTGGTTTTTTTTTTGGGTATACACCATATAATCAGCTGTCATTTATCATTTCTAGTCTTAGTTTTCAGAGTAGCTTTTTTTTTTTTTTGTTGCAAATAGAGAAGTCAGTGCCGGCAATTTAATTTTGACTAATTCTGAGGACAAACTAATAACATTTTTCTACATGCATGCTATACTTGTATGTGAATCTTGAGTAATACTAGAGTCAAACACGAGTCTCGTCTCAACTATTAAAATTTCAATGACCAATCTAAACCACTCAATATGATCTTCATATGGAAATTATCTTGAAGACCAAATTTTACAATATTTCAAAATTTTTAACTATTTTTTATTTTTTAAAATTAGAGATTCTTAATTAGATTGAAATTTTTCTAAAATCCAAAATAGATAGTAAAAAAAAATATAAAAGTTTAATATAAAAAATTGGGTTTCTATCATGTTTGACGGGCTCAAGTATCAAACGAATTTGACTCTAGCATTACTCGTGAATCTTATTATCTTGGTTATCTTGGATATTCACCAAATAAAATAGTTCAGACAATTTATGATGTTCAAACTACATGTAAAAAATAATCTATAAATTGAAAAAGAAAAACAGCTTTGCAATTCTAGACTATTCGGATGTATTATAATGAGGTAAATATATATATAAAAAAAAAAACTGTGATAGTCCTTTCAGATTCAAGTGAAATAGTGAAAAGCCTTCTCATCCGTGAAACATATATTATTTTATTTTTAGCTTTATTATTTATAATTCGTCACCTTAGTATCATTTATTCATTTCTATCTTTTCTCGTGATCCAAGCGACGTGCTGCATGGACGGAGTGAACGAGAAAAAAGTCTTGGAGTCTCTTAGGTCACAAGTAATGTGGCACGTTTCTTTGTCACAAAAGTAAAAAACCATACACAAAGACTTCTATTACAATCTTTCTTTTTTTTTTTTTTTTTTTTTTTTTTTTTTTTGGGGGGGGTGGGGGGGGATAACCCGGGTGAAAAAGAAAGAAAAAGAAGGGCGGAAAAAAATTATTTCTTTGTCAATTTAATTCTATCTCTTTTCCCCTTTTGTCTTTATATTTATTTTTCGTTGGAAAAAAATTGCTAATCAGGAAATTGCTTGCCCTCAACTCATCCACATTTTCAACTTAATATGTGGAAAACTCTGACAACGAAGCTTCAAACTTTTTCTTATTTAAGTATAAACTTACCCATTGTTTGAGAATTAAATCTTAGTTTTCTTAAATATAATTTTATAACAAATTTATTTAAAGGTACAATTTATATATCAAGAAGTATTAACTTGCAAATTATGTAAAATATTCGCCTAGCTTAGATCATGCCCATGCATGTAAAAATTGTTTTAGATTGAATTATTTAAATAAATGCATGTCATGTGAATATGATAATTTATACAGTATATGCAATTGGAAAATAATTGTCATAGAAAATTTTATGCAGTTTATGAATGAGTCAAATTCCTCAACATTATTATAATAAGGTAAATTTTGCCATGCATATTTTTTTTTGTTATATGGGTTCAAAGCTAGACCATTCATTCAAGAACTAATCAATTACAATCATTCATCACTCTCAATGAATGGTCTAAATTTAAACCCGTGTAAAATAAAGTTTACAAGGCAGAATTTGCCTTATAATAATAGATTATTTTCTTGAATAATTAAAATGTTCTTAATTAGCTCTTGTGACAAGGCTTGAAAATTTACTGCCCTTCACCTCACTAGAAAGTAAATTAATTGTCCTTAAAGGATAAGACCGACGGTTAGGTCAAGCGGCTTAGTTGGTCTGACGGACCACTGTGCTACACCAATACAACCGTCTGATTATTATAGAGATCCGTTGGTTGCAGATCAAAAGGTTACAAAATCTTGCGGGGGCTTTGACTTGATTCACCTAAGTACCTAACCCCAGCTCCTAGATTTTGGATATTCCTCTGATTTACTTTTCGTTTATTCAACATAATAATAATGAAATATCTAATGACAGTGACTTGTAGCCTGCCAAGTCATCCATAAAAATGAAAATTATAATCCACAGAATTTAGTGAACTGCTTTTATAACACGAGATCAGAAGTCAAATTGCATGAATTGGCTACGGAACTGGCTTAATTTCTTATGTCATGTAATTGTTACAGAAGAAAAGTTTTATCAAGTACATAATTATGTACAAAAGATTCAGCACATATTTCTTAGGATTCATAAACAGATGAATTAGCTTTTTACTGTTAGAGGTGATAAAAATCTATCCGCTGATCGATCCCATCTGAATTTTTAGAAAGTCAAATTAATTCGATTCAGAAACAGCTTGATCATACCTAATCTGACATGTAACTCGAAAATTCTCAAAATTTTACTGAATCCGATCTGACTCGAGACTCGAAACTTATTTGGCACATTCCATTATCAATTTACAAGTAACAGAATTGAACTAAAAATTCAGCAGATTGGCTTCGTCATTGTTCTAGAGATAACAAATTTAATTTCTGCTAGACACGAAAGAAAGACAAATTTTTTTCCTACTTGCTATAAATTAAAATTTAACCTGAATATAACCAAAATTAAGTGTTCCAGACAAACAAAATTTTTTTTTGTTTCATTTTGATAGTTGAGACAAACAATTCTTCGAAATCGAAGACCTATATTGATGATTAAAAAAAAAAAAAACTAGATGATAGAAGCTCAAATGACACGACCATATCCAATTCATGATGATCTGACAATTCTTCGAAATCGAACCAACCTGATCTAATCCATTTCGCACGCGGTTGCCACTTCTATTTATTGTGTTTTTTTTTTTTTTGTTTCTTTAAAACACGTGGGTAAATCCCACTATATGAATTGAAGAAAAAATGCACAACCTGATTGTATTCACAAGATTCCAACCATAGAATTAAGGTTACTTAATCATAAACATCCCAATCTATGATAAATGCAGTTCATTGTTCAATCCTCTATCTGCATTAAACCATTTCATGTGGTCCATCAACACAATTTTGTCGGCACAACCAAAATTTCACGTGTATTAATTCACTAATACAAAACCCATTACCCATGCATGAGAATTTATTAATTAACAAACTTAATCATTAATCATGTAATGTAATAATAATGGCCCCACACGGACAGTAAATAAAAATAGAACAAGATATTTAACTTGTCTCTCAACCATTCGCCTAGTGAAGCCAAACCCATCAAAGTCAGCTAACCACATCTTGTCCCTTTCGGACAACCTTTTCGACAAGTAACTGTTTAACCTGCTCCGAAGGGACAACATACATATAATGATACAAAGCCAAATTGAACAAAATAAAAATAGAAGATAGAAAAGTTTTAGACAGTGAGGTCGCTCTCTGGGAAGTCTATCCCATTCCATCAGGCCGTTGGCCAAAGCGGCTATGCACGTGTCAAGTTGCCTTTGACCGTTGACATTTTTGGCCTACAGAACCGGTCACCTTCGCCCCTGCCCTTGCCTAGACGCATGCGCCTAACTACTGGACACACCGGCTGTTGCCGGTTACCTTCTGGCACTTCTTACCCCTCCTACTTTCATGGGCTGTTACAAACCTACATATGAGGGGGAAAAAATTTTCTTTTCCCAGTTTTTATTGCTAACAATTATTCTTCTTTTTGTTTTTGTATTTTTTATAGTTCAATTCCAGCAATTAAAATTTAAAAGATATTATTGAAATGAATATTAAAACCCAACACTACCCCCAAACAATATATATGTTAGAAGATAAAAATAATTATGCATATTGTCATTGAAGTAATGATTGTAATAATTTATCTACACAGGTGCAAAAAAAATTATTCTTATTAGCTATTATGAAGTTAATCTTATTTTAAAATATTTTTTTCCTGTACAGCAATTAAATTTAAAATCATTTTATTATTACAATGTAATTGTTTAGAAGTAGGCTATTATGTTTACATATTTTTTTTACAGGTCCAATGTATTGAGAATTCAAAAAATCCATGGACCATGTATTATGTTTTATGGCAAATAAACTTGAATGCATTATTCTATGAAACGCAACATTTTTATGGTTATGCAATAAAATTTTTTAAACAATATTAATTTAAACATTAAAGAAGTACGAAAAATATGTTACTAAAATCATTCTTAAAGAAAAATTTGCTAAGTAATTAAAGTTTGGAAAGAACAAAGGTGTTGCTATCATATCTCAAGTCCTAAGAAAAATTGACTCTTATAAATGTAAGACTTTTTTACTACTAAGATCCTGATAACTACTAAAATTTTAATTTCTCAATGTTGAAGCAACACAATTTATGTAAGATATTAAATACAAAATTATTCCGAACCACATATACGGTTCGTGGTGTAATAAGTTTCTTATTATTATTCCTTTAATGCTTCTAACATTCTTCATTATTTTTTTTAATTTTTTATACTTTTATGTTATTATGTAAATGGTCTTTCGTAAAGTTATAAGTTTGTATTCATTGTTGTGTAATAAATATATAAGATCTTAAATTAATAAGATAATTAGGAGTTAATTGAGTTTAATGACTCACCATTACATATGTATATGTAAGCGATTTTGACCATAATCCCTTGATTGGTAAAAAAATACATTTTTTATTCTTAGGCCTACTTAATAGTAAGCTTGACTTCTTCCATATTTTCATGCAAAATAGAAATTTTGAACTTCCTAAAATTCAACACGTCAAGATCAATTGCTGACATAAGACACGCATGGATGCAAATTGGGGAATAGCAACATTTCTCTTGTTTTGGCTTGGTGCATCAACCGCCAAATGTCGTTAGACCGGGCCTTTCGGTTTTCCCGTTCAAAGATCCGACCATTTTCAACCCACCACCAAAAATTAATTACAACAAAAAGTAAAGATTAGGCCAATATTGGAGCGGATAAAGACATCCAAGTTTTGAATTAAATATATCCGCCTAGTTGACATTCAATTAATTTTCTAGGATAGAAAAAAATAAATAGGTCCAAGGTTGAGCTCATTAAGTAGTACACAGAAGAGTCAAAACTAAACACCTCTATCCCTCTCTCTCACCATGAGCTTCTCTAGTTACTGTCCCTCATACTGAAAAGAAGAATTCCTTGCACTAAATTCGTTAATCTCTTCCAATTATTTTCCTGGTTTTCATCTCAAATGAAGATCACTTGTATGTGGTTCCTCTTCTCATATCTTTTCTTCCAAGCTAAGTTCACCACTTGCCAAAAACAGAGTTCCTGCAATTCAGCTGATCTCTCTGCTTTGCAAGGTTTCCTGAGCTCCCTTCATTCAGGCATAGAAGGATGGAGCCTCAATTCATCTTCTACAGCAGCTGCCAATTGCTGTAGTTGGACCGGTGTGACATGCGACAACTCGACCGGGCGTGTAATTGGATTGGATCTTCAATCCATGAATCTCAAGGGATCCATTTCCCCTTCAATAGCTGACTTGGATGAACTTGTATGGCTTAATCTTACCTCTAATTTCCTTGAAAGTTTTGTACCAAACCAACTCTTTAACCTCCCAAAATTAAAAACACTCGATTTGAGCAGTAACGACCTATCGGGAACAATTCCAACCTACTCGAATCTCCCATCGATCCAAGTATTTAATGTGTCATACAATAGACTAAACCAAAGCCTCCCGACCCTCAACGGTTCTTCAAGTCTTGAAATATTCGATGTGAGTTACAACCTTTTTGATGGCTCTGCTAACCCAATTCTTTGCAATTTCTCCTCTAAAGTACGAATTCTCCACTACACCATGAATCTTTTAACGGGTGAGTTCCCTACCGGCTTCGGCAATTGTTTATCTGCTGAAGAGCTCTGGTTGGATTCGAACGTGATTTCTGGTACTCTACCAGATGATCTTTTCAAGCTTTCAAATTTGAAGCACTTGTATTTGCGTGAGAATCAACTTTGGGGCCACATGAGTACAAGGTTTAGTAATCTCTCTAACCTTCTTGAACTGGATATTTCCTTCAATTCATTTAATGGCAGCATCCCAAATATATTTGCCAGTCTTCCTAAATTGGAACTCTTTTATGCCGATTCCAACTTTTTTAGAGGCACCATTCCTTCCTCCCTTGCCAATTCTGAATCACTTATATCTTTATATCTTAGAAACAATTCTCTAAGTGGTGGAATCAATCTGAATTGCTCAAGAATGACTCGGTTGAGCTCACTTGATCTTGGCATGAACCATTTTTCAGGACCCATAGATGTTGTAGGCAATTGCATACAATTAAAACACCTTAATCTTGCCAGAAATAGCCTCGGTGGTGAAATACCAACTACTTTTAAAAACCTCAAGTTTCTCTCCTATCTCTCGCTTTCAAACAACAGCTTCTCAAATGTTACCTCAGCTTTGTTGAACCTTCAAGATTTGCCAAGCCTATCAAGCCTTGTAATGACCAAAAATTTTTTCAATGCTGAGTATTTACCAGTAGACGGTATTGATGGATTCAAAAGCATTGAGGTTTTTGTTATTGCGAGTTGCCCGCTTTACGGCGTCGTCCCTCCTTGGATAGAACAGTTAACAAAATTGAAAGTTTTGGACTTGTCTTGGAACCGGCTAAACGGGTCTATCCCTCCCTGGATAGGAGACCTAGAAAATCTTTTTTATTTGGATTTATCCAATAATTCATTCACAGGTGAATTACCCGTTAGTTTGACAACAATGAAGGGATTAATCTCTGGCAACAGCTCGCAACAGTCGACCCAGACAGATGACTTCCCATTTTATGTGAAACGAAATACAACTGGAAAGGGACTGCAATACAACCAAATCAGTAGCTTTCCTCCATCTCTGTATTTGGGGCATAACTGTCTAACAGGTCCAATTTTACCCGGTTTTGGGAATCTAAAGAACATCCACATATTTGATCTTAGTTATAACAGGCTTTCTGGTTCCATACCCGATGAGTTATCAGGTATGTCTAGCTTGGAGAATATGATTTTGTCACACAATAATCTCACAGGAAGAATTCCTTCTTCATTGGTGAACTTGAATTTCCTTTCAAGTTTTGATGTGGCTTACAATAATTTATCGGGTCCTATTCCAACAGGAGGTCAATTCTCTACCTTCACAGGCTCTGATTTTGAGGGGAACCCAAATTTGTGTGGCTTCCATTTGACGAACGGTTGCGGATTGAATACCACCACACAAACTGGAACCAGAAACCAGAAAAGTAAAGGCCTAGTTGCCACTGTGGCTGTTGGTGCTGGTCTTGGGATGACATGCCTAGTCGTTATCGTATATTTAATTGTTTCCAGGGTTTATTCAAGAAGACAAGGTTGTGCTGTAGAAGCAGTTGGAGATTCAAATGGTAGCTTAGAGTTGCATGGTTCTTCTATAGTTCTCCTTTTCCAAAACAGAGGAGATGATAAAGAATTAACCATAAATGATGTATTGAAGTCGACGAACAATTTTGATCAAGCAAACATAATTGGATGTGGTGGTTTCGGTCTGGTTTACAAAGCAACACTACCTGATGGAAGTAAACTTGCAATCAAGCGGCTCTCAGGTGATTACGGCCAGATGGAGAGGGAGTTTAAGGCTGAGGTAGAAACCCTCTCAAAGGCACAGCATCAAAACCTGGTTCTTCTTCAAGGTTATTGCCGAATTGGGAATGATAGGCTTTTAATTTATTCATACATGGAGAATGGCAGTTTGGATTATTGGTTGCATGAGAAACCTGATGGCGGGTTGGTTTTGAATTGGGAGAGAAGGCTTAAAATAGCTCAAGGGGCCGCCAGGGGCCTTCAATACTTGCATCAGTCATGTCAGCCGCATATATTACACCGGGATATCAAGTCGAGCAACATACTTCTAGATGGAAATTTCAAGGCACATTTGGCTGATTTTGGGCTCGCTAGGTTAATTTTGCCATATGACACACACGTCACAACTGATTTGGTAGGAACTTTGGGGTATATACCCCCCGAATATGGGCAATCCTCAGTCGCTACATACAAAGGCGATGTCTATAGTTTCGGGGTAGTTCTTTTGGAACTGCTAACTGGAAAGAGGCCTGTTGATATGTGCAAACCAAGGGGAGGTAGAGAACTTGTCTCTTGGACTACTCAAATGAAGAAAGAAACCAGAGAAATTGAGGTTTTTGATGTGGTTGTGTATGAGAAAAGGCATGAAAGGCAAATGATGCAAATGCTTGAAATTGCATGTTTTTGTGTAAGCGATTCACCGAAGGCGAGGCCACTGTCTCATCAGCTAGTGACCTGGCTTGATGCCATTGGCCTTGGTGAAATAGGTGTAGAATGACACTAGTTTGTTTTGTACATATGATGTATGTATTTTAACTTTTTTTTTAACAAGAAAAGATGTATGTATTTTTGAGTTGTAATTTGTTTTGAATTTTTTCTCTACTATACATAAGCAACTGGGATTAAGGCTGTGATGTGACACAGATATAGCTCAATTTGTAAATTTTTCTTTGAGAAATAAGACGGATGAACTGAGCCATTGCAAAGTTCCCTATTAATGTTTTCCCCTTCTTAACTTAATTGAGATAAAGCGAGTTTATGTATTCAAACTCTATCTTTTGCAAATAACTGAATAAGACAAAATTTCACTTTCTGTATTTGGTTCAAATTCAATCAATTAATGAGCGCATTACTTTCATTTGTTGAGCTTTTGTAGAATAAGGATACTATGGTGTCGTTATGCTTCACATCTTCTTTGTTCTGTGCTGTAGTAACTGATTGAGAAGGAAATATGGAGAGTCAATGAAGAAAGCTGGAATGGGCCTATTTTATGTGGTTTATATCGGTTGTCCTGTTGACCTAGCCCAGGTCCAGTATGAGGTCAATTGTAAGAGAGATGAAGTCACATGCCCCATTATTCGGGGAAAGAAAAGGAAATTAAAAAATTGCTGAGCTTGTGGCTAACATCATTTGGTTTCCAATAGATTTTCTAATGGTGGACAAATGACAATGCCTTAATCTTACTAATGAACCTCGAAAGTATCACCATATAATAATGATGTATATGTAGCAAATAGAATGAATTGTAGTTGTAACGACGATTTTGATTGCAAGTGCATAATCTAATCTGGTGCAGCATTGGAGTGTTGATCCACGCGGAAGCATGTTGAGTCTACTATATAAATTAAATTATGATAAAAATGGCATTAAAAATAGACAACTTGGATTAAATTTAATTCAGTTAATTATGATGACAATTTAGAACTATTAAAAAATCATGATGAATTAAAATAAAATGAATTTAATTGGATGAAGCTTTAAATCGTTCCCAACAGTGCATGTTCTTTCATTTTTCTAATTATAGGAAATAAAGTAGCGCATTATTTTTTTTTATTATTGACAAAATATTATACAATAAGAACTTGAAAGTAAAAATTCGAATCGTCCATCATCATCATCGTAACACAAGCATGCCCCATTTTTGTATTGGCAAATTTTAACATGCTTTACTTGCATCGAAAACAAAATCTAGCAGCCACGAATGCAGCAATCAATTAGAAATTTTCCACATAATTTTTCTTTCTCAACTTCCACCATTCAGTTTTGCACAAGATACGAACACCATTTTCCCATAAACAATCATTGATACAAAACAATTGCAAACCAACACCACAAAAAGGAAATAAGAGTAAAGGAGGAGATGGGGGATTACAAAAAGTCATCATGCAAGGACAGTTTCCCCTGCATCGTACTACTAACAAGCATGAGATATGTACAAAAGGTAAAAAAAAAACACAAACCCTCAAATTTGTTTACCCTTCTTCCAACATCTATTAGTCGTGGAAATCATTCGTCATCATCTTCCAGCTCATGCACAGCTTGGAGGGGCCACCTTCCAGAAAAGAATCCAGACCCACTTTCTGACAGATTCACAGGCCAGTTCCCGAAAAGACATGCTTGTGGCTCAAATGAATTAACTTTTTGCCATTCTTCATCAGACAGAGACCAATCAAACAGATCTATATTTCTCTTTATTCTGTCAGGGTTCAAACTGCATGGGAGAACACTAGTGCCGCGTTGTAGCCCCCACCTTAGAATAACCTAATCATGTATAGTGTATGAATTAACCATCACTTACCAGATCAATCAAATAAGTAATGAAACATGCTGGCACGGAGCCACTTAACACTGATATTTCAGCTAGTTCCTCTATTCATTTGTTTTAAAGTTCATGCATATAGACGTGTAATTTCCGTATTTTATGGCTCAAGTGACCAAAAAATAAATGGCCAACAAATGTGATGCCATCCAAGCATTCATGTACCATGTCATATCATCTATTCTTTGAAGTTGAATACAGGAAAAATATATAGATATAAGTAATGTTGATTGAGGCCAAAAGAAAAAAATATTTTGATCTAATATTATCCAAATGTTTGAAAGAGAATCACAAATCAGACAAATAATTCAAAGAACCTAACTTAATTTTGTAGTAAAGTACCAAATTAGCCATTACCTGTTCTGGCGTCTTTTTATGTAATTCTGCAATTTCACCAACAACTGAGATTTTCACCATCTGAGTATGAACCGATCTGGAACGCCTAAATGACAAGGTGGGTGTCCCTGGCTCATCCTCAGACCCACTGTCAGACGTACCTAGACCTGGTGTTTGTGAACCAGAGGAAGAACGAGGCACACCTAAGGGAGTGTGGGCTGACAAATGGATTCCTCTATCTTGGCAGAACTTTACCAATTCATCTTGTCTCCATAATGGGTGCAACTCCACCTATAGCATTATAGATTATAAAGAAAAGATATGGTATGAGCCGACCATTATTGGAGACAGAAAGCAAATTTGAAATCAACTGATGCAACTGAATTTTCTGACAAAACCTCATAACTGAATAAATTTGAACAAATAATAAAAGAAAAGGTCTTAGGGGTATTTTCAACTGGCATGAGAGGCTAGAAGACAATGCTCTTCTTCTGGGTAGCAATTTTTTTTAACACGAGTATCAATACCAGCATTATTCAAGGGTTGTTTAACAAAATGGGGAAGTAAAGTAAAAAATGGGTATACTGGTAGCAATTTACACTATAGCTTGTGCACGAGAAAAGTATTAACAGAATGAACAGCCAATGCCAGAAAAACATCAGAATGAACAAGATTATATACTTCTCTGAACTTAAATGATTACCATCCTTTTGGATTTCAAACATTAACACCTTAATCCCATAAAAGGAAAGCATAACTACATCCAGTAAAGAGAGCAGTAAATTATAAAAAGAAGCAATTTAAAAGTAGTCATAAAAATAACTGAAATTAATGAACATGGTGGACCAAACAACTATGAAAAGCCCATGATGGAACCCAAGTTCCAGCTTCCGGTTCAAATCAATTAATCAACAACAATTTCATTTCATACAATTAAGTATAGAAACAAACTTGGTTAACTGCTGGCACAATCTTTGCAAATTGGAGTAGCTCACTGATCTGTTGCACATTGAAATTGCTGACACCTATAGCCCTCACAAGGCCCGTCCCCAGCAACTCCTCCATGGCAAACCATGTGGGTTTCAGCCACTGGAGGAACTGCCGATACTCTGATTCACCCCTCCCTCGTGGATCTGTTGCATCCTCAACTGCCGAGCTCTCCGGCCAATGCACCAAGTACAGATCCAGATAACTCACTCCAAGATTCTTCAGGGAAACTCTAACAGATTTCTCAACCTTTTTATGCAAATTGGGAGAAAAGTAAGATTTCGAGGTAAGGAACAAATCTTCTCTCTTGAGGCCAGCTTGGAAGGCAGTTGAGAGGGCTTTTCCAACCTCAGCCTCATTGCCATACAGATGTGCACAGTCAAGGTGGCAATAGCCAGCATTTAATGCGGTGGTGACGGCTTCAATGCAGATGTCTGACCCACATTGTTGCCATGTACCTAGACCTATGGCTGGAATGCGAGCCCCAGTATTCAGTGTGAAGTATTTACCAAGTATTTCTCCCTTTTGCTTCATTGTACTACTGTTGAAACATTAATTTTTTCATGTTAAGCAGATTTTAAGTAGTGATTACTCAATCATGTTCCTAAATATTACATAATTACATTTCTAGTGATTACTCAATTATGTTAGATGTGGTTCGAGGTAAATGATGATTGATTAGACTTTTAACATGATTAATAAATCGTACCCACAATACCAAATTTAGGCTAGGGCATTAAATGAAGGAGAGATGCTTTAATTTTTCTCCCAAATGAAAACTAAGAACTTAAGTTTTCTTATTTATATTACTTTTCAATTTTTAAAAACCTATAACAATTTTATTAGTTACAATTAAGCAGCTGATTATATAAAATTTACCCAGAGAAAGAACAAATTAAAAAAGTAACAAATCACAGAAAAAGAATCATCAAACTAATAAGCCATAAAGCAGCTGAGAGCAACCTTACCTTTCCTCTCAATACTTCCCTTGAAGCCTTGAGCTCGCGCTCTCCGACAAACCGATAATTCAGACAAATAAACCAGATCGAAAGCCGAGATCAACTATCAATCTATCATATCAACAAAAGGGCAAGAGAAGAGAGAGAAAGAGAGAGAACAGAGGCGTGTCCGCTTGTACTGTCGAAATCAACGCAACAAAAGTAATATCCGATGCCACGTGTTGCTTCATTAATGGAGAGGTAAAAATGAGCGAGAAAGCGATCTTTTGTACTCTAATATACTCCCTCCAAGTATATCCTTTGTAACGAGTCACTGACATCCAAATTCATTCTCCCACTCATATTATCAGTGGAATCACACATAATAGTGTGCATAATTTGTGCCACAGAAAGTTGGTTATTCCAATTTTTTTCTAATCGGCCCACCAAACTGATGCGACTCAAAAATTCACCAACCGGGTTAAACTGAAACCTAACTCGCAAGGAGGCAGGAAAGGCCTTTAAAGATGGCAAAAGGATTTTGTCTTCCCGGGTCGCTTTTGTCAACAGTCGTTAATTTGTTGGTGCGTTAATTTTGGACCCGGATGCATCGCATGAGAAAGCGACGCTTACGAATGGAGATGTCAGGCATCAGTCTAGAAGACAGAGATAGGCGGATAGATTTTTTTTTAATTATTATCCCAATATTCACTCCGGTCAAAGCACGAGGTCAGAAAAATTTTAATTTCCAAGTACTGACAACGTGGTGTTGGAAATCTCTGAAATATATTTATTGTTCATCGTTATAGGAATATTCCATCAAGTGTTAAAAAAAAATACAGAAATTTGTTAATGTTTTTGCAATTTATTTGTCAGAGATAAACCTGGTTAATGGTAAGAAACCCACTCAAGGAGACCGATTTGATGTGTAATATGACACGTCCCTCTGCCTTGTCTATATGATATGAATCATCAATTGACCTAAAAAGGTTAATTTGACGCACTATCCTGTCTGACTCCACAACTTATGAAACAGGTTGATATGTAACCATCGAGATATGATAGGCTAGCATCTTAATTTGCAATTTCAAATAATTATTATTATGTTTTTGTAAGAAATCAGAAAAGCAAAAGATTGTCAAAACCTCTCTCTACTTTATTGTTTAATAATTATTCTGTTTGGACAATTATTACATTGTTTTTTTATATTTTTTATGACAAATTTTAAGTAAAAAAGTATTTGAAAGCAAGTATGGATACAAGAGAGGATAAGTTTTTCTTGCAGTGCAACCTAAACTCTGCCATAAACATTTTCTTTTAATCACTGATGTAGACTGTCTGCAACTCGGTACCATAGACCTCAAAAGAACAGTCCATACTGATTCCTCCATAGCAGGTGGAAAAATTAAATAACTCCAGTGCGCATCCATTTTATAATTAAATTTCTCTAATATTTTTTAGAAGCATCGTTAAAAGATTATCCAAATTAAAATGTGAAAATGTAAATGTGCCATCTATTGGTGCTATATTTTCTGAATCAATTTCGGTCTATTTTGTAATGTATTTCATCTTATTAAAAAACTAATTTATTCAAATAAAAATATAACTCAATTGAGATCGTTTGATGAATGTTCAATGATGTATAAATTGAATTAAATGTTATTGTTCTATTCTGAAGAATAAATAAATGTTATTGTGAAAAGCACCAAATGGATGCGCACTACCAATATACTGACAAAAATGTAAAATCCAAATGGCCGCCCACACTCTCTTTGCATAGAGATAGCATAATTTCATAAACTTCTGGCTCCTGCAATAAAGGAAACGAAGTCATCTATACTATACAGAAATATAATATTATTCATTTAATATCGACAGAGCAGATAATCTTTCAAAAACCAAATATGCAAGCTAGCTAAACCAGTCATACCTCCGATATTCAAAAATAGGCATTATAACTGAAAGGCATCCTTGTGTACTCCAATACTGCTTTGTTATCCCCAGTAGAGGCTCTAACCCGTGAAAACAGCTCAATTACAGGCCAATCAGGACCACCCCTCTGGCATCTCTCCATCACATGTGCATTGCACAACAACCTAAATTCAATGTAATAGTCAAACTGGAGCTTTCTTCTCTCAACAAACCCCGAAACCCATGGCGGAACCTGCTTCATTAACTCGTCTGATAGCTGAAGGCACTGTAGTTGGTCCAAACCATCAACCCTCCTCAATGCAGGGCAATCTGATATGCTAAGATCCCTCAAACGTGGCACATTAGAAATCCGTTTTAGACAACTACAGCTCTTTATTTGAAGCTGTTCAGAGAGAGACAGCATGTTCTCTATCACGTTCATCATGTGGGCTCCCTTTATATATACCTGTTTTAACCCGGTAGCATCATTTAATTTTTCTGGTAAGGACCTCAACTTACGACAATCAACTATATTAAGTTGTGCCAGACGTGGAAATACCACAAGGCCCTTTACAGATTCATCTAATACCCAGTCTTTCAATTTGGGCATCTGTTGCATATGCAAGACCTCTAATTTGGGAAATGCGATTGATCTATTGTTTCCAAGGAACTCAGATCCAATAGATTTTACAGAATACGCCCCCACAATTTTGAGGAATTTCAAGTAAGGCAATTGTCCAAGTGGAGGCAACATCGAACAAGAGACGCAGCTTTGGAGGTGAACTGATGTGAGCCTGGGCAAAGAGGTATTTAACCATTTGGGGTACCGGGTCCCGAAATATTCCCAAATGACAAGCCTGTCTAGAGATGGAGGAGGCGACAATCCTTCATATATTGTCTCTATGTTGCTAATATCTTCCTCGGTATATTGGATCTTGCCTGAACCTTTTGTTTGTGGCGTACATGACAGTTGCAGAAACCTCAAGTGAGATTTCGTCTCGAGTACTGATGAATATTCATCATTGACATCTGGCACTGCTCTCTCCAGCTTATTAATATCTAATCTTCTTAAAGAAGATAGAGATGCTAGCTCCTGCAAGTTCCAACCATCTGTTTTATTACTGGTACATACTACAAATCCTGACAAGTCATTCAGTCGCTTTAGTTTCTCAATTCCTTGGGGAAAATGGGCTATTGGACTCTCTCTTATACCTATCCTTCTCAAATTGCACAACCTGGTTAAGCCACGTGGCAATATTTTCAGAAATTTGCAGTAATTCAGGTTTAATATTTGAAGGTTTCTAAGCGACCCTATTGTCTCGGGTAAGCTGGATATACTAGTTTGTTCTAAATCTAACAATCGAAGGTGTATTAGACTACCCAATGAATCTGGAACAGTGTATAAATCTGAACCATTAAGCCTCAAAACCCGAAGATAAGGAATCCTTCTTAATAAACCAGTCTCTACAGTAGGCGGCGTTTTAAAAAGTAAAAAACTTCTTAATTTCAAAAATTGATTTTCTTCTCCCGGCATGACAACCATATCGTCTTTTGGTTGAACCGACATTCGTCGAACTTTCGAAATTGTTTCTTGATCTAACAATTGTGGGTCCCCATAGAAACATTCACCACTAGATAAGTACCGGCCTAGAGATCGCAACAGGTCATGCATCGTGCACCTGACTTGGTCAATCCGCCTTGGGTCAGGTTGTAACAAACTCCTTCGAATCAACTCATTGTAATATTCTTCGGCTGTATCTTCCATCAATTGACCTTCACTTTCCTCTATTAAACCTTCAGCCACCCAGTACCTAATTAAATCTTCACGTTTTATTGTATAATCTTCAGGATAGAGTGAACAATACAAAAAGCACTGTTTTAGGTGTCGTGGCAGATCTTCATAACTAAGATATAATGCGCCTCTGAGGTCTTCCGGCAGACCATCCATAGACCAGGCAGCACTTCTCAGAACTCTTTCCCATTCCCTTCGGTTTCTCTCTTTTGTGGTTAGTAACCCTGAGATCGCACGTATGGCTAGAGGGAGGCCCCCGCATTTTTCCACAATTTGAATACCCAAATCCTTTAGATCTTGTACCTCATGATCTGTATCAAGGTACGTGCTCTTGCAAAGCAGTTCCCAGCCTGAATCTACCGACAAAGTCTCGGCTTGGTGTATAAAGACTGCACCCATGCTTAAAGCTATGCTTCGATCACGGGTTGTAATTAGTACTTGACCACTAGCTGCACTCTGAAGAGGGGTTCTGAGTAAGTTGGTCCACACGTCAGGCCGCCACACATCATCCAAAACAAGAAAGAATCTCTTTTCTCTGACAGCATCAGCAAGGATGGATTTGAGCTCTCCCACACTTTTACTTTTTGTGTGATCCCCCATTATACCCCTGATTATGCCCTTTAACAAATCAATCTCAGAATAATTTTGGGAAACACATACCCATATCCGTTCTTTGAAATTGGTCAAGGTTCTTGGGTCATTGTATAAATTCTGTGCAATTGTTGTCTTGCCAATGCCTCCCATGCCAACTATAGAAAGTATACCAATCTTTTGTCTCTTGTCATCGAGTATTACCTCCATAAGCTTCTCAGTGGCATCTCTTATTTCCTTTCCGACAACATCTGGATCTGACAGTGAGGAAGTCTGACGCCTGTCAACAGATGTTATCTGCCTCTCAGTTTTGGAGATTCGCTCCAGGTTTTGTGTGAGGTTGCTGCTACAAATCTCATCCATTCGACAGTTAAGATTTCTGATCTGACTGCTGATCCTGTGCCGAAACCATGCAGATTTTATCCAGGACAAGACCTGTGATCAGCATATGTAAGGAGGTATTTTCAAAAAAGGCCTTTTACAATGATCAAGCTAGATAAGGGCAATGCCACATTTGACATACCAGTATAATCAACCTGGCAATTTTACAAGCTCTGTTGTAATATTTTGGTTACTGTTTAATTGGTTTTTCAGCTTGAATTAGACAAGTAACCAACACCAATCACAGGATCTTTTAGTGGCTTAATACAACTTTTTCTCATTAGCAAAAGAGAATTTCTCTATTATACTAGTATGGGAACTTACAGATGGAGTGCGAGAAGTAGACTCCTGGCCTTGCAATAGATTCACAGCCTCAATTCGACACAAATCGACAATATCCTCTGCATCATACAAGGCCTCCTTTAGCTCTTGCAACCAGTGATTGATCGCCGATTCCTTGATCCGACGCTTCTCGGCATCTATGAGAAAGATCTGAATGCCACGTGTCTTCTCCTGGAGGCGCGACACCTCCTCCTCAATGCCAAATAGCATCGCTCCTCGATCCTTCACAAATTCGCCGAGGCGGTCGATGAACACCCCCACGAACGCATCTGCGATCATCGCCATTGGAAAGATTGGAGCTTTAGTCAACGGATGCGAAGTTGTGTACTTGTGCTTAGAAGAACTTACTGAGAGGTTGACAAGTAGTCGAACTGGAATGGGATACTCGAATCCTTTCTAGAAATTTCAAAAACAAAACTAAAAAAAAAAAGAATACTGAAGATATTTAAGGTTGCATCTGCAACTCTCGGTGTAGAAATTTGGGTCTCTGCAAATGGGACCAATGGTTTGGATGTTTGTTGGTTCTGGTGCTCCTCGTGTAATCAAATGTTTTTGAGATGCCACGCGGAAATGTCGCTGACCAGTAGACACCCAGAAAGAGTTTTTTTTTTTTTCTTTTTTGATGAAACAAAAAGAGTTTTTTCTCACTTCTCTTTTGACCTTTTTGTTTTTACTATGCAATTGAGGCGGGTTTGCTGCAACTGCCTCAGTGTGAGTTTTCGTGTATAACGAAGTCGTCAGTTAAGTCGTGCCAAAAAAAGAAAAAAAGTTTGGAGTCGTGCAACTTTCCCCACAATTTGCATATTAGAGAGGGGACTGTCTGGAGATAAAAAAAAAAATTAAGGCTTAATCAAAATGATGTACACATGAGATTTTATTTAATTTCATTTGATTAGAATTGATTTTTTTTAGAAGATTGTTGTGTCCACTAACATGAAAATTTCGATCAAATAAAACAAAATCTTTTTATTTCGATCAAAGAATTTCAATTAATACTAAAGGCCTAAAAATCATTTCTGATAGGGTCTAAAATTGTATGTGCATTTGCCTTAGTTTAAATAAGATACGTTGCAAATTTAGTCTAATCCTGAAGTCATCTTACTGTACTGCAATTCCGAATTGAAAACTTTGGGGTGTACCAGCGCGTTTGAGTTCAAGAACAGCACTATCTCATTTAGTATGAACAATCTTTTTTTTTTTGTTTTAATAATTTTGAAGGCTGCCATCTAGAAATTTTGGTGCATTAACTTTTCAGCACATCTTAGGCCATTAATGACAAACACCCAATGCCTTTTCTTTTCTTTTTTCCATCATTCACGTGTAATGTTGAACTAGTAAAAATTGAAACTCAAAATACATGTTCCACAGTTTCAGGTAGCAACCTGTAGTAACTCATAATTCAATATGAAATCCCAATCCAACGGATGAGCACAGTGAAAGTCAATTTTGAAGATATAAGACCTTTCTAAAATAGTGATTTGTAGTTATTAAAAAAAATTAACGAGCCCAAGACAAATTACAATTTCTTGTTGCATAACTGCAAAAATTTTAAAAAAAAATTCAAGGAAACGGTTGCCCTTTATGAATATAAACATGAACGAGTACCGTTGAAGTCACTATTCAACAATTCCTAATAGCTGCGATACACTAAATTTTTTGCTTGTCCAAGAAATACACGCACCAGTTTCGAATGAGCTTATGAAGTTTTGTGTATAGTGCCATGCTCAACCAAATATGACTCGGCAATGGCAGTATGAAGCGCTGCTCCAATTGGAAGCACATCCTCATCAACAAAGAAATAAGGTGAATGAGCAGGGTGCACCGCACCAACCTCCTCATTTCTCATCCCAATACCAAACATGATGCCAGGTACCAACTGTTGGTAAAATGCAAAGTCTTCTCCTGCCATAATTTTCTTTCCCTTGGCCAATTTATCAGGACCAAGTAGAGACTTGACAATTTTTTCTACATGATGGTGTAATTTTAAATCATTTATAACTGCGGGGTACATGGGGAATCCATCGTTGTTCATGTTTACAGTTGCATTGCATCTATGTATAGCTGCCTGGCCTTGTATTACCTTCATGAATTCAGAAGCAATAAAAATAGATGAGAAGCTAATGTTACAAAGAGACAAGCTCTGGTATGTACCATATTTCTTGATGATTAATATTTAGGATTAGTATCTCATGATTAACCTCTGTAACACGTCTCTCAAGCCGTTTTAAACCATCAGTGGTGAGACTCCTGACTGTTCCCCCAAATTCCACAAATGGAGGCGTGACATCATTATTAGCCCCTCCTTTAACATATGTTGTTGATAATACCTATTGAAACAAAAAGACATACAGAACCGCCATGTTAGAACAAATCTTAAAATCTAACATAATAACCTTTAGTTTATGTCGTTTTTGTACCTGGCTATAGAGGGGGTCGATTTCCCTAGAAACAATATGTTGCAAGGACAGAATTGCAGAGGAAGCAGCAATAATAGGATCTACAGTAAGATGGGGGGCCGAGGCATCCCCTCCTTTGCCTTCTATTCGTGCTTCAAAGAAATTGACGGCAGCCTGAGTGGGCCCAGGATTCGGCAAAACTATGCCAGTGGGCTCAGTGTAGTCTACATGCATTGCAAAAATGGCTTCGATATCCGTAAGAGCGCCGTCTTTTATCATATAAGAGGCACCAGCACCACCTTCCTCTGCTGGTTGGAAAAGTAACCTCACTGTTCCCTTGAAACCAGTAAAATTGTAATGGCATCAAAGAGAATTTCAGTTAATTTCATTCCAATTTTGGGTATAACTTCGATTCATTTTAGTATAGGACAGTTTTGTCAATATGTTGCAACACCAATTTAAAATTCAAAAGCTTTCTTTTGTGCATAAATATCAAAAGCTAGACACTGGATACTGTTTCTCAATATCACCCAAAAATATTCTACCACATTTTATCGTTTTACACTAAGAATTTCCACATAGAAATTATATTAGTAAACAATAATAGATCAACTAACATAAGGATTGAGAAATTCACAGAAAATTAATACCTTGAGTTGGTGTTTGCGTTGGTTAAGCAACTTGGCAGCGCCAAGAAGCATTGTAACATGAACATCATGGCCACAAGCATGCATGACCCCATCTACCTTACTCTTATGCTCCCAATCCACAAGCTCCTACACCAAATTCAATAACCCATCACAAATCACCCCAAACTGAACCCAATTCAATTCATAAAAAAAAAAAATTGCAAGAATAATCAAGGATACTTGGAGAGGGAGAGCATCCATGTCAGCACGGAGAGCAACAAAGGGAGGTTGGCCCGATCCGATGTCAGCGACAACACCAGTGCCGCCATAAGGGAAGGAATAGGAGATATTGAGCTTGTCGAGCTGGGTTCGGATAAAGGCGCTGGTTTTGTGCTCTTGGAACCTGAGCTCGGGGTACTCGTGCAGTGTACGGCGCACGGAGACGAGCCATTCCTTGTCGTCTTTGGCTTGGCGTAGGAGGTCAGGGGAGTAGAGAGAATTTGATAAGGAAAGTGAGAGAAAAGAGGAAAAAAGGAAGAGAAAGGGGAGAGGAAGAGGAATCAACAGCATCTTTGACACTTTGACACTGGATGCATCCAGTTGTTCCCACTGCTACTTTAATAACGGACTTGATAATTAATATGATAATATATATTATATATATATTTTATCCCAGACTCCCAGTTGTAGAAAATTTTGTTTATAAAAAAGGGGCTCCAATTAAGCGCTTCTTTTGTTTTCCAAGAAGACAATTGAGCGGAATACCTTATCTATAAAAGTTAAACAACTCTCCTTCTTAATGCTTTTTTAATTTGTCCTTTAAAAAATGAGCTTAAGAAGAAAGAGAGAAAAAAAAATAATAATAAAAAAGAGAGACGGGCGCTACCGCGCAATTAACAAATTCTATAGACTATAAATGTTGGGTATAGCACTGTGTATCAACGAAATATTAGGATAATTTTTTTGGAAGTTCAGTGCACTTCATCTGATGTTTGATATCTAATATTAAACATTACAATTATTTATTTTTAATCACTATAAATCTTATATTTATTAAAAGCTATGCTAATACTTTTCATTCACCACATGAACAGATAGTAACACTGAAGAAAGATTATTGCAGTCAAATCATAAAAAAGGTACTCTAATTTAATTTATGTCATATTGAAATTTTACAAAAGAAAAAAAAAAGGGAAAAGAACGGAATACCGTGCATATTAAAGCAAATATACATTTGTTTATTATAATTCCACATCTAAAAATTGTTACTACTCTTATATTTTAATAATGTTTCCTAAGCTATATTTGTTTTGCATTTTTCTAAATGATTTATTTTGCTGAATTTGTAAAGTTTGAGGGTCTGTCCAAGTATCAGGCATTAATCCAAATATGGTTATCATATAATAAACACAGTATATAAGGTTTACGTCAGACCCGTTGTGCTAATACAAGGCATTTGGGCCAATTTATCAACCAAACTAATGTTTTGCATATTTTTATTTTATTATTATTATTTTTTTTTTTTTGCAAAACTTGGCAGAAGCTGCAAGAGAAAAAAAAAAGTCTGACGTCACAATAACAATAACAGTTTTAAAATTCTGAATATTTTAATAATATAATAAAAATTTTATCAATTTAATAATATTTAAAAAAATTTCGGCAAAAGGAACAATTATTAGGCCATACGAAAATCAAAAGCCTCAAAGAAAATAAATTTCCCCCCTCTCTATCGTTTTGAGTTCATATAAATAGGCCTTTGATAACCCAAAAAAAAAAAAATTTGTGCTTAAATTTTATTATTTTATTATATTGGTCTTCTCTTCATCACTTAGTTTCTGGAATAGGAAAGTGTGTTTCCAACTGTCCAGTATAAACAACAAAGTGATGATAGAAGTAACTTCAGAAGAACAAAAATGATGAGAGAATATCTATTGTGAACCTTGGTTCATAGAGCCTTCCGTGACCGTTTGATCGGTGATTTTGTAAATTGATAAATTTAAATTTGAGAATCCAATCTATATATTGAAACCCCATAGCAAACCAAAATTTACAATTTCTAAAAATTTTTACTATTTTTTTCGAATTTTTTAAAAACTTGTCATTTTTTGACGATAATTCACTAATTATTGTCCTAAAATGGCAAGCTTTAAAAAATTCGAAACAAATAGTAAAAAATTTTCAAAAATTATAAAATTTTGTTTGTTATGAGATTTCAATATATAGATTGGATTAGTTAATTTAGATTTGTCAATTTGCAAAATCATCGATCAAACGATCATGATTCACGAAGCCCTAAATGAACCATGATTCACAATAAATATTCTCATAACTTGGGAAGAAACAGAAATGATGTGAAGATTGTCATTATGTTTTTAGCATATGAGGTCAAATATCATTTTTTTTCTTTTTATGATCAGTAGTCTATTTACTTTGGTTCATATAAAGAGTGAATAATATGTCAAATGTCCTATTCTTAATAAAATTGACGTCTTGAGGATTACAGGCATGATTGCTCAGTTTCGCTTTTATATCAGTTTTTATGGGGTCATTGTCAGCACATATAACTAAAATGAGTGTATGATATTTAGCTGTTGCAACTATCTAATTTTTTATGCTTTCTTCAATCTCCAGAAATTTGTGTATTAGAGAGGACACAGTGAAATATCTTCTCGACCATGATGTGGATTCAGTCTACTATGACCCGAGGACTAGGTCTATGCGCGAGGATCCTTTGCCTAACATAGATCCTAATGAGAAGTTTTCGATAAGTTGCAATATTTCTCAACTTCTCATCTACTCCTGAAGACTGCATCTTGAATTTTTCATCATTTAGACTAGGTCAAGCTTGATATCAATTTGAATGATTTTTATTTTCTATTTTTTGTCTGAACTTTTGTTAAATGTACTCCTGACTGGTAACTAGAAACTAATTTCAGTCAAATTACGGTGTTATAGGTATAATAGTTTCATTCAATTTAAGGTGTTATAGGTAGGGTTTTGCTTTTAAATGTGTCAATTTATGTGCTTAATTACCCATTGGGAAGAGCACTATACTTCTCATAGCCATGTCTGTCAGGTCTAGATTTATCTTTCTTCCTTTCAAAATTGAACTCCTCTGCATCTCCTTAATATCTATTGATTGCGATGCCATATTGCTATTGCAGGGTGGCGAAAAAACCCGACTAAGTGGCCAAGCATTGGAGTTCAAGCAGCAACTCATTGTACACTAAAATGAGGAATATGTGAAAGGCCAGGATATACATATGCAAGCAGCTCCATCTTAGGCTGAGTTGTAGCATAGAAATTACAAGATCATAAAAGAGAAATTGAAGTCGCAAACAAAACATACAATAGTGGAGAAGTATGAAAATGCAGCCTCTGAAAAGGCACTTTCGAGGGAGCTTCTGCTTAACCAGAGGGAAAGAGAAATTGAGTGTGACCGTATTGGTTGTATTATCAGAAGACAGGTACTTTCTATGCTTTGTTTGTTTAAGAATTAGACCAGTTGTTTGTTATTATTGTAGTGGCGGAGTCAGAATATTTTATAAAGGGGTTTAAAATTAAACTTATGATATTAATATTATAAAAAAATAAACATATTATATATTTTTATTTTGGAATTTATATTTTAATTGTAATAGTTTCAAATTTAAAGATAAAAAAGAGCTAAAAATAATTTTGATTGAGCATTACTAAAAAAAAATCGTAGAACTCAAAATTTTAAAACAATTTTATTAAATTTATAAGGTCGAAAATTTTCTCTTCGAATTGAACTCTTTAAAATCTTATCCTTTAAAATCGACCTAACATTAATTATTATTTGAAATAATTGTAACCCAATAAAAGAAGAGAACGTTAAATTTATTGTCCAAAAACAACCATTGTAGTTGATTGTGTCTTAATCTTGTGACACATCTAATAAAATAAAATAAAACCTATTTATTAAAGATATTTTAATAACAAAATAGACTACAAATCAGAATATAATATAATATTACATATTCAAGTATATATTTTTTAATGAATTTTATTTTTCTAAACAAGCATAAATTAACCAAATCATAAATGGGTTCACTAGTGGAATACTTTGTGAATACATATGGGGTTCAAATATTGCAAATATATAAATAAATTTCATTTTACAAGTATAACATTTTATATTTAGTGGTATTATTCATAGATAAATGGGGTCAATTGACCCCATTTATTGTATGTGGATCCGCCACTTATTATTGCAAATAATACCAGCATTTGTTCTACTTGCAAGTGCCAGTTACTACTTTGAGCACTTCTCAAGGGAAATTTATGTTCGATTAAGTAGAAAAAGTATTAAATGGTTTTCGACAGTTTCCATGTAAACTTAGTTGCTTGACTTCGTATTCTACTTATGCAAACTGGAACCAATACTTGAATCAACTTGATATGATGTTAGTTTAATTTGCACTTTTTTGGAAAGCACCTTAATCAAAGGGGCAGTTTTGTCTTCTCATGGTTTTTAGTCCAGTGGTACAGTAGTACAGTACTACATGAACAAGTTTTAAAATTTTTTACTGTTAGATGAAATTATTTGATATTCTTGGTCAATTTGCATGGTTGATTTCTTGGAATTACGTCAAAAGAAGGTCCAAATTTCTCTGTTTTTTAAGCTATATATCAATGTTGCAATTATGCTCTATCAAATTATCGAATCTTTTTTGCAGTTAAACAAGCATTGTTTGGAAATACAAAAGCATGGGTTGCAGAGATTGAACTTCGAATTCATTTGAAGGGAAAATAATAAGAAAGAAAAGAAAAAGATGGATTTTTAAGAAAAAAATGATGACAATTCGTCTTACTATCGCTTTTGTCTTACTAGCAAAAAGATGTCCTTAATATGTGAGCAAATAAAAAAAAAATATTGATATTATTTTTGTTTTATATAGAAATTTGCATGTTATAGGCAATAAAGATATGATAAATCCATAATTTATTAGTCTTTCATTTTAAATAAATAGCTAATATGGTAGTAACTTAATCTTTTCTAATAAAAAATCTTGACATTTTAATCTGAAATTAAGATCTAGACCACTGATAAGATCAAATTACACAAATAAATGGTCCATAATTGATATAAAAATTGTTTACATTCTTTTATATGACATGTTTACTCTTTTTAAATGAAATGTTTACACTTTATTTTAGGTGCTGTTATAAGTATAGAGATTTAATTATCATTATCATTAATGACATCATTATAGAAACACGAACATTTTTCCTTGGCCGTCAATTTTCTTCAGATGTTTCTCTTCCTACGTTTCATTTCTATTAGTTGATATCTATCCAGTTGATCTCGCTAACATATGTTTGCCTATGTTGAACTAAAAGTTAGGAAACTTTGAATCGAATTGAATTAGACCTTGAACAAAATGGCATTTAATTATATGACAAATGGAATTGAAAATAAATCTTAATTTCATGTTGATTCAGGTAGACAAAATTAGTCTTTATATATTACAAGCTATTTCAAATTAGAGGTCAAATTCCCAATAGATTATGAAATAACTATGAGAGTCCATTTATGAATGACAAATTTCAACCTGCTGATTGATTTATAAATCAATTCTTCAATTTTGGGTGGCATATAAAACAAATTCCCAATTATTAAACATTAATACAATGCGGTGCTAATTAGATTCAATTGAGTTAAAAAAAATAATCGATACCACAATATAGAGTTCAACAATATACAGATAATGTAAAACAATTATTAAAATTGTAATGAATAAACAAAGGACAGATGATTAAAAGCACATATCCCTCTTTCCCATTTGAATCATCGACATCAACACTCAAATAATATTGTTTCCATTCATATGTTCATTGTTTTTATCGACCAAATAATGATGAGATCGCGCAATGCGCGAAATTAGCACTAGTGAAATAATCATGCAATATTGTATCAATCTGCATCTAAAATGTGTGATCATTTTTAAATTGAAAGGCCAATATAATAAAATCCTATTCCATTGTTTTTTTTAGTACCTTTGACAATGAGCGTCGCCTGTGAAAGAAATATTGGATGAGTTTTGAAATATTGGAGGAAGACCAAAACCAATGAGATTTTAAGCACTGTCGCCTCCCCTTTTATTCAGAATTTTGTAAAGATTTGAAGTAATAAAATTGAATTTTGTTGAAATCTGATTCGACTTTAATTCCGAATCTATTTTAAGCTAGATTACATTCCATTTTATGATATTTTAATTTAAATGCTTTGTTTTTCCTTTCGTTTTTGATTTCAGAGGTTTAATTGTGTTCGATGATGAATATGTTGTCCACAGCGTATGTGTGAACTGTCGGGACAAACTGCCTACGGATGACCTGTCCTATAACTTCTATAGAGAATTTGATAAGGAGAGTGAGAGAAAAGAGGAAAAGAGGAAGAGAAAGGAGAGAGGAAGATGATTCAACAACATCTTTGACACTGGATGCATCCAGTTGTTCCCACTGCTACTTTAATAACTCTGTTAATGACTTAATTAATATGATATAGTTTAATGATGTAGACTTGGAGTGTAATTTTTTGTTTATGAAAAAGGGCTCCAACGAAAATACACCGTACACTTCCTTTTGTTTTCCAAGAAGACAATTGAGCGGAACCTTGATCGTTGATAAAAGTTAAACAACTCTCCATATTTTTTTAATTTGTCTTTTAAAAAATGAACTTACAAAAAAAAAAAAAAAAAAAAAAACAAACAGAGATGTGCGCTACCGCGCAATTAACAAATTCTACAGACTACAAATGTTATGTGATACACCGTGTATCAACGAAATATTAGGATAATTTTTTTGGAAGTTCAGTGCACTTCATCTGATGTTTGATTTCTAATAACATTAAATTATTTAGTTTTAATCATTATAAAATTTATATTTATTAAAAGCTATGCTATTACTTTTTAATCACCACATGAACAGATAGTAACACTGAAGAAAGATCATTGTAGTCGAATCAGGAAAAAGTACTCTAATTTAATTTATGGAATATGGAAAATAGAATTTCTTAGAATAATTCCAAAGATTTTATCATCCCATCATCCTTACAAATAATGCATCTCCAAGCATTTAATTTCTTTATGTTTAATTCTAATTTATTTGAAAATGCGTTAATAATTGTCTCATCCCAACAACACCTCATTAATATAATTAATCCAGCGCTCATCCCCATCCCCTCTTTTCTTTTTTGTTCCCATCCAACGGCTATGTTGTTCTCATTCCCTTCTCCTTTCCTTTTGTCGTTGACCTCACGCTGGCCCCCTCCCCTAACTATAACAATTAGGTTTACTAACTAGCACAATTAGGTTTACCAACTAGAACAACTAGGTTTATTAACTAGAACAAATTTGTATATTAAATAGAACAATTAGGTATATGAACTAATTGTCCTAATTAAGATAAACAATTGTGCTAGTTAAAATGAACAATTGTTCCAGCAAATAATTTCAATTGTCCGGGAAAAAAACTAATTGTTCTGAAAAAAAAACTTAATTATTTTAGTTTCTAGATACTAAGGTTTTGGGAAAAAAATATTTAGGAAACATTAGGGACCAGAAAGAGAAATGATGGGAGGAAGAGAACCAAAATCAGGAAATGATGAATTACACTAGAAAAATATTTTAGAAATGGGAAAAAACTTAAATGCGTCCTCATTAATTATCGAATATCCCGGGAATGAGGATGGTCCTTATCAGCCCCGTATTGAAAAAAAAAATTTTAAAAAAGGAAAAGAACGGAATACCATGCATATTAAAGCCAATATACATTTGTTTATTAATTCCACATCTAAAATTTGTTACTACTCTTAGATTTTAATAATATTTCCTAAGCTATATTTGTTTTGCATTTTTCTAAATGGTTTACTTTGCTGAATTAGTAAAGTTTGCGGGACTGTCCAAGTATCAGGCGTTAATCCAAACTAAGTTCTTTAATCTTACTAATATGGTTATCATATAATAACCACATAATAATTGTTTTAATCCAAACTTGACTTTCGGCAAAGGGAACAATTATTGGGCCATACGAAAATCATGGTTGTGGAAGTCTCAAAGCCTCAAACTACCCCCCCCCCCCCCCCCCCTCATCTTTTTGAGCTTATATAAATAGGCCTTTGATACCTAAAAAATAGTTCTGTGCTTAAAATTGTTTTAGAAGGTTTTTAACTTCTCATTTATCTTCTCTTCATCACTTAATTTTTCTGGAATAGGAGAGTGCGTTTCCAACTAGGCCTGTCAACGAAACAAAAAGGCACGTGATGCCGTTTCATCAATATAAAACGAAACGAATAACGGTAGCCATTTCAATTTCGTTTCAATAACGAAACGGCAAACGAAATCTGACATCTTACCGTTTCGACCGTTTCAGTCTGGTTTCAAACCGTTTTATGTGTATTTTCTGAAGTGGAACGGTTAACGAAACGGAATTTTGTGGCGTTTCGTAAATGAAACAGTTGACGAAATGTGATGCTGTTCCGTTTTTCTTAACGAAACGGTAACGCATCCATTGGTTTCCGTGGCATTTGAAGACGTTTGACATGTATATTTCCAACTGTCCAATATAAACAATAAAGTGATGATAGAAATTACTGGAGAAGAAACAAAAATGATGTGAAGATTGTATTTAATGATATATGTTATGAAATAATCATGTGATATTGTATCAATGTGCATCTAAAATGTGTGATCATTTTTAATTTGAAAGGCCAATATAATAAAATCTGCCAATTGTTTCCATTTATTTTAAAAAATGTTTCTATTCCTTTGTTTATATGAAGTACCTTTTACAATGAGTGTCGCTAGTGAAAGAAATATTAGATATTGGAGGAAGACCAAAATCACTGAAATTTCAATATCATATTAGTAATGTGTTTACCTCCCCATTTCTAACTACAGATAGTTCAGACACGTTCTTTTGTATTCCTTATAAATAGATCTGAATAGAACTTTAATTAATTATATCTATTTTTTATTTTTAACACAGTTTTTATTCTCATAATATCCTTCTTGCTTCCTTCGATAAATGTTGATCAACTTAAATTCTTTAGATGCTTCATAAATGCAAAAGTTGAGAGTTTTAACTTGGATTAAATGTAAAAATACGAAAAAGAGAGATAAATAAATGAATGCACGTGTTATGCAATATGTGTCTTATTTGTGCCACGATAAAGATCTTGACGACGGCGATGTTTGGTTTCTAATAAAATTTCAATATATATTGAAGCTAGATATTGTTAATTGCAACACATTAGTTTTGACATATTCATGTGTTCACATGTTGATTAAATATCAAACTAAAAATTTTATAAAAATAAAAATTATATAGAAATACATTGTTCTTAAGGAGATTAATTATTGGGCCATATGAAAATCACTGCTGAATTTTGAAATATTTATTTAAAAAAATTATGGCATTTGTAACACTTGTGACTCTAATACCCTTCCCATAATTTAATCAGCTTTTACTTAAAAATCTAAGGTCTATTTAGAATTCAGAAATCATATTGCCAACGTAATACATTAGAATTCAGTACTCACTTACCAAGCAATTCCCATACATCAGAATTCATTAAGATTTTACTTATACGCCTCGATACCTCGTTTGAGGTCGAAATTAGGACTAAGACTTCCTTTTCTTTTTTTTTTTTCCCGTAACATTTATTTTATTTCCGAAGCAAATTGCTACTCGAATTTGGATTTACTAATAATACTAAATACCAAATTCACTCTCTACTACTGCTTAATTACGTCCAAATATCAACATGTTTTGATTCAACAAACAAAGTAAAACAACATAAAAAGGTCTAAACAGAAGGATTAAATCAAGTAATGTCACACTTAAAAAGTTTTTAACAGCAGACCCCTGAATGATGACTTTTTTATATTCAACACGCAGGCAGAGAACAATTGAACAAATCTTGGCACACAACTAATTTCTTCCAAAATAATTTCCAAATGAAATGTTAACTCATTTATTTTCAACAATAGCTAACCTAATTTCAGACCAGAATTCATGAAGTAAATGCTATTTCACATACTCAACTAGCATATGCAAAAACAATTAGCAGCAACAAAGAGCATGCCAATTGCCTGACAAATAATCAACCTCAATAGATTGAATGCATAAATAAATAACTAAGATTGCTAAAACAATCAAACACCATATTTCAGTAACAGTAGAAGACTTCTTATTTTCATTTATTTCAGATGGCTTTAAACGCATCCCATCCATTGCTGCATACTTGACTTAAAACTTCAGTACCAGACATGAAACCGTGGCTAAATGGCAAAAAGGAAGCAACAAACATGGGCCATCTAAGAAAATAAAAATTATAAAATTTTACCTAATACCAGGACCATTAGGGTCTGCTCCAGAGACCTGTAATAAGAGTAAAGGAACGGAAAGTAACCAAAAAATGGTCTGCCCGGACTCTTACTCGCTCCACAACAGATGGAAGAGAAAGGAGAGGAAAGAGAGATAAGGTGAGATATAGACACAATTTATACAGAGTTTACTCTGTGTTTGTACCCCTCGATTTTGAGGGTAAACAAATTCATGCACCTTTCCCTCCCCACCCCTTACTTTCCTTTAATAAGGTGGTTCTGGAGCATACCCTTAGTAAAGGCATCAGAGGTGTGCATTTCAGTAACCCAATTTTAAGTAAAACCAAAAAATCAGAGGTGCAACAAGAATGGAATCAATTGATGTTCTGAATTGAACCATGTATCACACAATTAACTCTTTCATTTTAAACGAAACTCAACAAAAGGTTATGGTTCACTTAATCACCGAGTTCAATTCCTTCTCAAGCTAAACAACAAACAGGACAACATTGCAAAACCAATACCAGCATCAGAACTCAATTCATATCCATAACATCCATAACATAAAAATAAAACAGTAACAACAAAACTAAAATAAAATAAAAAACCTAGATAACCTCAGAGCACAGACCAACAAATTAAGCCCGGTTGCCCCTACGGTTACCGGCATAAGGCGCACCACCACGAGCACCATAAGTGGTCTGTGCAGAAGTGTCCTCCGACGCAAGCCCAACACCCGGGAGATCAGCCATTCCAAGAACCGAAAGCATATCCATGGTCTCCTTGTCAACTGAGATGGCATCAATCTTAAGCGCCGACTCGTCGGGCACGAAGTCCATGCGCCTCTCGCGCTCCTCCTCTTGGAGCTTGAGTGAGATACCTCTGACGGGGCCTTTCTGGATCCGGCGCATGAGGTGGGTCGTGAACCCGGCGATCTTGTTGCGGAGGCGCTTGGATGGGATTATGGCCACCTCTTCTAGAACCTTCTTGTTGGTGTGGAAGTCCAGCGTCATGCGCGAGTAGTAGCGCTCGATCACCTGGCGAGACGATTTCTTCACGGTTTTCGTGCGGACGCGACCCATTTTCTCGGTGCTTCTTTCCTTCTCGTCCTTCTCGCCTCTCCGATGGGTTGGGTTTGATTAGGGTTCGGGAAAGGAGGCGCAAAGAGAAGAGCAGCTATATCAGTAGTAGAGAGAGAGTTAAAAGAACGGGTTAGGGTTTGAGGGGTTTTTTTTTGCTTGGACTTGGTCTATATTAAGTGGTGTTACAAGTTTCACTGACATGTAGATTTCTTGATTGGAAAATGGTGCCTGATGGGTGCACGCCGAGATGAACGGCTGAGATGACAGATGAGCTCTTGGTTAGGGGGCTTGGGCCTTTGGGCAGCGTATAAGTACTCACTGGGCTTTAAAGGGCCTGGAACGGCCGTAAATTCTGAACCTCACGGTATGAACAGTTGCACACCCCATAAGGTCGTGCTTTTTAAGTAAGCTTAGCTTCAAAAATCACATTTAAGAATTTTCAAGAGAAGTAATCTTACTTTCAAAAATCATTTAGTTTTGTATGCCCAACTTTGATTTATCTTTATTTGCTTGATGAGCTACTTACATTCAAGTTTTAATTCTCCTCCGTAAAATGACACATCAGAAACTAATAGCACATAAAACTAAAATAATTATTATTAATCTTACAAAACGAATTTTAAATGTTAGAATAAAAATTCTTGGCACATCCAGTATAACAGAATCTGCAGCAAAAGTTCCTGTGAAACTTAAGGCCAAGCTCATAAATTGCTTCATAACCTCATATTAGTTGTACTAAAGGAGAGTTGATATTTGTAAATATTTGTGTAATTCAGTTTAAAGACTTCGGCACTTTCGATTACCGCGCACTCAGGACCGGGGGTGGGGGGGGTGGGGGGGGGGGGGGGGGGGGTGAGGGACAGGGATGGGGACGGAATGGGGTATATGGACTCAAATTTCATGGAAATTATAAACTTACAACTAACATACACCCAACATCCACTATATATAACACAACTGCTTGGAAAATAGATGTGCGCACGCCTCGTGTGTGTACCAGTAAATTACTTATGACATAGACGACAAGAATTGCAGTGAATGTTTTCTGGTCGTTTGTAATATGTATGCATATTCACCATGATGCTCCGATCAGAAAAAGGAGAAAGTTCAAACAAATTCATTTCTCTTTGCGAGGACAATTGTCACAAATCGTACATGATTAAAAAATTAGTACACCATGAATAATAATTCAAACGAAGTCCCTAATTGACCCTAATAAAACAATAAAAAGCATCTGCTATATCATGGCTAATAGAAATATAATAGCATAAAATATTGTCAACCGCAAGATCGAGCCAACCATGAAAAAATAAGCATATTTAATCTGTAGATAAAGTGATTTCCATCTGTTTATGTGGAAGATTGAACCAATGTATCTTTTCCACTGAGACCAGCTTGCATTCTGTGTCGCAATGTAGTAAAACATTTGCCAGTTAGATATGTCAACAGCAAGCACGGTCACATGAAAAGAAGTTGCAAGAACTAGGACAATGACCGGGTAATCAGCAATCGGCTCCAGCACCGCATAAATGCCAAGTACAAATGCTGCGATTATACTCTCTGCAGCAAAAACCATCAAAGCTAAGGAAATCACGAGGAACCTCTCACGCAGATTTGGATCAACGCTCATGGACCCACCAAAAGTGATCATGCAAGTGGATAAGAGTGAACACACAAATGCAATAGAATCCGAGATGACAAAAGCCTTGAAAGCATATCTCTTTGCTAAAAATTGGAGAACCTCCCATTGGATCATCATCAGATCTATAGCCCCCTGGAAGGGTAAAAATTGCTGCAAATGTCACAGTAGCTATTAGGACTGAGGCAATTAGAATAAGTTGTGCCACGTTGTCAAATGTGATCTGCTCTGCTCTTGGGTCCTTAGTAGTAGTTGCATGCAAGAGGTTGTCCGGTCGAATAGCACCACGCCTAACTAATTTTGACACTTTCAAGCTCCAATATATCATAGTTTGAGGATTCTGCAACGTGAATTAGAAAACTTGTTGGTTGCGAACTTGTTATATTTAGATTCTAAGAGAACACAAAGTTTTCTTCTCAATTTAATTAAAATCCAATCATAAAATAATAAATATAATGAAACAAGCAATATGCATGTAAATAACATAAACTTACTGACCAAATTAAAGTATTGACCAGAATCACGTCCTTCTATTGCCAAATCTAAAGCAGTTCGTCCTTCGTAGTTCATAATATCTGCACGCACTCCTCGAGTGTCCAACAGAATGGTAAGTATTCTCTGATCTTTACTTTTGACAGGCAAGTGTAGTACTGTATTCCCTTCATAGTCTCTAGCATTTACCAATTTAAGCTCTTGGCAGAATTTACGGATCTTTTGGCATACAGCATGGACAATTTTCCACTGCTTCTCTACAACAGCAATGTGAAGATAATTTCTTCCTTTATCATCAAGTAGTTCATCGGTGTCAAGACATCTCTCAGAGATCATATCTATTAATGAGATATGACCCTTCTTAGCTGCAATGTGAATAGGAAATAAGCCCTCAGGGTCAGGAATGTAAACTAAAGATGCATCATGTTCGAGCAGAACTTTTGCCAGAATGGTGTTTCCCCAGGCTACTGCATAATGGAGAGCAGTGTTTCCTGTACTATCCATTTCTTTTGCGATTGTAGGGTTCCACTCCAGTATCTTCATAGCCAATTCTCCATTACCTGTTATCAACAGTAACTGCAACTAATTTCCTAAATTAATATTGTTTCAATTAAAAATTGTAAAGGAAAATGTAGATGGGTTGGGAGGTTTACCTATGTTATAAGGACATTGTGTCAAAATATGAAGAACTGTTTGTTGGTATGGTCCTGCATAAGATGCCTTTGAAGTGGGTCCTCCTGGCATTGCCTGCATCAAGGCGATTACAACATCATAGAAACCAAGCATTGCAGCCAAGTACAGAGGAGAAACACCTCTTTCATCCATTGCGTCAGCTAAATGATTATCCTCATGAAGGAGGAGCCTTACGACATCAATTTTGTGCTCTCGAATCGCCTCATGTAAAGCAGTCTCGCCATGCTGATTTTTTGCTCTCATCAAAGTCTCCAATCTATATCTACCCTCTTCATTGGCAAGCAATATAAGTTTTGACATCATGTTTTTATCTCCAGATCGTGCAGCACAGTGAAATGGTGTTTCCATCATTTTGTTTCGTGCAGCCAGCATCAATGTTTCCCTCCTGTAGATCATCTCAGCTATCTTTACATCTCCATTGCAAGCTGCTATATGAAGAGCAGTGTTACCCCCATAGGTGCTTCCCTTCAAATAGTTGGTACCCAGTTGCATGCCATTGTAATGAACAGGAACAGACATTGGTTCCTGGCAGATGGGGTCCCAACTCAAAAGTGACTCTATTTGCCGCTTGTCCCCCGTTTTTAACGCAATCAGAAATTTTCGGTCCATAGGAACCCAGTTTGTAACAGCTTCGCCTCCTAATTCGGGAAGTTTTCTGGGTTCTTGCGGACGATTATTCATTGTGTTCCCCAATCTGCAGCTCAAGTGGTCCCAGAATCATTGTTGTTGGGTTAAGGAAGTTTAATTTTAGTTCAATTAATAGCTGAGCAACCAGAGGCTGTGATATCACTCAAAATTGACCAAATCAAATTTCTGGTGGATATTCAAAAGCTGGACTAGACAAGAAAGTGAGTCAATTAATTATTCTTTGGACTGCACAGGCTGGGTGTAATGATGTGCCAAACCCAAAATTCAATTTCAATTCAAAGAGGACCGTTCTAGGAACATAAGGATGCAGCGTATCTGCAACGTCCGGCTTATAGGAGATTCATTTTAGATACATACCGTTAAAATGTTACGAATATGAAATATGATCCATCTTTATGAATTTGCAAGAATAGATTCCTAGGCATGTAACAGATTGATTAAACACATTAACAAACTAACGAAACTCGCTATGAATGCGCGCTCCCAGCCAGGTATTATGCATATTATTTGAAAACACCCTATACTACTCTTTTCAAAAAAAAAAAAAAAAAAAAATGAAAAAAATACCACTCTTTTCATTGCAAAAATGAAAAGTATTCAGTCGCATCATGATGTGTAATTTTTTTGGAGTATATATATATAATTTATAAACAAAGCATCAAAATTGTCTTCGTGGATTTCAAATTTAAACTTAGTTTAAAATTAGAAAAGTGAGTATTTTTTTAAAAAGTTATCTCGCTTACTACCTCATCAAAACGCTGTAATATTTGAAACGCGGGATTGACTCAAAAGTCTCAGACCGACTCAATCGAGTCCATGTTCAAGTTTCGTTGTGTCTAGCCAAAATTTGACTGAGTTGTGAAAATAAAAAATTATGGTAATTATGACTTCTTAGTGATTTGCTCATGCTATGTGATAATGAAAGCGAAGAATGAAAATAAAGGCCAGCGAAGGCAGGAAATAATAATGAGGAAGGGAAATTAGTATCGCACAAGATATCTCGCCAAATCGGAGAATTTATTTAAAGATTTCGCTGGACGGCCAGAGATTAAAACCCTTGAGCAGAATTGGAAGGAAATAAAATGGAGGCGGCGTTGTTTTGGAAAGAGAAAGACTTCTTTCATATGATGATATGAAAGCATCGGAGTACTTCTGACCCGAGAGGAGAGTTATGGAAGAAAAAATGCAGCGGGAAATTAATTCTACTCTCCAACAGGCAACGTACATGTGGATGTGTTGACTTCTCGGTCTATGTTTTCATAAATCTACCTCTTTCTTTTACATAAAATCCAATTCGGCATTTGAATGTATTGAACTTTTTTTATTCTAATACAACTACTTCCTAATTTATTAATTTATTTTTTTTTTTCAAAATTTTAGTGTCCTAGTGAGATTTGAACTGACTTTTATATATAAAAAAAAAATGATGGAACTATCATATTGTAATCTTGGTTCTAAACATTAAAGTTTTCCTTCGTTCATGCTGAACGAGGAGCTTCCGAGCTGGAACAAAATGTCCCTTAATAATGTAAGTTTCTAAGCATGTCAGCCACTGACAAGTGTATCCAAAAAAAATAATAATGTAAGTTTCTAGGGATTTTAACTTCAAACAAAAAAAAAATATAAAAATCTTATTAAAAATTTAAAATCATAAAAATATAACGCAACCATTGTTAAAATAGACCATGATACCGTTAGACTTTTTAATCCGTTATTTACCTTAATTAAAGTTGGTTACATTGTTTAATCAAATCAAAACAGAAAAATTGCAGTCGAAATACTATTAATATAAATTTTTGTTTTGATATTAATATTATTTGAACAATTAATAAATTTGAAATCTTGTATAAAATCAGTTTTTTGTGTGTATGCTTAGTTCAAATTCCAGATTTTATTTTTGTCTCGTCTCTTAAATACGTGTGTAAAAAATTTAAGGTTTTTAACATGACTGTATTATTTTAGAAATACAATATCTACAGCTTATATTTATTTTTGTTTATAATTAAAATTTAATTTTTTTAATAATATAAATTATCCTAATGGTTACCAAATCATGGGTAGTGAGCCTCCTCTACAATTTAATGAATCATACATACTACATAAAGTTGGAAAAAAAAAAAGGAAAAAATAAACTAACAGTCCCTTCTTATTGTTATCACTATAAAGCCAACTATCTCCATTCATTAAAAAAATAATAATAAAGCTAATTTTTCCATCGGTGCCTTGGCGCTTGGTCGTAGCATTTACCCTCTGCTTCTACTTTAGGGTCTGATCGGAACAAAAAAAATCACGCAAGAAATCGGAAATGGAATTCTTTTTTTAATAATTCCCCTGATCGGAAAGGAGGGAAGGCGGAGAATTGATTTCAATCGGCCTGACTTGGAGAGAAAACATTGGGTCAGCGAATTCGCATGAAAAAGGTAGAAATTTCGCACGATTTGGTTTCTGCGCAGGAGCGTTTCCGAGGAATGACCAAAATACCCTTCCGATACTCATCTTCCTCGTTTCCTTTTCTTACATTTACTTGATTGGGATTGGGAAAGAGAAGTCTATGCAAGGGATCCAGCTATACGGCTATATAATTGTGTACTTGGAAAGGAAGAAGAGGTTCTAAATTTTTCTCTTTTCTTGTGTGCAGAGAGAGACACAGAGACAGTTGAAATCAATTCTCTTTCTTCCCTACTAGATCTTATGTAGCCATGGCCTAGTGTAGCAGCTCCATGAGGGTATAATTGTCAATTTAAAAGTGTGAAATCCTTCTTATGTATTGATTCTGATCATCAAACTTCAATTCTTGTCAATTGACAATCAATTCTTTTCCATTGAATTGAAATCAACTCTCACCAATCCACCATTCCGATCATAGCCTTACTCTTCAATAGATTTACTATTTCCATGCTTCCATTCCATCACCTCAACATATAAAAATTATCAAGTTAATAATTTATAAAAATATTCATAAACATTTTTTTTTTTGTAATTCTACCTCACAATGGCATTAAGGACTAACAAATATCGATCAAGTACTTCGTAAGATTTATTTACAAGGCCGAGAAGAAACTCAAACTCCATCACGAAGCAAATCCAACTGTACTTACCAAAAAAAAAAAAAAATCATTTCGTAGATCATCATCGCATAATGAAAGCATTTCGGCCCACGGGCTATGGACTATGGACCTTTCCATCTGTTAATTAAGTAGAAAATTTAATTGCTGAAACGATCCAATGCTATTTGGTGGCCTGTTCATGCATTCGTAAAACACTTCACAAATTCAACAAATTTACGGCTCTACGCTTCTTCTTTTCCTCTTCCTCTCCATTGAGTCGAACAGCTCCGATTCCACAAATTCACGGAGAAATGATTAGTATTCTCGCTCAGGTTTCCCTCTGATCTACGTTTGTTGCATTTCTGTTCTAGTTCTTTCGATTGCTTTCTTTTAAGAATAGACATTTAAAAGGAGAATTTTTGAAGAATAGCAAATGAGGAAGTTTTAAAACAACTGTACCTTTTATTTTTCAATTTAGGAGCGACTTCTTGGGGCCACTTTGGGTGCTGCTTTTACGGGAGGCATAGTGTTTTACCAGCGAAGAGGGATCCATAGATCTCTTCGTGAGAGTGATTCTACTAGCTACGAGGTTTGATTCAAGTCTAATTTGTTTTGTTTGGTTTATTGGAAAAATTATGCGCCTGGAGTGTGTTCTTTGCTTATAATCGAGCTCAGTTAAGGAAATTAGTTGAGAATACCTATCAGAAATGTTTATTATGTTGGGTTTTCACAACATAAATTAATTTAGGTTATCATATAGAATTCCATCTACTTTCTGGTACTGTTCAATTTGAATTCTGGAATTTTTTTTCGTACAAAATATTGTTACTTTTGCCCCTTATTGGGATAAGAGTTTAATTGAGTCTCCAGAGGGTAATGTTGTTGAAATGATTAAGTTTTTATTATTGGGAATAACCAAATCAGAAGAGATTGCAAGACTTTAATGGTACCTGAACATTATTGATACCTCATCTCTTTTATCTGTTCTAATAGAGTTTCGGTTCAAACTGAATAGTAGAGCATATGAGACTCACCTGAATAGTTATGATTAATAGCATCACTGCTGGTGCACAGTACTGTACATAACTAAAGAAATATTCACCTAAGTTTGCAAAAAGTTGAATAGAAAGTAGGGAAATTCAAGCTGTGGTTGCTCGCACTTCTACCACAAGTACCAAATTGATTTCAGAATTCAGGATCCTTCACTCAGTCAAACTGATCTCAGGGCTTCAAGAATACAAGTAGTAGTGTCATGTTATTGGAGACTATCTCAAGGCTCACTATCCCAACTATTCCCTTTTTTTCTTTGCCTTCTGTTCTCTCCCTGACACTTTTATTCAAGCCTGTATCTATTTTTAGTTCACTCTCTCTCTTGTTGACTTGTTACCTTCTAAGTACCACATCACGTCACCTGATCAGATTAGTTCCATAAACACATAAGCATCACATCTCCCTGTTCCTTGGTGTTTGGGGGTCCAGGGAGGGGATCTGAGGAAGGGATGTAGCAAGAAAATTGGATGCTGATGTGATGCGATTCTGATAAGGCAGTATATCACTGGGCCTGATGAGGTTGATGAATCAGCAGTTAACTAGGTGAACTAAGAGGTTCTGACAAGAATAGAACATGTATATTTAATGTTAGACATACAGCAGAGCAATTCACCAAAGTCATGCAATGTTGATCTTGCAAGGTGGTGTGAGTTGTCATTCGTTTCTGTTTCTTTTTTGTTTTTCCTTTATCCTGATCTGGGTTGGTGGTGCAGCAGCTAGGAAAGGTGGCATTATGTAAGCCCTATGGGGTATGAAACATGTGCCAGGAATAGCTGTTTTTATATGAGACAAGGTGACACTGGGCAGAGGGAGCACCAGAGATAAGCCGTGTGAAATAGAGGAGGATTAGATCATTTTATAGACACCTATTCAGAGAGCAGCCAGAAAACATATTGAGATGATCACTGCGTGAGTGTTCCTGAAGCCCTGAACACGTGCAACTTCTATTAACATGCCTACCCAGTAAAGAAAGATGAGGACCAAATTAGTTACTTTGGAAGTTTGAGGTCCAATTTGATCCATTTCAGGAACCAATCTGGCACCTTTGGTATTGTCCAGAACTAAGAATTGATTTTTCCTGTAATGTCTTATTTATTCCAATGGAAGTTACAGATATTATGCATATCTCTACGATCATAGGAAATATTGCTTATATCATTGCTGGTGCCTAAACTTCCTTTTGTTAGTGCTAACTTCTGTATAAAGTAGTACAAAAGCAGATATACTCAACCCCTAGTACTAATTCTGGTAAGCTTATTATCTCAACCCCTAGTACTCTCACCCCGAAGTCGCTTCGCTGTTGTGCAGGTAGTGTAAATATTTCTATGCTGTTTTGAGGTCATGGGGGGTGTTTGATTTCGTGTCTTGCTGGGGTGGAATTATCACTCGTTCTGGTACAATCAGGAGTGATGAAAATTCATACTTGTCATTTTTAGAGCATGATTTAAATATATCTACGGAATCAGTCTTTGAATCAATTTTGTAGTGCAGGATTTATTGGATTTGTTGTTTGTACGAGGCTTTCTTTATTTTGCCATTATTTTCATTAGGACAAGCTTATGGCTGTACAGTTTAATTAAAACTTTTCTATCTTTTCCAGCCTATAGAGATTTTCCCTGGAAATGCATCACCAGATCTAGCTCATGCATGGAACAAAACTGTGGACTTGACACTTGGCGAACTGGTCAAGTTTCTCAGCTCCAGGGGGTGGTAAATAAATAAAAAAAAAGACAAAAAAAACGGCTGAATTCTTTTTGAACTGGCTGAGTACATTTGGCTTCTTTTGTTAGGGTTCGGTTTTTGCTGCACCAATTTGGTAATTAAACAAAGTATTTTCACATCTTTCTGTAATGTTTGAGGGCAATAAGCTGTCACGCTATTAACATATCATTTTTTTTAATCGGTTTTCATGTTTGGTCTGTTGTCTATTTGAGACTTATTTCAGTCTGTTTGAATGGACTTTTACTGTCGATGTGATCTCAATCCATGTACTAAACTTCTCCAAGAAGTTTAGAAAAGAAAAATCGACTTCATTGCAACATGAAAAATGAGACTTTGATGATTTTACTATAACATGAAAAATGAGACTTGTACTGTATGCAAAAGCTTCGATGATTTTGAGGTTTTCTCTGAATATGAGAAAATTGATTTATACAAATACAAATATCTTTCGACTGTCTGGAACAGCGATTGCTTTTTTAGGGATGTCCTAGATAGTTTTTGTTAGAGATAAATCTTACAGGCTAATTATAACAATGATTGAGTATGTCCATAACTTCTTATAATAAAATTTTATAAACAATACGATGTTCTGTTTTCTTGCTTAAAACACACAATCAAGGTATTATTGTTCGAGATTCGAGTGCATATAACGGAGTAATGATGGCCAGCTCCTCCAGTGACCGAGTCTCAACCGGAGCACAACAAAACAAAGCTAATTTAGGCCCAGGTCTGCAACATTTAGTGGGCCGACGGCCCAATCAACCTGGACCGAAAACTTTTAGAATGAAAAATTAAATTATAAAGAAAACATAAAAATCAACCAAGCTAATCGGAAACGTCCGCCGTCTGCTTCCCTCATCTTGGGATTTATTAGGGTTTTGACAGTGGTGTTTGTGCGCCGCGGATAACTAGAGAGAGTGTCCGATCCTACCTTATCACCATGGTAAGAACCTTCTATCTCTGTTTTTGCGTTGATCTCTTCTAATATTTTCTGATTTTCGCACTGGCTTGACTGAGGGTATTTCACTTCTTTCGAATCTTTAAGATGATTCGCAATCGAACTTGTGTTATGGTGTTGTCGACTTTTGGAGTCTTCAGAGTCGATTGTGAAATTACTAAATGTTGTTACTTAAAGTTTAAATTTGGACGTATAAGATTTTTCCCACTTGAAAAGTTCTGGTATTGACCAATTTTATTTCATTTAAGTTCACTTGATTTAATGTTAGATAGATTCAACTCATGTTGGAGCTAGGCATGTGTCTATGAGTGTATGTGTTTTGGTTATACTGCAGTTGTTGTTTCTCAATTCTCATGCTTTGCTGTTTTTAGTGTGTACACGAAGGCATGAATTGTTCAAAAGTCTGCATATTTTTAAATTTAATGTGACCACTTTATTTGAAATTTATTTCTGTTTCATTATATATGGGATATGGCTTATTGAACTTAACGGAGATTGTTAAAGTACAGATGCCTAATTTATAAACTCACTACATAATCGACTAACAATTTATCACTGTTGGCAGTTTTAACAACCACCCACATCTCAATTACACAATGGTTCCTGGGTATGACATCTTATAAATTACAAGTTTTATGAATTTTGTTACCAATTGTAGGTGAATGTACCTAAGACAAAGAAGACATACTGCAGCAACAAGGCGTGCCGCAAGCACACCTTACACAAGGTGACACAGTACAAGAAGGGAAAGGACAGCCTATCAGCTCAGGGAAAGCGCCGTTATGACCGCAAACAATCCGGCTATGGAGGTCAGACCAAGCCCGTCTTCCACAAAAAGGTACTTGTCTCGATTTTTATTTTAAAACTTTCTATATTAGAATGGACAAGGCACACAAAGGCTGACAGTAATTGTACTATCATGGATGGTTTCAACTTGTTAACTTTTGGCTCTCTGGCTTTAAATACTGGGATCAAATGCTCTACTGTGGGTACTGAGTGGAAGTAATTTTTGTATCATGCCCATTTTACATGTGCAAAGATTCACAATTTGTTAGTGGCACTAATGTGATACTTATGATATATATTTAAGGAGGAGTCAAATTATGGATGTCTTGCGGCTCTTGCCTCCTTAATTTACATGTTTACTCTTGGTGGTCATTTTAGGCAAAAACTACAAAGAAGATTGTACTGAAGCTGCAGTGTCAGAGCTGCAAGCACTACTCGCAGCACCCAATCAAGGTATCATTTGAGCATTTTTCCTTTATTTCTTCCCTTCTTTCTTCCTTGTGTTGCACAATTAGCAAAAATTGTTATTTTTTTTTCTTGTAGAGATGCAAGCATTTTGAGATTGGTGGAGACAAAAAGGGCAAGGGCACTTCTCTCTTCTAGGCTTGCTGTCTGATGCGCATTTATCCCCTTAATAGTAGAGAGGATTGCGCACTTCCTCTTTCAGACTACAATTTCCTATTTGTAACTAATTAGACAAGTTACCTTCCCTCGCTTTCTCATATTACATCATAAATGTGTGGTTTTGTTTATTTCCTACTAGTGTGCTATCTGACACATGTAGTGTCTTTATTATGAAGTGTGTTGAGGCTATAGTTTAGAAATATATATATTCTGTGTTTGTGCTCTTCGTTGATTTGTTCCTTGTGTGCCTTTAATACCTGTTAGCTTGTTATTTGGCAATATGCACATGAAGTGTTTTCAAATGGCATTGTTTGTTCTAATACCAGGGATGGTCAAATTAGAAATTACGATAAGCTGATATTAAAAAATGTGAATTCGCTAGTAATATTATTTGCGGTTTGTGAATTGTTGTATTCAATTATCGCCGATTCGTTTGTCATATCCAAATAATTTGAAGGGCGAAAAGGAATCTAACTTAGTGTAAAATGCCAATAACTCGTGAAATACCAAAAGTTGTTTGAGGTCATGCTAGTTAGGACTCATGAACTGTCGTGTTAATTGCTGTGTTTGTTCGTTTATGACTGAAATCTAAATAACTGAATAACCGATAAAAGAAAAACATAGCCAGTGTATGCCGTGTAACGAGCGATACGTGTAGAAAAACATAACCAGTGATTCGTGTAGAAAATGTCAAAAAGGTTATTTGTATAGAAGACAAAATAAATTGATTTAACAGATCTGAAAAACTGCAAAATAATAAAATAAAATAATAATAAATAAATGTAAGAGCTAAAATATGCCGTGTAATGCCTTATTAGCATAGGACATTGAGATAAATGTAAGTGTGCCATTGTTTATTTGCAGTAGTGTTTGATTTGAGCTATAACATAACTTTGAAAGAGACGTTGGGCCATTGACAATTCATCCATTCAAAAGAAAACAACAATCTCCTGAATACTAGTCCGGAACCCCAAAAATATTAGTACCAACTGTACCAGTTCCTCGAACTTACTAATTCAAAGAGGCGTGCACCCAAAAGAATGATCCATCTTTGGATCATTCCAATATAACAAGTAGCGTGTATAGGAAAATAATTTCTTACTCCCAACTACAAAATATGCGAAAGTAACCTAAACAAACTACATAAACGCAATTTAAAGAGAAGAATAACAAGGGAAGTCTTGTTGCTTGTGACGCCAAAAAAACTATATGATCGGAGTGCACTAATATTACAATAGCTTCAAAAGTTTTGAGAAAATGGTCAATCTAGGGATCTCTTGCAACTTAAGTTGAAAAGTAACCCAATTTATAGAAGGAAAAAGAAAAGCTAAAATTTTGAACACAACAAATCAAGCTAAAGCTGTATACAAATTGGTAATTAAAGTTCTTTTCGTCACGCAGGAATTATGCAAGCCAAAGCTACAATCAGTGCAAAGGGGAGTTTCCTTCTTCATTAGCACAAGCTGAAATCACAAAATTGGAAGGTAAAATTGTTCCATTAGTAATTATTGTCCCTTTAACAAGATTTAGAACTATAAAATATTCAGAAAGTTTACTTCAATTAAACACCTAGTTAGCTTATAACTTGAAATTCCCTTTAATTTATAATGTTTGCAAGAATAGTAAACACTTGTACTAATTAGCTCATCTTGGTGAACGTTTACAAGTGGCTGAATTTTTAATGTTTGCAAGAATAGTAAACACACGTATGCTTGAATTTTTGTAGATATCTGAGTGAACATTACAAGTGGCTGATCTTGGATTTTTATTATTTTTTCCCTCATCATAGATCAAATTATCTCCATTCTCTCCAAACATTAATTGAAAGGATGGACCAATCTAGGTACCAATTTCTGCTGCAGACTACATTTATCAATGTTGAATGGACATTCAGTTAAGACCTATTGACTAGTAGCACAACAAAATTTTATGAATTATGGGAAACCAAATTCAGATATGATTAATTCACGATAAACTAAATTACTAAATGCTGTTTTATATCAGTAGAATTCAGTGAAAACTTGAGAAAATAAAATAGATAAGGGGTGAGTGTGAATTAAATATACCTCCACAACAGAAGCAGCAACAACAACAGGTCAAGAGCAAGAAAATATCATGGCAGAAGAGCACTAATCCGACGGATTTGGTAGGCCCCACTTCATCACCAGCGCAGGACTTGTCAGAAAGAAGCGGCGCCGTAGCCTGAGAAGCCTTGCTACGCTTCATGCGGAGGAGATTCAAGTCGAGCTTCTCTAGGTACGCACGCTTGAACGAATCCCTGATTCTCAGCGATGGCCATAGATGCATGATTTGAGAGAAAGAGAGAATAGAAGTAAGAGATTGAGAGAGAGAGAGAGAGAGAGAGATGGTGTAGTAGTACTAGTAATAAGGTCGAATTGAATCTTTCTACAAAAAGAAATTCAGAAAGAATCTGACTTTTTGGTCTCGTAAATTAATAAAACGCAAAACATGAGGGAAATTGGAGATCGTTTTTTTAACTAGAGAGATGGAGGAGCACTGGAGCAGTGCAAACGAGTTGACAAAAGAAGAGTTTACTAACGTGATGAAACAAACGAGTTTATGACATGTGGGTCCAGGATGTAAACTATTCTCTTTTAGGTTTTGTAAAGTTGTAGTGGTTCAGTGACGAATTCACATCCTCTGCCGCATCGCGATTGGTAGCGGTGCGGCCCCAACCGTCTGATCTGAATTTGATGGATAAGGGAGCCCCGTGAATCTAATAGGCTCGAAAAAAATTAACCGTCCGATCAAATCTGAACGGCTCGAAAAAATTCGCTGCTGGCAGCACGCGGCAGAGGATCCGGTTCCGTTCAGTGACCCGGTGACAGGAAGAACAACAAGGCAGTGGAAACATTTTCGGAAGTTAGACGAGGATGGAACATTTAGTCAACAATAATGTCGCAATAATTTAGTATTATAATGATAAATTATTTCTTCTGTCGTTATGAGGCAATATAATAATGAAATATCTTCATGACAAAATAGTGGGCCGCACTTGGTTGTAAAATATTCATTTTTATGAAACGGTAGCTTTGAGCTTCTTTTTTCAAAAGGTGCTACAATTTTTAGCCCACATAGAGGTTAGATTAGAAAGGCCCAATAAATAAATTACTTTTCTAAAACTAGAAATTGGGCCTCCATATTTAGTGTAGCTCTTTTTATAGAGCTGGAGCCTTTTTCAATACTTATGTGAGGTCCGAATTGAACTAAGCCCATGTTTTAAGTCAGAGACCATGAGTTGTCTTTCTTCCGTATGTTCATAACTCCGAGTCTACTTCACATTCAAAACAAGTGCTGTTTTAGAATAGAGCGTTATTTGTGATTTTGAAGAGCATTTAAACAAGATGAAAATAATGTTTGTACGTGCTATTCTCACAGTTTTGATATTTGTAAACAAATTTAGAATATCATAATTTCTTCATATCAAAATTGATCCTTAATTACCCTATCACAACTCCAAGCGTATCAATCACACAATTAAAAAATAATAATATTAGTGTTCTTTTCCAAATTCAATCCTACTAATCTCATACGTCCAAACATATACATTAGTTTATAATTTGTTAGAGCATCCAAAATTTTGATCTTGTGAGATGTTCAACGGTAAAAAAGAAGAAAAGAAAAGAAAAGAAATAAATAAAAAAAAAAACATTGAGAAGAGACAAGATTCAACAACTTTCAACTAACTAGCAGCATAATTAATGGCTGTCCTTATTCCAATGAGAAATTACTAATTTATCATGGGTCTAGACAATTAGCATGGCTGAGAACTTTCTAGTCATAGTACTTCTCCCAGTTAATTATGGAGAAAGGATTAGGTGGCAATGTTCCCCTTACCTTTCCTGTAAGATGTTTAATTAATCATAAAATTTGTGTGGGATAACATCACTTGCACAACACCCAACCTAATCCTACCATTGAAAGACACACCGAGATTAGAAAAGTGCTGTTGGCTTATATATATCTATATCATTTTTGTAAGGCCTATAGAAGTTCTCTCTGACACATTTGAGATAACAGATAAGGATGCAATTGTTTTATTACATAATTTTTTGGTTTGTGCCAACACAACTTTCAAAGGGACACTTGGCAATTGGCATAGATGATTCAACCAGTGTTTCAAAAACTTTTCCCAACTTCACTAAAAGAACAAAATAAAAACTTTTCCCAACATTTGAATTCGTTTGTTGATTGTTTATTGCTAGAGTGTTAGTCGTCTAGCATCTTCTAGATCTTGAATTTTTTTCCCCCTTAGATTTGTTTAGCAATTTTATGTCCTTGTATAAATGAAATGCAGTCGATCGAAAGCATATATAAATATAAATATCTAATTGAATGGAGGGATGAAATAGTGGCATTTTGCGAATTCCAAATGCTCATTAATGGCAAAATGAGAAACTTTTCATTGTCTCTAATACGAACGTACCTCAATTGCAAATAATCCTGTTGTTTTAGATAATTTTTGGTGAATTTTTTTGTCTGTTCAACAAGTTCAGTACACAATGCCACAAGTATAACCAAAGAAAAAGTTTAATATGCACCATAGTATTCTATGCATCACGGACTTTTTCGGAAATATTTTTGTAAATTGACAAATCTAATTCAACCATTTTAATCTACATATTGAAATCTCATAGGAAATAAAATTTTACAATTTTTGAGATTTTATTACTATTTTTTTCGAATTTTTTATAACTTGCTATTTTTGGAATGTTGTAAATAGTAGTTTAAACAAAAATGGTATGTTAAAAAAATTCGAAAAAAAATAGTAATAAAATCTCAAGAATTGTAAAATTTAGTTTCATATGAGATTTCAATATGTAGATTAGATTGGTTAAATTATATTTGTCAATTTACAAAAATACTCTCGAAAAAATCCGCGGTGCATAGAACGCCCTATGCACTACAGTGCATATTAAACTTTCTCGTAACCAAAAGCATATCAATTTGACACCGAAATGCGCATGAAAGTATATTCACCTCACATGCAATGTCATACCATCAAATCACAGATGGATGCACAAGCATTATGCAACGTGCGGCTCGCAGACCGATAATACTAATTTAGGAAAAGCGAATTGTAATAGTACTAACGTGGCAATATAGCCCTGACATTGACATACCCCCAAAAAAGAAAAGAATGGACCAATTAATATTTGACATGCGTCACTGATCCCCGTAAATAGTAACCAGTACAGTTCTCGGGCTAACTTTTATACTACAGAAAAAAATAATGAACATTATCAAAGATAAGGATCTTTGTACATATTTTTAATTTTTTCTTTTGTCATTTCGCACTTTGTCGCTTTTATAACTGTTCAAATAAGTATGGTGAAATTTTTTAAGGTAATAAGATAATTTCGAAAATAAAATGAATTAATACTAAGATAACTGGAAGAATAACAATGAAGAGTATCAAACGAGCACTCAATTCTTCTGGAACGGATCGAACCTCAACTGCATTGTAACGCACTCACGGTGAAGTCGTGAAGACCTATATGATGTTCAGTAGGTAAATTCATTTAAGACAATATCAACCCTTTTCTATTTTTTTTAAATTTTATTAATCAATATTAAGAAAAAAGAAAGGAAAACGAATCATGTTATCTAAGATATTGTTTTTTCATGGGAAAAATTAAAGTGTTTAATATTCAGTGTCTGCATTGGATGATTCAAGAGCTAATTAAAACTTTTTTGCATTGAGGCTATAAAAATGTGACTAGATAGAAACCAGTGGATAAATAATTGAGAAACAGAATTTGGGAAACCGGCGCATTTCCTGACATAGTAGCAACTGTTGAGGCCTTTGGACTGCTCTGTCTTACATGTGTTTGGCAGCGCCTTATTCAAGGCTATTCATGAATTTGAATAAGGATTCTCTCTCCTCTCTCCTCTCTCCTCTCTCCTCTCTCATCTCTCCTCTTATTCCGAATAAGAGTCTAATTCCACAATATAGGTGGTATTAGAATTATGGATTGAATAAGTCCTAATTCGGAATAAGGCTTATTCAAAATGTGTTTGGTTTCATCGCGAATAAGCTTTATTCATGAATAAGTCTTATCATCACTTATTCATGTCGCAATATAATTAAAAATATAGGAGGATCCGATTGGCGCACGCAAATGAATTAATGGGATGGTAAGTAAAGCCACATAATTGCATAATTTCATTTGCACACATGAGAAAATACATAAAGAGCTGAAAGAAAATGAAAGAGGAACAAGAGAAGAAAACATAACTCCCTTGTGATTACAGTTTGCACACATCAACACAACTTGGCAACACAATAAAAAACACACAGAGAAGTGAGAGAGCATTTCATTTATCTACACTTCCATGCTCCTCCATTGACGTACCGAGATATCAACACTCTTTATCTTATGCACGGTACGACGATCCATGGCCCTTGCCGGCACTCATACGCAGGACATACTGGTGATAGATGCAAGCAAATGCGGCCCCTGCAAATGGTCCCACCCAGAAAATCCACTACAAAAAGAAAAAGAAAAAACAAATATAGTTTAAATTTCTTAATATCATATTTGTTGAAATACAATTCGGAGCCAACAAGGACCTGATGTTTGATATCATTGGATGCTCATCTTTAATTTAAACATCCTCGGTCAAACATTTTTATTTTCTAAAACTTATCCTGAGTCAAATATTGTGCCTCTTCTGTATGAGAATGTTATCCCAAATTAGTCATGTATGGTTTTATTTCAAATTTTAGTTTAGAATTGCTTTCATCTAGTTATTCTGTTTTGAAAGGCAAGTTATCTAATTAACTCAATTACAGCACCTAAAGGACAAAATTCAGGGTTAGGTCATTGCTTCTGTCATACCCACACATTTAGAAGTCATATAACATATACATAATAGATAACGCCAAACTGGAAACAGGCCAACCACAATATTAATTCAATTTATTTATGAAGCAAACAAAGGGTGATATATGTTTTTACTTCACAATTTTTTCGTTGTTCGATTGCGCACAGTATTAATTTATAAAGCCAATTCCTACGAAAAACTTAAAAAAGAGTTGATACAAGGAAGGAAAGTGAAAAATAAAGCATACATGATCATGCCAGGTCGTCTCATGGTTGTACACCACAGCAGCACCCAAGCTACGTGCAGGGTTGATGCCAGTACCGGTGATTGGTATAGTAGCAAGGTGTACCATGAACACAGCAAATCCAATAGGAAGTGGTGCCAAAACCTACATTATTTAGAAAAATAATCTTATTATTAAATTATAAGGGATTTACATTTCCAATATTAGTAATTACATCGTCTCTGCATAAGCTCTTCCAATCGAAAGAATTGTTTTCCTGACTAATCCATGTAATGTCTAAAGTGGTTAATTTACAATATGTTGAACCATGTGCAACGTTACAAAACAGATTAAATGAATAGTGTGTACTTAGTCATCCAGAATGAGGTTCACAATAAAAAATATTATCCTAAGTTTGTGGCTACAATCAATTATAGACCTACGCACTCTGTCTCAATCTGAAAAGGACAAATCTTATGACAAAATGCTTATACTATTCCGTCTTATCGAGCTTAGCCACTAAACCTAATAATTGACTTAATTAACGACGAGTCTAATTAGGTAAATTCTATGTGCCATTAATAAACATAAACACAAGAATAACTTTCCCATTACATCAAAGCTGATTCACTTGTTTGTATTATTTGCTACTTGTAGCTAGTGCTTGAACCAGCAGACATTTTTTCTTTTGACAGTGATACTACACCGGACTTATTTCTTATTATTTTTCTTCCTTTGGGTTACTATTTTTCAAATTTCAACTCAGAACTTAAGCTTCCTTAAATGGTTGTACATTTTAATGATACAAGCACGTCAAATTACCAGTCATTCTAGCTAATCATCAATCTTACCAGTTTAATAATAAAATAATGTCGAATTCCTTTTAGTTAAACACAAAATTTAAATATGGAAGGCTCAAACAAAAAGAAAATAACAATTACCGGAACATGTGAGTCGCGAGCATTGCGTTTAGGGTCAGTGGCAGAGAAAACAGTATACACTAGAACAAAAGTGCCAATAATTTCAGCTGCGACGCCAGTTCCCTTCGAGTAACCGGAGCTAAGGCTGTTGGCACCACCACCGTATCGCACATAATAAGCCCTCTGAAAGCCCTTCACTAGACCACACCCACAAATCGCTCCCAAGCACTGTGCAAGTATGTATAAAATAGCACGTACAAGTGATACCTTCCGTGCCAAGAATAAACCGAATGTCACTGCCGGGTTGATGTGGCCACCTGCAAGAATATAACAGTGATTTTAATTCTTCAAAACTTTTTATTTTAGATTGAGGTTAATTACTTTCGGGTGCAATATGCATTATTACAGAAAAAATAAAAGAGAAATATTTTACACACCGGAAATGCCAGCAGTGCAGTAGACCAGAATAAAGATCATGCCACCAAAAGCCCATGCAATACCCAAAATGCCAACACCGCTGCATGCGGCATCAGTCGGGTTAACATTTGGATCAGACTGGTGCTTGTACCCGATCACAGTTGCCACTGTGACATACAAAAACAGCATAGTTGCAACAAACTCTGCAATCACAGCCCGATACAAGGACCATTTTGCAATTTCCTCCAAGTCTACTAGTGGGGCTGGTGGTGGGTCAGTGTAGTCCTTCGTGCCATAATCGCCTGATTCTACCACAACCTCTACATCCTTTGCCATTTTTATTTTCTAAAACTGGATCAAGAACAATTTGGAAATTTGTACAATTGGAGATAGAGCGCTTATTTTGAGCAGGGGATGCTGAGTGAAGAAGTGAGTTATTGAAAGTGATCAGAAATGGACTGCATTTATGGAATTCTGACAGCGGAAGTGACAAAAATTTAGTGGGTTTTGATTAAGTGCTAATTTAGGTTATCTTTATGTTATAATATGCCGTCCTGACCGACTACAAACCTCATCATTTGATCATCTTTGATCAAATTAGTGGCTATTAGCTGGCTGAGTCTTGTTTTTTGTTTCAAACAAGCTAGCTGAGGTTTGTTATGTCAAATAAAATAAGCAATTAAAGATTATTGATTAGTTATAGCACCGATTGTTTAATACTTTAATAATAAAGCTCCTGTAACATATATTACTATTGCTTAATTAATTTTGTAAAGTTACTTTTTTCTTAATTTTTTTCCTTATTTGGTGTAAGCTCGTGACTACTATATAATAATGTACATTCCTTAATTTTCATATTGACTTTCTACAATATGCGCTATACCTTTTATATTCCATATTGACATTCATTTTCTTCGTTTTTTTCTTAAATTGAGGTTCCCGAGTCTATTGTTTCATCGTTTGGGATTAATGCTAACGGGGAATACTGATGAATGAAATCATAAATTATAAAAATTATATTTATATTTTAAATTATTGAGAAATACCGCTTAATCTAGTAATGTAACGCAATGCTAGCACTGACAGCTTCTGTCAAGTTATCGAAAAACAAAGGACGATGTGACTTTAGTGGATATTGTGGATTCGGAATTTAATTAGAAGGTCATGTGCATATTTTAATTTCGAAAAAGTTGAGAGAACTTGACCCTTTTTACTTAAGATTTAAATTGTTATTAAATTAATGAAATGGATATATATTCTTAGTTACATTAATTAAGATTTGAGAGGCAGCTAGATATTCGATTTTACATAATTTAAAGGTAAATTTCTGGGGATATGGTTAAAATGATACGTAAACATTTTTTCCTTAAAGACAAGCATGAATGATGTATTGCATGAAGTTTGGGTACTAATAATTTGATTCGCACATAAATAAATATGCCTCCTATAGTCCTATGTCAATTTTTACTATTTCACTTCTATCACCATTATCAATATTGTTGGTGCAATTAATTGAACAGATAGTTGTTGCGTATTACGAGTCCTAATGATCGTATTTCCTTGCGTGTGTGCATAAACCGAATTTTCAGCTTATTTTATTTTGAAGAAATAATTTTCCGGCAGTTTACTCATGTCTTGCCAAAATGTTAATTACCAAATACCAAGTAGCGTATAATTTCCATAAATAAAAAAAGAGAACTCAGCTTTAATATATGGAAATATTTAGGTTCACAAAACGAAAATCGTATGATGTTTGTCGTATCCTTTTTTTTTTTCGTAAGAGGCCGATAAACAGGCAACGGTCGATGCTATCTAGTCAAGACAAGCCATGTGGGTGAACAAGGGCCTCATGATTATAAAAATATAAACATAAACCGTAGACCCATTAGGAAATCAACACGTGGAAGTGGGGCTAGCCGCAGTCCTCCCTCATAGAAGTGCTAATTTTACATTTTGATTTACTTAATCCAAATTTATTTAGTTGGTTTAGTCTTTTTTTTGGACAATTTAAGTTATGAAGGCTATAGCTCAGAGCAATAGTGATTGAGGACCACATCTTTTCCATGTCAGCATCATCTTAAACATTTCGCATATGACGTGAGGTCGGTTGTGATGCATACCATGAATTTCTTATTTAATAAATTTCATATGATATTTAATAATAATTACAATTCTGGAACATTTTCTAATAATATATAATAACACATTTTCGCTAACTAAGTTGGCAAAAAAAGAAATTGCAGTTTCACCAACCTAATTTTTTCGATTTTCGTCTCAGTTAGCAAATATGCAATCCACAAATTCCACTACGCTCCATCCATCATTTTCATTTATCAATACACGTTTTCTTCATTTTTTTTCCCCACGAAATTTTAGTTTTAATCAATTTTTTCCATTACATTTGTAAATATGCCAGATATATTAGTGTTAAAATACACGAGAGTCAATTTCGTTAAAATTCTCCAGCCATTACCATACTCTCATATATAACAGAATGCATCATTTTATAAATTTATCCATTAATTGTGAAGACAAGCGGTGGCATTTAAAGGAAACCGTTGAACTGAAGCGGTGGCAATTTGTTGAGCAAATTGTTGATTTGTGTTAAAAAAATAAAATACTTTAGAGATATTATTAGTCTTAGAGTAATTTATTCATAGACAAATAGGGAGCCTCTATTTAGAAAATTGCACCGTACTATTTTCGGTACTAGCCGTTATGCAACAAACGGTACAATACTCAAGAACCAACGGTACAAAGTGGGGTCTATTAAAGGACTGTAACCCATGTAAAGAAGATAGTATAGCAATAACCAATAAGAAAAGCTTCCTCTCATAAGCCAAAATTCTGTCTCAAATTCCAACAATTTGTTTCCCACGGAGACTACGAACCCAATATCTGACTGATCTGAGACTGGACAAGAACTAAACCTTTTTCCGAGTAAGCCACCTAGTCAATTTAATCCATTCCCAAATTTTGTTAAGAGCACATATCTGAGCTCCAATTCTGATTTTTCTTGAGGTCATATTCCGCTGTTATGTACCTAATACTTCAATAGGAGCGTGATTGGAGTTTTAACCCCATTTATTCTACCTGTATCCATTTTCAGTTTTTTTTTTCCATAAATCTAACATTTTTCTCTTTGAATTTTCTCCTAAATGTATTATGGAGATATGCACAGCAGCAACAACAGTATAGATGCCAGACTGGCGTTATTTCATGTTTCCTTTAATTGTTGCATTATGTATACTTTTAACTGTTACGTCGATTAATATTTTTCGATTTATTATATGATCAAATCAACCACTTTTTTTAGGAAAAACTTATTGAACAAACACACGTAGAAAACTTTATTAAGATAAAAAGTAAACAATTAGAGTGTTCAAACAAGACACAAGAGAGCCAATTTACGGTGCCAAGCAAGTTAGCACAAAATAATCCACTAAAAATCAAAGTGACTTGTAAACATAACTACATATTCTAAAAACGAGCTTGAAGATGAGGACCAATTTAAAAATTTGTTTAGTTTAGTATAGTCTTTTTTTGCTTTAGTCACTAGTTTGTTTTCTTACCAGAAAGACGGAAAAAACAAACAAGCATAGTTAAAATCTGAAACTAATTTCTTTTAAAGAATAAGCTTTTTCTTTGGTTAGTTTTAAGTAGAAAGATTCTGACTTGGGATAATTTGATGAAGAGGGGTTGGTGTGGACCGAATAAATGTTATTATTGTTCTCATGAAGAAACGGTGGATCATCTTTTCATTAGTTGTCCTTCTGTTGTTAATTTTTGGAGAGCTTTTAATATTTTTAATGATAAGAACATTACAGTTAATTTAAGTACTTTGGATACTCTTTGGGAAGATATTATTTCTCTTCCTGCTAATTCTAGGACTTATACTATGGGTATTTTAGCGGCTCTGTCTTGGGTTAAGTGGAATGATAGAAACAGGATAGCTTTCTCTAATAATAAAGGTAGCAAGGATATTAATCTATTTTTTAATGCAGTTAGTTTATACTATAATTGGAAGGTTCGGCAGGTATTATGATGGAAAGGTTTGGAGATTTACTCAAAGCTTCTGAAAAAAAAACTAGGAGTCAGCGTGTGGAAGAGAAGATGGTGCAGTGGCTGACACTAGTACTTCAGAAGAATCTTAGAAAGTTTCTTATTTTTAGTTCTTAGTGGTTCAGATGTGTTAATTTGGGTACGCTTTTGTTGGTACTTTGGTGGTTTATTTTCTGTTTTCCTTTGGTTATTGTAAATGTTGAATAGTTTTTATTTTGTTGCTTAATGAAGCAGGGGTGTCTCTTGAGACATCTTTTTTCAAAAAAAATCTGAAACTAATTAAAAGGTAAATAGTAAAAAAACTATATTATACTGAAATAACCTGAAAAAAAAGCATCACGATGTCCTCAAAACTTAGAAAACCTGAAGCTAACTTTGAAAAAATGAAAATTATCCTAAAAGAACTTTTTTTGCATTACACCATTCAATTTAAAAATTTACCTTCTCATGGATTTTAGATATTATAAAAGGTTTTGTGTACCTATTAGACATACTGACGTTGAATAACGTCATATAAAACTTGATTAAATTATTTTGATTAACCTCCAATATTTTATTTCTGATTTTTTTTAGCACAAATCTTATCATTATATTTTATTTCTGATTTTTTTTGGCACAAATCTTATAATTATATTTTATTTTCTGATTTTTTTTAGCTAGGTTTTCATATGTATATCTCATTCTGTATTCCTCAGCGGACTGGCTAAGACTTCAGATGCACATCTCATTTTCATATTTATCGAATTTGACAGATTTAGCTTCACCTAGTTCGTATGACATGCTCACGTGGAATAATTTTTCCCTCATTTGCTAGTTGTGAATAATTTTTTTTAATCTCTTATACGACGGACCTTTTAATTATTCTAGCACACACATTAAAATTTTTATTATACATCATTTCTTGGAATACATCATATACTAATATTTAAATTATAAAGACTGAATAAAATTAGAAAATTTAATAATTTTCTTATTCAAAAAATGTTTTGTTTGGATAATAAATATTAAAGACCAAAGATTATCATATGAGTTTTTCTTAATAAATATACTCAATTTACTGTACATGCCAATATTTTCTACACCTAAAATTTCAATAATTGTTTTTATCAGTAAAAAATTTCAGTATTGTTATTCTGGATGTACCTAGATAAGAAAAATATATACATAGAAAACTTGAATGTGTGTCATATCGCAAATGGTTCGAAGTTGACCTTATCTCTTAAATTATTTGCATTGACCACCAGTGAAAACGCGTGCATTCATTCGAATATATATATATATAATAACCAAGAAGAAATTGAGCCTATGCGCTCAGGCCTTTACTCGAATATTGCATGAGCCAAACAATCTGCATCTAGATATTCTTTTTTTTTTTTTTTTGCAATACAACGCACATATTTAGTAAGAATCACTGCATAATGCTTGCATTTAATGAGAATCCGATATGTTAGTTTTTGAAATGCGGGATGGGAGGGCCTATAGAGATTTCAGTCGTATTAGCTGTTGTATGAACTTTTTTTTTTTGGATAAACTAGACAGTCAACAGTGACTGTCTAGTGAAGCTGTTGTGTATGAACTTGGTTTGGACAATTTCAAAAAAAATAATAATAAATAAATAAAAATGAACTTGGTTTGGACTTCGGAACTTTTGGATACTATTATCTAACCAGCCAATCCTGGCGATTCTTGGCGCTAGGTAACTTAAATTTATGGACGGTACTGAGCGCCGCACAGTTATTCAAGATCGTACCGTTGACTATTAGCTGCAGAGACTTGACTATAATTTTTGAAAAAAAAAGTAATTCAAAAATACAAGACAATATCTATTGTGAACCATGCATAGAGGATCCCGTGCACCATGACCGTTTGATCGGTGGTTTTGCAAATCGACAAATCTAAATTAACCAACCCAATCTATATATTGAAATTTCATAGAAAACAAAATTTTACAATTTTTGAAATTTTTTTACTATTTTTTTCGAATTTTATAAAGCTTGTCATTTTTTGCTACAAATTAGTGAATTATCGGTCAAAAATGGCAAGTTTAAAAAATTCGAAAAAAAATAAAAAATTTGGACATTCTATATTGAATCAGTTTTCGGTCCAATTAAAGTCCTCATCAATTACAACCACTTATAATTTTACACAAACAGTTTGTTCTTATATCCATATAAAAAATTAAACCAGTATTGTTCTTATATCCATATAAAAAATTAAACCAGTATTGTACAATTTGCTATATTGTTCTAATATGGCGATGAAAATGAATTTTTTTTCTGAGGACCACAATGAAAAATTTGACATTTAAAGCTATGAGGCATTGGTTGTTCCGTCAAACATGCTGAATTTAATATTTCTCTCTCTTATATATCAGAACTTTTGAGAGGTTGTGAACTTGTGATCCGTCGAGCTCCTCCAAAGATCTGTTTTGGCGCCAATTTTGGTTAATTTCCAGAAAAAAAATTAAAATATATAAAGAAATTTAGACACTAATATAAGAAGACTATATACAATAATATTTTCTCAAACAAACCCATTTATTATTTTGATTGTAACAGACTAAGTGACGGGAGTAAGAAAAACATTCCCATCCTTCGAAACTCCATAAAAAAAAAAAAAAAAAAAAGAACTGGAGAAAACAAATACATGCCAACAACACATAAACCATACATAACAACACTTCAGGAGCCTTTGTACTATGTAGTATGTACACTTCCTTGCTAGCCCCACACACTTGAGAAACACCTCAAATTTTTCAACTTGAGAGAAATTCTGAAGGATTTTAGTTCCTGTAAGAAGAACCCATGGCCTTAGCTGCGCTGGCTCTCAGCACAACTTGGTGGTACAAGGCGGCTATACCGGCCCCCACAAACGGCCCCACCCAGAAAATCCACTGCAATGAAACAAAAAGAATTAAAAATTAATGAATTGTGAACGAAAACAATGCTCTGATTTATGCGCTTCCAAGGGCTAACAGGCACAAAGCAGCCAAATTCAACTCATATTTTACATTGATTAAAATTGAAAGAATTTTAAGCTGTCTGAGGGTCAAAAGTACAGAATTAGACTATTAATTAGATAAGGTTGGGCTCCCTTGAATTTGTAAACGGGTAGGTTAAGTTGCATCTAGAAGTAGCCAGAGCATTTTTTATTTTAGTATATTTTAATAATCAATTAAAGAATGCCAGTGCTATTCAATTTGAAAGACTCCATGTGCCATTTCCATTTCGGAGATAGCTGTCACTTCTTTTTATAGATATAAAAACTGAGCAGAGGAATAGTAATCAACGTACGTGATCATCCCAAGCCTTGTCTTTGTTATATATGACAGCAGCACCTAGACTCCGAGCAGGGTTGATACCGGTACCAGTAATTGGTATTGTGGCAAGGTGCACCATGAATACAGCAAAACCAATTGGAAGGGGCGCCAATACCTACAATTTTTTTAGCATATTTTAAAGATTAGCTAGAGCAGGTGGCATAGTGTTGAAGTGGCCTAAAATAGACAAACATGATAAGCAAAAGTATATTCATGAGGTCATCGATCGCTTGAATGCCTAGCTATTAGTGGTCGTGGTTGCTTCAAATAATAAGTCGTTTTTTTAATAAAAAATGGCATCTTATATCCGTGGTAATAAGAAGCTTTTGAGACTCAACTCTTAAGTAGTAACGATTTAACTCATTAACGTAACAAACTAATTAATTAATTGGAAGAGTTTTGAATCTCGTCCTTTATTAATGATAAATCACTTCTTATGTTAATATTGCTTAATAATGTTGAACTATTTAATTCTTATAGCAAGACACTTTTAGGATACTTACTAGACCTTGAATGTTTAAAGGGCTAATTATTATGATCACATGGCCATATAAATCATATAATAATTGAGAACAAGGATTAATTAAAAAAAAAATCAAGCTCTACGAACCGGGACGTGTGAGTCACGAGCATTGCGTTTTGGATCAGTGGCAGAGAAGACAGTGTACACAAGAACAAATGTGCCAATGATCTCTGCTGCTAAGCCGGTACCATGAGAGTACCCAGAGCTCAATTCATTTGCACCACCACCATAGCGAACATAATAGGCACTCTGGAAGCCCTTCACAAGCCCAACCCCGCAAATTGCACCCAAACATTGTGCAATTATGTATAGTAGAGCTCTGATCAGGGACACCTTTCGGGCAACAAACAAACCGAATGTAACCGCAGGGTTAATGTGGCCACCTGTATGATTAGAATGTCACAATACGAATTAGAAGGTATTTCCGGAAACAGATACATGTCCCGTGTTTACAAATGAGTACCAATAAGGCTGAAAACGAGTACCATTTATAGTTTTGCATTATTTCTTAATAATAATTCTTGAATGAATAGAAGTTATATATATAAAGTAAAGTATTTTTGTTTTCATGCTCAAGATTGAAAATTTCCTTACAATATGCACTTTGGTTTTTTTTATATGTCTGAAAAAAAATTTGGGAGTCCTCTACTGGATGTGATGATAAATTACTTGTATTACTATATAGAATGAATAAAGACAAAATGAAATGTATATACCTGATATGCCAGCAGTGCAGTAGACAAGGATAAAGATCATACCACCGAAGGCCCATGCAATACCCAAAATACCAACACCGCTGCATGCTGCATCAGTCGGGTTAACATTCGGGTCAGACTGATGCTTGTACCCGATAACTGTTGCCACTGTGACGTACAAAAATAGCATGGTGGCAACAAATTCGGCTATTACTGCTCTGTACAAAGACCATTTTGTTATTTCCTCCAAGTCAACAAGAGGAGCAGGTGGCGGATCGGTATAGTCTTTGGTGGTGTACTCCCCTGTTCCTGTTTCCACATCCTTTGTCATTTCTTGTTTGTTTAGTAAAAGTCTCGGGAAATGGAAAAATTTGAAGTTGCAGAGGGTGTGATTGAGTAGAAGAGAAGCTGTGTATTGTTGAGTGGGGTGTTCCAAGAGAGAAGGGTATTTAAGGGGAGAGAGTGAAGTAGATGCAAATAACTTGTGGGGTATGCAACTCTTTGTTTTTAATTTTTAAGTTAATCTTTCTTAGTTTTTAAACTATTAATTTAATCCTTTTTAATTTTTAGTTAGCCGTCTCTAACCGACCAAAGCATCATCAATTATTTGAGGTCTTATCAGTCCAATTATAAATTTTCATAGTTTTCTAGTAATGCTCATGACAGTGACCTCCCATTATTTTTTTGGAAATTTTGGCGAGTTTTTCGTGAAGATTAGGTAAGCATAATGATATACCAATTTGAGATAAGCATTACTCTCTACTTCAAATTTGAAAAGCATAAATGTGCTTCTGTAGTGTTCCTATAATTTTTATTGCCCAAAGCGCAAGCCTTCGAACATGAGTAATTCTAGCCAGTATTTTTATTGCCCAAAGCGTATATTAACATAATAACATTTGGTTCTTGAAACGTTAAGAAAAATGTTTGTTTTATTGTAGTACCAAAGAATTCACTTGTACAAGAATATTTTGTGTCATAATCTTGATCTCGAATAATTAGATAAAAAAATTTAATATCTTTTTTTTAAAGCTCTAAGTAAACAGAAAATGCATCCTTTGTTAAATAAACACAAATTTTATAAATAATCAAGTTTAATTTTATGCTTAAAAAAGGATTTATATAAAAGTTTAATTTTGTAACAGATTGTATAACTAGTTTTTTTACATATATCTTGTGTCGGGCTAATCAAGGTATGATGGCATTAATTAATTATGTGCCATTTGTGGAAACGTACCAAAAGTTTGATTAGTGCATGTGCTAATTTTGTACTATCCAGAATATTGCTAATGTAATTTTAGAGTAATCTCCAATAATTTAGTTTGAAGAATGTTTGTATCGCTATTACTACAAATTTCTCGATTTGCAAAATAATACCAACCCAACTGTTTTCTTAAAATGAAAGCGGCGTACCGGGTACTTGTATTGCATTCAAATGAGAAAGGTGAAAAACAGATTTTTCTGATTGACTTAATCGTGGGATAAGGAAAAGGAATATTTAGTCTCAAATATATCATTAATTATTCTAAACTAATAGAGACTTGTTCATTCAACATAGTGTAAACTTCGCATCCAATTCATTGATTTTTTTTTTTTTATCCGTATTTCTTAAGTCTAATCAATGGCTTAAATGATATTATGAGAAATCGACAATTTTATTTTAAAATCGTCAACTTAAGATTCATTTAGAACCATAAGAGTTATTATTAGAAGAATGAAACTGAGAAACATTAATCAAAGGATAAATGTATGCAAATTGCAAAGAGGCTTCTTTTCCCAAACAACATATTTTATTATCTTGATTCTAGTGCAGACAAGAAGCAATGGGAATAACAAAAACAATCCCAGCATTACGAAACACCATGCATAATACAAGCTGAAAAAAAGTAAAATATGCAAAATCCAAAAGAGAAACATGCATAACACTTCGGGAGGTCTTCTATGTACACTTCCATGCTAACTCTCGTTCAGTTGAAAAGCACCTCAGTTTTTCACCTTGAGCAAAATATGGAAGAGTTTAATGCCAAATTACATGTTGCTTCTGTATGAAGACCCCATAGCCTTAGCTGCGCTAGCCCTCAGGACAAATTGGTGGTACAAGGCAGCAATCCCGGCTCCAATAAATGGCCCAACCCAGAAAAGCCACTGTAATGGAAACAAATTCAAATCAAATTTGAGTAAGGAAAGGATTGTAACAATAGAAAATGTCAATTGTCTGGTAAGCAAGCTTATCAATTTCAAGATAAGCGTATATGTTACTGGTAACTACCTGCCAATCAACTAATCTAAAATTTTAACGTAAATGCTTTCAGTCACCGAAGGATCGATCCAAAAAAATAAAATTTTCCTTTAATAAATGTGACTGCAAGTTCTTTATTGCTATGTAGGTCAGCTAGGTGGCATCTAGAATGGCCAGATTATTTTTTTTCAAGCCCTGTTATATATAAATACTCAAAGAAGGCAGTGCAGTGTAAATTTAAAAGAGTATACAGTATGCACCATTTTCTATGTCTTAGATACTGTCAGGATAAGAAGAATCTTTTAATTGAATATATTGTCCTGTTTTATAGATAGTGAAAGTAAGAAAGGAAAGGCATGCATACGTGATCATCCCAGGCCTTGTCTTTGTTGTAGATCACTGCAGCGCCGAAACTCCGAGCAGGGTTGATGCCGGTACCAGTGATTGGTATTGTAGCAAGGTGCACCATGAATACAGCAAATCCGATTGGAAGGGGAGCCAAAACCTGTATATTTTGTGTTTTCAGGACAAAAGATTAGTTAAATGATTGGTTACAAAATTGCCAAAGTAGACTAAAATTTACTATTTGACATAAACAAGTACTCTAATAAGGTCAACAATTGACAATTGACGTTTTAACTGAACGTTAGCATATTTTAACTACATCTAAGCCTATGATTAGTAACAATCTTAATCGTGTAGTTATAGCAAGCTCTGTTTGACTTGTGCACTTAAGACAGCTCTTTGATAGAGACAGCTAATTATTCTCAGCAAATTAATGCTCCAATGACACAAGACATCACACCGTTGGAAGCTTTCTATTTTACATTAAAGTCTCTCTTTCCATGCATGACTAGTTATTTCTTTTTTCAATCTATAACTAAACAATGTTAATTTATTTTTTATTTTATAGACAAATACTTGTACATTCTAAATATAAAATCTAATTCACAAATTTCAATTGAACTGTTGCACTGATGACAAATCTTAAGGGTTTGAATAATGAAGTGCTACTTACGGGGACGTGTGAGTCACGGGCATTGCGTTTAGGGTCAGTGGCTGAGAAAACAGTGTACACAAGAACAAAAGTACCAATGATCTCAGCTGCTAGGCCAGTGCCATGCGAGTAACCAGAGCTCAATTCATTTGCACCACCACCATAACGAACATAATACGCACTCTGGAAGGCCTTCACAAGCCCAACCCCACAAATTGCACCCAAACATTGTGCAATTATGTAGAGTACAGCACGGATAAGAGATACCTTTCGGGCCAGGAACAAGCCGAATGTCACTGCAGGGTTGATGTGACCCCCTGTATGTTTTTCAAGTGAAAGTTTATTATTGATTTTCTATGTATTGGATTAGATGCCTTTTTATTTTTATGAAACACAATCTTAAGTTTTTTCATAAATAAAAGCTCTGTAGTGTTATAGCTTTCCTTTTTGATGTGTTGATGTCATTTTTGTCCGAATTATAATTCTGATTTGTTGGTTAATTTTTGTTGTAATTTGTCCTTCTATGATTGTACGGGTCCTTTTCCAAGAATGTTCATACTAGACTGAGCATTCTACTAATAAATTACTGTTCAAAAATTTGAATATACCTGAAATGCCAGCAGTGCAGTAGACCAGTATAAAGATCATACCACCAAAGGCCCATGCAATACCCAAAATACCTACACCACTGCATGCCGCGTCGGTTGTGTTAACATTTGGATCAGACTGGTGCTTATATCCGATCACAGTTGCTACAGTGACGTACAGAAATAGCATGGTTGCAACAAACTCGGCTATAACAGCTCTGTACAAGGACCATTTTGTTATCTCCTCAACATCAATGAGTGCGGCTGGTGGTGGATCAGTGTAGTCCTTGGTTGTGTACTCACCACCAGCTTCCACATCTTTTGCCATTTTTTTCCTGTTTTTGCAAGAGAAAGGAACTTAGAATATTGAAAGTGTCAGAATAAAGTGAAGGTGAGAGTTTGGAAGTAGAAGAGGAGCTCTGTAAATTTGAGTGAGGTGTTGCAAGGGAGTAAGCAAGGGTATTTAAGGGAAGGGAAGTGAGGTAAACCAAATTATTGGTGGGACCAGTGGCTTTGCTTTTTAATTTTCAAATTAATCCTTCTGAAATTTTAATTAGCCGCCCCCAACCGACTGAGGCTTAATGATTTGATCGATGCTCTCTCTTGAGTGGCCACTCATACATCGCATTTTGCATGTAGTTCTTTGTATTTTGGCTTTAACTCAACTTCTATGGTGCTTTCAAGATTCCAGCCATAGTTTTTTTTATGAAGAATTTTGACCGATTAATAAGAATTAATCGGTCAAGAAAACTATTAATTTGAAAAGCCATGTCTAGCTTGGTTGGTTAAGTGTTTCGAGTCGGATGTTACAAATAATGAAGGTCCTGAACTTTTTTGTTAATTCAAAAAAAAATTAAGCATTATTTTATACTATAACAATAATAAGTGACACATCTATCGGTAAACATGTGCTTCTTTGCTATTTGATAACTAGCAAATTTTCAAGCCAGTTACCATCCATTTAAATGACAGCGTATCTGTTCTTTTGTTTCTCACTTTTGGTCATGTTGCATGTTCCATATCGCTAAGGCTGGAAAAGGCACAGTGACCCATTAATGCTATATTCTATTAAAGGAAAGGAAACAGATAGACTGAACAAAATTTTCGTATTCAGATAGGACACATTGGGTTAACACCAGCCAATAGATTATTATAAATAAATATGTACCAATTGAACCGACCACATAATTAGAGAGGGACACCTGTCCATTGAAGTGGCTCCCAAGAGTTTGGCGGTCTTGTGCGCTCAGCAGCTGTTAGAAGTCTCTGGAAGGGTTGGCGCCATTAGTTTACTTAATCGCTGTTTAATCCACAAATTAGTGTTTTATCTACCTCTAATAATGACCTTTTGTTTCTAGTGCATGAGCTAATGCATAGAATAAATTAAAAACAAAAAAAAAAAGAAAAGGAAGAAAATTTAAAGATTAGTGTCCTTTGCCAAGCATACCATGTCAGCAGCCTTATCGCTGTCAAGCGGAGACCTCCAATTGGTGCTTCTTTTTGGTTTTTCTCGCAATCTCTGATTGGTTCTGATTACATTTTTATGTTGTGGTTTGTGAGGTCACTACATAACAAGACTTATGAAATAACCTGTAGTTCCATTTTATAAATATACATACTCTATTTTTCTAATTCAAGATTACTATAGGCGTAGAAATTTACAACAGAAATTAGATCCTCAAGCAGGGAAAAAAATGCTTGTGCTTAAAAAAACTTCCAATTTTAAACTTTTTTTTTGCGCACTTTATATAAACGTTGGGTCACTTTTAAGGACATTTGTTGGTTGAGAATCATGAACAATTTTTTTTTTCCTTTTTTAAAAAAAAAAATTAACAAATTATGAAAGATGAATTTTATTGAAGAAAAACTTTTTGTGTGTCTTTTCTCTACAGAGCCAATGCTCTTTTGTACAACTAGAAAATATCCTACTACAATCTACAACATATCTTCAAAAAGATTACACAATATAAATTCCTAAATACTCAATAGATAACAATCTAATTGATATCTTCACTAATCGGGAAAGTTATTCTTGCCATACTCCCCCTCAAGTTGAGCATGAGGATTACGAGTGCCCAACTTGCGAAGAAGACAGTGAAATTGTTGCTTGCCAAGGGCCTTTGTGAAAATGTCAGCCAATTGCTCGTGTGTCCGAACATGAATAACTTTCCCAAGAATAACTTTCCCAAGCACAAGTCCTTCGTTGAGCACCACATCTCCTACATGTTGAGCCATGGTTTGCTCTCCATTTGGAAGTCCAACTATTGTTGGAGTTGCATCACAAATATTTTTAAGACATGTCAAATTACCCGTCATGTGGTGAGACGCACCGCTGTCAAGTATCCAATCTAATCTAGATTTCTTACCATTCAACTTCTTACCGAATGCACCTGCACCCCGTTGAGATGCACCTGCATCTGTTTTGCTAGCTATAATGGCCAGCAGTTGTTGGACCTGGACGTTTGTGAGGCCAGGAATTGAGATATGTTGTTTCTGCTGGGATGCGCCTGCACTTGCTTGGAATGCGCCCTGGACAACACCTGCACTTGCTTGAGATGTGCCATGGACAGCATATGCATATCCACAACTCGCGGATGGAAGGAAAAACGAAGAGGACCCACCGATAACTTCATTGATCGGTTGTTCACCCTCATCTTTGGTGCTATCGCCGTCACCTGCCATGGTTCTTGGGCTGCACACTAATTAGGTTTTCTAACATGTTGCTCTGATACCATAACAAATTATGAAAGATGAATTTTATTGAAGAAAAACTTTTTGTGTGTCTTTTCTCTACAGAGCCAATGCTCTTTTGTACAACTAGAAAATATCCTACTACAATCTACAACATATCTTCAAAAAGATTACACAATATAAATTCCTAAATACTCAATAGATAACAATCTAATTGATATCTTCACTAATCGGGAAAGTTATTCTTGCCATAAAAATAACCTCAAAACCTTCTTATCTGATAGTTTCTTTAAAAAAAAAATTTAGTAAGCAACTGGACTTTCAATAGCCCGTGTTATGAAGACCCAACTCTCGGCTAACATTGACCTCTTCTTACTAGCCTTATTTTACGGATTTAACAGTCAGTTGGGCCAGTAACCAACTAATTTTGCGCTTCAACGCACTTAAATTTCTAATTTCACAAAGAAAGTAACAAGATCTGATTTATGTCAAATAATTATAATTTCTTGCTACATTAGAGAAAAATAAATGAATTTATATCCATTTATGAAAATATACATGTCTTGTTCAGTCCTAATTTCTCAACATAGCCACCCTTTTGAACATGTACTTACCACAATGGCATGCATATTTAGATGCCACCAAAGACATCCAGCAGTGTCTTCAAGTTGGATTTTAAAAAGAGTCGAAACTAAAACCAAGTCGCCGGAGAAAGAGAGTTTAAAGCATATATCATAAATAGAAGTCCAATATATTTGTCCTACTAAAATCAGCCATGACTATACAACAAAATGTAAAAGCACCGGCACAAGGCTTATCTGTATGTGCTCTGCCAGCTGATGTTTTTCTCTTTAATTCGTTACTTTTTAGGTTATCATTTAAATATAGATACTAGATTACTCCAGTCTATGAAATCAATTTTAATACAATACTCGGTTTCCTCCAACATCATACAGAAGTTACGAATTACAAATAATTTGTAGATTCTCAATTTCTCGTACGTACATGTAAGAATTAAGTTACTAATTAATATACTGAACAGAAACGACAAACATATGATAAATATCATACTTATAGTATCTACATGCTTTTTATATGTATTTTAACATCGCTTCGGCACTCAACTTCTCATTATAATTTGATTCATCGAATTAATATTGATCTCGTCATACGTATATTTTGCAGGCTTGATATGTTCATGATCAAGTTAGTTTCAGTACTGTTACAACTTACAAACTAGACAAGTTATAAGCGAATTCCAAATTGGTGACGTGGGTACGATATAGGGGATCCCGGATCCCATACTACTTAAGGTGTAGAATTTTACAACGTACATTATATCTGTCCTCAGGGGCGGATCCAAAATTTTTGTTTAACCTAGGCACAAAAGTTGTGAGAAAGAATAAGCTACAAAATGAAAAATCAAAGCTAACAAAATTGTATAGAACTAGCCTTGTATACGCGCTTCGCGCGTGAGGTGTTATTGACGTCTGGCCAGTTAAGTTTGGAGGTGGGAAAGGGGAAAATAATACACAAATGATAAACTTGATTAACATGATACATCTATCAATGAATATCATTTAAATTATGTAAATATTGATAGATAAATTAATATATTAAAACTCTAAAAAATATTAATTTATTTACATAATTTTTGAAGACAATCCACAAAATTTAATACAAACAAATCTAGAAAAATCTTATAAACAACTAAACAAAAGTGGAAAGAAAAACCTATATCACTTTGATTTCATATAATTTTTGTTGATTCATATAATATCATAAGAATATATTATTATAAGATAATTATAATTACTAATAGTCATATTTAAATATTTCAGGAAAAATGTTGTGTTAAAAATAATTTGTGTCTCGAAATAGAAAAAAATAAAATATTTACAATTTAGATGAAAAAAATAGTATTTTGTTACGCGCTTCGCTCGTGATGTTTTGTTATGTTAATTGAGGAGTAAAAAAATTAGATTGGTTTTCTTACGTATATAAAATTTTATAAATCAACAAATTTTGGAAAGGTTTAGAAACAACGAAAAACAAAATTGTATTTATGAAACAATAAAATTTAGTAATCAGATTTAGAAATTTGACAAAAATATTTTAGAACTCTTTAACTATGAAATTTTATATTGCAGGGTATTTCATTTTTTTTTTTTGATGAAGGATATAAAATTTTATGGTCAATTGAATTAATAAATGTCCGCAAATAATTTTAAAAGCACCAACCATATTCCATATTTCATATAACTATATGATTAAATTAAAAATAGCTCAATAGCACGATTAGATTTGTTATAATCTTCACATCATTTATATAAAATTAGATACACTAATAAAGTTGTAAATATCTTAGAATAATTCAAAACCTAATGACATTTATGAAATTACGGAAATTCAATTTTTGTGAGATTCAAAAAATTATTTAAAATATTTATAGGTTTGTAAATTTAAAATTTTACATCAATTAATTGTTCATATTTTTTGAGCAAGTACATAAATTTTCATAGCCAAATGATTTATTCAAGGCCTCCAAACAATTTTAGAAACTTTTATGCATATTAAATTTTATGAGATCCATAAAATTATTTAAAATATTTTCTAAGTCTATAATTAAAAAAATTACATCTTTAAATCCTTTACATTTTTATGAGCACACACATAATTTTTCATAATCAAATGAATTTTTAAATGTAGCTGAACAATTTAAAAACTAAACTATATTTAGTCTGAAATTTCTGAAATGGAGGTGTCCATTGTTTTTTTCAAAATGGAGATATGACTTCATCCAAAGTCACTGTAGAAAATATATTCAACATTGGAGTATTGTTTGATGAAGCGTTTGGGAGTAAAAATAATTGTCTTAGGTCAAATCTTAAGCACAAAATTATTCTATCTTGACAAAATACTCAGGCACTAATCTTTTTTATCCCGGGCACAATCCAAGTTTACATATATGAGTCCCCCAATTTTATAAATTTTATCCCAGGCACTTGCCATGGATTGTCCTACATTGGATCCACCTCTGTCTGTCCTATCTCTGAATTGTAAAGCAAGAAAGAAAAAGCTTTTGCTTAATAAAGCTTTCGTTATTCATTCTTCCAGTGTATTGTGGAAAAGTTCAATTTCATTAAAGGTAATTAGTTGGTTGAGATCATGAAACTGGCTTTTTTTTAAATATATATATTTTACTTCAAGCTTTCTTGTCTTATAATAGTTTCTCAATCTCTAATTAAGCAATTAGACTTCCAATAACCCGTGTCATGAAGACCCAACTCTGGGCTAACATTGAGTCGTTGACCTCTTCTTACTAGCCTTTTTTTGAGAGATTGAACAGTCAGTTGGGCCACTAATAGCCCGCTAAATTTCCCCCTTAACTGCTCGAAATTTCCTAGTTTCATGAAGAAACTAATAGTCATAAGATTTTATTTATGTAAAATAATTATATTTTTTTACAACAAATCTTGATGCAAGTCTTGTTCGTACAATTGTTTAATTGTTCTTATATCAGTCTTGAAACTTCAACATAAAAATTCCAAAAAATTCCTCAACATAGGCTACCCCCTTTGCGTAAGTAATTACCACAATAGCAATGCATATTTGAAGTCATTAATGGAGTAGCACAAAAAGAAGTTGTACTTGTACCTTAGACCGTGCTCAAGTATCAAATTTTGGAGGGAAAAAAAAAAGGAGGCTAGGTGAAATTTAATCCCTACCTTGCTCTACAATTCAAAAAAAAAAAAAAGAAAAAAAAAAAGAAAAAAAAAAAAGAGGGATGAATGCAGCAAGAGTAAACTTCTTGCCTCCAAATAACTAATTTTAGTAACCCCAAATTTGAAGTGTAGAAGTTTGATCTACTATACTTTCTCTCACCTCCTTTTATTTCTTCTCTACAAATTTTACCGGAGCACAGCCTTGGAGTTGGAATTTAAGAAGCATCTAACTTAGAACAATTTTGCAAAAACAAGAAAAAATTGAAACATATATGACACAAATAAAAGGCCAATATATTTGTCCCGCTAATAACTATACGAATAAAATGTAAATGCCTCAACTGTCAACATTGACTATTTGTACTCATTACTCTTTTGGTTATCATTTGACTGTAATGCTAGTTGACTGCTCTATCAGAAATTAACTTCAATAGAATACTCCGTTTCCTCCAACATCCTAGATACGAAACTACAAATTGTGGTGTCAATTTCTCAAACTACCTAACACATGTAAGAATTTAGATTACTAATATACGGAACGACAAAACATACGATAAAGACCATACTAGTAGTATCCACATGCTTTCTATATGTATTTTAACCAAGGTTTTAAAATGCGATTTGTGCGGTTTAGCGGTTGAGTGATGATTTGTGATAAAACGGTGATAAAACGGTAATAAAATGGTTATGCGGTGATAAAACGGTGATAAACGGTCATGCGGAATGGCTAAAAATATAGATAATTTAGTTTAATCGGTGATAAAACGGAGCATTTTAAAACCTTGATTTTAACATTGCTTGGACACTCAACTTCTCATTTTGATTTGATTCATTCATGGAATTAATATTGATCTCTTCATGCATAGTTTGGAATGTTCATGATCAACTTAGTTTTAGCACCCTCTTGACAGCTGCAGTCAAGGTTTCGAAAAAACCTTAATTTTAGTATCATTACAAATTGGCTCGGTGGGCGACGATACATGGGATTCCATGTCAACTAGAGACCCAAAATAACAGTGCAACCGAGAAAGATATACATGTTACAGAAGTTGAAAGAAGGGAAAAAATTATATATATATCAGAATAAAAGAACTAAAGCTCAAGCTACCTCTAACATGCAAGTGGCAAATCTTCAAAGCACACATAATATGGACTTAATATCCAAACCAAAAAATATATCTCAACAAAATTTAAAAATCTTATAAATTAGTCATATTCTCCATTTTCACAAAATCTCTTATAGGTCCAAAACCTTCTCTGAACAAGCCTAAGCAAACTGGACCAATCTGAAAGAAAGCCCAACCCCACCCTGAGACTAAATGAAATAACATCCGAACGCTTAAGCAGATGGGATTTCAACCTCCCCATCATCTATCTCAGCTTGAAGATCTTTGGGGTCCTTCCCGTCCACTGTGCAACCCACTGAAACACATGTACCAAGGATTTCCTTCACAGTACCAGCAAGATCCTTAGCCATGGAGCGTGGCCTCATGGTGCGGGCAATCTCAATAACATCATCAAGAGAGATATTTCCACTGTGTTTAATATTTTTAACCTTTTTTCTATCTCTTTCTGGCTCCTTGAGTGCCTTAATTACCAAAGCAGCAGCAGAGGGAACCACAGTGACCTGTTTGATAATCAATTTATATTGGTAGTTAGCATCTGGCACTGTCAATAAAGTACATATGACGACAGGTTCATAGAACAAAATGCAAAGTATGATAACGTGTGTGAAGATAAACCACTGGTAACTAGATATGCAGTTGTGACCATTCCAACAGTGCACTTAGTACACTTGAATCACCAAAGGATAACTTATTTGCATTGTAAAGAAAGAATGCAAGACAAACAGAGATTTTGGCAATGTAAGACGGAATCAATTAATCATCAGAAACTAAATGGTATTTATCACACCAGTGAATACCCCATTGATGGTAACGAAATCAATTTATTTTATTTTTATAAGATTAACAAGCATAGAACCCCAAGTTTAACATATCAGGGTGTTCTAACAATTATAACAAACAGATATCAAATTTATTTGGTGATTGGTGTCGGTGAATGAGTACACAACTGCTGTTTAACCGTCAGGCAGGTTCTAATTGTTTAAAGTTATTGCATACATAGCGTCAAAATATTAAAAACATAGAAAAATCAAATGCATGCAGAATTGCATACCTTTATTCAAAAACTATAAAAGAATGCCTTATACTAATATATAAAACAACTATCCTGCACTAAAATGATGAAAATTTGATATCTTATGTTACAGAACAGGTTATCGACATCCAATAAGATCGACCTAAAATATTACATTAGACAAACAAAAAAAAAAACATTCACAGAACTTGGCAGGAAGTTGCTTCCATAGTAGAGACAAATATATCACTAAACAGTCTAAACTACATAAAAAAAAAGTTTATTAACTCGATAAATTCCCATTTCAGACTACAGAATTCGACACCAGACATATATACCCCTTACAAAATGGCCAACAATATTGCAATATAGAAATCAGATAGCTCCCATGCTTATATCCAGACAAATACAAAACCATGTAAGACCCAAAAAGGTGAGCTGACAACAGACCATTATAACAAAATAAACCAGAGTACATTAAAAAACATATAACAAAAATCATTATCTAGATTAAGTACCTTAGCCTGACGATTCTGGACAGTGAGCTTGACAGTGACACGCAACCCCTTCCAATCCTTAGCGGTCTCCTTGGCGATATCTTCTCCGATCTTCTTCGGAGAGAGACCGAGCGGACCGATCTTCGGGGCAAGAGAGGAGGCTGCGCCTACTTCTCCGCCCGTGACTCTGACGAAGACGTCGACGACCTGACTCGGGTCGAACTTCGGAGGCATTGCGACGGCTGCTGGTCTAGGGTTGAATTAGGGTTTAGCAACGACGAATGGAAGGAAGAGAGTGATAAAAGCGATTTTAAGTTGGGAGAGAGGAAATGAACTTAGCGAATTTAAATGGGCTCGTATTGATGGACTTAATTGGGCCTGGATTTGGGAGGATAAACGGCTTTTGGGAAACAATTTGAGTGTTCCATTAGGAAGTCTGGTTTGGCAATTTTGGGTAGGAGCCCAATTCATTTGATAATAATTTTACTCATGAATAGCTTTGTTCGTTCTCTGTTGAATGACTCACAAAAAAAAAAAAAAAAACTCTTATCACAAAATCTTGTGAACAAGAATAAACTTTGTGTGAACTGTGAACCCCAATATACTGTTGTTTGTTTCATTTAGTGCTAGAGTTAGTCTCCACCTCTCCGGAACAGTCTGGAAAATGATGGATAGATCATAAAACAACATGCATCTATATACAGAGCATTAGAACCAACATCCATATTAAAAACTTAACTATAAGGGTCTAACTCCACAGTCACATATCAAATATCAGAGTAGATCTATAATAAGCTGATATAAAAAAATAATATATTATTGTAAGAATATAACTTCAACCATTCCACCTAAAGAAAGTATAACATAATCAATTTATGATCACCCAGCATGGAATTTTAGTTTATTATCTAAAAGTTTATGTAGACTAGCAGTAGAGCCCATTCAATGTGTGGGAATATCTAAATGGAAGAACAAATTAGGATTTTTCTTTTTAGGAAGAAAATCTAGCCAAAATCTGACGGATCGGTGGTGCATCTTCTCATTTCTCTGAATTTAATAAGAGACGATAACCTAAGTTATATCTTTCTTTTTCTGGATGTGATTAGGAGGAGGGTGATGAAAAAATTGGAGAACAAATCTTGCCCTGGATCATTCCATTCTAGGCCACACTCTTTTGTGAAATACAAATCTAAATCGTCTATGCACATATCAATGGTCTATAAAAATTGTTAATAGTGCGATTTGACTCATTTACAGAAAGTAGTCAGACTCTTTGAGTGATTAGGTTTTGGGTGTGTTTATAAGTATAGTAGAGATACTAGAGTAAATCAAATAATTATTTGGAAATAAAATATTGATTATTAAATTTCATTTATTTAAAATGAATGTTATAATAATGGCAAAATATGTATTTGCACTAGTGTCGAAGGAAACAATAGGGCTTCGTTTTTTTATAACTAATATTTCTATTTATTTAATATTCAAATTATTTCTATCAATAAATATTTCCTAAATACTCTTTTGTGCATAAATCAGGACCATTTTATGCTTGCAGTGAACATAATATGCAACTTTGAATCTTTTCGTTTTTACGCTAGCTAGCTTTAATACTATGCAAATGTTGAACTTCAAACAAACAATTTGCTATTGACTTTGATCTATTTTATATATTAAATTTTAACATTTGTTTCGTGAACTCAGTTGAGTTAACAATTTGAATGTTCCATTGTCATCAATTATATGGGCTCAACCGACATGTGAGATTTGCCATGAATTAGTTTTGATGAGATCAAAACAATCTGCTACAACGTTGAAACATCCTGCCATATATGAATTTGATGGGACTTTATTGCAAAATATAAAAAGAATTGCAAAACAGAATTCATAAAAAAAAAAAATAAAGAGATAACTCGATTACAGATAAGATATAAGATATAGGATATAGTGTGTAGTGACTGTTATTCTTCAGGATGATCTTACATTTGTTTTATCTATTTTGTTTATATATTTTTTTTCAAAATTTAAGAATTGTCAACACAAAAAAGTATTAGTAATCATTTGATGTCTAGCTAATTATGCTCTAATTTTGTGATAGATCGTTAGATATGGTTAGAGATTGAACCACATGGACGGTACAATAGAGTACTAGACTTGTCTTTTTGCAAAATTTAGACCGGTAAAAACAAGTGGGAATTCTTTTTGGCTTAAAGTAACAATAAACTTACAAGACAAATAAAGTAAACACTAGGCTAAGTAAACAAAGGAAAAACAAGTGCAAATTTTGGTAATTGACAAACAAAATATGGTATAAATTAGCCTTAAATCTCAATTTCACTTTGATTTGGACATAAGCTGTTAGAACTGGTCGCTTTCTTGTCGATTGCCGACTAATGCACATAGGACCTGACCTTTGCAATCCGCAAAAGTACAAGTTTGTTCTGCACAACTCATGTTTAGTGGTGTTTTGGCTTAGATACAATGGTATTTACTTGAGTTGAACAAAACTAGCCAGATTTGGACTCCACGGATCTCAATCGTCGCATGTTGTTCAATAGTATCATGACCAAAATCTAGTCCAAAACTCTCATTAGGTCTATTAATCCTCAACTTTCGTTTTGTTGACTGAATTTTTCTAAGTCCACTTTGTTGTTTTCTAATGTATCTACTAGAATTTTGCCTCAAAGAAATTCTCCCCTTTCGGGTACTAATCGGGCTATATTTCGGCTCATATCCTATCCAAAAGTTGCTTTGTCCAACCAACTAACCAACTTACACCGTTGACCTAGATTGGATGCGGTCATTCACTTAATAAGGACGTTCATTTATTTAATCAATAGCAAACAAGTATAAGCAATAAGCATCCAACAAGTAGTACTAAAAAAAATCAAGCAAACAAGTCAAATCATCAAACCAAACTTTTAGATCCACATAAAAATCCTAATTCAAACAAAATCTACTCAAATATACCAAAAAAACTTTAAAAAAAAAGATACAATCTCCAGAACTCTAAGTAAGAGAAAAAGGGAAGGAGTAACAAAAAAAATCACCTAATCAAGTCATTCTCTAACCAAGAAGCCACAAGAGATGACTTGGAGCTCGAGACCTTCGATTTCTCGCCGAAATCTATCTCTAAGTGGTGGGAATGCCAAAATGGGTAGGAAATGTCTCAGTCTAAGTAAGAAATGAAGTAGTGCGAATCGAAACTATCGGCGGACTGGATAGTTTGGCTAAGGATAGGATTTGGTAGCCACTAGAGGAGAGAATGAAGGAGAAGATCCTAACTTCGGCACTAGGGGTCGCTTATATAGCCTCTAGATTAAGATTTAGAGGTCGGCGCGGATCGAAATGGACTTGATGCGGATCATATTAGGCCAAGAATGAGTCGCCCAACCTAATTCAAGGACGCACTGAAGGTATTTGGGGCATGCCACTGCCAAGTCCGTTCTGCACTCGAGGTGCTTCAGTTCATAGGTTTCAAGGTCGAACCCCGATTGCTCGAGTCGACTTGCTTGGATCAGACAGTACGCCTGAGTTCTCATTAGATCTTGTACAGTTTGCACTGGGCTCCTAAAACTTATATGGAACGTCCAATAACAATGGTTTTTAAAAATACGAAATAAATAGTAAAAAATTTCGAAAAAAATGTAAAATTTGGTTTTATACAAGTTTTCAATATGAAGAATCAATCTAACAATTTGGATCGGTGGTTTGAAATTTAATTATGCGAACACAATCATATAGGACGGACCGCATCGGTTCTACGCATAGGACCGTAGCATTCCTATATATATATATGGAGGAATACTAACGCGCCATCGATGGCACGTGCCATCGATTTTTAATTGAATCGTTTTTCAAGATCCAAAATTCAAATGGTTAATCCGAACCATTTAAATTGATCACCATGTTGAAATATCCTTGGAGACCAAATTTTATATTTTTTCGAAATTTTTTTGCTATTTATTATAATATTTTCAAATTAAAGAGCATGAAATACACCAATTATAATGTTTTTGAAAACATCATAATAAATAGCAAAAAAAATCGAAAAAAATATAAAATTTGATTTCCAAGGATATTTCAATATAGTGATCAACTTGAACGATTCGGATTGAGCGTTTGAATTTTGAATCTCGAAAAACGACTTGATGGCATCGATGGTCCGTGTGTATATATATCTTATTACAAAATCTTGTGAACAAAAATAAACTTTGTGTGAAGTTACATATCAAATATGAGCAGATCCATAATAAGCTGATTTAAAAATTAACATTTTATTGAAAGAATATAACTTCAATCATTGTCCACGCTGAAAGAGTATAACATAATCATTTTATGATCACCGAGCATGGAATTTTAATTTGTTATCGAAAGGTTTATGTAGATATTAGAGTAAATAAAATAATATTTTGGAAACGAAATAGTAATATTTAAATTTCATTTATTTAAAATAGATGTCATAATAATGGCAAATGTGTGTTGGAACTAATATTAACGGTTGCATTAGGGAATAATTATTTTATTAGAACTAATGTTTTTAACTATTTAATATTTGAAATTATTTTTATCAAAACATGTATCATAAATACTCTCTGCGGGCATAAATCGTGATCATTTATGCTTGCAACGAACATAATATGCAAATGTTCAACTTCAAACATACAATTTGCTATTAAAAAAATGAACTATTTCATGAATTAAATTCTAACTAGGTTCGTTAGTTGGTTAAATGGAAAGAAATTGAGGTATAATACTGTAAATTAGGATTTATTTTTTATTGGGATATTTGGGGAGATGTTATGTTGTAATGATTTGTAGTGTGTTTTAATTTGGGACTCATAATATGTAGCTATATTGTAGTATATTCGTGGCACACTACATTTTATTTTGAAGCCGTTATATGTACCAAAATCCCCCCCAACGCATGCACCCAAAATAGAGCACCAATACGCGATACCAAAACTCTCTTTTCTGCAACAATACACACTTCAGAATACAAAATAAAAAACAACTAAAACCTAACAGAAGAGAAAGCTACCTCTAAAAGAGCAGTAGTGGATAACAAAGGAATTGACAAGAAAAAGAGGAAGGTGAAGCTTAAATAGACCCAGCAAGAGAGAGGCAGTGACAAATTCTAAACAGTATGACATTACCATGTAACGAATAACAAAAACTATGAAAAGCAACCACAAAATGAAACTGCCACATATCCAAAATGACAGCGGCAACACAGAAAACCCACCTACAAAATATCAGTGTAAATAGGCGGATAGGCCCAAAATGAACACCCAAAACTTTTCCATAGACCGACAACAGAAGAAATAAGTAGGCCAACCAAAACACTCTAATTAAGGCCCCATCTGTTATTGAATAAGCCAACCATTTTCTCCTATGAATCGGTAGCAGCTGGAATTATAAACACAGGTCCAAATGTCCAAGCCTACAGCTAACATCGCAACCATAATCTGACCGACCATACCAAAAAAAAAAAAAAAAAAGGGCATCCAAATAGAGTTCAACTGTTCATTACTCCAAATTCAAATGTTTCTAATATTTCATTCATGAACTCATATGAGTTAACAATTTGAATGTCCCATTTCATGAATTACTTGGGCTCAATGGACAAGTGAGATTGCGATGAACTAGTTTTGATGAGATCAAAACAATCTACTACAAAGTCGAAACACCCTGCTATATATGAATTTGGTGAAACTTTACTTAAAAAAAATGCAAACAAAATAATTACAAAACAGAATTTATCCAAAAATGAAGAGATAATCCAATTACATATACAGGATAAGTGTATAATGATACGTAAATCAGAATTTAATAGTGATTGTAATTTCATGATGATCTTAAATTTTATTGTTTTAAATTTTTTCCCAAAAAATAAAAAATCGGTAATCATTCCAAAAATATGAAATTGAATTAATTGATAATGCGTTCCTAAGCAAAGTTTAATATAAAGCTTGTGAGGACGCAATAATTTGACTTTTAGTCGCCCAACGTGAGAAAAGAATGGATAGACCATAATACTATTTTTTTCATACTTAGAATTATCCGTACGAAAATGATATATGATAACATAACATATTAACCGTACCATTGTAAATGTGTAAGCTCTTTTTTCCCCATATGCACCACCCCTTCCTTACTCTAGATCTGCCCCTGAATATATAGGTACCCATTGTGATAGAAAGAGATGCCAAACGATCTACTTTTTAATAACTGATCTCTAATGGAATTACGGTGAGGCGACGATGAATGGAATTATGGAAGGGAGATATCGATTTTGGGTTAACGGAAGATACTTAGAGAATTGAAATGGGCTCGAGTTGATTAAATTATCTGGGCCTGGATTTGAGAGGATAAACGGGTTTTTGGAAACAAGTGAGCCTACCAAAAGCAAGTCTGGTTTGGCAACATTTGGTTAAGAGCCCAATCCATTTCACATTGATTTTACCTGTACATATATTGTATGTTCTTTGTTAAGTGACTTTTTTTTAACTCTTGTCACAAAATATTGTGCACATAAATACAGTTTGTGTGAACTCAACATACTGATGTCGTTTCATTTAATACTTGTGTTTCGTTCCGGACCCAGCCTTGAATATGATGAATAGACCATATATTACGAAAACCTGTATGCAAATACAGATCATTAGAACCAGCTCCATATTAAAAAAAAAAAGAACACAGCGGTCCAACTAAACAGTCACATATCAAATATCGAAGAAAATATTTAATAAGTTGATATTAAAATTAAGATATGATGAGGGCACACGTTCAACTCAATCATGATCCAGGGAAAAGATAACAGTATATTATAATCAATTTATGCGCGCCAAGCATGGAACATTTAATTTATTGCTTACAAGATTATATTGATATTAGAGTAAATCAAGTAATAATTTGAGTATAATATGATAATAATTAAAAATAATATTAAGTTGAAATGTTTTAGTGATGAGAAATCAGTCATATATAAATCTATATAATAAATTTAATATAGATTAATGAATATTGTAGTTTTCTTCATTTTTTGTGACAAACTGTGCACATTAAAATTGATCATCACTAAATTCATTTTGATCCACTCCATTGTGGATATATTTGAGCCACAGTTTATTTTCTTTTCAAGGATCCGCCTCAATTTTAAGAGTTTTAAAAAGAATGTATTTTGTATTTTTGTATTTTTATTTTTTTTTTGAAAGTCTTCTGAAATAGCATGAAATTGTATGTGCATGATCATAAATAATAAAAAATAATTATCTTGATATTTTTTTTAGAATTTTGAAAATATTTTAGATAATTCAATTGAATACCATGCTATTTTATTAGTATATTACACAAATTTAACCATTTTGTGAAATTTTTATGAATAACTCGCAATCATCAAATATAAAAAATTTGCTAAACGCACAGTATTACCACTAGTAATATATGAGCATCAAATATATCGCCATTGTTTTGATCCCAATAATATCTCTTTCTAATTATTTGGTATTTGAACTTTCTTCTATGAAAAATTGTTTGCTAAACACATCATAATCATTTTTTTTAAGATTAAGCCCATGGGCTAAGCTATAATAAGTAGAGTATTTTACAATATGTTAACTATGGCTCTATACTATAAAAGTCTGAACGGGCCCAGAAATAAAGCAAACCTGATAAATTGTATTCAGATAAGAGAAAAAACAAAAGAAAATAAAAATAAAAGAGGGGCTTTTCTGCAAAGCCTCACGGATATAAAACAAGCTCGCTATAATCAATACCATGAAAATGTTCTACCTAAAACGTACAATTTGCTCTTAATTTGAAGCAATTTAAAAAATTGAATCCCTGTATTTATTTCTTGAATTTGAATGAGCGAACAAAGGGAATGTTCTAAGTGTCGTCTTTTAATACGGCTCAAGCATTTGAAATCGTACGGACTGGGTATTCTTTTTTACTGCACATATATAAAAAGGATCAAAATGATCATGCCACAATAAAAAAATTATATCAAGCGTATTAATCATGCCACAAATATTTATGTCCCCAACCGTCCAATATCGATCGGTCCTCATTTAAAATTGATGTGGTTGTTAATATGCTAAAAAAATTAACAAAACTCTTTAAATTGATACGATAGTTTGTGTTTATTTGTATATAATTCTTTGCATTTTTATAATACTAGTTTCTAATTGTACACATGTCGCTTACAAATCAACAAAACACATGTGCCCAATTTGTTGAATATAAGTCATTTTCTGGAAAGCATTTGTTTTTTGAATATTTCAAATTTAGAACCCAAAAATGTTGGCGTTCCATTATAAATGGGTGATTTTTTTTTTTATTTATCATTATGTATGTTTTTCTTTGGGGTAAAGTCGGAGAAACATTCTTAGTTGTTTTTAAAAACGGTTGGAAAGTCTTGATAATCTAACCAACGTATAAAAAACGTTAACAGAAATAAAAAATTATTCTTCCGTGATTCTAAGAGACAAAAAGAAATAATAAGTAAAGTACACAAATGATCCTAAAAGGTCCCAGCCTTTATTATCTCCACATTTAAAGTCTCAAAAAGTAACATTTCATTTTTTATAATTTTAAATCTGCTGTAACAGATTGATCCTTTTCTTTTTTATTCTAACTGATTTTATTTTAATATTCATTAAATAAACAATGTATATATCCATTTTTCGCGGCGTTATCACTTTTCTAATTTCGCAATTTTGTATTGATGTATGTATAAACAATACAAAGATTGTAAATACTAATTAATATAATTATCCACGGAAGGATATGTCAATTAAATCAATAATACTATTGGATTACCTACCGCATTGCGGCATCGTACACTGCTGCATGTGGATCGAGCGATACTCCTTGCTTCAAGATTTGTGCCCCCAAACCATGGAAGCACATACGTATATATGATCATAAGTATGATTGTGACATGGATGCTAATATTTAATTTTTTAATTGATGATAATATTTATACTTGTCAATATTTACAAATTGAAATTTCTAAAACAAAAAATTTCAAAATCTTAAGATGTAAACAATTATTAAATGAACGGTACCTAGCAGAAACCATACATAATTTACTTAAAGCAAAATTGTCATTCTGAACCTTTTTTTTAACATATATACAGTGTGAATTTTTTTAGTAGAGTGATTACTTGGTTTAATAACGAGACAGCATGTTATGTTGGTATGTGGATCACCATTAACTTGCCACGTGGAAACGAGTTGGGGGTCGTATCTGAATGCCACCTCGCCATGACACGTGTCCATACAACAGGACAACAACACTTGTCAATTTTATCTGAGTAACGTAATTTAGCACTGCCTGGGCCCAGTACTTCCCCCCTGAGCAGCGCGACAAACAACTCCCTGCGGTGCTTTTTTCCTCGTAAAGATAATCTTAAATTTATCCACTCTTGAAATCACCAACAAATGCAACAAACCACCGTTTCAAAGGAAAAATAAACAAGGAAAGAAATTACTAAAAGAACCCCTTTGAGGAGCGTTGTGATGATCTCCACGCTTTTACCTCGTCCGAATAGATAGATGGTGTTTAACGTCTTAATTAAGATCAGATAACTAGTGTTAACACGCTTGTTGTGCGTGTGCAAGCAACACCTGGCAAACGTACGTAAGGGATGGATCTTTTAATTGATTAGTTAAGATTACTTGATATAGAAATTGTAAATAACAGATAAGCTTGAGAGAGAGAAAGAGATAAGAGATAGAGGAGATGATTTAATTTGCTTTGTATTTCATTGATTCAATCGCATCTGTTTCAGTACAATGATTGGCTATATATAGAGAAATACACCTGTAAACTTACTATGGTAAAACTAGGCTAAAGTAACTGTAAATAGAGTCTTCTTTACTAAGTCAATCCGTTGGGATATTTATTACCAAATCACGCTACAATTATTTGCACTCAGTCAGCTGAATCAGCATTGCTATGCATGATGTGAGACACTCCATTTGAACCAGCACTGATGCTGTCCAGTAGTTTGTTATCAGCCCCCCCACAAGCGAATGTCGGTTTATCCAGAGTGAGCTTGTCACGAATTATCAAAAACCGTGGAGTGGACAGTGGCTTGGTGAGAATATCAGCTAGCTGATCCTTGGAACAAATGAAACGAACTTGCAAGGAGTTGTTCACTACACGCTCTCGGATGAAGTGATAGTCGATCTCGACATGTTTTGTGCGGGCATGAAACATGGGGTTAGAGGCAAGAAATGTGGCCCCGATATTATCACACCAAAGGATGGGGGGAGAGCTAACCGGCATGTGAAGTTCTTGAAGTAGAAATTGAAGCCATATCAACTCAGTGCTTGTAGTGGCAAGGCTGCGGTACTCAGCCTCTGTGCTAGACCGAGCCACTGTATTTTGTTTTTTTGAACTCCAGGAGATAAGATTAGCACCATGAAATATGCAAAACCCTGTGGTGGAACGCCGGTCAACGGGACAACCAGCCCAATCTGAATCAGAATAAGCATGAAGATGAGAGGGTGCATGAGCAGTAAATCGAATACCATGAGAAAGAGAGCCATTAAGATATCGAAGAATTCGCTTGACAGCAGCCCAGTGAGTAGTAGTGGGGGAATGCATGAATTGAGAGCATTTATTAACAGCATATGCAATGTCGGGACGTGTTATGGTAGCATACTGTAAACTGCCAACTATAGCTCGATAGAGACTGGGATTCTCCATTGGATCTCCATCAAATTGATTTAAAGGAGGGTGAGAGATCATAGGTGAGGCACAGGGGTTAGAGTCGTGCATGTTGACTCTGCGTAATAAGTCCATGACATATTTGGTTTGAGTAAGAAGAAGTCCCTGAGGAAAACGTGTCACTTCAATACCAAGAAAGAAATGAAGGTTTTCCAAATCCTTAATAGCAAATTTACTTTTCAAGGATTGAATAAGATCAGAGAGGAAGAGAGAATCATTTCCAGTGAGAATCAAATCATCCACATAAACCAAAAGATAGGCCAGCTTGCCATGTGAAGAGTAAACAAAAAGAGAGGGATCGTATTGTGAACCTTTGAAACCGTGAGCTAGAAGAGCTGTGCTGAGAGTATTAAACCATGCTCGGGGTGATTGCTTCAGGCCATAAATGGCCTTGTTTAGAAGACAAACATGAGAAGGAGCAGTGGAATCGATGAAGCCCGGAGGTTGAGCCATGTACACGGTTTCATGCAACTCACCATGCAAAAAAGCATTTTGGACATCCAATTGCTTAAGAGACCATTGTTGCTGAATTGCTATAGAAAGAACAAGTCTGATGGTGGTTGGTCGTACAACAGGACTGAAAGTTTCGAAGTAATCAACTCCTTCTTCTTGAGTGAAACCTTTGGCAACCAAACGTGCCTTGTACCGAGCAATGGAGCCATCAGCATTCCTTTTTATTTTATACACCCACTTGCAGCCCACAATATTGTGATCAGGAGGAGGTGGCACTAGTGACCATGTTTGATTAGCAGCTAATGCATTAATTTCTTGCTGCATTGCATCTTGCCAGTGAGGAGAAGAGTTGGCTTGGCGAAAAGTTAATGGTTCTGATTCAGGGCCAGTACAGAGATAAGCGATGTGGTCAGGAAAGAGCTTAGGTTTTCGAGTGTTATCCTTTGATCTAGTAACCATCGGATGAGAGACAGAAGTAGAAGAAGAGGGTTGAGTTTGCAGATTGGTATGATCATAGAGAGGGACAGTTGAAGAAGATGGGGCAGTGCGGTCAGAAGGGACTGCATTTGGAGCATCCTGGGCAGCGATTTCAGTTGAAACACGGGCAGACACGGCGCTGGAATTCGGGGCAGGAGTTTCATTAGAAAAACGGGCAGGGCTGTCTGTTGCTGAAGAGCGTCGGGCAGAGGCTGATTGGTCAAGTGTTGTATGGGCAGCAGCATTTGAATTTGAATGAGTAACGGTCACCAATGAGCCAGATGTGAGACTCGGTTGAAACAGAGACAGAAGAGATGGTGCTGGTTCAGCTATGGGTACTGAACTGCTACGAGTCTCTGAGCGAAAAGGAAATGTACCTTCATCAAAAACAACATGTCTAGAAACAAACATTTTGTTAGTGGATATATGAAAACACTTGTACCCTTTTTGTGAATGACAATACCCAATAAACACACATGGCAGTGAACGAGGTTGGAGTTTGTGATCATTGTAGGGTCTTGTATAAGGAAAACACAAGCATCCAAGTACTCGTAGAGTTGTATAATCAGGGCTTTTGTTGAATAATGTGGTATAGGGCACTGTTTTGGAGAGAGAATTTGGAAGGCGATTTATTAAATAAACTGTGCTAGCAAATATCTCATCCCAAAAATGCATAGGAATGGCAGCATGTTGCATTGTGGCAATAGCCAATTCCACAATATGACGGTGCTTGCGCTCTGCAAGCCCGTTCTGTTGAGGAGTATAAGGACAGGTAGTGCGGTGAATTATTTGAGGAAAAAGCCGAGCTAAGGGTTTATATTCAGTGCCGCCGTCAGTTTGCAAAGTTTTAATGGAGGTATTCAATAAATTTTCAACTTGAGCTTTAAATGAAGTAAAAACATGAGACAATTCATCCTTAGAATGAAGAAAATAGATCCAAGTAAACTTTGAGTAATCATCAATAAAGAGTACATAATAACGAAAGCCACTGTTGATAACAAAGGTGCAGGACCCCAAAGGTCTGAATGTATAAGTTCAAGAGGTTGAGTAGAAATAGAAGAGCTAGGATTAAATGGCAATCTATGAGATTTAGCCATATTACAATCATTACAAAAGGAAATAGATTTGGAAGTACATGGTAAATTATTGAAATTTAACACATGAAGAGTGGTAGTAGAAGAGGGGTGGCCAAGCCTCATATGCCATGTGTCGGCTGAAGCTTTGACTCCAAGAAAAACTTGAGGAATTGGTGAGATAGAAGAAGATAGAGTGTAGAGGCCTCTATGGATTGGTGTTTGGAGGAGCACGGTCTTGGTGAGGGGGTCCTTGAAAAAAACAAATTGAGAGGAGAATTCAATAAGCAAATTGTTATCAAGAAGCAATTTAGATAAACTGAGAAGATTGGTAGTGAAAGAAGGAACATGTAATACATCACAAAGCTCAAGTTTAAATTTAGAGAAATAGAGAGAAGAAGAACCAGTGTTATGGATCGGCATAGCTGAGCCATCTCCAATGTGCAATGCTTCAACACCTGTGTATGGCACAAAGTTTGACAAGTTGTTGATGTCCCCGGTTACATGATGAGTGGCCCCAGAATCGATGACCCATGTCGAGGTGGAGGGATTGACAGAAGAAGGGGAAGAAGGCAGTGCAACATGAGCTTGATATGTTGGTGAAACAAACCGAGGTGGAGGTGTGGAGGAAGAGCCACCATAGCGGGAATCATATCGATGCCAACATTCATCAGCGGTATGACCACGAAGGGTGCAGATCTGACAATAGCTCACAAGTTTAGTAGCATTGGATGGATCAGATGGCAACTGAGTACTGGTATCAGACGAGACAGGAGATTGCTGGTAATTGGGTTGCTGGTAGAGAGGGCGATTTGGAGTGAAGGGGGCCCATTGTTGATGAATGGGTCGGGTAGATGGAGTTGGTAAAATAGGTGGGCCAGTATTAGGTATATAATGATTGGGAGGAGGGTTAAAAACAAGAGGCCTGGGAGCTCTGGGCCGATAATTCGGCCTGTATGGTCTCGGATTTGAATTTTGCTGTGGTGCGGGTCTCGGATTCGAATAAAACCCCATGGGATTGTTTGTGGCGGGAACCGTGAGAGAGGCAAGTTGTGTCTGAAGAAGACTTTCATGAGAGAGTATGAGAGACATCAGATCTGTGAAGAAGAAAGGGTCTGACCTTGCGTTGGCAGTGACAACGATTGGATTGAACTCCGACCCGAGTCCCTCAAGGATGTATCGCATCAGATCTTCATCTGACACTGGTGCGCCTATGAAGGAGAGCTCATCGGCAACTGATCTCATTTGCTGAATGTAATCGGAGCAAGATAACCCGCCCTTTGATGTTGTACGCAATTGGCGGAGTAAAGAGGAAAGGCAAGCACGAGACACAGCTGAGAACGACTTCTGAAGATAGTCCCAGAGAGCGGCGAAGGTGGACGCAAAGGAAGTTTGTCCCAAGAGAGACTCAGATAAGGAGGATCTGAGCCATCCCAATAGGATCTGATCCTGTTTGTGCCAGTGGTTGTACTCTGGATTGATGGTGGAGGTGCCAGAAGCAGCGATGATGGTCGGAGATGGTGGTATGAAGGTAGGATCAACAAACTTGAATAGGCCGTAGCCATGGAGGAGAGGGGTGATTTGGCACTGCCAAGCTAAGTAATTAGTGCGTGTAAGCTTAGTTGCAATTGGTAGATTGAGCAAAACAACAGGGGGATTGGAGATCGGATCAGTGGGAGAAGAAAGGGAGGAGTTAGGTGTGTCGAGAGTGTCATTTAGAGACATGGCGATAGGAGAGAGAAAGTAGATCTAGGGCTCTGATACCATAACAGATAAGCTTGAGAGAGAGAAAGAGATAAGAGATAGAGGAGATGATTTAATTTGCTTTGTATTTCATTGATTCAATCGCATCTGTTTCAGTACAATGATTGGCTATATATAGAGAAATACACCTGTAAACTTACTATGGTAAAACTAGGCTAAAGTAACTGTAAATAGAGTCTTCTTTACTAAGTCAATCCGTTGGGATATTTATTACCAAATCACGCTACAATTATTTGCACTCAGTCAGCTGAATCAGCATTGCTATGCATGATGTGAGACACTCCATTTGAACCAGCACTGATGCTGTCCAGTAGTTTGTTATCAGTAAAATTATTTTTGTCCTTATTCAAATTTGTCCATACAGTGATCTATTTTTAGGCAGTACAATTTTCGAGTGAAGCATACAAAAGCAATTATAATTCGACAAATAATATGTGTTGTATTATGAAGTTTCATTCAAACTTAGATTTTTATTGGTTTGCTATACAACTTTTGAAATGTTACGCGTAATGGCAAGGAACAAATAATGTAGACATAGTGTGAAGAAATGTAATAATTATTTTTTGCTACCAAGTGAAAAATTTGTAAAAAGCTAACTTAATGCAGTTTTGTTCAGGCACACTAATCCCTGCTTCTTTGTTTTGTTATAAATATAAATAAGAGCTAGGAGGATTACTCTTACGATGGTTAATATGTTAAATTTAATAGTAATTTTCAAAAGTAAATTTATGAGTATATATATTATAAATTAAGATATAGATATATATATAGATAGTCTAAGAACCAATTTTTATACAACTTGAATATTCCTTTATGATGTATGAAGGACCATTATTATAAACTGTTAAGATTTCAAATCAGTTAACGAACGGTGAATCATACATTAATTCTTATCATCATTTTTACACACAATATGTGTTTTATATATACATTATAGAATTATAGATTATACCTTCTATATTCTTGGATTTAAAATTTTGTTTGTTTCCTAAAAAAGGATGAAGATTATCAAATGAAGTAATCGTGAAGTTATCACTCTAAACACAGATAAGATTAAGGATAAGAATAAATATTAGTTTCTATATTTACTACGGTCCTGACGTGTCCCAACGAAATCCACGCAACGGATGATGCGGCGCAATGCAAACGCAAGTAGAACTATAACCAATTTTTAGTAATAACGTCCGTGTCAAGAGGGCAAAACCGTCAACATAAATTTTTCTCATCCTCATCCAACTCTATAAAACAACACCATCTCCCATTATCTCAGCCCTCCCTCCGCACTACCAACCTAAATTTGTTCCATTTTGGTGATTTGGTCCTCCAATCGTTAAGAGCACCGAAGGTCCCTAAAGCAAAAAAGAAAAAGCTAACAAAGAAGGGCTTTTCTGTAAAAGTTTCAAATGGCAGCAAGAAGCGCTCCGTCAATGGCAAACTACTACCGAATGTTCACCCCACGAACCGGTCTGGTTGAACAAACGGGACCGGTTCAAGATGAGTTTGACGAGTCGGACATCTGGGGTAGCCCTGTCCAGATTCCACCGGCCACACAAACCTGGTCTATCCCTACCGGCCGGTCCAGTCGTAAAAAACCAGACCAGACTGTTCAAAATACCGGTCCATGTTCACTCCCGGTCAACATACCTGATTGGTCTAAGATACTAGGAGAAGCACATAGAGGTAACAATGGTTTTGTTGATAGAAATCAATTTTGGGACGACGAGGTTGATATGACCGGGACAATGGTACCGCCTCACGAGTTCTTGAGCATAAACCGTGCCATCCCAACTTCTTCGGTTCAAGAAGGGATCGGTCGGACACTTAAAGGCAGAGATCTGAGGCGGGTCCGTGATGCAGTTTGGGAGAAAACTGGTTTTCAAGCTTAGTCTCTATTATTATATAATGGTTAAGCTAAGCATGGATTTTTTTTTTTCTTTTTTTTGGTTTGTAGTTTTTTGTTTTTTGGTACATCTATGATCTCCTCTCTGTCTTTGGTTTTATTGGATAAGAGAAAGAGAGATCGATCAAGGGGAAGGGTGTATGTTTAGCTCATTAGCTGTGACATTGAGAGTTTATTTTGAAGAGAGACATATTTTAGTATAAAAATGGCGATTTGGGTTTTGAATTTGGAATTAATTAGTATGGTGTCTTCTATAAATCGGCGCGTGGAAAGTCATCCTTTTTTTCTAATATATTTATTACAGGTTCAGTTTTAGTTTGATCCTTTTGTTGCAATTAATGTTGAGCAAATTTCTATAGATATGGTCAGATTTGATCCTGTTGTTGCAATCAATATTGAGCAAATTTCTATAGAAGAGGTCAAATTCAGATCAACTATGCTCAAAATACTATGCCAAAAAAAATACAAACAACTTTGTGATTGCTTCCAAATGAAGCATTTATAGGGAAGAAAATAAAATTACTCTTTTTAAGTAAGGCGAGGAAACAATGGGCATGTCTGTTACAGGGAGCTGCTGGTTTCTTGAGAAGCAAATTAGTTGCATTCTCTTCCTTTATAATATTATTATTTCTTTTCTCGAAAGTACCCCCAGGCGTTTTCTTTCCACTAATTTAACTGCGTTAGGTAAAGTGGCGTCGGTTGGACTTCTGCAACACGGGATGAGGGTAATTTCGTAATTTCAGTTACTCCCTAAATTGGTGTCAGTAGGTTCCAACTTCCAAGTCTTCAGATTAGATGCGTTTTTCTTTGCTTATGCACAAAGAAATAGGATAAACAGCGAGATTTTATGTCTTACGCAATCCTACAGACTAAAGATGGCGACTTTTTTCTAAAAAAAAATTACAAGGACAGAGACTTTCATCTTCAGACCTTTCAGAGAAGAAAAAGTAGACAAGCTGAATACCTTTGAAAGGGTTCAAGGATTCGGTGAAATAATTTCACAAATTATCCATATAATTCTTCTATTTTTGTGCCTAATCATTAAAAAATTTTATGTCTAATTTAAAAAAATTTATACCATTTTTTATGTTGTTCCTGCTATCAATAAGCTGCTTTTAGGAACTAATGAATTTTCAATTGGTCAGATCAGGTTCATAGATTTTGTCAATGACTCAATGTGGTTCAAGACGTGTTAAGAATTTCAGTAAAGAGAGAAATAGATAAATTTAGAAGGCTGATAAATCTTATTTAACTTGTCTTTAATTGCATATGATAAATGTTTATTTATATACAACAACATGGACTATCAAAATAAGAAAAATTAATAAAAAATAATCACTCTCTATATTAATGTACACATAATACAAACTATCTCCGCTACTTATAAACACACGGATACAAGAGATGTTAACACGCTAGATCTAGCATGTAAACACGTATTTTTGTCATTCGATCAATTTGATATGTGGTCGGATATTAATCATTAGACGAAACAACATGTTTTGGTTTTTTGTCTAACAAGAAAATAAATTGAAAAACATGCAGATTTAGCAATATATTTTTATTGCTTAACATTATTTTGTTTCTTTATTTGCTCACGTATTAAGACATTTATTACTAGTTCTTCCTTATGTGGCATTTTTCTATGACAATCTACTAATACGAACTTATTATTTAAAGAAATGATGAGATGAGAATAAAGAAACAAACTTAAAACTACGAGGGTTGACTTGCCTTTGTATTTTTTTTAAGCATTTTTTTGAATTATTCCTAAATTTGCGGATTTATAAGGACAACACATCATTCATCCGACGTTATTAGTTAAAAAAAAAATATGAACTTTATTTATTTTAAAAAGATATAAACATGTTTTCATACATTATTTAACTATTTAATAATGAATTATCCCTGCATTATACTTGTGTTATATCCGAGTCACAGATTTTAAAATTTCATCGAATTATATCACAAACTTATTATTATGTTTATAAGTACTTGACTCCTAAATATGTTAAGATGTAATAGCCCATTTTTTAGACGGCTTTCATGAATTTACGTTTGGTTCAAACATGTTTCAGGAAAACTTAGATCAGATTTAATTGAGGTAGCTACGACCGTAGGACGAGACGAGTTGGATTTTGCGGTAAAAGAAAAGGTGATCCGCCCACGGAGTTTCGAAAATTCACTATGTCAATTTTGTAGGTGTTAGAAATTAATGTGTACCGTTCCGCGCCTATATTGCAAATTTTATTTAGATTCATCCTATTTAATAAACATATACAGTAGGAAAATATACAAATATGATTCGATGCGATGTAAATTTACATAATTGAAGCTAAAGCGCGATGTTAAACCCCCACAAAAAAAAAATGTAGATACATTACTTTCTTCTAGGGGCGCTTCATATTTCGCAAATGCTGCGAAAACAGATTGTATTTATTTTATTGAAGAACTTGAAGGCAAAATTTAGTATTGGAGTTTTTCCGAAAAGACTTGACCCGCATTAAATGTGAAATGAAATTGAAAGCAAAATACTTTGACTAATTTTTGTTTTAAGTCTAACTGGTAGAGAGCTCTATAAGTAGTTTCTTCATACCACACAAGATTTTTTTTTTTGTTTTTTGTTTTTTTTTTTTAAGATAAGTTGGGATCTAGCTTTTCAATTTATTTTTAAATTAGGTGTTTATGAAAGACCCCAACTAAATTTTGAATCTGCAGTCTTTCACTCAAGTTGTATTGTTTTTTTTACCGCTAGATCAAGAGTCGGTTCTCCAAACCATACAAAGCATTTGTATCTCTCGTTTAACTTGTAAAAACTTCTTTTGTAAGAGATCACCCGGCAACGTCTCTATTTTCAAGGCTATAGTTATACATATAACATAACAAGTATAATATGTTTTAATTAATTAATTTTATGATTAAAAGTTTACGACTAATTATTTAAATTTTAATTAATTAGCACCTATTCGAGATAAAAATTTACATCAGATTCTTTCTCGTATAAAATTTACATAGAAAGAAGCAACCATTAGTGGAAAAAGGCAAATTTGACGGACATTGTTGCTTAAATTTGAAAAATTTAAAAATATTAAAATGAAAGAAAAAGAAAACCGTGGGCTAGGATTAAAAAGTTAAATTTGAAGATTTGGTCACTGCGACAAGATGTTTTAAATGATTTACCTTTTTTTCTTTTAACATTTTATCCCCACTTGTCCAATTACATAAAGTTTGTTTCATTGTCAGCCACATATATTTGTGGTAGTTAAATTCTATTTTGACTGTTCGGTAATAGTTATACTTTCTTTGATGGAATCAGGTAACTGAACTTTTTGTGAAAATCCAATTCTATGCTAACACATTTTACACCGCCTTGCTATCTTAACGCCAAACTGCTGCGCATGATAAACTTTTTAGTGGAAACGCGTAGTGGGCAATTGAACATGAAATGATGAAAAGTGTATCCTGTGTTCACTCTGTTCATTGTTACTGTATTCTATATATTTCTATGAGACTATGACTCTTATTTAGTTCTATTTTAAAACCTTTGTTTCATTTTAATGAAACGGAGATGAAAATCACATCTTTCTTTCAAAAAAAAAAATTATTCTATAACAAGTCCGACCAGTTCTAAGAAAGAAACGTGTGATTATTTCTAGAAAAAAAAAAAATCAATGGACGGATAATAAAAAGAGATAACTGCTAGGATATTGACCCAGGGGAATTAGTTCCTGTCTCATTGAAGTAATTCTTTTAGCGTCGTCATTGAAGTTTGCTATTAAAATGACCTCAATAAGGGCACAGACAAATTAAGCAAAAGAAATTTAAGAAGAAAAAGATAAAAAAAAAAAAGATTATGACAACAGCAAGGTAAGAGAATGGTAATGTGAACCGGTACAAGGTTAAGAATCAACATAGATAGAGAGTACCAATCAACAAGTGTCTCTAGTGGACATACACCACTCTTGGTTGGCACTGTATGAAAATCAAGTTTGAGCGGTCTTTATTTCTTCCATCTTTTTTACCATTAATACGATCATTGCTTTGGTGAATGCATCTACATTTAACTGCCTTAACGAGGAGTCTTTTCTCCTCTTTTCTATTATGAAACGATACAAAAAAGGTCATGTCTTCTTGTTCAGTTTCTTTTCCTGAATAGAGACTGAAAGCAACACTCATAGAATAATTAAAGTTAATGAGCAAATGGAAATAAAGAGTTGCTTTCTTAATTTCTTCTCGGAGGACATATTAAGCATGATTTGATACCGATAGAGACTTCATATATTGTTAGAGAAATTTTTTTTTTTAAATCTAAAATTCCGTTTTCCGGTTCTGTCCTCAACATCCTCATTTTTATCAAGGCATCCCCCTTTCCTTCATTTTTTTTTTGATCCATTTTTATTTGGCATTGCCGCTCTCTTCCTTCCTTTCTCTTGTAAATCTTAACTTTTGTAGCCTTACATTCTTACTCTTTTGCCAAAGACCTTCTTAACACCATTTATCTCTCACTTTTTTTTATGGAAGATTTCCTGCAATAGATGTACTTAAAAACTATGCTAATTAAACTATTAATAATGTATTTTTAAATATATAAACATCAGTTTGTGCAAGTTTGAATCTAAACATATACAGTCTTAACACCTCAAAATAGGGTGCAAATGCAACTCCATTTCAACCGTTGATCGTTTCGTTTCGTCCTTTTGGAATGGTTAACGAAACTAGCCTCTTTCGTTTCGTTTATTTTCATTTAACCATTTTATGTCATTTTATGTTTTTTTATGTATTTTTTTAGGTATTTATGAACAAATTTTGATGAAACCGGAATATTGCAGTATCAAACCGGTCAGTTATGCAAGCAAAATAGAAAAATAATTACATTTTGATCGTTTTGAAATAGAATTGTTTCACGATCATTGATTCATTTCGTTGGATTTGCAGACCTACCTCAAAATATAAATGTTTTCACATAAAACTTCCTTAGCATCCAAATCCGTAGAAGCTCTATCGGGCCGAAAGTCTGTAGTCTGAACCAAGGGCCCAGATGTCAATTGGACATACAAACAACAAATGAGGCACCGGATTGAGCCCAGTTTAATGGATGACATGTCAACACTAGTCTGATGGGCTTTGATCCAGTGCGTCTACTGCTCTCTTCTCAATTCAATCGATTCTCCTTCTTGCAACCTTGCAATTCAATCTGTGCTTTGTTGCTAACAGCAACCCCTACTAAACCCTTGGAAGTTGGAAGCATTCCCGCTGCGCCTCCAGTTCTTATTCTCATCACGAAATTGGCTTAAGAAAATTGAATTCAGTAAAGACTCGACTCGACTTTAGAATAGAAAGGGAACAGAGAGATGAGAGATCTCCATCTGTCGCTGAACCAGACGCAGCGGGTGAGGCTTCAAGCCGCCTTGGACCAGCTCGAGTCCGACGCCTCTTCGACCGCCGCAGCTGCCGCATCTGTCACCGTCGCAGACACTATTCCTGTTAACCACGAAGATAACATTCTCAAGTAAAGGAGTTGTTTTAGCCTTTATTTTATATAGCTAATGCGCTTTCTTTTCTGGAATGGTTTGTTGACGTAATTTTTGAATAGGGGGCATGGGACTTCGGATTTAGATGGGCAAGTGGTGGCGACTCTTTGCGGTGTTGTCGAGAGGGTCAATAAGCTTGTTTATGTTAGAGCTCTCAGATCCAGGTAATTGGAAATTTCTTACTTCTATTGTCCTCATTGCCTGAGTTTTAGTGTGTATGTTGGCTAACTTCTGTTGTAAATTCCTACATGGAACTCTTATTTTTTGGAGAGTGGAGGTTTATACTTTAGTTCTATGCTGTTAGAAGAGAATAAACCATGAAAAGTAAAATAGAATATCAATTTGGAAAATGAAATTATAATAATATGCTATAGCTCTAAATAATTGTGAAATTATGGCCTACCCAGTATCATTTTAGGGACAGTAATGCCCATGTTGTTTTTCAAGCTGTGGTATTTCATTGGGTTTTGATCTGCTGTTGTTTTGTTAATGAACTTCAGGTATAAGCCTGAGGTTGGCGACATCATTGTGGGACGTGTCATTGAGGTATGTGTACATATTATTGTAACCATATTTCTGTTGTGTTTACTAATAGTTTGAGCTGATGGATTTATTTCACATGGTTAAGGTTGCTCCAAAAAGATGGAGGTTGGAGATAAATTTCAGCCAAGATGCTGTTTTGATGCTTTCTTCTATGAATTTACCTGATGGTATTCAGGTGATTTACCTCTCTCCTGTAGTTTCTAATAAAATGGGAATTATTATAATTTTGGCAAGTTATATTATTTCTGTGGATTGTTTCAGAGGCTAATTAACATGGAGATTGTTCTGATTATGCAATAATGCATCGTTTAATTTTGATTTTCATGCTTTAGTTCGGTTACTCTTTTGTTGCCACTGGCACCTATTTGTGTATGCCATTCCTATCTGTATCAATTTGTCTAAATATGAACATCAGCATTTGCTTACTTTTGTCCTTACCTAAAGAGATAATTCCATTTAACCCCTAATACTTTATTTTCTTGCAGAGAAGGAGAACAGCTGTTGATGAACTGAATATGCGAAGTATCTTTATCGAAAATGATGTTATTTGTGTAAGATATATCTTAATTGCAAATCTTTTCTTTATGGCTAGCTGAGTCATTCTCTGTTTCCTTTGGCTGAAATCAGAAATAACATTAACATTATTATTTCGTTTAAATAATGTATATAAATAGTTCAGTCACTGCCATAAATGGTCAATTCCCATTCTTCTTTTTAGTTCGGGAAACATTGAAGTTGTCATTTCATCTGTGTGCATTTGAATTTGAATTAATGTGTGCTTGGTGTTGCCTTTTATTGTAAAGCTGGACACTTACTAACCAGCTGTTATGCACTAGCCACACTTACACTTTTCTCCAGAATTTGGAACAAAAAGGGAAAGGGAAGAAACTGGAAAAGGGGGAGGAGAAAAAAATTTACACCCAAATTTGGAGGTAAAAAGATTTAACACTTCCCTTCATTTTTTTTTCATAGCATTTCTCCTCTCTCCCCTCCAATCATCTACTGTTCCCTTCTTAATTTTATGATTTGGAGCATGTTAGAACCTTGGGCAGGGTTTGGTCATTTTCCCTTCTCCATTTTCCTCCTCTACCCCTTTCTGGAGCAAAGCCTTAATATCAAAAGTATGTCGATCCAAAGTATTCACTTTTCATCAATCCCTTCATTATGTGGGATTACTGTAGCAATCTGGAATGCACATATTATTATTATGTTTAAGGACCAATTGGAACTGCAAAAATCACACCCTCAAAACAAGAAATTCATGCTACTTTAGGACCATTGGTTTAAATCACTGTGTGAATGTTACCTCCTTTTTTTTTGTGATTAGGCTGAGGTCCGAGGGTTCCAGAATGATGGCAGTTTGCACCTTCAAGCACGGAGTCAGAAATATGGCAAGGTCTGAATATTTTTATTTTTTTTCCTTCATAACTTGCTTATCTCTGCTTTCTGAATTATGCCATGGTATATTGGTATGTGACACATGAATCGACGTAATAATCTAAAAAATGTTCTATGTATCATCATGAAATATGCAAAAACTTCCACCTCCTTTTCCTTATAAGGTGGTTGAGATTTGTAAAAAGGACCTGCTTCTGCTATTTGTAAAAGTTTGACGTGGTTGGTAGAGAAAAATGAAATATGTATCCCCATAGTAAGTCCTCGAGCATTACTTCAGCATTGTTAACCCTGAACCTGGACAAAACACTCCTATTAATTACTAAATTCCTGAAATTTTTTGGATGCTACATTTCAACATTACTGATGATTATGTTTTTTGAATTACTAAGTGGTTTTGTTTTGAAATTTCTTAAAACAATTAAAGATTCTTCTTTACAAATTTCAAAATTTAAATCTCTCTTTTGTATGCAGCTTGAGAAGGGTCAGCTGCTAACAGTACCACCGTACTTAGTCAAACGAAGAAAGCAGCACTTCCACCACTTGGAGCAATATGACGTTGACCTAATTCTTGGTTGTAATGGCTTTGTATGGGTTGGGCAGCATGTTGACACCACTGCAAAAGAAAGCACTCTTCTCTCTGACGAGCCTAGTGGCAAAGAGGAGACTGACAATGCTGTGCCAGTAGAAACTAGGAGGAATATATGTAGAATAGCCAATGCAATCAGGTTGCTCTCGGTTATAGGATTGACCTTGAGTGTGGAGTCTGTGACAGAAACTGTGGAGGAAAGCGTGAGGGCGAATGTAGAGATAAATGAGATGCTCGGTGCTGAGTTTTATGTGCAGACTGTTGAGAGAGAGGCCCAGCGCAGGGCTTCCCTGGTTAGAAAGAGGAGATAAGTTAGTCTTGGTATGTTATAAATGTAACAATTTTGTTCTAATTTATGTGGTGCTTTTTATCCCTTACGAAGTTAATTGCAAAAGGGTAATCTTTTTTATTGGATTTTTGAATGGTATGTAGTTGTGATTAGTGGGTTGGAATTATATCCGTAATATGAAATAGTTGAGACTCTTTTTTAACCGAACTACAAGTCCTATGGCCTCAACCGGGATACCTGACGAGTATAAAGTTGTTAGACATGAATGATAACAATAGATTAAACCCAACTTGACTGTCAGTGTCAAGGTTTTCGAAAGGAAAAACAAAAACTAAAATTTTTGGATGAATCCAATATTCATGTAGATGTTAACATGAATGATTCGGTTGATATGGAATAAGTAATCCTAATTTCTGGCTACTTTTATGTGTTTAATTGTTTTGAGGCCAACAGTCAGAAGATGATACACACTAGTAGGATCAAAACAGTATTAAATATTAAGTCGAGCTGGAGACCCGGTCCATTGGGACCCTGTTCCTGTGTCGCGCGGCACGCGTGGAGCGCATCTCCACGAGCCGTTCGATTTTGATCGGGCGGTTCATTTTTTTCGGGCCTATCAATCTGGTATTATTCACGGGGTCCCCATAGCCATCAGATTCAGATCAGACGGCCCACAGCCCGCGCTGTACGCGTGCCGCGCGACACAGGATCTGGATTCGGTCCATTGGCGAAGGGTTTTCCTGTAGAGGTGCCGATCAGTGAATCAGGCTGGTGTGGTAAAACATAAGTAGGCCCAGCTGACTAAACGGAATCATCAGATCACGGATTAGACTAAGTTGGATTCGGTCGGATCAGTTTTCGGTTTAAATTTGTCCCAGCCTTGCAAGTTTTAAAGTGAAGCTCATTTTACAGAATTATCAGATCACAAATTGTATTAAGTTTGGATCATCTTGGATTATGTCTGGGATACGGGTATAATTAGATCAAAATTGGCTCTGTTTGACATTTTACGAAGTTTGAATCGAATTGAGTCGAGTCAGGTTTAATAAGTTTTTGTATCAGGTCAAATCTTATGTCTCTACTTCCCTTCGTTGGCAAACCCGCTCAACAAAATCAGACACAATTTGTGTAGGCAAGTTCTGACAAATGATCCCGAGTCTCATCAAGTTTGGATTTCTTAAAAAAATAATGATATTAATAATGGGAAAAAGTTCATCAAACTTGGGTCCCATCCGTCGGTCTCATGCAGCTCCTTATGCACTCATGCACTGTCTAGTCCTTATGTTGCTTAGCCAGAAGGCTGAGAGAGATGACTATATTGTATATTTTAACGTTTACAGACCGACACATAAAATCCTGATCTTGTTCATGGGATAAGCTAGCCACTTATGTATCAAGCAATTGGATGATTTGTCATGGAGTTCTAATCGTAGAATTATACAAACTTTATTATTAGAATTAGATAGTGGATAAGTACTACATAATTGACCGTTTATTTTATTCTATATCAAACGGTATGGATTCTATTTGTAATTTTGTATATACTCTCTTATGTATTTGTATATTCTCTTATGTACTGTTTTTGACTGATTTTAATAATATAATATTCGAGTCAATGAAACCAATTCTATTTAAAATAAACAATTTAGATCTGTTTAAGAGTCCGATAATATCCATGTAAGAGGAGTCAAATGTCTAACTTGTCCTGATGCAAAAAAAATAAAAACGAAAATTGTCTAATTTCTTCGTTCCTATTCAATTATTCATATAAGAAAAATAATTGGCAAATGGCAATCCTAGTCAGAGGCTAGTTATTTTTCGTATTTCACGGTCTAGATCAGGCCTAAAAGAGACTATCCATCCAGATGGACTGGATGGACCGTTCGATCAGAATCTGACTTCCCTGAAGTGCCCGAGATCCATCAATGAATCTCGTACAATTATCTATAATAAAAGTTCTGCTTTCGTCTGGTTTTGTACTTTCGTCAGTCAACCGATCTCTCTTTCGCTCTCTCCCTTCCCTCCGGTCCGAGTTCCATTTTCAGCTTGCCAAACATAGCATGCCCTGAAAAGTGAAAAGCATTGCGACGTAATTAGTAGTTTTCTTTAGCACACCGACCTTTGTTGCGTTGTGGCCTTTGAAATCAATCCCCTTCGCTCTGCTCAGGAGAACTCAGCTTCTCTTCTCCGAGTAACAAGTCGTTGTGCTGCCTCTCTTCCTCTCTCCGTCCTCTATTCTTTCACTCTCCGATCCTATCTCCTCTTCAAACTTTCGGAGTTCTTTATTCAGAGGTCAGAAAAATTAATCTTTACTTACCCCAATTCTGTACAATTAGTGATGATTTGTAGTGGCTACCTCTAGTATTTTTTTTTTTTTTTTTCCCTTTGATTTTTAATGTTGTACAAGCTTGTTTGACACGATCATTACCAGAAGTTAGGGTTTATCTGGTTAGAGTCTAATGTTGTGCCTTACCTCAACCAAAACCTCAAATTATTACCGAAATAGAATGGAAGCAAAATAGAAAAAAATAAATGTCAAATTGAGGCCTGACATATACACGATTAATTAATGTACTCTTTGTTTTACACATAGCCTAACAATTGTTAATGTATTCTTTGTTTAATTGTTTCTTACTCTCCTTGTCATGCAATTGTTTTATCTCGGCTTTTCCTGAAAACAGATAGATGAGGTCAAGCTCTACCTCACAACCAAAGCCTTCAATTTCGGATAAGCCTGTACCTCCCAAAAAGGAGCCCGATGAACCAAAGAGGTCGGCGTTCTTATGGTTCACCTTGCTGGTGCTCCTTATTAACGGAGCCTATGCAGTTTACCATATCCAGTCAGAAGGCCTCCCTTTTCCTCTCACAGCTGAGCAGGCAGGGAAGAGGGGCTTCTCAGAAGAATCGGCAATGAAGCATGTCAAGTATTTAACTAGTTTGGGCCCACACCCTGTTGGTTCTGATTCTCTAGATCTAGCAATTGAGGTTAAAATCTTTATATATTTTTTGAGGAGGGTTTCAATGCCCACCATTTGTGTGCCCCCAAATGCCCCCAAACTCACTTTATTATCACTTTCTTAAAAACTAAAATTCAAATGTCGAATTCAAACCGTTCATCTTGTTCCATTTAATGAGCAATGCATTTCTATGTAAGTTTTATAAATTTTTTAGTTCATTTGATACTCGGTCAAGAGGTTGAATAATGAACAAATCTTATTAACCATAATAGATTAATTTTAATAGTTCATGTTGGCCTCGTGATCAAGTATCATATGAAATTGAAAGTTTGTAAAATTTATATAGAAACTCATCGCTCCTTAAATTGAACAAAATCAACTATTCAGATTTGGCTTTTGAATTTAATTTTTACAAAAGTGACAATAAAGTGAGTTTGGGGGCATTTGGGGCACACTTATGGCGGGCATTGGAACCCTCCTCATATTTTTTATTAGCTTTTGAGATAAATTAAGCATTGCTGCTCATTCATCATGTAAGGTTTCTATAGCTGATGATTCAGTACAGTCATAGACCTAAATAGGGGAAGTATCTATAGATTGTACCAGTCAAGCCAGCCTTTATAGTCATGAATCTACTTTTTAGTGTTTTGGATTTCCTTTGTTTTCACCACAGCTGGCTTTGTTTTGCCATTTCGTAAATGAATTTTGGTGATGAAACCTTTTCTTTTGAGACCCATTTTATCCAAGTTCTGAAGAACAATTTTGAAGGTGACTTTTTTGTCCTGGTTACACTCATTTTGTCCTGTTAGTTTTTTTCACATCAAATAATTTGTTGTTGATGATACTCTTATATTGTATAACGGTCTTCTGTAAAAAATATTGTTAAATTGATTAGCAAAAAGAAAGCAAAGGTGAAAAGAATTGTCACCCCCCGCCCACGCCAACAAAAAAAAAAAAATATATTAAAGGTACCTCTTACACATGATAAGAACGGCATAAGCAAAAAGGAGAAAATGCTTGGTTGTTACCGGAAGAGCGTTGAGCTTTAGTTCTGTCCACTCTAGTAGCTGCGATTTACATAGATCAAACTGTAGAGGAAGTAAGTTAATTGTCATTTTTGGCACCTTCAGAAGTAAATGTGGAAACAAAAAGATAATTTGTTGTTATGCATAGCAACATGTGATATCTACATTTTAAATTTTTAATAAAAGCAATCAGTCCCATTTTTTATTTCATTTTAACTTTTCTTATATTTTTGGAACTTAAATTTAACATTGTTGCAACAGTATGTACATACGGTTGCTGAGAAGATAAAGAAAACGGCTCACTGGGAGGTAGATGTTGAAGTTGACCTCTTTCATGCAGAAACTGGCACAAACAGACTTTCCCAGGGTGCTTTCAGTGGAAGAACATTGCTTTATTCTGACCTAAAGCATGTTGTATTGAGAATTGTGCCTAAATATCTGCCAGAGGCTAGAGAGAATACCATCCTCGTATCTTCTCACATTGACACAGTTTTCTCAGGGTATATTTGTTGTTAACCTTGGTTCATATTGTTTAGAGCCTATCATGAGCATGGATTGATTAAGACTTACATCAGCTGCTATATGAAATATGTAACAAGAACAAAATAAAGTCTCTCTAAACATGGAAGGTAACTCCAACATGTTTGAGAGAAACAGAAGTGTGCAACTTTCTGGGTCAAAATGTGTAAGGTCCTGATCAAAATGATTTTACGCGAGATTTCAATTCATTTCATTTCATTTGAATTGATTTCGTGAGATTTTGTTGGGTCTAATAATATAGAAGTTCTGACCAAATGACATAAAATCCATCCATTTTGATAAAAAATTTTCTAATGAAATGAAATCTCATGTTAAAAAAATGCCATTCTGATCAGGGCCTAAGTCAGACCACAATATTAGTCAATAATTCTATAGACAAGGCGTTCATCACTTAAATTTGACAGCTAGAATTATCTATCTTTTTCTTTCTGGAGCTTAAACTTCGAAGCAAAGTCGATAAGTTTTCTTTTAGGATTCTAATTTTTACGAACTAGATGTAAATTGATTTAATTTTTAATACCAAATATTGTCATTTTTTGTTCACCTTAACGTCTGTTTTTGTGTTTAATGATGGGTTTTCATTTTGTAAATATCAGATACTCCTACAAAAGTTTGGTTGTTTGATGCAGATTAAAATATTAAATGTTTATCAAATTACATAAACAGGTTGGTTTAAGTTATAATCTTAAGCAAACTAAAAAATATATCATAAATATAAAATAGAACCTCAGTTTGGAAATTGTTTGTCTTCTGTAATTGTAGGGAAGGTGCTGGAGATTGCAGTTCATGCATAGCAGTCATGTTGGAACTTGCACGTGGAGTCTCTCAGTGGGCCCATGGATTTAAGAGTGGTGTTATTTTTTTATTTAATACTGGTGAAGAAGAGGGTCTTGATGGGGCTCACAGTTTTATTACTCAGGTTAATACTTTTCACATCTTTAATTCATTCGGCTTAGTACCAGTATGTTCTTCAAGTCAACACCTGTATTATTTGATGGCATACCAGTTCTGAACATTTTAACTGGCATATAATAAGGTAGGTAGCCTTCTGAAAGTTTGATTTGGGGTGAGTGAGCTGGGGTGGGGGGGTGCGTGCTCAAGGTTTGCTACCTTCCACAGCACCAGTTCATTCAGGTCGGTAACAGTATGTATTTGAAAGTCAGCACATGTATGATCGCAGACCAGTTTGGATGTTTAACTGAATATACAATATGGCAGGTAGCCAGGTACTGCAATTTCTGTGGCTTCTGAAAGTTTTGTTTTGGACTACATGTGCAGGGGGAGGAGGGCTAATGTTACAATTACCCTTGTTATCTATTATCTTATATATATGAAAATTGTGTTTTTTTCAGCATCCATGGAGCAGTACAATTAGTTTTGCTATTGATTTGGAAGCAGTTGGGATTGGAGGAAAGTCCGGTATTTTTCAGGTAATAAATGTTTGTTAGCTATAATGCTTGCTCTGACTCTTAAAAATGGCTCTCTTGACCAAGTATATTTTGTTTTAAATCATTTTGTTATATATTTATTTCTAAATAGGGTGGTTCGGCACCTTGGGCTCTTGACATTTTTGCCTCAGTCTCCAAGTATCCATCTGCACAAATCACTGCACAGGTTTTTATATATATTTTTTAAAGTAGTGCCCATCATTTAATAAGTTTTTTCATTTAAATACACAAAATGGCCGTAATCTAACTACTATCAGCATCGTTGCAGGATTTATTTGTTTCTGGTGCAATTAAGTCCGCCACAGATTTTCAAATATATCAAGAAGTTGCTGGTCTCCCTGGCCTTGATTTTGCATACTCTGATAATACTGCTGTTTATCACACTAAGGTTATACTATTCTCTTTTAGGTGTAGTTTCACCTACAGGCCTGCATATGTACAGTATTCACGCCGGCAAACAAGTAACCTCTTTGTATACCTTTAAAAGAGATTACAAGTCTCACGTATGTCCTGACAAAAAGTGGATATACCCTGCTCAGTCCTTTCACCTCAGTTCAGTTCAGAAGTAGCTATTCCCCTCGTTGTTTATCTATCTATTAAGCAAATAAGAGAGGAAATCTGGGGCAGTTTCAAATAAATTCACAGAAAAGGAGCACATGTGATATTTTGAAACTTTGTAGGGGGTATGTGAGATTTTTGTCTGTTTCAACGAAGATAAGAGGAACAGGATTGTAAATGATATTTTGGCCTTCTGTGCGCATGCCCATATAGATTGGGTTACCCTACAAAACATCAAAAGTACAATAATCGGATAATCATCTGCCCAATTATGTCGCAATTCACCCAAATATCCGTCTTTGATTTTGTATTAAAATATTGGTTGCTTTAGATAACATAAAGGTGATAGGAGTGCACTTAGTTGTAAACTTATATCAATCTATTTGTCATTCATTTTAACTTTGTAGAATGACAAGATGAAGCTATTGAAACCGGGTTCGCTTCAGCATCTGGGAGACAATATGCTTGCCTTTCTTCTTCACACTGCTGCCACGTCAAAACTTTATGAAAAGACAGAATACAACGGAAACAGTGATCACAATCAAGCTATTTATTTTGATATTTTGGTAAGGTTTTTCTGCTGCTTCTATTGGGAATCTCTAGGATTAACTACATCAAATGAAGTCAACTCCGTCCCAATCCATTAAAAAAATCTCTTCTAATAAAATATGTGTTTAAATGATAAGTATATTTTATGTTATGAGATTTTGAATGTGTTTATGAATTAAGAAAAGAGGAAGATCACTACAAACAATGATACAGAAGAAAAAAAAAATAATGATAACATAAAAATGTTGGTAAGCAGCCTGCATTTTGGTCAATAGTAAGAAATTTCTTGTAAAATTTTAACCTCATGTTCAAGCTCACAAGTAAATATGTGAACTACTGCAAGGTATGAAATTACTAAATTTATATGTCTTTTTTACTATGCAGGGAATGTACATGGTAGTTTATACACAAAAACTTGCATCTATGCTTCACAACTCTGTCATATTTCAATCGCTTCTCATATTGGCCACCTCACTAGCAATGGGCGGCCGTACCGGCGGCATCTCTTTCCTCATCTCTCTCCTGACCACATTTCTCATGTTCCTATTTTCTCTCTCTTTCTCATCCATAGTTGCCTTTCTCCTTCCCTTCTTATCCACCTCACCGGCACCTTACATTGCCTCGCCATGGCTAGTCATTGGCTTATTCGGGGCACCAGCACTGGTTGGTGCATTGACTGGTCAACACATAGGATTTGTGCTACTCAAGGGGTATATAAAAAAGAGTCATGGAGTTGAAAATCTGGCAAAGTTAGAGGCTGAGAGGTGGCTTTTTAAGGCTGGGATTGTGCAGTGGTTGGTGCTTCTTATTTTGGGAAACTATTTCAAGGTTGGGTCATCTTACTTGGCTCTTTTCTGGCTTGCTTCACCTTCTGTTGCATGTAAGTTGATATATCTGTTCTATACTATATTTGTATTGCCTTTTGTCCCCTTTCTTTTGGTTGGACAAGGATTACAAGAGGGATTTTTTTTCATGTGTTCAGAAGTAGGAATAATTGAGGCGGGTATTGTTTCATCTGTAAATTAGTAGGAATAAATTGAATTCTGATGCATACCCTCATGAAACAGAGAAAATCTTATGGATTTCACTTCATTATTTTCCTCCAAAGATGCTATCCTACTGCTACACTAATATTTTCCTCTCCTCGTTTTAAATGAGAGAATAAGAATACATTTGGATTGAAGATGTCCTAAATATTGTGAATGATTGATATCATGTGTTATAATGCTTATGCTCTACTTGTCTTTTGGGATAGTAGTTATATTGTGAGGTTCTCGTAGGGTTACACTTTGTTTTGTCTTTCCCTTTGTGTTGTGTTCCAAAGATATCTCTGTAGTTGGTACAATTGTAATTGCTTAAATTTTATGCAGATTGTGTTTCAAGGTTTCTGTAATTGCTGAAAGTACCATTTCTGTTAAGTTTATTTTATTGTATTTTGTGTTATGCATTTTGATGTAAGAATTACTGCTTTACTACATGACTCTTTCTAATTTTATCTCTCAAAGGGTCTTACAGCTAAATTTGGTTACACCAAGAGTGTGTTGAAAATTTTAACAAAAAGGTGCTCCTTAATCACTTTGCAGATGGTCTTATGGAGGCCACATTGACTCCTGCTAGGTCACCAAGGAAACTTAAAGTGATTACATTAATTGTTGGTATTGCTGCACCAGTGGTGGCCTCGACTGATATAGTTGTTCGTGTGTTAGGTAACTTAATCGGTACCATTGTGCGCCTAGACAGGTAAATACAAATTTCAAGATTCAAGTTGCCTGATTTGTTCATTTTCCTGTAAAATGCCTTAAGGAAAAATAAATCTGTTATCCCTTTTTAATGCCTATTTAGGAATCCTGGTGGAGCACCGGTTTGGCTCAGTAATGCATTGGTGGCCATATATATATCACTGATTATTTGCCTTATGTTGGTTCATCTCCTCTCATATATCCATTTATCAGGTTAATCCTTTTTTTATTCCACCTTTTGGATTGAAATAGTATATTTCCCTAGAAATTATCAGAATGTTGCCTTGCCTGAATCATATTTTCCTTTTTAATCATCTCTAATTCTGCTCTAACGACCCATACTGTTTGAGGCCTGAGATGTCATGTGCCTTTGTTCCTTTAGACATGGTTAACATCACCAATTTTCTCTTATAAGTTATAACTATGCATTGAGGATAGATGAATATTTGGGCATATTGCGATATAAATGAGTAGGTGGCTCTATAGATACTTTTGATGTTTTGTAGGGATGTCCATGATATTTTTCATTCTACAACGCAGATGCATGATGTTCTCATTTGAAGGGCTATAAATAAAGTGTATATGTTTTTAGGATACAAATTTGCTCATCTGCCTTGTGAATATATTGAATATTTTACATACCCCTACGGGTAATGCTCTCTCTCTCTCTAACAGGTGCAAAATTGCCTCTTGTTTTGTCGATGGTGGCATTGCTTGCCTTGTCACTTGGCATTGTTTCCACTGGTGTCATCCCAGCATTTACGGATGACATTTCTAGAACTGTTAACGTAAGTCTGAAAATATCTAGCTATTGTTGAAACAGTAAAACTTTCCTGGCTGTCATAATTTTTTCCCCATTTCTTTTTATTGCACTGCTGGTTCTTAATTAACATTTGAAAATCAGATCCGTTCAAAAATTACAATTAAAGACACTCTATATACCAGCTATGCATTTGTGGGTTCATAGCCATTGTTTCCTTTCTATTTCTGATTATGTTTTCCATATTGTCTTATAGGTTGTACATGTTGTGGATACAACAGAAAATTACATAAAAGCTCGGGAGCCTTTATCCTACATTTCTCTCTATTCAAACACACCTGGCAAATTATCAAGGGAAATAGAGAACCTTAAGGATGAAGAGTTCTTGTGTGGCCGCAATAACACTATTGATTTTGTTACCTTTACCATGAATTATGGGTGCTTGAGTTACCTGGACGTTGAATCTGGATGGACCAAATCTGAAATTCCCACAATTCAAGTTGAGAGCGATTCAAAAACAGATGGGAGAGAAACCCTCATTTCAATTGATACAAAATCAGCAACTCGTTGGACCTTAGCAATCAATATGGAAGAGATTGCTGACTTCACAATATATGGTACTACATTTGATTTTTTTAGATTCACACACCAATACAGGGATTTAGTGTCGTAATGAATTTGATTGGCACAATAGTGGCAAGGATGGCTGTGTTTGGTTTTACCATTGAAAATGTTTGTCAAAATTTCAGCTCACCCCTCCGACTGCCTCCTTCCAAGAAAAAACAGAAAGCAAGAAAAAAATAAATAAAGTATTGTATTTGTATATGTGGTAAAAGAGAAGAAAATTATCTTGTTTTGGTACTGGACTGAGGCTGATTGTTATTGAGCGCTCAGATACTGGTAAGAGACCTGAGTACCTGACAAGTAAACCATGGCATTTGTGCAAACAAATTTGGCCTGCAGGAACCATTCATAGAATAACCATGAGTTGCAATATATTTTATGATGTTTTCCTTTCTACAAAACCTTATCAGTATATTTATATGTTTATCTTTACAACAGTTGGCCTGGATGAGGTTGTAACAACAGGCAATAAAACTAATATTGATGGATGGCATATAATACAATTTGCGGGTGGCAAAAGTTCACCAACAAAATTCAAAATCAAACTATTCTGGTCAAGCAACTCCGTACAGAAGGTCTCTGAGAGTCCTTATTTACTAAAGCTAAGAGCTGATGTGCCGAAATTAACCCCACGGGCTGAGAAGGTTTTGAATAAACTTCCAAAATGGACCTCTCAGTTTGGCAAGTCAACTTCTCCTTTTAATTTGGCATTTTTAGCTTCCCTTCCAGTCAAATTTTAGAAGAACTAATGGGAATAATTGTCAGCGCACCTCAATATGTGTTTAGTGAATTAAAGGTAGAGAGATATAGTTTTCTTTTTTCTCCATTGTTCAATTGTATTAGAGGAATATGGCTTAAAACTTTTAGGACATTTTGTTGTTGAATTTGGGAAATGGTTAATAGTTTTCATTATATGCATGGTTCATTGTACTAAGCAACAGGTGCGCGTTGGCACTTGGCAGTGACTCGAATGAAACAATGGTGGATTGGCAGCTGTTAGAGTTTATTGGCTAAGATGTTTATGGAAAAGTTGCGTTAACTAGGGACTAACTGAAAAGTAGGTTGTAATAAATATACACATGAAAGCCAATATGATCAGTGTTGCTGCTCAAGAAGAAGAAGAAGAAGAAGATATAATCAGTGTTGTTTTTCTTTTATGTACATGCAAAAATATAATTCAATATTTTTGTAGCCTTTTACCTTTTATCCGTCTCTAGTCTTCTTTTTTTTTTTTTTTTGGATTTTAGGAAAGTTAAAGCTCGACGGCATGAAGAAATTCACTAAAGAATAAAATTTATTCGCGTGAAACCAAACAACACATAAATAAAGAATTTGGACTTATTTGAGTGTTTATTCATATTCTAACAAAAACTTAGAATTTGAATAAAGAATATGAATAAACTCGAAATTTCTTATTCTTTATTCACTCCCCCACATCCAAAAACGCCTTAATAACAGTCTAGTCTTCCTTGCGTAAGCTACACTGTGTTATCACTCGGTTGGGTTCGGTTTTCTCGAGTAATCATAACTTATTTTTTCTTGTTATAAACCATCGAGTCATCACTATACGAGCTGCTCATGTCAATGCCGTGGGCATCATTCGAAAAAGTAGAATTAATTTATTATTATTATGCCATGGACTGGGATACACTAGACATCTAAATGCCTTTTTTTTTTTCTCTGTCTCTCTTTTTCCTTCTGACACACTAGTAAAATAACCTACAAGGTAAAGTAGGTAAACTAACTATACATACGGGACAACTTTAGAAGTAACGTATCAAATATAAAGAAGGCATCAAATAAGTGAACTCTAATGAGCGATTTCCTTCTCTTCGACGAGTGCGATTGGTCGCTGGTGGGGCCCAAGAAACCCAAAGATGGCCGGCGACTGACGGAGACTCCGCTCTCTATCCATGCGAAAATCGCAGCCTTTCGTGAAAGGCTTTCGCCAACTGCAAGATACGGCTACGATAGGTCGAGGCAAATTGCTAACTCGACAGAGTTAGAGCCTATTCTCTCTCCGACTGCAGATGGGTCCATTTGGTCAGATGATGACTTCCCACCTTTAAACGGTGTGGCTGAGACTGTTAAGTCTTATTCACCTCCTACACCCGGTGTACCTTTCGCTGAGGCGACACGGCGGGACCCACCTATCAAGAAATCGGTTCTTGATTCTCCGAGTGAACGATCTGGTGACTCGCTGGAGCATCTTACCTCCTCTGGCGCTAATCTTAAAGGGAAGAAACAACGGGGTGGATGGCATCGAATTTTCCAGAACCTCAAGAATCGTTGTTTTCGATGTGGAGGTAAGGGTCACCGGGCGGAAGTGTGTCGCTGCCCAAAAATTTGCTTCTTTTGCAGAGGAACAGGTCATATTGCGGCGAAATGTTCGAAGCGCTTCCCTCTCCGAAGTGATTCTTCTTCTTCTTCAAGAAACTCTCTTTCTTCACCTCCTTCCTCTCCCTCTCTTTCTTCTTCTTCCTCTCTCCCAGTTACTCTTAAAACTCAATCTGTGGTACCTCCGATCAAGATGGTGAGCCCTGCCTCTCGGAATGAAGTGAAGATGGTAAATGTACAACCTGTCCATGAAGATGATGCAACCCGAGCCATGGCGACTGAGATCGAGCGCAGTGTGGTAATCAAAGCCACTGCAGAAGTGACTTATTCGATGGTGATGGCTGGAGTTCAACACTACTTCATTAATTCACCGGGGTCGTCTTACACAGTGCGCAAACTGAGGGAGCAGATGTACCAGATTGAAGGGAGCGTTGATTGGAAGCAAGAAGTTTTGAAGTGCGGTGTGGTGAAGGTAGGCCCTCTTGATTTCCCAATTCTCTCTGAGGAAGATGCTAGGGTTGAGTTAGATCCTCGGGTGGTCCCCTTGCGTCTCTAGGTCCGGCTGTTAGGCGTTCCGTATGGCTGGTTTCAGTGGCATGCTCTGCAAAAACTTGTTCTTTTCGGGGAAATTGTTTCTGTAGATAAGTCGACCTTGGATAGAGTAGATCTTCGTTGGGCTAGAGTTGAGATTCAGGTGAAAAGTAGAGATTCAATTCCAGTCAATCAGGAGTTTGCTATTCTCTATCCCGATGGTGGAAAGACACTTGCTTCTATTACTTATGTTGTTGAGGAGCCTAACCCTTCTTCTGTGGTAGCTCAAGAGGTTTTGGCTCAGCAAATTTTCTCTTTCTCTATAAGAGATTTTAGTGAAGCAGTGGGTCAGCTTAATCGGTTGAATCAGCAGCAGGATTTGGCTCAAGGTTCAGGTAGTAGGAAAGAGTTTGAAGAGGAAAGAGGAAGAGGGAAGGCAGTGGGGGTTGATACCAGTAAGAAACAGTCTCCTGCTCAAACTCAGAGCAAACAGAAAGTTGGGGTAAAAATTTTTGGAGGGTCTTCAGCTACTCTCAAGGCCAAGAAAATTGTGCAACACAAAGCAGGTTTTAAGAAGAAGAATGTTTGGCGCAGATCTGAACATTCTAAAGGAAGGGATAATAATTTTACTGACAAAAGTAAGAAGTTTAACTCTTCTGGAGAGACAGCTCCTATTTCTACTGCTGGTGGGGGGTCAGTGAGCACTCCTAGTCTAGATGAGGTTATTGCTGAGAACATCAAACTGAAGGAACAATTGGCACAGCAAACTCCTGTGATTTCTCCAGGCATTGGTTCATTTTCAGAAGCTGGCAACTCTAGTCAAAGCCAGAGGGGTAAAGAGGTGATTTTGGGGGGAAGTGATGATCACTCTAATTGGGTGATGGTGCCTACCACTACAACAGCAAACAACAAGGAAGGAGAAGTACTTGATGTTCCTCCAATCAAGTCAGCTGGTTTGCCAAGGCCCAGCATTAGGAAGTACTGTGAGGCAATGCCTTCCAAAGAGGAGCAGAGAGCTGCTAGGACAGGTACAATTGCTAAGCTTAATACTTCTTTTTTTCCTTTTTCCTCACTTTCTGACTCTCAGATTAGTGACTTACTTGGGGACTTAGGTTTTTCTTTAGGAGTTAGAGAAACTGATAGGATCAATTTCATTAATTCTGTGAGAAGAACTGATTTACATAGAATTGTAGAGTTTATTAATGGGGTTAAATTTTATGCTGATGGAGCTCTAGCTCAGTGGGGGAATAAGAGTAGTGATTTATGATAATTTTATCTTGGAATGCTAGAGGGTTGGGAAGCCCTGAGAAACGTAGATACTTAGCTGATTTAATAAAAAAAGAGCATTTCGACTTAGTAGGTATTCAAGAAACTTTGAAAGTTGACTTTCATATTAGGACTTTAAACATGTTGGGGTATAATTTTGCTTGGAATTGGATTCCAGCAGTGGGCAGATCGGGGGGGATTTTATTAGGAGTAAATACGGATAAATTTAAGATACTTTCTTGGGATGTGGGTACTTTTACTCTCACTGTCACGGTAGAGGATAATCTGGATCAGAAAAATTGGACTTACACTACAGTGTATGGTCCAGTAGTTGACTCACAAAGAGTACTTTTTTGGGATGAATTACATAGATTAGGTAATACTTATGTTAATAATTGGGTTATCGGGGGGGACTTCAATATTATCAGACAAAGATCTGAAAAGATTGGTTTATCTTTTAATCTTAGAAATATGAGAGCTTTTAATGCTTGGATAAATGATTTAGCTTTACATGATTTTAAATGTTCTAATAGACGGTTCACTTGGGCGCGGGGGGGTTCAAGTACTCAGAGAGCTTGTCTAGATAGGTTTTTTGTTTCTCCTGGCTGGCTAAACACTTTTCCAGCTACCTTTTCTTCTCCTCACACAAAGGTCTTCTCTGACCATTGTCCCATTTCTATTGGGTCAGGTGAGAATCTTCCTACCCCACCTGTCAGATTTCATTTTGAAAAGAATTGGCTTGATCAAGCTGATTTAAATCAGATGTTAGAACAGTGGTGGGTACAGTTTCCTTTAGGAAATAATTTGGGAAAGAGCTGGAAACAGAAAATTTCTTTTTTGAGAAGGAAACTCAGAGGCTGGAGTTATAACATAAAAAGGAGTAGTCACTTTGATAAAGATACTCTAATGAATAATATTAAAACTCTAGAGGATAGTGGGGAAAATAGGGATTTGAGGGATAATGAGTGGGCTGATCTTTTTAAATTTAAAAAAGATTTAGCAGACCTTTATCATGCTGAGGAAGTGAGATGGAAACAACGGGCTAGAGTTAAATGGTTACTAGAAGGAGATGCAAATACACGTTTTTTTCACAGGGTAGCATCCAATAGAAGGGCTAAGAATATTATTTCACATTTATTTGTAGATGGGGTTGAGATCAGAGATCAGGGTAGTTTACTAGCAACTATTAGTGATTCTTATAAAACTCTTTTTGGGGTTCCTTGTCAGTCTGTGGGTCAGTTAAGTGATCAATTATGGTCACTTGCAGAAAAATGTACAGAGGAGGAGAACTTTTCTCTAATTTCACCTTTTTCTGAAAAGGAAATTTTTGAAGCTATTTCTTCTTTAAATGCTGATAAAGCCCCTGGCCCAGATGGGTTTTTATCAACACTTTTGGGGCATTATTAAAGGGGATATAATGGACATGTTCACTGCTTTCTTTAATGATAACTTCAATATTGCTGCTCTTCATAGAGCAGTTATTTGTTTAATTCCTAAAGTAGAACATGCTTGTACTATTTCTGAATATAGACCAATTGGGCTGTTAAATTGTAGTTATAAGATTTTTACCAAAGTGCTAGCTTCAAGATTGGCTCCTGTTCTTAATAGAATAGTGGGACCACAGCAAAGTGCTTTTCTTAAAGGGAGGTTCATTTTAGACGGGGTGGTGGCTGCACATGAAGTGCTGCATTGGGCTAATAAATCTCAAGAAGCAGGGGTGCTTCTTAAACTTGATTTTGAGAAAGCTTTTGATAAAATCAGTTGGGATTATCTTTTTGATACTTTCAGACAAAGAGGGTTTTCACCTAAATGGGTAGGTTGGATCAGAAAGTTACTTGAGGGTGGTATGGCTTCTGTTCTAGTTAATGGATATCAAGGAGAATATTTTTCCTGTCTCAAGGGGCTAAGACAGGGGGACCCTCTCTCTCCATACTTATTTATACTAGCAGCAGAGGGTTTATCTAAATTGTTGCAACAAGAGGTTCAACATGGTCATTTTTCTGGTTTGGGGCCTATCTTAAGTTCAGGGCATCAGT